>OZ024878.1:8486650-9851650 GCA_964017185.1 Rugalucina vietnamica
GCCAACATGGCCTTAGCCAAATGTCATTCATCAAATACAAAATCTCAGGTGAGCGATATCAGGACCATTGGTCCTCTGGTTATAATATATTTTTGTTTAGAGGGCTGGACGTGAAGCTTCTATAAAGACACACAGGTACCTTAGTAGTTTTCTATTCAGGTTTTCAAATTCTAGACAAAAAGGCAACGTGCCACAGTATTGCACTAAATGTTATTGAAAATAATGTTCACCATAAACAAAACTGTTTAAACAAAACGTTTTTTATCAAGGCGGTTTCAAACGCTGTGCCTATAAAAGATATTGTTTATTTTCTCAGCATGTAATAGCCCGACATGCCATCGACCTGATCAATACTATAGATCCTGAAGAAGATTCACTGTACCTCTACCTGCCGTTTCAGGCCGTACATAAACCACTACAGGTGAGTCACTGTACCTCTACCTGCCGTTTCAGGCCGTACATGAACCACTACAGGTGAGTCACTGTACATCTACCTGCCGTTTCAGGCCGTACATAAACCACTACAGGTGAGTCACTGTACCTCTACCTGCCGTTTCAGGCCATACATGAACCACTACAGGTGAGTCACTGTACCTCTACCTGCCGTTTCAGGCCGTACATAAACCACTACAGGTAAGTCACTGTACCTCTACCTGCCGTTTCAGGCCATACATAAACCACTACATGTGAGTCACTGTACCTCTACCTGCCGTTTCAGGCCGTACATAAACCACTACAGGTGAGTCACTGTACCTCTACCTGCCGTTTCAGGCCGTACGTAAACCACTACAGGTGAGTCACTGTACCTCTACCTGCCGTTTCAGGCCAAACATAAACCACTACAGGTGAGTCACTGTACCTCTACCTGCCGTTTCAGGCTATACATAAACCACTACAGGTGAGTCACTGTACCTCTACCTGCCGTTTCAGGCCATACATAAACCAATACAGGTGAGTCACTGTACATCTACCTGTCGTTTCAGGACGTACTTTGACTCCCATAGATGAGTTGCTGTACCTCTACCTGCCGTTTCAGGCCGCACATTGACCTCTATAGGTGAGTCACTGTACATCTACCTGCCGTTTCAGGCCGTACATGGAGCACTTCGGGCGTGTCACTTTATCTCTAACTGCCATTTTATGCCGTACATGGACTACCACAGGTGACTCACTGTACCTCTACCTGCCGTTTCAGGCCGTACATAAACCACTACAGGTGAGTCACTGTACCTCTACCTGCCGTTTCAGGCCGTTCTATGACTCCCATAGGTGAGTTGCTGTACCTCTACCTGCCGTTTCAGGCCGCACATTGACCTCTATATGTGAGTCACTGTACATCAAACTGTCGTTTCACGACGTACTTAGACTCCCATAGGTGAGTCACTGTACCTCTACCTGCCGTTTCAGGCCGTACATGGAGCACTTCAGGCGTGTCACTTTATCTCTAGCTGCCATTTCATGCCGTACATGGACAAAAAAACAGGTGAGACACAGTACCTCTACTTGCCGTTTCAAGCCGCGCATGGTCCACTACAGATGAGACTGTACCTCTAGCTGCCGTTTCAGGCCGTACATGGAACACCTCATGCCTGTCACTTTATCTCTAGCTGCCATTTCAGGTTGTACATGGACCCCTACAGGTGAGTCACTATACCTGTACCTGCCGCTTAATGCCGTACATGGACCACTACAGGTAAGTCACTGAACCTCGACCTACCGTTTCCGGCCTTACATGGACCACTACAGGTGTCAATGTACCTCTCTACCTGCCGTTTCAGGCCGTACTTGGACCGCTACAGGTGAGTCACTGTATCCCTACTTGTCGTTTCAGGCCGTAAATCTACCATTACAGGCGATTCACTTGACCTGTACCTTCAGTTTCAGGACCATTACGGGTACGTCACTATACCTTTACCCGCCGTTTCAAGCCATACATGGTCCACTACTGGTGATTCACTGTACCTACCGCTGTGCATTGACCTGAACAGGTAGGCTGTACATGAGCCACCACAATTAGGCTGTACATGGACCACTACGGTGTACATGGACCACAACAGGTGTACACCGACTTCTACAGGTAGTCTCAACATGGTCACTACAGGCAACCTCTACATGATCCACTTCCTCTGGGCTGTACATTGACCACTACAGGTAGATTGTACATGATCCACTACCTGTAGGCTGTACACATGGACCACTACTGGTAGGCAGCTCATGAACCACTACGGGTAGACTGTACATGATCCGCTACCTGTTGGCTGTACATGGACCACTACAGGTAGGCAGTGCATGGACCACTACAGGCAGTACAGCCGCTATAGGTTGTACATGGACCACTCCATAAAAAGTAGATTGAATATAGACCACTACAGGAAGGCTCTACATGAACAACTACAGGTAGGCTGTACATGAACCACTATAGGTAGGCTCTACATGAACCATTACAGGTAGGCAGTGCATGGGCCACTACAGGCAGTACAGCCGCTATAGGTAGGTTGTACATGGACCACTACATAACAAATAGGCTGTACATAGACCACTACAGGTAGACTGTGCATGGACCAGTACAGGCAGGGTGTACATGGACTAATGCATGTAGGCTGTACATAGACCACTACTGGTAGGCTTAACATGGACCACTATAGGTAGACTTTACATGAACCACTACTTTTAGGCTGTACATGAACCGCTACAGGTAGGCTGTACATGGACCACTACTGTTAGGTTGTACATGAGCCGCTATAGGTAGGTTGTACATAGACCACTACATAACAAGTAGGGTTTACATAGACCGTTACAAGTAGATTGTACATAGACCAGTACAGGCAGGGTTTACATAGACCACTACTGTTAGGCTGTACATTGACCACTACATGTAGGCTGTGCATTGACCGCTACAGGTAGGCTTAATAATACATGGACTACTACAGGTAGGCTGTACATGAACCACTATAGGTAGGCTGTACATGGACCACTACTGTTAGGTTGTACATGAGCCGCTGTAGGTAGGTTGTACATAGACCACTACAAAACAAGTAGGCTTTACATAGACCGTTACAAGTATATTGTACATGGACCAGTACAGGCAGTGTGTACATGGACCACTACTGTTAGGCTGTACATGGATCACTACATGTAGGCTGTACATGTACCACTACAAGTAGGTTGTACACTAAAGGTTTTGTCTGTACAATGACCCCTGCAAGTGAATTGCCTAACTTAGGCCAGTGTTTGTGTTGGTTCGTAGATCCCGAGAGTCAGTGGCGCATATGTGATCCCTCTTTGAAGAATCTCGAAGAATTTGTTACTTATTAGAAGTTTCTATGACAAAGTAAGAAGGTCAAATTTTAAACCAGTGTCGAGAATTCGATCGCAGGCTTTGGAATGGATTAAATCGAAGTCGCGTCTTGTTATGACCTTAGGTGTTAAGTAGGACATAAAACACACACTCAAACAAACAACCATAATAAATAAATAAATAAATAAATAAATAAATAAATAAATAATAATAATAATAATAATAATAATAATAATAATCGAATATCAAACGTAGTCGGTATATACGTCAAATTTATGTCAGTTTTGCTGTGGGTTTGACAAACCAATATTGTGCTTGTATTGATAATTTAGTTTAGGCAGCTTTATTTTTTTCAGTAGCTAATAAAGGATTTATTTTTTCAAAATATGCGAGGGGCGTTCAAGAAGTTCGCGGAAAAGTGCTGCCAAATTGTTAAATTTCATGTAAAATTCACACTGTCTGTGCATGTTGTAAACTAACATGTTGTTAACATATGCACAAAATTTGAATTAAATCGGATGAATCAAATCTAGGATTATAGAAGTAAAACCGGCCCAACGTCGTTACAACGTCATGTTATACGCACCCTGCCCGCTGTTTGCTAGCTCTTAAACATTTTTGAAGTCCATCTGGCATACGGCATCTAATTGTCAATTCTGTGTGTAATGTGATGAACTGTGCCGAAACTACAGCTCGATATGTTGTGTATTTCACGAATTCTACTCTTTTCTTTACGACGATCATTTTCGACATTATGATGTCATTTACACTGTTTGAGTCGACATGAACGCTTTTCTGGCCATCTAGTAATCACGCATACTGATTGAAAAAATTGCCTTTTTCTTAATTTTTGTCGCCATATGCGTTTCCTGTTCTTCGTAGTGTTTCTTGCTTTTAATATCCGTCCCAAATACATAATTTATTGAAGATGTAGTTGTTTCCCGTGCATTTTAGGCATGATCACTAAACAATATGGCCGCATTACGCCTAAATGCCGTCACACACTTACATGACGTCATGTGCTCACCGCCAACATATTGAACTTTACTCATACAAAGATTGGTGAAAAAGGCACTGTAAACTATCAAATGCAACGTCATTATTAAAACATCGACTTTTTGTAAAGCCGTTGATAAAAAGTGGGCCGGTAATCGTGAAATATGGTTTCCATAGCAACCATTGTTAAAATAGTATTCATGCCCGAGCAGCAAAATTTGCTGTACTGTACAAATTATGTTTGTCTATATACATGAAACTGTAAGAGTTTAAATCATCTAATTTACAAAATAAGGACATGACGGCACTTTTACGCGACATTTTTGAACACCCTTCGTATATCTATGCTTTGACCGTAAAGTTGTATGACTATATTTTTCCAGGTTCCGCGCCAATATGAAGATATACCACAATATAGAGATATTCAAAACCCCGAACGACGAACACTTTGCGGTGAGGAAAAAAAAAATCACGACGCACTAGTGAATATATATAGCTAAGATATTTCATGGTCTATGCACGTGCACGTAGCACCAATGCACGAGTGTTACGTGTAACGAGTGCATTTTAGGATATTAATGCGCACAAAGCTTGTTATTACTGGTATATGAATACCATTTAAGCAAACCTAGGTGACTCAATTACAGTGTATAAAGTTGACAATTTGGCCAAAAATGTATCGCGTAGGTTGAGAAATAAAGAAAGAAAGAAGAAAGAAAGAAAGAAAGAAAGAGAGAAAGAAAGAAGAAAACGAATGAAAGAAAGAAGAAAACGAATAAAAGAAAAAAAATGTCCTCTTAGTTTAACAAAATGCAAACTAAATGTTTAATTTCAACTCCTTTTTCTCAAAACGGTTTACGACAGATGTGAGATAATACTGCGTTTACACCATGTTCCCGGCGGCCCCGGCAGCCCCGTTTGCTAGAAACGTAGCGTGCCGTGGAGTTTTGGTAATACATTTATTTGATTTTCAAGATCTATTACGTTTTGTTACGTTTTCTTACGTTCTGTTACGACATCCGTAACAAGCCGTGGTAGTGATAAGCCGGTGTGTCACGGAGGCGCTAAGGTACGTTACGGTTATCCACGATTAATAGCACGTTCTACTACGGCCTGTTACGTTCTGTTGCGGTCAGTTGCGTTTTGATAAGGCGTAACACGTTTTTTCGGTCTGTCACGAAACATAGACACCAAACAATACAAAGCACATTTTTTTCCTTTTGTAAACGAATAAGCGCTTTGAAATAATAACAATCGCGCTCCTCAACAACCGACTGCAGAGTTGATTAAGAAAGTTCGGGATTGTAATTCTTCTTCAGTTTCATAGTGCAGCGTATGGTCTGTATTGTTCACTATAGTGACTGCTCCAATATGAAGGAACGTGTCCCCATGATATGCCATTTTATATCTATAAACTTCACGCGCCGTGATAACCGTAACAGAACGTGACATACGTAGTAGAACGGGGTGAACACCGTCAAAGACCGTAACACACCGTAACTTAACGCAACAAAACGTGTTGAGTATTCCGTGGGAAACGGGACGAGACGTGAGACGACCGTGATCAAACGCAACAGAACGTGGAAGATCCGTAGCTTGCCGGGCTATTCACTAGCTTCCCGTTGCACTACGGACCGCCTCCACGTTTCGCTACGTACTGTTACGTTCTGTCACGGTGTGTTACGTTCAGCCCGTTTTATCACGGCCCATTACGTTTCTCATTTCCGCCGTGACTGCCGTGGCAGATTTTTAAACTGTCAAAAAAATTGTCACGGTGTCCACGGTTATCCCGGCGTACTACGTTTGCCTATCCCGTTCCCCTACGTTGCCTCACGGTTATCCCGTTTTGCTCACGGTTGTCTGAAACGTGGCCGCCGTGACCGCCGGGAACATAGTGTAAACGCAGTATAACATAAGAGCCGCCTCGTGGGAAAATCAATAATTGGGTTCCGACCAGGTCCAACATAAACTGGGCTGTACAGTCACAGAAGATGGCTAGAGACTGGAAATTTTGGATTTAGAAAGAAGAGGAATTGTACTATCCGTGTAGCGAAAACAAAGGCGCTGATCAGCTTCGCAATTACTGCGAAGCTGATCTGCCCCTTTGTTTTCGCATATACAAATTGTTGGTTTTCCCATGAGGCGGCTCAAATGTCTTTGAGAAAAGGATGGGCTGCTTGTACGTCCAAACAAAGCTGATTATCGACTGGCCGACAGCCTAATTACTGGTTAAATGTATGGAAGATATGAGCATAATCAGAAAGAGCTATAGTGGTATAAACTCTTAGCCTTTGTTGTTTTCTTTGGTGGTTAAATTCAAAGCACATTTCAAATGTCATTCCTCGCTGAAGGGTATAATTTCTTATGGGAGCAACTTACGGTCATGAGCAAAGCTGTTAAGTGGGTCGCTAAAAGTATTGTGTCAGCCTTGATGATAATGATGATGATGATGATGATGATGATGAGAAGACACCACGAAAGCTTGTCCATGCACTATACAAAGATTTTTTCAGCAGTAAAAAATGAAAATTCCATCGGGAAATTTTTTATATTCTTAATATTTTTGCTCAAAACATAGATGGTGGGTACACGTTAGAACCGCCTAGTCAAGGCGGTTCTGAGAACCCACAATCTATGTTTTAGAGTAAAAATAAGAACAATAGGTAAGCCCCTGCGTACCCCAGTGTTTCTATATAAAAGTGGGGTTTAAGGGGTATACATTTCATGGACATGTTTTCCTGGTGACAGTTGAATTTGCTACAGGTATGGTGTCAGCATTAGATGAAGCTGTAGGAAATATAACTGACGCTCTGAGAAACAGAGGATTCATGAAGAATGCCTTGGTAGTCTTTATCACGGATGTAAGTACTTACATGTAGTCAAAATTTTGAGCCGCCTTTTTGGAAAACCAACAATGTAGTTTCCGAACAGGTCCGACACAAATCGAACTGTACAGTCACAGAAAAAAAGCTAATAGCTTGAAATTTCGGATTTAAAACAGAAAGTCACACCGTAGCGTATAACCCAAACGCGCGCCGGGCGTATAAAAAATCTCAACACGCCGAAGACTTTGGACGTATTAAAATTAATTTGTTCCTTAAACTCGCTTGAGCAGTCACACATTAGCGCGTGACTGAAGCGAGTCCCGGACGTATAAAAAATTTTAAGTCTTGGAGTACAGTTGTGATACGTCCCAGACACGCTAAGCACGCGCTACAGGCGCGCATCGAACGTTCAACATACGTTTCACACACGCTTGGGACATGCTACTGAAGCAACATCTAATAAAATCGGAACGCGCATGGAACGTACACTGGCGTGCTTCAAACGCGCTTCAAACGCGTTCAGAGCGTATTCAACGCGCCTGTAGCGCACGTGGAACTTATTCGGGACGTATAAGTCACACGTCCGAGACACGCCGAGCTTTAAGAAAATTTTTAAGCATGTTTAAATTTTTTTAGCCCAAACGCGCGCGAAACGCGCAGAGACTTTTAGCGACGTACAGCGACGCGTGCCGGACGTACACCAAGCGTACCCAGCGCGCTTGTAGCGAGTTTTGAACGTGTTTCGGACGTGCGTCTGGCGTATGTGGAATTTTGCTATTTTTTCAACACGCCCGGCGCGCGTTTCACTTATACGCTGACGTGTGACTGCTGTTTAAGTAGAAGAGGAACTGTAGTATCCGGGTAGCGAGAACAAAGGTGCTGATCAGTTGTTACTGCGAAGCTGGTCTGCGCCTTTGTTTTCGCCTATGCAGATCGTTGGTTTTCCCATGCGGCGGCTCAAGTGGCAGCTTTACCGGAATGAACCGGGACAAACCGGGCTTCATCGTAGCTAGAACTTTTAAGCCTATAGGTCCCGGTTAATCACCTTTGAGTCCCGGTTTGTGTTGGAATAGTCCGTTTTGGTTGAGCCTCGTTGGTATCACGGTTCATTTTTGACATATCAACCGGTTTACCACTGTTTGGCACGGTTGTCCACGGTAGCGCTGCGGTCCTATCCCGGTACGTCGAGGTTGTATACCGGAGAACCGGGAAGCTAAACCGGGACAGACGGGACAAGTTAAAACCCACTTTTTATTGTGATTACGGGCTTAAGTACACATTTGAGCCTGTCCATGGGAAAAGGTACAAGTTGGTCACAAAATTCAAAATTTAGTTTTTTGCATAAAACAGCAGTTGAATATCATAAGATTAAGTTTTAGGTAATTTTATAGCCACATTTTCGATATAACTAGTAAATGACGTCATCAAACGAGATCACCATGGTGACGATTTTACGATATTTTATGGAATTTTAAAGAATACTTTAAAACAGTATGTTACGGGTGTCAGTGAACTCATTGAAACCACAGATGATGTATTATGATTGTCAAAGTGGATGCTTTATTTTCTTATTTTTGCCCAGTTCGAACTTCCTTGCTCAGCTCTGTATATTGCAAAAGTCGTTTCGTCGTAATAAAATATTTTCAGAATGGGGGACCAGTTATGAATGGGGCAAATAATCTACCGCTGAGGGGAGCAAAGAAAACGCTGTGGGAAGGGGGCACTAGAGGGGTCACCTTTGTCTACAGTGAAACACTACTAAAGAAAACCAAATATATCAGCACAGAGTAAGTCGATTTGTTGGTTTTTATAACTTAAACATTAAATACATCTGCTTCACAATTTGCCTTAAAGTTTTCAATGTAGCGGTAAGTATCACAATTTTGTGCCTTTTTGTGCCTATTCATATATAGTTAAATGAAGTTTGGTAACTAAGTGGTCACCTTCCAGGAAATAACTGCGCCATCAGATTACGAAGGCGTGAAAAACACATATATATAAGTAGTCACCTTCCAGGAAATAACTGCGCCATCAGCTTACGAAGGCGTCAAAAGCACATAATTATATACGACACAAAAACACAACAAACATATTCATGTACACATCCGGAGTACGGCCTTGGAAGCAAGTTTGATAATTTTTTTTTTGCTACTAAAGAAACTTAAAAATGTTTAAGTAGGAAGCATTAGGATATAGAGGATATTCAAGTTTTTGGAGTGAATATGAGTTTTATTTCATTGAGTGAAGTGAAAAAAATTTATATTTCATGAGTGCCGAAGGCACGAATGAAATATATAATTTTTCACTTCACGAGATGAAATAAAATTCATATTCACGACAAAAACTTGAATTTTCTTTTTATTATATTGCATGTAGTCATTGTAACGTTGCGCGCTAAAGCATATGACGTCAAAATCTTAAATGACGTCATTACGTCACGTCATTACGTCGCTATTGTGTGTGAACGTACATTGCGTCAACAATAGCATACATTATAAAATTTAGTTATGTATAAATTAGAAATGAAACGGTGGAATCGTAATTTGCGTATTCCCAAATCTTATATTTTCACATGTGAAAATATAACTTTTTTATATTTTCACATGTGAAAATATAACTTTTTCAAATATTGGTTATATTTAATACATATTTCTCTGTATTTCATCACTTGCCATATAATAAATAGAGGATATTCAAGTTTTTGGAGTGAATATGAGTTTTATTTCATTGAGTGAAGTGAAATTTTTTTATATTTCATGAGTGCCGAAGGCACGAATGAAATATATAATTTTTCACTTCACGAGATGAAATAAAAGTCATATTCACGACAAAAACTTGAATTTTCTTTTTATTATATAGCATGTAGTCATTGTAACGTTGCGCTCTAAATCATATGACGTCAAAATCCTTAATGACGTCATTACGTCACGTCATTACGTCGCTATTGTGTGTGAACGTTCATTGCGTCAACAATAGCATAGATTATAAAATTTAGTTATGTGTAAATTAGAAATAAAACGGTGGAATCGTAATTTGCGTATTCCCAAATCTTATATTTTCACATGTAAAAATATAACTTTTTTATATTTTCACATGTGAAAATATAACTTTTTCAAATATTGGTTATATTTCTCTATATATTTCTCTATATTCCATCACTTGCCATATAATAAAGTGTTTTATTTGTTTTCTTTCATTCATAAACTGTTTTATTATACATGTTATCATGTTGGCTTTGTTAGAAAGTTTTTAATATTGAAATAGACTTGTAAATCTTACTCTGCTAGATACTAGCAGATACACGTTAACATTATTATTATTATCATTACACGTAGCAGTGTTGTTTCAGGCTGATTCATGCTGTAGATTGGTACCCGACATTACTCACGCTAGCAGGCGGAACTCCTGGTAAGCAGTTTACTTAGCCCTATGTAATTTCCGAACAGGTCCGACACAAACCGACCTGTTTAGTCACAGAAAAACGCTAATAGCTTGAAATTTCGGATTTGTAGTATCCGAGAGGAACTGTAGTATCCGAGTAGCGGAAACAAAGGCGCTGATCAGCTTCGCAGTAACTGCGAAGCTGGTCTGCGCCTTTGTTTTTGCCTATGCAGATCGTTGGTTTCATGCTGTAGATTGGTACCCGACATTACTCACGCTAGCAGGCGGAACTCCTGGTAAGCAGTTTACTTAGCCCATATAATATACAGGGATTTTACAACTATCAAAAATGAAAATTCTGAATTGATTTTTCTCTTTAAATAGATATTTTACGTACACATTCAAACAAAATGGAAACGCCTCACTGGTTTAGTTTCAGTCTCAAACCAAGAAAGCTCATGGAACTTATATAAACGTTCTTGAAAGAGCGAACGAAGGCGTCATGTCATCAGGAAAACTTGTCCGTGCAATGTATACCCCTTAAACCCCACTTATATATATATATATATATATATATATATATATATATATATATATATATATATATATATATATATATATATATATATATATATATATATATATATATATATATATATATATATATATATATATATATATATATATATATATATATATATATATATATATATATATATATATATATATATATATATATATAAAACTGGGGTATGCAGGGGTATACCTATTTTGTTTGATTTTTTTTTTGCTCCAAAACATAAATTGTGGGTACTCGGCGAGGCGGTTCTAACGTGTACCCACAACCTATGTTTTGAGCAAAAATGAAAAAAAAAATAAAGCTCAAAAATTTGTATATTGCATGGGCAAGTTTTCGTAATGTAGTGAAACGTGATTGCGGAATTCGGAGAACCCGGTGAAGACCACCAACTTAGGGCGGGGGACCACTTCCCCTACACATTTTTGACCTGATTCGAGCCCGGACCACAGAAGTGACAAGCGAGTGCGTAATCCACCACGCTATCCTAGCGCCTCTTTATTGACGTAGGCGTTAAGCCGTGAGGCTATACAAACCAATTTCTGAAGGATCTGTATACATTTGGAAAATGTCCGTGAAATGTATACCCCATTATACCCCACTTTTGTATAGTAAAAGTGCGTTTTAAAGGGGTTTACCTATTTTTCTTATGTTTGCTCCAAAACATAGATTGTGGGTACTCGTTAGAATCGCCTCGCTGAGACGGTTCTAACGTGTTCCCACAATCTATGTTTTGAGCAAAAATAAGAAAACATTAAAAAAATGTATTGAAAATTTTCAATTTTTACAACTTTAAAAATCTCTGCATATTGCATGAGAATGTTTTCGTAATAAATCGCCAAAATCTAATGACCATTTGAGCCACTTCGTAGGAAAACCAACAATCTGCATATGCGAAAACAAAGACGCAGATCAGCTTCGCGCTAACCGCGAAGCTGATCAGCGCCTTTGTTTTCGCTACTCGGATAGTACAATTCCTCTTCTACTTATATTCGAAATTTTAAGCTTCTAGCTTTATTCTGTGACTGTACAGCCTCGTTTAGTCGGACCTGGTCGGAAACCCAAATTGTTGGTTTTCTTATGCACAGGCTCAAATCCAAAATTCAAGTTTGACATGTCATGTTGATAATTCTTTCTACGGCCCTGTCCATTGGGGCCGTGTTAGATGTGCTACATTTGTATCCAGGCAAAGCTTATAACTACTGACTGACCCTCTGATTACCACTGGCGGCACCGTGTTGTGTCCTTGAGCAAGGCACATTAACTCCCCAGATTAATGGTTAAAACCCAGGAAGCGGTGGCTCCGTCATGTTCACGTTAATTGGAAAGTTAAACCTCAATACAACAAACGAACGTTTCTTTCTAGACTGAAGTAATACTATGCCATAGAGTATAACCCAAATTTTGGATTATATTAATGTAAAGAAATAAGAAGACAGCGATTATTTTAGACCCTGCACTGGATGGCGTCAATCAATGGCCAATGGTCAGTGAAGGTAAAGCCTCGGCGAGGACAGAGTTTGTGTACAACATAAACGAAATAAGGGGACATGCTGCTTTAAGGTAACTGAGCCGCGACATGGAAAACCCCAACAATGTGGTATTTGAACAGGTCTGACACAAACTCGCGTGTAAAGTTACAGAAGATTGCTACCAAGCGGGCACATGACGTCATAATGACGTCGCATCGACGTCGATATGACGTCATTATGACGTCATGTGCCTGCTGGGTGGAGGCTGGAACTTTTGACGTAAGAAAGTTACTGTAGAGAAATTGTACTATCCGTGTAGCGAAAAGGCGCTGATCAGCTAAGCAGTTACTGCGAAGCTAATCTGCGGTTTTGTTTTCGCATATGCATATTGTTATTTTATGACGCGGCTCAACTATTTTACGTTTTTTAGGTTCAATAGCTTTCCTGGCGAAGTGGACGTATCACTCGCCTTGTAAACCAGGGGTCATAGGTTCGATCCTGGGCTTCTCCAGTTTGTCGGATGAGACTATGAACCAAGATCCAGTCTCTGAAGAATCAACCACTGAATAGGAATTTGTATTTGGCATAAATGAGCGATTTCATCGGCTCATGAGACTTGCAAAATACATGAGCCACTGCATATAAAAAGCAAATCAAAATGCTTGGGCGAAAACAAAGGCGCAGATTAGCTTCGCGGTAACCACGAAGCTGATCAGCGCCTTTGTTTTCGCTACACAGATAATACAACTCCTCTTCTACTTAAATACAAAATTTCAAGGCTCTAACCATCTTCTGTGACTGTACAGGCCGGTTTGTGTCGGACCTGATCGGAATAAAAAAATGTTGGTTTTCTCACGCACAGGCTCACATGTTTTAGCGAGTAGATCTAAACTTTCTTCAGTCTGTCGAAAATGTTCGGATAATCAGACACTTCACTGGCGATCAACAATAAAAGTACATTCATCTTATGTAGTCACAAACAACATCAAGGAAACATGCACATGAAAAGTAGATCCCCATAAACCCCTATTATATAGCGCAAAATTGGGATGTTAATGGGTATAACTGTGTTTCTCAATTTTGCTCAAAACATAGATTGTGGGAATACGTTAGAACCGTCCTGGCGACGCGGTTCTAACGTGTACCCACAATGTTTTATAAAAAAAAATGAAACCATCGAGCTTTTTCAACTTTATTTATTTATTTATTTATTTATTTATTTATTCATTTATTATTTTATTATTATTATTTTTTTAATTTTGATCGTTTCAGACAGTTCCATATTAGTATTGCATGGACATGGTTTTGTAATGAATGATAATGGTAGTCAAAAATTTCGGTTTTCCTCTGTCGAGGCAACGGTTTTAAGCCAAAGGCTCATGGGGAGCTTATAGTATGGAACTAGAGCTGGCGTCCGTGCGTCAATCCGTCCGAACGTCCACATTTTCAAATATCTTCTTCTCTGAAACCGCTCGGCCAATCAAAGCCAGATTTTATATGAAGCATCTATAAGAAGTGGAAACCAATGTAGATATTGCGCACCTAAGGTATTTCTTGCTAGGTTTGACGTGAAATTAAAACACTGACTAACATTGCCTACCATGACACGTTTTAGTGATTCAATAATTAAAATAATATACCGTATTCAACCATGGCTTATTAGCGCACATGCCCCAACAAGCGCACACATTGGTCGTTTTCGAAAATCGTGTTCATAAGCGCACATTGCTCGACTAAAACATTGGTATTTTACATGTATACCAATTTTACACATAAATACAATATAAACTGCATTAGAATCAGACACTAGTGTGCAATGGTTGGAAATTTAAATGACCTCATAACTGGTATTTCCGACATGGTGGTTAATGTGTTGTTTTCGTTCCTAATGTGCGCTTATTAGAACGATATTTTGTTACCTAAACTTTAAGTTATTTTGAAAAACTAAAGTCCAATTCGCATGCGCCAAAAATACACACGAGTAAATAAACTCCGGTGTGCAAATTTTACTCGGGGTAAGTAAATGGCGCATGCGAACGCAAATACACACCGGAGTATATTTACATATGGGTAAATTAACTCCTGGGTCTGACCAGATGCAAATTTTATTTTTACAAATACACACGTGTAAATTTACTATTATGTCCCATGCGAACGCAAAGTAAAATTTACCCATGAGTATTTTTATTTGAAGTCAATATTCTGCTTTTAGATAACGAATTTTCACATTTTTTGTTTCTAACTAATTATATGACAGTTGCTGAAACTGTGGACACTGTTGCTAAATAAGAGTTTATTGCCATTCATAACATTTTAGATCATATGGAGTGCAAACAGTCACACTATTTCTTCATCATTCTTGGTTAGGATTCTTGGGGCATTTTAACAGTAATTCCTTGTAAAAGCATGAAAAAAAGGGAACTGTATAACTGCTAAGGTTATGCCTGACCATTACATGATTCCCCTCTGCTGCCAAAGTCTACATGAACACCTCGAAGCAGCCTCTTCTTGTTTTGCAAATACAGAAAACTTAAATGAACAGGTTTTAATCCAGAAATGATAAATTTACCTACAAAAATACTCCTGGCGATAAAACCCATGCGAACGCAATTTAAATTTACTCTCAGGTTGATTTGCACACCGGAGTATAAATACACACCGGAGTATATTTACACGCGTGTATTTTTTGCGCATGCGAATTGGACTTAAGTGCACTGTGCGCTAAATAGAACGAATACGGTAATATGAAATGTTAGCAATTTCTATCAGCTTTTGAAATAATGTGGCTGAAACATATGTACCCCATTGAAAAAAAATAGAGGCATTCGCATAATGTTGCCAAATTGTTCAATCAGAAGGGAAGGAAAATCATGTTTGTCTTCAAATTAATCTTGTACACTCTTGTTGGTGTAACAAATGAGAAAGTAGCACAGGTAGTTTAATATTGTTTGAAATCTGGTTGACATGCCAGATGCGCAATGTTGGGGCCGCGCAATGTTAGGGGACTCGACTGTATATAAACCATGACCCTGTGATGACCTTGACTTATTTCACGGCAAGGTCTAGGTCGCCTATGCAGTTGAATGGGGAAAACTGTTAAAATGCCATGTAAAGGGAAGATCTTGCAAGAAATGGGCAGTAGTCCTCTGAAACTGTTTGGCTTTTATATGAAGCATGTATAGGATGGGGGAACCAACACTAGTATGGGCGGCCCCCGTGGCCGAGCGGTTAAGAGAGCTGTTTCTTAATCACTCGATCATCTCACCG
The DNA here is from genome assembly GCA_964017185.1 of Rugalucina vietnamica. Lineage (NCBI taxonomy): Eukaryota > Metazoa > Mollusca > Bivalvia > Lucinida > Lucinidae > Rugalucina > Rugalucina vietnamica. Next base: position 8,502,467 of record OZ024878.1, read on the forward strand.
CTGTGTCTGGTGTGGGTTCGAGCCCCGCTCTGGCCACATGTGAGACAAGCCAAGTTCTGCTTGCGGGTGTGTCCGGTGGTTTTTCTCGGGGTTCTCCCGTTTTCGCCCCACCTACTGATTGGCCCGTCTCATATGAGCTGAAATAATCTTGAAAGGGACGTAAAACTGAATTAAAAAAAGAAAAAAAAATACAAAAAAACCCCAAAAAACACTAGTATGTATATAAAAATTAGGTCACATAACCAAGATGGCCACAATGCCCATGTAATGTAAGAATCCAAACTATTTTTCGTACAATGTACAATGACTGTACTCTCTGACTCTCAGGTGAGCAATCATTGCCCTTGGGCTTCTTGTTTTCTTATACCAAACAATTGTTAAAAGCCGATCCTAACTGAAAAGAGACAAATTCATTAAAATGCTATTATTTAGTGTCTATGAAATATTTTTGTTTAATATAGGGACGGTAAATACAAGATATTGGAAGGCGGAGACCATCTTGGGAAACAGAATTGTTGGTACCCAGTGCCCACTGGTCCCCGTGATGTCATAGACCTGAATCATCTACAGTGTCCACACGATCTCCCGCAGTATCAGCTGTTTGATATTGAAGGTAAGTCTTCAGCAGGAAAACTTGTCCATGAAATAAATACCCCCTTATACCCCACTTTTGTAAAACTGGGGTATGCATAGCTTTACCTATTTTTCTTATTTTTGCTCCAAAACATAGATTATTGGTACACGTGAGAACCGCCTCGCCGAGGCGGTTCTAACGTGTACCCACAATCTATGTTTTGAGCAAAAATAAGAAAAATATCATTTTTTTCGATTTTAACAACTTTTAAAAATCTGTATATTACATGGGCGTGTTTTCGTAATGTTTATCCACTAGTATCAACCCATCAAGGTTGCGGCATCTACCCAGGTTTACAATCAGTTAAAGGCGCACATGGAGTTTAAAAGGATGGATTAGGTTTTTTGCTCTTTTTTTGCTTTGAAACCAACCTGTCAACATCACCAGCAATATTCAACATGGGTCGCCTATGCATTTGAATGGATAAAACTGATAAAATGTCATTTGAAAGGAAAACTTGCAGGAAAATGGTAAATGGACAGGAGATTGATTATTCTGAAGAAAAAAAAAAGTGGCCCCAGGTCTTCACTTGCCCCTTAACTGGGACTATTTTCCGTATAATATTCAAACATGTTTATTGGTATATATGTTAACAGATCACAGGTGAGCGTTTACATGACCATTGGTCGTCTATTTTTCTTTTGCTTTTTATCTGGATTTAGTTTTTTCCCAAGCGAACCCCTTTTTATCATCATTTATTTGCCTAAAAGCATCCATATATCCTGAATCAAGAAAACATTCCATTACTACTGTCCTAGCCTTTAGATTGTTCGCATTTTTTCACAGTCTATTTCAGGATCTTAAGTGTCAGTCACCACACATGATCATCATTTCATTATCCAAATCTTTAACTTTTTTAATTCAGTTTAACGTCTCTTTCAATATTATTTCAGCTAATATGAGACGGCCCAATCAGTAGGTGGGCAAAAACGGGAGAACCCCGAGAAAAACCATATAGCACACCCGCAAGTAGAACTTGGTTTGTCTCACATGTGGCCAGTGCGGGGCTCGAACATAAAAAAAATCAGGGCGATCCTCGCGTGGGCCGCAAATATTTGCTGTCTAGAGTTATCCTTTTGCCTTTTATCGTGATCTCCATTATCAAAAAATAACATTTGGGTCTTTCATAACTTTTCCCTCCTCATGCTAAAAATTATTGTTTAATAAAATCATTACCCCCCCCCCCCGCTTTTTTAGCTCACCTGACCCGTTAGGCTCACAAAGTGAGCTTATAGGATGGCCATGATCCGGCGTCCGTCCGTCGTCCGTCCGTCCGTCCGTCCACAATAATTTCAAAGATCTTCGCCTCTGAAACCGCTTGGCCAATCAAAGCCAAATTTTATATGAAGCATCCATGTAATACTCTTCTTGAAGTGTATGGAGTACCTGGCAGATTCAGCAGATTCAGGAAGTAGGAACCAATGTGTATATAAACAAGTATAGGCTTTTACAAAAAGCTTGGTCTACGCTTCGCATATATAAACTTGAATGTCAAAGAATCTGACCGTACTCCCATTTCATCGTGGTTCATGTGACTGAACAGAAATAAAACGCTGCGCGGTCAAAGCATTCATACCTGACAATCGACCGTCACAGTACTGTCGGTTCATTTCATTCCGTTGTGGCTTGGATAGAATGTAATTGGCTACACGGCAGGTGGGGTGCGGTCAAAGCTTTCAGGCCGGACCATATAGCGTCACAATACCGTCGGGTCATTTCATTCCGTTGTTGCTTAGATAGAATGCAGTCATGCACCAGTTCCACGAATTTAACAATTTGCCCCATTTTTGATACCTACTGCACCATTGGTAAAAATGTTACCAACCAAAGGGAGGTTTGCCTGGGTGTTTTTGGGTGTTTACACGGTCCTTGGCGAAACGACCCGGAATCCTACTAACACGATGGTCAAGCCACTAGACTCAAGCGTGCAGTTGCAGTTGTAGAGAGGTGTACGAGTTGTCTTGTAATTTAATTAAAAGTAGGTCAATCTCAAACATTAGAGTAGTCTACGCGCTGGCGCGTAGACAATAATCCAGGTCTCATGAAAAAGATGGCCGCCACGCCCATACATGTATGTGGTAAAAACCTTAACAAATCTTCTTCTCCAGAACCAGTGAGCCGATTTCAACGGAACTTGGCATGAAGTATGGATGGATGACTCAAGTACTACAATGTGTATATAAATCATGACCCTGTGTTGACCTTGACCTATTTTACGTCAAGGTCAACATAGGTCGCCAATGCATTTTGAATGGGTAAAACATTTCAAATGTCATTTAAAGTGAAAGTATTGCAGGAAATGTGCATGAGTAGGACTGAATTCTGAAAACAGTTGGTCCCCAGGAGCCCATATGCCCCCTCCCCGGGGCAGTATACATTATGTATACAGTATGTATATTTCCATACTATTCAAACATCTCCTCTGAAATCACTTGGCCAATCAAAGCCAAATTTTATGTGAAACATCTATAGGATGGGGTAACAAATGTGTATTTAAATAATTCAGGTCGTATGACCAAGATGGCCGCCATGCCCATATATGGTAAAACCCCTTCAAAAATTTTCTTCCACGGAACTGTTGGACCGATTTCAAAGAAACTTGGCATGAAGCATTCATGGCTATACTACTACAACGTGTTTATAAATCATGTCCCTGTGGTGACCTTGATAAAATTTAAGGGAAGGTCAACTTAGGTCACATATTGCAGAAACCTGTTAAAATGTCATTGGAGGGAAAACTTAAGGAAATAGGCAATGGACAGAATATTTATGATTTTGAAAAAGAAATTGACCCGAAGGGTTATTCTGACCCTGACCTGGGGCTATATACATACATGTATATGAACATTATAGTCATACAAATTTTATAGGTATTTATCTCAGATCTCAGGTGAGCGTTCACAGGACCATTGGTCCTCTGGTGTTATTAGTCGGTCCTGACAAAACATACTATATCCCACTCATTTTTATGCCCCCGACTTTGAAAAAGTTGGAAGGGCGTATTGCTTTCGGCTTGTGTGTGTGTGTGTGTGTGTGTGTGTGTGTGTTAATTTTTGAACGGTGAATGTTAGGAATTTGAAATTTCATATGCCCATCCCTCATGAAAAATTAGTCGTTTCGTATTTTTTCATGTCCGAGAAATGCCCCTTTGAAAACAAAATTTGAAAAAATCTTGTGCGCACGATATCTAAAAAAATGTTTGAGCTAGAGCCTTCATAATAATTATTGATATACTGGTTTGGGCTGAAAAGGAGATCTCTTGGTTAACATTTGAGAATTTTATCCCAAATTTTGACAAAATTACGGAAATTTGAACTTTTGATTATTTTTCCACTTTTCTCCGAAATTTGAAACTTTTAAACGGTGAATGCTAGGGTTTTGAAACTGTCTCATCTGAGAACTGCTAGGGACACATCTGACATATCAGCAGATAATGATAAAGATGGTAGTTGTCGAGTGAAAAAGCCAAAAGCAGCCACTATAGGTAGAAAGAAACGCAAACAACCTAAAAGGCAACCAAAAAAGTCCACCGCAGTACCTAGGAATAAACAACCAGAACATAAAACTAATAAATCATCTAGCCAAAGAACTGATAAAAACAGTAACACTAAAAGCCAGCAAACTGCTAGTCCAAAAAGTAGCAGCACAAATGATCAGGATAGCCCAGTCATTGACTTAACCAAAGAAACAGGGAAAAGCTCAAACAGAGATGCCCATCAAAAAAACTTCAAACCCCTCGGCAGCAATCAGAAGAACAGCTATGCCGAAGCCGCGAGGAGGGGGAACTCAAAGGCCAATCTTCAGACAGCAATCTCCAATCTCATAACCTGTCTACAAAGCTTCCAAGAAACAGAAGGTTTGTCAGAATACAAAGTAGAAAAGAATGGAGGAAAGCCAAAAGGAAGAAAGCCGCATTACAGAGGGGAAAAGAAACAGTAGTGAATTTGTCTTCAAGGCCACTTTCAGATGATGAATTTCGTCTTCTTGGTAAGGGACTAAAATTCTGCCCAAAACCGAAACCACACGATGCTATTAAACTGGCAGAGGAGACTTTCAAATTTTCACGGAGAATCAGATTGAAAGAATTTTTCTCGCCTGATCCATGAAGATATTGAAAATAATGACTCCAATATGGAAGAACCAGAAAAAATTCCTAAAGTGAAAAAGGAACAGTCATCTTTTATTCCTCCCACAGGACGTGATAGTAGCCTTGATTTCTATTTAGAGGCTATTACTTATGATATTTTACAGAACTCAAAAAAGTACAAATATCACTGTAATTTAAGTCCAGGAGAATGTAAAGCATTATTTGACCTTTTACATGATGAAAACATTATAATCAAAAAGGCGGATAAATCCTCATCTATGGTAATTATGAATCGTAGTGATTACATAAAAGAGGTAGAAAGACAACTAAAGAATGACAAATACTACCAAAAACTGAATGAAGACCCTTCTGAAAATCTTGCTAAAGATATTACAAATACAGTTGAAAAAATTGCTGAAAAAGAACACAAAGATGAATTAAATGATTTAGTGAATTCTAATGCTAGGACCCCACAATTTTATGTGCTTCCTAAGATACATAAGGAGCATAATGAAACTTTTCCTATTGGTTACCCTGGCCGTCCAATTGTATCTGCATGTAACTCTCGTACAGAAAATATTTCGGGATTTGTTATGAAATTTTGCAACCCCATGTCAAAAATCTTGATTCTTATGTTAAAGATACCGCAGATTTTTTACGCAAGTTGCAAAATGTTCCTCATGTACCTAAGGATGCATATTTGGTGACACTGGATGTTACATCACTATATAGTAACATACCACATGATGATGGTATCAAAGCCTGTGAACACTTCCTTAACTCTGAACCTAACAAGTGTGGAATATCTACTGAATCCCTTTGTGAACTTATTTCAACTGTATTAACCAAGAATCATTTTCAGTTTAATGGTGATAACTACCTACAAACTATGGGCTGTGCGATGGGTACAAAAATGTCGCCCAGTTACGCTTCCTTGTTCATGGGTAAATTTGAGGAGGATAAATTGAATCACTATCACCATCAACCCCTGATCTGGCTTCGATTCTTGGATGACATTTTCTTGATATGGGAATATTCTGAGGAGGAACTGCTTGATTTCATAAAATATCTAAATAATGCACATCCCTCTATAAAGTTTACATATCAATATTCATCTGAAAAAGCAACATTTCTGGATGTTGATATTTATAAAAACAATGACGGTACTTTGGGTACCTCTGTGCATGTTAAAAAAACAAACAATCATCAGTATATAGAATACTCCTCGTGTCATCCCCTATCATGCAAAAAAGGCATTCCTTTCAGTCAGGCTAAACGGTATAGACGAATTATTTCTGATGATAAAATTTTTGAGAAAGAGCTTAGTAAACTCAAAAGTTATTTCTTAGAAAGAAATTATCCCTCACACATTGTTGATCTTGCATTTCAAAAAGCAAGTTCTCTTTCTAGAGATGAAGCTTTAAGTGAAACTGCAAAACATGATGCCAAAATGGTCCCTTATGTGATAACCTATAACCCCTCACTACCTAACATTGGCGAAATCATAAATAAATACTGGGGTTTACTTGCTCTATCTCAAAAATCTAGTGTGAAATATGTCTTCCAACATAAGCCTGTATTGGCATTCAAAAGACCACGCAACCTTGCTGACATTTTGACTCATTCAAAATTAAATTTCAACCAATCTCATACAGGGTCTGTCTCTGCATGTAAAAGACGTAGATGTACTCATTGTAAGAGTATCAATGAATCAAATGAGTTTGTTTGTTCTAATACAAATGAAACATTTTCGCTTAACAGTGATTTTGATTGTACTTCAGAAAATGTTATCTATTTAATAACATGTAAGAAATGCCATACGCAATATGTTGGACAGACACATCAAAAGGTTTCAAAGAGAATGAACAGTCATCGATTTGACATTATTCATTATCCAGAGAATTTCACAAATGTTTCCATGCATTTCAATGAAAATGGTCATACACCAAATGATTTTTCATTTGCACCAATTGATAAAATTGAAGCTGAATGGCCAAGATTATTAAAGGAAACCTACTGGATGCATCGCCTAAATACACTTTATCCAAATGGTATGAATTCTAAGGTATTATACCAAATTCCAAATAAGTAACTACTTTGGTACAAACTTGTGCATAATTATGTATACTTTTGCTGTTTGTCACTATTTTTCTTGGTTACTATTTTTACTTGTAAAGTTATTTTAGTGACAATTTGTATCATTGATCCAGCTAATTGTATTCATTTTTAAATGCACTTTTGCCATCTTATAATCTTTAAATGCACTTTTGCCATCTTATAATCCTAACGTCGCTAGATAACGTCATTTATTTTGGCGTTTGACGTCATATATTTTGGCGTTTATGACGTCACTTCCTAGTAACATTATGTATACAACCATTTTGAGCACTGAAGAAGGATAATAATAAATCCGAAACTAGTTTGCTAGAAAAATCTGAGTTGTGCTGATTTATACTCCTATAGGGTTTTGAAATGTCATATACAGATTCCTCATGAAAATAGTTGACCCATAATATTTTTCATGCCCAAGTTATGCCCCTTTTCTGAGTTATGTCTCTTTGAAAACAAAATTTGAAAATCTTTTGTGCAAGATATCTCAAAAAGTATTTGAGCTACAGCCTTCATATTTGGTATACTGATTTTGGCTGAGGAGCTGATCACTGGATTAACTTTTGAGAACTTACTCATCTTTTATTTCAGCACTGACAGCGCACACCTGTCTAGAATGCCTGCGAAGGCGTATGACAGTATACAAAGAAAGAAAGAAACTTTACCTCATATTTTGACAAAATTACAGAAGCGGCCCCCGTGGCCGAGCGGTTAAGGGCGCTGTTTCTTAATCGATCATCTCACCGCTGTGTCTGGTGTGGGTTCGAGCCCCGCTCTGGCCACATGTGAGACAAGCCAAGTTCTGCTTGCGGGTGTGCCAGGTGGTTTTTCTCGAGGTTCCCACCTACTGATTGGCCCGTCTCATATGAGCTGAAATAATCTTGAAAGGGACGTAAAACTGAATCAAAATAAAAAAAAAAAAATACAGAATTTTCAAATTTTGATTGATTTTTCCACTTTTCAGTGAAATTTGAATTTTTAAACGGTGAATGCTAGGATTTTAAAATTTCATATACAGATTCCTCATGAGAAAATAGTTGACCCGGAATATTTTTCATGTCCGAGTTATGCCTCCTTTTCTGTTAAATTTGAATCTTTTTAACGGTTATCACTTTAGTCCTAGTCCTCAAGTTTGCTATTTGTGCCCAGGTCTACTCTGTTTGCGTACATGATTTTCATTAAAAATAATGAAGTGAATGAATCATATAAACTGTGCCAGGTTAGAGTCAAGTATACAGTTGGGGCATAGTGTTTTACACTTATTTCTGGTTTATATATGATTCAATTTTATTTTCCAGATGTACATCCTGCAAACAAATAATTTTGTATTTTTTTTGCCTTTAGTAATAAAATACATATCTTCCTTTCATAGATAATAACTAAACATTATCCAGGATTTATTTAAAAATACCTTGTATATGTTTCTCATATTCCAGAATTTACTAGTGTAAATAAAATGTGCCGTATGTCCAAAGCAGTTCAAAAAGAACATTTTAATCGAAAAAAGGAAAGAAAGTCGACAAACACTTTCTTTACGTAAGACTTGTTTTTATTCCGCCATCAAGAAAACATGTCCGTGAAAAGTATACCCCTTTGAACCCCACTTTAATACAGCAAAACTGGAGTATGCAGGGGTATACCTATTTTTCTTATTTTCGCTCCAAAACATAGATTGTGGGTACTCGTTAGATCCGCCTCACTGAGAACAGATTGTGGGTACTCGTTTGAGGCGGTTCTAACGCGTACCCATAATCTATCTTTTGGAGCAAAAATATGAAAAATATCAAACTTTTTAGCTGAAAATTTTCAATTTTTAAAGCTCAAAAAATGTCTGTTTCTTGCATGGGCAAGTTTTCATAATGGTTTTGCTTTCAGCTGACCCGACAGAACACTTTGATATTGCTGACCAACATCCAGACATTGTGGAAAATATGAAACGTAAACTGGAGAAGTACCGCGAGTCGTTGGTGCCGTCTCTCGAGAGTGGACGTGATTTTCCTCTACCAGAGAGTATCGCACAAACAGGGGTTTGGTCACCAGGATGGTGTTGAATATCCAAAATGTTAAATTATTACGAAAATACCTCTTACTGTGTACCGATTCTTTAGAGGTGTAGAAATGAAAATTGTCGAGTTACATTTTTGTTTATAAATGTTTCTTATTTCTTTATTCCTCTAATTACACAATAAGGAAAACATCCCCGTGGAATATATACCCCCTTACACTTTTATTTAAAATAAAACTGGGGTTTGCAGGGGTATACCTAATACCTATTTTTTATTCTTGATCCAACTTTATTCTTGATCCAAAACTTACATTGTGGGAACTTATAAGAACCGCCTCTCTGATTCTACAGACGCGTTTCTTATGGTCTGCGTACGCACATCTGTAAAAGTACATATATATTATCAGATTCCAGTGTGCACATGTAGACTTTACTTAGCTACTGGTTTCCATAATCATCAGGAAAACGCTGATGATGTCCGTCAATATATACCCTCTTGAACCCCACTTTTTATCTAGCAAAACTCGGGTATGCAGGGGTATACCTATTTTTAGGGTCACCTGAGCCGAAGGCTCACAAGGTGAGCTTATATCCATCGTCCGTCCGTCGTCGTCCGTCGTCCGTCCATCTTCTCCTCTGAAACCGCTGGGCCAATCAAAGCCAAACTTCATGTGGAGCATCCTTAGGAAGGGGGAACGAAAGTTTATATAATGGTCTAGGTTACATGACCAAGATGGCCGCCATGCCTATATATGGTAAAAACCATAAAAAATCTTCTTCTCTGGAACCTGTGGACCAATTTTAACGAAACTTAAAATGTAGCATCGGGAACTCTAGCCCAGCATAACTAATGGCCTTTGGTTGACCTTGACCTATTTTATGGCAAGGTAAATTTTGATTACAGAGGCTTTTCAATGGAAAAAAAGTGAAAACGTTGAATTTTTCTGGCAGTTTTGAAGCCTTTGACCTGAATGTTGGTAGTTACATACAACATGTTGAGCCAATGAAGTGTTGTGAGCATTAAAGGTCAAGGTCACTTCTTGACCTTGGCCAAAGGCCAGTTACAAATTAAATGTTTAACTTAATTTTCTCAGTAACCGCTTGACCAATCAAAGCCATATTTATATGTAGTATCCTTGGGGTGGAGGGGGGGGGGCGAAAATTAATATAAATGGTCAAGGTCACATGACCAAGATGGCCGCCATGGCTATAAATAGCAAAACAAACTTTAAAAATTGTATTCTCCAGAATTAGAAGGCCTACGATTTTGAAACTTAGCATGAAGCATCAGGGAGGAGCTATACAAAGTTTTTTATAAATCATGACCCTGGTATGACCTTGACCTATTTTAAAGCAAGGTCAACATAGGTCGCTCATGCATTTGAATGGGGAAAATTGTCAAAATGTTATTTGAAGGGAAATACCTTACGGAAATGGGCAAATGAACTGAAGATTTATAATTCTGAAAAAAAAAATAGACCCCAGGGGCAGGTCTGCCCCACCCCCGGGCAATATACATGTATATTTTCATAATATACAAATATCTTCTTCTTTGAAACCGCTTGGCCAATCAAAGCCAAACTTCATGTGGAGCATTCTTAGGAAGGGAGAATGAAAGTTTATATAAATGATCAAAGTCACATGACCAAGATGGCCGCCAAAGCTATAAATAGCAAAAACCTTTAAAATCTTCTTCTCCAGAACCAGAAGGCCTATGATTTTGAAACTAGGCATGAAGCATCAGGGGGTGGAGCTATACAAAGCTTATATAAATCAAGACCCTGTGATGAACTTGACTTATTTTAAGGCAAGGTCAACATAGGTCGCATATGCATTTGAATGGGGAAAATTGTCAAAATGTTATTTGCAGGGAAAACTTTACGGAAACGGGCAAATGGACTGAAGATTTATGATTCTGCAAAAAAAAAAAAAAAAAAAAAAAAAAAAAAAAAAAATACAATATACATGTACATTACCATAATATTCAAAGATCTTCTTCTCTGAAACCGCTTGGCCAATCGAAGTCAAAATTTATGTGGAGCATTCTTAGGAAGGGAGAATAAAAATTTATATAAATGATCAAGGTCACATAACCAATATGGTCGCCATGGCTATAAATAGCAAAACCATTTTAAAATCTTATTGTCCAGAACCAGAATGCCTATGATTTTGAAAATTGGCATGAAGCATCAGGCAATGTACAAAGTTTATATAAATCATGACCTTGCGATGACCTTGTTCTATTTTATGGCAAGACCAGCATAGGTTGCCTGTATGCATTTGAATGGGGAAAATTACTAAAATGTTATCAAATGGGGGGAAACTTGCTGGGCGTATGCAAATGGACAGAAGATTTATGAAAAAATTGTCCCCAGGGGATTGTCTGCCCCTGTCCCAGGGCTATATATATGTATATGACCATACTATTCAAACATCTCCTTCTCTGAAACCGCTTGGCCGATCAAAGCCAAACATTAAGTGTAACGTCGTCGGGAAAGGGGAGTGAAAGTTAATAGATATGGTTCAGGACAGATAACCAAGATGGCCCCATGGCTATAAATATAAAACACCATTATAAATCTTCTTTTTTTTTTTTTTTTTTTTTTTTTTGAAGTTCAGTTTTACGTCCCTTTCAAGATTATTTCAGCTCATATGAGACGGGCCAATGAGTAGGTGGGGCGAAAACGGGAGTACCCCGAGAAAAACCACCTGACACACCCGCAAGCAGAACTTGGCTTGTCTCACATGTGGCGAGAGCGGGGCTCGAACCCACACCAGACACAGCGGTGAGATGATCGAGTGATTAAGAAACAACGCTCTTAACCGCTCGGCCACAGGGGCCGCCCTTATAAATCTTCTTCTTCAGAACTGGAAGACCTATGATTTTGAAACTTGGCCTGAAGCATCAATGAATACAGCTCTACAAAGTTAGTATTAATCATGACCCTGGGATAGTCTTGACCTATTATACGACAAGATCAGCGTAGGTTGCATATCCCAGCCTCTTGTTCTTAGTTTTGCACTAAAACATAAGAGTGTGGGCAATCGTTAGAACCCGCCTCTCTAAGGCGGTTCTAACGCGTACCCACAATCAATGTTTTGCACCAAAACATAGAGTGTGGGTAATCGTTAGAACCCGCCTCTCTACATTAGTTTTCAATTATCAGAGGTCGGAGATGCCACTGAGAAATCTAGATAATCTAGATTAACACCGAAGAAAAAACAACGAGGGGAGGTGGGGGGGGGGGGGCGGGCGGGGGGGGGGGGACATCTTCAAGCTCCCCATCCTGGTCGTAGGATGTCATGTATAAAGACAGAGGCTACACCAAGCGTAGCCTTGACAGAACCCTGCACGCCACCCCGGCCCGTGAGAAACATCTGATCCACTATTTCGGAAAAACGAAAACATTTATATAGAAGCATTAAAGATTCTCTTGGAATGCCACACAATATTCCTAATACTCCTAATACGCCACACATACTCCACAGCAGCGAAACGTACGTAGCAAATACGTAGCACATACGCCATTGATACGCGAGATACGCCACACGTACGTCGCTGATACGCCGTAGAAACGAAAGGAGAGTCGAGGATACGCCACACATTCGTCACACGTACGTAGCAGATACGAACGGTACGCTGTACATACGCCTTAACCGCGACGTACGTGTGGCGTATCAGGAGTATGAGCTACGAATCTACGGCTTACCTGCCACGTTGCTTTCGTATGTACTACGTATGTGTGACGTATGTACGGCGTATCGGACCTGCACACATAAAAAACGTAGCACCTCGGCGTATGAGGAGTATGAGCTACGTATCGAGGAGTATGAGCTACGTATGCTCACGTATGTACGACGTACGCGCGACGTACCTATCGTATCTTGATACGCCGTAGATACGTGAGTCGATACGCGATAGTGTGACAGCACTATTAAGTTTAGCAATTTGAAATTGATTTCCAAATTGCAAATTGGTATGAAGATGAACAGAATAAAACTCTTTTACCCATCAATATTAACACAATTTTCACCCGAAAGCCATCTTGTACGCTGCGTCAATGTATACAGGTTGCCACAGATACTCGGGGTTATTGTTTAGATTTTGCAAAAAGCTAATACTTGTACTTTTTTTTTTTTTTTTTTTTTTTTTTTTTTTTTTTTTTTTTTGAATTATTCTTGTATTTTTTTCTTCTTCATTTAGCTTTTCTGCATTAGTCCTGACCTTATACAATTAGAAAAATATGTCTAGAATACATAAAAAGCATTAGAAATACTGATAAGCAATCACTAATGTAAAGAAAAAGCCCCGGAAAAAGCACAAGATAAACAACTTCGCTTCTCCAAATTTTCGACCGTCACTTTGAAAAGACAAACTGATTCACTAATCCGTAACTTACAAGAATCTTATATATATCAGCATGTCCGGGAATCATTACGCTTCAAACGGATACAGAAAGCATTTAAATATTCCCTTGCATACTCACAAAATCGGCTATTAAACAACGATTCTCATCGCTACCGCGTTGAGATGGCCGGAAGTAAACAATGGATGAGACTGGATTCCGGGCGTACGTTGTAAAACGGCGAAAACGGGTGATAGTTCGTCTCTCACTAATGAGAAAGACCATCATTATTTCTTGAATAGTGCCGATGTGTGTTGGTGAGTTCTTTGATGGCTGACTAGGCCAATTCTGGCTCTAAACTGTCGGTTGCAAGTAGAGCAAGTCAATGTCATAGAGTCTGATGGTGGCACATTTGTTTTGGCTTTGCGCTCTCTTCGCTTTCTTTCAGCTTCACAGATTCTCTTCTTTTCATAAAGAGCTGCTCCTTTGTTGATGAGACCTCGCCACTTTGATCGCTCCTGTGCAGTCTGTTCCCAGGACCCCATTGGTATTTCGAAATCCTTCAGAGAGGCTTTGAGGGTGTCTTTGTAGCGTTTCTTCTGGCCACCTTGAGAGCGCTTTCCCTCCTGTAGTTCTCCATAGAAAACTTTCTTTGGAAGTCGCGCATCAGGCATTCTTATAACATGGCCAGTCCATCTTAGCTGTGCTAGCTTTAAGACTGTATGCATGCTTTGCATCCCTGCTTTCATCAGGACCTCTGTGTCTGGAATCTTGTCCTGCCACTTGATTTTTAACAACTTTCTCAAACAGCTTAAGTGGAAATGGTTAAGTCTCTTTGCATGGCGTTGGTATACTGTCCAGGTCTCACATGCATACAAGAGGGTTGGCAGTACCACAGCCTTGTAGACTTTCAGCTTGGTGTCAAGCTTGATTCCATTTCGCTCCCAGACATTTGCACGGAGTCGTCCGACTGCCACACTAGCCTTTGCAATTCTGGCAGTGATCTCATCATCAATATGCACTGCTCTGGAGAGAGTGCTTCCCAGGTAGGTGAACTTGTCAACAACTTTCAGTTTTTGCCCATTCACAGTGATGGTTGGTTCATTATATGGCTTTCCGGGCGCTGGTTGGTGTACAACCTCTGTCTTTTTTGTGCTGATTGTGAGATCATAGTTATCACATGACTGTGAGACTTGATCCATGGCTCTTTGCATTTTTGCCTCTGTGCTGGCATTCTTATCCATATCATCTGCATAGAAGAGCTCATCTAGCACATCAGTCTGGACCTTAGTTTTGGCTTGCAACCTTCTGAGGTTGAATATGTTGCCATCAAAACGGTACCTGATTGGAAAACCAGTGCCACTGTCCTGAAAAGCATCCATAAGCATGGCAGAAAACATCATGCTGAACAGTGTTGGTGCCAGAACACAGCCTTGTTTGACCCCATTTGTTACTTCAAATGGTTCAGAGAACTCTCCACCATTTTGCACACGTGCCTGCATGCCATCATGAAACTGCCGCACCATTGCTATGAATCTGGGTGGACAGCCAAACTTGGCCATGATTTTCCAGAGTCCATCACGACTAACAGTGTCAAAAGCTTTGGTGAGGTCAACAAACGTCATGTATAGATCTACATTCTGTTCTTGGCATTTCTCCTGAAGCTGTCTTGCTGTGAAGATCATGTCTATTGTCCCTCTGTCTTTTCTGAATCCACATTGACTTTCTGGGATAAGTCCCGTCTGATCAAGATGAACATTCAGACGATTCAACAGAATTTTTGCAAGTATCTTCCCAGCAATTGATAGGAGGGAGATGCCTCTGTGATTGTCACAGACTTGAGGATTTCCTTTCCGCTTGTATAGGTGGATTATGGATGCATCCTTAAATTCTTGTGGGATAGCCTCCTTTCTCCACATACAGTGAAACAACTCTGTCAGTTTCTCTGCCATGGGTAGCCCCCCAGCCTTGTAAACTTCGACAGGAATTGCATCTGCACCTGGGGCTTTGCCAGATGATAGTTGTTGAACTGCTTTTCTTGTTTCCGTAACGGTAGGAAATTCATCTAACAGAACATTGCACTCTATCTGTGGAAGTCTGTCGATTGCATCCTCATTGATGCTTGATGGTCGATTAAGCACACTATTGAAGTGTTCTGCCCACCTTTCCAAGATAGCTTCTTTATCTGTGAGAAGAGTGTTTCCATCTGCACTGAGCAATGTGGTGGCTCCAGAACTCTTTGGACCATAAATGGTTTTCAGTGCATCATGAAATTTCTTCATGTCCTTTCTATCCGCAAAAGACTGAATTTCTTCTGTTTTCTTCCTCAGCCAGGAATCTTGCATGTCCCTAAGCTTGGTCTGGACTGTCTTACAAATGTTGCTGTAGGCTGCTTTCTTTGATACTGAGCTAGTATCATCTTGATGTGCCTTGTGCAATCGGTGCTTTTCTTCAAGAAGCCTCTGAATTTCGTCATCATTCTCATCAAACCAGTCTTGATGTTTGCGAGATGGATGGCCTAAGGTGCTTGCAGCTGAAGAAAGAACTGTTTTATGGAAAACTGTCCAGTTTTCTTCGGGGTCCTCTGAACTGAGATTCATTGCATCCAGTTGGTTGCAAATGTCTGTTAAGAAATCTTGTCTCATGCTGTCTTTATTCAGCTTTGAGACATCCAGTCTCTTAGGAGCTTTCTTGCCTTGAGGTCGCCTCGCAGGCTGTATTCTTAGGTTGAGTTTGCTGACAACCTGTCTATGATCTGTCCAGCAGTCTGCACCACACATAGTCTTTGTCACTTTAACATCCTGCCTGTCTGTTCTTCGCACTATGACATAGTCTATGAGATGCCAGTGTTTGGAACGGGGATGCATCCAGGATGTTTTGTTCCTATTAGGTAGACGGAAGACTGTGTTGGTGATTAGAAGGTCATGTTCAGCACACTTCTTGAGAAGCAAGAGACCATTGCTGTTGCACTTTCCAACCCCTTCTGGACCTATAACTCCTTCCCAGGTCTGGTGGTCTGTACCCACTCTGGCATTAAAGTCGCCAAGAAGGATAAGCTTGTCTGTGCGGGGTGTTGCAGAAATAACATTGTCTAGGTCATCATAGAACTTGTCCTTGACCTCATCTGGATTGGTCATTGTGGGTGCATAAGCACTGACAATAGTTGCATGTTTATTGCCTGACAGAGGAAGTCTCAATGTCATTAGACGGTCATTAATTCCTTTTGGCAATCCTGACAGCTTACCAACAAGTTCTGTTTTGATGGCAAAGCCAACTCCTGCTTCACGCCTCTCTTCACTTTTGCGACCACTCCAGAAGAAGGTGTATCCAGCACCAACTTCTTTGATCTCCCCAACATCTGCGAACCAAGTCTCACTCAATGCAGCTATCTGTATATCATACCTCCCAAGTTCTCTGCCCACAAGGGCCGTTCTACGCTGTGGTCTATCTGACCCAGCATTGTCCATTAAAGTACGCACATTCCATGCGCCAATCCGTAAGGAGATTACTCTAGCTTTTTTCTTTGTATTTCGACCGCTTAAGGGGATCCCCGCTGATCACGGTTAACCAGCCAGGGGGTTTGAAGCAGGCAATTGTTTAGGGCACCTTCTCTAGCCCCTTCCCCATGCTACGGGGGTGAGCAGTGCGGTCCTAAATAGGTCTGCTCAGTCGCTCAGCCGACTGCCGAATTCTGCTTACTGGTTCTCCTCACAGAAAACGACCATTAGAACTGAGCCGCCTGTGTGCAGGTCTGCAACTACAGCTCCCAGTGTGTCCTACATCTGCTGCTTCGCCACTCGCTCATCGCCACAGGACTTTGTAGGTAAGTGGGTGCAAGTGTGATGAAATTGTTGTGTATGCAAGTGCTTGTGTGTTGAGAAATAAGATGACATGCGCTATGAAATTGGATTATAGTGAGGAAGAGGTGCGCAACGTCAACCTCACTCTCTAGTCCTCGCCCAGCTGCGCCCAGAGGCAAGACACAGGTCAAGACGTCTGGAGTTGGGTTTGGATGCAGTGGATGACCGTAACATCTTTAGTGCCTTGTCACGCTCTGCATGTTCCACAACATGTTGCTGTATCGCTTTCTGAACCGTTGAATCAGGTGATTTCATCCGCTCCATCTACCGAAACAGTCTTTGCATATCTGGACTAGGCATATCCAGACACACAGGTTTGATTTTGGAGTTTCCTTCTCCTAGATGAATTGCTGGCCACAGCTGAAGAGCTCCATTTACCCTTTCTTGGGTTTTGTTTAGAGACCTGTAAACTCCTAGGAGGACTGTCAACCAAGACTAATGAGTTCCCCCTGCCCAGCTAGATTTTTGTGTAGAGAACTAGCTTAACTCCTAGATGAGTTGCCTTCCAAGGCTAACGAGCCCCATCTGCACCGCATGACAACAGGTAGTACTGATTACATGTTACAGTAGCAGTTAAACTGACCTGACCCTGGCGAAAACGGGTAACCAGCGATCAAACCGAAAGTAACCTCTGATTGCGTCAGACTCGATTGACCAATGAAAACAAGCGGTTCATTCACATAGCAATTTGAATTTCGTTGCGTCATACCTGATTGACCAATGAAAACAAGCGGCCCAGTCACATGACGGTAGCGATGAGAACTGCTGTTTAACAGATGATTTTGTGGGTATGCAAGGGAATAATTAAATACTTTCTGTGTCCGTTTGAAGCGTAATGATTCCCGGACATGCTGATATATATAAGTCTTGTAAGTTACGGATTAGTGAATCAGTTTGTCTTTTCAAACTGACGGTCGAGAATTTGGAGAAGCGAATTTGGTTATCTTGTGTTTTTTCTCTACATCAAGGATGGCATATCAGTATTTCGATTGCTTTCTATAGATTCTAGACATTTTTTTTTTTCTAATTTTGCAAGGTCACGACTATTGCAGAAAAGCTCAAAAAGATAACAAAAAATATAACTAAGTTTTGAAAAAAAGAGTACAAGTATAGCTTTTGAAAAAGTCTAAACAGTAACCCCAAGTATCTGTGCAGGTTGCCACCTTTTTTTAGGCGAATTTCGAAATCTTTGTTCAAAATCAAATTGGTTTGATTTCCAACAAAGATGGTGTGACGATGGATAAAATATAGAATATAAAAGATCCCCTGGGAGCAGTGAAAACTTTCAAAGGGATATAGTATGTGTCATAATTTATCGTGTAATTTCGGGTAACGAACCCCCATCAGTGATCCTTTATAAACCGGCGACGATAGCCAGATAAATATACTTCGATTCCAGAAGTATAATTCAAAGACACATTCAAAAACGGGGTCAAAAATGACAACGAAATTGATAGTTTACACGACCAAATATATACTAAGCAAATTAAATTTAGCAATTTTCGTAACTTTCGCCAGTCTCTGCAGATAATGAACAAAAGTAATATTTTGGAATACAGAAGTAAGTGGTAACCTTTCGGCAAGAACTTGCTAGCGAAAAATTTCGAAAAAATCAAACCTTACGGCGATACTGACGTGACGTCACAATTTAAGACTCATTATCAAAAATTGCAGGTCTGGTTAAAGTATGAAACCAAAATCATGCTAAAGCAATTGTTTAGTCATCAAAACAGAGAAAAACATTTAAAATGTTTGGGAACGAAATTTTATCGCCGAGAAATAAAGATCGTAAGTTTAGACGTTTTTTCCCTTGCTCCTACATTATGGCCTCACGGGTTCGTTTCAAATTGGAATTTCCCAAAAATCGGCAATGAGGTTAAATACCAGATGCATACCGATATGTTACAATAAAGTGTGTGTGCGAAATTCCCTGTCCTGACATCACCACGTGGGCTTAAATAATGAGTTTAACGTCAGCGTTATCTCACTAGCATGACGCGTTATGGCTCTGAAATTTTCAAGTGTTACTGACCACGTTGTTGGCTACATTGTGCTTCATCTGTCTTGTTTTGTTTTTTGAAAATCCACGGAAACCAAGTAACGCGAAATTAAGGCAATTTCGACCATTTGACGGCGCGTTGACGTCGTTTTTTTCGGCAGGTGTAGTTTGTACCGAAAAAAAAACAACAAAAAAAAAACAATCTCATTTGTCACATAATCAGCAACGTTGATAAACAAGGGATGAAAATGATGGGTCTAATGAACTTAACAAAAGTCAGCTGTTTGCATTGTGTTCAATGGTTGAGAATTTTGCATTCACACCCTTTCTGTATTTCTTGGTTGTTCCAAAAGCCTCTTTAAAGGATGGCGTTTTTAAATTCGTCATAACATGTGCCTAAAACCCTGTTCTTGTCATTTAAAATAAAAACAAATGTCCAAGCTTTCTCAAAGATGATCAAAAATATATGTAACATCAAAAATTGCTAAATTTATTTTGCCTAGTACATATGTTTGTACGGGTAATATTTGGTGAATTTTAATCGCTCGTGTGGACACCTAAGCGATAAGTATTCGACAAAGAATCTATTTTGCTGCTGTGTGTGAACGCAATTGCTTTGCCATAGTTTGTACGACAGCAAAAGTGCGACAAAGAAACATTTCCCGTGTGAACTTCGCTTAAATTCAAGAAATGCACCTTGTGCCTTACATGTATCTTTTCGTAAGAACCAGTCATTTGATCCTCATCACTTTTTTTTTTTTTTTTTTTTTTTTTTTTTTTTTCTAGATAAAATGAATGTCAGGTTTTAATATTAATTTGCTGCTATTAGTTTGGCATTTTATACTCAATGAAATATCGTAGCAAATATAGCCGGTTTTTCCAATGGACCAACTTGCTCCGTCGCAAAAATGGACCAACTTACCCCGACCTTACCTCAAATCACTGTAAATCTTCACTCATGGCCGGATCGTCGTCACCGCGTCCAATCGAAACGCCGGACGAATGGTCAAAACGCCGGATCTGCTTTGTTTTAACTCATAACATAACATAGCTTTATTGATGTAGGCCACCAGCCCATTTCAAGTACATACAATATAATCATATTGATAATTCATACAACGTATAGAATCTCAATAATATAGCACAGTTACATGCACTATAGCTCTAAACTGTGCCATATGAATAAGCATAAACCAAGCAATGTGTTAGCATTTTGGTCTGTATGTATTCAAGCAATAGTGTAACACTGTTTAGATTCTGCTTATTACTATGTTCAAGTTTATGTAGATAACAGGTCCTGTCTTAGTTTGAAGGCACGATACAAATATGTTGCTAACGACATTATGACAGATTCATTTTCAGATGCCATCAATATATTAAATTTGTTATGAGTAGGGTGAATAATATATTTCCTCGGTATACATGTAACTCCGGATTGCGGTAGTTTCCGCTGGATTCGCCGCCATTTTCGAAGGAAATTTTTTTCGACCAGGTAACAAAAACGTTTATTATAAATATTAAAAGAGTTTATGTCAACGTTAGCACTAGCCTGTTCGGATCTACATACATGTCTCTAACCACCAATTATTCTGCTGATGCATAAGCTCCGCTAGGATATGCAAACATTCGAGGAGATTTTTGCTTTCCATGTTCGACCATACGCTAAAATAGTGTTCGCCCCAAAAAGTTTCGTACTATTGTCACTTTCTTAGAAGTGAGAATTTCGCTTTCTGACTGTGACCTCCAGAAATTAGTTCGCCGTTCGGTTGTCATCATTGAGGATGAATGATCTATGACTCGTCGCTTCTCATTTAAGATAAGTCTTGTAAGATAAAAGTGGTTGATAGGTTTTAAGTCTGAGTTAAAGAGGCCAGATACTGGAGCGTGTTTTGGAAGTATGCAGTGACCATAAAACAGGTTTATTCACAGTACTTCAATCGATTATGGAAAGCTATTTATGTTTAGGTCGGTCTCTTTTATAGTACCCCTGTCAGACATATTACAAAAATGCCTATATTTGCACAGTCAAGTGAATAAAGTGTAAGTTATCATATGACCGAAAACGTTGGTATACACAATATATGTCAAATGCAGGCCTGTTTGGTCAATCAAATCCAAATCGTATATGAATAAAATTAAAACTGAGATCCTTTAAGAGCAGTGAGCACATTAAGGAGAAAGGGGATGGACCATACCGCGATTTCGACTATTCAAGTACCGTCAGTGACCCTTTAGATTTGGCAATATGGAGCCAAAGAGAATTACTGAAATTTTGCAACTTTCAACAGGGTAGTCGATACGAAGACTAGTAATTATCTAAATGGGACCAAATATATATAGAAAAAAAATCTTGTATGAAACATCTTTAGGAAGGTGGACCAATACAAGTATTAAAATCCACTTAACCTGATCAAGATGACCACCATGCCCATATAATGTAAAAACCCCAACTATTGTTCTTTTGTCCAGTGACTGTACTTCATTACTCTTATGTGAGCGATCGCTCCCATTGGGCCACAAGCAGTATTAAAAGAGAAAAGAATTCTTAATTCGATGTCACAACCTGACATTCCTGGTTTTTGTGAAACCCCTCTGAAAGTTCTCAATGCTTCTAAAGGGTATAACCATAATAATTTCATTTGCTGTTCAGAGGTCTTAGGCTGTCAATATTTTCACCAAGAAAAACACCATAGTATTCACCCAGGTTGGTCAAAATCTAAGACGAATATCCCGGCAAAATATCTGAAAAAAAAATGACCCGTTATAAATCTACAACCAAAACAAATAGGGCATTATGGTGTACCCGGCGCACGTCACCGTAGATTCCGTAACGTCGTTGACGTTTTAATTCATTTTGAAGTAAACACCCGCTCAGCGCTTACGGTCGTCTATTCAACGGCTATCATAGATAAAATAATTTTACTTATTTGTGCTTCGGCATTCGAACATTTTCCTTCAGTATCCAAAACTCAAAACAAATTCACACTCCATGTTGCTACAGAAATTGCATGATCTTCAGCCGTCTGCATGTAGTCAACGCATTAAGCATTGCGTCACCAGTGTCGCGCGGTATTTTTGTTTATTTATCCATCTTTGGTATGCTGTTTTATTGTCAGAATCACAACGGGAATATTTTTACACTACTGATTTATTCATTGGTCTACATTTACATGTAGTTAGTTTTGGTTTTCGTGTTGGCGTTTTCAAAAATCGCGGAAAGTTTTGTGATCGCATAGATTCAAGCCGTATCTGGCGAAGACGTTTTTAACGTTAAATGCACTGAAAAGGCGTGCTCTTGATATTCATATTTCCAAAATGCATAACTCAAATTAGTTAAAACTATTTTAAAACATTAACTCAACATCATGCTTCTACTGTACAAAGTTTGGTGCGATTCGCGTGCGTACATGTATCTTACATTATATCGAGACATGTATGACACAGTATACGACCGAAAATTCGCGTGCGCTGACTATGCGTCACCATGGTTTTAAAATGGCGCGGCGCGTTTGCGGTACCTACGAAATGTGTAATTGTTTTAACTTATTTTGTTAAACGAATGTTACAATTTCTCGCAATATATTTTTCGAAAATCTGTACGTATTTTGAAGTAACAACAAAAATACACATTATTTTGGATTTCCCCTCGTATGTGTATATCAGAGCCACTACAGAAGCTGAGGGTGAGGTTATGCCATGTAAAATCGATTTAAGCCCGCCAGTAACGTTGTGTTACTGATCGTTTCAATGCGTGTCTTGGTGTTTAAAATTTTTGTGCTGTAGGCGCCTTATGTATGTTTTCATATTTTTAGTTAAGTTTAGGTAACTGAGTGGCCACCTATTGGAAAAATAGCTGCTCATTCGGCTTACCATATGTTTTCATGGTATAAGTACCTGATTATTTAATTTTTCCCACCTCTGTTTTTGGAGTGGGAATCTTTTTTCTGATTGCACCCTTTCCTGATCTTTGCCTACTTGTACCTTTTTATGGTCACTGCATACTTCCAAAACACGCTCTAGTATCTTGCCTCTTAAATTCAGACTTAAAACCTATCAACCAGTTTTAACTTACATGGCTTATCTTGATCGAGAAGCGACAAGTCAAAGATCATCTATCCTCAATGATGACAACTGAACGTCGAACTAATTTCTGGAGGTCACAGTCAGAAAGCAAAATTCTCACTTCCAAGAAAGTGATGCTGCACAAAAAATGAGCATTCTACTTGCGCACTAGACCTTACAAGACATTAATCTATGCATATACTTGCCAAGTTTGAAATCTCATCTCAGATTGCCGTATTATCCGGCGTTACTTTGATTATGCGGTATTTTGTTGAAACGTACGCTTGTTCGGGCAAGAAATCACGAGCAATGGGCAGTCTCATGTACAAATGCAAAACCAACCATCAGTTTATCAATACTTTGAAGAAAATGACAATAGTACTATATACGAAACTTTTTGGGGCGAACACTGTTTTAGCGTATGGCCGAAAATGGAAAACAAAAATCTCCTCGAATGTTTGCATATCCTAGAGCAGCTTATGCATCAGCAGAACAATCGGCGGTTAGAGACATGTATGTAGATCAAAACAGGCTAGTGCTTACGTTGACATAAACTCTTTTAATATTTATGATAAACGTTTTTGTTACCTGGTCGAAAAAATTTCTTTCGAAAATGGCGGCGAATCCAGCGGAAACTACCGCAATCCGGAGTTAAATGTAGAAAAAGAAAACACATGCTATGGAAAACCTTAGGCAATGAGCTTTCAGAAAATGTATAGCATATACGTGTTATTTGATACACAGGGAAAACAAAAGCAAAACAATGCAGGTGCGACAAAGTTACTTATGTGGTGCAAAATCAGATTTTCTTCTCTATTATTTTTAATGTGATCTCAGGCAGCCATACTCTTTACTTCAGTAGATGTGTCACGATAATCAAAGATTCTATTGAGTCAGTAACTGTTATCATAATTGCTCTCAATTTAGAGTAATTGCCCTTGGACCAACTTGCCCTATGGACCAACTAGCCCCGGTCTCTATGTTTCGGAACCAAAATAAAAAAAATAATTATGCCCCTGTCAACCCGTTTTTCTATATAAAAGTGTGGGGGGTATACTTTTCATGGACATGTTTTCCTGATGACAGAATATTCGACAACGACTTTCTGTACTCGCATCTGACATGTTAGTGCTACACAATCAGGAAAACATGTCAGTGCAATATATACCCCTTAAACCCCACTTTTATGTAGCAAAACTGGGGTATGCAGGGGATGTACCTATTTTTTTTATTTTTGCTCCAAAACATAGATTGTGGGTACTCGTTAGAACCGCCTTGGCGAGGCGGTATCCACAATCTATGTTTTGATCAAAAATAAGAAAAATATAAAAAAAATCAATTGAAAATTTTCAATTTTTAAAGCTCAAAAATCTCTGTATATCGCATGGGTACGTTTACGTAATGACATTGTGCATGAACAAATAAGAATCAAATGAGTCACCTCGTGAGAAAACCAACAATGTGGTTTCCGACCTGGTTCGACACAAACCGACCTGTACAGTCACAGAAAAGAGCTAGAAGCTTGAAATTTCGGATTTGAGTAGAAGAGGAAGTGTACTATCCGAGTAGCGAAAACAAAGGCGCAGATCAGCTTTGCAGTAATACTGCGAAGCTGATCAGCGCCTTTGTTTTCGCCTATGCAGAATGTTGGTTTTCCCAGGAGGCGGCTCAAATGCAATTTTTCTCACCACTTAGAGACGAACAAACTGTTTGGTAATTTATAGTTACCAAACAAAATGGTTATTATATTTAAAAGTTCTTCCAAGGTTTTAGTTTGTAATTTGTTTCACTGTTTAAGCCCCGTTTACACATTCACGATTTTCTCTACGATTCACCACGATTCACCCCGGTTTCTCATGGTCAGAAAAATCGGGGTGGACCGGGATGAATCGTGGCGAAAAGTGGAAATATTCAGTGTCACTACGAATGTCTACGATACTAGTACGGTGCCAGTAAGGTATCGCTACGAATCAATGACGATTCGTGACGGCAACGCTTCGGTCAATGAGGATTAACCACGGTGGCACAACGAATGCTCACGGTGCTTGTACGGTTCGATACGGTACTAGTACGATTCACGGCGGTAGCCGACGTGGCCAATCGTGGAGCTCCGTAGCGAAACCGTGGATGATTCGTAGGACAACCGTACACAATTCGTGGTGAATCGTGGGAGTTCGTGGTGTCAAAGATTCCACGGTTTTGCTACGGAGCTCCACGATAGGCTACGATCTCTCACGAATAGCCGCGAATATAGCTACGGTGTCAGTACGAATAAGCACGATTCCGCTACGGTTGCGCTACGAATTAGGCCACGCCCAATAACCACCACGATTCGCCACGGTACGCCACGAATGTTTTAAACAGTTTAAACCTTCCGTAGCGCTGCCGTAGAGTTTCCCGAATCATCACGATTCATCAAAATTCACCACGATTCACCACGGTTCTACTACGAATGACCACGGTACACCACGGTACACGACGATTTTACAAATCGTGGCGAATCGTAGCGGCACCGTAGCCAAAAATCGTGAATGTGTAAACGGGGCTTTAGACAGAATAAATATATTAATTATCTAGCGATGATTTTATTTAACTACCGCGGTAATGAGACCATGTATTGTATACAGCCCTTCATTTGCCGTGGCTTTAAAGTTTCTTTTATTCCACACTTCATTTGCATGTCACCGTAAAGAATAAATAACTAGACAATCGAAACCTTGTACTTGAATGATCGTGGGGTATCTATAGTGTCGTCATTTTTATTCCAACTTTGATCTACATAATGTACTTTATGAGTGCGAATTTTATTTTAGTTTAAAGGCAGTAACTCTTGTGACTCTATACAGACTAGCTGTACTGTTTGGCGTAAACGCGGGTGAGTCTATCATATTTCAAAGAAACATAACTTTCGTAGTTTCTCCGTGACTTTGTTTGTACAAAAACATATCCTGCATTTAATGCTTTATTGGTATCTGGTCATTTCGTGCTCAGGCAATGTCGCGCCCAGGTCATTTCGGTACCACTTAATATTTACCTGACACTATTAAACTATTAAACAAGAATGAAGCATTCGATGAAAGAAAATTGATTTGCACTGATTTTTAAACATTGTAATATCATTTGCTGTTTAAAAATCAACTGATGGTCATTTCGTAGCAACTTTTATTTTCATTTCAGTTGTTTCGCCGCTATTTTGGTACTTTGCTACCTTCTTTGGTCATTTTGTACCTGCTTTTACATTATTCAAAAATGCTTTGATCATGTCGTATAGATCTAGTTGTTGTTGTTTTTTTTGTTTGTTTGTTGTTTTTTTTTTTCATTTTCACACTCAGGTATCTTGGTAAATAGTTTCATTTCGTACCCACTTAAGTCATTTCGTACCCAGGTACGAATTAACTTAATATTTTATTTTCACTTAAACTGGGTACGAAATAACTTGGTTACGAAATTATCATTTTTATTATGCACCAATCATTTGTTACCACGCCCACCACCTACTGGGAATGATGGGGGATAGCCGGGTTGAAGTGTGGGGCAATTACTTGTTATTGTCACGACAGTGCAGAGGAAATGACAGGGTTTGATATTAAGAAATTATCTACTATAAAGGACAGGGCAAAGAGCATGGTTTTGTTTGACCGCCAGTTTGTTCCCTGGGTGTGGTGTCTATAGCAAGGCATTGACAATTGGAAAACCATAATACCCGCCCTTCCCCGTAGGTGGGAGAGCTGTGGTTACAAATGACTGGTGCATTATAGGTTCAATCTTAGAAAGAAAAAAAAATATAATTTGTATTTGAATAAAAAGTAAACCGAGTTCCTTTAAGATTAGTGAAACCTAATGTGCGAAATTACCTATGTATGAAATGACAAAACTATTTCACTAAACCACTTAAGGTACGAATCGTTCACACGACTGACCAGTACAGCTATAAGATAACTTGGGTAAACTGACTCAGCATCAGCCATGTCGTACCCAGTTGAGCTAGACCTGTACGAAATAACCCAAATAGTCCCGAAATGACCTGGGTAGTACGAATTGTGATTACTGGTTACAACGACTCAAGTGGTTACGAAATGACCAGGGTACGAAATGACTGGAAACCGTTTTATTGAATTTTATCCAGCATGAATGCAGCCTTTTGAAAATGTACAATGACTCAACATTTTGAATGGGGCGTAAAAGTGGAAAAATGTCTAAGATACCTTCAACGTCTTGTAATGATATCGCTTTAAAAAAAAAAAAAAAAAAAAAAAATAAAAATAAAATGAAAAAAAAAAAAAAAAAAAAAAAAAAAAAAAAAAAATGCATAATTGTGGTGAAATCAGTACTAAGATTACTCAATAATTTCTTTAACGTTCACCCGAAACATTTATGCGTAATATCTATGTCGCACATTCCCGTATCAACGGCGTATCGCTCGCGTATCTATGAGAATTTCGAATTTCGATACGCCGAGGTCTGAGCCGTATTTTGTTCGAGCGACGTATGTACCATTCCTGCTACGTTCCCGTGGCGTATCAGTGACGTATCTGTATTCGTATAGTATTTCACTTAAGAAATGAATTTCATTTTTCTGGTGTTCATGGAGCTATGAACCGCAGTGGGTCGCGTGCAAAATGAACCACGAAGTTTTTAATACCCATGAGAACAAACGGTTGTGTTTACTTTGTTCATGCAATTCGCACATTACAATTATCAATTATCAGAGGTCGAAGATGCCACCGAAGAAATCTAGATAATCTAGATAAACACCGAAGAAAAAACCCCGAGTTGCGGGGAAACATCTCCAAGCCCCCTACGGCACGAACAAAGACAGAGGCTACACCTAGCGTAGCCCTGAAAGAGCCCCGCACGACACCCCGACCGTGAGAAACATCTGATCCATGACACTCTTAATACCTCACACATACACCACAGCAGCGAAACGTACGTAGCACATGCGTAGCACATACGTAACACATACGTAGCTCATACGTAGCACATACGCCATTGATACGCCACGCGCACGTCGCTGATACGTCGTAGATACGAAAAGAGAGTCGAGGATATGCCACACAAACGTCACACATACGTGGTTACGTGGCATGTTTACCGCGACGTACGAGTGGCGTATCAGGAGTATGAGCTACATGTACGTAACTACGGCGTACCTGCTACGGCGTACCTGCCACGTTGCTTTCGTATGTACGACGTATGTGTGACGTATGTACGGCGTATCGGACCTGTCACGTTCGTGCTACGAATTTTTAAGTGCACACATAAAAAACGTAGCACCTCGGCATATGAGCTACGTATAGACGAGTATGAGCTACGTATGCTCACAAATGTACGACGCACGCGTGACGTACCTTTTTGTATCTTGATACGCCGTAGAAACGTGAGTCGATACGCAATAGTGTGATAGCGGTTTAATGGATATATCTGTAGAATATCAGAAAAGAAAATGCACAAATACATAGAGGATATTCAAGTTTTTGGAGTGAATATGAGTTTTATTTCATTGAGTGAAGTGATTTTTTTTTTATATTTCATGAGTGCCGAAGGCACGAATGAAATATATAATTTTTCACTTCACGAGATGAAATAAAAGTCATATTCACGACAAAAACTTGAATTTTCTTTTTATTATATTGCATGTAGTCATTGTAACGTTGCGCGCTAAAGCATATGACGTCAAAATCTTAAATGACGTCATTACGTCACGTCATTACGTCGCTATTGTGTGTGAACGTTCATTGCGTCAAAATAGCATAGATTATAAAATTTAGTTATGTATAAATTAGAAATGAAACGGTGGAATCGTAATTTGCGTATTCCCAAATTTTATATTTTCACATGTGAAAATATAACCTTTTTTATATTTTCACATGTGAAAATATAACTTTTTCAAATATCGGTTATATTTAATACATATTTCTCTTTATAACGCAACAACCCTACATATCGGCCTAATAAAGGTGGGTTCATAAATAGAAGCTTTATTTAGCTACTGACCGAATAAAGGCCATCTCTACTGACCAAATAAAGACCGCGTTGCAATTTTGTTTAACGCAACAAAAAGGAGCGCGCCAGTGACGTCAAATTTAGCCACGTTTTGTGACGTCAGTCTCCGCCATTGTTATGCAACGTTACGTAGATGAAACAATGGAATGAAAAATTTAAATTATCAACAGAATCTACTGCTACGGTGGCGAATTTGGAGGAGTCGTTCTGCGGACTGATTGCTGAGCTGTTGACTAAATAAACAAAATGGCGGAAAGCAAATCTCCTCATATCGGGTGAGTTTTTTTCGCGAAATTTGTCGGCTTTCGTTGCATTATAAAGTGAATAACTACCCCGTGACCAAAAATAAACCGATTTATCACGCTCGGACCGTAAGCAGATGAAAGGGCTCGCTGAAAGCTCGCCCTTTCATCTACTTACTAATCCTCACGTGATAAATCGGTTTATTTTTGGTCACGGGGTAGTTATTTACTATATATTTCATCACTTGCCATATAATAAAGACTGATATGAAAGATTGAAAATACAGAAATTTTTAGGGGCTATTATTATATACTTAGTCATAAAATATAGAGAAATATGTACATATTAAACACCTACATGATTTTGCATTTTAAATGAACACACAACCATGCCAAACGATAATTTGTAAAATTTATGTTACAGAAGTCCGTTCAAAGATTTAACCCGCCACATAATGATAATGTAAAGTACTTACTGAAAACCACTGAGGTTATGCACCATTCATTTGTAACCACGGCTCCCCTACCTACGGGGAAGAGTGGGGATAATGACTTTCCAATTGCACTGCTATAGAAACCACCCCATGGGACAAACTGGACGTCAAAACCCTTTGCCCTGCCTTTCATAATAGCAAATCTCCCCAGTGGGGGTAAAGAACTTAATACGAATACTCTGCACTGCTGGGATAATAAAAAATTGCACCGCACATTAGCCCGGCTATCTCCGTAAGTGGGGGAGGGGGCGTGGTTTCAAATGACTGGTGCATTAGGAGGCCTAAAATATGGAAAACGAAAAGGTATAGCCAACATTTTGGTACCAAAATGTTCCTTCTGATCTGATTGTGAAAATGCCCAGTGAATACTCACGCTTTATGCAGAGACAGTCCCAAAAAAGTTATATCTTCACATGTTGTGAAAATATAAAAAATACCGTAACTTCTTTTTTTCACAATAAAAAAGTCATGTCAGTTGAAAATATAACATTTCAAATATGTATTATATTTAATAAATATTTCTATATATTTTATGACTTACATGTTATCTAATAAATACGATTTACTCTTTTTTGTTTTTCTAAATAGAATTGGCTATACGTATATAGCGTGGTACCAATCATACGCCACATTGGACAAAAATGTAGGCTTCATGTTTTCATAAACAATTCTGATTTTGACGGAATGATCGCTCCACGGATAAGCTAAATGCCTATACGCAACATCTGGAAAACATATCCGTGTAATGAATATCCCCTTATACCCCACTTTCATCTAGTAAAAATGGGGTATGCAGGGGTATACCTATTTTTCCTATTTTTGCTTTAAAACATAGATTGTGAGTACTCGTTAGAATCGCCTCGCCGATGCGGTTTTAACGTGTACCCACAATCTATGTTTTGAGCAACTGACATTTTTTTTTTAATTTTTACAACATAAAAAATCCCTGTATATTGCATGGGCATGTTTTCGTAATGATGTGCACAAATGTATTTAGCGAAAAGTTCAGATGAAGTAATGCATCTGTCATTTGTATCTCCGGCCCCCTAGGGCCGGGGAAAGCGGGGACACAGCGGGGTTAAAGTGCCAGGATTTGACCTCTGATGAGTCCCGGCAGTGCCGGGGATGTGCCGGGGTTTTAATTTCCCACAAATACACGGTCACATTAATTCAAATTAGATATTAGTTGCATTTTAACATTTACATGTAATTATGTTTATGGTCCTTATTCAATTCGCAAACGTACCAGTACATTTGCACGCAGAAATTCAAACCCCTCTATCATATTTCAGTTTCATCAGAACAACTCCCAGCTGTTGTTCCACATTATTGTCAGCCCCCGGGGAGCCGGGACTTTTAGCAGAGATTTTACCACAAATTTGGCCCCGCAGTGCCGGGCTTTTAGCGGGGCTTTAAAAATTGAAAAGTGAAAAGCCCCGCTATTCCCCTGTCCTGGGGGGGGGGATACAAATGACTGGTGCATAAGAAAAAAATCTGTACTTTACTCGTAAGAGGGAATCCAATCTTCCTTGCAAACTTTTTTGGCCTACATTTCTGTAATCAGATACACTGTCGTCTGCAAAACTTGAAGGTTCATAAACAATGCGCATAGACAGGTGTAAATTTAAATACTTTTTTGTCGAAGACATCTCAGATCATTTTTGACCTGCATCCGGGTTTTCCCCATATGGAAGATGAAAAAGGCAACAAACTGCATCTCTTTAAAAAGTACTTTTAGATGATGTTTTTTTACTATACAAGTCATCATTGGTCCTTATTGTTATTAATTTTAATCCCTTTTTGTGCGAAGAAAGCTTTTGCAAAGAAAAATCTAAATCTAAAAACTGTGGATTTCGAAATTTTATGACCCATGCAGGCCATCGTAGATAAGATGCGTTCGGATTTTCTCCATTGAATATAGGCTTGTTCGGATCAACGGCTCTGCTCAACAGATTGAGTCGTTTCGGTCCTGCGACTCTTAAGGACTCTCGCCGTAAGGACATTTGAAAAGCATTTCCTCTCAGTCATGTCTAGGGTTGGCTCTGCAAGAGTCATAGTCTGTCTGTCTGTCTGTCTGTCTGTCTGTCTGTCTGTCTGTCTGTCTGTCTCTCTCTCTCTCTCTCTCTCTCTCTCTCTCTTGCAGATTTGTCACCACCAACGGCCAGATTTGCTGATTTACGGATAACCTTGCCCAGATAAACCTGAACGCAAATCATATCTGCGGGATGTGAAGGGATTAAGTTTACATCTTTTCAGATTTTCCTGGTATAAAGAGAACAAATTCAAGCAGTGCATTAAAGAACTTAGATTAAATGAAATTTTATTTGGAGACTGCTTGGATAGGTACCCTATTACAAAATAGGTATTAATCTTCGACAATTATCTTTTTTAAAGATGTTTCTTGTTTAAAACTAACATCAGATAAAATCTAAATAATCACGTTATTGGGCATTTTCCAATTTGTTTATTCTTGTATGTAAGAGTACATTAAGCCCCATTCTCACTGTCCCGATTCTACCCCGGTTCACCCCGGGGCCAAATTTTTAAAGCCGGTTTTGCCCCGGTGGCGTCCCGGTTCACCCCGGTGGAGTCTCGGTCAAGCCCCCGGTTTGTGCCAAAGTAGCCCGGTAGCGTCCCGGTTACCAACGGTTGTTGCCGGATCATCCCGGTGCTATCTAGGTTTGTCACGGTGTCGCCCCGGTTTTATCCGTTTTTGACATCTCTCCCGGTGTTAAACATTTTAATACAACCGTGAAGGCTCCCCGGTTTACCCCAGTTCTTCCCGGTTTGCCATGGTAGCGCTACGGTTCATCCCGGTTTACCCCGGGCGAACCGGGGTAGCTAAACCGGGACCGTGAGAACATAGCTTAATTCTAACGTTAGTCTTTTGGATTTTTTCCGACCAGGTCAGAATACAAACCGAGATGTAAAACCGCCGAAGATTTTTGGAAGTTGATGTGGTGGCTATCGTGATTTATGTCCAACAAGACAGTTGAAGTCACTACGAAGACATTACCTCGAATTTAAGACACTTCCGAAAGGTTGAGGCTGGTGAACTTATGCTTAGGTTACATTTGCAGCGATCATCGAATGGTCTTTTGGTCTGCGATTGTCAGTACGATTTTTCAGACATCGTTGGTGATCGTGGGCTACGATGTATGATTTCATTCATATGGGCATCGTACAATTTCTTGCCCTTGCTTTCGTCCACGTTCTGAGTCGGAACCGTATGTATAGATCGTAGGGAAATCGTACGGAAATCGTAGGGTATCAGCAGATCGTACGTAGGAAGACGTAGAACCGTATGGATAGCGTAGGGTCACCCTGCGGACACCGAACGCCGAAAATGCAAAAATTGGCACCGACAATAAAAACAGTCATCGCAAGCTAATCGTAGGCCAAATGTAACCTAGGCATTAGTTGGGTCGAATAGGATCGCTTGTTTGAATGACAGGTCTCATTGTGATAGGCTCAGTTTTTTTCTTTCAAAAAGTGACAGATTATATAAGAGTTGCATGCCAATTTTTTTAAAACTAACTTTGCGTATGCACTCGGATAAAAGCACATGTACGTATGACTGTCTTGACAAAAATTTAGCCTTGTTCTGGCGAGGCAAAGTTTGACACTGTTACATATCTAAACGTAATTTTTCATTTTCCAGTATCCAAGCAGGACTGAATGCGTTTGTTTTTTTCTTTTGAGGTTTGAGTTTTTGGCTTCTTTGCTTCAGTTTTCGCGTGCAGGCTTGACGTCAGTTCAAGTAAATGACATGTATGATTTTCTGACGTAGTTTGATTACGTCATCTGCATCTGACGTTGGCGCGTGAAAATGACGTCATATGGGATTTTGAGTAATCAAGAAAGGTAAACACAAATCTTACATCGTTTTCACGAAGCATATAACGACAAAATGCTTTAAAGTTGCAGGTTTTTTAAATATTGACGATTCATCAACGGCATAACAACATGATGTCCATGATAACTGCAGTGGTGACAATGATGATGTTTAAAGCTGTGCTTGGTTACCAGGCAGGTGCACCCGCTAGTGCCTGTGACTCTATGACCCCGAGTCATGACGGAAACTTGGCCCAGTCGAGTTCATTTCCCAACACTATAACAGCGTCAGCGTCGACATACAGGTGTGGAGAGACAATTACTGGTAAGTGGTTTTGTATAACTTCCCTTAGGCCTACTGACCGTTTGATGGTGGTATTTCTGTTGTAATTCCACTTGAGGGCCGCAGGGTGAGAGGATTCACTCCGGTACAGTGTTTTTTTTTTTTTTTTTTTTTTTTTTTTTTTTTTTTTTTTTCAATAAAAATAGATATCTGCTCCAAGCCTAAGAAGTACCGGGGTATCTTATGCATGCATGGTTCACAATATTACAGTAGATATATGGCCTATAGTGATGCTCTGAAGAATTCTTTTTCCCTAGGACTATCCCATTATGGAATATTCTTCCCTCTTCAGTGGTCTCATCAAAGACTGCTGAAGAATTGAAGGCTCTTATTTAGCTCAGGGGTTGAGAGGTATACGTTTTAGTATGCCTTTGTTGCTTCTTGTAAATAGTTTTAATGACCCATCCCGAATGTTCTACCAACCTTACTAAATTCAAAACTTAGCCGCCCACCCCACACCTGAAATGATGATCAGACATTGATCGATTCAGTATAAGCTAAGATAGATCGATAGCTTTGTTTCATGTTTTGGTCTCCATTATTGTGCTGTTTACACCCGTTATTTGCGTATTCAAAAATTAAGTGAAGACTTTTTTAAATGTCTTACGTCCGTATAATTCATAAAAAAGTTTTGAATAGAAATGGTGCGTATAAAATAATGTCATTAATATAAACGCGACGCTGCTATACGTTAGACAATCAAAATTGATCATCCTAATAGGGCTGTCACACATTCTCGTATCGGCTCACGTATCTACGGTGTATCGAGATACGAAAGGTACGTCACACGTACGTCGTAGATACGTGGGCATACGTAGCTCATACTCTTCGATACGTAGCTCATACTCCTCATACGCCGAGGTGCTACGTTTTTTATGTGTGCACTTAAAAATTCGTAGCACGTACGTAGCTGGTCCGATACGCCGTACATACGTCACACATACGTGGTACATACGAAAGCAACGTGGCAACGTAGCTCATACTCCTGATACGCCACACGTACGTAGCGGTTAACATGCCACGTAACCGTGACGTATGTACAGCGTACCTTTCGTATCTGCTACGTATGTGTGACGTATGTGTGGCGTATCCTCGAATGTATTTTCGTATCTACGGCGTATCAGCGACGTACGTGTGGCGTATCTCGCGTATCAATGGCGTATGTACTACGTATGTGCTACGTTCGTTTCGCTGCTGTGGAGTATGTGTGACGTATAAGGAGTATTAGGAATATTTTGTGGCGTTCCAAGAGAATCTTAATGCTTCTATATGTATGTTTTCGTTTTTTTTCCGAAGCCATGGATCAGATGTTTTTCACGGTTCTGGGTGTCGTGCAGGGTTCTTTCATGGCTACGCTTGGTGTAGCCTCCGTCTTTGTTCATGTCGTCTTACGACCAGGATGGAGAGCTTGAAGATGTTCCCCCACCACCACCACGACCACCACCACCACAACCTCTGTTTTTTTTTCTTCGGTGTTAATCTAGATTATCTAGATTTCTCCGGTGGCATCTTCGACCTCTGATAATTGATAACTATAATGTGCGAATTGCATGAACAAAGTGAACACAACCTTTTGTTCTCATAGGTATTAAAAAGCAAGTGGTACAGAACAGATACGCCGCAGATAAGAATGGAACGTAGTACATACGCCGTAGATACGTCACGTGTACACTTCATACGCCATACATACGTCACACGTACGTACACTCCCGCCCGCGTAATTGTACTCATTGAATGCGCGTAACATACGCGAGTAATACTCGCGTAATACGCACCAATTTTATACGCGTATGTGTCAATAGCCAGTCAAAATTCAATTTTTCTTACGCGTATGATACGCGTAATGCGCATACATTACGCGTAATGGCTTTAACCAATGAGCGGTGAATTAGTAAAGCAAGTCATTACGCGTATTTGAAGTATATATTCTTACGTATACGTATTGTTCTAACCAATCGAGATTAAAACAGTCTTACGTAAAAAAATACGCGTAATATACGCGTAATGAATGAGCAATGTACAATCTTGAAATTTTATGGTTAAACCGAAATTCCGGACTTTGCTTTAGACCAAAACAATATCGTATCTTTTTCAAACTAAGACCTGCAGTATTAAGGGCCCGAACACTTCATGAGTACGAAATAACATCCGTGAGAAATATTTTTAAAGCTTCATCCCCAGATCGGTAGCTGAACGAACACCAAGTTTCTGTTATATTTGCTTGTGGATTTTATTTTAAAGAAGAAAATATTCGAGTTCTGTTAAATATTGAATATCAATAAATAAGAAAGAGACGTGGGAGGAAAACAAGCGAAAATCTAACATGCCGTATACCGTACGGTGGTGCCTCTAAAAATGGAGGGGGAACTAAACGACAGTGTAAAAATTGAACAGAACTGAACATGGTTACCTACAGGTGAAAGTCACCTAGTCACGCATGAATTTTCACTCCAGTTGAAGGCTGAATGTTGACATGATGACGATTATTGGGTAAGTTTTATGCTTCTTGAATCCGTAAACTTTAAATCCCATGTAAACAATAAACAATTTGACAATAACAAGAATAAAGTCACACCATTTTCACGATCACGATATATCAATAAAATCCATAAAGCTTGCACATTCTTTATTTTCGATTGAATAATAAAATCAACAGTTAGGTACTTTAGCATTTATACTCCTTGTCATTACGCGTACGATACGTGTAAATACGCTTAAACATATTGCCAGTCTGATTGGGCGATACTTCATACGCGTAATGACTGAACCTTACGCGCATCGACGCATTTATCTCTGCTTATGAGTATTAATGAGATATGTTACGCGTAAATATGCGCATGTTACGCGTAAATGCGCGTAATTGGCCTTACGCACGTAATACTCACGTAATACACGCGTAATACGCGTAAATGGAGTACAATTACGCGGGCGGGAGTGTAGCACATACTCATTGATATGCCGTACATACGAAAGTGAAATTCCATACGAATACAGATACATCACGGATACGCCACAGGAACGTAGCAGGAACGTCACACATACGTCTCTCGAGCAAAATACGGCTCAGACCTCCGCGTATCGACATTTTCATAGATACGTGAGCGATACACCGCTGATACGTGAATGTGTGACAGAACTATTAGGAACACTGTTGTCTAACGCCCCCGTGATGCATTAGAAATGGGAAGTTGATAAAATGTCATTTATTGGGGAGACATTGCAGAAATGGGCAAATGGATAGATGATTTTCTCTGCCCAATGGAGCTCTTTTGCTTTTATTTGCCAAGCAGTTTCAGAGAAGATTTTTGAATATTATGGTATATGTAATATACATGTATACATATTGCCACAGGGTGGGGTGGGGTGGGGGCGGGGCAGACCAGCCCTGAGGTCCAAATGTTTTCAGAATCATAGATGTTTTAGTCCATCTGCCCATTTCCTTATAGTTTTCACTTTCAAATGAAATTTCGAAAATTTCCACATTCAAATGCATGGTTGACCTATATTGTCCTTGTCGTAAAATAGGTCAAGGTCACCCCAGGGTCATGATTTATATAAACTTTGTTATGATCCTGCGATGACCTTGACCTATTTTACGGCAAGGTAAACTTAGGTCGCCAATGCATTTGAATGTGGACAATTTTCGAAATTTCATTTGAAGTTAAAACTGTAAGGAAATGGGCAAATGGACTGAAAATTTAAATTTATGATTCTGAAAACATTCGGACACAGACACACATCCTGTGGCGTGCACATGTATAGTACATGTACCATAATATTCAAATATCTTCTATATCATTAGTCATATTTTACTAATGTAATTCAATGAGGGAAACTTGCCGCGAGTATGCAAATGGACAGAAGATTTATGTTTATTAAAATTATTTTGTCCCCAAGGGATTGCCTGCCCCTGTCCCGGGGCTATATATATGTGTATGACCATAATATTCAACTGTGTTCTCTGAAACGGCTTGGCCAATCAAAGCCAAACTTTATGTGGAGCATCGTTAGGAAGAGGGAATGAAAATGTATATAAATGGTCAATGTCGCATGCCCAAGATAGCCACCATGGCTATAAAAAGCAAAATCCTTCTCCATAACCAGAAGGCCTATGATTTTGAAAATTGACATGAAGCATCAGGGAATGAAGCTCTTCAAAGCTCATATAAATCATGACCCAGGGATGACCTTGACATATATACGGCAACGACAACTTAGCTGACCTGTGCATTTGACTGGGGGAAATGTTATTTAATGGCGGGAAGCTTGCCTGGAATTTATTGGTGGTGTATATACCATATCTCAGGTGAGCGTTTACAGGACAATTGGTCCTCTGGTATAAACTTTCGTTCCCCCTTCCTAAGGATGCTCCACACGAAGTTTGGCTTTGATTGACCATGCGGTATCAGAGAAGATCTTTGAATATTATATATATAAATGGTAGTATACATGTATATTGCCCCCGGGTGGAGGCAGACCAGCCCCTGGGGCCTATTTTTTTTTTTTTTTTTTTTTTCAAAAACATAAATCATCAGTCCATCTGCCTATTTCTTTCAAGTTTTCTCCTTTAAATGACATTTTGACAATTTTCCCACCTTGTGGTGAAATAGATCAAGGTCACCCCAGGGTCATGATTTATATAAACTTTGAAGAGCTCCTCTCCCTGACGCTTCATACCCAGTTTCAAAATTATAGGCCTTCTGGTTCTGGAGAAGATGATTTCAAAGGTTTTGCTATTTATAGCCATGACCGCCATTTTGGTAATGTGACCTGGACCATTTTATACACTGTCGTTCCCCCTTCCTGAGGATTCTCCACAATAAGTTTGGCTTTGATTGGCCAAGTGGTATCAGAGGAAAAGATCTTTGAAATTGTGGACGACGACGGACGGACGCCAGAGCAAGGCCATCCTATAAGCTCCTTGTGAGCCTTCGTCTCAGGTGAGCAAAAAACGTCGGACAAACGGTACTGCCGGAGTTTGTTGGAATTTGATATAAAATGCACTTAATACCCTAAATTACATACCATCAGGAAAACATGTCCGTATAATGTATACCCCCTTGAACCCCACTTTTATATAGCAAAACTGGGGTATGCAGGGGCATACCTATTTTTCTTATTTTTGCTCCAAAACATAGATTGTGGGTACTCGTTAGAACCGTCTCGGCGAGGCGGTTCTAACGTGTACCCACAATCTATGTTTTGAGCAAAAATAAGAAAAATATCATACATTTTCTATTGAAAATTTTCCTTTTTCACTACTTAAAAAATCTCTGTATATTGCATGGGCAAGTTTTCGTAATGGTGTATCATAAATATGCAATCAAATTTCAGTGACGTTAGGTGGCGGCACTAATTTCAAGGGATTTCTGTGCCAGGCTCGAACGGACGTCGCTGACGCTACAACCAGAGTCGGCACCTTGACTGCAGCAGGGTCTGTTACGATGACAAATAACTGTGATTCGGTATGTACATGTTAATAGCTCAGCTAACCCGCATTCCGTTACACTTCGTGACCTCGGTCATCTTCCGTGAGAGGTATCACGGAACACCGATAGGAACATCATGTACAGGTTTCTTTCACATTCTTATTTCACGATATTCAACTTTTGAACCCATTAGTGATGAATTGGCTTGTCCATGAATATCAATTGGTACTACTACTACTACTACTACTACTACTACTACTACTGCATGTATTATTATTATTATTATTATTATTATTATTATTATTATTATATACTAAATTCCACTAAGTACACAGGATATCCATAGATAGGCTGCGACATCACATTTGGGGATTTACTCAGTGCTTACCTCTGTTAAGGGAACGCCAGCTTTTGTAGATACGTAAAAGGACATGCATCAGCCGCATTAAACTTTATGTATGCATGTCGAAATTCGAACGAAGCTGGAATCACAGAACCTACTCGATAGATAACCTTTCGACTTTCGTATTTTTTTTTGTTTGTTATATTGTTTTACGTCTACGGTCAAAAGCTGGTCATGTTGGGGAAGCCAGATTTCTAGACAAGCCCCCACCCCACCCCCTACAGTCAGGATACCGTTTTACCACTTTGTCTTGATTCAGCGAGATAATAAGGGCCGAAGAAATGGTTTTATGACCAGATCTTTATGAAAATAAGTCACAGTGTTATGTGAGGATCGATCAATACGAATCAAAAGCGCTTCAGATCGAGCTATCGCGCGCGGTCCCTTGTGTTTCGCTATGGAATTTAAAAAAAAAAATTTTATCTCTTTTTTTTTCTCAGGGAAAAGCATTAACTCATACGGAAAATGGAGACAAGTCGACCGCAGTCTTCACCTGGCAACCGTCAGCTGATCATGGCTCAGTTTACTTTGTGTAAGTATAGTCTAATTTATTTCACTCTGCCGGTTTACATCTGAAATCGATAATTATGCATTATGATCGAGCTGCTTCAAATTGCCTTGTTATAATGCGAATATTTTATGACAAACAAGACGTGACCACGTGCTTCACATGACACCGGAAACGTGTCTAAGCGGGTAGGTACCCCTTTCCTAGTCAACCGGCAATGCCAGACACATTTACTATACATAATGTAACATATCCGCAGTAATGCACCAGTCATTTGTATCGGGCTGTACAGCGCGGTTTGTGTCGGAGCAGGTCGGAACCCAAATTGTTGGTTTTCTCACGCACTTGCTCAAATGGTAATGGAGCCTGCTTATAGTTATGTTTAGTTAAGACATATTATAGGGCTTGATAGGAGACACAAGCCAAAGACTACGATATGCGTGTGTCTACATTTCTAGTGAATGTTTAAAGCTTGTTGATAATTGCTAAATGCCTATTGCTAAATGTTAGTTGCTAGACGCAAAATGCTAATTAATAGCAAACTGCTAAATGCTGATTGCAAAATTTTGACAAATTAGGTTAGCATATGAATGCTTTTATTTTGAAAATCAACAATATTATGTTAATTTATCGATATACTCAATACCATTTCATAATTAATGAAACCAGTCAAGCTTTGCAATAACCATTTAGCATTTTGTCATATACTACGGAAGCCGATAGGGGACATTTTACAGTAAAACTTCTATGTTTTTTCACACTTCTGCAAAATTTTCACTTCTGCAAAATTTTCACTTCTACGTTTTATTGTACTTCTGACTTTTTTTGCACTTCTAGGTTTTATCGTACTTCTATGTTTTTTCACACTTCTGTAAAATTTTCACTTCTACGTTTTATTGTACTTCTGACTATTTTGCACTTCTATGTTTTATCGTACTTCTACATTTTTATACACTTTTGTGAAAAATTTACTTCTGGAAATCTACGGCGGGAAATAATGGCGGAAAAGGATTAGGGCGTTTAACGCCTGATTTTGGCCTCAGATTTTGCTAGAAAATAAAGGACTAGGGTCAATAAGGCCCATTTTTGGCCTCACCTATTGAGAAGAATCCCAAATTTTTTATTAAATTAATAATTTTCTGACAACTGAAAGATATTATGCTACAGTCCATAGAACCATGTCTAAAAATCCCATCAGGCACCAAGTGTTGCCATGGTAACCCGACTAATTCAAGTGAAATGGCGATTTTCATCATTTTTCTGTCATTTTCCTATCTTTAAATGGACATTTAAATATCGCACCACCCGATGACCAACACAAAACTTTGCCTAAATCAAGATTTTACATAGATTTACTTAATACTAAAGTTTGGTGTTGGTCCTCGAGTGGTGCGATATTGTATTTTTTATTCAAAGCTCCACAACGAGCAGAAAAATGCTAAAAATCTTGAAAGATAGCATTTTCTCACTTTAGCAAGTTTCTCCATGGCAACGGATGGCATGTTAACAGATGTTTGAGCATATATTTTGTTACTATGGCATATCACCTTTGTGATGTGGGCGGAATCTACATAAAATATAGAACTTCATATTTTCAGAAAATTTGAGGCCAAAAAAGCCTCTTATAGACTTCAGCCCTTTTGGAATTTAGGTGAGAAAACGATTCCTTAAAACAGCCATATCTCTCCTCTATTAAAAACAAGTTCAAGTACATCATTTATCCTACAAGCGTTGCCATGGCACAATTTGCACTTTTTGGTCTATTTTTGACCATTTCTGAACACATTTTTTAATTTTTAAGTACCAGCCCACACGACGAACAAAATGATACTTAGCATACAATATCTCTTGGTGATACTTCATAATTATTTCATAATAAGAAATTGT
Organism: Rugalucina vietnamica; assembly: GCA_964017185.1. Classification (NCBI taxonomy): domain Eukaryota; kingdom Metazoa; phylum Mollusca; class Bivalvia; order Lucinida; family Lucinidae; genus Rugalucina; species Rugalucina vietnamica. Next base: position 8,544,715 of record OZ024878.1, read on the forward strand.
TCGTAGCGTGGGCCGGTAGTTGAAAATGATGTTGAATGGTGAAAAATAGACCCCAAATTGCAAAAAAGTGGTATTTCTATGTTTTTCGGAGCGTTGCCATGGCAACATGTGTAATTTGAATAAGACAGTTGTGCTAGGGTTCGTAAGCAGAGACATATACCAGCTATTTGCAATACTTTTCTCCTCAAAACTCCAAAATTCAATTTTTTACCAACACATGAGGCCAAAATCATGCCTTAAATCCCCTTGGCCTTTGTAAGCAGCACAACTCGTAATGCTAAATGAAAAGTACACTACTACTACCACTGCTACTACTACTACTACTACTACTACTACTACTACTACTTATGCTACTGCTACTACTACTAATATTACTACTACAACAACAACAACAACAACTACTACTACTACTACTACTACTACTATAGATGCTCAATGTCCCAATCAACAATTTTTCAGTCATGTTGGGACGAAGCTATCACTTTCTTGGTAGTGTACCAATAATTTGGCGGAGCCGAAAGTGCTTTTGCTCAATAAAGACTAAACGGCATTCTTGGAGGTTCGAACCATTGATTTCTAGCTCAGGAGTCCGACGCCATACCACTGAGCCACCGCGCTCACCTTAACAACAGCAGCAACAACTACATGTATAACAACTACTGTATTACATTTTACAGTAAAACTTCTATGTTTTTTCACACTTCTGCAAAATTTTCACTTCTACGTTTTATTGTACTTCTGACTTTTTTGCACTTCTATGTTTTATCGTACTTCTATGTTTTTTCACACTTCTGTAAAATTTTCACTTCTACGTTTTATTGTACTTCTGACTTTTTTGCACTTCTATGTTTTATCGTACTTCTACATTTTTATACACTTTTGTGAAAAATTTACTTCTGGAAATCTACGGCGGAAAATAATGGCGGGAAATTTGTAAGCAGCACAACTCTTAATGCTAAATGAAAAGTACTCTTAATGCTAAATGAAAAGTACTATTCTGTGGTGGTTCTTATTTTTTTATGTAGTGGTGTTTTAATTTTTTGTGCTGTTTGCAACTTATGTGTGTTTTCATATTTTTAGTTAAGTTTGGGTAACTGAGTGGCCACCTATTGGGAAACTAGCTGCTCATTCGGTTTACGATATGTTTTCATGGTGTAGTACCTAACTGTTCATTTTGGTTTTTTCCCACCTTGGTTTTTGGAGTGGGAATCTCTTTTTGATTGTTGCTTTTCCTGATCTTTGCTTACTTGTACACTACTACTACCACTGCTACTACTACTACTACTACTACTACTTATGCTACTGCTACTACTACTAATATTACTACTACAACAACTACTACTACTACTTCTACTTCTGCTGCTGCTAATAATACTAATAATAATGATAATAATGATAATAATTATTACTTTGGTTTCGTTGAATACTAATAATAATGATAATAATAATAATAATTATTACTTTGGTTTCGTTGAATAGATGCTCAATGTCCCAATCAACAATTTATTTTTCAGTCATGTTGGGACGAAGCTATCACTTTCTTGGTAGTGTACCAATAATTTGGCGGAGCCGAAAGTGTTTTTGCTCAATAAAGACTAAACGGCATTCTTGGAGGTTCGAACCATTGATTTCTAGCTCAGGAGTCCGACGCCATACCACTGAGCCACCGCGCTCACCTTAACAACAGCAGCAACAACTACATGTATAACAACTACTGTATTACATTTTACAGTAAAACTTCTATGTTTTTTCACGCTTCTGTAAAATTTTCACTTCTATACGGAAGCCGATAGGGGACACTTCTACAAAATTTTCACTTCTGCAAAATTTTCACTTCTACAAAATTTTCACTTCTGCAAAATTTTCACTTCTACAAAATTTTCACTTCTGCAAAATTTTCACTTCTACGTTTTTTCACACTTCTACAAAATTTTCACTTCTGCAAAATTTTCACTTCTACGTTTTTTCACACTTCTGCAAAATTTTCACTTCTGCAAAATTTTCAAATCTACGGCGGGAAATAATGGCGGGAAATTTGTAAGCAGCACAACTCTTAATGCTAAATGAAAAGTACTCTTAATCATCATGAAAACATGTCCGTGCAATGAATACCCCCTTAAACCCCACTTTTATATAGTAAAACTGGGGTTTGCAGGGGTATACCTATTTTTCTTATTTTTGCTCCAAAACATAGATTGTGGGTACTCGTTAGAACCGCCTCGGCGAGGCGGTTCTAACGTGTGCACACAATCTATGTTTTGGAGCAAAAATAAGAAAAATATCAAAATTTTTCAGCGGAAAATTCTCATTTTTTTTACAACTTTAAATATCTCTTTATATTGCATGGGCATGTTTTCGTAATGGCTAAATGAAAAGTACTATTCTGTGGTGGTTCTTATTTTTTTTATGTAGTGGTGTTTTAATTTTTTGTGCTGTTTGCAACTTATGTGTGTTTTCATATTTTTAGTTAAGTTTGGGTAACTGAGTGGCCACCTATTGGGAAACTAGCTGCTCATTCGGTTTACGATATGTTTTCATGGTGTAGTACCTAACTGTTCATTTTGGTTTTTTCCCACCTTGGTTTTTGGAGTGGGAATCTCTTTTTGATTGTTGCTTTTCCTGATCTTTGCTTACTTGTACACTACTACTACCACTGCTACTACTACTACTACTACTACTACTACTACTTATGCTACTGCTACTACTACTAATATTACTACTACAACAACTACTACTACTACTACTACTTCTGCTGCTGCTAATAATACTAATAATAATGATAATAATAATAATTATTACTTTGGTTTCGTTGAATAGATGCTCAATGTCCCAATCAACAATTTATTTTTCAGTCATGTTGGGACGAAGCTATCACTTTCTTGGTAGTGTACCAATAATTTGGCGGAGCCGAAAGTGTTTTTGCTCAATAAAGACTAAACGGCATTCTTGGAGGTTCGAACCATTGATTTCTAGCTCAGGAGTCCGACGCCATACCACTGAGCCACCGCGCTCACCTTAACAACAGCAGCAACAACTACATGTATAACAACTACTGTATTACATTTTACAGTAAAACTTCTATGTTTTTTCACACTTCTGTAAAATTTTCACTTCTGCAAAATTTGCACTTCTACAAAATTTTCACTTCTGCAAAATTTTCACTTCTACAAAATTTTCACTTCTGCAAAATTTTCACTTCTACGTTTTTTCACACTTCTACAAAATTTTCACTTCTACAAAATTTTCACTTCTGCAAAATTTTCACTTCTACGTTTTTTCACACTTCTGCAAAATTTTCACTTCTGCAAAATTTTCAAATCTACGGCGGGAAATAATGGCGGGAAATTTGTAAGCAGCACAACTCTTAATGCTAAATGAAAAGTACTCTTAATCATCATGAAAACATGTCCGTGCAATGAATACCCCCTTAAACCCCACTTTTATATAGTAAAACTGGGGTTTGCAGGGGTATACCTATTTTTCTTATTTTTGCTCCAAAACATAGATTGTGGGTACTCGTTAGAACCGCCTCGGCGAGGCGGTTCTAACGTGTGCACACAATCTATGTTTTGGAGCAAAAATAAGAAAAATATCAAAATTTTTCAGCGGAAAATTCTCATTTTTTTTACAACTTTAAATATCTCTTTATATTGCATGGGCATGTTTTCGTAATGGCTAAATGAAAAGTACTATTCTGTGGTGGTTCTTATTTTTTTTATGTAGTGGTGTTTTAATTTTTTGTGCTGTTTGCAACTTATGTGTGTTTTCATATTTTTAGTTAAGTTTGGGTAACTGAGTGGCCACCTATTGGGAAACTAGCTGCTCATTCGGTTTACGATATGTTTTCATGGTGTAGTACCTAACTGTTCATTTTGGTTTTTTCCCACCTTGGTTTTTGGAGTGGGAATCTCTTTTTGATTGTTGCTTTTCCTGATCTTTGCTTATTTGTACACTACTACTACCACTGCTACTACTACTACTACTACTACTACTACTACTACTACTACTTATGCTACTGCTACTACTACTAATATTACTACTACAACAACTACTACTACTACTACTACTTCTGCTGCTGCTAATAATACTAATAATAATGATAATAATAATAATTATTACTTTGGTTTCGTTGAATAGATGCTCAATGTCCCAATCAACAATTTATTTTTCAGTCATGTTGGGACGAAGCTATCACTTTCTTGGTAGTGTACCAATAATTTGGCGGAGCCGAAAGTGTTTTTGCTCAATAAAGACTAAACGGCATTCTTGGAGGTTCGAACCATTGATTTCTAGCTCAGGAGTCCGACGCCATACCACTGAGCCACCGCGCTCACCTTAACAACAGCAGCAACAACTACATGTATAACAACTACTGTATTACATTTTACAGTAAAACTTCTATGTTTTTTCACACTTCTGTAAAATTTTCACTTCTGCAAAATTTGCACTTCTACAAAATTTTCACTTCTGCAAAATTTTCACTTCTACAAAATTTTCACTTCTGCAAAATTTTCACTTCTACGTTTTTTCACACTTCTACAAAATTTTCACTTCTACAAAATTTTCACTTCTGCAAAATTTTCACTTCTACGTTTTTTCACACTTCTGCAAAATTTTCACTTCTGCAAAATTTTCAAATCTACGGCGGGAAATAATGGCGGGAAATTTGTAAGCAGCACAACTCTTAATGCTAAATGAAAAGTACTCTTAATCATCATGAAAACATGTCCGTGCAATGAATACCCCCTTAAACCCCACTTTTATATAGTAAAACTGGGGTTTGCAGGGGTATACCTATTTTTCTTATTTTTGCTCCAAAACATAGATTGTGGGTACTCGTTAGAACCGCCTCGGCGAGGCGGTTCTAACGTGTACACACAATCTATGTTTTGAGCAAAAATAAGAAAAATATCAAAATTTTTCAGCGGAAAATTTTCATTTTTTTTTACAACTTTAAATATCTCTTTATATTGCATGGGCATGTTTTCGTAATGGCTAAATGAAAAGTACTATTCTGTGGTGGTTCTTATTTTTTTATGTAGTGGTGTTTTAATTTTTTGTGCTGTTTGCAACTTATGTGTGTTTTCATATTTTTAGTTAAGTTTGGGTAACTGAGTGGCCACCTATTGGGAAACTAGCTGCTCATTCGGTTTACGATATGTTTTCATGGTGTAGTACCTAACTGTTCATTTTGGTTTTTTCCCACCTTGGTTTTTGGAGTGGGAATCTCTTTTTGATTGTTGCTTTTCCTGATCTTTGCTTACTTGTACACTACTACTACCACTGCTACTACTACTACTACTACTACTACTACTTATGCTACTGCTACTACTACTAATATTACTACTACAACAACTACTACTACTACTACTACTTCTGCTGCTGCTAATAATACTAATAATAATGATAATAATAATAATTATTACTTTGGTTTCGTTGAATAGATGCTCAATGTCCCAATCAACAATTTATTTTTCAGTCATGTTGGGACGAAGCTATCACTTTCTTGGTAGTGTACCAATAATTTGGCGGAGCCGAAAGTGTTTTTGCTCAATAAAGACTAAACGGCATTCTTGGAGGTTCGAACCATTGATTTCTAGCTCAGGAGTCCGACGCCATACCACTGAGCCACCGCGCTCACCTTAACAACAGCAGCAACAACTACATGTATAACAACTACTGTATTACATTTTACAGTAAAACTTCTATGTTTTTTCACACTTCTGTAAAATTTTCACTTCTGCAAAATTTGCACTTCTACAAAATTTTCACTTCTGCAAAATTTTCACTTCTACAAAATTTTCACTTCTGCAAAATTTTCACTTCTACGTTTTTTCACACTTCTACAAAATTTTCACTTCTAAAAAATTTTCACTTCTGCAAAATTTTCACTTCTACGTTTTTTCACACTTCTGCAAAATTTTCACTTCTGCAAAATTTTCAAATCTACGGCGGGAAATAATGGCGGGAAATTTGTAAGCAGCACAACTCTTAATGCTAAATGAAAAGTACTCTTAATCATCATGAAAACATGTCCGTGCAATGAATACCCCCTTAAACCCCACTTTTATATAGTAAAACTGGGGTTTGCAGGGATATACCTATTTTTCTTATTTTTGCTCCAAAACATAGATTGTGGGTACTCGTTAGAACCGCCTCGGCGAGGCGGTTCTAACGTGTACACACAATCTATGTTTTGAGCAAAAATAAGAAAAATATCAAAATAACACAACTGTCACATTCAAATTACACATTTTGCCATGGCAACGCTCCGAAAAGCATAGAAATACCACTTTTTTGCAATTTTGGGTCTATTTTTCACCATTCAACATCATTTTCAACTACCGGCCCACGCTACGAACAATTTCTTATTATGAAATAATTATGAAGTATCACCAAGAGATATTGTATGCTAAGTATCATTTTGTTCGTCGTGTGGGCTGGTACTTAAAAATTAAAAAATGTGTTCAGAAATGGTCAAAAATAGACCAAAAAGTGCAAATTGTGCTCTATCTATGGTTCTTGTGGGCGTTGCCATGGCAACGCTTGTAGGATAAATGATGTACTTGATCTTGTTTTTAATATAGGAGAGATGTGGCTGTTTTAAGGAATCTTTTTCTCACCTAAATTCCAAAATTTATTTTCTAGCAAAATCTGAGGCCAAAATGTCCGCCTGGCGCGAGTTGCATAACGCGAGCGCTATATACGTAGCGCTTTGAAGATGGCTCCCGACGTCACGATGACGTCATTTTGTGCAGCCGCATACAAGCAACAAAGCGCTACGTAGCGCTCGCGTTATGCAACTCGCACCAGGCGTTAAACGCCCTAGTCCTTTCCCGCCATTATTTCCCACCGTAGATTTCCAGAAGTAAATTTTTCACAAAAGTGTATAAAAATGTAGAAGTACGATAAAACATAGAAGTGCAAAATAGCCAGAAGTACAATAAAACGTAGAAGTGAAAATTTTACAGAAGTGTGACAAAACATAGAAGTACGATAAAACCTAGAAGTGCAAAAAAGTCAGAAGTACAATAAAACGTAGAAGTGAAAATTTTACAGAAGTGTGACAAAACATAGAAGTACGATAAAACCTAGAAGTGCAAAAAAGTCAGAAGTACAATAAAACGTAGAAGTGAAAATTTTACAGAAGTGTGACAAAACATAGAAGTACGATAAAACCTAGAAGTGCAAAAAAGTCAGAAGTACAATAAAACGTAGAAGTGAAAATTTTACAGAAGTGTGAAAAAACATAGAAGTACGATAAAACCTAGAAGTGCAAAAAAGTCAGAAGTACAATAAAACGTAGAAGTGAAAATTTTACAGAAGTGTGAAAAAACATAGAAGTTTTACTGTAAAATGTAATACAGTAGTTGTTATACATGTAGTTGTTGCTGCTGTTGTTAAGGTGAGCGCGGTGGCTCAGTGGTATGGCGTCGGACTCCTGAGCTAGAAATCAATGGTTTGAACCTCCAAGAATGCCGTTTAGTCTTTATTGAGCAAAAACACTTTCGGCTCCGCCAAATTATTGGTACACTACCAAGAAAGTGATAGCTTCGTCCCAACATGACTGAAAAATAAATTGTTGATTGGGACATTGAGCATCTATTCAACGAAACCAAAGTAATAATTATTATTATTATTATCATTATTATTAGTATTATTAGCAGCAGCAGAAGTAGTAGTAGTAGTAGTAGTTGTTGTAGTAGTAATATTAGTAGTAGTAGCAGTAGCATAAGTAGTAGTAGTAGTAGTAGTAGTAGTAGCAGTGGTAGTAGTAGTGTACAAGTAAGCAAAGATCAGGAAAAGCAACAATCAAAAAGAGATTCCCACTCCAAAAACCAAGGTAGGAAAAAACCAAAATGAACAGTTAGGTACTACACCATGAAAACATATCGTAAACCGAATGAGCAGCTAGTTTCCCAATAGGTGGCCACTCAGTTACCCAAACTTAACTAAAAATATGTAAACACACATAAGTTGCAAACAGCACAAAAAATTAAAACACCACTACATAAAAAAATAAGAACCACCACAGAATAGTACTTTTCATTTAGCATTAAGAGTACTTTTCATTTAGCATTAAGAGTTGTGCTGCTTACAAATTTCCCGCCATTATTTCCCGCCGTAGATTTCCAGAAGTAAATTTTTCACAAAAGTGTATAAAAATGTAGAAGTACGATAAAACCTAGAAGTGCAAAAAAGTCAGAAGTACAATAAAACGTAGAAGTGAAAATTTTGCAGAAGTGAAAATTTTGCAGAAGTGTGAAAAAACGTAGAAGTGAAAATTTTGCAGAAGTGAAAATTTTGTAGAAGTGTGAAAAAACGTAGAAGTGAAAATTTTGCAGAAGTGAAAATTTTGTAGAAGTGAAAATTTTGCAGAAGTGAAAATTTTGTAGAAGTGCAAATTTTGCAGAAGTGAAAATTTTACAGAAGTGTGAAAAAACATAGAAGTTTTACTGTAAAATGTAATACAGTAGTTGTTATACATGTAGTTGTTGCTGCTGTTGTTAAGGTGAGCGCGGTGGCTCAGTGGTATGGCGTCGGACTCCTGAGCTAGAAATCAATGGTTCGAACCTCCAAGAATGCCGTTTAGTCTTTATTGAGCAAAAACACTTTCGGCTCCGCCAAATTATTGGTACACTACCAAGAAAGTGATAGCTTCGTCCCAACATGACTGAAAAATAAATTGTTGATTGGGACATTGAGCATCTATTCAACGAAACCAAAGTAATAATTATTATTATTATCATTATTATTAGTATTATTAGCAGCAGCAGAAGTAGTAGTAGTAGTAGTAGTTGTTGTAGTAGTAATATTAGTAGTAGTAGCAGTAGCATAAGTAGTAGTAGTAGTAGTAGTAGTAGTAGTAGCAGTGGTAGTAGTAGTGTACAAGTAAGCAAAGATCAGGAAAAGCAACAATCAAAAAGAGATTCCCACTCCAAAAACCAAGGTGGGAAAAAACCAAAATGAACAGTTAGGTACTACACCATGAAAACATATCGTAAACCGAATGAGCAGCTAGTTTCCCAATAGGTGGCCACTCAGTTACCCAAACTTAACTAAAAATATGAAAACACACATAAGTTGCAAACAGCACAAAAAATTAAAACACCACTACATAAAAAAAATAAGAACCACCACAGAATAGTACTTTTCATTTAGCCATTACGAAAACATGCCCATGCAATATAAAGAGATATTTAAAGTTGTAAAAAAAATGAGAATTTTCCGCTGAAAAATTTTGATATTTTTCTTATTTTTGCTCCAAAACATAGATTGTGTGCACACGTTAGAACCGCCTCGCCGAGGCGGTTCTAACGAGTACCCACAATCTATGTTTTGGAGCAAAAATAAGAAAAATAGGTATACCCCTGCAAACCCCAGTTTTACTATATAAAAGTGGGGTTTAAGGGGGTATTCATTGCACGGACATGTTTTCATGATGATTAAGAGTACTTTTCATTTAGCATTAAGAGTTGTGCTGCTTACAAATTTCCCGCCATTATTTCCCGCCGTAGATTTGAAAATTTTGCAGAAGTGAAAATTTTGCAGAAGTGTGAAAAAACGTAGAAGTGAAAATTTTGCAGAAGTGAAAATTTTGTAGAAGTGTGAAAAAACGTAGAAGTGAAAATTTTGCAGAAGTGAAAATTTTGTAGAAGTGCAAATTTTGCAGAAGTGAAAATTTTGCAGAAGTGTGAAAAAACATAGAAGTTTTACTGTAAAATGTCCCCTATCGGCTTCCGTAATATACATAAAGCAATAAACATTTTGCAATAAAACTATTTAGCAATAACAAATTAGTAATTTGCATGTCGCACCGGCCTGTAATAGTATGAAAACAACGTTTTTCATATTATTTAGTATCTTCGGCGTTTCAGACCTGGTCCGAGACAAACAGGCGAAACATTTAGGGAATCCTAAAACCTTGGATTTACCAGGAATGGGTGGGGGTTGTACGTACTACCCAAGACACCGATCAGCTGTGCGGTAAAACAGGTTTTCTCATGATGCGGATAATTATTCTCATTCCAGCTGCACAGTAGTACAAAGCAAGGCGATGTTCTGGGTTAAAGGCACGTCTACTGCTGTCACATACGGAGGTGGAGATTGCAGCTCCAGTGGTAATGTGGCAGTGTCGATATGGCTATTGCTCTTGGCAGCTGTCCTGCACATACTGCTTCAGTAGAGGCCTCAAGATAAAAGGAAATTTCCATCTGAATAATAATGTATATAATATTTCTATTTCTGAATAGTCACGGAGAGTGATTATTGACTCAACATGATTTCGAAAACTTGCCCATGTCATACACCAAGATTTTTTTCAGCTATGAAAATTGAAAATTGCATCAGAAATGGTGATTTTAATAAAGTCTCGTTTTATTAGAAGCTATCTTTTTCCCTAACGTTTCGGCCTTTTACAACCTTCTTGAGAGGACACATTTACCTGTTAACATGCATGTACATTCAGTCAAACTCTGGTGGCCATAGAAATACGGCGACCTGAGTTTGACTGAAAGTATTAACTCATTTAAGCCTGGCGTCCCTTTTGTGGGACATAGGCAAACAGCATAGCCCCAGATGTGACGCCGCTATTCTGTTTGCACAGAGAAATTTCATCGAAAAATCAGATAAAAAAATAAAAATCACTCCTAACACCCCTAAAGATGAAAGTGGACTCACCCAATTGATAATGATGGGAAAATCCATTCGTCAAATACGGGTTAAAGTCTGCCAAAAGTTAATGTTTCCTCTCAAGAAGGCTGTAAAAGGCCGAAACGTTAGAAGGAAAGAGTCCTTCTAATAAAAACAAGACTTTATGTTGCTCTTCCTTCGACGAAATCGTTATAATTTAATTACAGTGATTTTTTATAATTTTGCTTAAAACAATGATTGTGGGTACACGTTAGAACCGCCTCTCCGAGGCGGTTCTAATGAGTACCCACAATCTATGTTTTGGAGCAAATATAAGAAAAAATAAGTATACTCCAGTAAATGCCAGTTTTACAATATAAAAGTTGGGTTTAAGGGTGTAAACGTTTCATGGACATGTTTTCCAATTAACTTTGTATATATAATTGTAATGCACCAATCATTTGTATCCAAGGCTTCCATAGGGCCGGGGAATAGCGGGGCGTTTAACTTTTCAATTTTAAAGCCCCGCTAAAAGCCCGGCACTGCGGGGCCAGATTCAAGTTTTGTTAAATCCCTGCAAAAGCCCCGGCTTTCCGGAGATGTTCTGATGAAATATGAGAGAGGGGCTTAAATTCATGCAAGTAAATGTACAGGTAAAATTGCAAATTAAATAAGGACCATAAAAGTAATCAAATGTTAAAAATGTTAGTATCTTATTTGAAAAAAAAAAAGTTACCGTGTATTGGCGGGAAATTAAAACCCCGGCACATCCCCGGCACTGCCGGGACCCTAGGGTGCCGGGGATATAAATGACTGGTGCATAAAAATATACATAGAGATGACGAGCTCTCAGGCTAAGGCAAGTCGCATGTGTATATAAACTATGGTTTCAAATTCCAGCATACTCTCTTTGTAAATAACCTTATACTGTCGTTGAGGCCTTGTATAGTCTATCTCGACTCTAGGACTACAGTGTATAATGACAGTGTCTGCAAAGGACAGAGAAAGACTTCAATACTGATTTTAAAGACATTCCAGTCTCAATTATACTATGCTAGACACTTGATGTGTTGTAACATGTTTAGCTCCTCATGGTATTTAATATTTGAAATAAATTTTAATTTCTTCCCTGTATGTATGAATGATTTGCTTAGTAAATGAGCGGCCTCGTGGGAAAACCAACAATGTGGTTTCCGAACAGGTCTCACACAAACCGAGCTGCACAAGCACAGAAGATGGCTAGCGGAAGCTTGAAATTTCGGATTTAAGAAAAAGAGGGATAGTACTATCTGTGTAGCGAAAACAAAGGCGCTGATCAGCTTCGCAGTTACTGCGAAGCTGATCTGCGCCTTTGTTTTCGCCTATGCAGATTGTTGGTTTTCCCATGGGGCGGCTCAAATGACTGATCGGACACGTCACTGTCAATGTTACAATCTTAGTAAATGAACCGCCTCATGAGAAAACTAACAATATGCATATGCGAAACCAAAGGCGCAGATCAGCTTCACAGTATTTGTTTTCGCTACATGCATAGTACAATTCCTGTACTTTCTAAATCCAAAATTTCCAGCCTCTAGCCATCTTCTGTGCTTGTACAGCTCGATTTGTGTCGGACCTGTTCGGAAACCATATTGTTTGTTTTCTTATGAGGCGGCAGAAATGAGTGACGCAGGATCCTGACTCGTACTTTGAAAATGTGGGGTCATTTTACATTGTAAGAGAATAAATCTAGGAACGTTCTCGTCTTGCGATCACACACATACAAACACGCATGCAAGCACACAATCATCAGAACTGGGATCATAACTGAGCCTAATTTGATATAGTTCATTATGAAAACACACCCATCTGATATATAATTTTGCAATTTTTTCTGCAGTTTTAAAATTGAAAAATCGAAATTTTTCAGCAGATTTTTTTTTTTTTTTTTTTTTTTTTTCTCAAAACATAGATCGAGTACCCACAATCTATGTTTTATATATATAAAAAAAAAAAAAAAAAAAAAAAAAAAAGATGGTATATGCTGCCAAGGTTTAAAAGTGGGGTACGAGGGGGTTTACAATACACGGACATGTTTTCGTGATGTATAATAAACAACAACAAATATAATAATAGTTCACGAATCATCTTCATTCAAGCTTTTGTACATGTTTTGCAGCATGGTTTTGCATACACACGACAAAATGCATTAACATGGCCATAGAAATAATTCTTCAGAACGTGTTCACAGCTGAACGTCTGTCTAAAAATCCTGATTCCCTTCTTGTTTTCGCGACAAATAGATGCTGAAAAGAGAAAAAAAATATTGGTAACACATGAGTGTATAACTCGAAAACATGGCCGGATAAGGTAACAAACTATCTAATCCAAAACGTTTTTTTTTCTTCTATAATTGGTAGAATTCTTTCATAAATACAGTATATGTCCACGTTCATGTAGGTTTTTTTTGTTTTGTTTGTTTGTTTGTTTGCGTTTTATGCAAACACTTTGCGTTTTAAGCAAACACTTTGTTTGCGTTTTAAGCAAACACTTTATAGTCCATTCCAATGATACAATAGGCATCGTGATTCGATCCCGGGCTTCTCCAGTCTGTTGGAGGTCCCGTATTCACATGACATTACTTGTTGAGTGGGGCGTAAAACACGAATGAATAAACCAACGGCAATGTCAGAATATCTAATACATGACGATGTAATTGAGCCGCCGCATGGGAAAACCAACAATCTGCATAGGCGAAAACAAAGGCGCAGATCAGCTTCGCAGTAACTGCGAAGCTGATCAGCGCCTTTGTTTTCGCTACACGGATCGTACAATCTCTCTTCTTCTTAAATCCGAAATTTCAAGATTCTAACCTTATTCTGTGACTGTACAGCCTGGTTTGTGTCAGACCTGGTCGGAACCCAAATTGTTTGTTTTCTCATGCACAGGCTTATTTGTTCGCTTTCCGAAATCTGTTTTCGACACTGTTTTACTGGATGTTCACCAAATCTAGGGTGATAATAAGTTTTGCTCAGGAACATATCGCGGAGAAGGTAGATTGGAATCCAGAACATCTCAATTTGGAGACCAATGCTTCACTGAACTCATGAGAATAAAATTGGTGCACCTAACTATTATTTCAGAGAATCTTTTTTTAGTTTGACACGATGGGCCGCCATACCCCATATTCACGGGGCAGTACAGACGGGGAGTCAGTGGCTGTACAAGAGTTTACCTATTTTTCTTCTTTGTTTTGCTCTAAAGCATAGATCGTATACCCAAAATCAATGTTTTGAGCAAAATCAAGAAAAAAGAAAAAAATCAACTGATTTGTTATTCCATTTTGTACAGCTTCAGAAAAAAAATGTACATCGCAAGGGCATGTAATGACAGACATCTTACCACAAGTTTTACAGCACTCCTGAGTATAGAACTGGCACATCTGACTCTTCCCTCCTAGGATCTGTCTTAGTTCCTCACAGGACAGACCATCATAACCCGTATCCCCGGGGCAGTACAAACACCTGTCGCTATGTGGGGAGTCGGTGGCTGCGGGCTCCGCTGAAACGACACAATAGGAACACAATATAAAATTATCACGGTGATGTGCAACGGTAGAAGAAAGCAATTCTCAGGAACTGGTGTAATTATAGAAGCTCCATCCTAAATGGGAAAAGGCCAAAACAATAATAGGCCAAAACAATAATTTACGTATGTAAAGAGAACATACCGTTAGCTGAGTTAGCAGTTATTATATTAAAGGTTGCCACTCAGTTACATTAATTTAACTGAATATATGAATGCATACATGGAACAGCTCACAATTTCTATACCAATGCATGAAACAAATATGTACCGATGCGTTTCTAAAGAGTATCCACAATCTGTATTTTGGATAAAAGATAAGACGCTCGACTGCTTCTGGCCTTTGGCAAACATTAGGGCAAACTCGACTTGTAAACCAAAGCATGATGCTCATACATCCTTTTGCCTTGTTTCTATAAGGCAAAATCACTGAATCATGAAATTATGGGACAGTGAACTAAAACTACTTATATATATTAAGATTTAAGGGTCTCACTCATATTGTGAAAGAATTATGTTCATAAACCAACTTAGTGCCGGGATACAAGGCAAAATTACTGAAGCTTGAAAGTAGGTCACATTGACCTAGGATTACTTAATTAAGGGTCAAAAGTCTGGTCATACGTAAACATATTGTAAAATAAGTATTTTACATAACATTTGAGTGCCGAGATATAAGGCAAAATCACTGAACCATGAAACTAGGTCACAGTGACCTTTAAGTACTTTAGGGCCAAAGGTCTAGTCATACAATATTTGAAAAATGTATGAAAATATACCAACTGAGTGTCATGATATAAGGCAAAATCACTGAACCATGAAATTAGGTCACAGTGACCTAGGACTACTTTAGGATTAAAGGTCTTGTCATACGCAAACATACTGTGAAAGAAGTATGTTCATATACCAATTGAGTGTCGAGATATAAAGCAAAATCACTGAACTACGAAATTAGGTCACAGTGGCCTACGACTACTTTATGGTCAAATGTCATACGAAAACATACTGTGAAACAAGTATATTCATATACATGTAGCACTTGTGTGCCGAGATAAGAGGCACACTCACTGAACCGTGAAATTACTCACTAATAATCTGAAAGAAGTACGAAAATATACTGAGTGTCAAGATATAAGGCTAAATCACTCAACCATGAAATTAGGTAACAGTGACCTATAAGTATATTGGGGCCAACTGTCTGGTCATATTCACTTATAATCTGAAAGAAGTACGCAAATATATTAGTTGAGTGTCAAAGTCAACGTCTGACACACAATTCAGTATCACAAACTTTAAAGGTCTGACCAACCATCTTCCTAAGTTGTTTCTATTTAGAAATAAAAACAATATTCCAGGGAGCTCAATATATGGGTCATTATCAAAAAATGGAGCAATCCTTGTCCTTGATGGTTTTCTCGCAAGCGCGATGTCCGAGGTTTGCTTTTTCCATGTATAATATTAGTTTCCGCGGTGTTTTACTAGAGCCACACGCGATTTCACGTTTCCGAGTACGTTATTTGCAAAAAAGAGATGCTAAAAGTGCTATTTTATCGATTTTTACCGTGTCCCTGGGTCAGGGTAAGTAGTTTTATTTGTTTCCATTGCAAAAGAAGCTTGACAGAAATCACATTTTCTGTGACCATCTATTGCATAGAATGTTATTAAAGTCAAATTCAAAAATCTTATGATATATAAAGTGCTATTTAAGGGTGGGGGCACATATATAGTGTTGTCCCTGGAAAACGTATCAGTGCTATCACAGTTATTGAAAATTGATTTTTGACCAGAGTTACTAATCATTTTCCCGGATCAAAACAATCGCGTTTTGTAGACGACACCAAGCTGAAGAAGTTACGGTAAAAAACTTTTGAACAAATCGCATTACTCCGTTGCTATACCATAAAGACATGTCAGAATTGGAGTGGGAATTTTACAAGCATCAGTCCTATCACGCGCATTTTGCCGCTTATTGTAAATATCACATACATTTTAAAACCATGAATGAATTTCAACTTAGGAGCAGTTAGAATAGACATGCAAAGTTTTCATCCTGCATTCTGTTGTTAGTCACTAGAATTAAATTTCTGTGTGAAACTCAGTACTGTCACGTATCAGTGCTGTCACGGTCGTGACAGTAATGATGTGACAGCACTGAGTTGACTTCTGTCAGCAGGTGTGGATTCAGGTAATTTCCTAGGCTGACAAGAGTTAGGTCGCCTTTCACCAGAGGGTCTCAGCTACTAACGCCAGCAGCAGCAGAAGTGGCCAATTCATATCGCTTTGAAAATCGTTTGAGGTGTGTGACTGTGTGTGGGTGATACAAAACTACAAATTCAAAATGCTTCGTCGACCACGGTAAACAAATAGCCCCGGGGGTGGTACTCCCATAATGATATTTAGACAGTTTGTGTATGTCGCGCGATAAATGCCCTTTTTGGCGGTCCATTCCAAATTAGATTACCCCTTTTCAGTAAAAAAAAAAAGACATTTTAAGCCCCAACTTTATACGGAAAAATCGCCTTTTTTGTTTAAAACGCCAAGGGGTGGGAGGGGCAACTCGGGGTAATGCAAGTACGGGTGTGCCGTAAAACCTACCAAATGCATACACCTCGAAAAAAGGGACCCGGTAATATACACACTAGGGGTAGGGGTCTATGGTACATGAAAATACGAAAATTAAATTTTAACCTTTTCTGACGCATGTGTCTTTCAGTGTGTTTGTATGTTGCATACCATTACGAAAATGTGTTACCCGTGCAATATACAGAGATTTTTTAGCTTTAAAAACTGAAGAAAAAATATATCTGATTGTCAAATTTTAGAAACAAAAAGCAACCTCATTTTACCCTGTATACGTCACTACATAAAAGTGGGATTTAATGGGATATATGTGAAAGCAAATGTGCAGCTCAGCTGCAAGTTAACCTAAAGTTGAGGCCCATTCAAGGAGGTATTAGATCCAAGCTCACTAAAAGAAAAATGACCTTTCTCCCTAGCTCCCTAAAAATCTTTTCCTTGCTCCCAGCTTCCTTAAACCAAGAGTGTTCTCTTCTAGTAATCCTCAATTCCCTTCAATTGTTTTCCAGTTTTCCCAAGCTCCCTGAAAACAATATGGCCGTGGGGAGCGCGGTGGCGTAGTGGTATAGCGTCGGACTCCAAATCGAGAGGTCCTGGGTACGATCACCACAGGCGTCACCGTGATGTGTCCTTGGGCAAGACACATTAATTCCCTACAGTACTGGTTAAACTCAGGAAGCGTTGGCTCCGTCCCGACATGACTAAACAATTGTTGACTGGGACGTTAAGCCCCAACAGAAAAACAAACAAACAAAATGGCCCTGCTACTCAGCTCCCTAAAATCCGTGATAGGGTCCTAAATTTAATGCGGTCTTTTGTCGTGAACTATCCTGGTTGTCTCAGACCTGGTTGAAAGCCCCAAAGACACATTTTCTCATGCTGCTGCTTAAGATGAACAGCGCTTCTACTGCGCTTTACGTGTTACATCGCGTTTGGTTTGCGTGAAGCGAACATGTTTTTTTGAGCATTGGATCTACGCAAAAGGTGTCCCTGGTTAGAGCAACAGCAAAGGCTTCGTTGGTTGCTACCTTAAGTGAGTCACTGCCCCTAAGCTCATCGGTAAATGGTCAGAAATTAATCATTTCCGTACACATTGGAATGAAAAAGGCGAGATCGGATAATTATCAGTGCTGTCACGACAACATCAGTGCTGTCACGATATCAGTGCTGTCACGGTCATAATTATTTAAAATACTTAAAACGCATCATATAAAAGTAATTGCTTTTGGTATGTTATGATACTATACTGAAATAGTAAACGTTTAGCAGAACTTATTTTTGGTTTAATCCCACAAGATAATGTCTACAAAAATAAAGCGTTTCATAAACAGAACAAATCACAGTATGTGCATTTTCATTGAAGATCTCTTCCCCGTTAATTCATTGAAAGTATTTAAGGTTTGTGTGAACTATTGTTCGTGACAAGTTATATATGCCCCCACTTACAGATTGGCGAAGTCTTATCAAATGAGCGTTTTACGCAAGAAAGTTTGTTCGTGACAGCACTGATATTTTTTCAAGGGTACCATACAATTAATTAATGCTGGTGCACTATTTGTTCAGTTAAACTCGGCATATTTTATTTCCATATTCTATATGCTCCTGTTAATAAAACTATCCCATTAAAAAAGAAAAAAAATGGACAACTAATTTTTTTCGTTTTGCCTTTCTGGATTGCTCCATTTTTTGATAATGACCCATATAGACTTCAATATAGAATACTATAACACAGAAAAGCCAGCGTTAATTGTATTCTAGATTTTAACGTCTAGCCCCACCCCCTGGCATGGACCCAGTGATCTGATGCTATGGAATGAAAGCCAACCCTACATGTATATATGGACCTATTATCTATGCTTTCTGATGAATGGTTGTCAAGATATGGACTTCTAGAAAACTATACCACCGAAAAGCCATTTTTGAAGGCGTTTCTGATTTTCACCTCTAGCCACACCTCCTGGGCTGGACCCAGGGGCCCGATGCCATGGAATGCAAGCTAAACCTACAGCTCTACAGGGTATCTATGGTCCAAGTATGTATGGTTTCTGATGAGTGGTTGTCAAGATATGGACTTCTAGAAAAATATACCGCAAGTGTGACGGGAACGCGCAATGGAACGCGCACGACCGAGGTGACTACAATCGTGCAGTCGAGGTAAAAAATATAAACAAAAAATATGTCCCAGTTGTACTACGAGGGGCGATCGGAAAATACGTATAAAATGCTGTAAAATAATTTTGCGTCAACCGATTGAAATGAAATTTAGTACGAATAAACAATGATCCTTTTGTAATTAAATGGCATTGTCATTTCGAAACAATGACGTCAGGCGTTCATGCACCGAGACACCTCACGTCCCCGGCGCACCTGTACCCCATTGGCAGACTTTGTTTCTGTATTTGAGGGTTTGGGAAAGTCGGTCGACAGCTGAACTCGCGATCGACATCTGAGATCATCATCCAATGGCACTCTGGCGGTTACGAGATAACATACATCTGTATTTGACTACATGGTCTCGGCACCGAGATTATGGAATTCGCTTCCTGTTGATCTAACAAATTTACCAACTCTTATACTTTACTTTTATAACTTTACTATACACCAGACATCATTTTCATTTTACCTACATGTTTCAATGAGTGAGTTATCATATATTTTAGTAAACACGGGGACCCAACTGTTAATTGATTATTAATTGATGCAACGTGGAATGTTAATGCATGTTGTTATGAAGTTTCGTATGCGTCGGCGAGTTCGTTACGAATGCGACGTTCCACATCCTCTGTCCTTGGACGGTAAGTACCACATGTTTTGCTCTCGTGAAAATAAACAAAGCCGAGTTTACAAAATCGGCGTCCACTGTGATCTTCAATATTATTCTATGTTCCCACTTGAAGTCAATTGGAATACTTACGGCCCTTGTGTTTTTCAGCTAATGGTTTATAAAGTTGACAGGCAGATACAAGATTGCCACGAAAACTCATTACATTCTGAAAGTCCTTTTGTTTTTTTCTAATTCTTGACCGTAAACTAAGAAGTATAACACAGTCTTGTGGTGTCTTTATTGCAATACGTATCCAAACGGCTTTGTAAATGCACACTTATTTACTGAGCGTGAAAAACAGTAAGATAAGCATCTTTTGTATGCATCGTAGATTTTGTTAAAATTTAATATGCGACACAGAAATGCATCGTGGAAGATTGAGACCGATGAATCAGTAAAATAAAATAGCAACTGTTACGGTATGGAAACGGTGATGCATTTTCTTCAATTAATAGTTTCTAGATACACGTTATAGGGGTCAACCATGGTTTTTATACTGTATTAACATTTGCAGAGGCTGGAGAAAGTTGTTTTAGCCTGAGGCCGAGGGTTCAAAGGGATCCCGAAAGGCTCTTCTAATTTTAATGCAATAAAATAACCAAAGTTGATCGCTGTTTCTGTACAACACACCATTCCGATGGAAAACTGACTGACAACCGCATTAATCCCTTTAATTCTTTTGCCCCCCCCACACACACACACACACCCCAATGCTTATCAAAAATGATATTAAATGATCAAATATTTGGTTTAGCCTTTGTGGTCATTCAATGTTAGGAAACATTACATATGTCACTGATATGTCCGAAAATGATTTGCTGTTCCGAGGCAAGAAGTCACTCGAATGTTGACAAAGCTATATCAGAAAACCACTCTGTGACCTCATTCAAAATAAAAGTGGCACATGCTTTGAAGCTCGCTCAACGAAAAAAATACGCCATGCAATATTGCGCTTGATAAAAACTCAAGTTATGCTTCTGCATTGACGTAAATAACTTTTGTAAGAGCACAACAAAATGCTAATTCTTCCATAACTCATTCTAGTATATAGTATATACGGGTCATTATCAAAAAATGGAGCAATCCAGAAAGGCAAAACGAAAAAAATTAGTTGTCCATTTTTTCTTTTTTAATGGGATAGTTTTATTAACAGGAGCATATAGAATATAGAAATAAAATATGCCGAGTTTAACTGGACAAATAGTGCACCAGCATTAATTCATTGTATGGTACCCTTGAAAAAATATCAGTGCTGTCACGAACAAACTTTCTTGCGTAAAACGCTCATTTGATACGACTTCCCCAATCTGTAAGTGGGGGCATATATAACTTGTCACGAACAATAGTTCACACAAACCTTAAATACTTACAATGAATTAACGGGGAAGAGATCTTCAATGAAAATGCACATACTGTGATTTGTTCTGTTTCTTAAACGCTTTATTTTTGTAGACATTATCTTGTGGGATTAAACCAAAAATAAGTTCTGCTAAACGTTTACCATTTCAGTATAGTATCATAACATACCAAAAGCAATTACTTTTATATGATGCGTTTTAAGTATTTTAAATAATTATGACCGTGACAGCACTGATATCGTGACAGCACTGATGTTGTCGTGACAGCACTGATAATTATCCGATCTCGCCTTTTTCATTCCAATGTGTACGGAAATGATTAATTTCTGACCATTTACCGATGAGCTTAGGGGCAGTGACTCACTTAAGGTAGCAACCAACGAAGCCTTTGCTGTTGCTCTAACCAGGGACACCTTTTGCGTAGATCCAATGCTCAAAAAAACAAAACATGTTCGCTTCACGCAAACCAAACGCGATGTAACACGTAAAGCGCAGTAGAAGCGCTGTTCATCTTAAGCAGCAGCATGATGTGTCTTTGGGGCTTTCGACCAGGTCTGAGACAACCAGGATAGTTCATGACAAAAGACCGCATTAAATTTAGGACCCTATCACGGATTTTAGGGAGCTGGGTAGCAGGGCCATTTTGTTTGTTTGTGTTTCTGCTGGGGCTTAACGTCCCAGTCAACAATTTTTTAGTCATGTCGGGACGGAGCCAACGCTTCCTGAGTTTAACCAGTACTGTAGGGAATTAATGAGTCTTGCCCAAGGACACATCACGGTGACGCCTGTGGTGATCGTACCCAGGACCTCTCGATTCGGAGTCCGACGCTATACCACTACGCCACCGCGCTCCCCACGGCCATATTGTTTTCAGGGAGCTTGGGAAAACTGGAAAACAATTGAAGGGAATTGAGGATTACTAGAAGAGAACACTCTTGGTTTAAGGAAGCTGGGAGCAAGGAAAAGATTTTTAGGGAGCTAGGGAGAAAGGTCATTTTTCTTTTAGTGAGCTTGGATCTAATACCTCCTTGGATGGGCCTCAACTTTAGGTTAACTTGCAGCTGAGCTGCACATTTGCTTTCACATATATCCCATTAAATCCCACTTTTATGTAGTGACGTATACAGGGTAAAATGAGGTATACAATGTTACTGCTTTTTGTTTCTAAAATTTGACAATCAGATATATTTTTTCTTCAATTTAAAAAAATCTCTGTATATTGCATGGGTAACACATGGTAATGGTATGCAACATACAAACACACTGAAAGACACATGCGTCAGAAAAGGTTAAAATTTTCGTATTTTCATTTACCATAGACCCCTAGTGTGTATATTACCGGGTCCCTTTTTTCGAGGTGTATGCATTTGGTAGGTTTTACGGCACACCCGTACTTGCATTACCCCGAGTTGCCCCTCCCACCCCTCGAGGAAAGGGATGGCGTTTTAAACAAAAAAGGCGATTTTTCCGTATAAAGTTGGGGCTTAAAATGTCTTTTTTTTTTTACTGAAAAGGGGTAATCTAATTTGGAATGGACCGCCAAAAAGGGCATTTATCGCGCGACATACACAAACTGTCTAAATATCATTATGGGAGTACCACCCCCGGGGCTATTTGTTTACCGTGGTCGATGAAGCATTTTGAATTTGTAGTTTTGTATCACCCACACACAGTCACACACCTCAAACGATTTTCAAAGCGATATGAATTGGCCACTTCTGGCTGCTGCTGGCGTTAGTAGCTGAGACCCTCTGGTGAAAGGCGACCTAACTCTTGTCAGCCTAGGAAATTACCTGAATCCACACCTGCTGACAGAAGTCAACTCAGTGCTGTCACATCATTACTGTCACGACCGTGACAGCACTGATCCGTGACAGTACTGAGTTTCACACAGAAATTTAATTCTAGTGACTAACGACAGAATGCAGGATGAAAACTTTGCATGTCTATTCTTACTGCTCCTAAGTTGAAATTCAGTCATGGTTTTAAAATGTATGTGATATTTACAATAAGCGGTAAAATGCGCGTGATAGGACTGATGCTTGTAAAATTCCCACTCCAATTCTGACATGTCTTTATGGTATAGCAACGGAGTAATGCAATTTGTTCAAAAGTTTTTTACCGTAACTTCTTCAGCTTGGTGTCGTCTACAAAACGCGATTGTTTTGATCCGGGAAAATGATTTGTAACTCTGGTCAAAAATCAATTTTCAATAACTGTGACAGCACTGATACGTTTTCCAGGGACAACACTATATATGTTCCCCCACCCTTAAATAGCACTTTATATATCATAAGATTTTTGAATTTGACTTCAATAACATTCTATGCAATAGATGGTCACAGAAAATGTGGTTTCTGTCAAGCTTCTTTTGCAATGGAAACAAATAAAACTACTTACCCTGACCCAGGGACACGGTAAAAATCGATAAAATAGCACTTCTAGCATCTCTTTTTTGCAAATAACGTACTCGGAAACGTGGAATCGCGTGTGGTTCTAGTAAAGCACCGCGGAAACTAATATTATACATGGAAAAAGCAAACCTCGGACATCGCGCTTGCGAGAAAACCATCAAGGACAAGGATTGCTCCATTTTTTGATAATGACCCATACCTTCATCTACGATGCATACAAAAGATGCTTATCTTACTGTTTTTCACGCTCAGTAGATAAATGTGCATTTACAAAGCCATTTGGATACATATTTCAATAAAGACATCCACAGGACTGTGTTATACTTCTTAGTTTACGAGCAAGAATTAGACCAGAGGACCAATGGTCCTGTAAACGCTCACCTGAGATCTGCTGCATATACCAATAAACATGTTTGAATATTATGGTATTTTAACCCCAGTGCAGGGACAGATGTAGCCCTTGGCCCATTTTCATTTTTTAGAATAATCACCATTTCTTGCTGGTTTTTCCCTTCAAATGACATTTTAACAGTTATTCCCATTCAAATGCATTGGCAACCCATGTTGATCTTGCCATAAACTGGGTCAAGGTCATCACAGGGTCATGATTTATATATACATTGTAGTACTTGAGCCATCGATGATTCATGCCAAGTTTCCTTGAAATCAGTTCACCGGTTCTGGAGAAGAAGATTTTTGAAGAGTTTTTACCGTATATGGATAAGGTGGCCATCTTGGTCATGTGACCTGGATTATTTATATATACATTGTACATTGGTTGTCCCATCCAATAGATGCTTCACATAAAATTTGGCTTTGATTGGCCAAGTGGTTTCAGAGAAGATGTTTGAATGTGATGGAGATATATATGTATATTGCCCCGTGTTGGGGGCATATGAGCCCCAGGGGTCCAATTTTTTGCAGAATTATTAATGTTCAGTCCTACAGCCCATTTCCTGCAAGACTTTCACTTTAAAAGACATTTTAAAAGTTTTCCCCATTCAAATGCATTGGCAACCTATGTTGACCTTGCCGTAAAATAGGTCAAGGTCACCACAGGGTCATGATTTATATATACATTGTAGTGCTTTAGCCATCGATGCTTCATGCCAAGTTTCATTGAAATTGGTCCACCGTTTCCGGAGAAGAAGATTTTTGAAGGGTTTTTACCATATATGGGCATGGCGGCCATCTTGGTCATGTGACCTGGATTTTTTATATACACATTGATTATCCCATCCTATAGACGCTTCACATAAAATTTGGCTTTGATTGGCCAAGTGGTTTCAGAGGAGAAGACGTTTGGATATTATGAAGATATACATGTATATTGCCCCGGGGTGGGGGCACATGAGCCCCAGGGGTCAAATTTTTTTCAGAAACATTAATATTCAGTCCTACTGCCCATTTCCTGCAAGACTTTCACTTTAAATGACATTTTAAAAGTTTGCCCCATTCAAATGCATTGGCAACCTATGTTGACCTTGCTGTAAAATAGGTCAAGGTCATCACAGGGTCATAATTTATACATACATTGTAGTGCTTTAGCCATTGATGCTTCAAGCCAAGTTTCATTGAAATCGGTCCACTGGTTCAGGAGAAGAAGATTTTTGAAGGGTTTTTACCATATATGGGCATGGCGGCCATCTTGGTCATGTGACCTGGATTTCTTATATATACATTGGTTCCCCCTTCCTATAGATGCTTCATATAAAATTTGGCTTTGATTGGCCAAGCGGTTTCAGAGGAGAAGATCTTTGAAATTGTGGACGGACGGACGGACGACGGACGACAGACGACGGACGGACGGACGCCGGATCATGGCCATCCTATAAGCTCACCTTGTGAGCCTATCGGCTCAGGTGAGCTAAAAATGAGAAATTCTGCAGTAAAAGTCATTTATTGTAATTCTTGCGTCAGTCGCACACTGAAATGCAACGCGTTTTTGCGCCACGACTTTACGTTACGTCGCGCAAAATACCAAAAACGCACTACCGTAGTATCAAAACCTCCAACAGCACGAAACGAGCCTGGTTGTCAAGGACTTTTTTCCAAGCAACCTGTTCCAAACTGATTCACGCAGATAATATCAGTTTTTAAAAAATTTTCATCGTGGAATTTAGGAGAATAAATTGCCCCGGGTAGGGGCAAATGAGCCCCTGGGATCCAATTGTTTTCAGAATCATTAATATTCAGTCATACTGCTCATTTCCTGCAAGATTTCCCTTTAAATGACATTTTAACAGTAATATCTTTTCAAACGCATAGGCCACCTTTGTTGACCTTCCAGTAAAATAGGTCAAGGTCATCATAGGGTCATGATTTATATACACATTGTAGTATTTGAGTCATCAATGCTTCATTCAGTTTCCTTCAAATCGGTCCACCAGTTCAGGGGGAGAAGATTTTTAATAGTTTTTACCACATATGGGCATGGCAGCCATCTTGGTCATGTGACCTCGAGTATTTACATATACACTATTTCCCCTTTCCTACAGATGATTCGTTTAAAATTTGGCTTTGATTGGCCAAGCGGTTTCAGAGAGGAAGATGTTTGAATATAATGGTAATATTCATGTATATTGCCCCGATGTGGGGGAGAGATGAGGCCCTGGGGCCCAATTTTTTTTTTTCAGAATCATTAAAATTCAGTCCTACTGCTCATTTTTTGCAAGTTTTTTCCTTTAAATGACAATTTAACACAACTTTACCCATTAAAATGCATATGCTACCTATGTTGACCTTGCCGTAAAACAGGTCAAGGTCATCACAAGGTCATGATTTACATATACGTTGTAGTACTTAAGTCATCGATGCTTCATGCCAAGTTTCATTGAAATCGGTCCAGTGGTTCCGGAGAAGAGAGTTTTTGAAGGGTTTTTACCATATATGGGCATGGCGGCCATCTTGGTCATGTGACCTGGATTATTTATATACACATTGGTTCCCCCTTGCCATAGATGCTTCATGTAAAATTTGGCTTTGATTGGCCAAGCGGTTTCAGAGAAGAAGATGTTTGAATATTATGATAATATACATGTATATTGCCCCGGGGTGGGGGCACATGAGCCCCTGGGGTCAAATGTTTTTCAGAATCATCAATATTCAGTCCTACTGCCCATTTCCTGCAAGATGTTCACTTGAAATGACATTTTAAAATTTTTCCCCATTCAAATGCATTGGCGACCTATGTTGACCTTGCCATAAAATAGGTCAAGGTCATCACAGGGTCACGATTTATATACACATTGTAGTGCTTGAGCCATCGATGCTTCATGCCAAGTTTCGTTGAAATTGGTCCACTGGTTCTGGAGAAGAAGATTTTTGAAGGGTTTTTACCATATATGGGCATGGCGGCCATCTTGGTCATGTGACCTGGATTTCTTATATACACATTAGTTCCCCCTTCCTATTGATGCTTCACATAAAATTTGGCTTTGATTGGCCAAGCGGTTTCAGAGAAGAAGATCTTTGAAAATGGTGGACGACGGACGACGGACGACGCCGACGGACGGACGCCGGGTGCCTCCCTATCCTATAACCTCACCTGTGAGCCTTCGGCTCAGGTGAGCTAAAAAACAAAAGGACTTTAAGAATCAGTGTAATGTGTTTTCGTGGCAATCTTGTATCTACAGTACCTGTCAACTTTATAAACCATTAGCTGAAAAACACAAGTGCCGTAAGTATTCCAATTGACTTCAAGTGGGAACATAGAAAAATTTTGCAGATCATAGTGGACGCCGATTTTGTAAACTCAGCGTTGTTTATTTTCACGAGAGCAAAACCTGTGGTACTTATCGTCCAAGGACAGAGGATGTGGAACGTCGCATTCGTAACGATCTCGCCGACGCATACGAAACTTCATAATAGCATGCATTAACATTCCACGTCGCATCAATAATCACGATTAACAGTTGGGTCCCCGTGACATAGGTCTATCTAAACGTTCTTACATATATCTGAAAATGAGATTCATGCGCCTTCTTAAGTGTTTGTCTTTTTACATATGTCTCGTTTTAGATTTTTTTGTGTACTTTTTCTTCTTTAAATCCGATGTTCGTCCACCACATACTACCAACGAAATTACGGGGTAGCGCATGCTGTTTGGACATTGGTTTCCTCCACATGTCACATGTAGCTGCCACCGTGGGCTCATTACATGGACATGTTTGCATGATGATTTTTCAGAGAACCACGGACGATACTCGGTGAAGAATGTTGCGTCTTTCAACAAAACCTTACTCGGAAGTTCCATATTCTTGATTGTGGCACTCGCTGTGCCGTCCATAAAAATACTTACCTTGATTGGAACAAGTTTCACAGCATTCAGTTCCCCATTTTTTACAAAAGCCCGGGTGATACTGCGTGAAGTATGTGGGGTTATCCATAATCTCTTGACAGGTGTACCCTCCGATACCGTAGTCCACACACGCGTCTATAAAGAGATCATCGTAAATATTGTAACATCAATATTGCATTTCTAAAATTAACATCTGAATCTTTGCCTTTCCATTGCAAAATTGATATTTTTAGAAACCCGGTAAAGTTAGCAAACTGGCAGAATGAGCAGAACGAAATGGTAAAGTTAGCAAACTGGCAGAATGAGCAGAATGAAAATGTCTTTGTCGATTATCCCATTTTGCCCATTCTGCCGGCAGAATGAAATGGTAAAGTTAGCAAACTGGCAGAATGAGCAGACTGAAAATGTCTTTGTCGATTTTACCATTCTGCCCATTCTGCCCATTCTACTGGCAGAATGAAATGGTAAAGTGAGCAAAGTGGCAAAATGAGCAGAATGAAAATGTCTTTGTCGATTTTCCCACTCTGGCCATCCTGCTAGCAGAATGAAATGATACAGTTAGCAAACTGGGAGAATAAGCAGAATGAAAAACATTTTTTTCAAACTTCCCATTCTGCTCATTCTGCGGGCAGAATGAAATGGTAAAGTAAGCAAACTGGCAAACATTTTTTTCAATTTCACATTCTGCTCATTCTGCCAGTTTCCGAAATGGTAAAGTTAGCAAACTGGCGGAATGAGTAGAATGAAATGGTAAAGTTAGCAAACTGGCAGAATGAAATGGTAAAGCTAGCAAACTGGCAGAATGAGCAGAACGAAATGGTAAAGTTAGCAAACTGGCGGAATGAGTAGAATGAAATGGTAAAGTTAGCAAACTGGCAGAATGAAATGGTAAAGCTAGCAAACTGGCAGAATGAGCAGAATGAAAATGTCTTTGTCGATTTTACCATTCTGCCCATTCTGCTGGCAGAATGGATTTGTAAAGTTAGCAAACTGGCAGAATGAGCAGAATGAAAATGTCGATTTTTCCAGTCTGCCCATTCTGCTGGCAGAATGAATTGGTAAAGTTAGCAAACTGGTAGAATGAGCAGAATGAGCAGAATGAAAATGTCTTTGTCGATTTTCCCATTCTGCCCATTCTGCTGACAGAATGAAATGGTAAAGTTAGCAAACTGGCAGAATGAGCAGAATGAATTTGTCTTTGTCGATTTTCCCATTCTGCCCATTCTGCTGGCAGAATGAAATGGTAAAGTTAGCAAACGGGCAGAATGAGCAGAATGAAAAATGACTTTGTCGATTTTCCCATTCTGCTGGCAGAATGAAATGGTAAAGTTAGCAAACTGACAGAATGAGCAGAATGAAAAATTACTTTGTCGATTTTCCCATTCTGCTGGCAGAAAAAAGATTTTCCTTCTAAATAACAATTTCACTAGAAGTGTGGTGTAAGCGAGTATACATATCACGGACATGTTTTTTTCTGATGGAAATGCGGACTTACCGGATTTCAATAAGCTACATGTTTTACAACAGTACTTGGCGTAGACTTCCGCACAAAAGTCGGACAGCTTCTCATACCAGCTCCTCAGCGTAGCACAACTGTATAAAGACATGCCATTGTCAACACACTTTTCCTCGTCGTCATTGGGAGGGTTGTTTGGTGAGGACGGATCCGGATCTGCAGAAAACATTACGAACCAGAGGACCATTGGCCCTGAGAACGCTCACCTGAAGCCTGATCTTGGAGTATTAAATGACCTTGACCTTGAATACTCACACACCTTTATTGACCTTACAAGTTGTCTGCATCTGCAAAGTTTCAGGTCTCAGGCTGCAATAGTTTCCAAACCCAGTGATTTCTGAGAAAATCATAATTTTAATTTTGATATTTAAATGACCTTGGGTCAAGGTCAACAAATGACCTTGGCCTTCATTAATTACTTACCTTCATTGACTCCATTAGTTGTCTGCATCTAGCAACTTTCAGGTCTCATGCTGCAACAGTTTCCAAAATATCCATTGTTTTCGCCTTTTCCCATGTAAAAGCCTTTGTTTCCAAAATTGACCTTAACGTAAAATATGTCAAGGTCATCCTAGGGTCATTATTTCAACAAACTATGATGGGCTGGAGTCCCAAATGCTACATGCCAAGTTTCGCGTAAATCAGCCAGCCGGTTCTGGAGAAGAAGATTTTTGAGTGGTTTTTATCATAGTTGGGCATGGCAGCAATCTTGGTCATGTGACCCAAATTTCGCGATCACACTTTTGTTCCCCCTACCCATGGACGCTCCACATAAAATTTCACTTTGATTGGCCAAGCAGTTTCAGAGAAGAAGATCTTTGAAAAGTGTGTATGGATGACAGGCTGGCCAAGGTCAAAAGATGACCTTGACCTAAATTAATCACATACCTTCATCTACTCCATTAGTTGTTTGCAGGTCTCAGGCTGCAACAGTTTTCTAAAAAAAAACATATATTTCACTTTTCCCATGTAAAAGCCTATGTTTCCAAAATTGAAATTGCCGTAAAATAGGCCAACGTCATTCTAGGGTCATCATTTGATCAAATTATGATGGGCTGGACTCCCAAATGCTACATACCAAGTTTCATGAAAATCGGCCTGCCAGTTCTGGAGAAGAAGATTTTTGAATGGTTTTTGCCAAATATGGACGTGGCGGCCATCTTGGTCATGTGACCTGGATTTCGCGATCAAACTTTCGTCTCCCCTACCCATGGATGCTCAACATAAAATTTCACTTTGATTGGCCGAGCAGTTTCAGAGAAGAAGATCTTTGAAAAGTGTGTATGGACGACAGACAGGCCAAGGTCAAGAGATGACCTTGACTTAAATTAATCACATACCTTCATCTACTCCATTGGTTGTTTGCATCTACCACTTTTCAGGCCTCAGGCTGCAATAGTTTTCAAAAATCCATAGTTTTCACTTTTTCTCATGTAAAAGCCTAGGTTTCCAAAATAGACATTGCCGTAAAATAGGTCAAGGTCATCCTATGGACATCATTTGATCAAACTATGATGGGCTGGAGTCCCAAATGCTACATACCAAGGTTCATGAAAATCGGCCCACCGGTTCTGGAGAAGAAGATTTTTGAGTGGTTTTTACCATATATGGGCGTGGCGGCCATCTTGGGCATGTGACCTGGATTTTGCAATCAAACTTTCGTCTCCCCTACCCATGAATCCTCCACATAAAATTTCACTTTGATTGGCCAAGCAATTTCAGAGAAGAAGATCTTTGAAAAGTGTATATGGACGACAGACTGGCCAAGGTCAAGAGATGACCTTGACCTAAATTAATCACATACCTTCATCCACTCCATTAGTTGTTTGCATCTACCACTTTTCAGGCCTCAGGCTGCAATAGTTTTCAAACAATCCATAGTTTTAACTTTTTCCCATGTAAAACCCTATGTTTCCAAATTTGACCTTGCCGTAAATTAGGTCTTGGTCATCCAAAGGTCATCATTTTATCAAACTTTGATGGGCTGAAGTCCCCGATGCTACATACCAAGTGCCGTGGAAATCAGCCCACCGGTTCTGGAGAAGATGATTTTTTAAGGTTTTTTACCATATATGGGCGTGGCGGCCATTTTGGTCATGTGGATTTCGCGATCAAACTTGAAATGCCACTACCCAAGGAGGCTCCACATAAAATTTCAACTAGATCGGCCAAGCGGTTTCAGAGAAGAAGATCTTTAAAATTGTGGACGACGGACGGACGACTGACGGACGGACGCCGGATCATGGCCATCCTATAAGCTCACCTTGTGAGCCTTCGGCTCAGGTGAGCTAAAAATGCCCATGCAATATACAGAATTTTTGGTTGTAAAAAAAAATAATCTCAAATTGCATTAGAAATGTTTTGATATTTTTCTTATTTTTGCTCAATGGAGTGTATGATTATTTATTTATTTTACAAGATTTTAAGAGGGAAGACACATTTAGTCAGATGGCTATTCTACCATGTAGACCTCTACAAGAACTATCAAGAAGATAAGATATAAGAACAAAAACATCTGTATGTAAACATGACTAAAATTAAGTATTATTTGATCGTGCCAATGGAGGAGCTGATATTAAAAGAATTTCAAAACATTAACACAGGAAGCTTTTTGAAAAGAGATGCATCACATTTGCGTGTTAATTAAGTACAAAATAACACATTTGAGCCCACAGTGGCAGCTGCATGTAACATGTGGAGGAAACCAATGTCCAAACAGCATACGCTACCCCGTGATTTCGTTGGCAGTATGTGGTTAACGCACTTGGGATTTAAAACATTTCTTCTAAAACGAGACACATGTACGTAAAAAGACAAGCACTTTAGAAGGCGCATAAAACGCCTTTTCGTTGAAGGATAGGCCTATACTAAAATATATGATAACTCATTAAAACATGGTAAAATGAAAATGATGTCTAGTGTATGGTAAAGAGATTTAAGTAATTTATAATTTGAAACCATTGGGAGTTGGCAAATTTGTTAGATCAACAGAAAGCAAATTCCATAATCTCGGTGCTGAGACCGAGAAAGAGTGGTCATATACAGATGTATGTTATCTCGGAACCGCCAGAGTATTACGAAAACACGCCCATGCAATATACAGAGATTTTTTAAGTTGTAAAAATTGAAAATTTTCCATAGAAAATTTTGATATTTTTCTTATTTTTCGGCTCAAAACATAGATTGTGGGTACACGTTAGAACCACCTCGGCGAGGCGGTTCTAACGAGTACCCACAATCTATGTTTTGGAGCAAAAATAAGAAAAATAGGTATACCTCTGCATACCCCAGTTTTTCTATATAAAAGTGGGGTTCAATTAAGGCGGTATAATTTACACGGACATGTTTTCCTGATGATATGCCACGAAAGATCAAGTATTTGTGGTTTCCGAACAGGCCATGGGCAGCACTGTGCAATCGTGGAACATGAATGGCTCAAAGTTTCGGAAGTAGGATATTTGCGATCATCTATCTTTGTGTCGTATCTTATTGTCTACGCGCCAGCGTAGACTACTCTAATGTTTGAGATTGACCTACTTTCAAGACAACTCATACACCTCTCTACAACTGCAACTGCACGTTTGAGTCTAGTGGCTTGACCATCGTGTAAGTAGGATTCCGGGTCGTTTCGCCAAGGACCGTGTAAACACCCCAAAACACCCATGCAAGCCTCCCTTTGGTTGGTAACATTTGTACCAATGGTGCAGTTGGTACCAAAAATGGGGCAAATTGTTAAAAATTCGTGGAACTGGTGCATGATTGCATTCTATCTAAACAACAATGGAATGAAATGAACCGACGGTATTGTGACGCTATATGGTCAGGTATGAAAGCTTTGACCGTGCCCCACCTGTGTAGCCAATTACATTCTATCCAAGCCACAACGGAATGAAATGAACCGACAGTATTGTGACGTCGATTGTCAGGTATGAATGCTTTGACCGCGCAGCGTTTTATTTATGTTCAGTCAAATGCACCACGATGAAATGGGAGTACGGTCAGATTCTTTGACATTCTAATTTATATATGCGAAGCGTAGACCAACCTTTTTGTTAAAGCTTATACTTGTCATACTTTACGGAAATGGGCAATATATGGCTACTATTGGTAAAATTGTCTACCGTATTGCCAGAAAAAATAGATATGAAACTACATTGTACACATGGTAAAAGAGATCAAACTTTAAGACTGATTTATCTGATTGTCTTTATTTCCCTAAATCAACTATGGAATATACGTCTTCTAAAATATGCCAAGCAATTGCGATCTCAGGTTTTGTACTTGTAAGTGAAACCCTTAATACTGCGTTTACACTATGTTCCCGGCGGCCCCGGCAGCCCTGTTTGCTAGAAACGTAGCGTGCCGTGGAGTTTTGTTAATCTATTTCTCTGATTTTCAAGATCTATAACGTTTTGTTACGTTTTCTTACGTTGTATTACGATATCCGTAACAAGCCGTGTTAGTGATAAGCCGGTGTGTCACGGAGGCGCTAAGGTACGTTACGGTTTACCACGATCTCATGCGAGACTCAACTGATTGAAACTATCGACGACATAGCAAGACATCTCTCAGATGGCAACCAGGTCGACGTGATCCTCCTAGATTTTGAGAAAGCCTTTGACAAGGTACCCCATTCCATATTGCTCAACAAACTGGACTTCTATGGGGTACGGGGCAAAGTCAACAACTGTATTAAGGCTTTTCTCAGCAATCGAAAACAGCAAGTCGTCCTTGAAGGCGCCAAATCCAGCCAAGAAGATGTGTTGTCAGGTGTTCCCCAGGGCACAGTCCTAGGCCCTCTGCTCTTCCTTGCACATATCAATGATATGCCTGGATGTTCCGACTCAAATGTACGCCTCTTTGCAGATGACAGCCTGCTCTACAGGGTAATTCAAATGCCAGAAGACAGCAAACAACTGTAACTGGATCTTCAAGCCCTGGAGCAATGGGAGAAGGAATGGCTAATGAGCTTCAATGCCAGTAAATGCAGCCTTATCCGCATCTGTCCAAAAGCCAATGACACCAAAGAGACAAACTACATGCTCCATGGTCAGACTCTAGCTGTCGAGGAAGCCATTAGTACCTATGAGTGACGCTGACCAGCAACCTCTCCTGGAACAAGCATGTGGAGAATGTTGCAGCCAAAGGAAACAGAACCCTAGGCTTCGTCAAACGTAACCTGAGGGAATGCACCAAACCAGTCAAGGCAGCCAGCTACACTACCCTCGTCCGACCATTCCTCGAGTATGCCTCAACAATCTGGGATCCTACCACCGACCAAAACATAAAGATCCTGGACCAAGTACAGAAGAGGGCAGCAAGGTTCGTGACTAACAACTACACGACGAGGACACCTGGCTGTGTGACACGCATGCAAGGAGAACTGGGATGGGACACCTTACAGAAAAGGCGGCTCGACAGCAGGCTCTCCATGCTATACAGGATTGATCACCAATTAGTGGATGTGAAGAAAGAGACATACCTACAGAGTGGAGACAGTAAAACCCGTGGAAGCCACAAGTTCTACCAAGAACGAATCACCAGTGAGGTCTACGGGAACTCCTTCTTCCCCAGAACAGTCAGAGACTGGAACAGGCTACCACACACGGTAACAGCAGCGGAAACACTTGAAGAGTTCAGCGGGAGCCTGCGTGCCAGCACCACCAACCACTAAACCGGCTACAACATCTGTACATAGTTTTAAAAGTCGTTTTTAACTGTAAATAGCCATTTGAAGGACTGCTGTGTCATTCACCATTCGCAGTCTTGCAGAGCCTTCAACGTTCCAGATGGATCCCGGCTCTTAACACGGAAAAAAAAGAAGAAGAAGAATATCTATCACGATTATTAGCACGTTCTATTACGACCTGTTACGTTCTGTTGCGGTCAGTTGCGTTTTGACCAAGGCGTAACACGATTTTTTCGGTCTGTAAAGGTCAGCTACGGACGAAACGTAGACACCATACAATATAAAGCACATTTTTTCCCTTTTGTTAACGAATAAGTCCTTTGAAATAATAACAACCGCGCTCCTCAACAACTGACTGCAGAGGTGATTAAGAAAGCTCGGAATTGTAGTTCTTCTGCATAGTGCAGCGTATGGTCTGTATTGTTCACTATAGTGACTGCTCCAATTTGAAGGAACTTGTCCCCATGATATGCCATTTTATATCTATAAACTTCACGCGCCGTGATAACCGTAACACAACGTGACATACGTAGTAGAACGGGGTGAACACCGTCAAAGACCGTAACGCACCGTAACATAACGCAACAAAACGTGTTGAGTATTCCGTAGGAAACGGGACGAGACTTGAGACGACCGTGCCTAAACGCAACAGAACGTGGAAGATCCGTAGCTTGCCGGGCTATTCACTAGCCTCCCGTTGCACTACGGACCGCCTCCAAGTTTCGCTACGTACTGTTACGTTCTGTCACGGCGTGTTACGTTCAGCCCGTTTTATCACGGCCCATTACTTTTCTCATTTCCGCCGTGACTGCCGTGGCAGATTTTTTATACTGCGTTTACACTATGTTCCCGGCGGTCACGGCGGCCACGTTTCAGACAACCGTGAGCAAAACGGGATAACCGTGAGGCAACGCAGGGGACCGGGATAGGCAAACGTAGCACGCCGGGATAACCGTGGACACCGTGACAAATTTTTTGACAGTTTAAAAATCTGCCACGGCAGTCACGGCGGAAATGAGAAACGTAATGGGCCGTGATAAAACGGGCTGAACGTAACACACCGTGACAGAACGTAACAGTACGTAGCGAAACGTGGAGGCGGTCCGTAGTGCAACGGGAAGCTAGTGAATAGCCCGGCAAGCTACGGATCCTCAACGTTTGATTACGGTCGTCTCACGTCTCGTCCCGTTTCCAACACGTTTTGTTGCGTTTAAGTTACGGTGCGTTGCGGTCTTTGACGGTGCTCTCCCCGTTTTACTACGCATGTCACGTTCTGTTACGGTTATCACGGCGCGTGAAGTTTATAGATATAAAATGGCATATCATGGTGACAAGTTCCTTCATATTGGAGCAGTCACTATAGTGAACAGTACAGACCATACGCTGCACTATGCATTTGAAGAAGTATTGCAATTCCGAACTTTCTTAATCAACTCTGCAGTCGGTTGTTGAGGAGCGCGGTTGTTATTATTTCAATGGACTTATTCGTATACAAAAGGAAAATGTGCTTTATATTGTATGGTGCCTATGTTTCGTCCGTAGCTGACCGTGACAGACCAAAAGAACGTGTTACGCCTTGGTCAAAACGCAACTGACCGCAACAGAACGTAACAGACCGTAATAGAACGTGCTAATAATCGTGTTAGATCGTGGATAACCGTAACGTACCTTAGCGCCTCCGTGACACACCGGCTTATCACTACCACGGTTTGTTACGGATATCGTAATGCAACGTAAGAAAACGTAACAAAACGTAAAAGATCTTGAAAATCAGAGAAATTTATTGCCAAAACTCCACGGCAAGCTACGCTTCTAGCAAACGGGGCTGCCGGGACCGCCGTGAACATAGTGTAAACGCAGTATTAACTGTCAAAAAATTTGTCACGGTGTCCACGGTTATCCCGGCGTGCTACGTTTGCCTATCCCGTTCCCCTGCGTTGCCTCACGGTTATCCCGTTTTGCTCACGGTTGTCTGAAACGTGGACGCCGTGACCGCCGGGAACATATTATGTACAACGCACTTATGACCGAGCAATACAACACACAACTTGTACACTACATGTACCTGGAAGTTTCTTTTCAATGCATGCTCCATCAATACACCAATATGACTGAAAAAAAAGAAGAAATAATAAAGATGTAAATCTATGCACTGGGTGTACATGTAAATATCGGCAAATCAAGAACATGGCTCTCTGTCTAAGAAAGAAACATATTAAAAGGTAAAGTCCAGGAATTGATAGTACAATAAATATGATCAAGGCACCTGGCAAGAAAAAAAGAACAAAACAAAGCAAGACAGACATAATGAAGGCATCAGGAAAACATGTCCATGCAATAAATACACACTTAAAACTCCACTTTTATATAGAAAAATTAGGGTTTGCAGGGGTATACCTATTTTTCTTATTTTTGATCCAAAACATACATTGTGGGTACTCGCTAGAACCGCCTCATCGAGGCGGTTCTAACTTATACCAGCAATGTATGTTTTGAGCTAAAACATTAAAAATATCCAATTTTTCTAATGAAAATTTTCAATTTTTACAAGTTAGGAAAAATCTGTATAAAACATGGGCGCGTTTTCGTAATGGGATTTCTTGGAGAAACTCGAAAAAATGCTTGGAGAACAGCAAATTGTTCGACAAAGGGAGAAATACAGGTAATTCATGGAGACAATTGAACTGGAAAAGGTAAGATACATTTCGGCCAAAACAACTCTTCAATAAAATGTAGTTTCAATCGATTTATCTGAAATTCCGCATACATGTAGCCCAACCATTGGCAAAGACGGCCTGTGAAAAATCAGTCAGCCGTTCACCAAAATTGCTAAATTGTCGAAGGGGTTATTTAAAAAAAAGGAGGTAATTAAAGATTTTGACGAATTTCTTGCTAAATTGTGCAAACCACCCCATTCTAATGCAGCGAAACTCAGTGAAAATCGAATTTCCCACAGTAGGCTGTAATACATTTTGTGTTAAGTTTGGTAACTGAGTGACCACCTATTGGGAAATAGCTGCGACTCAATTAAGCTAGGTTGACGACAAAAAATAATGCATATGGTTGACATCTGCAGAGACGTCAACCACATGGCCAAGTACGTTGAAGGCTTATTAAAACAAGCAATTTTCGGGTACCATTTTCTGGCGTTGAGCCATAGGTTTCAAGATTGAAATTAAATTACCATACACTCATCGTATTAAAGTATGTGCATTGTTTTAAAAAATTTCGAACACGAGCGCGCGAGGCACGAAAAATGCATTTTTGTACACCGAGGCATGTTCACGTGCATGCGCACTGAAACCTCGGATTAGGCGCAATCAGAACGAAAGTCCTACTCCAAAAGAGCCGCGACGCGAGAAAACCGGTCTTCGGGGTTTCCGACCAGGTCCGACACAAACCGGCCTGTACAGTCTCAGAAGCAGGCTAGAAGCTTGAAATTTCGGATTTAAGAAGAAGAGAATTTGTACTATCCGTGTAGCGAAAACAAAGGCGCTGATCAGCTTCGCGGTTACCGCGAAGCTGATCTGCGCCTTTGTTTTCGCCTAGGCAAAAATCCGGTTTTCTCACGATGCGGCTCAAAAACTGAGGTGGGTTAAATTGACAAAAATATGTGTGTTTCCTTTCTTTAATACCAATGTGTCCTAAAAATCATTTACCTTGTTAGCATTCGATCCTTTACACGCTGTTCCCCTCGCCGCAGCATATGACATACACAACCCCTCAGGGGTGAGACATTTCATCACCAAACAGATGTTTGCCAGGTCCGTTTGCTGTAAGAAAAGTTGTGACTGACATGAGAAAACCAACAATTTAGGTTCCGACCAGGTGTGACACAAACCAGGCTATACAGTCACAGCATAAAGATAGAAGATTGAAACTTTGGATATAAGTAGGAGGAATAGTTCTATCCGTGTGGCGAAAACAAAGGCGCTGATCAGCTGTGCAATTACTGCACAGCTGATCTGCGTCTTTGTTTTCGCATATGCAAAACGTTGGTTTTCTCATGCGAAGGCTCAAATTGTGATATGACCAAGCGCTTGTATTGGCCATCATATTGTAAATCTAAAGAGCCACGTCATGAGAAAATCAGACTGGCCTATGCGAAAACAAAGGCACAGATCAGCTGGTCAGTAACGGCACAGCTAATCAACGCCTTTGTTTTCGCTACATGGATAGTTCAAATCTTCTTCTGCCTAAACAGAAGGGAAAGTCCGATAAAATGCTATTTTGTGAGTATCAGGAAAATTTGCCATTGAGTCCCACTTCAATACCCTTAAATAATAAGAGCTGTCGCAGGACAGCATGCTCGACTGCTTCTGATCTTTGTCAAACATAAGGCCAAACCCGACCAGTAACCCAAAGCATTATGCTCATACATCTTTTTGCCTTGATGCAATAAGACAAAATCACTGAAGTTAACTATAACTACCTAAGATTTATAGTTATAGTTATAGTGTGTCCATATACCAACTGAGTGCCAAGACACAAGGCAGAATCACTGAACCGTGAAATAAGGTCACATTGACCTATAAGTATTTCAGGGTCAAAGGTCTAGTGATACTTACTCATAATGTGAAAGAAATATGATCATATACCCATTCAGTGTTGAGATATAAAGCAAAATCACTGAACCATGAAATTAGGTCATAGTGACCTATAAGTATGCTTGAGTTAAAGGTCTGGTCATACTCATTCATAATCAGAAAGAAGTATGAAAACATACCAACTGAGTGTCGAGATATAAGGCAAAATCACTGAACCGTGAAATTAGGTCATATTGACCTAGGACTACTTTAGGGTCAAAGGTCTTGTCATACGCAAATATAGTGTGAAAAAAGTTTGTTCATAAACCACTTGAGTGCCGAGATACAAGGCAAAGTCACTGAACCGTGAAATTAGGTCACAGTGACCTATATGTATATTGGGGTCAAAGGTCTGGTCATACTCACTCATAATCTAAAAAAGTATGAAAATATACTAATTGAGTGTCAAGATATAAGGCAAAATCACTGAACCGTGAAATAAGGTCACAGTGACCTAGGACTACTTCAGGGTCAAAGGTATTGTCATATGCAAACATACTTTGAAAGAAGTTTGTTCATAAACCATTTGGGTACTGAGATATAAGGCAAAATCACTGAACCGTGAAATTAGGTCACAGTGACCTATAAGTATATTGGGGTCAAAGGTCTGGTCATACTCACTCATAATCTGAAAAAAGTATGAGAATATACTAATTGAGTGTCAAGATATAAGGCAAAATCACTGAACCGTGAAATTAGGTCACAGTGACCTATAAGTATATTTGGGTCAAAGGTCTGGTCATACTCGCTCATAATCTGAAAAAAGTATGAAAATATACTAATTGAGTGTCAAGATATAAGGCAAAATCACTGAACCGTGAAATTAGGTCACAGTGACCTATAAGTATATTGGGGTCAAAGGCCTGGTCGTACTCACTCATAATCTGAAAGAAGTAAGAAAATATACTAATTGAGTGTCAAGATACATGTATAAGGCAAAATCACTGAACCATGGAAAGTAGGTCAACCGACCCTTACCGTCATGACACACAAGTCAGTGTCACAAAGTCAAAAGATGAATGACCAACAATCTTCCTAAGTTGTTTCTATTAAGAAATAAAAAGAAAAAAAAATTCGGGGAGTTCTAGATTTTGACCTCTAGCCCCGCCCCCCTGACTCCGACCCAGAGGTCCGACATCATGGAACCTAAAGTGTATGAAGTATGAATGCTTTATGATAATTTTTTGTCAAGATATGGACTCCTTGTTAAAGTTACACAGCAGTACATCGTTTTTTTTACAGTGTTCTAGTTTTTAACCTCCAGCCCCACCCCCCAGGCATGGACCCAGAGATCCGATGCCATGCAATGAAACTCAACCCTACAGGGTACCTATGGTCCGAGTATGAAAGCCCTCTGATAAAAAGTTTTCAAGATATAGACTTCTAGAATACTATATCACAGAAAAGCCAATATTATTAATGGTGTTCTAGATTTTAACCTCTAGCCCCACCCCCTGGCATGGACCCAGGGATCGGATGCCATGGAATGAAAGCCGACCCTACAGGGTGTCAATGGCCCAAGTATCAATGCTTTCTGATGAGTGGTTTCAAGATATGGACTTCTAGAAAACTTTAACACAAGAATTGCCATTTTTGAAGGTGTTCTAGATTTTAACCGCCAGCCCCACCCCCTGGCCTGGACCCAGGGGCCCGATGCCATGGAATGAAAGCTAACCCTACAGGGTATCTATGGTCCAAGTATGAATGCTTTCTGATGAGTGGTTCTCAAGATATGGACTTCTAGAAAACTTTAACGCAAGTGTGACGCGCACGCGCACGCGCACGGGAACGGGAACGGGAACGGGAACGTGGACGACCGGGGTGACTGCAATAGCTCTATGCACTTCGTGCAGTCGAGCTAAAAATAAAACTGATATCATTTTAAAGCATCAAACATATTTATGAGAAAGGGGATGGGCCTCTTCAGTGACCCTATGCTATAAATTTGGCAACATGGAGCCAAGAGAATTACTTTTAAATCCCACTTTTATATCGTACAACTGGGGTGTGCATGGATTTTTTTCTCATTTTTATTCCAAAACATGAATTTAAGAGCCGGTTCTAACGAGTACCTACAATCAATGCCTTGAACACAAATCATCATACTCCCTTATACACCACTTTTATATGACAAAACTGGGGTACGGAGAGGTATACCTATTTTACTCCAAAACATAGATTAGAACCGCCTCGTGTATCAACAATGATTAATGTTTTGAGCACTTGAAAAATAAGATAAATATAAAAAATCTACAGTTTTCATTTTTCACAAATTCGAAAATCTCTGTATATTACATGGGCATGTATTAAATATTTTTAAAAGTATCTTTTCTAATGAAATTTTCAAGAGAGCTCTGTTGGATCATATTTGTAACAAATCATATATGTAACACATTTGTTACGTACATGATCACATTCGTAACATATAAAGTGTGTTACAAATGTGTTTTTACGAAATGGGGGTTGACATGAAAAGCATATGTGTAACAGGTTTAGTTGTGGAGTTATCTGCCCTTGTCTCAGCCCATTTTATATATTTTTCCTACATCTATCGTTAAAAGGTAACCATAGCGACCACATCGCAATAAAATACACAAAATAATTTCAACATTTTGCCGTAACAATACGGGGTTTGATCAGTGCTTAATAAACAGTTTTAAGCAAATGCATCGAGTTTTGTAGGTTCTACTAACACGCAGAAATGCATTACGCAACTTTGACTTCATTTTTCAAGTAAATGACGTTTGTAGCGTTCATATAGTAAATTGGTCATAACTCACAAAATAACCTGAATAATCTGTTCAAATAAAGACTAACATACTCCAGTAATATTATACATTCAAAATAACGTTTTTATCAAATACTTACCAATTGTCCGAAGGTACATTTTCTCACGTTGTGGCCCATATATATATATGTTTATAAATTATATATAAACAGAGAGCAGCCACGATACCGGACATTA
Source organism: Rugalucina vietnamica (assembly GCA_964017185.1). Lineage (NCBI taxonomy): Eukaryota > Metazoa > Mollusca > Bivalvia > Lucinida > Lucinidae > Rugalucina > Rugalucina vietnamica. Next base: position 8,587,140 of record OZ024878.1, read on the forward strand.
TATTCATGAATATCCTTTAAAGAGTTGAGGAAATATGGAGCGGACGCGAAAGAGTGACGTCGACGTCACCGCCGATGACGACGAAGGACAAAGTGACACAACAAATCAGTATCAAGATATTGGCCCATCTGGTGAATAAAAACCTGCTACAAATGTGTTTCAGATGTAAATATGCATTTTTTGTACTGTTTTTAAATCAAAATTGACCTGTGACATATGTGATTTCATGTCACATCAAAAACCGGCATCGATCATGTTCGTCACAAAATATGTTACATTTATGCTTGATTTCCGAGTCATATATGTAACACATGTTACATATGTGATCATATATGTCACAGGTGTTACATATATGATTTGTTACAAAATATGATCCAACAGATCTCTGCTAAAAACCTCTGAATACTGCACGGGCAATGTTTCGTTATGAGTGGAACTCACCAGGAATGCTTCATTACGAAAATATGTCCATGAAATGTATACCCCCTTAAACCCAACTTTTATATAGCAAAACTGGGGTTTGCAGGGGTATACCGATTTTTTTTATTTTTGCTCCAAAACATAGATTGTGGGTACTCATTAGAACCGCCTAACCGAGGCGGTTCTAACGTGAACCTACAATCTATCGAGGCGGTTCTAACGTGTATCCACAATCTATGTTTTGGAGAAAAATGAAAAAAAAAAAAAAAAAAATCATTTTTTTTTTCTGCTGAAAATTTTCAATTTTTAGGCTGAAAAAAACTACTGTATATTATATGGGAAAGTTTTTGTAATGTAAAAGCTCCTACATGTACCAACCTGACAAAGTCTTGAGTGTTCACCGTGTATAAGTTGACACTGCTCATCACCGGAGTGAAGCTCCCCCGGAAGTTGACTGGCATGTTTCGTGAACTCATCATGTGCGGCCTTATTTGCCGGATTCTTTAAACAGTTCTTCCTGTACAGCAAGGAATTCAAAAAATTACTTTTAAGGTACAAAGAATAATAATAATAATAATAATAAAATAAATAAATAAATAAATAAATAAATAAAAATAAAAAATGTGTGTTTGCCCTCTCCCTAATTACTCACCAAAATGGCGCCTACTCAAAAAATTATAACGTCCTTTCATCAGATTTTTAGGGGAGAAAATAAATTGTTTCCCCGAAAATTACATGCAATTGTTATTTATTATTTTATTTTACCCTCTTCACCAAGTTGAAGTCCTATTCTTATACTCAAGCACTACAATGAAATGCAACTGTAATTGTGTGTGGCTTTGTACCTAATACATTCAAACAAAAATTACGCATAATACAGTAGTACATTAAAAATAGCCTACCTATCTATCCAAATTTTCTAGAAAGGGTAGGAAGATGACAAACAGAACTAATTCTAAATGCGGCCTAATATTTTTTTTCAAGGACTCTTATAACTATGTTAAAGTTACAACAAATTTAACAAATTTGCATGTCATTATGTGTTAAGACTGGCGGATAATCGAGGACCCCGGAATGTTGTAGCACAGTGCCACCCCTAGCAACACTAGCTCTTTGAGCCAGTCGACCTTGATATTGGGTCGCCCCTAGAACTATAGACCTTTGCAATACAGTTTTACCTGTTGTTGTCTAGCATTTTCATGAAGTTCTTGAACGCCTCCACGGAGCACTTGGAGAATCTCCAGGGGTTAACGCTGTATATGGTGTTTTCGTCGAAATGTGCTAGGTATGGGGACATGATATGGTCTCCCGGTGTGTTACACTGCCAGGCTGCATCTTCACCGTCGTGATCCGCACCCAAACTATAAACACAATGTAGGAGATACATGTAGCCTGCAAATGTCTATACTAAACGAGTGAGGAAAACAAAGGCCTAAAATAATGCTCTTGACAGGTAAAGTGGAAATATTTCACAGTCTATAAGGTAACAACGGCAAGCTTTTGAGAAAGAACTGCTCAATGGGACAAACGATTGTTACTAGAACTCTTACGTTATAAATGAGCCGCCTCGTGGGAAAACCAACAATGTGGTTTCCGAACAGGTCTGACACAAACCGACCTGTACAAGCACAGAAAAGAGCTAGAAGCTTGAAATTTTGGAGAAGAGTAGAGGAGGAATCGTACTATCCGAGTAGCGAAAACAAAGGCGCTGATCAGCTTCGCGGTTACCGCGAAGCTGATCTGCGTCTTTGTTTTCGCCTATGCAGATTGTTGGTTTTCCCATGGGGCGGCTCAAATATATTTTTTTCAATCTGATCGTTTCCCACCTTGGATGTTTGGGTTCTGCTTGCACCAAAATGCACACAAAAAATCATTTATAGTTTTCTCAAACATGAATATCAGTGTCATAAACTTCGAAAGATATTTTCTAAATTTTATCGCTGATACAATTTATGAAATGGTTTTAAAATTCAACATCTTCAGGGCCAATCTGAAACAGAATTAGAAGGGTTTACTTACTTGTGCCCTAGCTCGTGTGTAGCAACTGAAGTGGTGAAAAAGAAACCCGCGGCCTCATTCAAGGATACTCTCGTAGGATAGCAAACCCCGCCTAGATACGCCACACCTGTAAACGATGGAAAAAGAAGATGGGTGAAACACTGAAATTAGGGGGTTGCTATAGACGTCGCGTCCGAAGTTGCCGTCATGCAGAAAAGTCGACATAACGATTTATGAATGTACGTGTAACATGCTTATTTTTGGAGGCATTCTGCTCAAATTTCAACAAAATACTCCTTTTCACTCCTTTAGAAATGCGCAATCCGATAAATGTTGAACTTATATTTTGTTGCGCCGTATTTTAGCGTGGTACCAATTTCCGCGGCGATTTTGTCTAAAAACCGGACTGTAAACTTGTAATAGCTCTGTCACACATTCACGTATCAGCGGCGTATCGCTCACGTATCTATGAAAATGTCGATACGCCGAGGTCTGAGCCGTATTTTGCTCGAGAGACGTTTGTATCACGTACGTGTGACGTTCCTGCTACGTTCCAGTGGCGTATCCGTGACGTATCTGTATTCGTATGGAATTTCACTTTCGTATGTACGGCGTATCAAAGCGTATGTGCTACGTACGTGTGACGTATGTATGGCGTATGAAGTGTACGCGTGACGTATCTACGGCGTATGTACTGCGTTCCATTCTTATCTGCGGCGTATCTGTTCTGTACCAATTGCTTTTTAATACCTATGAGAACAAACGGTTGTGCTCACTTTCAAGTTTGCTCATGCAATTCGCACATTATAGTTATCAAATATGAGCCGCCGCATGGAAAAAACCAACAATCTGCATAGGCAAAAACAAAGGCGCCGATCAGCTTCGCATTAACTGCGGAGCTGATCAGTGCCTTTGTTTTTTCTACATGGATAGTACAATTCCTCTACTTTCTACATCCAAAATTTCCAGCCTCTTACCATCTTCTGAGACTGTACAGGCCGGTTTGTGTCAGACCTGGTCGGAACCCAAATTGTTGGTTTTCTCACGCACAGGCTCATAAAAGAGGTCGAAGATGCCACCGGAGAAATCTAGATAATCTAGATTAACACCGAAAAAAAAACGAGGTGGTGGTGGTGGTGGTGGTGGGGGAACATCTTCAAGCTCTCCATCCTGGTCGTAAGACCACATGAACAAAGACGGAGGCTACACCAAGCGTAGCCTTGAAAGAACCCTGCACGACACCCCGAACCGTGAGAAACATTTGATCTATGACTTCGGAAAAACGAAAACATACATATAGAAGCATTAAAATTCTCTTGGAACGCCACAAAATATTCCTAATACTCCTAATACGTCACACATACTCCACAGTAGCGAAACGAACGTAGCACATACGTAGCACATACGCCATTGATACGCGAGATACGCCACACGTACGTCGCTGATACGCCATAGATACGAAAAGACATTCGAGGATACGCCACACATACGTCACACATACGTAGCAGATACGAAAGGTACGCTGTATATGCGTCACGGTTACGTGGCATTTTAACCGCTACGTACGTGTGGCGTATCAGGAGTATGAGCTACGTATCTACGACGTACCTGCCACGTTGCTTTCGTATGTACCACGTATGTGTGACGTATGTACGGCGTATCGGACCTGCTACGTACGTGCTACGAATTTTTAAGTGCACACATAAAAAAACGTAGCACCTCGGCGTATGAGGAATATGAGCTACGTATCGGAAGAGTATGAGCTACGTATGCCCACGTATCTACGACGTACGTGTGACGTACCTTTCGTATCTCGATACGCCGTAGATACGTGAGTCGATACGCGAATGTGTGACAGCCGTATAACAACGGTCTGCACTACCGAGCATTCAGTTAAACATAGCTCGGTTATTATTCCGTCGAATTTAACGCGCAAGTATTCTACGTTTTTACAAAAGATTTCTGGATGTAGCGTACATTTGCATTCTTAAATGCGTTCAATAGACAACCTAAGATAAAGCGTTTGCCATAACCTGTAAACTTTGCGTTTTAAGAACATCTAACTGTGATAATCACAGTTTCCATGGCAATCAATTTAGTTTATGTTGCGCGTCGCATCATTTTAATTAATAATTATATAAACAAATACACCTGGAGTTGACTAATATTATTTTTTAGTTCTTAACTTTATAATTTTTCGAAATATGAGCGATTATTTTAAAACGGAAAATATGTCACAATTTTCTAAAACGGCAAATCACATTTGCATACAAGAAATATAATCATAGCTGGCATATTCTGACATGTTTGCACCCTATTACACTTACTACACAGCTCGTATGCATTGGTAAAATGTTTGGCGCATTTTATTTAATTTTCAAGACAACTGACGTTAGGCAAACTACATATTGACACTAGTTTTTGCGTTTGATCCAGATATGTCACAATATTAGAGTGTTTTTTTCTTAATATTTTGATCCTAATACGGATTTTAAAAGCAGAATTGTAAAGGTACTTTAGTTGTTATTATATATCCTCATACACTGATCAAGTGCTAACATAATGATTAACATTTGACCAAATTTTCATTTGATTATTTGTACATGTTACAAAGTAGAGTTGCAATGAAAAGCCGAATGTTCATTTGTAACAATTTTCAACCAGAGGACCATTGGTCCTGTAAACGCTCACCTGAGTTCTTACATATAAGACCCTAATAGCTGGCTATCAACTGTTCTGGGAGGACATTTGGTCAACCAAAGCCTCTGTGTAATGTTGGTTAAGCTGTTTCTCAGGATCCTGGGTTTGATCCCAGGCTTCTAGACTTTAAAAGAGGTTCTACCTCCATATGCCCTTAGATGTTGAGTGGGATATAAAACATGAATAAAATCAATTGACCAACTTTGATGAAACCACCTTAATTAACTCTTGGTGCCTCCCTTTATTTTAAGTGCAAAGTTAGACAACTCTTAAACTAATTAAAGCCTAGTCACAGTAAAAATTATATTGCTGGGCATTCAAAGATGGAAGTTCTGCTGTGGTTCTCTCTAGTTTATGGTTTGGTGTGGATTTTGGTTACCTTTAAGAAAAAGCCACTACATTTGACTCTGCTTATCACATGGGATTCTTTTAGACTTTGTTCCCATTGTGCCAGTTCTTGATCATTGCTTTAATACCTTCTACTTCTCTGTCCTGCCATACCCAACTTTGTAATCAACAGGTCAGAATCAACAAATGGTGATCATTTTAACAGTGTTATCCAAATAAGCCATATTAGCTGCTGCAAAAGGAGTTTCAGTGAAAACAACTAGTTTTTTTTATCTAATATTTTTTATTCATTTAATTGCACTACACTGATTCCTAAAGTTCATCCATTAAAATCTATTTAACTTAGACCCTTATTACTAAAACACAAAAGTATTACATCAATAAGAGCTACTTAATTTAATGACAACATTATGAAAAGTGAATCAAAAAGATGAAGAAACTTAATCAATTATGAATCTTGGTTAATCTAGTATCTTAAAGTAGATGTAGAAGTAATGAGACTGTGTTTACAACATTAAGAGTCAGAAAACATGCCAAAACTGGACATATGCAAGAACATTTCTGTGGCTAAAATAGATACCTTGTAAAAATCATTGTAAAGGTACAGTTTAAGACAATCTAAGAATTATACTAGGCCTAGACCACAACATCAAAAATAACTCAAGTAATGTCACATTATTACTGTTCATAAACTTGTTGCTAGGCATTAGCTTGTATGCAAAATCTAGCTTTTTCCAGTTCTACATTTTCATTTAAATCTATATACATATTTTCAAATAATAAAAACTTTTGACCATTACTTATGTACATTATAATCATTATCGAATCAAGCTCTGAGTTACAATACTTTTGTGGAGCAACATGAGAATATGTCCTAAACTAACAACCATCCGTCAATACATGTATACAGATTTTTCAAAATCAGTAATATCACTCCCACTCACTTTTCATCACTATGCAATATTACAATAATGTCTGGTAACAAGATATACTGAAAAGCATGTCTTCTTGCCAAACATTTATTTCACATTTATATAAAACTATAAAGCACTTGTTACATCATTCATCACCGTATCAATACAATGAATCCTTAACAATGCAATGTAATTGCTTGTTTTAATTTACCTGAAATAAGCATTTTACTTTTTATTTCAAATTCTATTTAAAAAATCATATGTTATAGTCACAGTCTCTTTCATTCTTCATCTTATTTAAGAATACATGTTTTTTTTTTTTCAGTTTCATTACAAACAAATTATACATAATCACCATTACAACTGTATTTCACCATAGTCTAACAAATATTTTAAATGTGTTATTCATAATACATAACTTTTGAATCTCATTGCTCCCTAACTATAATAATAAAACAATTATTTTGTCCTTTTTGTTGGAGTTGAGTTTTAACATCCCTGACAAAATCTTTCCAGTTATGCCAAAAATAAGAGCAACTGCTTAAAGAGTACTAGACCAATACTTTTGTGATTAAAGCTTCTTTTGCAAAGATATAACACCACAGCATGAGGGCTCTCATTCAAGATTTAATGGTCTACCACTAGGCCTCCATACTCACTATTTAAGGAGCTAATTCAAAATAAATTATTGCTGATACAGTACATCAAACATTCCACTGAGAAATAATTGTAAGAACCCATAGTGAAACAATACCTGACATGAATATAAATGGATGTACATGTATTGTTACAACTACAAAAAAATACAATTAGGCCCACACACACATATATATAAAAAAAGAAAAATAAAAAATTGAAAAAAAAAAAATATGGTGGCAACCCCAAGTTTTGCTAAACCACCGAATTTAATACTTAGTGGGGTTACGCCTTTGCCGTTTTTCTCTTGATTTTCTTTTTCATATACCAAGGACAAGGTTTCTCTACTCTGTAATGATACAACAGTTGGAAAGTTTTAAAGACACCTTTAGTAGCTAATCTTAGTCAATAACAATATTTAGTCATCACATATTCAGCTTTTCATCTTTTGGGGGTTGTGAAGTTGCCATTATACGTAAGAAACATTATTATTTGTCTCAAAAGGGGTTACACTGGTTGTTCTGTACTTTATTCATGTTCTGCACCACCTTTCCATTATTTATTTGTCTATGGCACAATATATTATTTTATGATCAGACCAATAAGCCTCGATCACATCGCAAAACCCTTCAGAATTTGAAAATATCAAATCTAGCACTGATCCAGAGTCTGTTGTACATTGTTTAATATGCTGCATACACCCAAATAATTTCTCCATAAAATCCACAAACCCTGTACTGGCACCATCTATCTGTGTGTTGAAGTCACCTAATATGACTAACTTAGCATTCAGATCAATAACCGGCCTAAGATGACAGTGGATATCCTTTCTAAAATCAGTCTGTGAACTTTTTGGGTATTTGTACAACACAACAACTTGAACATAACCTTGTTGATTGCTGAATGTGCCAGTGAATATGAACTCAAATGACTTGCATTGCATTTTCACGACATTCTGAGTCTGCAAGTACTCCTTTACATACAATGCAAGTCCATGATATGGCCTGTTGCGAGTCTCTTTTACTGTGTCATCAAGCCTAATAAGTCTGAACCGTTTGAGGGCAAAATGTATGTTTTCATCCCTACTACATAATCTTGTTTCAGCAAATCCAATGACATCTGCTGCCAACACATTTGGTTCAAATTCAACATCCTTAAAATGTTTATGCAAGGATCTAGCATTGTTGAATGCAATTTTGGTTTTGCCAGCACCAATTTTATACAGAGGAACATAACAGAGCTCTAATGCAGCTTCTCTGCGTAGCCTTTCCATCTCTATATTCACATCATTATCAACATCCAGAGTATTTTCATTCATATTCAATATATATAAGTCCTCAAGCTTTTTCACTCTACTGAATGCAACATAGTGCATATGTGGCATTTTATACTTTCTATCTTTTTGGGATAAATCAACAACTACCTTGTCTACTGTAGCTCCTTCTGCTTTGTAGACTGTTTTACCTGAAGCTGGTGTCAGCGGAAATTGGCTTCTCTGAAATGTTTTGTAGTTCACTATAAATGTTCGTTGTGTTTCAAATACAGGTGTCCAGTCTGAATGAATGTTAGAGTTGTAGAATTTCCTGTTTTTTTCACGTGTTGCCCTACCAACTCGAGGGTCATCAAACAAAACCCAAACAATGCTAGGTCTATTTGTTCCTTCCATCCACCTGAAGTCAACATGTTTCACAACACCCGTAGCACCATTAGTTAAACCGTCTTCTACATCTACATTAGCTGTATGAACAACAATCATTCCAACAACTACTGTCAATGACTTCTTCAATTGTCTTGTTTTCCCATAGTCGTTTGGAAGCCCATCAATCAGGGACTGTTGCCTTTTAGCAGGAATGTTTGATGAGACAACAATGTCATGGCATGGTATTGTAAATTTTTCTCCAGGCAACTGACTCAAAATAGTGTCATTGTGTTGGTCTACATAAGAATTCTCCGCAAATAAATGAAGGGCGTCCTTTGGATAGTCACCGGTTTCATAGTCAACAACACGTGCCTGCAGCTTTTGTTTGTCTTCCTCTGTCATTTCATTCAACCGAAGTCGGTTTAATAGTTGTGCAAATGCAAGGTCATCTTTCTGCCTCATGATATCAACCAATTCATACATTTTGAAGAGTTCTTTCCACAAGTTTTGTCCCAGTGAAGATGCTCCCACTTTCAAATCAAGACTTATCAAATAATCACCTACTGGCTTTAGCTGGTACAGATCACCCACAGCAATAACACTTAAACCACCAAAAACTTCTTTTGTTCCCATGAGCTGCTGTAAGCGAATGTTGATAAAATTTAATGTCATGTTCCCTACCATTGATATTTCATCAATAATGACAAGTTTCAGATGTCTATACTTAATTCTGAACGTGTTTAATTCATCAGCTGAAAGATGATTTGTGCCCTTTTGATACATTTTCTTGTGGAAAGCAGAGGAAATGGTTTGACCACTTATATTGAATGCAGCAAAGCCCATGTAAGCACACAGTAAAATTCTTTTATCATCTGGATTTTCTCCATCTTTCAAATTCCACAGTCTGTACAGACTTTGATAAAGTGCTCGAATGACAACTGATTTACCAACACCTGCACCTCCTGTTAAAAAAGCATAGACTGGTTCATCTTTGGATTTTATCCAGTGAACAATATGGTTAAAGAATTCTCTTTGTCTCAAATTAAGACTTCTGAGTAGTTGTAAATATTCATCACCTGGTAATAAGATACCACTTGTTTCTACTGGTGGCACTGAGCAAGTTGATTGTAATTCTATTCCTATGTCATAGTGCCTCTGCTCTACAACTCTGCTTGGGTTAAAGCAAACAAACTTTTCTGATTCTGCTGGCCCTTCTTCTTCTGTTTCTCTATTTTCTTGCTCTGCATTTGGTGCAATTTGATCATAGTCCCTTTCCTCATTTTCCATCATTTGTCTTGCAATCTCAAGCTCTTCAGCATGATGCTCATACTCATTTCTTTTGGACACGAGTGATGTCTGCACGGAGTTATACCGAGCTTCATATGTTCCAAAAGAACCTATTAAATCCTTCTGTTCATTTCGCCAAGGTACAAAAAGCATGAGCTGCTCTCTAAAGTAATTTTCTGGGTCTCTTTTTCTGTTGTATTTTACATACCTTATTATTCTTGGTACTTTTCTTTTCTTGTACTTTGTTCCATTTTTTGCTTCAAACAACAGGTCTGAACTTTGAATGTTATCATCAAAGATGTCATCACTTTCATCACCAGACGTATTGACAAAACTGTCATCATCATTAGTGTCATCAACTTTCTCTGAAAACTTATTTCCTTTTGGATAAGTAATGTCAACCTTAGAGACATAATCAGCTAAACATAATTTCCCAAGCTGCCTGGGTCTTTTAGAATACCTCTGAATTACATTTTCAGATTCTACATCTGTGGATTCAGCTGGAAGTTCATCAAGAGCAGCTTTTGGCTTCAACAGAAAGATTCTTTCCTCTGGTATAGATGTGTTGATGAAAACAATATCCCTGGTACATTTTGTCAAAGGAATTTGCAGATCAAGATAAACAGCTTCTTGAGCACTGACTTCAACACAGTTAGAAAATACATTCCCAATATGCCTGACTTGCTTCTTTAGGTCAAGATTTCCTCTTCTAGCCTCTTTTGCTGCTGCGTCAAGTTGTGCACTCATACCTCTCTGTGATTTACTTATATAACCAACTATATATGAAGCACAACCGTATGGCTCAAGAACAATCTGAATGTCAAGATTGGCCTTCCAGGCAAGAAGTATGTTTTCATTAAATGGATTTATTCTCATTTCCTTCACTTTTCGCTTTAAGAAAACCTTTGGTGCTTTCAATGAGCTTCTTATGCAGCAAATATAATCTTCGAAGTCCATTCTAGCAATTTTTTCTAGAAACTCATCAAATGGTATATCTTCATTTTCTTTACACTCATTCATTGATTTTTGGAGCTCTACATTCTTTTTCTTGTACTTGTCAATGTTTTCCTCAAGAGGATACAGCAACATAGTTTTCGGCAATGGTGGCAATGGAAATCCAAACCTACATATTGGTTTCCCTTTTTTTTCTGCAGGTTCTAGAATGTTTGTGACTTTGAAGGTTAACAAGATTTGCTGTTTTCTCATTATCACTACTGCAGGTAAGATATTGATCAACAAATTCAATTATTTCCTCTTCTGACTTTGTTTCTAGAGTTGGAGCATTTTCTACCCAAACAAGCATGTGAATATGAGGGGAGCCACGTTGCTGAAACTCAACTCTATAAAAATAGTCAAGTACCTTTCCAATTGGTTCAGAACTGCTTTTTAGAATTGTATTGAGGAACTCTTGAACCCTATGATCAAAGTACCTTGAACATGTAACTGGGTCTTTCTGAACTAGCTTTGTTTTCTCTTGCCAAGTAAGCCTTTCTAATTCTGTTTCAGAATATTCAATACCATCATTCAATTTTGCTAACATTTTCAATAGATCTGTCCATCTAGTATCGGCAGCTGACAATGACATAAACCAAGTAGGTAAAGAAAGTTGCCTAATCATTGCAAAAATGTCTTTCTTGCGCATTTCTAAATAGGCAGGAGAATTGCTCAGTTGGCGAAAGATATAATAGCCTTCATCAAGGTTTACAAGTTTGTCCAAATAATTTGAATCTCTAGCTTCAGCTGCAGTTATTTTTTGACCTCGCTTTTTACATCTTCTAACAGCCAAGTTGACTTTATCACTGATTTGTTTCATCTGTAGCTTTTTGTGTTTAAAAAATATATTTGGAACTGACTGTGCAGCTCTTCTGTCAACACTTCTCAATTCCCATTTAACAATGTCACTATAATGAACTGGAACAATTCGCTCTTCCTTGCTAGGTGGTGTTTGTCCACAGAAAATGGATGGGAAGCACAAATACTCTGCATCTTTATCATTATATAGACTCAAAGGATGTTGTCCTTCACCTGGTGCAAAAGTGTAAACTTTGTCACACTTATTGTCAATATCTGCATCATCCACTAATGTATCTATATTGCCAACATGGTCATTAGCATCTATTTCACTGTAATGATCAGAATCATAATCAGCTGGTGCATTAGTGTCCTTTTTACTTGTGATTTGTTCCTGCTTTTCATTATCCATGCTATGTTTGTCATTAGTTTGTTCTCTTGAAACTCCTAAAAACTCTCTGACTGTTTCCTCTGCACTTTCAGTAACTTCCTGAAACCAGTCATCATCAATTACTATGCCAGAGTTCTTGTACAGTTTGCTGTTGTTCATAAGCCAATGTAGAGCAGTTAAAACTCTTAATGGCCTAACATTTTCTTTAAAGTCAACCGTTTTATAGGAAAGTTTCTTTTTCAACTGAATAGCAACTGTAAAATTTTCATCCATTGGCCTTGGAAGACAGTTGATAGTAGGCTGAATATCAACAGGCACATTGATAACATTTCCTTTTAAGGAGTACTGGCCACCACGTGGAAGTTCCCTAATCTGCATAAATGGAATGCGAAGTGCTATTAATCTTTCTTCCAGCTGATGCAAATTTAGTTCTACAGGTTTGTTTGGCCATTTGAAGCCATTACCTACTGATAATTTTGGACATTTCCTTTCTCGTAATGCACTCAAGCAAGTATGACAAACCCATTCTTCATTATTTACAGACATGTAATCTGTGCAATACAGCCTTTTACTTTCTTCTGGAATATGAGTGTTCTTTAACATTGAAACACTTTTTCTAAACCATGTTTGATGACAACATGTACAAATGTATATGGGGCCAATAGATATATCTAAATGAAACTGTTTGATAGTTTCTTCAATAGTTTTAAATGCCTTCTGGTGAGTTTTATGAGGCAAGGTTTCTGTATCATGTTTGAATCTTTTGCACGAAACATTCATTGTAGAAATGTCATTACATTTTCTCTTCTCTTGTCTTATCTGTTGTTTCTTGATTCTTTCACATTCCAGAACAATCGGATTTTTCCTTGCATTTTGTTTAGATACATTCTGGTTCACTTTCTCTCGTTCCAGAAAAGCAGGATTTTGTCTTGCTGACTGTTTTGATTTCTTCTGATATGCAACTTCTTTCATTCTAAAAGCAGAATCTTTTCTTGCTTGCTGCTTTGATTCCATTTCTTTCCTTTTAAAGGCAGGGTTTTTCCTTGCATGCTGCTGATCTAACCTCTGTATCCTTAAAAACAGGATCTTTTCTTGCATGCTGCTTTGATTCCTTTTGATACCTAATTTCTGTATCCTTAAATACAGGATCTTTTCTTGCACGCTGCTTTGATTCCTTTTGATACCTAATTTCTGTATCCTTAAAAACAGGATTTTTTCTTGCTTGCTGCTTTGATTCCATTTCTTTCCTTTTAAAGGCAGGGTTTTTCCTTGCATGCTGCTTTGATTCCTTTTGATATCTAACCTCTGTATCCTTAAAAACAGGATCTTTTCTTGCTTGCTGCTTTGATTCCATTTCTTTCCTTTTAAAGGCAGGGTTTTTCCTTGCATGCTGCTTTGATTTCTTTTGACACCTAATCTCTGTATCCTTAAAAACAGGGTCTTTTCTTGCACGCTGTTTTGATTCTATTTCTTTCCTTTTATAAGCTGAATTTTTTCTAGCCAATTGTTTAAAAGTTCTATAATATTCAGTGCGATTACGCTGCTTTCTTTTTTTCAGTAAAGATTCTTTCTTTGATTCAGAGTTGAGTCTACAACTGCCATTTCTTTGTGTTTTCAGAGCCTGTCGAAATCTCTGATCTTTGAAATAGCCTTCCATACGACTTGTCATTTGATCTTCGTACGTCTGTCCTTCTTGACATTTCTTAATATGGACTGGCAGGAAGTCAAACTGCAAATTAGTATCAGTTTCTAGTTTCATGCTGTCATAAAAGGCATATATATATGTAACTAGGTCGTCCAGGTTTGAGAAAGTTATTAAACAGGAAGCACCATCACTTGATGAAAGTCCATTTTGCCCATGGGAATGAGAATCAAAAAAGACATACAACCCATTCTGTTTAAAAACTGCAGAACATATTGCACCAACAGTTAATAGGCCACATGATACAGAGGAAAATGCCGACTGCAAAGTAGAGTGAAGTGTTGGTAAGCCATGATCTTCAGTATCAAGAAGAACACCACTTTCAACTTGAAACTTTTCTAAAGCAAATTTTCCTATATCTACTTCAAAATCATCTGGGATTTCTTCTAAGCTCAAAAGCTGGTTAATGAACTTTCCATCTGTTTTCAACTTGCTTATTACAGTTTGATACAGAGAATCCCCTTCACAAAGTACTTTATCTATCATTGAGCTATTATCTACACTATGACCAAGTGCGTATGACAACATACATAACGCATTACATGTACACTGATATCCTCTTGAATGCTCTGAAAATCTCACATCATTTTGATGAAAACTTCCAAATACCAAATCAGTGGCATTCCAGAATGGTTCAGGTAATCTTGCTGCTTGATAACTAACTATATCATTGTCTAAACAGGGTTCACTGCATGAATCATTGTTAAAATGATACTGTGTGCTAACATTTTCATCATGCTGAGCAAGTTGTTGAAGCATTGTATTTTGAGGACAAGAAATCATACTATCTTTTTCACATGATTCTTCAATGACTATTGACTGATGGTCAGCATAAACTTGAGGAAAAGTATCTAGAAACACTGTATCAAAATCTGTCTGTACATTTGAGCTAATATTTGCTATAAGTGAGTTGAGCTCAATAATTGCCTGTTTGAATTGACAGATATTTGCTTGTTTGCAGGTCCTTGCATGTATTTGCTTGTCTTTGCCATTTATTTGTTTGCCTTTGTCATGTGCCACCAAGTTGGATGGAATTCCTGCCACCACGTTGGATGGACTTCCTGCCACCACGTTGGGTGGGCTTCCTGCCACCACGTTGGGTGGGCTTAATGTCACATCATCGTCACAATCTGTTCCTCGTCTCTCTCTATCCATAACTGTTCCATCTCCATCATCTACCTTCGTCCACTGCTTCCCCCTTTCTGTCTCTGCTTTTCGTCTGCCATCTGCTCTCAATCTCTCTCTCCATTCCTTCCTTTTTGTCTCTGACCACTTCCAACCCTTTCGTCTAGGCATGATTAATCAACTGAAAATATAAAGAAAAGGTAATGTGTAGAATCGTTAAATATTTAGCCTATATAAATCTTCAAAATAGAACCTAGAAATATTATACCATCATAGCAAAGTTAAAAAAAATGTAGCCAGTTAGTGGAGCTGCTCAGACTCATCTGTCACTTTGCTGTTTTCATAGCATAGTAGTTTTTCTAGTGCTGAAGGAGATCTACACTAAATTTACTTTAAACACAAACAAAGAAGCAGATCAGCTGCTCTAGTCTACTCGACAGACTGATATGCCTCTTCATTTTCAACAGCTAAAATAGTATGATCTTTCTAGTTTCTAAATTTCAGATTGCCCCTTTTATAAAAAAATTATTAAAACTTATCTGTCACTTCATCTGTTCTTGACCTCCCTTTTATTTTCTATTTTCAGCCAGTTCTTGCTCCTAGGCATAAAAGCACCTGAAAATAGAATGGAAATACAATGTAATGTCTAAAATACAATAATGGGCCAGGCAGCATACAGGGTTAACATTTCTCTGATATATATAAATCTTGTATCCATTTGAACATTTGTTGCGAGCTACCACCTTTCCCACCTCGGTTTTTGGGGTGGGTTTTTAAATCTGATTGCGCCTTTTCCTGATCATTGCCTATTTGTACCTTTTTAAATATATGACTTTGTAACAATTTTCCCTATTTTATGAATACTTCATGTCAAGTTTCAAGATATTAGGACTTCGGATACTGGAGATTTTTAAGGCATATGACAGCCATCTGGGTCAGGTGGTCATGACCGATTTTAAAAATGTTGTTGATAAAGATCAAAGGAAGCTACATGTATACGATTTTGGCTTTGATAAAAGGAAGCTACATGTATACGATTTTGGCTTTGATAGGCCAAGCGGTTTCAGACAAAAATATGTTGATATAATATGGTCGTTTATAGCCCCAGGATAAGGGCAGACAACCCATCGGGTCAATCTTTTCCTTGAAATGAATTTTCAGTCCATTTGTGAATTTTTACCATATATGGGCAAGGCGGCCATCTTGGTTATGTGACCTGGATTATCTATATACACACTGATTCCTCCTTCCTATTATGGATGCTTCCTATTATGGATGCCAGTAACTTTGTGTTACTGATCGTTCCAAGTCGATACTTCTGTGGTGGTTCTTTTCGTTTTATGTCTTGGTGTTTGAAAAATTTTTTGTGCTGTTGGCGCCTTATGTATGTTTTCATATTTTTAGTTAAGTTAAGGTAACTGAGTGGCCACCTATTGGGAAAATAGCTGCTCATTCGGCTTATGATATGTTTCATGGTATAAGTACCTGATTGTTGGTTTGGTTTTTTCCCACCTCGGTTTTTGGAGTGGGAATCTTTTTCTGATTGCGCCTTTTCCTGATCTTTGCCTACTTGTACCTTTTCATGTAAAATTTGGCTTTAATTGGTCAAGCGATTTCATAAACTGATGTTTGAATATTATGGTAATATACATATAAATTGCCCCGGGTAGGGGCAAATGAGCCCCTGGGATCCAATTGTTTTCAGAATCATTAATATTCAGTCATACTGCTCATTTCCTGCAAGATTTCCCTTTTAATGACATTTTAACAGTAATCTCTTTTCAAACGCATAGGCCACCTTTGTTGACCTTCCAGTAAAATAGGTCAAGGTCATCATAGGGTCATGATTTATATACACATTGTAGTATTTGAGTCATCAATGCTTCATTCAAAGTTTCCTTCAAATCGGTCCACCAGTTCAGGGGGAGAAGATTTTTAATAGTTTTTACCACATATGGGCATGGCAGCCATCTTGGTCATGTGACCTCGAGTATTTACATATACACTATTTCCCCTTTCCTACAGATGATTCGTTTAAAATTTGGCTTTGATTGGCCAAGCGGTTTCAGAGAGGAAGATGTTTGAATATTATGGTAATATTCATGTATATTGCCCCGATGTGGGGGAGAGATGAGGCCCTGGGGCCCATTTTTTTTTTTTTCAGAATCATTAAAATTCAGTCCTACTGCTCATTTTTTGCAAGTTTTTTCCTTTAAATGACAATTTAACAATTTTACCCATTAAAATGCATACGCTACCTATGTTGACCTTGTCGTAAAACAGGTCAAGGTCATCACAAGGTCATGATTTACATATACGTTGTAGTACTTAAGTCATCGATGCTTCAAGCCAAGTTTCATTGAAATCGGTCCAGTGGTTCCGGAGAAGAGAGTTTTTGAAGGGTTTTTACCATATATGGGCATGGCGGCCATCTTGGTCATGTGACCTGGATTATTTATATACACATTGGTTCCCCTTTCCCATAGATGCTTCATGTAAAATTTGGCTTTGATTGGCCAAGCGGTTTCAGAGAAGAAGATGTTTGAATATTATGACAATATACATGTATATTGCCCCGGGGTGGGGGCGGATGAGCCCCTGGTGCCCAATTTTTTTCAGAATCATTAATATTCAGTCCTACTGCTCATTTTCTGCAAGATTTTTCCTTTAAATGACAATTTAACAATTTTTCCCATTCAAATGCAAAGGCGACCTATGTTGACCTTGCCGTAAAATAGGTCAAGGTCACCGCAAGGTCATGATTTATATACACATTGTAGTACTTCAGTCATCGATGCTTCATGCCAAGTTTGGTTGAAATCGGTCCAGTGGTTCCGGAGAAGATGATTTTTGAAGGGTTTTTACCATATATGGGCATGGCGGCCATCTTGGTCATGTGACCTGGATTATTTATATACACATTGGTTCCCCCTTCCCATAGATGCTTCATGTAAAATTTGGCTTTGATTGGCCAAGCTGTTTCAGAGAAGAAGATCTTTGAAAATGGTGGACGACGGACGACGGACGGACGGACGACGGACGGACGACGGAGCATGGGTATACTATAAGCTCACCTTGTGAGCCTGACGGCTCAGGTGAGCTAAAAATCGGCAAATTTTGTGAAGTATTGAAACTAGCTATGGTATTTGGAAACGCAAGACGTAGCTATATGTATGCATATCAATCAAATAAATTGATGACAATAATGCTCACATTCCGAAGTCGTAGTGTATGGAATTTTGTCCTTAAACTGCGAATATTGAGTTGTTGGCGAATTTTTAAATGTGCGTTTACAGTTTGTAACACAGATGAAAAATGGCGTACTTTTAACGTCGCGTTATATTTGCGTTAAATGCTGTCATCGAACATGCTTTCGTAAAGACATGTATCTTCATTTTTATGTGATCTATGAAGAACACTTGTTAGTTAATATCTGAAGAATGAACAGAAAGTACTGATAATCTGCCTCAAGTACGCATGCCATAGGACAGTGTGGTTAGCATGACACGACTGGAGCCTGCTTATTGTGGAAGTAAAAGCTTTTGCTGTCGCTACATAAATTACTCTACTTTCTTTTTCGTCCATCCCTGTTACCACTCGCTCCATGTACATGACGTACTGTGACATTTGGCGAGTAACTTGAAAAAATTATGTACTCTTAGGAACGAAACCTTAACATTCAGGTTCAAATATGAAACGCCGTAAATTCTGTCGATTTTGACGTTACAGACATGAAGGCAATTCCTGACGCGACGTCAAAGTATTGATTAATATCCAGAAAACTGCGGCTCCGTCTCGACAGATAAGATAAGATAAGATATTTATTTACCAATCATGGACCACTCTTCGTGGTATACAATCAAATAAAAAAAAAATACATATAATTGGACAATTGGTAGAAAGCGTAAAAGAAAAGCATAAATATTTATACACGAATGTCAATTGTTAAAATACCCTTAATATCAATACATGACTAAATGTTTAAATGCTGAGATTGACGTTTTAAACCACAAACCAATGAAACAACTACATGCAGCATACAAAGTATTGTAGTAGAATCAAAATCATCACTCCACATGCGACTTATTTTTTTATTTATTTTTTACATTACAATGCCAACACAACATATACCTGCTGCCCTCTGATCTTTACGACCAGTCTGGTACTAAATGTAATTTTGGATTTGAGAAATATTTAAACTCAGAAAACTTTGCGCTTAGAAGAGACATCACTAGATTTCCAATTTTATCTCATAGATTAAACATTGAAATTGACAGATACGCAATAATTGATAGGGCAGATCGTCTTTGCACTAAATGTTCCCTTGGTGTTTTAGGTGATGAAATTCACTTTTTGTTAGCATGTCCGGCCTTCAATTGCAACAGAGAGCCTCAGAGTCTAATTAATCTTGCCAATGGGGAAATGTGGGAATTTTGCTTAAATGGACGACTTTACCAAATTCTTCTGGTTGTTAAATTGTGAAGATGTAACCATAATGCACAAGCTGACGTATTTTGTTGATATGAATTTCAAATGATTACAAAATAATGAACATCACCGTATGGTATTACTAACCCCTTAGCAAACAATTACAATATTTTATCATTGTATTCGCCATGCTTGTATTTTCCACTGTTTCCGGCTTAATGTCAGTCATGTATTTCATTGGCAGGTGACATACACCTTTAAAGATCATCGTGTTATTTGCTTGTTTGTTTGTTTTTGCCTGATTGTTCAAGACTTGAGTCGGGAAACCGTGGTTAGTGCAAGTGTGCTAGTACATTGCCTTGCCTTGATAAAGTTCTCTGTTTTTACATATCTCAATCTTTTGTTATTAGTAGTCTGTCATTTGGAATTCTTTCCTTGATTATGTTTTGTTCTTGCCATTATATGCCTTGTCTTTATATGCTCCATATGTGGACCGAAAATTCTTGTATCTTGGTAGACGCGAGACCGGTTCCGTTTCGATCTCTGACCGCGTCCAGTGGCTAATTGTATTACAAAGGAAGTACTGGTACATGCCTGTCATATTGGTGACTAATGCTCATTCCGACAAAATGAAGGAAGAACAAGCAAATATAGAGAATTTATGTCCCCCGCCTTGATAGTTAAGCTACACAAACAAATCTTAGAAAAACATATACTGAGCCAAACTTATAACGCAACATCGGTTTATTTTTAATGTTATACTCTGGAACGTTATAAAATTAGCTTTGTGATTACTGAATTAGATTACCGGACAATCGACACATCTCACAACATCTTGGTTGTAACATTCTGTGTTATGCGTCTCAAGAAATCAATCATTTTTCAGAGGTAGGGTCTTGGCAAAAAATGAAATGCATTGTGATTTTCCAGAACGCGACATGTGACGTGTATTCGTATCCTAGAAATTAATGTCGGTTTTCAGGGTAATTCCTGCTCCACTTTAGCCAATGAATAAGTTTACTGTCAAAAGATCAATTTTGCTCAATTTTGAACAGAGATGAGGACTCATTTTCGACCCCAACCATTCAAGTTTACTCACATTTTAACATTTGCTACAGACGGTACTGACCCAACAATTGGATGCTATTGTGTTTTCTAACAATGCTGAATGATGGAATGAACATGTTTCCACAAAGGTTTCATTAAAAACATTCGCCGTTAGAATTTGTCACAACTTCCATTTTCTATTGCGTTCAATGGAATACTCAATAGTATACGTTCAATTTTCAATGATTCAAACTTTGATTTAAAATTTTGGGTACAAATGGAATGCATTTTGCAATTACCTCATCCAGCTTCACTGGACGATCCATAAAGAATCAATTTGCGTTAAACTGACTTCCAGAATCTCCAAGGAGGCATATGCCACCCAAATAACCGTTTTGACCAATCAGATTCGAGCTCAGTGACCAATGCTCTGAAAACCAAAATTTTCATACCCAATTTATTCATTGGCGATTGCTAACCAGCATATGTCTGGTAGACCATCTTGCATTACATTAAAATGCGAAAAACATGCCTTAACTGTGTTGCGTTATAAGTTTGGCTCAGTATATATCGAAACCACATGCACTTTCTTCTTAGTGTAAATGCCTGAAAAACAATTAAGACCAAATTTCCAAAAAAAGTGATGAAAATTAAAGTGAGGATTATATCCAAACCACATGTGTATCCTTAAAGTATGGTCAAGACATCTGTAAAGTTTCAAAAGAATATGAATATAACTGTAGGAGGAGTTGCTTGCACAAGGTACCCACTGTCCATTCACTTTCATTGTCAAAATGTCAGAAAAAATGACAAAGTTCAAATTGCAAAGAAAAGAATCAAAAATTAATCTGAGTATTATATCTAAATCACATGCACATTTTCAAAGCATGGTCAAGACATCTGTAAAGTTTCAAAAGAATCGGAATAAAACTGTAGGAGGAGTTACTTACACAAGGTACCCACCGTCCATTCACTTTCATTGTCAAGATGTCAGAAAAAATGACTAAGTTCAAATTGCGGAAAAGTGTCAAAATTAATCTAAGGATTATATCCAAACCACATGTACATCTTCAAAGCATGGTCAAGACATCTGTAAAGTTTCAAAAGAATCGGAATAAAACTGTAGGAGGAGTTGCATACATAAGGTACCCGCCGTCCATTCACTTTCATTGTCAAAATGTCAGAAAAAAATGACTAAGTTCAAATTGCAAAAAAGTGTCAAAAATCAATCTCAGGATTATATCCAAACCACATGCTCATCTTCAAAGCATGGTCAAGACATCTGTAAAGTTTCAAAAGAATCGGAATAAAACTGTAGGAGGAGTTGCTCACACAAGGTACCCAGCGTCCATTCACTTTCATTGTCAAAATGTCAGAAAAAATGACTAAGTTCAAATTGCGAAAAAAGTATCAAAAGTTAATCTGAGGATTATATCCAAACCACATGCACATCTTCAAAGCATGGTCAAGACATCTTTAAAGTTTCAAAAGAATCGGAATAAAACTGTAGGAGGAGTTGCTTACACAAGGTACATACTCCTATAGGGGGACGGAAGGACGGAAGGACGGACGGACGGACGGAATGACGGAAAGCCAAAAACCATGTCCCTCCGCTTTTCTTCGAAAAGGCGGGGGACAATAAAAGGCACAGGAATAGACAGACCACCGCGATTTCAGGAGGAAATACGCCGTTAAAAGAGCAAGTAATATGCAGATTTATTTATTTATTATTTATTTATTTATTTATTTATACAATATTTTCAGAAGGTAGCACTTTTAGCTATGCAGCCCGAATACCAAGTGGCCCTCTAAAACACAATAAAACACATACAAATATTTACAAACATGTACAAAATACGTATATAAGAAAAAATTATCCTTTGGGGTGCAATAAAACGTGAAATAAATGATAGATAAGATACTAAACTTGGACTACAGTTAAAATGTATCAATTAATAATAAACGTTTGTGTTCGACCTTACAAGAGGGTTTTCATGTCCATGAAAAGTATACCCCCTTGAACCCCACTTTCATATAAATAAAAATATATGCCGTTTTTGATGGCCAGTCGATGAACAAAAAGCTGATTGTACTTTTGACTACTATATATAGTTTGGAAAAAAAATGAAAGCAGATAATGTGAACATTTGATAATATTCCACATAACTTAACTGATACATGGCTACTACAAATCAATTTTAAATATTCAAATTGAACACTACGCGACTCAGGACACGTACATGTATAAGCGCCATGAGACGGGGAATTATTTACGAATAGCGCATTGCTTCTAGCTTTACTTATATGAATACCCCTATTTTTTATTATAAATTCAGTATGGCATGGGCCGGAACTGAACTTTGCGGTCTGTGCCTGGGCATACCAGGGTTCAAACTGATTGTTGGTTTCCTTATGCTCCAAAGTCCAGGGGCGTTGTTAGGCATCAGGTGTCTTCACGCATTCACTCGGTTGAGTCTTCGCCCTAGAAACACCATGGCATAACCTGTTCTTTATTTGTTTGCCAATGTGCTTCTTTGATGGAATTTAATTTTTATACCAACGGAACAAATACATGTGTTTTTGATTGTTTGAATTGATGCTTTACAACCTCTGGAGGATGACGGGCACTAACTACCCACTAGATCAAACGACCGCACAACAGGCCATGGTTAAGGTCGTTGACTATCAGCGCCTTTAATATAAGATTAACGAAGGATCAAGAACTGAGACAATCAGGTTTCAAACCCCAACCACTATATCACTCTCATAAAGTTATACTGCGTTTGAGTGGAAACAAAACAGCAGACAAACAAAGTTGAAACAATTTCGAACCAATGTTGATTCAATCAACTTTGAAACAATGTTGTAGAATCAATGTTGATTCAGTGAATCGAATTGATTCAACAATGTTTAAAGGTTGACCAAAACAACATTATTTTTAATATTATTTTAACAATGTGTGTCTTAATGTTGATTCTACGGTTTCAACATTTTGTGCAAATGTTGATATAGTGAATCAACGTCGTGTGTCTTAAAGGTGGCCATTTTTGAACGTATACTTCCAAGTTGAGCGCTTAAGAAGGCCAAACAATGCCAGGATGCCATGGGTATTTGAAATAATCGCACTCAACACGTCTGATGCGACACGTATCCAAAGTCGTGTTTACGTCTGTTATTTGACGTATCAAAAGCTATTTTCCGTCTGGTCTTTCAAGTATAAAACGACTGTCGTGGTTCGTATCATGTAAAATCACACATGGTGCAAAAGAATGAGGTGCGCTATCAATAGTAGTGATTAATTTGAATAGAAGTTTAAATCAGGCTTTTAAATAGATACTAAGCTATATATATTCGAGCAAGCGACTTTCAATTATTTCTAGTTATTGAAATATTTGGCAAAAAGTATGATGTTTTCTGAAAACGTGCCATTTTAAGACTTTCGTGCAATGTTTTCGCCAATCCACTGATAAGCTGACCATGACACCTGTATGTACTGATGCATGGATGTCCACACAAGACTGCCGATTATTATTTTCTTTTGAAACCATTAGCTAAAGTATAATAAAACAAAAAAAAAACCAACAACAATAATTTACCCGCCAAAACGCACGCGCTGACATAAACATCTGGAATTTGACGTACCAGTTGGAATTTGACGAGCCGTATGTACGGTGTGGTATATTGTGGTATATTGCATCGGCATGTTTTTGTAATGCAAAGTAAACAAATACCTGCTGTGGCATCGTCTCCAGTTTCTTGATCGTATAACACATATCTGAAAAACACCTTTATAAGTACAGGTGCGTTCACTTATTAATATACCCCTGCGATATTCACAAATAAATTGACAACTTTTCTTGTTTTTGAATAATCGTTACTGGCAAGAAATAGACAACTGGATGAATCTGTTAATATAATATGTTACGTATGTCTATAAACATTTACTCTGTATACAAAACTTCCAGATCTTGTGATGTTGTATGCCTTAATTGATTACATAACACATTGAGCCAATTTTTTAACAAATAATTCGCTGATATTCGAGTTTCAAAGATTCCACAAGGAATAATGGTTAATGGGTTGTAATTTTGTTTATAAATTATGAAAGTATAGCCATTTTTGTACTAAGGCTAAAAATTTGGTGTCTTTATGAGTACTATTTACAGAGTTACACCCTAATTTTTATTTATTGTGCATTGTAGAATTTCGTAGTAAAACGGTTTTTACAATATAAAATTAAGCATGTCAGTGTTATTTTGCAAGAAAACTAATATTCTACCAGGACGGTTTTACAAACAAAACTTGCTAGTGGGTCCCTTTATGAGGTAAGCATGCCTTAAGGCACAATGGAGTCAAATATGGCTTTGTATTCTGCCAAAACGTGGGTTGACATTTTATCATACAATTCATGATTTGCTTCTCAGCACAGAATACCATACCGGACTAGGACTTTCACAGAGAAACTTTCATACTTAGGCTATCTCTCACTGCTTATATTCATGATATTTAAATCCTCTTGTTTAGGCATAAAATCAAGGAAATCAACAGGACATTCAAAGACGGACATTCCTCTAATTTCAATAATAGGGATGAATACAAAGAACATTTGCTTTGCACAAATACCATTTTGACATCCTTTATTGGCATGTTAATTTCCGTGAATTAATCGCCATAGAAAAAAAGTACAAATAGGCAAAGATCAGGAAAAGGCGCAATCAGAAAAAGACTCCCACTCCAAGAACCAAGGTGGGAAAAAACCAAACTAACAATCAGGTACTTATACCATGAAAACATTTCGTAAGCCGAATGAGCAGCTATTTTCCCAATAGGTGGCCACTCAGTTACCTTAACTTAACTAAAAATATGCAAACATACATAAGGCGCCAACAGCACAAAAATATTTTTAACACCAAGACATAAAACAAAAAGAACCACCACAGAAGTATCGACTTGGAACGATCAGTAACACAAAGTTACTGGCGGGTTTAAATCGATTTTACACGGCCGTAACCTCACCCTCAGCTTCTGCAGTGGTTCATAACATTTAGTTAGGAATGGAATATCATGAAGACGAGATGTGAATCATTGTCCAAAAATAAATTTAGCCCACTCAGCCCCTCGGTGCGTAGGAAAAAAAATCATGAAACTGTATGATAAAATGCCAACCCACGATTTTGCAGAATAAAAGGCATAGTATTTTTTAAAACATGCTTACCTTATGAAGGACCCCCACTAGAAAGCTTTTGTCGCATAACCGTCCTGGTAGAATATTTGTTTTCTTGCAAAATAACACTGACATGCTTTAAAGTTTTATATTGTAACAACCGCTTTATCATGAAATTCTAAAATGTACAATGAATGGAAACCAGGGTGTAACTCTGTTAAAAGTGCTCATAAAGACACCAAATTTTCAGCCTTAGTACAAAAATGGCTATTCTTTCATAATTTATAAACACAATTACAAACCATTAACCATGGTTCCTTGTGGAATCTTTGAAACTCGAATATCAGCGATTTTTTTGTTAAAAAATTGGCTCCATATGTAATCAATTAAGGCATACAACATCACACGATCTGAAAGTTTTATATACAGAGTAAATGTTTATAGACATACTTAACATATTATATGAACAAATTCATCCAGTTATCTATTTCTTGCCAGTGACGATTGTTCAAAAACAAGAAAAGTTGTCAATTTATTTGTGAATATCGCAGGGGTATATTAATAAGTGAACGCACCTGTATATATGTAAAATATAATGTTTTGGATTCTTTGTAAGCAGTAAAGACATTCAAAGGTAAAATGTGTGCAATATTCACCACATCAGTAACCCTTAATTCACACGTGACTTCAAGCGACAGAACAAAACACGTATGCATATTGGAGCCGCCCCATGGGAAAACCAACAATCTGCATAGGCGAAAATAAAGGCGCAGATCAGCTTCGCGGTAACCGCGAAGCTGATCAGTGCCTTTGTTTTCGCTACTCGGATAGTACAATTCCTCCTCTACTTAACTCTAAAATTTCAAGCTTCTAGCTCTTTTCTGGGACTGTACAGGTCGGTTTGTGTCGGACCTGTTCGGAAACCAAATTGTTGGTTTTCCCACGAGACGGCTCATTGCTTGATTAGATGCTCATAAATGCAAAAACTCCGTGAGAAACTTAGAGAAGTAGTACATGTATATATCGTTGCGTTTTGTTTAATACACGGTTCAATTGACTGGAGAGCATGTGAGCCGCCGCATAAGAAAACCAACAAGATTCATATGCAAAAACAAAGGCGCAGATCAGCTGTGCAGAGCTGATCAGCGTCTTTGTTTTCGCTACACGGATAGTACAATCACAGGTCATTGACTCTCTATAACCATAAACAGTCTAAATAGCCAAAATGTAGTGTCAGCTAGAATGAGTATTTTGGGCAAATGAGGGTTATTTAAGCTATCAGTATAGAATATTGAGTAAGCGTCAATGACCTGTGGTACAATCCCTCTTCTCTTCTTCTAAAATCAGACGTTTGAAGCTTCTAGGCAGCTTCTGTGACTGTACGAATGTAGGAAAAAAAGTCACAGGAAAAAAAGTCACAAGCATAAAATGTTTTTTGTTTTTGTTGTCTAATTCATGTTTGAAATGGACATTATTATTTTTATATTATTATTAATATGATTAAAATATTTTTGTTTGGGTGATGTTTTATGTCCTGCGCCCAGTTGTTCAAAACTAATGACATCGTTAGTTAACGTTTCGTTAAAATTTCAAACATTAATATTACAAATACACTGTTATTTTTTTGTTGAAAAAATGTTAGAATCCTTTGCAATGCAAAGGATTCTAACATTTTTTCAACAAAAAATAACAGTGTATTTGTTTCTTTTGCTGATATTTGCTTAACAAATTTATGTCTTAACGATATCGTTAAGCTAACGATGCTTTGAACAACTGGGTCCTGATTAATAATTTTCAGTTATGCCAGGATGGAGCTAATGCTTCTGGAGTACTAAACCACTTCTCTGTGAACGTATTAGAGGCTTGTTCAAGTGCACAACATGTACATATTGCAGCATTAGGTTTTTATCCCCCTTTCCCCTGGCTCCATGGTCCACCATCGAGCCGCCGTGCCCCATATACTAGGGTGGTTCCCATATTTTTGTGACTTTTTTCCTGTGACTTTTTTCCATGACTTAATTTTCGTGACTTTTTTTTCCTGTGACCGACTGTACAGGCAGGTTTGTATAGTACCTGGTCGGAAACCACATTGTTGGTTTTCTCATGCGAAGCTTCATATATTTTATCCATGTACGTTTCCGACAACTCGCAAGCACATATCACACGTCAGTTTTTTTGTGTGTGTGTCAAATGACTTCTGAAATGATGGCACTTTGTCCACTATAGTCTACTATAAATTTCTAGTCTAGTGGTGGGGGAAAGCCAGTGTAGCTTTCGATTTTCAGTCGGGAAATACCCCGTGAAACCATCACGCCCGGAAGGTGACAGTCAAACCATTGGTACATACCGACGCAGGAACCATTGAGTGATGCGAACCTGCATGGCAGAGGTTCATAGCTAGTCAAAAGCCAAACGCGCGACCGTCTGAGCTATCCGGACGCCCATTACATACTATACATAACCATCACTATACATACGAGCCGCCGCATGTGAAAACAAACAATCTGTAAATGCGAAAACAAAGGCGCAGATCAGCTTCGCAGTAACTGCAGTAACTGCAAAGCTTGTCTGCGCCTTTGTTTTCGCTACACGGATAGTACTATTCCTCTACTTTATGGATCCAAAATTTCAAGCCTCTAACCATCTTCTGTGACTGTACAGCCTGGTTTGTGTCGGACCTGGTCGGAACCCAAATTGTTGGTTTTCTCACGCACAGATTCTTACCCTGTAAATATCATGATGTGATCTGTAGCAGGCAAATTATTTCTTTTCTTCAGTGCGGCAATCCAGCCGGTAGTGGTCAATCCCACAATATACTCATCGGAATCGGCATGCCACTTCCCGTTTATTAGAACCTCCCGGCCTGGGGGGAGGGGGTTGCTGTTGTCACGAGTCTGAAGAGGTTAAACAAACGAGAAGCATTTCATACTGCTTCTTTATCTAAAAACCACTTAATTAAAATAGATCATGAGCTCCATGTATTATCTTTGTAGTAGTGTCTAAAACAAAGTGTCTAATTTTAATGGCATATTGCTTTTTCATTTATAAAAAAGCGACGTTAATTGATTCTTGAGTGACGGACTTTCTGGACCATTACAATCTGAACAAGTAGGCTTTCATTTGTTTGGTATGGCTGATTTTTGCTCGCTAAACTCTCTTTTATTTATCATTTTGAATATCACTTGTCCTTTGATGAAGCATAACAAAGGTAAAGGGTGTTGTGCAAAGTTACCTTGTATATTATAAAGCCCGAAATTGTGCAGAAGATCTTCAACTCGGGATCTTCTATTTCCTCGTAACGAAGGCTAACCTATGGTACAGATAGCATCATGAGAACATGTCCGTGTAATGTATACCCCCTTGAACCCCACTTTTATATAGTAAAACTGGGGTACACATGGGCATACACTTTTTCCTTATTTTTGATCCAAAATATAAATTTTTGGGACTCGTTAGAACCGCCTCACCGAGGCGGTTCTAACGTGTATCCACAATCAATGTTTTGAGCAAAAATAAGTTTTTTTTTTCAACTAAAATTTTTTCATTTTTACAGCTTTAAAAATCTCTGTATATTTTAAGATCAAGAAACAACTAACAATCGGTCGTGAGAGCTGTTCAGTCGAGGAAAGATCAAATGGTCCCATTTGAATCAGCGCAAACATTTTGATCCGTATTGATAATTGTTAAAGAAGCCACAATATGAGAAAACAAATAACAATGTGGTTTCCGAACAGGTCCAACACAAACTAATCTGTACAGTGTACAAGCGCAGAAGATGGC
The DNA here is from genome assembly GCA_964017185.1 of Rugalucina vietnamica. Lineage (NCBI taxonomy): Eukaryota > Metazoa > Mollusca > Bivalvia > Lucinida > Lucinidae > Rugalucina > Rugalucina vietnamica. The sequence continues at coordinate 8,616,510 of OZ024878.1, forward strand.
TAGAGGCTGGAAATTTTGGTTTTAGACAGAAGAGGAATTGTACTATCCATAGAGTGAAAACAAAGGTGCTGATTAGCTTCGCGGTTACTCGCAGTACATGTAACTGCGAAGCTGACCTGCACCCTTTGTTTTCGTCTTCTAGTTGGCAACATGTTGGTTTTATCATGACGATGCTCAAGTCTTTGATTTTGGCCTCTTTGGTTTTGGCTAAGTATCGGTGCCTATAAGTCGTATGATTCTTTTCGTTTTAGCGTCCATTCAAACAGCCATCATGGTCGGCATTGAGCAGGTTTTATTCACAGCACAATACCAAATGGATGAGTGAAATGGTTGGTAAATTAAGCAATGAGTTTTGTTACACCACTTACCCCCATAATAATGAGTGAGAAATGTTTTCGTAGTCTTAGATCTGTGGCCTCACCCCTCGTCATAGTTCCACTGGCGCTAGTGGTGTCATAGTACCTACAAATACACATGGCAGAAATAATTTGAGCCGCCTCGTGGGAAAACCAACAATGTGGTTTCCGAACAGGTCCGACACAAACCGGCCTGCCCAGTCACAGAAGCAGGCTAGAAGCTTGAAGTTTTGGAGTTAAGTAGAGGAGGAATTGTATTATCCGAGTAGCGAAAGCAAAGGCGCTGATCAGCTTCGCGGTTACCGCAAAGCTGATCAGCGCCTTTGTTTTCGCCTATGCAGATTGTTGGTTTTCCCATGGGGCGGCTCCAATATGCATACATGTTTTGTTCTGTCGCTTGAAGTCACGTGTGAGAGAGAAATACAAGATTAAGGGTTACTGATGTGGTGCATTTGTTGTAAAATATTGCACACATTTTACCTTTGAATGTCTTTACTGCTTACAAAGAATCCAAACCATTATATTTTACATATATATATATAAAAGTGTTCCCATGGGGTGGCTCAAATAATTTCATTATCAACACACCCATTTAAAATTAATAGAAAATGCAAAATTGAAATTTTCAGTTGTAAAAGTTTGACAATTTTCTTATTTTTACTCAAAACATTGATTGTTGGTATTCATAACCTTTGTTTTTGAACAAAATTTAAAAAAAAATACCACTGTAACCCCAGTCTTACTAAATGTATATAAAAATGGGGTTTAAAGGGGAGAAGTAATATCCTGGGGAAGCGGGAAATAAAGGCCTTTTGCAGTAGGGAAAACAACGAATTAGAAAACTCAGAGTTTCACAACGTACAAGTCAGAATAGAAGCTTAGAATAGAAGGTCCTAGAATTCAGTGTTTGAATTTAAAACTTCAACCTAGACACCAGGTGGTAAAGAAACGACAACAAACCATCGAACCTCCAAAACATTCTATGCCAAAACTGCATGTAATGAAGTTACATTGATTACAAACTACTAGAAAACCGCATGAGAAAACCGCATTTTTCGCCTGCGCGAAAAAGGCGCAGATCAGCTGTGCAGTAACTGCACAACTGATCAGCGCCTTTGCTTTCGCTATATGTGAAGATAGAACAGTTGCTCTTTTACTTATTTCCAGAATTTCAAGTTTCTAGCCTTCTTCTACGACTGTACACGTCGTTTATTCAGACCTGGTCGGAAATCCCGAAGACAGGTTTTCTCGCGTCGCGGATCATACTACATGTATGGAATAGGGACACAATTACATCCCTTGAATGGTAGAACACGATCAGGAAATACTTTCACACAAAGTAGTTCCCCTATTCAGTGGGGTGTAAGACTGTCAGTTTATGTGAAGATCCTGATTGTTATAGCATACTGAACAGACCATTGCATGAGCTTTCAGAAAAAGTTAAAACAGTCCAGGTATCTGTTAATTTGGTGTAAGATTGTTGACCGAATCACCCCCTCATGTAGTTGCTAGTAAACACGGTGCACGGTCGTCAGACAAATAGTGGGCTCAGACATGTCAAAATAACTTGAAAAAGAGCCGGTCAACGTATGTTTTAATCTTGATAAAAACAACTGCCATGCCATGCTAGCTTGGGGAAAAGCTTCAGAACAAGGCCAGCAATGTCAATAAGAAAGGTATGAGTCATGACAAATGATTAAACTATATAGTAAAATTAATTGTGGTCTGGGTCCGTATGCGGTTCATTCCTACAGAATCTTGTATCTCTTACCGTTTCCAGAGTTCATAGTCCAAGACGACCAGAATCTCTACCATGAACTTGTTTGAATCGGCTGCTGAGCTGATCTGTCTCGTATCTTCATCCTTCAAATTAATGACACGTTGATATTTAATAAAAACGCTTTGCTGCAATCAAAATACATAAATAGAAAACGGGATTTCACGAAAAACGGGTATATTTATGTTTTGCTTTAGTTACGTTTTGCTTTAAAACATAACCACTGCCTCAACAAATGGAGTAATTTCAGAAATACAAGGGACGACTCAGGCAATACACGTCGGTGAAAAATTATGCTCGACATGGTTTACTGCACTTATGTATCCTATTTCCCAAAATATCGAGTTGAAATTTGCAAATCCATTTTAATGTCACACTGTCACATTCACTTTTCCGATATTTATGGTCACGGGATAGAGCGCCTGCCTTTGAATCATATCAATACGAATCGGTGGTCCAAACTCCACCGGCACCGGGATGCAGCCTTGAGCAAGAGAACCTCGGCTCACTTCCGACATGACCGAACATATGAGCCGCCTCGTGGGAAAACCAACAATGTGGTTTCCGAACAGGTCTGACACAAACCAGCCTGTACAGTCACAGAAGATGGCTAGAGGCTTGAAATTTTGGATTTAGAAAGAAGAGGAATTGTACTATCCGTGTAGCGAAAACAAAGGCGCTGATCAGCTTGGCGGTTACCGCGAAGCTGATCTGCGCAAGTGTTTTCGCATATGCACATTGTTGGTTTTCCCATGAGGCGGCTCATATGCTGATTGAAACGTTAAGCCACATGATTGCAAGTAGTGAAACTAGTTATAAAAAATAATTTAACCTTTCCAACACCATCAAGATCGTCTTCTAACTCTCCTTTGTTTGTAAGTTCATCATCGTTAGCCGCTGTCCCAGCATCTGTAACAACAATGGCCTCTTGTTAAATCGATATGAAGTACCGTGTTCGTTCTAATTAGCGTACAGTGCGCTTAACTTTTCAAAATGTAACAAAATATCGTTCTTATAGGCGCACACTAAAAACAAAAACAACACAAAAGCTGCTGAAATTTCCATGTCAAAATATCAATGAAGATGTTTCATTTGTTACAAAACATTAAGATTTTTAAAATACGTACAAGCAAAATTGGTGTAAAATACCAATATTCTAGTCAAGCAGTGTGCGGTTATGCACGTTTTTCAGAAACAACCAGGGTGCGCGCTTATTTGAGCATGTACGCTAATTAGAACGAATACGGCACATTATGCTCAAAAGTATCACTAATTGCACGAGCTCGCAATATTGAAGATTTGTTTTCGCATTTAAGACATAAACAAAAAAGAAAAAATCCAACGTTCGAAGTATGAAACAATTAAACCAGCAACTGGTGATACAGAAGTGGGGCACTGTTACCACGCCAAAAACACGTTGACTTTGGTGGGCACGTATAGCTACAATGTATATACAAGGTGAAAAAATCAGAATTTTGTTACATGTACCATATATAACGTCATGTATGAATGAGGTTCGTTTGAAGATATCTGTAGCCTCGTTTTCATGCAGGAGATGAAGGGTACCGAATGAGTCGACATTTTCTACGCCACGTTGTGATACGTCCGCTGCTGATGCAGGCGCTGGTTCAATATCAAAATTTCGCCCGTCAATGTTGAAATTTCCTGTCTAGAAAATAAGAAAACATGATCATTTCAACGGTAAATCAAATATCAGGGAATACAATTTGTGTCATACAATCCCTCTTGCTTCACGCAAGCCTATATGCATGAACAGCCATTTTAAAACGAAGCAAAATGGCGGTTCTCGCCTTAATTTAAAGTTAATTACAACAACGTACATTTGATAAAAATATAGCGTTTAGGGTAAAAATATGACGTTTATTTAAGAAATGAATTTCATTTTTCTGGTGTTCATGGAGCTATGAACCGCAGTGGGTCGCGTGCAAAGTGAATGAACCCCGAAGGGGTTCATGTAAGCTTTGCTAGCGACCCACTGCGGTTCATAGCTCCATGAACAACATAAAAATTAAACTCATTGCTTATATTTACATTCATTTCTCTCTATCGCTTGTTGAAAAATCACCAAGGCGGTCACATTTACAAGCAAACAAAGAATCTACACACAGTGGGTGTTCAAACAGCGGAACGGCGTCGACGTTTACAACGTCCAATCAGATTGGCGAGATTCATGTTTTTGACGTCAAGTTTGGATTACGTCACGTCGCGTGACACAATGTTGTTCATGGAAGTATGAACACAGATGGATATCTAATGGTTCATCTAAGGAGGTTTTAGAACAATGTAAATATAACCAAATAAACATTGATATGACAACCACCTAGAATATTGCCCAAATGAAGCCAACATCGCTTCACTGGGTTAATGCAATGTACTCACCAACTTTCTAGTGCAAGGTCCCTCGCTGGATACGTGACACTCGACTGAGAACACTCCCATATTACCTTTATCCTTGTAGTACTTTATACCCTGCAAACAAATAGGAAACTATATGCGACGTTTCGCGGAATATATTTTCCTGAAATATTGCATAAATAATTTAATTATTGACCGTTTTCATTATATTTATTATTAAGTTTTAATGATTTTTAACATTTTAAAACAATCTAATATCTTGGTACATTCCGGGCTTTTGGACATTCCCATCGCATTCATTCATGAACATTGCGACATGTTATATCGCCCCCAATGTAATTGACTTGGCCCCGGGTATAATCATTTGAGCCGCCTCGTGGGAAAACCAACAATGTGGTTTCCGAACAGGTCTGACACAAACCGGCCTGTACAAGCACAGAAAAGAGCTAGAATCTTGAAATTTCGGATTTAAGTAGAGGAGGAATTGTACTATCCGAGAAGCGAAAACAAAGGCGCTGATCAGCTTCGCGGTTACCGCGAAGCTGATCTGCGCCTTTGTTTTCGCATATGCAGATTGTTGGTTTTCCCATGGGGCGGCTCATTTGCTGCCCATCAGCCACGGCCGTGTATTGCAATGTATGTTGATCGCACAGGACTTGAACGACTGAAGTCGTCATAAAGTACAACGCCCTTGAGGGGCATGGTAACTGGAATTTACATTATAAACACTAGTCCAATTCGCATGCGCCAAAATACACACGTGTAAATATACTCCGGTGTGGAAATTTACTCGGTGTAAGCAAATGGCGCATGCGAACGCAAATACACACCGGAGTATATTTACATATGGGTAAATTTACTCCTGGGTCTGACCAGATGCAAATTTTATTTCTACAAATACACACGTGTAAATTTACTATTTTGTCCCATGCGAACGCAAAGTAAAATTTACACATGAGTGTTTTTATTTCAAGTCAACATTTTGCTTTTAAATAACAAATTTTCACAGTTTTTGTTCATAACTGATTATATGACAGTTGCTGAAACTGTGGACATTGTTGCTAAATAAGAGTTTATTGCCATTCATCAGATTTTGGATCATATGGAGTGCAAACAGCCACACTATTTCTTCATCATTCATGTAGAGAAATCTTGGGTCATTTTAACAGTAATTCCTTGTGAAAGGATGATAAAAGGGAACTGTATAACTGCTAAGGTTATGCATGACCATTACATGATTCTCCTCTGCTGCCAAAGTCTACAAGAACACCTTGAAGCAGCCTATTCTTGTTTTGCAAATACAGAAAATTTAAATGAACAGGTTTTAATCCAGAAATGATAAATTTACATTCAAAAATACACCTGGTGATAAAACCCATGTGAACGCAATTTAAGTTTACTCACAGATTGATTTGCACACCGGGGTATATTTACACACCGGAGTATATTTACACGCGTGTATTTTTTGCGCATGTGAATTGGACTTAAGCTTAGGGTGACCGAAATATTGAACACTTCCTGCTAGTTTTTGGACTACACACTTATCAGATGTGATTGGACACACATGACCCGATGATTGCTCTTCCCTCACAAATTAATCGGTATGGTTTATCGAAGAATAAGGTATCATGATGGCCTAGTCTGCCTGCGGATCGACAAGTTGGTGGTTTGACCTCTAAGTGAAACCGTTTTCTGTCCCTGTGCCTCTATCTGGGAAGCAATGACATGCCTTCGCCCCAGTATGACTGAAAAAATGTTGACTGGGACGTTAACAGGTTAAATCACGAAAACATATCTCAGAATTAGAATTGAGCCGCATCGTGAGAAAACCGGAATTTCGCCTATGCGAAAACAAAGGCGCAGATCAGCTTCGCGGTAACCGCGAAGCTGATCAGCGCCTTTGTTTTCGCCACTCGGATAGTACAATTCCTCTTCTTCTTAAATCAGAAATTTCAAGCTGCTAGCCCTTGTCTGTAACTGTACAGGCCGGTTTATGTCGGACCTGGTCGGAAACCCCGAAGACCGGTTTTCTTGCGTCGCGGCTCAGATTACATACTGTGATCGGCAGAGTTGCCTGTCTGACCAGTCTTGTCTCCCCTGTCTCATCTTCTCTCCCCTCAAACACGGGCGCGTTCAAATCCACGTGCCGACTCTCTTCCAACGTCAATTTAACGTTTCCCGTCTCACGCCTAAGGTTAAACGTTACCACGGGCGGTAGCCCGGCATCTAGGTGACGTTTGTCGTGGTCTTGTGTTAGATCTTGTAACAGAACAGGCTCTGTAAAACATAAGGCGTTGATTGTTAATCCACCATTGGAATTTTGGATATCATCAGTAAAAAATGCCATATAGTATATTATGCACATCTCCCCAAACCACCATGACTTCCTCTGTTTGGAGAATGTCTCTGACGACTGCGTATCTCAGTTCATCGTTGACATCTCTTGTGTAATCGAGGGAATACGTGTAATCCAATCGGCCAAGTCCCATCCCCTCAGCTGCTCAGAATCAGAATATTACTGGTGAAACGTCAAACTGACAATACCACACCCCTGATGTGGTACTGTAAGTATGACATTTCACCAGAAGCCATTTTAATTTGATGTGGCACCGATTAAATAATCATGTTCGGATTTTGGTCTCTTAGGATTGACTAAAACAACATTCAGTGCTCTACAAAGGGATTGCGTGTCATTTTCTATAAAATCATATGCAGATTTTTTCATGTACAATGACGGACTTACGGACAAACGAATAAAGCAATGAAATGATAAATACCTTTAGCAATAACCAAACATAACAATTCCAAACTTAGCAAAACAAGCATCACCATTTTGAGACTAAGAATAAAATAAAATACGACGTCAAACAAAGTCACACATTGAGCCACATCATAAAAAAACAAGCATCCATATGTTCATACATCGGATCTAATAATATTTTCACGCTGAGCAAAAACATGCCCTGTCTAATCAGAGTCATTGCTGTGTTTTCACTACTGCATAACATAGAAGATAGATCTTCTGTCTGCGAGCAGCGCAGACTCTAGTCGCATAAAGCAGGAGGTAATGGGAGTCTTAAAAAGGGACGTTGTCACACTGTGCTTTTTCTTAGGTTGTGGCTCTTTTCATTGTTTTAATGACTATAACTCACAAATTCGTGGAATTGAGATGAATAACGGTAAATACAAGTATGCTTAAACTCAAATGCAAAAGAAGAGCATTAATGTACGCCAGTTTTTTTCTGGTAAATATTCAACCTGGTGACATTTTCAGAGGCATGTAAAACACAAAAAAATTTAAAAGAATTACCATCTGGCAAGACTCACGGAGGCCGCGTTTCTTTGTTGGCGTCGGACCGTTTTTCAAGACCGTCATTACAGGCGCAGTATAGCTGTTCGTTTGTTTATTTGTTTGTCTGTATTGAGGTTAAACGTCCCAGTCAATACTTTTTTCAGTCATGTCGAGACGGAGTCATCGCTTCCTGGGTATTAACCTGTGTTGTGGGGAGTTAATGTGCCTTGCTCAAGGACACAACACGGTGCCGCAAGTGAGGATAGAACCCAGGACCTCCCATTTCAACTTAATCACATTATCATTCTGCTGGCGGAATAATTGTTTATAACTTTGATTCATTCTTACCACATCATATTTTTTCTTTGAACTAAATTATGCATCTTACAATTGTTAGACGCTAATGACCAATTAGGGTTGACGCGTCGTTAAACATCAGTCAATCAATCAATCAATCAATCAATCAATCAATCAATCAATCAATCAATCAATCAATCAATCAATCAGGACCTCTCGAATCGGAGTCTAATGCTCTACCAATATACCACCGCCCCATCTCCCACCTAAAGATTTTCGTATAAATGCATTGCTAATATGGCTTTTTAGTTTCTGTATTAAAGATTTTGACTACTGTTGTTCATTTGATAATAGACACCAATGCCGTGTGCGATTAGTAGCTTCCGGAAGTGGAAGTGAGTTAATTCTGTTCGATTTACATCTTCTGAAACCAGAAGAGCCCTCTTCCGTCAAATCGAACATGGGTCTTCTGGTTCTAGAAGCTCTTCTGCCTCTTCCGAATTTTGAGTGGAAGACGGAAGACGGAAGAGATCACGTGACCGCTTTCTTGTCAACAACAATGGCTACCTCTGCAGCTGGGCCGACTTTCAACGACTTTCACTAGCTCTTGCGAAATGTATGCTTCATATACATTTTACTAAAAGGATTTAGTGAAAGAAAAAGACATGTTTTCATCCTTAATTTCTTTCATAGCTTGTTTACAGAATCGATTGTTTTGATTTAAGAATTATCACGGAGGCCGCCATTGCGATTTCCTCCTTTTTGAAGAGCTACTCTATCGTTAACTGTTCGATTTGTTCTTGGTCTTCTGTCTTCTTTGGTATCTTCCGTCACGTGATATTCTGCTTCCAGAAGTGTCTAAATCGCACCCGGCACAAGTTAACGTAAAAAAAAAAAAAAAAAAAAAAAAAAAAAAAAAAAAAAAAAAACACACGTCACGTAGACAAATAAAAAATGAATTTCGCTGGTTTCAATTTGCCTTCCCCGTTACAGTAGCATTCTACGATGGCCCAAATGGCTCACTTTGTTATTTCGCATTAGAATAGATATCGGTTTCATTTTTTTTTCGTAAGGTAATATGTCTCCCCCCCCCCCCCCCCGACAGGGTCGGGAGACATATTGTTTTTTCCCGTGCGTCTGTCCGTCCGTCCGTCTGTCTGTCCGTCACAAATCGTGTCCGCTCTATAACTTGAAAACCATTAGAGATTTTTCAATGAAACTTGGTACACTTATAAACCACGACGAGACAATGTGTCATGCACAAGAACCATAACTCTAGCTATCTGTTATCTGTTATCTTCACCGCCTATAAAGGCGAACCTCGAACACTTTCGAGAAGTAATAGCTTGGTCGTATCCCTCCACCAAAAACGTTGGAACTCACTGAATGTTGATATTCACCAATGATAAAAAGTTTGCGCTGCTATATACAGTTTTTTTTACACGTGTACTCAGTTTATAGATATGTACATTACTTTGGTATAAAAATGTCTGGTAAAATCTCAAGAGAAATATGTAGTGATTGGTACCCTGCCAGGCGCCCTATCGTTTTCTAGGGCATTCTGTATCGTGCAGCATCCAAGGAGTACACTAGTCTTTTACACTGAAACTCCAACTTCTGCAACTGATCTGTATTAACTTGTCTTATATGAGTACAGTCCAGTATGACATGTAGCTTATAGTCCATATCACATGTATCAAATGTACCACTAGCTTGAGTATTTTGGGAGTTATTTCCCTTTGATTATTTTCGATACAATTTCGTGTCCGGTCTATAACTTGAAAAGATTTTTCAATAAAACTTGGTACACTTATTAAGCATGATCAGACGATGTGTCATGCACAAGAACCATAACTCTAGCTTGAGTATTTTTGGAGGTATTTCCCTTTGATTATTTTCCATACAATTTCATGTCTGCTCTATAACTCAAAAACCATAAGAGATATTTCAATGAAGCTTGGTACACTTATAAAGCACGATGAGATGATTTGTCGTGTTAAAGAACCATTAATCTTGCTTGCATGTTTTTGGAGTAATTTCCCTTTGATTATTTTCCATACAATTTCGTGTCCACTCTATAACTTGAACACCGTAAGAAATATTTCAATGAAACTTAGTACACTTATAAAGCATGATAAGATTATGTGTCATGCTAAAGAACCATAACTCTTGCTTGCATATCTTTGGAGTAATTTCCCTTTGATTATTTTTCATACAATTTTGTGTCTGCTCTGTAACTCACAAACCATTAGAGATTTTTGAATGAAACATGGTACACTTATAAAGCATGATAAGACGATGTGTCATGCACAAGAATCATTACTCTTGCTTTCATATCTTTGGAGTTATTTTCCTTTGATTATTTTCCATACAATTTCGTGCCCGCGCGGAAATGAAATATCAGCGCTCTTAACCACTCGGCCAGGGTGGGGTTGGGGGCAGAAAAATACTTTGCAGGGTTTATTAGGGTTAAAGTAAGCAAGTAAGTGATTCATGTTTTTTCACACACTTTTTCGTGTTATATCATCATCATCATCATCATCATCATCATCATCATCATCTTCTTCTTCTTCTTCTTCTTCTTCTTCTTCTTCTTATTATTATTATCATTATTATTATTATTATTATTACTTCTATGTAACTCACTCTTCTTATTTCACAGTTCTTAACACATAGATCCTTCTTTTACTTATCATCTGCATAAATCATAGGCATCCCAATGCATGCGGGAGATGATGTTTATAAGCATTTGCTTTTAATCAAATCCTGCACCACATAATAATATGTATTGTATGTATGACTTGATTAAAATAAATAGTGTTTAAACCAAAAGTAAGCTATGGTCAGGAAATGGCCCAGATAGAAATTCTTACTCCAAAAACCAAGGCGGGAAAAAAGCTAAACCGAAAATCAGGTACTAACACAAAGAGAACATATCGTGAGCCGAGTAAGCAGCTATTTTCCCCATAGGCCACTCGGTAATTCCTATAAATTTACGAAAGTTGCGAAAACTGTCATTATATAGTTATGATATATGAAATTTGGTTTTCATTGGTAAAGTAGTTTCAGAGGAAAAGATCTTGGAAACGGACTTTAGATGACAGCTGTAACTTTAACTACGCGCCCACAACTTGATGAGTCTGGCGGCTCAGATAAGTTAATGTTTATTTGGATTTTACACTTTTTTTCAACTTCACTTGAGGCATGCATTGACAATAATACAAGACTATGAATGTTTCACCCTTCATTTATTCGCATATACATGAGCATGTTAATGTAAAGATTTTAAAATGTAAAAAGTTGAACTCAACACAATATCGCACCAATCGATCATTGGTGGAAAACATGTCCATGAGATGTATATCCCCTTGAACCCCACTTTTATATTATAAAAACTGGGGTTTAAAGGGGTACACCTATTTTTCTTTTCTTTTTTTTTTTTTGCTCCAAAACATAGATGTGTACCCACAATCTGTTTTCAGCAAAAATAAGAAAAAATATCAAAACTTTCCTACTGAAAATTTTCATTTTTTTACTACTTTAGAAACCTCTGTTTATTGCTTGGACGTGTTTTTGTAATGAAACAAGTCTTTATTGAGCGCTTATCGGGGCCAAGTCAAAGGTACCAGCGTTGCAACTCAAAATGTTTGCCACAACTGAAAATAACTGAAGTCGCTTGCTTTGCTGGACCTGATACTTTTGGACCTAGTAGTCGTCATTGTTTCTATCTTTTCTCCAGAGTCACATAAACGGGCAGACCTGGTTTGGCCATTCCTAACTTGGAGACCGGCATCGGTACCTGAAATAAAGAAATGTTTCAAGAATAGTTCACAAAATAACTTTATGTATCTCTCCGAAGAGCTAAGTTCAATCGTCATACTGACCAACATGTAAAAAAGACATATATGTACCAGCGGTGCAAAAATATGTAAATTGTTGTAGAGAAGTCCACATACATGTACTCGTACTTCTTACGAAGTAAAGTTTTACATCTTTCCAAATCTAGTACTTACACTTAAAATGTTACATACTATGGGCGGTTTACTTTTTTAGCTCACCTACATGATAGGCAGGCACCCGGCGTCCGTCCGTCGTCGTCCGCCCGTAGTCGTCCACCATTTTCAAAGATTTTCTTCTCTGAAACCACTCGGCCAATCAAAGCAAAATTTTATAAGAAGCATCTATAGGACGGGGGAACCTATATATATATAAATAAATGGCCGGCATGCCCATATATTGTAAAACCCTTCAAAAATCGTCTTCTCCGGAACTGGCGGATCGATATCAACGAAATTTGGCATGAAGCATCAATGATTCAAGTACAGTTACCCTGTAATGACCCTGACCTATTTTTCATCTAGGTCAACATAGTTCGCCTATTCATTTGAATGGGGAAAACTGTTATAAAATGGCAGTAAAAGGGAAAATCTAGGAAATGAGCAGTACATGTAAGACGGAATATTATTAATCATTCTGGAAAAAAATGACCCCAGGGGCTCAACTGACCCCACCCAGGCGCAATATACATGTATATTACCATAATATTCACACATCTTCTCTGAAACCACTTAACCAATTAAAGCCAAATGTTATTTGACACATCTATAGGAAGGGGGAATCAATAAATATATAAATAATCCAGGTCACATGACCAAGATGGCCGCCATGCCCATATATGGTGAAAACCTTTCAAAAATCTTCTCCGGAACTGGTTTATCGATTTCAACGAAACTTGACAAGAAGCATCTACAATGTATATATAAATCACGACCCTGTGACGACATTGACCTATTTTAGGGCAAGGTCAACTTGGGTCGCCTATGCATTTGAATGGTTAAAACTGTTAGAATATCATTTTGAAGGAAAAAAATTGAAGGAAATTGGCAAATGGACAGGATATTGATTTTTCTGAAAAGAAAAAAAAAAATGGCCCCAGGGGCAGATGCCCCTTAATTGTGGCTATTTTCCATGATTCCTACATGTTTATTGGTATATACATAAGCAGCAGACCCCAGGTGAGCGTTTACAGGACCATTAGTCCTGTGGTTTAACATGTACGTCAGGATAAGCATTGTATACCAACCGGGTATCGAATTCGCGACCTTCTGATTGTTAAGCTAATACGCTATCCTTTACCACGGTCGGTAAAACACGATGTGAGATAATGACAGCTAAAGATAAGACAAAAAAGTATACCTGCAACTTTGGTGATCTGATAATTCTAAATTTCTGAATGAGTCCTATAACTGTCATCTTTAGTTCCAATAAGGCTAAACGTTGTCCGATACAGTTTCTCGGACCGTTCCCAAACGGTAAGTAGGCATACTGGTTGATTTGATCTCTGTTCTCTGGTGAAAACCTGAATTGTACAAGAAAATATCTAAAGTGTCGAATTTGCGTCATGTAATAGTACAGTAAGACAAAGAAAGTTACAGACAAATGAGCGCGCCTATGCGAAAACAAAGGCATAGATCAGCTGTGCGAAAATGATCGGCACCTTTCTTTTTCGCTACACAGGTAATACTGATACTCATCTTGATTCCGAAATTCCAAGCTTCTAGCCTTTTGTCTGTGACTGCACAGGCAGATTTATGTCAGAACTGGTCCGGAACACCGAAACCCAGTTTTCTCGCGTTGCTGCCCATTTATAATACCTTTCTGGATCGAACACCTCCGGTTGTGGCCAGTACTCAGGTAGATGATGTATGACTGAGATCGGGATTGTTATTGACATGTCTTTCTTAATTGGTACACCACATACTTCTGTGTCTTCTACAGCCTGTCTGTTAACCCTGGAAAAACAAATACAGTAAAACTGGGGTGTAGAGTGGTATATTTATTTTCTTATTTTCGCTATGGGTACTCGTCAGAACCGCCTCGGCCTCGTCGAGGCGGTTCTATATAACGTGTACCCCCAATCAATGTTTTGAACAAATATGTTCAAAATATTATAGTTTTATATTATAATGTTTTACACTAGTTCTGTAAAACAATCTCTGAATATTGCTTAGGTAATGGTTTTCGTACAACATGACAGAAAATAAGACTTACTGTCCGGCCGGCGGATGGAGGCGGAGAATTTCCGAGACGACCATATCCAGATACTCTAACTTGAAGGCGCTGTCGTAGGTGGGCTGTTCCTGCAAAGTTGATTAACATTACACGATAATAAGTTGTCGAAGCGTATACCCCATTAAACCCCACCACTATATAGTTGCTGAAAATACAGTTTGATGACATATACTATTAGTCTAAAAAAATTGCCAATATCTGAGATGCGTTTCAAATCATTAAGCATACAAATCGTATTTTTGCTTATACATGTAATACGGGTCCAATACTCGGACCTGCGTTTCACCGTCTTCTAGCCAAATATAAGACTTTAGATTGTACTTGAATGCGAGGTTGCATTGCGATATATGGTATACCATTTTTATTTTTATATGTAAACTAAATATTGTGGGTACTCGTTAGAACCGCTTCCATAAAATGTACGCACAATTAATGTTTTGTGCACAAATATTATAATTATATATTCTTTGAGTTAGACTTCTCGTGTTAATTTTCGAAATTACAGTACAATAGTCTGGCTTTCGTTGCCGGTTCTGGAGGGGCTACTGATGAGGGTTCATTACCCGAAATTGCGCAATATAGTCCATACTATCTCCCTTTGAATGTTTTTAACGCTACTGCTTCCAAACGATCAAACGTTTATATTTTATCTCTGATGACTATTTTAATTTTTGTAGCTTTAAAAATGTCTGTACATGCATACTGCGTGGGCAAGGTTTCGTAAGGGTAGTTCATCTAGCTTAACCACTCCCCTGGATATTTCCGAAGCAATGTTTCGTATTTGACCGTACAAAAGGCACAGAGTTTAGCAAAATGTATGGACATTAATTCTGTGAAACGTATATAAAAGGAGATAAATTCAATTTGCTGCAAAAAGCAAACCTGTCCGACTTGTTCATCTATTTCCTTGGCAAGTCTCTCCTGAATGTCAGGGTGAAGACTCATTTCATAAGCGAACCAGGACAGTGCAACTGCGGTGGTGTCATAGCCCGCTGTCATGAAGATAGTAGAATTGACCAGGACCTCCTCATCTGTCAAACCTAATCAGTAGGAAAACATTCATGAAATATACGGACATTTTTAAAACTGTAAAAAAAGAAAATTTTGATTTGAAAAAAAAAAATAAAAAATAAAAAAAATGATATTTTCATTCAGAGAATATATTTCACGTCAGATTAATGCCTGCTGGCAAACAGGGAATAAAATACATTTTCTACAGCAATTAATGATGATATAAAAGAATTACATGTAGATTACAAATCATACCTCTTCTTTTAAAATCCCCATATGTAACCTCTCCATTAGAAATGTTTTCCTGACTGTCCCCTATCTGAGCATTGATCAACTGTTGAAGCAAGTCTTTATGTTCCTGAAAATAACATCAGGAAAACATGTCCGTGCATTGAATACCCCCTTAAACCCCACTTTTATATAAAGTAACATTGGGGTTTGCAGGGGTATACCTATTTGTCTTATTTTTGATCCAAAACATACATTGTGGGTACTCGTTAGAACCGCCTCGGCAAATATTTTTGCATGTTGCATGGGCAAGTTTTCGTAATGATATTTTCTACAGATACGAGTTAGACTGACAATGTTTTATTTCACATACTATATCTGATCTGTTTTCTGTCATTTTTGCGAATGTCATTAAAGACCTTTACCACCTGGGTGTTTTAGAGTAGGACGGTGGATCTTTCTGTACCAGTTCCTGATTATTGCTATATGAGCTGCGACGCGAAGAAACCGGTCTTCAGGGCGTCCGACCAGCTCTGATACAAACCGGCCTGTACAGTCACAGAAGCAGGCGAGAAGCTTGAAGTTTCGGATTTAAGAAGAAGAGAAATTGTACTATCCGTGTAGCGAAAACAAAGGCGCTGATCAGCTTCGCAAAGCAGTCACTGCGAAGCTGATCTGCGCCTTTGAATTCTCATAGGCAAAAATTCTGTTTTCTCATGACGCGGCTCATATATTCTCGGACATCCGAATAATATGCCCATGAAATGTTTACCCCCTTAAACCCGTTTTATATAGTAAAACTGGGGTATACAGGGGTAAACATTTTTTCTTATTTTTGATCCAAAATATATTAAAAACATCATTTTTTTTTTCAGAAGAAATGTTCATTTTTTACAAAAAAAAAAAACAAAAAAACAAAAAAAAAAAAAAAAAAAAAAAAAACCACGATAAAAAACAACAACCTTATACATGTATGTTATATGGGCAAGTTTTCATAATGTAATTAAGTACATAAATACCGATGCCGCTGATCGCCTGTCTTTAGATAGAGTTTCGACTGTATTCTGGAAGAATTCCATACATTCTTTGCTAACAAGAGGTACTTCCATTTTGTCAATTATAAGTCGCAGTTCTGGAAAAAGCCCTGTAGAAAGAAGCCACCATTTTTTTATATATGTACGACGTACATGTACATGTATATGTAGCTCTTTCTGTCGTTTGAACACCAGAGTAGAGTGAAATTGTGATGAATTCTCATTTGATAATCATTCTACATCACCTAACTAACGTTCACCCTGCTCCCTTTCCGTACCTAGTTTCCACTTCCGTGAATGGAGTATATATATTATATAATTACAAAATACTGGTGGTAACACCTCTAATTCTTCTGTAAATCATATCATCTTGGCTCTAGGAATTTTAAATGCCATAAAAAGGTTTTTCAATGAGGGCATTAAATTCATCGATCATGGCCAACGTAAAAACTTACAGGCTAACAGGAATATTGGGTTCTTGCCGACATCGATTTCAAAAAATTCTTTGGCATATTTTATGAAAGGATTATTCGGGTCTCTCTGTGAATTAACGTCAACTCCGAAACCCGTACTGCATATCACATCCATTGTGTATCCACGCAAAACTCTGTGGGAAAAGAAAATATGTTTATGTTCATGCAGCAATGTAAACAGTCATGTATATTGCTTTGAAATTGAAATGTATTGTGGGGCCATGCGAGACTAATTATTTTTACAATATTTTTTCAATGTAATATATGTTTGTAGGATTGTGAAAATTGTTACTCTTTTATAGCCTGTGAACACTGCAGTCCTGTTGCTATATTCCCTTTTGCGACATGTAATTGTTCACAAAGTCTGGAATTTTTATGTCTGACATGTGACGTCTCCTATTTCGAATTTTATGATGTTATAACTTGTCCCATAGTATGGTAAATGATGATATATAACACAAAAACTATACTAAAGTTTATACCGCCAGGCATTGTCAGTGCAAGGACGTTTCGGACTATAAGCGCATGCGATTACTTACGGTACAATATCGAATCCGTCATCTTGAGAGCCTTGTTTCTCATCCAAAATATCCAGTAAATTATCCTGACATTTCTGAATATAGTGAGTCATCTGTAACGTAAGACCATCGTAAAGAGACTTTATATAAAAGGACCCTGAAACGGCTGTAAATAGGACAGCTTTCATATGTAAAGGAAAATTACGACAATGCTCAATTCTGCAATATTATTTTTATGCTTTTAGGTAATTCAAGCTAGAATCCAAGACCATTTGTAAACTGTGGCTCTATTGCGGTTCGTTTGTGGTTCCATTTAAATATCAATTAGAATTTTAAATAAAAGAATAATGTCAAAGCAGTAAGAAACAGCACCTAATGCCAATTAGTACAGAGTTCACAAGTTTAAAAAGGACATTTATGCGTTTTTATGAGGGTAATCCAAAAATCATTGGGACTTTTCTCCTATTTCATAAGCCCTATTGACTAACTCAAGATTACTACTTTTATTTACTAGATACACATCTGATCTCTCTATAGAGCACGTTTGAACAGATTTGCTCAACAACTGTGGTTGCTATGGTTAACTGAGAACTACTCGTGCAGTATCTATGGCCACGATTTGTCCTTCGAACTAATAAAGCCTACTTCAATAGAGCTATTTTATACATTTCAAAAAGATAACTGATCATAGCATTGTCTGCATTAACCATCATCTCTGAAATATTTTTAACAGTCAATTTGGATCTAGTGTTAAAACTTTTAATGATCGAGAGGTGGTTGCCTAGCAACCATTCTACTCAGTCTATGAATTCTGACTTAAAGTATTTTCTGCGTTCTGTGGTTGCTAGGCAACATAAATCTAAAAGGTCAATTGTCTCTTTTGTAATTCATTTGCAACATTTGCATTATAACTGATAATTTCAAGGTTAATAACAATCTCCTTTTTCATTGATACTCAGGCTATGAAATATTTCCAACCACTACCCCCAATTTCATTGTACTTTTTCGCAAACAAAACCCATTTTTTATCGCAAAACATCTCACCCTGATTAAAGTTCAGCTGTATATATGTGATATCTGCAGCATACAAAGCTAGCAACGTATTAACTTTATAAACTACAACGTGTCTTTAGTGGATTTTTGCCACCAGTTGCCATGACAACCAAATTTAGGTACATATTACCTACGAGGCCACTGACTGTTTAGTAACATTCTCTGGTTCCTAGGCAACGGCAGGTTGTTGTCTAGATGTCAAATTTTAGCAGTGAATTGAGGTTGCATTATATTGAGCTATCTACAATAATAATTTTTACATTCATAGCCAAATTTTATTTATATAGAAATAATTCAAAAAGTCCCATTCTTTATTGGATCACCCACGTAATACAGATTTTAACCCAAATGGCACTGAAATTGCATGACGAGTGAATATTAACTTGCCTAGCACGAGTTCTTTGCATAAAAGCAATTCAAAGCAGCAAAACAGTGTCTTTTCGCTACGTAATAGGCTAAAGTGCGAGCAACATCTTCGCATGTCTCAACCTTTCATGGGATAGGATAACATTAGGATAACATGTCCGTGACATGTATACCCCGCTGAACCCCACTTTTATCTAGAAAAACTGGAGTTTGAAGGGGTATACCTAATTTTCTTATCTTTGATCCAAAACATACATTGTGGGTACTCGTTAGAACCGCCTCGCCTCTAACGTGTACCCACAAACCCACAATGTATGTTTTAAGCAAAAATAAGAAAAAAATCAATATTTTTCAGTGAAAATTTTCATTTCTGCAAAAAAAAAAAAAAAAAAAAAAAAAAAAAAAAAAATCTGTATATTGAATGGGCGTGTTTTCGTAATGACAGTTTATGTCGCACAAGGTCAAAGTTAACAAGAAAAGTTAACAAACGTAAGTACCCACCTGTCTCAATTTTCCGCTACTGAAAGCTGGGCTAATGGTGTTTCTTAGAAACCTCCAGTGGTCGTCGAAAGCATTATTTACAGAACCATACCACTTTTTCTTCAGCGGAATAACAAGCTGCAGAAAAAGAGAAAATACCAAACATACACTCCCGCCCGCGTAATTGTACTCATTGAATGCGCGTAACATACGCGAGTAATACTCGCGTAATACGCGCCTATTTTATACGCGTATGTGTCAATAGCCAGTCAAAATTCAATTTTTCTTACGCGTATGATACGCGTAATGCGCATACATTACGCGTAATGACTTTAACCAATGAGCGGTGAATTAGTAAAGCAAGACATTACGCGTATTTGAAGTATGTATACGTATTGTTCTAACCAATCGAGATTAAAACAGTCTTACGTAAAAAAATACGCGTAATATACGCGTAATGAATGAGCAACAATCTTGAAATTTTATGGTTAAAACAAAATTCCGGACTTTGCTTTAGACCAAAACAATATCTTATCTTGTTCAAACTAAGGCCTGCAGTGTTAAGGGCTCGAACAATTCATGAGTACGAAATAACATCCGTGAGAAATATTTTTAAAGCTTCATCCCCAGATCGGTAGCTGAACGAACACCAAGTTTCTGTTATATTTGCTTGTGGTTTTTATTTTGAAGAAGAAAACATTCGAGTTCTGTTAAATAATAATTGAATATCAATAAATAAGAAAGAGACGTGGTAGGAAAACAAGCGAAAATCTAACATGCCGTATACCGTACGGTGGTGTCTCTAAAAATGGAGGGGGAACTAAACGACAATGAAAAAAAAAATGAACAGAACTGAACATGGTTACCTACAGGTGAAAGTCACTTAGTCACGCATGAATTTTCACTCCAGTTGAAGGCTGAATGTTGACATGATGACAGTAGTTTGGGTAAGTTTTATGCTTCCTGAATCTGTAAACTTTAAACCCCATGTAAACATAAAACAATTTGACAATAACTAGAATAAAGTCACGCCATTTTCACGATTACGATACATTAATAAAATCCATAAAACTTGCACATTGTTTATTTTTGATTGAATAATAAAATCAACCGTTAGGTACTTTAGTTTTTATACTCCTTGTCGTTACGCGTATGATACGTGTAAATACGCGTAAACGTATTGCCAGTCTGATTGGGCGATACTTCATACGCGTAATGACTGAACCTTACGCGTATCGACGCATTTATCTCTGCTTATGAATATTAATGAGATATGTTACTCGTAAATATGCGCATGTTACGCGTTAATGCGCGTAATTGGCCTTACGCACGTAATACTCACGTAATACTCGCGTAATACGCGTAAATGGAGTACAAATACGCGGGCGGGAGTGTATATACATAAAGCTGAGCGAGCCGCCGCATGGGGAAACTAACAATCTGCATATGCGAAGCTGATCAGCGCCTTTGTTTGTCACTACACAGATAGCATAATCCCACTTCTTCTTAAATTCGAAATTTCAAGCTTCTAGCCTGCTTCTGTGACTGTAAGGCTGCTTTGCGTCGGACCTGATCAGAACATTTATTGTTTGTTTTTTTCACGCACAGGCTAAAATTGAAGACTACTATGTAGACCTTTTGCACACAATCTATTAAAAATGTTATAAGTGAATGACTACATCTCTGGGCTCATACGCTGGACTATATTGTGATTAACTGGAAATCCTTGAAAGTAGTATTTGCCCTTTAAGCAATTTCTAGGTAAAGCCTGGAATAATCGAGTGCTCTTGAATTTTGATGTTGTGTAACCGGTCTGGGATGCAGAAAATATAAGCCGTCGAATGAGAAAACCAACAATCTGCATATACGAAAACAAAGGCGCAGATCAGCTTCGCAGTACATGTTACTGCAAAGCTGATCAGCGCCTTTGTTCGCTACACGTATAGTACAATCAAAGTACAATAAAAAAAATCAGTCTTTAGCCATCTTCTGTGCTTGTACAGCTCGGCTTGTGTCAAACCTGTTCGGAAACCACATTGTTTGTTTTCTCATATGCGGCTCATATGTCAGTGGTGTTATTTGTAACAAGACACTTCAGCCTTTTTTTACTGCGACACTTCGTCAGCCTCGACTGCATGACGAACTCGTTTATATACATGTGCATCTAAAAAGATATTTTGATTCCCTACCTCTCTGTTGAGAAATGTAGGGAACTGTTTGACCATAATTTCCTTCAGCATATCTGCATCACAAACAACCAGAGATGGCGTGTTACCGATATAGAACCTGAAATTATGGAGAAAAAACGTCCTATTATCGAACCCGTTAAGTGCATATGGCGGTTCCTATTCCCGACCGTTGGCCAATCGTCAAATTTTGGCTGAAGCGAGCAAACGGACATTTTACATTAGTCAAAGAAATCAAAATACACGTATGTGAAGACCAAGTGTTTTCAACAGATAAAAAGATGGCTATGTCGTCATCTCGCATGGAAATAAGTCTGGTCAAAACGATACAGAAGCCTTAGGGAAATATGTGCACATGTGTGATTTAACAAGTGATCGTCACTGTATCGTGCAGAGAAACAAATTTTCATCGGACGAATATTGTTATTACCGAAATACATGTTGATATCATTAATAGCTTTTAATACGGTGAACATTTGACGAAGATCTACATCGAAGGCTTTAATGCTATTATGTTATTAATCAAGTCATTTCGTATTGGACCAGTTACAGGTCCGAGGTCAGCTGTATTGGACCGAGGCCGAATGCCGAGGTCCAATACAGCTAACCGAGGACCCGTAACTGGTCCAATACGAAATAACTTGATTAATGAGATTTTTATTAATTAACTGTCAACAGTCCATATCGCCCCATATCACCCGCTAGCACCTCAAGCATACCTTCGCCATTGTTAGCGCCCATGTCTGACATTCTTTTCAAAGATGCTGACAGGATTTTTGTTTGTTTGTTCACTGCTGAATCGCCGCCATTGTTTTTGTTTCAACACATTATACGCGGCGCGTGACCTTGCACGGGAATTTTGACCAATCAGGTGTAGGGATTTCCATAAATTAAGATAGCAGGCCAATCCATATAGATACGAGGTCAACCGTATTAGTGCGAGGTCAGCTGTATTAGGTCGAGGTGAAATCCAGTATAGACTATACAAAAAAAGAAACGTCACCAGTATGACACAGACCAAATTCTCTTTATAAGTACTATATGCTAATAGGTTACTTAATAATACACATGTAATTGATAATTAGCTAACATTTCAGTTTACTAAACCTCAGCTGATACATACCCAAAACATTTTCCATACTCATTGACAGTGTCAACATCGATGAACGTGAAGCCCTGTGACAATGGTGAAAAGAACAACAACATACTTTATGTGGATCTATGAACTGTAAAAATGTAAGAATAATAGAATAACGAAAGTTTTAATTTTATGTTGCATTCATTTTGCGTCGTATTTTTTTTTCTTTGGCTTTGTTTACTGCTTGGTAAGTGCACAATATTCAGAAGTATCACATATATGACATGCTCTGGTATTATGTATGCTTCTGAGATCTTACGGGCGCTGAGTTCACTTTCATTCACCGATCGTTTTCATACAATTTTTCCTGAATTATATCGCCAACTAAATGAGAAGCCTATGCGGCACATTTTATTTTGTCGTAAGTACTTTGACGGCTAGATATAGATGTGTTCACAATACATGCTATAATAATTTACCTTTTCAAGATAAAACTATTTAATGACTGACCTTTTTCATCATAGTTGGGATGTCACCTACAAACAGTGGTGTTTTCTTCTGCGGTATACCAAGGCGAGTATAGAAGTTCTGTTTATACCAAGAGTACCTTAAAAAGATTTACACAAGAAAAAGAACACTTAGTCTAAGAGTACCTTAAAATAATTATACACACGATAAATTATTCCAAGAGTACCTTATAAAGATATACACAAGATAAGTATACCAAGAGTACCTGTAAAACATATACACAAATTTAAGTAAAGTTTCCGGGAATACAACAACCAAATAATGTCCGTCACACACCAGGTAAACAGAACAGAAGGGTCTAATGCCTATTACAAAAGAACTGGGTTGTAATAAATATAATAACAAATGGTGATTTTTAAGAGGGTAATGTATGAAATAGGTATGCCAGTCTATCATTTATTAGAATTATGATCCTTAATAATTTATTAAAGTTGACATGAAAATGAACAGACACACCGGCATATAGTGATCTATAGTATCAAAAGCTTTGATAATTCCAAATATGTTGTGAAACAATTATTTAATGTTTTGGCGTTGATTTTTTGAACGATTCATTTTCATCTTAATAAAGTTTCTGTGGTGTGTTCATGTTGCATGTGTGTGTATTTAGTTGAGTTCAGGTAACTGATTGGTCGTCTTTAGGGAAATAGCTGCTTGCTCGGCTAACCATATATTCTCTATGCATCTATTCTCTCAGTTAGTCGTTTCCCACCTACATTTGAGCCGCATCGTGAGAAAACCGGATTTTTGCCTAGGCGAAAATAAAGGCGCAGAACCGCGAAGCTGATCAGCGCCTTTGTTTTCGCTACTCGGATAGTACAATTCCTCTTCTTCTTAAACCCGAAATTTCAAGCTTCTAGCCCGTTTCTGTGACTGTACAGGTCGGTTTGTGTCGGACCTGGTCGGAAACCCCGAAGACCGATTTTCTCGCGTCGAGGCTCATTTCAGGGTGGGAACTTCGGTTATGATTGCAACAGTTCATGATTGTTTCTTACTTTTCATGGGATTCCTGGCTATATGTTATATGTATGCTCAGATAGAGAAACGCATTGCATGTGTAATAAATAGTTTATCAGATATATGTCCGTACTGTATGTGTTAGCGTTAGAAATATAATACTCACAGGCAAATCGATAGAACAAACGTAACTATGCCGACAAACCATCCCGGTAATGTTATTATTCCAAGAATATCCATTTTATTCAGCTCTTAACAGCCAGACTTCTGTTTCGAAGCTTACTGTTAATATTCGTTTATTACATTTCAGTTGGAATATGGGCTTATATCCTGATACAATTGCACAAGCAAAAAGAAATAGAAATGGCCTAGATAACATTGCGAAATCTTTATTGACTCTGTATGTATTATCAGTACAGGCGATGATAAAGTGCACTTGAACTTGAGAAGTGCACTTGTATTTGGGCAGCGTGCTGAAATGATTTACACGTTTTATGGACGCTTATCGATTATTTCATTTTCATCAGGATGGTTGACCGCCTTTTAGTCCGAAGGTCCTTGAGTCCGAAGAAACTCCGCATCTAGTCCGAAGGTTTGCTAGTCTCGAGACGACCGGAAAGTCCGAAAACCCGACGCGGTTGCGCTGGGTTTGTTCAGCGACACCGGTCGACCTTAGATGAATTCGGGGGCTATCTAGAGGTAATAAGTTTCCCCCATAAATATCATTGACCGTTCCATTATGATACTTCGATTGTTGATGTTCTTTTCAGGTTTTAATGTCGAGTTTGTGTTGTTTGCGCGTTTTGTGCGTATTCATATATTTAGTTAAAATTAGTAATTGAGTGGCCACCTTTAGGGAAATAGCTGCTTACTTGGCTTACGGTATAGTGTAATTCCGTTGACCCTGCCGGTTTACGTTTGACATATATTTGCATTTGTTGATCGGACTGCTACAAATGGTTATGTTTTCAACAATTCGACTATATTATGGTGCACAACGTGATTCACATGGTAGTGAAAAAATGTCTAAGCAAGTAGGTACCCCTACCGGCACGGTCAAATTGTTTTATAGCGTTTTCTTACGGACATGATTTTCTCACCCATCAGACAAGCATATCCGTTTGATGCGCTAAAATGTATTTGGCAATCTGAATAAAGAATTGATTGTGTGCCTGTATGAGATTTTTATCAGTACTAGTGCATTTTAGCTGTCTTAAAATTTCAATCATTTCTGGTGGGTGTCAACTGTCAGAAACAAAAATAGCCTAGCAGTTGTTAGTTTCTGTAGATATCAAGAGTAATTGTAGTCTGTCGCTGTGATAAAAGTCTTAAAAATTTTTTTACAAGGAATATTGTGAACAAAACAACATACTGATTTAATATTTTTGTAAGGTGAGTGCACATACATTTTTTTTTCACTGGTTAATTTGCATATTGTTTTATGTCCAAAAAACAAAATGGCCGCCTGAAAAGAACTTGAAGCCTATTCAGAGTCAAAATGTTTTAAAAGTTGGGTGAAAATAATCAATGGCGGTGTTTTCGCTACTCGGAAAGTACAATCCCTCTTCTTCTTGAATCCGAAATTTCAAGCTACTAGTCTTCTGTAGCTGTACAGCCCGGTTTGTGTCGGACCTGTTCAAAACACTGTGTTGGTTTTCTCATGAGGCTGCTCGTTTCTTTTTTTTTTTTCAAGTTTGTAAAAAATAATAAGTCAATGATATGAGCCACCCCATGGGAAAACCAACAATCTGCATAGGCGAAAACAAAGGCGCAGATCAGCTTCGCGGTAACCGCGAAGCTGATCAGCGCCTTTGTTTTCGCTACACGGATAGTACACTTCCTCTTCTTCTTAAATCCTAAATTTCAAGCTTCTAGCCTGCTTCTGTAGCTGTACAGGCCAGTTTGTGTCAGACCTGTTCGGAAACCACATTGTTGGTTTTCCCACGAGGCGGCTCAATTATGTCTTTTCAGTTGTCTACTAGAGCACTGACAGTTAACTCTGACTTAGTAACACCATCGCTTATTGTGCTATTTGAATTAACTGTAGTCCTGTTCGTCCCGCCCTCTCCGTCTTGGAATGAAGCCGGTGTCTGTTGTGACTTATCCATTTCAAATTTATTTTCCAGAACGCTTGTTCGGGTACAACGCAGAACTCCTAGAATGGCCCGCCTGAAGCTCGGGTTGAAGATTACGTAGAGTACTACATTGTAGGCTGTGCTAAAGGTGGCGAGAGCGAGAAGTGAAAGGTTGACAAAACCCCCGGCATTTTCACTCGCGTCATTACCAGTAGCTTTCTGAAATGAAAATAACTCATAAAAATAAATAAATAAATAAATAAATAAATAAATAAATAAATAAATAAATAAATAAATAAATAAACAAACATTTTGTAATGTTTCATGGATGTTCATAATTCTATGAAGAAGAAATTATGTGTTATAGGGACTTCAGCATGTGTATGATTAAGTGAATCATGATTTTTTTCCCCATCCTTCTATATTATTTCCAGATATACACTGTATACATGTATTTCTTGGCACCTTACCGCATACAGAAGAACACCAAAAAAGGGTAACCACGAGACAGCAAATATGATCGCCACCATGATCAGTAGCTTCACCACTCGCTGTCTCTTGGTCGAAATGCGGACTTTCGTAGTGTCCTGCTTGTCCGTCTTATCCCGCATCCAGTTGCCCTTTCTCCAAACAAACATCGCCAGCTGAGCATAGTTTCTCGTCAGTAAAATTACAGGAATTATGTATGACACCACCAAGACTAGTATGGTGTTTCCAAACGCTAACTCATTCGGGAAATGGCTCCCGCATGTCAAAATGGTTCTAGAATTATTTCCATCAGAAACGTTCGCATCGTGAACCGTGTATTCAAGCAGTGTGGGACATGACACTGCGGTCGCAAACGTCCATATAAAGATAATGGCGGCTGGTAGCCTCCGTGGCGTGAAGATGTTATCCTGACTCCGAGTGTTGATTATTGCCTGCCGTCGCTCAAATGATATGAACACGAGTGTGTAGACAGAGCTGGTTATAGCAAGGATAGGGCAGAAATTTACCACCTTGCATAGAATGTCACCTGAAATGAGATTAACATGGATATTCCCATCATAACTATCTGTGAACGAGTCCATAAATTTACGAGTCGTGTACGTTTTTGGGGAATGAGGAGTAATGATAAGGTTTTATTCAATTTTTGATGAAAGTTCTTTAAGCAACCGAAAATGCCCCAAATGTGACGCCTCAGAACGTATCTGGGGGTATATTTTCTCAACCATCAGAAGGATATCCCTTTGTGTGCCTGTCTGAGATTTTTCTATCTCAGTACTAGTACAATTCAGGTGTTAGCCAACAGAAGTGTACATCTTTATGTTTACTTCTATATAAGGAAGTGATAAGAAGGGTGTCAACTGCCAGTGACTAAAATAAACCTGTAGGTGTTAATTTCAGGAAGTGTACAGAAGTAAGTGTTGTCTGCTGCTTTCGCGAAGAATTTTACGCACAAAACAAAATGGTGATTTGATATTTGTAATATACATGTATATGAAAAAATATTTTTATATTTTTTCACTGGTTAATTTGCATATTGTTTCATGTAAAACAATGTGGATGCCTGAACAGCACTTCAAGCCTATTCAGAGTCAAAAAAGTTAAAGTGATGGGTGAGAAAAATAGTGAATGATGGTGTTGAGGCCTCGACAAGGATATATCAGGCTCGGCAGAGCCTCGGATGAGACTTGAATAATCTGAAAACTTTAACGATTAAGCCCAGTACGTTCACGTGCAAATGAAAGCATACAATGTACATGATCTCAATGCGTGGTTTTAGTGTGCATGCTACGGCTTACAGTACAATTCTTGACCCTATATAATTTGTTGATTATACGTCTTAAGTGAACTTTCTTTGAAATTGGAATCCTGTAACTGGTTGATTAAACTTATCTGATGTAATCAAACGTGTTTGTCATTCATTAATGAGTAGTATTAAGAAATAGTATACTTTCATGTTAACTTTCGAGAGACACAAAATCAGCTGTGCGCCCCACATGCGTTCATTTACAAATTTCAGCATACTTATCAAATGACCCATTTCTCATGTATCATATTTCAATGTTCGAATGATGCATTTGTGACTTCAGAATCAAAAGGTCGGCTTCTGTTTGGTATGGTCGGAAGGATGCAAACAGGCTTGTTGCAGTCTCAGGTCGCAATATAATCTATATCAACTGACACGGAAGAAATATGTCCAATGACATGGACAACCACGTAAGAAATCAGAAACATATTCATTTCGAAAACATGCCCATATGATATACAGTAATTTTTTCAGGTCAAAAATCGATAATTTTCAGAGGAAAATTTTTCTCATTTTTGCTGAAAACATAGATTGTGGGTACACTTTAGAACCGCCTCGCCGATGCGGTTCTAACGAGTACCCACGATCTATGTTTTGGAGCAGAAATAAGAAAAATAGGTATACCCCTGCATACCCCAGTTTTACTATATAAAAGTGGGGTTTAAGGGGTATTCATTGCACGGATATGTTTTCCTGATGAATAACTTTGGCATCGTGACAACGCAAAGGCGGTCATGCCAAGTCCAACAAAAACTCCGCTCCGTTTTGACTACGTAATTCATTTTGTGTTTTGCTTACTTTTTATCAGCCTCACTTTGAACGCCATAATGGCGTTAAAATTAGCATTTTAAACAAACAGAAGCTCTAGTCTGGAGCTAAATCATTTCTGCGCTTCCTTGGCAAGATTCATCAATAAGTCGCTCTCCAACCAGAATACAATTTGAATGATGGATCTGCATTAGAGCGCACACAAAAAAATTCTGTTTTAAGTTAAAGTTTTGAGATTTTCAGTTGCCAAATCACAGAGTACATGTGACACCTTCTACTTTTAACACTGAACGCCCTTCTTTTATCACATGGACACGAAAGTCTGATGTCAAATACATAATAGCAACAATATATAGAAGATATTCTTCACGTACATGTACATACTGAAAAAAATGCATGAGCAAATAGGTTTCGCACATACATGTAAGAACGCATGAAAGTTCCTGCAGGCTATATTATAATTAATTAATTAAACTATTATATGGGTAGACACCGATATTGGAACGAAATGACAATCTACATTTAATTAATTAATTTAAGTTCTGAAAAGAAAATAATTTTCTTTATTTAAATATAAGAGAAAAAAAATCACAGGATCAATTATTTTATTACGTTAAAGAAGTAAAATGTAAAGTTACCTTCATAGAAGTCCTCTGACGCATGCGTGATGTCATGTAGTCGCTGGGGCATAACAAAACCAGCTAGCAGAATATCACTAACTGACAGATTACATATGAAAATATTAGTGACGGTCCGCAGTTTTCTCAACCTGGAGACACAGTAGATCACTAGTCCGTTGCTAAGCACCGCGAATATCAATGCCAAGGTCATGAAGATTACATATAGTAACGCCCCAAGACTTAGGTTGTTCTCTGACTGTCTCGAATTCCAGACAGTAACATTTTCGTTTGTTGAATTCATAGTTTCTTTTTTTTCTAAATCTAGAATAACTGATTCCAAATATTTAATAAAAATGTATGTTCTTTCTTATTTACCTTGTTCTAACACGAATATTTTCTTTAAAAAAAAAGAAGAAAAAAAAAATAAATAAAATAACCGCTGTCCATCCGTCACAATTGTCGTCAGAATAAATCAGTCGGAAGAATGCCTTGTCAGCTTTCCAATTTGCATGCATACCCTATACACTTAATGTTGGAATGAGTCTTCACTTATGTTGGAATGAGTCTTCACTTATGTTGGAATGAGTCTTCAAATAGAACATTTCTTGGCGTTAATAACATGTTATACATACTTCGTGTCACTTTATCCTTTATTAAAGAAATCACGTTTGAATCAACAATTTTAGCTTAAATCTTACCCAGTATGAAACTATATGAGCCGTCGCATGGGAAAACAAACAATCTGCATAGGCGAAAACAAAGGCGCAGATCAGCTTCGCGGTAACCGCGAAGCTGATCAGCGCCTTTGTTCTCGCTACACGGACAGTAGAATCCCTCTTCTAAGTAAATCCAAAATTTCAAGTTTCTAACCTTTTTCTGTGCCAGTACAGGCTGGTTTGTGTAGGACCTGGTCGGCAACCCAAATTGTTGGTTTTCTCATGCACATGCTCATATATGTTTCTATTTTTTACGGATACTTCTTGCAACTTTTACTAAGATATCATTACGAAAACACGGCCATGCAATATACATAGATTTCTTTTACTTGTAAATATTGAACATTTTCAGTAGTAAATTTTGATATTGTTTTCTTTATTTTGCTCAAAACACAGATTGTGGTAACACGTAGAACCGCCTTGCCTTTTATACCCAATTTTACTTGGTACAAGTGGGTATAAGGGTGCATTCATTACAGGGACATGTTTTCTGGATGTGAAAATAATGAAGACAGGTTGTTTTCGTGGCGCTCTTATCTCTAATTGTCATTTTTTCCATATGAAACCACGTTTCCGATTTTCACGATTTGCTAAAAAAGCTTTTATAATCGGCTTAGAAAAGAAATCTATGACTATTAGGCTTTTAACGTACTGGTCGAGTTAATCAAAGCTATCTGAAGCCAGAAGTCATTTTCTGCAAGTTCTTTATATATCTGAGCTGCGACGTGAGAAAACCGGACTTTGGGGTTTCCGACCAGCAATATGTACATGTAGAGAAGGAATTGTACTATCCGTGTAGTGAAAACAAAGGCGCTGATCAGCTGTGCAGTTACTGTTTGTTTTCACATATGCAAAAGTCCGGTTCCCTCGTGATGCTGCTGATTTGTCCCCACGGTTTAATAAAATTGATACCTATGAAACAACGCTGTAAAGCTGATTGCCAGCTAGGCGTTGTTTCAGGACACACTGTATATTCGGATTTCTTAAGCTTCATAAAGCTGTAGTACGAGTACATTAATGAATAAT
Source organism: Rugalucina vietnamica (assembly GCA_964017185.1). Classification (NCBI taxonomy): domain Eukaryota; kingdom Metazoa; phylum Mollusca; class Bivalvia; order Lucinida; family Lucinidae; genus Rugalucina; species Rugalucina vietnamica. The sequence continues at coordinate 8,647,589 of OZ024878.1, forward strand.
TTTAAAGCATCCACAGAACTCGCGACTGCTTTAACAAGTTGCGCAGGATCGCGCCAAGAAAAAGCATTGCTTAATTAAAAAATAAGTAGCTACATGTAAATAGGTAGCTCAATGAACGCACAAATACCATTCTACATGTCCATGAGCTATGATTAGGAAGTTCAACGTAAATCAAGAATAAAGGACCATCACCAGATTCAACAACATCATGCCTAACATGCTGTGCTTGTTACTGACATTTTATAGACTCAGCGTCAATGAAAAGTTACCACCACTGAAATTTCGATAGTTTGAAAAAATATACAAAAAGGTACAAGAAGGCAATGATCAGGAAAATGCGCAATTAGAGAGAAAACAACAACAAACAATTGATTAGGTGACACTACGGCAAATTGATTAAGTGACACTAGGAACTATGGTGCACGTGATACACATGCAAATTGTGATTTTCGAAATGTTTGAGAACTAGAAAGCCCAATTTTCACAAATAGGCATGCCTTTCCATACCCTTAACACCCTCAATGAAAACGCCACCAAACAAATTAAAGGATAGTTCTAGTATATGTTGTTCATAGATAATTACCGAAGTTCTTGGAGCATTTTGTTATCATGGTGTTAGCCAAAGAATGCAAGGTAAATGACTTTGGTCGCGGCACTGCAATATTGTTTATCAAAACATTTGCCTTGATCATATTTGTTTTAACATTCAATTTGCCTTGCATGTACATGTAAAGTACATTTTCACAGTAACGTATTTCACATTTGATTTCCATTCATTCGCGTTCTTTGTGAAGAAACAAGTACCTGCTTACACAGTATTGAAAGAAATGTCATTGTAAAGATCCAACAAGCTCTTATTTGGATTAGTAACACGGTTCCTTTTGTCTCTTATCAAGACGGGTCATCATTATTTCTAGAAATTTGTTTGTCAGCGTTTCTTGAAATTATCTTGTTTGTGAAGGTAATATATTTGTTGGAAACCTGAACAAATGTAAGTCTTAAACTGTCACACTAACTCAGTTATAACATACATGTATCCATGAACATAAATGAGCATTATATATCACATTATGTGAAATGGACCAAAACTATTGTTGGGCAACGTTTTTTATATATACACTGTATATACAAAATGATATAATTATGGTTTTGCAATTTCACTGTCAGTAGTTTAAAGCTTGGGTCGTCAATTGTCCTCTTAATTATTTGTACTTCTTTGTTCCAGTCGGACATAGAGAGGCTCTGCAGCTCTGTTAAGACCAAGTTTTGTTGACGTCATAGGGACCTGCAAAAAAAAAAGCAAGTTTGCTCTCACCGATGTGGGTTCGCGCCTCGCACGGGGCACGAATTCATATGTGAGACAAGCCATGTTCTGCTTGCGGGTGTGTCAGGTGGTTTTCCCCGGGTACTCCGGTTTTCGCCCCAACTACCGATTGATTCGTCTCGATATGAGTGAAAAAGCTTGAGAGGGACGTAAAACTGAATCAAAAAAAAAAAAAAAAAAAAAAAAAAAAAAGCATGTTTGCTCTTCAGGAGATTCTAATATTGCATAGTATATAATTGCAAACCACTTTCATATAGTAAAACTGAGGTATATATGAGCATGCATATTAGTCTTATTTTTTCCAAAATATAGATTGTGGGTACTCGTTAGAACCGCCTTGCTTCAAGCAAAAAATATTAAAAATATAAAAACAAAATCTAATGATTTTTTTTCTGGTGAAAAAGATCTGTTCATTGCATTGACAAGTTTTCATAATGGAGTGTACAGAATATATTTCTTTGTTTAGCCAACAACTGGCACAGATTTTCTGGAATGAACAGTTTGATATTATAATCTTGATTTTTGTACCTTCAGTTTTGGAGACCTCAGTATCCTGTATCTCTGTAGTACAGCAATCAGTGTCAGTTTCACTTCCAGTAGAGCCAGACGTTTACCAATACAATTCCTAGGACCGTTTCCAAACGGGCTGTAGGCGTAGACATTTATTTTTGACTTGTTGGCTTCTGAGAATCTGCATAAAATGAGCCACCTCGTGGGAAAACCTACAATGTGGATTCCGACCTGGTCCGACACAAACCGGACTGCACAGTTACAGAAGATAGCTAGAGGCAGGAAATTTTGGATTTAGAAAGTAGAGGAATTGTACTGTCCGTGTAGCAAAAACAAAGGCGCTGATCAGCAGTTACTGCGAAGCTGATCTGCGCCTTTGTTTTCGCATATGCAGATTGTTGGTTTTCCCATGAGGTGGCTCAAATTAAAAAAAAAAAGTAGCATGTAAACATGAGAGAGAGAGAGAGAGAGAGAGAGAGAGAGAGAGAGAGCATATTTTATCACTTCATAATCATTATGTCATATAATGTATGCAAATTATGTTTGCAAATCTTGAATTATTACACTGGTTATAACAATTTTCTGTTCAAAACCTCAGTAATACAGTCAAAATGCACAACCTAGAGAGTATCTATTCGGACAAAGATAGATAAATCATACATATAGAAGGGAGGTCATGATTTCCCCGAAACATTTAATGCTATTATAAGTCTGGCAAACGAATGCAATCGGATTGTTTGAGGTGAGAGCAGATATTCAAATGTTCTCACACTTCATCGACATGATCGTATAGCTTTAGAACCGATACTGAAGTTTTGTATTTTATGCTTATTTTACAACACGTCTTGCACAGCGGTAAAGGCATTTGAATTGCAATCTTAATCAGTAGAAGCATGAATACACAATGTTGTTTTATTTGACTGAAGTTGTCACTTTAAGGAGTCGTCACACTTAAGCGAAAATCGCTTGACGCAGACTTGCGTTTAATTGCGAAACATATATTATTTTGTTTGATTGATTTATTGCTTTACAACCCAGTCAACAGCCATGGTCATGTCGGAGCGTTAGATGTTGAAAGGGACTTAAAGCAATATATCAAACAAACAAGAATTCCTTTTCATAATAAAACGCAAGTCTACAACGAGGGATTTTCGCTTATGTGTGACGAGGCCTTTAAGAAGAAATTGTCAATTAAACAATGTATCATAATACCTTTCTGGGTCATATTTGTATGGTTCATTCCAGTATTCCGACATAAAATGAAGTGCCAATGGACTAACGCTACAGTCTATACCCTTCGGAATAAATACTCCACAAATTGTCACATCCTCCAAAGCTTCCCTGTTCAGCCTGAAATACAATGTACAGGTACCATTGCTTGCCAGCAACTATAGGGTAAACGTCTATTTTACGAGCTTCTCATTTGCTGCCTAATCTTTACAAAGAGCAGTCAAGGTACTTTTCATAGGTGATGTAGAAATACAACATCTTCAAAGTTGATGAGTAAAATACAATGTCCAGGAAACAGTGTTATCGTGTTTCGATTACACTGTTTCCTGGACATTATATGAGAATCATAATCCTCAGAATCTGTTTATTATATTTTCGGTTGAATTGTTATATAGCTCGCAATAAAGATCAATGAATCAAAAGTTAAATTTTGTGCGATTGCAGCTGTGCAGTTTTGAAACTTCAAATAAAAATTGGTTTTGGTCAATTAAAAATTCTGGTGAGGTGCTCAGTAAATTGAAGTGTAGAGGATTCCGTGCGACAAGCTTGTCCACATATGATTTTTCTACTCTGTATACAACATTACCACATAATCTAATAAAAGAAAAACTTCTGGATTTGATAGAGTGGACCTTCAAAAGGGCATTAAAAAAACTATGGTTCACTTTATTTGGCATGTAATGACAGAAAGGCTTTTTTAACATCCTCTGACCAAAGTCGGTATACACTTTGGTCATGTCAGAATGTATGCGATGCTTTATCCTATCTCCTTGATAATATTTATATTAGATTTGGGACCAAGTTGTACAGACAAATTGTTGGAATTCCGATGGGTACAAATTGCGCACCTCTCGTAGCTGATTTATTTTTATACTGCTACGAAAGAGATTTCATGGATTCTCTTAACCATGATAATCAAGCTGATGTTATCGAGGCTTTTAATTCCACATCTAGGTACCTCGATGACCTTTTGAACATTGACAACCCTTATTTTGAAGGTATGGTCAATCAAATTTATCCACCTGAACTTCAGTTGAACAAAGCCAATATCACAGATACTGAAGCCCCCTTTTTAGATCTACATCTTTCTGTTGCAAATGGATTTGTTTCTTCTGAAATTTATGATAAGCGCGATGACTTTGATTTTGATATAGTAAATTTTCCTTTTTTGGATGGTGACGTTCCTCGTCGTGCTTCTTATGGTGTATACATTTCGCAACTTATTAGGTTTGCTAGAGTCTGCAATCATGTTGCAGACTTCAACGCTCGAAATAAATGTTTAACGGCAAAACTTCTCCAACAGGGCTATCGGTATCATAAACTTCGAAAAACATTTTCTAAATTTTATCGTAGACACAGTATGAATTGATTTCCAAATACAATGTTGGGTTAAAGACGCTTTTAAGTGAGGGCCTTTCGGAACCTGAATTTTATGGTGACTTGGTTTACAAATTTAAGAAACTTAAAGGAATTAATGATTTTTCTTTTCAGTTCAGAAAAATCATAACACGTTACAGACGTGTAGGTTATAACTTAAATGTTATGCGACAGTCTGCATGATTAGTTTTTAACCCAATCATGGTTGATAACTATGCTGCCTTCTTTAATTGCACGCCGGTGGGTTGGGCGTCAGACTCTATGATGGCCCCGACATAAAGCTATTCATTTTAGTTGGTTGGGGCCGGAGCTTCTTGTCTGTTGCTTGGCCCACCGGGGTCCAACTGGTGTTTTTTCTTTTGCTCCGGAGTTAGTAGGTTATTCGGCGCCCAGGGATCTCCATCGTCAGGCAGCTTACTCAGTCTGTGAGTCCTGGTTTCTGATTCATCAGGATGTTTATCATGATTTATTTGTTTGTTCTTGATGATTCATTGACTAGTTAGAGATTCACCACGAGGACCAAATAACTAACTAAATGTTATGAACCACTGCAGAAGCTGAGGGTGAGGTTATGGCCATGTAAAACCGGTTTAAGCCCGCAAGTAACTTTGTGTTACTGATCGTTCCAAGTCGATACTTCTGTGGTGGTTCTTTTTGTTTTATGTCTTGGTGTTTAACATTTTTTGTGCTGTTGGCGCCTTATGTATGTTTTCATATTTTTAGTTAAGTTAAGGTAACTGAGTGGCCACCTATTGGGAAAATAGCTGCTCATTCGGCTTACGATATGTTTCATGGTATAAGTACCTGATTGTTAGTTTGGTTTTTTCCCACCTCGGTTTTTGGAGTGGGAATCTTTTTCTGATTGCGCCTTTTCCTGATCTTTGCCTACTTGTACCTTTTTGTCTTAGATTTCATTCTATGATTTTCCTTGCTAATGAACTCTACTTTCGAAATGTTCCTGAATCTGAGTACAATTATTCTATGTGAATTGATGCAAACTGATTGAAATACACATAGTTTATTTTAAAGAAGTACATATACCTTGTAACTACTGGATGTATTCTTAGTGTTTCGTTTAAAACCATATCTAGATATTCCAACTTAAAGGCGCTGTCATACGAAGCTTTCTCCTGCAACGAAGGCGTATCACATCAGGATAACATGTCCGTGCAATGAATACCCTCTAAACCACACGTTTTTGTAGCTAAACTGAGGTATGCAGGAGTATACCTATTTTTTATTATTTTGGTCCAAAACATAGATTGTGGGTACTCGTTAGAACCGCCTCGCCGATGCGGTTCTAACGTGTACCCACGATCTATGTTCTGAGCAATAATATAAGAATTATCAAAATTCTTCTGATGAAATTTTCATTTTTTTTTCAGCTAAAAAAATCTCTGTATATTGCATGGTGATATGGTGTCAGAAATATACAATGCGGATCTTCCAGTCGAAAATTCAAATTTATACTATTTTTCCGGAATAAAATTATCAGAGTTTTTAGAAACTAATGTTTGTGTTACTTTACGTTTTTTTTTTTTTTTGTTTAGAAGAACGTTCTCTAGGATTTGCTATTTGCCAGCTTGTGTAGCAGTTTGGGTGCATGTTAGTAATATTACTTTACTGTGTATGGTATTGCTATCAGAATTAAATCAATATTTTTCATAAAACTATGGACAGAAACACGTTTGAAACAATCGAAGTCAGTCCAATCGTTCAATGTCAACCTCGGTAATAATTGGTTATTTCTGTACCATGATTGAATTATTATTATTATTATTATTATTATTATTATTATTACATCAACATAACATAAAATTACGAACGACTTGTTATTGTTTTGCATCTACAGGAAATACATGTACTAGTACATTTAATGTACATGTTGTGCATGTACCTGTCCGATTTCAGCATCGATCTCTTCAATTAGCTTCGTCTGTACATCTTGATGCAGAGACAGGTCGTACATTAGCCATCCAAGTGTAGTGGCAGTTGTATCAAACCCAGCGGACATGAACACCATTGAGTTGATTAAAACATCCATGTCGGTAAGACCTGTGTGACGGAGTATGACCGAATGGTGCATGAAAATATTCGAAAGTTCTTTTGACCACCAGCATTATCTTATTGATTTTTAAATGCACGCTTACATATTTCTTGCTTACAATGCATGTTTATTTTACCATTGTAGTTCGCTTCGGTAAGACCTGGGGCCAGTTTCATCAAAAAAGTTCCTAGGACAAATCTTTAAAGTGTCCTAGGACATTTTCTGAGACATGTGTAGGTCGGTTTCATCAACACGTCCTTAAAATATCCTACGGCCTTAAATCTGCGTTTCATCAAAAGTGTCCTACTTTAACTATGCTCTTCTGTTGGGCCCCATAAATATCATGTGCTTGATCACGTGCGATCGTATTTTAGCTGTGTAATAAGCCATAATAGTGTTAGCTTTTTCAAAAAATCTCTCTCTAAATTGCGAAGATATAGAACTGGTATAAAGATGAATATTTTGTAAATTTTAAACAACCACCATGAAATTGTCAAATAATGTAAACAGTCACACATTGGCGTAAACGAAAACAATTGAACATCGGACATGTTGACAAAGTGCAAAATTCATTAAACGTCACAGTCGGAGACACGTCAAAAACGCGTAACAGCCGCGTCATGTACTCTTGGTGCTCGTTGTTGTACATGCTTATATACGTCGGTGCGCGTTCCGAGCGCGTTTGGGCTCAAGACTGGGCTCTGCGCGTCGCGAACTTATCAGCTCAAGTTACCGATGCGCTGAATGCAGGCACGTCAATGTACGGAACATGAGCATTCCAATTTTACGAGACATTGGTTTGGGCGCTTGTCGAACGCCATGAACAGTAATGTGCCCCAAGCGGGTACCAGACATGCGATAAATATTTAATACGCCCTTGTGGCGTTTGTTTAATGTGTTTGGGGCGTAACCCAAACGTACTCCACATTCGCCAGCGTGTCTGAATTGCATGCGACTGTGTGATTAATTGAAAATTAAGAAGCAAATTGATTGTTATACGTTCGAAATCTTCAGAGCAAGGCGCCCGTTTGTCTTACTCGCTAATGTATGACTGCTCTTCATGTCACATACTCTGTCTATCTGAGTTGTGTGTGTGTGTGTAAGTGTGTGTAAGTGTGTGTGTGTGTGTGTGTTCACTACGAAAACACGCAAATATGTGACGAACTCTGCGATCTTTTGGAGGTACGATGTCGACGTCAAAAAAGATGATTGAATGTGACGTCATGAAAAAGCACGCAACATTAATTGGATTTTTGTCCATTCAAAACGTAGTTTTATATGAAACCTTTCTATCAAGAGCCTTTAGAATCAATCCATACTTGTATGAGGACAATATCATGACACTTTAACTCAGTGTAACAAACGTTTTTTTCAATGTTTTTATTACTTAAGGGGGAAACACAAGAAGCAAACGTCCCCAGGACGACGTTGCATAATTTGTCAGTTTTGCATTTATCTAAAGTGCTGTTCATTTAAGCTTTTCAATGTCCGTTTTAGAAATGTAAAAATGTTAAAATCGGAATTTCCGACTTTTAACTTCATTAGACCAAAAATGTCAGATATTGTCATATATATATTAACAAACTGTTAATAACGTACATAAAATTTGCAAACAGCAGAATATTTAACACCAAACTATGAAACAAATAGAACGACAACAAAACTATCGCCTTGGAACGGTCGGTGATATAAAATAACTCCAGCTTTTGATGTTTGTTGTCAATATCTTGAACTTAATTTACTTGTCGTGCTCATAATCGATCAGCCAAATAGTCTATATTATGCACATGTTAAAGTTGCATAATGCCATAATAATTATTCCCATAATGCCTGTTGGATAAGTTGCAACATGTATCACAGTGGCGAGGGTTCGGGAATGCCCGAGTAGGGCTCCAATGAACCTCTCTTTTTGACCAAATTATTTCGTTTTCATAAAAAATGACAAAACTTAGGCGGAAATACGTATGAAAAAGATCCCTCTCGCCACTATTGAAATTCTTGATGCCAACGTAATTGAAATTAACTGTTGGGGTGAAACGTGGAAATGTATGATTTCAGCAGTTTAACTTAGGATATTTGATATTTACAGACTTCGTTTCTTATAGCATAGATTCTTGATAGGTTGTCGTAGTGACTTAAAAGGGTACATTTTCGAATAAATAAACATTCAAGAAAATTCTTAAATTGTTTTGGGACAAAACAGTATTTGGGACTGTACGTATGCGTGTCTGACAAAAAGAAATTTTTGCATTTCAATTCTAGTAGGGTTTGAAACGTGGTTGCTACAGTACAGTCAGCGTGATGTTTATATCCTTCGCGCTCACGCACGAAAGAAAAAAGGATTAAGTTCCACGCAAAACCCACGCAAAACCCTCGCTCATTCCTCGCAAAATCCACGCTTGTTCCACGCTATGTCCACGTTCATTCCTCGCAAGAAGCGTGTGAGTTGCGTGAGATATAAGCAGTTCCACGCTTGCTCACGCTTTCCACGTTCATTAAGGAAAAGAAGCGTGGAAAGGATTAAGAGACATGCGAGAAAAGGATTATCGTTTCGTCTTGTTCAAAAGGGTAAAATTTATTAAAGTTTTATGACCAAATTAAATAAATAATATATATTTAATTTATTTATCCTACGTACGAGGTCGGCAACTAAGTATGATGACGGCAAACCTGTACAAATACCGAATGATAGTTACACTCGTACAACAAAGCGGCTGTACGTAAATACACGAGTTGCAGTCTGAGCAATACGTTATTCAGTGTTGATTCAATTATCATCGTAGATTAAGTGATGAATAAATTTGCACGTTTAAATATTATTTAGCAGCGTGGTGCATTTTGACTGCCGCGGTTTTAGATGCAGAACATTGTACATTTATATCTGATACTTTTGCCATAAGAAACGATGAGCACTCCGGTTTGTTGTTTTGCAGAACATCTCTCAAATAAATGCGTCTTTCGTATTCTCTAAGATGCCTAACGTCAAATTAAAGCTCGACCTACATGTAATACGGTTCAAGCACCTTGCTACATGTACATGTATCATTTAATTATTAATTACGATGCACGTTACAATTAAATTTACATGCAATTAATTTATCTTAATTTCATCTTAAGAGTCGGTATAATGCCCCTGCAAGAGTTCTGATTCCCTTTAACCTATTGTTTTATCTTTCAAGCATTTACCAAAGTCAACAAAATCAAGGTATTCTTTTACGCAGGATTAATAAGCGACATAGTCTCTAAGTTATAATTAACAACTCTAATTTGGTGCATAAAGTTATAAATTATCCTAATCAAACAAACACACAATTCAGTTTGTGTGATAACTGATAAAATGCAAGAATATCTTTGACATTTGAAACTTTAGAAAAAAAATAAGTTAAAAAATCGAAAACAAAAGAAAGAATAGAAAATACAAACACAAACTACGTTTGCGCGTGTCTTCTTTGTTTCGGAAATGTAACACACCATACTGATTAGTACATGTACATGTCCGTACGCGGCAAAGTTCCAGACTTTCAGTGGTGCAAATGACTTCACTGCTTTTATTTTGCTTGTTAAGAGACATATACATATATATAAAAATGAAAAATATCACTTTTTTTCATGTCCCTTTTTCCTGAGCGTGAAACGAACGTGGTAAGCGTGAGCGAGCGTGGGACTGTAGATATCTCACGCAACTCTCTTAATCCTTTCCACGTTTCGTTTCACGCTACAGTTAAGCAGTTCCACGTTTCATCTCCTAATTCCACGCAAACCTCACGCTACTTCCTCGCAAAACTCACGCAAAATCCACGCTTGTTCCACGCAAAATCCACGGAAAAAAGTCACGTGACATGCGAAATTCCACGTTCGTAAGCGTGAGAGATATAAACATCACGCTGACTGTACTGTATCTTAACGTTTAAGTTGTCTAAGCGTCGACTGGATGTGTTTTCGATATCTCTGACACAGTCAACTTAAAGAATTCTTTTTGTGAAATTTTAGCGTTGTTCAACAGCCGTTGAAATATATTCAGATTTCAAAATATCGATATAAAAATGTTTAAGATCGACGATCCTTCAAACTTATGAGGATCCAGTGTACTTTTATATAATATGAATAGAGGGTTTCCAATTCAGGGTTGGGTAAATTCTGTTCTTCTGTTTGTTCGTCCATTCATCTATGTGTGTTTTCCGACGTCGTTGCCGCCTCTCAAAGATAAACTGAGCATGTACATAATAATAATCGGCCTCCAATTAACGTCTCTCTAAAAGCGGCAGCGACGGGTAGTAGACCTAACTATACATAATGTTATGAATTTTGAGGGCTTCGTGGAAGATTGGTCATGACAAACGAGCGTCCCTCTCTAAACAAATACGTTACCTAGATTACATTCTGCATGTAGCACACTTTCTTCAGCCTCCAATACCAACTGAAAGGCAGCAGCCATTTCTAGCACACCAGTCTTTCGGATGAGTCCTTAAACCGAGCTCACGCCTCCATATGACATTAGCTCTTGAGTGGGACGAAAAACACCAAATCAACCAATTTCTAGTACATGTACAAAATTTAGGACAAAATTTGTCAGATAGGACGCCGAAATAGCTGTCCTACGTTTAAGACAAAATCTGAGAACTTCCTAAATTCCTTGAGTTTGATGAAACACGACTTTGGTCTTTAAAACGTCCTGGGACATTTTCAAGGACAAAATCTTGTCTTAAACACTTTGATGAAACTGGCCCCAGAAACTCTCCTAAGTCATGATAAGAACATTCGAAAGTCTTTCACAATAATAGTTGACAATCGCGGATGATCCAAAAAGTCAGTTTGTTATATACGTTATACTCTCATTAATCTGTATAAGTTGTCATTGTTACCATCTAGCTTCTCTTCATTTACAAGACTTTCTAAGGTTATGCTGGAGTAACTATGCATTACGAAAACTTGCCCATGCAATATACAGAGATTTTTTTAGCTTTAAAATTTAAAAATTTCAGCTGAAAAATTTTGATAGTTTTCTTATTTTTTGCTCAAAACATGGATTGTGGGTACACGTTAGAACCGCCTTGGCGGTTCTAACGAGTACCCACAATCTATGCTTTGGAGCAAAAATATGATAAATAGGTATGTATACCTCTTTATACCCCAGTTTTGCCATATAAAAGTGGGGTTCAAGAGGGTATACATTACATGGACATGTTTTCGTGATGGTCATCTGCTACCTCTTTCAGTGCCTTGACGATTGACTTATCAATTTGATATTAATATCATATACCAGTTATTCGGCGCCCAGGGATCTCCATCGTCGGGCAACTTACTGAATCTGTTGAGTCCTCGTTTTTGATTCATCAGGGTGGTTATCATGATTTATTCATTTGTCCTTGATGATTCATTGACGACTAGTTAGAGGTTCACAACGAGAACCAAACAACTAGATATATGTTGTGGACCACTGCAGAAGATGAGGGTGAGGTTAGGCGCCTGAAAACCGGTTTAACCCCCCCCAGTAATTTTGATATTACTGATAGTTCCAAGGCGATACTACTGTTGTGGTTCTAATTGTTTTGTGTTTTGAAGTAGATTTTTGTGCTGTTTGAGCCTTAAGTACGTTTTCATATTTTTAGTTAAGTTCGGTGACTGAGTGGCCGCCTGTTGCGAAAATAGCTGCTCCCTCGGCTTACGATATGTTTTCTTGGTGTCATTTAAGTTTTTCCCACCCCTCGCTTTGTAGAGTTGGAATTTCCTTCTGATTGCGCCATTTCCTACTTGTACCTTTTGATAAAAAGCTAACACAATATTACAATTACCTCTCTTTTTATACTGATCATACGTAAGTTCTGTTTGTCCTTTTGCTTCGCCATTCAACATCTCGTCATCTTTTTTCTCACTTGTTGTCTTTTGAGCATCAAGCATCAGCTGTAGCAAGTCTTTATGGGCCTATGCAAGAACAATATTATACGCTCAGAGTAAGATAGTCTTCGGAATGGGACTTTAGGTCTGTTTGTTCCATTTCCTGTCCATAGCAAATTTTTGCCTATTGGTAACCAAATGGTAGAGAATTTGACTCGGTAAAGCAAGGTCTACAGTTAGAATACTAGTCTTTGCGCAAGAGACACTAACTCCAAAAGTACTGGTTAATACACAGAATAGGATTTAAACGTCAGTTTAGAGCACTTGAACTGTGGTCGCAGATATAGGTTTGGGAATAATGTTCTAATTATCTGATGCATATCCGTTGTGCAAACTATTTTAATAACTTTTTTAATGATTTGATACGTGGCGAATATCTGACATCTACCTCCTTAATATTTGTTTCAGACCTGGCCCCGAGGTTATAAAACTTTTTTCATGCTCAGCTCATTTAAGACTAAAATTTATCCTCATCAATGTTAAAATGTCAAACAGTGTTGGTATTTTAACGTTTATGAGCTGGATTAATTGAAGCCGTTGGTGATATCAACGTAATCGTGAAATTTCAATTTGTTTGGGCCATTTCAGTATTTATTATATTTTAAATTTCATGCATAGCTTAATTGAGCATGAAACTAATATGTAACATTGCGACCTGGTCGGAAACCCCTAGATACGTTTTGTGTTGTTTTTGTAGCCCTTTCAGATAAAAAAAATATATTCTCAGAATGCAAAAGAGACCTTTGAACCATATTATAAACAGAAATAGCCCAGGTTTGAAATATTGTAAGCCCTAGATTGATGAGGACATCGGTACCCCTCATTTATTTCTTAAGAAAGTTTTACACCTCCGAAGGATCGAACTTAAATTTATTTTCTATTTCAGGTAAATTCATATACCAACCATCGGATCATTCTGTCTTTCTTTTAATATAGCATCTACAGTCGACTTGAAGAATTCATAAATGTTCTGTCCAATCAAAGGTACAGGTATTTTGTCCACTAGAGGCTTCAGCTCAGGAAATAATACTGGAATGATATTTGACATCAGGAAAACATGTCCGTGTGATGTATATTCCCTTAAACCCCACTTTTGTATACTGGGGTATACATGGGTATACCTATTTTTGCTCTAAAACATAGATTGTGGGTACTCGTTTCCAATTGCCTCGCTAACGTGTACCAATAATCTATGTTTGGAGCAAATAAAAAATAACATATCAGTTTTTTCTACTTAAATGCTAGCTCTTCCAGCAGTAAGAAAAATGTATACCGCACGTACGTGTACACGTATATATATGTTCGTATTAATGAAGTATATCATAGCCCGAGCATTAGAACTAGATAATAATTGAGTGTACTGCTAACAAAAATAGTTATTAAAAAGTGCAAGCAGGCAACGATCAGGAAACGACGCAATCAGAAAGAAAACCCCACTCCTGAAACCGAGGGGCGGGAAAAACCAAAATGACACTAAAGTCTATAAAAAGAGAACTGTGGGAAAGATCGGCATACGGACTGTACTCTATGCCAAATTAAGCGCACGTTTCTGTCTTCTCAAGAAAAGCTTACCCCCATCTTTTTTAAATCAAACAAGTAGATCGCAGCTCTTTTTATTTATTTTTAATTCAGTTTTACGTCCCTTTCAAGATTATTTCAGCTCATATGCGACGGGCCAATCAGTAGGTGGGCGAAAACGGGAGAACCCCGAGAAAAACCATCTGGCACACCCGCAAGCAGAATGTAGCTTGTCGCAGCTCTTTCTAAGCAATAAGCATCTCACTGCACATTTTGACGCAATTTTAAGAGAAGCCGTTTCTCGAAAAACATTTTCTAAATTTTATCGCATACACTATGAGTTGATTTTCAAATTTAATGTTGGGCTGAAGACGTTTTTACGCACGCGGGCCTTTCGAAACCAGAATTTTATGGTGACTTGGTTTACAAATTTAAGAGACTTATAGGAAGGAATGTTTTTTTTCTTTTCAGTTCAGAAAGATCATAACACGTAACAGATGTATAGGTCATAACTTGAATGTTATGCGAGAGTCTGCATGCTTAGTTTTTAACCCAATCATGGTTGATAACTATGCTGCTTTCTTTAATTGCACGCCGGTGGCTCGGGCGTCAAACTCTTTGATGGCCCCGACATAAAGCTATTCATTTTAGTTGATTGGGGTTTGAGCTTCTAGTCTGTTGCTTGGCCCACTGGGGTTCAACTGGTCACGGTTTTCTCCCCACCCCCCTGGTTTCAGTAAGTGATTCGGCGCCCAGGGATCTTCATCGTCGGGCAGCTTACTGAATCTGCGAGTCATCGTTTTTGATTTATAAAGGTGGTTATCGTGATTTATTTGTTTGTCCTTGATGGATCATTAGTAAGCACCCCCAGTTATTCCAAGGCGGAACTGCTGCTATCGTTCACATTTATCCAAGTTATTCCATTTATGAGTTTAATGTTGCAAGCCTTTGTGACCACCCGAATATCAGTTGGCTGTTCACATAGCCCTCCGCATTTTACTTGTTCTATCCAAGCTAGAACTGTGACCACCTTACCTTCAATAACTGCTCACCCAGTTTTCCGTAATCATGGTTATACGTGTTTCATGTTGGTACCTATGTATAACATTTTCCTAACATGATTTCTTTATTTCATGTTGATATTTATATATAATAACCGAACCACTACAGAAGCTGAGGGCGAAGTTAGGCACCTGTAAAATCGATTTAAGGCCCCCCCAACTGATAGTTCCAATGCGATACTTCTGTTGTGGTTCCATTTGTTTTATGTTGAAGTCGAAATTTTGTGCTGTTTGAACCATATGTACATTTTCATGTTTATTTAAGTTCGGGTAACTAAGAGACCGCCTATTGGGAAATAGCTGCTCACTCGGCTTACGTTATGTTTACTTAGTATAACTACCTAATTGTCACCTCGGTTTTTGGAGTGGTAATTTCTTTCTGATTGCGCCTTTTCCTGATCATTGCCTACTTGTATCTTTCTATGATTACAACAGGAAAACATATCAATGAAAACTATATCCCCTTGATCCCACATTTTTATAGTGAAAGGGGTATGCATATTTTTTTTTTTTTTTCCAAAGCATAGACTGTGGCGAGGCGGTTCCAACAAGTACCCACATTATCTGTTTTGAGTTAAAAATAAAAAACAAATTCAACCTTTTTTTCACCTGTAGGAAAAATCTGTGTATATACTTTTTATGATTTTGTTATGTATAATCTCTGTCGTCAATTGCAATTCCATGCCGGTTCTTGTAATGTTACTTACTGGCTACTATAGCTAATGGATTCACAAAAAGATCGAAGTCAATAAGCTTCTGTGTATATTTGACATATGGGCTATCTGGATTGTTCTGCGAGTCGATTTCAATACCAAACGCCGTCGTAAAAATCACATCTAATGTGTATCCTCTGAGAACGCTGTAACAGTTAATAAAAGCGACTATATAAATCAACGAACAAAAACAGGTTTACATGTGTACATGTAACATACATATTATGCAAATGCATGTAAATGTATATATAATAATAATGTAACATACATATTATGCAAATGCACGTAAATGTGTAAATAATAAAAATCTCGACGCATGTTCGAAGGATGGGTACGATAACAGCTATTTCTAAGTAAACAGATCAGTTAAAACCGAAATAATAATCTAATATTAAGAAATTACCCGTTGTCAAGCGTACTTATTACAATGTGAAAAATTTAATGATACGTTACGGATCAATATTGAAGCCGTCGCCTTGGTCTTGACGCTTCGTTTCCAGGCTGTCAGTAAAACTTCTTAAACATTTATGAATGTGGGACTGCATCTGGCGTGCAAAAATATAACATAACTAACTAATTAACTAAAGAACGAACGAACTAAATAAATAAAAAATAAATAGATAAAAAAATAAATAAATATTAGAGGGATAAACACTCTTTCGCCAAGCCAATTATGGTTCAATTATTGTTAAATGGGTGGAATGATTAAAAGTTTAATATATCCATGAAATAGGGGTTTTAAGTAATTTTCATGTAGAGGTATTTTCCAGTTTCGCAAAAAGTACAGATATTCGCTCTTGAATTCGCCCTAGAACTGGGACGCGGTAAAAATAAATAAGTACCGCACTTGTAGAAAACAAAAATCAATAAGTGCTTGTATGAAACAAAAATAAGCAAGTTCTTGTAGAAAACAAAAGTACATAAGTTCTTGTAGAAAACAACATCTTACATGTTTCAGTTTCCCTGTAGTAAAGGTTGGACTCAGTGTTTGTCTCATAAACTTCCAGTGGTCTCCTGATGCTATGCTTACTGCAGAACTCCATTTCTTTTCTATTGGAACAGCAAGCTATCAAAAGAGAAAAAACGTTATTAAACAAACATAAAACCCACAAACAGAACTGGTAAATGGAAGATAATGTTTAATTATTTCAAAATTTGAATTACACATTTAACCAGAACTGACACAATCGATAATCAAAGCCAAAAAAAAAAAAAAAAATGAAAATGCAATTGAAACACCAACGTCGCAGCTATTTCCTAAAACGTGACGTGACCACACCATAATAATACAACTACTGATACTACAATTTATAATTAGCAAATACAGAAAGAGCTAGTACAGTTTATACCTACCACCATGGAATGATCAGTGATAAAGACGACGGGGCGGGGCTTTTAACCGGTATTTCAATGAATCAAAATGAAAATAGCTTCGTTTTCGGCTCAACGATAAAATGATTTACAAACCGCTCTGTCTGTGAATTTGGAGAACTGTTTAACTAGAATTTCTTTCAACATTTCTGTGTCGCTGATAACTAGAGTAGGTGTACATCCAAGATACGTTCTGAAATCAAAGTGAATTGCTATTAAAAGTCTTACATATATTTTGTTTACTGATTATTATACAAGTGAATCAATATACATGTAGGTATATGTTTCACATCAAATTAGCGAAACCATATGTAAAAATATGCGGTTTTAAGATATAAAATTCATATTTTTGAAAGTTATATATCCTGTTCTTTAACTGTTTATAGCTTCTGTGTCTTGATTTTAATAACAGTGTCAATAGCTCAGTATCTGACACTACATGTACCTCGATATGCAAGAGCGATGGTGCTTGACCGGAGGTGATTAGTACAGTAGAATTTAGAAGAACAGAACAGAACATATCTTTTATTTCAAACTCAGGTCAACATACATTGACATATGAGAAAATACACAATACAAAAACGCTATATATGCTGAGGCATGGTCATTGCTTACTGTATGCCCTTTAAGGGCTGATTTGTCCAGGTTTGTGGGGGTCAAGTCGTAGTATTCGATAACAGAATGGTAATAACGCTGCAGACTACTGGTACTATAATGAGCCGCCGCGTGGGAAAACCAACAATGTGGTTTCCGAACAGGTCTGACACAAATCAGGCTGCACAGTCACAGAAGCAGGCTAGAAGTTCGAAATTTTTGACTCAAGTAGAGAAGAAATAGTACTATTTAGACACACAGTCATCTGACATTTCAGCCGAGGAGATTAGAGAATCATTCCAATCTCAAACACTAGTGAATAGTCTTGGGCAAAAAAAAGCTACATGTAGGTAATTAGGCATTTGTATTTACTGAAATGCCAAGGATGTACAATGACTTACCCAAAACACTTTCCATGCTTTTCTACCATTGTAACATCAATGTACCCAAACCCCTAGCAAAATATGTGAACATTAGCATATGATCTGAATAACTGCACATGTGACAGTTGACTGTAAACAGCCACTCCGGTAAACATTATCATCAATCATGGCTTGTAAGCTTGATCCGTGCTTTTGGATGCAACATGAAACCTAAATTCGAGTGTGTTGTTTGACAAAAGCAAATAATCATTTTATTTACTCAGGAACTTTTAATGCACTGTTTAAGTACAGATCGTACTATAATATTCTGATAGTTTTAATGTCTATAAGTATGCCATTTTTGAACATATATTATGCTGGTCAGTCTGATTACTGGCGGGGTTGCTGAAAACAAACTTTTGAAAGAGACATTACGTTTTGTAAAAAAAAGTGTATCTTGGCAGAATGCAATGCAAGCTATTGCGTTAGTATACGATACATTAAGAACCAACCTTTTTCATGGTCAAAAACATGTCGCCAAAAAGCGGAATGACCGGTTTCTGTGGTATTCCTAGTCTTCTGAATAACGTCTGCTTATACCAGGCATACCTACAAATGATTTAATCATACAACTGATTGAAACAATGAAATCATACTATCCCTGGAACACCTCTGCTAGCGATTCAGATGTTCGATTCTTTCGACTTTCGACTTTAATCGGCACGTTTGTCACGTAATGCTTCTCGTCACGTTTGTCACGTAATGCTTCTCGTCATGTGTGGATAATATGTATGAATGATTAGTGCTTTTGAAAGAATGCGGCAGCAACCACCATCCAGACGATGTTATTGTTAATGTGTGAATAGATAGAAAATAGGTTTCACCTATTTTTCATCTATTTTCACCTATTTTTTCGCCAAATAAGTTATTCGGCGCCCAGAGATCTCCATCGTCGGGCAGCTTACTGATTCTGTTGAGTCCTCGTTTTTGATTCATCAGGCTGGTTATCATTATTTATTTGTTTGTCCTTGATGATTCATTGACTCGTTAGAGATTCACCACGAGGACCAAACAACTACTTAAATGTTGTGAACCACTGCAGAAGATGAGGGTGAGGTTAGGCGCCTGTAAAATCGATTTGAGTCCCACTCCCAGTAATTTTATATTTATTGATTTTGTTTATTTAGTGATCGTTTCAATGCGGTACTTTCGTGTGATTCCATTTGTTTTATGTTTTGGTGTCGATTTTTGTGCTGTTTGAACCTTATGTACGTTTTCATATTTTCATTTAGGTTCGGGAAACTGGGTGGCCGCCTGATGGGAGATGGCTGCTCACTCGGCTTACGGTGTGTTTTCTGAGTATAGGTGCCTGGTTATTAATTTAGTTTTTCCCCACCTCATTTTTTGGGTGGGAATTTCTTTCTAATTGCGCCTTTTCCTGATCGTTGCCTACTTGTACCCTTTCACGCCTTACGAGTATTATATTAGTACTGCTTGAAAATGAAACTTCGATTTTGCCAATTAATTTATATATGAGTATAATTAAATACCTGCGTAACGGAAAACATTTTACACATTACAGTGTAACTACATAAAACACTTACATTAATACGGAAAGTAGTAACATGGCAATCCATGCTATCCACCCTGGGACACTGATCAATCCTAATATCTCCATCTCAGAATAATTTGGAAAATCGTGTGCCAGTAAACTTGCGTAATTGAAGTTTAAAACTGAAATTCAAACTATAATAATTCAGATATATATAATGAATTGGTTTTTGCGCAGTGGTTATCGAAAGCATTTCTTTTGTACCTATACAAATAGTGTACATATAAGGCGCATTTAATATCAAAGTTTAAGAAGTAGGTTATCCATATTTGGCAAAACAGACAAGACATACGAGCCACCACATGAGAAAAACAACAATCTGCATTTGCGAAACCAAAGGCGCAGATCAGCTTCGCAGTAACTGCGAAGCTGTTCAGCGCCTTTGCTTTCGCTACATGGATAGTGCAATTCCTTTACTTTCTTATTCTAAAAGTTACAGCCTCTAGCCATCGTCTGTATTAGTACAGCTTTGTTTGTGTTAGACCTATTCGGAAACAACATTGTTGGTTATCTCATAACGTGGCTTATTACGTAGTCTGTTTTATTTGTAATGTCATATTAAATGCTACCAACTCGAAGTATCGTTGGAATTTGGTCTACTACAGATGTCTCGATAATTTTGGTTGATTTATATCTTTCCGTCATTTGAGCAGTGGTAGTGTTAGGTGCACAAGGAATTGGCATGACATTGTGTTTCTGTGTCGATCACAGCGTGTGCAAACTCTGATCGATTGTGTTTATATTCGAAGCACTGATTGCACTCGTAGTCGCACAGTATTTTCGCCAACAATCTATCCTCACGTTTAAATCTAATGTTCGATTTTTTTTTTATATTCTGACACATGTAGGTTTCTTGCTGTTTTATGTCTTGGTGTTGATTTTTGTGCTGTTTGCGCCTTATGCGCATTTTCATATTTTAGTTAGGTTTAGATAACTGATTGGCCGCCTATTGGGAAATAGCTGCTAATTCGGCTTACAATGTGTTTTCTTAGTACACGTATCTAATTGTCTATTTAGTTTTTCCCACTGCGGTTTTTGGAGTGGGAATCTCTTTCTGATTGGGCCTTTTCCTGATCACTGCCTACTTGTACATTTTCATGAATCTATTTTGGAGACACGTATCTTGATAGGTGAAACAAGAGCCTACTTGATTGTGCTCTTCAGCTATGATCAGGTACATGCGACATGACGATATTATAGAGATCAAATATGATTTTCCATTCATAAAAGAGGGGAGTGTTGAAAAAAGAGGGCACAAACGAAAGGAATAATTTTACAGCCTCATCACATTTCCATACGCGTAAAATTTGTCATCCTCATTATTGTTCCGGGTGGACTTTAGCACGTGTTTTACATGGCGCCCGGTAAGTATATAGATCAACAAAAGCCATATATTAACAGCATTGCTATATAAATACATGGCTTTATCATGCGACAAGGGTATGTTTGCAATAATATTAGTTTATTCATAGTTTACATCGATGATAGTATTGATAATAACGTCCTATTTTTAAAGTTTCCATGCAACAGACAAATTGCATAATTGGAATACTGAGGCGATAGTTCTGTAGTGGTTCTATTTGTTGTATGTCTTAAAGTCGATTTTGTATGCTGTTGGAACCTTATGTACACTCGTATACGTTTTCATAGTTTTAGTTAAGTTCGGGTAACTGAGTGGCCGCCTATTGGGAAATAGTTGTTCACTCGTCTTACGATATGTTCCTTAAGTATAATTACCTAATTGTCAATTTTCCCGCCTCGATATTTGGAGTGGAAATTTCATTCTGGTTGCGCCTTTTCCTGATCATTGCCTATTTATACAACTGACGTAGAAAATCGAGTCATCGTTACACGTGTAGTACCATAAAAAACTTGTTATGGACATATAAGGACAATTATATAATTGGTCATTTAAGGGCGATTTACAGATTGTTCATTATTTACTGTCGCCATGACGTGACCTGCACTGTCCCGTTTACCTGTTGAATTCACAGAGCTCGGAACCAAACCTTACCTTTGATTCGCCTTCACCAATTTATTGGTTTATGTCAAAATAGTCATTCACTTTATTTACACACTGTATTGATAAAATATTTTTGCTGTTATAGTCTATGTAAACTATGATGCAGTATATGAATCAGTATTTGTCTATATAAAATGCTGTCTTAAAGTGTCTTATTGATTACATGTTTTACATAAACAGTAAATAATGGAGATCCTTGGTTTAGTTGATGTACCCGTATGGCTTTTAGGAATACTTATGTTTATGGTGACAGTTTACCTGTAAGTGACAACCTATTTTTCTATCTAAATATACAAACTGAATTGCGTCAAAATTGACTTACGTGTCTCAGTGACACCTATAAAAATTTGGATCATTTATAGTGTCATCAGCGATTAAATGCACTTGTATTTGCGCTTGAACCACAAGCACTGTATACTGTGGCTACTGTCGTTCTCGAAGTTGCAAAGTAAAACAAAATATATACATGTAGCTTGCGCAAATCCCTTAACTGAATTGAACTTATATTTTAAACAGCAGTGTTGCAATTTAATAGTATACATGTAAGACTGGTCGCATTTTTTTTCAAGAATGTTACAGATTATATATTAACAATAAGCCAGGTCTATGGAAAACTCCTTCAAGAGAAAGAGCATTATCATTTTTTTCTGGTCAGATACATTAGTGACATAAGTAGGGCGGTTGTCATTGTGACATTGATCTTGTGTTTCAGTTACACACGATACAAACAGACGACATTTACAAGAATAGGTATTTACCAGAAACAGACGACTTTCCTATTTGGAGATATAAAATCATTTGCTAAAGAGGTGATAATGCTTATACCACACTATGTTGCTAAAAGTTCTTCGTTGCAATTTAATACAGTTCACACAAAGTCGTAACATCTGAGGTTCTGGTCATCTCGATTCCCAAAAAGATCCGGCAGTGGCTGTCTAGTCCAACAATTGATGCCGTTAGTCTGCAATGCCAGTTTACTGAAAAGTGCTCATTACCGCGTTGATGATTACCAAAATAGAGACACCATTTTGCCATTATTATTTTAGGTGGCTAATGGAATATATTGAATCGTTAGGAAAATAATTTTTATACAAATGTAAGATAAGAAAAGTCAAGGAAATGATACACTTAAACTCCCATCCCACACAGCAGCAAAACAGGCACTATTCATCACACAAAAACATTAAATTTAATATAGAGATGGGGACAAATTGAAACTAAACCCCATCAACGTGGCTGACGGTTAAATTTATTGTTGCAGGGTCCCGGATACTTAAACTACGATTTGGTAAAACAAAATGGGAAGGTGTTCGGGTATGTATCGTCAGGGCGGATTTGTTTTTTGAAACATAAATATAAACTGATACTGATTATACCTAACTGACACAACCAAAAATGTACCCTCGCTTAGTTTCCGTCTTTTTTCGTTTATTGCTGCGCAAGAAACCTCTTTATCAGCATTTTGTAATTTGAATAATTATTCACAAAGACTGTAGCTGTGACCTGTCTGCTTTCCTTACGAATACTGGTTTGGTGTTGTCACTCAAATATTTCAGGACATATTTTGGAAACGTCCCAGTGTTAACGGTAGCAGACACAGATATAATTAAAGAAATAATGGTGAAACAATTCTCAAACTTCACAGATAGATGGGTAGGTTGTGTTATAGTTGTAGTTCTATTTGTTTCATGCCTCATTGTGTCATTGTTGTGCTTTTTTGTTTGCGTATTCATGTATCTAGTTAATTCGGGTAACTAAGTGGCCACCTTTGGGGAAATAACTGCTCACTCAGCTTGAAAGTGTTCTCTTTTAAGTGAACCAGGACCTAATTATCTTTTGGGGGTTTCCTAACAAGGGTTTTAGGGTCTGATGTTTGGTCTGATTGCACCAGTCCCTGATCCTTATTTTCTCCACTTGCATATTCTTTGAATTGATCGCTTCTCTTAATAAGCACACTTCTAGTATTTCTGTTTGCTGCTTCATCAGAATATTACCTGTATTTGTATTTAAGATTTTTTTTTAATTATGGACATTCATCTTCCAGAAAATTGGCAGTTCCGATAAGAACTCGATTTGGAATTCAGCTATCACAAGCGCTGAAGGGGAGACATGGAGATTTCTACGAACAACTCTGAGTCCGTCTTTTACAAGCGGAAAACTAAGATACGTAAGTCCGCCTGTATTTTGTAAATTAATTTCAAAGCAACATCCTGTCATGTGATATAAAAGGTTCAAGTAGGCAATGGTCAGGAAAAGGCGCAATCGGAAACCAATTCCCACTCCAAAGACCGAGGTGGGAAAACTGAATTGACAATTAGGTACTTCATATCGTAAGCCGAGTGAGAAGCTATAGACAGCCTCTCATTTGCCCAAACTTAACTATGATAACGTTCTATAATCATGTGATAAGACACATAAATAATCTAACCTAATTGTTGTTCCAATATTGATGAGAACTTTAAATATACGAGAACAATCACAGAAAAATGGAAGGGGGTATACCAACGGAAACATTTATATATCAGCAACCAAAAGCTTAGAGAGCTGAAATTGGTATCAAATGAATGCTATGACAATAATCTATAACCATGTAATAAGATATATAAACAAGCCGACTATCTTGTTGCTCAAACATTTAAGAAAACTTAAAATATAAGAGAAAAACACAACCAAATGAAGGGGGTATACCAATAAAAATGGCAATATCTCAGCAACCAAAAGCCCTAGAGAGCTGAATTCGGTATCAAACGATTGCTAGCATCACATTTGTTATAAAAATGATACAAAACATAAATAAAACGACTTTTCCTGTTTTTCGAATACTGATGAGAAGTTTAATTTTATAGAATAATCACAGAAAAAATGGAGGGAATTTCAACAAAATCATTAATATCTCAGCGACAAAAAGCCCTAGAGAGCTGAAATTAGTACCAAATCATTACTAGGAACTTTCACCCCCTTATGATAAGATATATACATATTCTGACTTTCTTGGTGTTCGGATATTAATGAGAACTTTAGATATTAGAGAAAATGACAGCCATATGAAGGGTGTTTACCAAGAAAACAACTTATATCTCAGCTATAGAATGCCTTAGAGTGTTGTAAATGGTATCACATGATTGCCAAGACATTACACTATTGGCCTATTGTTTAATAAATAAACCACTTTAAGTACTCTTTTGTGAATGTTATGTAAAGGTTACAAAGTTACAAAAATAGATACAGGTCATCCTGCAGGTATACCAGGTCATTTTTTTTTCTCTGTAATTTCTAGTTTTCGTTAATATGCATGAAAGAAAAATATAGATGAGCCTTATATGTATATCAGACTTTAGTGTGGTAGTACATTGCCATAGCATTCACTTGATACCACATTAGTGCCCAATGTTATCTACAGGCCAGGTACAAATGATTCCATACATGTTCGAATATCCCCTAATTTTTGCCGGAACTTTTGTCCAATTTCTATGATTCTGTTGATTTCATGGATATTATAAATTCAGAGATATGATGATTTGAATATTATGTATGTAGGTGAAAGTTCTTTGTCTATTCATTACTTTTGATCAAATTATTGTTCTGAAGCATGCTGTTCCTGTGATATAAGTATTTTATTAATATACCCCAGCACTTTAGAATATTATTTACAATTAGGGGTTGGTGTAAAAAAGACAATTCTATTGTAAAATATACAAATGTGTTCATTTTTAGGAACAATATCTTTGGCATAAAGGTTACATTAAGGAGGTCCTCTGATCTAACTGGCAGCCATGAGAATTTGTCCTTGTGATGCGAGATAGATCCTATAACCCTATTTATATCTCTTCAATAGTAGTAGATATTTCCCTCCTTTTCCTGATTTTCAACTTTTTAATGAATATTCATGAATATGCAAATGACGAAAATTTCACATAGGCTCATAACAACAACAAATTTATGAAATTTGTGTTAATTGTGCCGAAAATGAGTCACAACGATAGTGTAGGCTTGAAATTAGTTAATTTATGGGTTTTAATGATTGTCTATCATTTTAACGTTTTCATTAATATTCATGAAGATATCATGTGTACGTTACTTATAAAGGAATCAAAGGGTTATGTCTAAGCTTTAAAAAGAGATCGAGTTCAATGGTGTAGGATAAGTAACAGCCGAGGAATGATTGATTTTCTACGTCTACGTCTACCCCCATTATTTCTATACAAAAGATGATATCAGGTCATACAATAAAACATAGCATAAAACGCAAACGCTTCCACTTCCAGATGGCAGAAAACACAATTTGATTCCATATTCTTTCAGAAAATCATAGAGCAGAAAATTCCCCCTGGGTGGGGTTGGGGATGAGCGTTCGCCCTACTGGCCATCAGCCTACATGTGATTGAATAGCAATATTAATAATGATATTTATAAATTTTGCTATCGTCTCATAAAATTTATTTTAGATGACGACATTCATCAACAAGTGCCTGGACAACCTAATTGAAATTTTCGAAGAGAAAAGACAAGAACATGAAGATGGTTTTAACATCAGTCCGTAAGTGAAAATATTTCGTTAATATGACAATGTATAATTTGTATATATGATGGTATTTTTTTATTTTTATTCAGTTTAACGTCCCTTTCAAGATTATTTCAGCTCATATGAGACGGGCCAATCAGTAAGTGGGGCGAAAACGGGAGAACCCCGAGAAAAACCACCTGGCACACCCGCAAGCAGAACTTGGCTTGTGTCACATGTGGCCAGAGGGGGCTCAAACCCACACCAGACACAGCGGTGACATGATCGAGTGATTAAGAAACAGCGCTCTTAACCACTCGGCCACGGGGGCCGCCATGATGGTATTTTAATTTTGGCAGTTTCTGAAAGGAACATATTACACATAAACGACTTTGTTTAAGGTGGACCGATGTTTATTTTTCCTTGGTGATGATACCTTTTTCCTTTTTCTGCATTTTTGAAAGACAAATATATTTTTGTTCGTAATTATGCACATTTGTATTCGCGGAGGCTTTAGAAGTAACAGTTTTTACTCGTACTATGGTATTTCAGAGTACTACGAGGCTATACGATGGATACTATATGTAGTACAGGCTTCGGTTTGGATGTCGATTCACAGCGTAATCCAGATAACCCCTTCATAAAGCATGCCAAAATGATCGTGGAACAATCGTTTTCTGGGAATCCCTTGGTTATGTTTGCACGTAAGTCAACAGTCCGCATGTCAAACAATAATTTGCTGGGTGAAAAAAAGAGACGTTAAGCGGAGGGTTTTTACACATTAGCGTATAACCCAAACGCGCGCTGGGTATATGAAATATCTCAACGCGCTGAAGATTTTGGACGTATGAAAATAAATTTGTTTCTTTAACTCGTTTCAGCAGTCACACATTAGCGTGTGACTGAGGCGTATGCCGGGCGTAATAAGTACGAAAACGCTGAAAATTTTGTCGTACGTTTGTGTTACGTCCCAGACACGCTAAACACGCGGCGCGCATCAAACGTTGGGCACTGCAGCAATATCTTGTAAAATCGGAAAGCGCATGTAGGGTAAACTAGCGAGCGATAAAACGTGCATCAAATGTGTTCAAAGCGTATTTAATGCACCTGTAGAGCGCTTGAAACTTATTCAAAACGTATAAGACACACGCCCGAGACGTGCCGAGCTTCTAGAATTTTTTTAAGCATGTTTAAACATGTTTTGAGTCCAAACGCGCACGAAACGCGCACCGACTTTCAGCGACGTACAGCGACGCGCACCGGACGTACACCAAGCGTACCAAACGCACTCGAAACGCCTTTTGACCGTGTCTGCGACGTGCGTTTGGCGTAATATGTGGAATTTTGTAATTTTGAACTCACAGGTGAGCTTATAGGATAGGCAGGCATCCGGCGTCCGTCGCCAAAGAAGAATATTTCTGAAGCTAGTGGACCGATCTAGATCAAATTGTATGTGAGCCATCACTGGGTAGGCGAATTGTCTGCATTAGTTTTTGGAGTAGATTGTATCAGAATCGTGGTTTCCATGGCAACAGATAGCTCCTTTAGACTTTTAATGGTTAAAACTTGAAAAAAGTTTTTCTCTGAAACCACAAGGCCTACAGCTTTGATATTTGGTATGTGGCAATAGTTTTAGTTTCCTATTCATACTCCTTGGGTCAAATTTGGCCACGTCCAGGGGGTCGATAGTCTCCATAGACTTACTATAAGAAAACCTTCAAACATCAGTATCGCCAAAGCCAAATGGCAGATATAATTACACACACAACAGTAGGAAATATTGCATATTGTTTTAGGGTACATCGGACTGGAACTCTGGCTGCCATGGCAACATATACATGTACGTTTTAATGAGAAAAATAATTAAAATCTTCGCCTTGACACCACAGGGCCCACAACTTTGATATTTGGTATGTGGCAATGGCTAATGGTACATAAATTGTGCCATTCATGTCCCCGAGGTCAAATTTGGCCACACTCCGGGGATCGATATTCTCTAGAGACTTACTATATAAAACACCTTGTTATTTGAAGCGAAAAACTTGCAGGAAATTTCAAATGGACAGAATATCGATTATTCTGAAAAAAAAAAAAGTATTACACCAGGGCTTCATCCGTCCCGGCACTGGGGCTATATACCATAATATTCAAACATTTTATTGGTATATGAAGCAGATTTCAGGTTAGCGTTTACAGGACCATTGGTCCTCTGGTTTCAACACGCCCGGCGCGCGTTTCACTTATACGCTAATGTGTGACTGCTATTTTAGGTAGTTTGGTATTGTATATTTTCTACCAGACGAAAAACATCTTTACAGCAGATGTCTATGACGCTGAAAACGATGAATTTCTCCGCAAAAAATGCAGTTATACGTAGCAGTGTGTATTGAACAGCAGCAATTGCCGTAACAGTAGACTAGGTGGGCTTCTTTAAAGAATATAAGAATCTTACATGAGTGTCAGGTATGGATAGACAAATCTGTCCCGAGGGTCACATTTTGGCATCACGAGGCTCGCCCAGTGATGCCAAATTGTGACCCGAGGGACAGATTTGTCTATCCATACCTGACACGAATGATGCACGCCTTAATGCGGCGAAGCTTGATTTTTATACTATTTACCTAGAAAAATGCTACAATCGCGGCGTCCGCCATTTTGAATTAAAACGTTTTGACGTCATCGTGACGTGTGCGCTTAGCGACGAAATTACGTGACGTCCTTTACAACCAAAGTTAAAAAGAACACTTGAACGCATGGTGCGACCGGGGTGAGATAAAGAGGGTGAGATAAGAATTTCTCACATGGGGTAAAACACAGGATTTCTCTATCTGGTGTGCAAGAAAAACCATTTTGTTGTAGTGTTTTTCCCGGATCTGCCATCAATACTGCAGCCAAGTAATGAACGGATGATTGCCAAGAAACCGTGCGACTTCTTCAGAACGGCGACTGAAACTGCAATCAATGAGAGACAAAATGATAATGTGGTAAAACAAGTTGATCTAAAGGAAAACAACATTTCTCATGAAGGACAGAGACATTTCAAAACACTTCCAAATTTAAACTTCGCAAAATAGTTTTATTTTAACTGAATGGTATGTAACTCATTTTATGAAATTAATATGTAAATCGTGTTTTGATCAGTTTGTATTTTGCACGTGGTGAGGCTGTAATAGCCAAAACCGCGGAAAGCCCATTACATGTACCTTTTGTCATTAATATTTTAACTGCTATTAAGGGAGCTCATGTTTATTTTATTTTCATTTTATAGCAACATCGTGATCTGCTGCAGCTTATGATAAATTCTAACGTGAAAGGTACTACAGGTGAAACTGACGAGAAAGAGGCAGACGATTTAACGTTGAATGACAGTAAAAAGAGAGGTACATTGCTGTGGACTACATTTTTGTCAGTGGTGCATATCATTTGCTACCAGTACGGTTGCCTTTTCCCATAGTATTCTGAATACCCAACGAACATTTTAAAACGTTCAAACCCATCACTGGGAGTGAAAATGTGGTAAACGCGGAGTGCATTGGTTAAGTTTTCTTGATTTGTACAACATTATCTACTGTAATACTCACCGATACAGAGGTTGCGATGAACTCTATGCTATTCATGTTGGCTGGGTATGATACAACTGCTACTAGTTTAGAGTGGATCGTTTACGAGCTGGTCCTGCATCCTGAAGTACAAGATAGATTGTTTGAAGAAATTGATTCGGAAATTGGAAAGGTATTAGAACGTTTCATCAACAAGAACCACATACACATGTAAATATACGAGTTTGATTCCAATACCAATATGAATGCGTCAACCGATTTTGATTACACCCCCAAACTCCGAACTAGAACGTACATGTAATTGAACACAATAAGTTCAATTTAATCATGTAATTGAAAAATGTTTTGTCGCCACAAAACAGATATGCTAAAAACATTTTTGACGTTTTTTGTGTGTGTTGTGTGTGTTTATTGTACTGAAACATGAACTTAGTTTTTTTCTTACAGGATCTTTGAAGGTGAACAGTTAGAAAAATGATAGGTAAAATGGTCAGGAATTGGTGCAATTAACTCTAAATACCTGTGCGTGAACATGCTTAAGTTACAAATAGGTACTGACACAAAGAGAACTTACGGTAAACTGAGTGGACAACTGTTACCCAAAAGTTACGTCATCTAAATATACATGTAGTAGTACAAGCATGATGGTTGCTCCTGTACAAATGATTTATGTATATATTTTCAGGATCGCCCTACCTATGACACCGCCTTTAAATTAAAATATTTGGATATGGTTATAAACGAAACACTCAGACTGCATCCGGCAGCATCAGCGTAAGGATTGTATTGGTGTTTTGTAGTTATCAACTTTTCTTGTATTTTAGCCTACTATTTCTTATTGTCTTTTTTGCGATCTTTATGCATTTTAACATGTGATACCGACACGGATGCAATATTAGCATCATATGTTTGAGTTTTTATGTTCAAGAAATAGGGTGTCATCGATTTATAAACATGATGGTAGAAACTGTAAAACTAAAAAACGAGGAGACCTACTTGTGGCCTTCGGGCTGTAAATTATCAAGCATTAAATTAAAGCTTAGGGAGTCTGAACTATAGCAGTGTGAACGTTACGTCTCGGTCAACTCGTCATGTTATATTTAAGAAATAATTTTACTTTTAATACGGTGAATTATCGTGATTAAGGCGGGATGTTGGAGGGCATATTGCGATGTATTAATTCACGAAGGCGCAGCCATCTGCCCGACAACATTACGCGTTAATCAAAGATAATTCACCGTAAAGTAAAATTATTTCGATTCTAACACGACTAATAAATAAATGCTTACATTTTAAATTTTTTCCACTTGACTCATTCTCGGCGGACATGAATGTTTATGTGCGCCGTCACAAAAACGCCACCTTACGTGCGTTATTTTGTTACAGTGAATTATTGTTTATTTGCAAACGGTGACGTTTCCATTAGGTTCAATGGGAAAGACGATAACGTCGTGTGAGAATTTAACTTGACGTTATTTTTATGAATCATTAGACGTGTCTGGTGACTTTAAATAGGCGTCATGAGCATTTATTCGACAAGTCGACTTACAAAAAGCAAATATGGGATCATGTTCGTTTTTCTTTTGCGCAGCACAAACCGTAAAGCCCAGGAGGACACAGAAATACACGGAGTGAAGATCAAGAAGGACTGGATGGTGACTATACCTATACTTGCGCTACATTATATGCCCGAATACTGGGACGACCCGACGGAGTTCAATCCTGAGCGGTACAGTGATTTTGTATTTGCGTTTTGATTGTTTTAAATATACACGAAAGACGTCACAAACCTCTTTTTTGTTTAAATATGCACTGTACTCGAGAGACGTCACAAAACGGCTATATTCTTGTTGATTATTCTTTCGTTTAAACGTAGCAAACTGTTCAGATAATTACTCTTAGTTAAAGGCGCATTGTTATTTTGGACTATTTTGTTTGCGGTTCTTCATTACTGGAAGCTTGTTTGATCTCGGTACAAAATATTTTTTCTGACTTCAACTACAGCCACTGTCACAAAAATAAAAGTATGTTGTTTTGACTGGTGCCGGATTATTTCAAACTCAATTTGGTGAATGATTTTAATAATTTGGGTAATCATTTGTTTCAACTCTAATTTATGAAGTCATTTAAGATAAAGTGTTAAAAAAATAACCTAAGTGCGACTTTTTCAAACAATTTTCTAAGCATTCTGTTTTGAAATTTAACCAATTATACCCATAAAACTAGTGTTTTCCTCAATTTAATGGACAAAATAAGAGTTATCATTAGTCAGAACAGTTTTTCGTGGGACCAAGCAAGAGCTCTGTGTACTTGTAGAAGCTAAACGATCTGGGTCAATAGGAAAACCATCACTGTGGTTTTCGAACATGTCCGACACAAACCGAGCTGTGCAGTCGCAGAAGATGGCTAGAGGCTTGACCTTTTTGATTTAGAAAGACGAGGAATTGTACTATTCGTGTAGCGAAAACAAAGGCGCTGATCAGCCACGCAGCTACTGCGAAGCTGATCTGCGCATCTGTTTCGCCTATGCATGTTGTTGGTTTTCTTATGCGGTAGCTCAAATGATATCTTTAACTAAACAGATTTGCACCTGAGAATCAGTCGATTATCAACCAGTATGCATATGCACCTTTCGGTTTGGGGCCCAGAAACTGTGTTGGGATGCGGCTTGCCTTACTTGAGATAAAAATGACAATTATTACATTGCTGCAGAAATATGAGCTGATAAAATCAGCAGATCTTGTTGTAAGTATTTTCAAGGTTTATGATATAAGCCCACAAAATTAAGTATGATGGTGTTTAACTTCTTTACAAAAGCCTCGTCTTAACCAAGAAACTGGAAAACCCCAAAGTGAAACCCACGATCTCTGGTTTACAAAACGAACAGACTACGTCACAGAGGCTGCAAAGCGCACCACGTGTATTTGATCTTGAAACAAGCAAATGCTTTTGGGTAGTACTGCAACCCTCTGAAGCAGGCAGACCGTACTTTTTTCTGCTGAATTTGCTGATAACATTACGAAAAAATGCCCATGCAATATACAGTGATTTTTAAACTTGTAAAAATTAAAAATTTTGATATTTTCTTATTTTTGCTCAAAACATCGATTGTGGGTACAAGTTAGAACCGCCTCGCCGAGGCGGTTCTAACGAGTACCCACAATTTATGTTTTGAAGCAAAAATAAGAAAAATAGGTATACACCAGCATACTCCAGGTTTGCTATATAGGGGGTATATATGTCACGGACATGTTATCCTGACGATTTGAATTAAACTGTGTATGCATTTGTTTTAATAAAAGTAAAGAATGAATAAAAGTAAAAAAAATGTCTTAAACACTTTAATATATTCATTTTATCATTCATCCTAAGCACGACTTGTTCCACGCCCTTGATTTCTGCACTGCAATACATCACGATATCTGAGCAATGTATATCCCCCTTATACCCCACTTTGATATAGCAACACTGGGGTATGCGGGGGAATACCTATGTTTCTTTTTTTCTACAAAACATAGATTTTGGGTACTCGTTAGAACCGCCTCTTACAAAAAAAAATCTACTGTTTTTTTTTTTATTTTTATAACTGAAGAAAAATCTGTTTATTACATGGACGTGTTTTCGTAATGAAATGTTTCGTATTTTTTTTTGTAGGTTCCAATGCCACTTGCGAAGAAAGGTAGTAGTTTGAAAGCGGATAAACCACTTCTAGTGAAACTGAAGCCAAGATAACGCGGTGGTGGTATTTTCCTGAAAGGTTGAGAAACTCTAAGACATCAAGCTTTGTTTTGAGTGTTATGTTTTCAAAATGTTAAGTCAAATGTACATGTAGACCTTTTTTATTACGCGATAACATTAAAAAATGATCAATGACTGTACTTTGTTATCAGAATCAAAGCTCTACCCTAGAGCCAGAATGGAAAACCACAAAGAAACACAAATAGGCACTGATACAGAGAAAATATGACAGGTATTTCCCTGAAGCTGGTCACTCAATTACCTCATTAAAGTGTGTTTTACATAAATCTTGTATTGGTGTCGTGCATTTGCAACATGCATGTTTCTTATTATTCTTAAATACGACATCTGTCATTCATAATTTCAGATATTTTTAATTAAAGTATTATTTATGTCTAGCGCTGATATGACCATTTTGTAAGTGGTTATATCTTATATTTTATATACTTTGACACGAAATAATGTTTAATCTGAGGTTGTTTGTTTTTGAAAGTGAATTTGAAAAGACTGAGGTGATTATCACACCTCTGCAGGATGTAATAAAGAGGCCCCATAAGGATAATACCTGTAGTTCCATTGTTTATTGGTTTTGTGGCACCTCATAACCCGTGCAATAAAACTGCCTCCCTCTGCGATCAATATTTATTGTTTTCTGTTTTGGTCCCAACCTGTATTCTGAGTCATTGTCACACCACAAGGTTTTATTATGCCCTGTCCCTTTTGTAATGACCCTGAATAAACAGTAAGGTTATTGTCGGTACCAATTACGATAACTCTTGTCAGACAAAAATACAGATTGCAATTAATTGTTTGAATGAATGCTTTACATCCCAGTCAACAGCAATAATCATGTCGGGACGTTGCCTCCACTTTACGGGACTTATACCCAGACATTAGGATGACTGTCATGGCACTTAAAATGTGCTTGATAAATGATAACCACCCAAGCAAACCAATAAGGCTTATATATATGGATGGATTGACTAAACCATTCTTCCTGGTCAGGCTCAGACTTGAGCGGTTAACCAGTAATAAGAGAAACAAGCAGCCCATCATTTTCTCATAGGCCCAAATGGGCGGGGCCCATATTCCCACCCGACCACAATTACGAATTAAAAATTTGTGATTTGGATCCTCATCACCCAGCTTCCATTATATACCTTATATGATTGATGCTTGTCTCTTTACTCATGAATGAGTTATTGCCCTTAAATTTGAATGGTCATGTGAAAAATGAGTAACAATGCAATTTCTGGTTTATTTAAGGAAATTTATAGACCTAGTTGCATTGAAGCACATAGAAGGGTATAAGTAATAACGGTAACCCTAAGAATGTGTATAGTCGACTTTTCTAACACGACGTTATCGTCTTTCCCATTGAAACTAATATATATATATACAATGGAATCGTCACAGTTTGCAAATTAACATTTATTGAATGTAAACAAAATTTGTGACGTTGCCCATAACCATTCATGTCCGCCGAGAATGAGTCCACTTGAAAACATTTTAATATGTAAACCTTTATTTATTAGTCCTGTTAGAATCGAAATAATTTTACTTTACGGTAAATTATCTTTGATTAACACGTAATGTTGTCGGGCAGATGTGATATTTAATTCACTTCGATTGCGCCGTCGTGAATTACATGTAATACGTCGCAATCAGCCCTTCAATATCCTGCGTTGAACACATAATTCACCGTTAAGTAAAATATTTATTAAGTACAAAATGCTAACCAACTTCGCCCATTGTTGATATGGTAGACCCCAAGAGTGTAGAAAAAAATGGTTTTATCGGTGCTTCCTAGTTATAAGGATAATTTTTATTCGCGAAAAGTTTTTAAAAGTTGACTCTATGATGCCCCCCACTTAAAGCTATTCATTTCAGTTGGTTGGGACCGGAGCTTCTTGTCTGTTGTCTGGCCCACCGGGGTTCAACTTGTGTTTTTCTTTTGCTCCAGAGATAGTAAGTTATTTGGCACCCAGGGATCTCCATCGTCGGGAAGCTTACTCAATCTGTGACACCTCATTTTTGATTCATGGTTATTATCACGATTTATTTGTTTGTCCTTAATGATTCATTGACTAGTTAGAGATTCACCACGAGGACCGAACAACTAACTAAATGTTGTGAACCACTGCGGCAGCTAAGGGTGAGGTTAGGTACCTGTAAAATCGATTTAAGCCCGCCAGTAATTTTATATTACTGATCGTTCAAAGGCGATACTTATTTGGTAAGTCTTATTGTTTTATGTCTTAGTGTTAAAACTTTTTGTTCTTTTTCCGCCTTATGTATGTTTTTCATATATTTAGTTAAATTTAGGTAACTGAGTGACCACCTATTTGGAAAATAGCTGCTCATTCGGCTTACAATATTGTGTATGGTATAAGTGCCTGATTGTTAATTTAATTTTTCCCACCTCGGTTTTTGGAGAGGGATTCTCTTTCTGATTGCGCCTTTTCCTCATCGTTGCCTACGTGTACCTTTTTAAAATGTACTTGTGATCATTTACGGCGTACGTTGATGCCTACATGTAGCTATGCTGTAAGTATGTCATGTCATTATAGTTTATGAATGATCAGAAGACAGGGCAATTATTTCAGCGAGTTGTTGATCGTGAATTATGATACGAGAATGATTATAAGTGGTTTTCCAAGATAAAACCAGGTCTTTAATTAAACCTAAATCCTGTCCTTATTCATCTGACATCAGACAAAGTTAGTAACATTCTCGTAGCTTTGTCACCGTAAACCGGAGGCTGTTGTCACTTAATTGACTGAACGCTACTTTGTAATGTACGTAAAAATGAATGTTGAATGAAATGTGGATGGCAACGAACCATAGTGGTTATTGCGACATGTAAATTCTTGATGATTCTCCATGAGTTCTGAACAACTACTGAAAACTACATATTTGAAACCACTGCAGAAACAGAGGACAAGGTTGTGATCCCGTAAAACCGGAAAAGTACCAAACCCCCACAGTAATTTTATATTCCTGGGCCCAGAGATTTAATGCTCCCTCAAAGTAAAGTCCCACCTTAATTAAGGTGACACATTTTGACTCGCTAAGACCGTTAAGATCAATACTACTTTTACGAAAATACACAGTAATGTAGGTAGTTTCATCAAAGGTGTTCTGATATGTCTTTTTACAGTTCAATCCTAGTACATATTTTGTACTGTGATATGTCTATAAAAGATGTCATTACTTTGTTTCTACGATGTGTCAATTAAACCCGAGACCCTTTAAGAGTAGTGAACATGTTAATGAGAAATGGGATGGGCCATGGCCACTTAAATCTGCTCCAAATATAGATCCAATGGTTTAAATACACTTAAAGACTTACTTCTGAAGGAGCTAAAAGCGGTACCACTGTTTATGCAGTTAATGTCCCCTAATGGTGCAATATTTTCCTTAGATCAAAGGACTGGCATAATGAGGTGACTATCACATCTTTGCAGGGGGTCTAAAGCATTATACTTGTACTTCCGCTGTTTATTGATTTTACGGTCCCTGATAACCTGTGCAATATATTGATTTTTCCTGTTTTGGCCCCTACTAACGCGATTTATCACGCCCTCTATCGGCAGGCAGAGCCTCCATGAGGGCGTGATCACCTACCTATCAAAAATCGCTTCACGTTCTTAAAAAATTTAGAGGGCCAATCAGAGAGCAGGATTCCCATTTTACCCATAATGCAACGCATTGTTTACATTTTATTGGTTTTTCAAATTCACGAGTATCGAAAAATACAAGTAAAAAATGACAAGGGAGCGGTAAAATGTGTTAAGTTTATGATATTTTGTATTTCAAATAAATAATTATTCTAAAAATATTTTGTATATAAATGTTTTTCCCATGATGCACGCGTGATCTCGAGAAAATACCCTTCCCACAATGCACAGCGATGACGTCATTCGTGAAGAGAAAAATTAAGTGACAGATCCAGGCGTCTATGGAGGACAGACAGGACGTAATTAGACGACTGGATCATCCGGGTTAGGCCCCTACCTGTATTCTGAGTCATTGTCAGGGCAATAGGTTTTCTAATGACCCTCAACAGACATGGAAATAGGTCTTTAAAAGTGTATCGAATAAGATACAATCATATTATTACCGTATATATTTATGTATATTTATCTTTTATTGATTTTTACCGCTACTTACTT
The DNA here is from genome assembly GCA_964017185.1 of Rugalucina vietnamica. NCBI lineage: Eukaryota > Metazoa > Mollusca > Bivalvia > Lucinida > Lucinidae > Rugalucina > Rugalucina vietnamica. Next base: position 8,685,200 of record OZ024878.1, read on the forward strand.
TATTCATCATCATCATCATCATCATCATCATCATCATTTTATAGTCCATTGTCCTCTACTGAGGGTTGGGCTTGTTTGACAAGTCTGCTTCTTAGACGACCTCTCCACCCGGAGTGATTCTGAGGATCAGCAGTATCCATTCCAAACTTCTTTCTGTCGTCCAACAACAATTTATCATATGATTCCATTGGCTTTCCAGATCGCTTCTGCGCAACTACGGTTAACTTGCGTACTTGAGCAATCCTGTTTTTACTGTGCTCTACGTGTCCATACCATCTCATCCTGATGGAGTGGAACACCACATCTACATGTATATCCTGGAGTCCTATCCAAACTTTGAGAGAAGGGAGTCTGAGCTTACTTCATTATTCACCTTGACATTACGAATCCAGCGGATCATTGCTCGCTTATTGTGCGGTTGTGTGTAGCCATTGTCATTGTCAATGATTTGCTGCATGTAGCATTACACTTCTCACACAAGTTGAATACACTCGACCCTCTGGTCAAAAGTGGCAGATTGCTGTTGGTGAGGAGTGATAGTACATTGTAGTTGGCGAAACTTGCGCCGAGTTGATTTGCAACGTGACATATGACTGCAGCCAGTTTGCAACCATCGCCAGTAAAAATGTCCCCTAGGTCCAGATTTGGGCCAGAGACCATGATCTCTGTCTTTCCCGTGTTTAAATGTAGGCATTTTTTTCTTCATCTCTGCATGGATAAAGCCTCTTGGACAATGATGAAGAGTAGCTGTCGAAGGACAGAGCCCTGATGGTCACCTCACTGTAACCGCTGCCCACTACTCATCTTCTCAGATCATCTTTATGCATGATCTAGACCAGGTAACAGCCGCTCGTCGATTCCTAGTTAATAAAGAGCTGCTCCTTTGTTGATTAGATTGCGCGACTTTGATCGGTCCTTTGCATCCTGTTCCAAAGACTCTATATGAGTCTTGAAGTACTTAAGTGAAGCCTTGGTACTGTCTTTGTTGTAGTGTTTTCTGACCATCTTGGGAGCGCTTTCCGTCCTGTAATTATCCGTAGAAAATTTTCTTTGGGGGAAGCCCATCAGGCATTCTTGTGAAATGGCATGTCCGACTAAGCTGTGTTAATTTTAAGACTTGACATGTCTTACATATTACATGCCTTACATATGATAATATTAGTAGTGTTGGTCATGTTTTGTGAATTGACTTACCGTAAAATAAAATATCATTTCGCAAATAAAGGAAATAAATAAAATTACAGGGTGTTTAAGATGCATCTTTTAGGATGCGTCAATTCATCACCTTAACTACAAGTCTTTCTTAGTTTAAGGGAGGATTGTGATCGGTTCAAAGCGACACTTGTGGTAGTCTTGTTACATGCGTATGTTTTGGTGTCGCTTCCTGATTGAATGTTTCGCTTCTTCATAATTCAGCAAGTACTTCTTTGTTGTTTTGAAATTTTTCAACTTTAGCTTGGAAAAGTTCAAAAAAGTGAGTCTCTAATCAGTCAAAGCACCGATTCTGTAATTATACGCTGAGTTCTCATAAAAGTTCTTATAATTTGAAGTAATTTTCGCTAGGCTTCCCTAATGTTAGAGCAGCTCTACTTTCAGGGCACTGTGTTTTGACCTATCGGTTACAAATGATAACAACATAAGTGCAGACCTACCAGTTTATCCTTTAAGTCGGTCCGAATACCCATGTAATATACAGAGATTTATTTCATCTGAGTGTATGAATGGAAAATTTGATTGGAAAAAAATGATATGTTTAATATGTTGCTCAAAACATTAATTGTTGGTACACGTTAGAACCGCCTCGCCGAGGCTGTTCGAACGAGTACCCACAATGTATGTTTTTGATTAAAGATAAAAAAAATGTATACCACCACATACTCCTGTGTGGAGTGTAAGGGGTACACATTTCACTGACGTGTTTTCGTGATGACTAGTTATTTATTTTAGTCTAAGTCAATTTTTGACCATTACCTAAAGAGCTGTGGAAATATGACTTGCTAAATGCCACAAACAGCGCGACTACCCATATTTGAATCCACGTTAGCAGGCTTAGTATGGTATTTGATTATCGAATAAAATATTATCCAATAAATGGAAACATGCCATTTGTAGTGAAAATATGTAGTTTAAACCCATATGAGGAGACCGCCTGAACTTTTTCACGCGAGTTCAGAGCAGATCAACTTGAATCATGGTTGGTGGCATGCCACTGCTTAATTTGTCTTTTTTCACAAAAGCTAAACCACATTTACAAGTAGCTTATCACGGCAAAAATATGAATGTTGAAATGGTGCCGAGAACCGGAAACAGTAACTGTCGCGACAAAGGACCAGAAACATAAAGCTCAATTGAAAGGTGAATTCACAAGAAACAACGTGCTGCTGGGTAGCTGGAGCTTCATGGAACAATATGAAATATGAATAAACATTTAATGAATGATTAGGCTCTGTCATGCAATCGCAAGTCGTACTTCATATGCATGTTAAGCTGGAAGTACCGCATAGTTATAGAATTATCATATTCTGTAATAAACATTACGAGAACTTGCCCATGCAATATACAGGATTTTTCAGCTTAAAAATGAAACTTTCATTGGAAAAATTGCGATGTTTTTAACATTTTAGCTCAAAACATACATTGTGGGTACACGTTAGAACCGCCTCAGCGAGGCGGTTCTAACGAGTACCCACAATAAATGTTTTGTATCAAAAATAAGAAAATTATCTATACCCCTGCAAACCCCAGTTTTTCTATGTAAAAGTGGGGTTTAAAGGGGTATTCATTGCACGGACACGTTTTCCTGATGAGCACAATAGTTTTGTTATGGTAAGCACTGAACAGCGTCTTCTGTTTCAATAAAACAAGTACAAAAACGCCACGATGGCATTATTATGATTAATTAACTGACCTAATTAAACGACTTGCTCTGATTTTGTTGTCTTACTACGTTCCCACAATTATTTCTAGCAATTTGTTTGTAGATTTCTACTCCATTAATGACAATGTATTTCTTTATTCATGGTCACTATGGCCATTCAACTCAGAATTAGAAACCAAGAAATCTCACTAATCAGGAATAATAATGGCTTAAGACATCACTTATCAAAGGCCAATGATCTTAACAGAACCCTCCCCTGGGAAATCAAAATTCGGAATGAGATTTTGCAATAACACACAAACGTTAAATTCAATCCTTTGAGCATGAAAAGAACAATGGTTCTTCTACCAAATTGAAGAACAATATTAAGCATCAGCCTCCATTGTTATCGTTATATACAATAACAAAAACAGAGATTCGTCTCCGTGTTGCGTCAGACTTTCTTGGAGCCGTCTATAATCATCATTTACAAATACACTATCCTTTAATGTATATAGTGACACACAATTATAACAAAGACACGCAAAATATGGATATAAAAACCTTGACTGGTAAGTGTTTGACACTTCTGAGAAAGGGCTTCATTTAGAACAAAAATCATACACTATAATAGTATGTAGTGGAATTTGTGTAAGATGTAAGTGCGTAAACATTTTATACATGGAGTAGTACATTTGCTCTATCTTCAACAATGACAATGATCAATGTTACCAGTTCTGAACATTTGGATCAGACACTGTCAACTACTGAATATTTTTACAATTCAACCAACGCATCTTTGCCCAGTCACGATGATATTTCAATTACAACAGAGACTTTGGACACTGTGTTCGATACCACGGAGGAGTTCGACCAAATAATTAGTGTTGGACTTCTGTTCTACATGGCAATTATGGTTACTTGTTTGGTATTTGCAATCTTTAGTAACTTCTTAGTGGTTTATTGTGTGATTAGATTCACTGCGCTACGGACGGTGACTAACATATTCATCTGTAATTTATCTGTGAGTGATATTCTGTTAGCAGGCTTTGTGATGCCACAGAGACTACATGACATCTTCCACAAAGGATCCTACCACGAAGGTAATTTACGACCAAGTTCTCGTCTTTAAAGGAACTCAGGTTTACTTTTTATTAAACTTGCTTATATGTTCTTCAGATTTTCAAGAAAATTCATTAAACGGCAATTTTCAGGTTTTGAATATTGTCTGAATCTAAATTATCAATAATGTTCGTCTAAGTTAAAGTAACAATGATGTGTCCTCTTACCTGGGGCTATACCTTTGCCAATTAACGCCCCAACCATTTATGTACTGTAGTACGGAATTGTTTACTTCTGTCTTGGTTTGACAAGTTTCTAGCAACAACTGAAAAGTGACGAAAGCGATTGCCTGGTTCTTTTGTGTTTCTACAGCCATGAATGAAACTGTGGAAAGTTTGAAACTGTTGGAAAATGCTGAACGCAATGCACTCTTTCTATGCTTTTTAAATCTGTTTTTTTATTTTATTTTTATTTTATTTTTTTTTAGAATATTAAAGTTCAAGAGTAAAAACAATGCGCACAAAGATATGAACAACTACACCCACCAACATCACTACAACAGAAGTTCAGAATTAGGTGTCCACGGGTCCTATGGCAATCGTAACTAAAGTATTGCAAAACAAAAATAATCATCATTGAAAACACTACAGTTAAAAACATCACACATAAAACAACAGTGACTGATGTATCAAACATTAATGGGTCCTAATGAAAATTCTCAACATACTTTTGCAGGTGAGATTCTCTGCAAGGTGATTAATTTCTTCCCGATCGTGGTTATCACTACTTCCATCTACACACTGGTTGCTGTGTCGTTTGAACGACGTCAGGTCATGATGAGCCATCAAGTCCAAGGTCAACGAATTAGCAATCGAGTCCTTGGTCTATCGATATTGGCAATATGGGTACTGGGTCTCGGCGTTTCAGCTCCATTTATATTCGAATATACAGTTCAAGAGGAAGAAGCTAGCGGTAACCAGACAGAAGCACTTAACCACTGCGGAAGCCAGTATACAGAAACATTTTCTCTCGTCAATGCTGTATTTGTATTTACAATGTCTTATGGAATTCCGGTTATTTTGCTTTCGAAAAATTATATAGACTTGGCGAAGTTTGTATGGGAGAAAGGAAAATGGATCAGAGAAAACTTAGCGGAACCAAGTACAGTTAATTCTACAAGTATCAGGGTGTTTAAACAAAGAACGAAAATTGTCAAATTGCTTTTTGTTGTGGCAGCTATTTTTACAGCCTCATGGTTACCGTTCTTTGTTATTCTAATATATGCGGTAAGTTATTATTCGCTGTTATTTTACTAGATACTACAGCATATGTCTACTAGCCTGACAAGCATAATAAAATATGTTTTGATGCAGGTGTTTCATTAGTAACCTGACAATTATTATTGAATATAAGCTAAAGCCCTGATTGTGTCAATGAATGACACATGTTTCAGTTCCTGAGTGTTAATAAATTACACCTGTTTCAGTTCCTGAGTGTCAATAAATTACACCTCTTTCAGTTCTTGAGTGTCAATAAATTACATGTGTTTGAGTTCCTGAGTGTTTATAAATTACATCTGTTTCAGTTCCTGAGTGTCAATAATTTACACCTGTTTCAGTTCCTGTGTGTCAATAAATTGCATCTGTTTCAGTTCCTGAGTGTTTATACATTACATCTTTTTCAGTTCCTGAGTGTCAATAATTTACACATGTTTCAGTTCCTGAGTGTTCATAAATTACATCTGTTTCAGATCCTGAGCTTTGTCTCTTTAACTTTTTTCCTTACGGAAAGTCATTCTAATAATGCCCATTTCTTTATTGCAAACGGAAAGCAGTTGGGATAAAATTTTGCCTGTTATTTTATTTGTTTCATGTTTTTGTCATTTTTTTGTGCTGTTTGAGCCTCTAATGGACGTTTTCATATATTTTGTAATAAGTCCAGGTAACTGTATGACCACCTTCAGGGAAATAAATGCTAACTCAGCTTATATGTTTTCTTTGTACTAGCACCTAACTGCCATTTGGGTTATTTTCCATATGAATGTTACGGTAGCACTATGGTTCTGGTTGTACCATTTCCTGATCACCCCTTACTTTTACCTTGCTATATTTGTTTCAGAAAGTAACAGGTAACGATGATAGCGACAACGCCTCTGGATTCATCAACCTTCTCCTTATCGCACTGGCGATTTTCAGCACTGCCTACAACGTCGTCTTGTACGTCATCTTCAATCCGAGCTTCAAGCAAGCAATCGTCGGTGTCTTCAGGTGTGATAGTACCAGAGAAGTTAATGAACACGTGAGCGAGGCGGACACGCCCCAATCCCCCGAGTCACCTCAGGAAACCCCGCTCAGTGACGAGGGAGCGGTGAATGTTCTAGCCGGTAGCAGTGCCAATATTTCCGTGATAACAACGATAACATAACTGTGGGACTCAAGACGAGGAGAAAACCGGTCCGGGGTTTTCGACCAGCCGATCTGCGTCTTTGTTTTCATATAGGCAAACAGTCGGTTTTCTCAAGACGCCTCTCATGTTATATATTTGTGTTTCGAGCAAATGGTCTCTGTCTATTAGCACGAACTTTCTAAGAACCAAACGCAATGTTTTATGGTCAGAACCAGATGATCTTCTTCATGCCTTCCCTCATAGCTGATTATATAGCGAACGTTTACATGTAGTTTTTAGCTACCAGTCAGTCATCTACCTCGTCGTTTTGTATTTTTGTATCGTTTTATCTTTCATGAATATGATTTGTTTTATAGAGATTTAATCATACTTTCTAAAACGTGTGAATACTCGTACGGTGTACAGTCTATTATTGTGTATGTGTGTACATTTTAAGGACGATATTGCCTTAACTATAGTCTCTCATAATTCCATACTGGAGTGCTTCCACGTTAAAGTAACTTTTGACTATGCTTCCAACATATATTATGTATATAATGTGGATGTGACTTTTAAATAAATGCATTGTAATTGTACTAAATTAAATGTTTATAGAATAGAATTTATTTCCAATTATGGGCCACCACATAGTAGCATATGAATCACATATAAATAATGATGAAATGAAATAGTATAACATTAACAATAAAGTAACAAAAGTTTGATTCTGATTAGGTAAAAACAATTAACTAAAGCACATATATAAAACATTTGAGAAGCAATTACTGAAATCACATTTTGAAAACATGCCCATGCAATATACATCAATCTTTTTAATAGCAGATTTAATTGAAATTCTCCCTTCTTTTTTTCTTTTTGGTAGAAAAAAAAAATAATAATATTGTTGCCCAAAACACCGATCCCGGGCACACGCTAGAATCGCCTTGTCAAGGCGGCTCCAACTAGCACCGCCATCCCCGTTCCATGACAAAGTAACGAAAATAGGTATACCCCTGCATACCCCAGTTCCACTATCTAAAAGTGGGGTCTAAAGGGGTATTCATTGCATGGACATGCTTTCCCGATGAGATCAGGGACACTCACTTTCTTACAATCTCAAAACGTTGCATATAGCAGTCATAAACAAACACTGACAACTCTCTTATAACATGAGCATTTTCATTACTAAAAAGCCATATAAATTTTTGTACATCAGACATGCCACTAAAATTTACAAATGATTTATCTATGTCATTAAAAAACTGTTTTCTCTTGGTGCTAAATAAAGAACAATTTGTTACAAAATGGATTTCGTCTTCAACTTCAAGTTGACATAAAGGACATAATCTTGCATCTGCTTGCACTTTTTATAACGACCAAGTTCAATTTCAAGTTTATGGCAGCTTACTCTTAATTTTGTAAAAATTCTTCTTACAGAAATATCTTTAATATATTTAAAATATGACTCTCTACATAGCCGATATTTGAACAATGAATATGTACGTAATTTTCCAGTTTGATTGTCCCTATGTTTTGATAAGGCATTCATCCATTCAGCCTTATATCTTTTTATAAGCTTTGACTTTGCAACACTAGCCAACTTATCATTTGAGATAGATTATTAAGATATATTCAAATATTCAAAAAAGAAAGTACAAGCTAGATAACCAATTCTTTTTCTTGTGTTCATGTAAATAACCATTTTCTTTCAAAGCTCCCTTTAGCAAATTACTTACATCGTCTGAAATTAACCTTTCAAAATATTTAACAGTGTCACAAATTACATTAATTATAATTGGATATCGACCTAGCTCTCCCATAACAGCAACATTTGTGGTCTTTCTATGGACTCCTAAAACATATTTCAAAAATTTGATATGTAACTTTTCACATGGCATGTTACAAAATGCATCAAAAATACTAAAACCATCTTTCTTAACATTAGCTGATAAAGTGTTTATGGTTCCCCATATTTCACTACCATACAGTAAAACCGGTTTAACAGTATGATCAAATAAGTGTAAAATAGTATCCACATTCTGATGCAAGTCTCCAAAACATTTACTCAACTTAAACTGTGCCTTTAACGCTCTTTTATATAAATCGTTTTGACAATGAGAAAAAGTACCAGATGCTGAGAATAAAACACCCAAATATTTATATGACTGGACTTCTTCAATGTATACATTGTTAAACAAAATATTGCAGTTGGATTTTCTACCACTTTTACTAAAAGTAATAATCTGTGTTTTCTTCAAATTGACTGTCAGTCCATTATCACAACAATAAAGGGACAGTTTATTCAAGCAACGTTGTAAACCTGCCTCAGTCGTGGAAAGTAAAAGCAGATCATCAGCATATAAAAGGCAGCTAAAGGATATACTGTCTAAAGAAACTTGGTCATCTTCCTCGTCAAAACATGCGGGAAGATCATTGAGGAATAATTTGAATAAATTAGGACTAAGGTTATCTCCTTGTCTTACGCCAACATTTTGTGAAACTTGTTCAGATAAATTATTACCAACCTTTATTTGTATACAATTTTCAGAATACATATTCTTTAGCACATTATAAAACAAGCCAGATATATTTACCTTGCAGAGCTTATAAAACAAAATATTATGAACAACAGAGTCAAATGCCTTTTTGAAAGTCAACAAAGCACACATACAGCTTACTATCTAGACTCTGGTACTTTTCAATTAATGTACGTAAAACAAACATATGATCTGAGGTTCTTGCTTTCGGTTGAAAACCTATTTGTGTTTCATTAATAATTTTATTCTTGTCGAAAAACGACGTCTGCAATCTATTATTAAGAACACTGCTAAATAACTTAGATATGCAAGACATTATTGATATACCTCTATAATTTGATGGATTTAGAGGATCATCACCTTTATAAGGTGGTTTAATATAACTATTTTTCCATTCTTTAGGATACTGACCCGATGACAAGATATGATTAAACAATTTAACGATGCAAGGTGTTAAAGAGCTCTGTCCGCATTTCAACATCTCATATTTAACTCCATCTAAACCTGCTGACTTACCATTTTTTAATTTGACAATAGCTTGCATAACTTCCTTTTCAGTTATTTTAAAATCCAGTTCTGTGAAAGATTTGTCCTTTTCTAGATCGCCTAAACGTTTCTCAAAATCTTTATTTAGTCGCTGAAATTGGCTTTTAACCGAAAATAATTTAGTAAAATGAGATATCCATGTATCACAAGAAATTTTATTACTTGGATCATCATTGTTATGTTCATCCTTAAGTTCTTTGACCAATTTCCAGTACTCTGATGGATCATCCTTGATGAGCTCATCAAGTTTCTTGATAATGTTAATTTTATGTGCTCGCTTCTTTTGTTTACATACTTTTTCCTAAATTTAAAGAATCAAAGTCATTTTCTTTCCTGCCCAGTGTCTGTGTTGGTAGATAAAGGTTTAATGTACCTGTAACGAACAATCGAGCCAAGCCAAAAAAAACCCGTCGGTGGAAAAGCATGCTCATCCACCAAGGGTGGTATACTGTGCTATATACTCAACACTTACTCGATTCACAAAGTTTCGAGTTTGAAATGTGCATATTACAAGCACTCAATATGCCGCTAATACGTTGCACCAACGTATTCTTCTAAGGGAGGTTATCCCGTCACATTACTTCCCCCTCCGAGAAGACTCGTCCCGAGTCTTGGCCTGGGGACTACATGGATAAGGCAACCCCGGTCTGGCAGTTGTCATTATCCCACCCTGCCATAAAATGTAACGAACAGCCGAGCAAAGCCACAGAAACCACGTCGGTGGAAAAGCATGCTCATCCACCAAGGGTGGTTTACTGCGCTATAAGTATGTTTGCCAAATGCTATGATTGATATGAGAATGCGTTTGCCAATATCATTAGGACTACCAGGCATTTTACAAAATGCACATAAAAACGGGGTAGGGTTTGTAAATCGTCCACAAAACCAATTCTGTGAGTCTAAGAAACACGCATTATGCCTGTATTGAAAGCAGAAAGACCGCTCTTTAACATAGTGTAAGCTGTTTTGGTTTTGCTACTGAAAGGTCACGGCGCAGGGGTCACCGTGGAAAAATCGATGCGCACGGACTTCTTTTTTTTTTTTTTCTTTCTTTATTTTTTTTTTTTTTATTTTTTTTTTTTGCGATTTGACTCCCGATTTTTTCTTCTTTTCTCCTCTCTTTCTATCTCTCTTTTTTCATTCTTTCCTTGTGCCTTTTTCAGCCCTAGCAGTTTGGTCGCACTTGTGTGGTTTGAGCGTGGTTGCGATTCCAAGATAACAGGGTAAACTCAACATTTTAACACAGAAAAATCACGTTTTTTCCCAAATTTCTGGACCCCTAACTCGCTTGTTTGATGCACTGCGCAAATAAGTCAAAGCCTACTTACTGGGCAATTGAAAAATATAAAAAGATCGCACATGCTAGCTTTAACGATGCCGTGAGTGTCGATCAAAAAGTGCTTGGCAGCAATTACGCATAAATACGCTTTGGTAGTGAATTGAAATTATCAATTATAAAAATCGCAGTACCATTCATTCAGAAATTTCTGCGAGACGATGATATGCCGAATTTACTTTATCAAAAATTTTAAGGGACTTAAAGCTCATTAGTCCCAGACAATTATGTTTCGTTGTGTGAATAAACGTTGCAGTACTTCTTAGTTAATAAGGTGGACGCGTTGAAGACAGCAGTCACATAAAGGCATTTGTCAAGCTGATACGATATAAATACAGTGGTGTTATGGCTAAAAACCCAAATTAGCCGTTTTAACGGCTAATTTGTAAACGGCTAATTGTAAAATTTCGCGGCGAAATTGTGTGTAAAATAAAAGTCAGCGCGGAATTTCGCGGCGAAATTCCGCCGCGAAATTCTAGATTTCGTGGCAAAATTTCGCGGCGAAACACCGCGAAAAAAGTTTACCTGTTATTACGCATAAAAATCAATTGACTGGTGTTTCGCGGTGTTTCGCGGCGAAAAAGACGACAGTCACACATTTTTTGTGTTGTTTAAATAATATTTTAAATTGAATGTTTTTATTTCATTTCAAGTTGTATCAATATTTTGTTTACTTCTCAATTTTGTATAATTATCGTTTTAGTCCCGACAGTCACAACAGTTTTATTGTTTAAATTTCATTTTAATTTGTATGCATTTATTACTTTTCACGTCGTATAAATATTTTATTTTTTTTTTCAATTTTGTATAATTATCGTGTTTTATTTGTGACTCAACTACTTTGAAGTTTCTGAGACCCTGATTATTGGCTTTGTGTGTTTATTTTCATGTTTCTTTTTCAGATTAATCAGACGTACCCGATAATATTAGATCCTCCTATTATCTAGCTTAATTAATAGAAAAGAGCTCATAGCGGCGTTAGCAATTTTCATGGTATGATTGTCCACAGATTTGTTTGTTTGTATTGAGGCTGGACGTCCCAGTCACCATTTTTTTAGTCATGTCTGGACGGAGCTACCGTTTCCTGGGTTTTAAGTAGTACTGTGGGTAATCAATGTACACAACACGGTTTCGCCAGTGCGGATCGAACTCAGGACCTCTCGATTCAGAGTCTGATGCACTACAACTATGCCACCGCGATCCCAACCCACATATTAATACAAGTCTTTGGATTCAACATGATGAAGCAATCGGCTTCAACTTTGTTTTAGACATTTAATCGCCTATGGTTAATGACACTGCTAAAAAGCATCAATGATTTTCGATTACGTCAAGTGGATGCTGTTTCGTTGAAATCAATTTAGTCGAAACGACATTTGGTCGCATACGACCTCCACCGGGTCGATACGATATTCGGTCGAATACGAGCAATACAGCAACGTACATGTACAAAATTGTGTCGAAATTTCGATTTTTGCTAACCATTTTGAATTAAATAGCGTGTTGTGTTCCTTCCAAAATCCTCATGTACGGATGGCTTACATGCATATCGAATGACAAAACCTCATTGTATACAAGGCGCAATACACTAGAAAAGGGAAGATACTGTGTTTAAAACAAAGTACTGACGTCATTATATGAAGTGTTCAGTTTATTTTTGAACACATATATACAATAAGGGCCGTGTACGCACCGTGGCAATATGAGCGCATGCCGCATTAGATTAATAAGAACAAAGTTGAGCGCAGAAGCCTAGTGGTGGATTAAAGGAATTGACCGGAATCTAAATGTCCTGTGTTCGATTCCTCCTATATTCGTTGGGTTTCGTACTTGAGCAAAACCGGTATACATGTATTACCCTGAAAGTGTTGTCACCATGGACTGTTGACTGTTAAAATGATCTTCGCTAGCTGTACTTCTACAAGGCAAGTATAATGTATAAATCGATATGATTGCAATTAGTCTTATGCTGGCATTCATAGAGGGTGCCCAAATGTCAATATGCCTCTTTTTGTTTTGTCGTTTCTACATGATTGAGCTCAAATTAAGTTATCGTAGTTCAGGAAAATTTACAAAAAAGAAAGTAAGGATTCTGTTTATTTAGCATTATCCTTTAGACAATGTTTGTGCTACAAAACAAGGCACAAAGTTAGATGGCCCCTGCCAATTGGGACCTAAACAAATATATAGGCTGCTTGTCCCTCCAGGCAAAACTTATAAGCTATTGACTGATCATCTGGTTACTGGTTTACCGCTCAAGTCTGTGCCTGCCTAGGGAAAATGGTTTCAAGTGAAACCATCCATACATATAAGCAGTATTGGCTTAGAGGGATCGTTATATTTCAAACACGTCCCATAAAATGGGGGCAGCGTCCCGACATGACCATTGCTGTTGATTAGGACGTAAAGCATTTATTCAAACAAACAAACAACAAAGTTAGATTCAACGAGCTGGCGCATTACGTTATAATTATTTTCGTTAATCCGTGATTTCGCTATCGTTCCACGTACGATAAAACATTAGCAATGTCGCGTTATGCACGTGTTTTTCATTTCTATACATGTATAATCGTACATATACTACTCAAACTTTGATAAGCATCAAAACTTTATTTTTAATTATAGGACATATTGGTAATTTAACACCCGAAATTTTGCTATAGATATATAGCAGCAACATCACCGTGCAAACATTCCATCTTTTTTCGCGTTGCCTGCGAGCCCTTCTCGCAGACTTGCAGAAACAATGGAAACCCCCTGAAATTGAAGTTGTCACTGTTGCCTACCCTATCAAGTTCTGTCATTCATCCCCTCTTACTGGTTCATTCAACTGCAAAACTGTTTTGATAATCGAAATGTCGAACAAAGCTAATATCTCAGATACCGAAGCCCCCTTTTTAGATCTACATCTTTCTGTTGCAAATGGATTTGTTTCTTCTAAAAAGGTACAAGTAGGCAAAGATCAGGAAAAGGCGCAATCAGAAAAAGATTCCCACTCCAAAAACCGAGGTGGGAAAAAAACAAACTAACAATCAGGTACTTATACCATGAAACATATCGTAAGCCGAATGAGCAGCTATTTTCCCAATAGGTGGCCACTCAGTTACCTTAACTTAACTAAAAATATGAAAACATACATAAGGCGCCAACAGCACAAAAAATTTTAAACACCAAGACATAAAACAAAAAGAACCACTACAGAAGTATCGACTTGGAACGATCAGTAACACAAAGTTACTGGCGGGCTTAAACCGGTTTTACAGGTACCTAACCTCACCCTCAGCTTCTGCAGTGGTTCACAACATTTAGTTAGTTCTTCGGTCCTCGTGGTGAATCTCTAACTAGTCAATGAATCATCAAGAACAAACAAATAAATCATGATAAACATCCTGATGAATCAAAAACCAGGACTCACAGATTGAGTAAGCTGCCCGACGATGGAGATCCCTGGGCGCCGAATAACCTACTAACTCCGGAGCAAAAGAAAAACACCAGTTGGACCCCGGTGATAATTTATGATAAGCGCGATGACTTTGATTTTGATGTAGTAAATTTTCCTTTTTTGGATGGTGACGTTCCTCGTCGTGCTTCTTATGGTGTATACATTTCGCAACTTATTAGGTTTGCTAGGGTCTGCAATCATGTTACAGACTTCAACGCTCGAAATAAATGTTTAACGGCAAAACTTCTCCAACAGGGCTATCGGTATCATAAACTTCGAAAAACCTTTTCTAAATTTTATCGTAGACACTATGAATTGATTTCCAAATATAATGTTGGGTTAAAGACACTTTTAAGTGAGGGCCTTTCGGAACCTGAATTTTATGGTGACTTGGTTTACAAATTAAAGAAACTTAAAGGAATAAATGATTTTTCTCTTCAGTTCGGAAAAATCATAACACGTTACAGACGTATAGGTTATAACTTGAATGTTATGCGACAGTCTGCATGCTTAGTTTTTAACCCAATCATGGTTGATAACTATGCTGCCTTCTTTAATTGCACGCCGGTGGGTCGGGCGTCAGACTCTATGATGGCCCCGACTTAAAGCTATTCATTTTAGTTGGTTGGGGCCGGAGCTTCTTGTCTGTTGCTTGGCCCACCGGGGTCCAACTGGTGTTTTTCTTTTGCTCCGGAGTTAGTAGGTTATTCGGCGCCCAGGGATCTCCATCGTCGGGCAGCTTACTCAATCTGTGAGTCCTGGTTTTTGATTCATCAGGATGTTTATCATGATTTATTTGTTTGTTCTTGATGATTCATTGACTAGTTAGAGATTCACCACGAGGACCGAAGAACTAACTAAATGTTGTGAACCACTGCAGAGGCTGAGGGTGAGGTTAGGTACCTGTAAAACCGGTTTAAGCCCGCCAGTAACTTTGTGTTACTGATCGTTCCAAGTCGATACTTCTGTAGTGGTTCTTTTTGTTTTATGTCTTGGTGTTTAAAATTTTTTGTGCTGTTGGCGCCTTATGTATGTTTTCATATTTTTAGTTAAGTTAAGGTAACTGAGTGGCCATCTATTGGGAAAATAGCTGCTCATTCGGCTTACGATATGTTTCATGGTGTAAGTACCTGATTGTTAATTTGTTTTTTTCCCACCTCGGTTTTTGGAGTGGGAATCTTTTTCTGATTGCGCCTTTTCCTGATCTTTGCCTACTTGTACCTTTTTTGTGTCTAAAATGCACTTTTGGAAAATTTCAGAAATTTGTGATTTTTGGTCAAAAACACGATTTTTTACCAAAAAATTTATTTTCGCTTAAAATGTTGTCCTTTGCATGGTGAGCATGAAACTGAAAATCGTTTTTGAATACGCACTCTAGTTAGCTCAAACCAGCGTTTTTAAAATTTGTTGTCAGATGTTTTAATCGCACAATGCAAATTTCCATTAAGAAAACGTTCAGTCCAATGACAAATGTTTTAAAACGCTGTAAAATCTAAACCAATGCCCGTAGCTCAAATCGGTTTTCTGTTCCATACTCGCAACCTAAAGGGCGTTGCCCTTAAGCGAAAAAACTTTTTTGGGGTAAAAAATCTTGTTTTTAACCAAAAATCACACATTTTTGAAATTTTCCAAAAGTGCATTTTAGACACAAAAGTATCGACATTTCGATTATCAAAACAGTTTTGCAGTTGAATGAACCAGTAAGAGGGGGTAGATGACAGAATTGGATAGGGTAGGCAACAATCAATGAACAATGGCAGCTTTAATTTCTGGGGGTTTCCATCGTTTCTGCAAATCTGCGAAAAGCGCTCGCAGGCAACGCGAAAAAAAGATGGAATGTTTGCACAGTGATGGTTCTGCTTCATATCTATAGCATAATTTCGGATGTGAGATCACAAGTATGTCCTGTCAACAAAAATAAAGTTTTGATGCTTATCAAACTTTGAGTAGTATATTATGTGCACGTAAATAACGATCTATACAAGGAACAGATGAATCATAGTGTTGTCATTAAATTAAAAATTAATCATTTTATGTTAACATTTACAGGTATTTCGCCGTGTTTCGCGGCGAAATAGGAAATTTCAACTTACCTGTTGTAAACGTTAAAAAACTTTCGCCGCGAAACACGGCGGAATTTCACCGCGAAAATCGGATTTTCGCGGCGAAAAAATTAACCGATTAAACGTTTAAATTTTTTCTTGGCCGGTGAAATTTCGCGGTGGTTTCGCCGCGAAAAATCACAAGTGATCAGCGCGAACTGTGCAAAAGTGGGTTTTTAGCCATAAAACCACTGTATATGCTTAATCATATAACAAAACACTATAGCATGGCTATTCTATGAAAGAGTATAGCGCACTTGAGCACATAACTAGTTTAGTACCCTGAGTTGAAACAATCGCGAAACATCCTAATGCGGTTGAATGTGTCGTTAAACGACAGCTCCAGCGGACAGTCAAACAAAACAAACACGTTTAAGTTCCGAGGGCTTAAAACATATTTCCCTGTCTATAAGGAACAGGGCACTAGAAAACCTAGTGGTCTGACAATGACTCAGAATACAGGTAGGGGCCAAAACAGGAAAAATCAATATTGATTGCAGAGGGAGACAGTTTTATTGCACAGGTAATCAGTGACCATAAAAGCAACAAACAAGTGAACTACAGGTATTATCCTTTAGGGACCTCTTTATTACCCCCTTCAGAGATGTGATAATTGCCTCGTTATGACAGTCCTTTGCCTACTTGTACCCATTTTGCTAGTGAAAACTTATCTTTTGAACACATATTAGGACCAAATGTTCGCTGAAGTCACAATATTTAGTCATATACTTTGTTTTAAGTATCGCACTCAAGACATTTTAATACATGTACTTATATTACAGCTAAATGTACGGTTCCATAAATGTTATAAATTGTGACACTGGCAACGTCTTATCTATGTCATTTTCAGTACAACATTACAGTTGATCGCCTATACGTACAATAATTAATGTGTTTGATTAACAGGTTTTTTTTTATTTGCTATCAAAATTATTACGGTTAATAAGCAGTCACGTAATGCTTTAGTGCTACCTAACTCTGATAATTATACTTTATCATAAAAATGTATCTTTAATTAAGCCGTAGAAATGACCTAATTATAGTTCTTTTTCAATCTCTTTTCTTATGAATGAAAGAAAATTCCAATATACTGAGGGTGTCAGTTACCGTCAGTTTAAAAAGGTACAAGTAGACAACGATCAGGAAAGGGAGCAGTCAGAAAGAGACCCCCACTCCAAAAACCGAGGTGGGGAAAAACTGAATTAAAAATCAGGTACTTATACCATGAAAACACATCGCAAGCCGAATGAGCAGCTATTTTCCCAATAGGTGGCTATTCAGTTACCCAAACGTAACTGAAAACATGAAACCATACATAAGGCAAACAACACAAAAAATTGAAACACCAAGGCATATAACAATAAAACCCACCAGAAGTATCGCCTTAAAACGATCAGTAATATAAAGTTACTGGCGGGTTTAAATCGATTTTACAGGGCCCTAACCTCATCCTCAGCTTCTGCAATGGTTTACAACATTTAGTTAGTAGTTCGGTCCTCGTGGTGAATCTCTAACTTGTCAACGAATCATCATGGACAAACAAATAAATCATGATAAATTCCATGATGAATAAAAAACGAGGACTCACAGAATGAGTAAGCTGGCCGACGATGGAGATCCCTGGGCGCCAAATTACTAACTAACTCCGGAGCAAAAGAAAAACACCAGTTGAACCCCCGTGGGACAAGCAACAGACAAGAAGCTCCATTCCAAATTTACTCTAATGAGACCTTGACCATAGGTGTGAATAGGTTATATACATGTACATAATAATGTATGTACGTGCCTCGAATAACAAATAAATATTTGCATGTATTATTAGTCACTCAAACTTTCCTTGCTATATGTTCCGGCTTGCTACACTGTATATGTTTTATTGTATATATTATTAACTGGTTGTTAGATTGTTTTTGTCCCCACCTCGGTTTTTGGTGTTAGGATGTCATGACATGCAAAATGTATTTTGTAAGTCAAACTATTACTGTATGTATATGTACATGCAAATAACCTGGAACGTCTCAGCGGTAAACCAGTTATCGGATGGCCAGTCTTCCAGTAATAAGTTTTGCATGGAGACACTAGCAGCCCATCTATTTCTTACAGCCCCTATCGGCGAGGCCCCAGATCACTTCTGACATGAACCCAAAAAGACTAATGTTTCTTATTTTTTGTAGTAAAAACAAATATGTTTTTTTTTTCTCTTGACAAGTACATGTATAAATGTGACTTTGCCGTTTGCAGAGATCGTGACGAAGAATTATTGTAGACTCATTCTAGTGTATTGCTGAAATCAAATATATCTTGATTCCATTAAATCTCGTAAAACTGTTAGAAATGCTTGACTTGAAGTTTTGGATTAGCTTACTTATTGATAAACTGGTTTCAGATAGGAGAGAATGTAGTTTCTGCGCGTTTAGCTATTTATGGATAATGTTCGAGCTGTGTTTCAAAGATAATTGTAACAAGAGAAGTTGATCAAAATGAATTTTGACTGACGGTGGTAGTCGGAGCTAACATATGGTTACGTTGTTAGTGAAATACAAACCAAAAATGGTAGTGGCGTCTTTTAATAATGCAACTCTATATGAACGTTCAAGTCTAGGCATTTTCTTGAGATATTTGGTCAAATTTACAAAATGATAGAAATAACTGTTACAGTAATTCGAAAATAATGGTACATACCGAAGAGCACTCTCATATAGGAGTGTGGATTTACATAATTCTCATGTCCGTAGTTCTAGCGATTGCTATATTTAGTAATCTGTTGATAATATACTGTGTTGTAAGACTGAAGAATCTCCGGACAATAACAAACATTTTCATCTGTAATTTGTCCGTAAGTGATATTTTGTTGGCGGCGTATGTGATGCCATTGAAGCTTCACGATATATCCCATCATGAGGAAGACTGGTATGAAGGTATGTTACATTATCTACGCGCACATGATTTTGACCAACTTCGAAACAACCAAGATGCGATGTTTTGAAAAGTACTAAAATTGCCACTTTTTGTCTTCTTACAGATTCCATTTATAGTATATTTTCTTAATTGAACTGTTCATAAATGCTTGTCAGAAAATAATAATTTCAAATGCGTTCAGTATTATTGTTTTAGATAACCAAAATTTTCTAACTAATGCCCCATTTGGACAATACTCATCTTTGTGTCGACTACCCTGTTGAAATATGAAAAAAATATGTGTAATTCTCTTTGGCTTAATTTTGTCAAAGCGAAAGGGTCACTGACGAGGCTCAAGTTACCGAAACCATGGTGTGGCCAATCTTCTTTCTCATTAATATGTTCATTGCACTTAAAAGATCTCAGTTTTATTTTTTATTATATTGAATAATGCCGTTGCTTTCAACTTCAGGTGATATTCATTGCCGAGTGGTAAACTTCTGTCCAATTCTAGTGATCAGTAGCTCTATCTACACTCTCGTATACATCTCCTTTGAGCGACGACAGGCCATTATAAACAACTTTACTCGTAGAAAACAAAGTTATAAAAGACTTCCAATTGTGATTTTCTTGATTTGGATATGTGCAGCTGGCATCGCTACACCTACTCTGTTTGAATACTCAGTATATAATAAAGAAATAATGCTCCAAAATGGAACAAAAACAATAAAATCTTGTGGCAGCAGCATCTCGAGAGACTTTGCGTTACTGAATACTATTTTCGTCGCAATAGTATCATATGTTATCCCAGTGATTTTATTGACCACAAATTATACCAAGATAGCCATTTATGTGTGGAAGAAGGGCAAATGGATACGGGAGAATTTACAGCCGAACGTCGTTAACTCGTCAAGTGTGCGTTTGTTCAAACAAAGAACGAGAATTGTTAAACTACTCATATTGTTGGCGGCCATATTTGCTATCACGTGGTTACCGTTCTTTGGAATTTTATTTTATGCGGTAAGTATTGGTAGTGACGTGCAGTGAATGTTGTTTTGGAAAGCCTCTAACGCAAGATGATTAGCATAATATATTAGTACATGTATGACTACGGTGAAGTAATAATGGATTATGACATATAAAACTAGATGTTCTTGATAACTTTTGCATTATCAGCTTTAAAAGCCCATGTATATGGCAAGAATTGTAGCCCCGTAAAATCAATTTAAGCTTTCTAGTACTAAAATGCATTTGCTTACCGTTCCAAGACAGTTCTGCCTTGCACGATCTTTATGTTTTCTCTTTATCCCACCTGCTTCTGTTTTGTACCAATCAGTTCGATTTTTGTTGACGCTAGCCGGAGGTCTAAGGGGGCTTGCTGGAAAAAAGTCAGTAATCGTGCAGCCAATGGCATTGTAAGTCTTGTGATGTTTTTGTTGTCCTTGGTTTGGGTTTTAAACGGAAGTGTACCAGTTCCTGAACCTTCCATAACGAAAACGCCCATGGAATAAACAGAGTATTCTTTTTTCAGTAGTAAAAATGAATTTTACTGTTTATTTATTTATTTATTTTATTGTTTTTTTTTATTTTTCATGACATTGATTGTGGTTACACGTAAGAATCGCCTGGCCCTGGATTTAAGAGGGTATGCTTTTCAAGGACATGCTTTCCTGTTGAAAGTTGTAATTTGTGACAGCTCAGCAGCATGCTTATATCAATCATGTGTAAGTCTTTTCCTGGTTCATTCCCGTTTGTCTCAAGCGCCATACTGGGAAATCCATTTGTCTGACAAGTAATGAAGGTATTTCCGCCCATTTTAACAGCATATGTTATGCCATATTTCTTGTAAGCTGTTTGCCACCAGAAAATGTGTATATTGTGCCGAACATAATTTCACACAGAATAATTATTGTATTATTCAGTTTTTCTTTGCACCCTTAGCATGCCTGTACCTGTCCTATGGCTGCACAAGGAATCAGAAGACTTCGAAAACAGCATGTTTAGGCGTACATTAATCTAAGTGTGATAGTGTGATTCTTTATCTGTCCATACGAAAGTATATAAAATAGTATAACTTTTTGGAGTGAATAAATAGATAAAGAGATTTTCCAACTACATATTTGATTTTCCAGTTACTATTTTTGTTTCTTTTCGCAAAGGTATAAGAAGGAAATGATCCGCCACGATCAGAAAAGAAATTCCCAGTCGGAAAAACTAAAATGACAATCAAGCTCTCATGAGCGTATTCGTATGTGGCTATTTTACATTTCAATAATTAAGCGGCAAATAGCTCTTATGTGGCAAACCATGCAAGAGAAATTAGTCGACCGTGCCGATCACCAAGGCACTTGATATTGGGATTCAATTTATGGCTATCCAACACCATCCAAAATCCCTATTATTCATGGAACATCTCCATGCATTAGGAGGCTTGGTTTTATGTGGCAAATTGGTATCCATTAATCATGCGCCTTGAACTTAAGTGGCTAGGCTTAGGGTTAGAAAATAGAAAAAAGCATTGTATTCACTGCACCTCAATACTGTCCAAAACCTATTGTAAGGAGGTAACTTTAAGCAATGAAAACAAATTTCCCTAGACATGTGATCTTCTAGGGTCAAGTATATGATTTGCCACAGAACACTTGCCACTCTAATTCTTGGAAAACTTTTGCCCCTTAAAATTTAGAGCCACTGTGTGTCTCTAGCCACATAACTCATAGCCAATTAAATGCCCATTTGTAGGTCCGTCTGTATCGCAAACAGGGTAAGCAGGTATTTCCCAATAGGTGGCCACACAGTTACCCGAACGTAACTATAAATATGAAAACGCAAACAAGGCGCAAACAGCACAAAATTCAACGCAAAAACATAAAACAATTAGAACAACAACAAAGGTATCGCCTTGAAACGATCAATAATATAAAATTACCGGGGGGGGGGGGGCTTAAACCGGTAAAATGGGTAAGAACAAGAATGATCATGAACTGGTGCTATGAGCACCAAATTTCCACCCTAAAATCCCATCAGGAAAACATGTCTATGAAAAGTATACCCCCCTGAACCCCACTTTATCAAAACTGGGGTTTGCAGGGGTATACCTATTTTTTTCTTATTTCTTGCTCCAAAACATAGATTATGCTACTCGGCGAGGCGGTTCTAATGTGTACCCAAACTCTATGTTTTGAACAAAAGAAAAAAAAATATAAAAAAATGTCTTGTGAAAATTTTCATTTTTTATAACTTTTAAAAAAAACTCTGTATATTGCATGGGCAAGTTTTCTTAATGGTGGCGGAAAAGCAAATTGACATAGAAAGAGCATATTGTAAGCCGGATGAGCTGTTTTTCCCCTCCAAAATGGCCACACATTTTTTTGAACTTAACTAAATATATGAATACTCACAAAGCAGGCATACACAGTGACAAATCGACATTATAACCATATAAAACAAATAGAGCCACAGCTGAAGCACCGCCTTGGACTGGTCTATAAGGGCTTTAACACAGTTTTGAGGTACCGCGGATCATCATCATGTACAAATACGTGCGTCAGTATGTTTATGTTCAAATTAAAAATAATAATAATAATAATAATAATAATAATAATAATAATAAAAAAAAAAAAAAAAAAAAAAAAAAAAAAAAAAAAAACCGTTTGTGTGAATATAGGCATTTTTTTCAGCTTCAATTATAAGCTTGCTTGCTTTATAATCTGCATAAACTGCGTACGTAAATTATATAGGAAAAATAAGAAAATAAAAACTGGTATAATTTTGTCTTCATTAGAATCACGCAATTCTAGGTACTAAGCTTTTTTGTGTCACACAAATCATAACCTCTGTTGTTTATCAATAGCTTTAAGGACCTTAATGTCATCGACTGATGATGGCAGAGGTTTTGGTACAAATAAAATGTTCGATCATCAACGAGCCCGTAGCTTATGGCATTTTGCTCCGCAAGAACCAATGCACCATATAATGTGGTATACTGAAACTCCCATATTTTACAAACATTTAATACCTAGAATGTACTCAAGTAGATTCTACCCTGATAACAAATTACTAGTTTATCCAATAAGCAATATCAATTGAAGCTAGCAACTTGCAAGCAAGTGTAAATCTCACATTCAATATGTACCAAAATCATGTCAGACTGACGTTCATATTTAAAAAAAAATAAAAGTCAAATCTATTTTTTTTAGAGATTCGGTGAATTTTCAGAAAATGCTAAACTTGCATGATTTTCGAAGTGTGGAAAATAATAATAATAATAAAAAAATGAATGTATGAATTTATGCAGAATATTTACTGCGCTA
This sequence comes from Rugalucina vietnamica, assembly GCA_964017185.1. NCBI lineage: Eukaryota > Metazoa > Mollusca > Bivalvia > Lucinida > Lucinidae > Rugalucina > Rugalucina vietnamica. The sequence continues at coordinate 8,708,678 of OZ024878.1, forward strand.
ACTTTAAGTCAGTGGTTTCGAGGCATTGTCTGATATATCTAATATAATGAAGATGTTTTAGGTTAAAGTGTATTACACTGCAAAATATGAAAATAATACAGAAGTATATACATTATGAGACTTAAGTTTAGCAATTTTCAATTAATTTACAAATTGTAAATTGATATGAAGTTGAACTAAAAGAAACTCTCTAACCAATCAATATTTAAACCTAAAGGAACCACAATGTACACTTTTAGCCAGACAGCCATCTTTTCCTGATGCAAGTACGTTGCGTCAAAGTTTACAGGGGTGTCACCTCAAAATTCACATTGTTTCTGTGCATCTGAAAAGTTAAAGGTTTGTTCCCTAAACAGTCATTGAGAACCTTCTTGTGCTAAAAAAGAGTACTGTACCATAATCGTAGAGATTTGGTTACATTTAGAAATCAGGTAACGGCCCCGGTGTATGACGTAACTGACGTCGTATTGTTCCGTTGCCTTTCTCCCGAAATGAGTGTTTATTGGCTGAAATGACGTGCGAATTCTTGTACGCGAAAACTTTTGCTTAGTAGGCCTAGACGGCTTGATGTGTTTAACGTTAACAGGACCTGAAACCTATCGGCGTTATTCATGGTGTTCGCACCACGCAGGTTGTTTGCAGTCAGCTGTTTCGATACAAACCCCTCTTTCCATGCTATTAATTATCAAGCCTGAAATTTATAGGTTGCCTAGCAATCGATTACGTCACTAAGACGTCAAATTGTCATTGCCGTATATCATGGTAGCCTTACGTTGTCTGGCGTCATGATGTCGGTTTTTGACGCTGTCAGCTGAAGAATCAGGGCTCTTAGAGATTTATCGCACTCTCGCAAGCTCAAAAGATTTAACTGTCTTTCTTATTCTTCATGTCTGCACCGAGCACATTGATCTTCGTGTTACGTTGGTTTAACGTCAGGCCATAACGGCGTCCCCTGATGGAATTTTTCAAATGTCATTCCGGTTAATTCTTTATGACACTTTGACAAATCAAACTAGGCAAAAGTTGATAACATGTCATGCATGTGGAATGCAGGACACGTGATTTGCACGATTTTTTAAACGTAACGTAGCAGCTAGTGGACGTAAGATAAACACAAACTCGTCTCGATACATGAATTTGACCATCACTTGACATCTTAAAAGTGTATCGATAGTTTTCAAATTTTTGATTTTGAAAATAATGATGGATAAAAAATGGCTAAACTTAAGTCTTATAGTATATTATGATTACAATACAACTTGTCACAATATATTTGGACATGATTTGTATCGGTGCTATTACATTTGCGCACAGTTTTCGAAAATTTCGTTTGCACACAGTTTTCATTTGCGCGCAGAAATGTATATCATTTGCGCACAGTTTAAGGGTTATATTAGCGCGCATGTTTTTGCGCCTTTTCTCTGACCAGCCGCTGGTATTTTATTATATCAAGGTACGATTAATAAAATATCATCACTGTTACCCCTGTTCACAACCCTGTAGTTGGAAGAGTTCGAACAGGTTTACACAGGCACTTAAAAGTCAAGTATTAGTTTCAGTTTAACCGACATATTTACGTTTCGGGGCACTTTGTTTTGTTCTTTTATGATTTCTCAAGTTTTATTTCTCATATTCATCACAGGCTTGCAAGCCATCTGTCTAATGAAATGACAACGAAAGATAAAGCTTGGACTGGTAATGGGGGCTTGACTTGTCCATACAGTCTTGCGAGCGCAAACATACCATTTACCTGAGAAAATCTTATGTGCGCAAATGTAAAATTTACCTGGGGAAATTGTGTGCGCAAATGAATACTATTACCTGGGAAAATTTTGCGCGCAAATGGACTACATTGTTTAAAAATGTGCGCAAATGTGCTGCCACCTTTGTATCATACACTCGCTGTCATGGTCAGCTTTAAAAGTGATTAGACTGTAATTTTAGGCCACTTGAACGAATGAAGGTGGACAGCTGAGTTTATGCCTCAGTAAGTCGCATTTCTCTTTGACTTATTTGCATAATGAAATTTATTAGCTCATATAAGCCTGGCGTCCCTTTTGTGGGACATAGGCAAACAGTATAGCCCCGGAGTGACGCCGCAGAACGCGGCGTCCCATCTGGGGCCATTCTGTTTGAACAGAGAAATTTCATCGAAAAATGAGATACAAAATAAAAAAAAAATCACTACTAACACCCCTAACAATGAAAGTGGACTTACCCAATTAATAACGATGGGAGAATCTATTCGTCAAATGTGGGTTAATCAAACATTCTGATTTCAGAAGGCTACTGGGCACGATGCTAGCGAAGATGCCGCTGGATTTAGCAACCTGCTTCTCCTCGCCCTCGCCTCATTCAGCACTGCTTACAACGTATTTTTCTACGTCATCTTCAACCCCAGCTTCAAGAATGCTGTCTTGGGTGTGCTATGTTGTACAAAAACTAGCGAAGTGAATAGGATAGTGATGCTGGAACACTCGAATAGTCCAGAGTCCCCACTAGATGCTGCGGGAGTTGACAATAAGGGTGTAGAAAATGTAGAGAATGCTAATTCGTACACAGTTGAAGTTATAACAACGGTCTCAGAATTTAATCATATCTAAATGGCTAAAATGGCATTTAATTACCGATTTTTTCAACAGTTATGTCGCTGTAAAACCAAGTCCGAAGATTTGCCAAGTACGCTAGTATTACAGTATACAAGTACTATACAGTGACCATATTGTTGAAGAATACATGAAACATATTTGTGTTTTAAATGCTGTGCATTTATTCTGGCATGTCATGGAATATATTCATGTAATCATTGCATTTTAGCTCACCTATGCCGAAGGCTAGTAGGTGAGCTTATAGGAAAGACATGCTCTTACGTCTGTATGTCGTCGTCGTCGTACTTTTTGTCGTTCACAATTTCAAGCGTCTTCTCCACTGAAACCGCTTGCCCAATTAAAGCCTAAACCCAAATCGTCATTTAGGCATTTGAAGCAGGGTATCCAAGAATTTCATAGAAAGTATGTCTTGGTTCCGGCAGATAAAGCCGCAAACAATGTTGTTGTCGTTTGTAGGCTTCACTACGTTAATACCTTAAAACAGGAGCTTGATGGTACCAGGGCTTATCTGGAGACAGATACTGATGAGGTGTCTGTAGTTAATGCCCACTTAAACGATTTACCTGTTAAGTTTTCTGTTTGTGTCAATGAAGGCCAAGACAAACTTCCTACGATGTATTGGTTACCTAAGCTTCACAAAAGACCATACAAAGCTAGATTTATTGCAAATTCTAGCTCTTGTACTACCACTGAACTTTCTAAATTATTAACTTCCTGTCTTACTGCTATCAAATCTCATGTTATAAGATACTGTGAGACAGTGTATGAAACGTCAAATAAAAATTGGTTTTGGTCAATTAAAAATTCTGGTGAGGTGCTCAGTAAATTGAAGTGTAGAGGGTTCCGTGCGACAAGCTTGTCCACATATGATTTTTCTACTCTGTATACAACATTACCACATAATCTGATAAAAGAAAAACTTCTGGATTTGATAGAGTGGACCTTCAAAAGGGCATTAAAAAACTATGGTTCACTTTATTTGGCATGTAACGACAGAAAGGCTTTTTTCACTTCCTCTGACCAAAGTCGGTATACACTTTGGTCATGTCAGAATGTATGAGATGCCTTATCCTATCTCCTTGATAATATTTATATTAGATTTGGGACCAAGTTATACAGACAAATTGTTGGAATTCCGATGGGTACAAATTGCGCACCTCTCGTAGCTGACTTATTTTTATACTGCTACGAAAGAGATTTCATGGATTCTCTTAACCATGATAATCAAGCTGATGTTATCGAGGCTTTTAATTCCACATCTAGGTACCTCGATGACCTTTTGAACATTGACAACCCTTATTTTGAAGGTATGGTCAATCAAATTTATCCACCTGAACTTCAGTTGAACAAAGCCAATATCACAGATACTGAAGCCCCCTTTTTAGATCTACATCTTTCTGTTGCAAATGGATTTGTTTCTTCTAAAATTTATGATAAGCGCGATGACTTTGATTTTGATATAGTAAATTTTCCTTTTTTGGATGGTGACGTTCCTCGTCGTGCTTCTTATGGTGTATACATTTCGCAACTTATTAGGTTTGCTAGAGTCTGCAATCATGTTACAGACTTCAACGCTCGAAATAAATGTTTAACGGCAAAACTTCTCCAACAGGGCTATCGGTATCATAAACTTCGAAAAACATTTTCTAAATTTTATCGTAGACACTATGAATTGATTTCCAAATATAATGTTGGGTTAAAGACGCTTTTAAGTGAGGGCCTTTCGGAACCTGAATTTTATGGTGACTTGGTTTACAAATTTAAGAAACTTAAAGGAATTAATGATTTTTCTTTTCAGTTCAGAAAAATCGTAACACGTTACAGACGTATAGGTTATAACTTAAATGTTATGCGACAGTCTGCATGCTTAGTTTTTAACCCAATCATGGTTGATAACTATGCTGCCTTCTTTAATTGCACGCCGGTGGGTCGGGCGTCAGACTCTATGATGGCCCCGACATAAAGCTATTCATTTTAGTTGGTTGGGGCCGGAGCTTCTTGTCTGTTGCTTGGCCCACCGGGGTCCAACTGGTGTTTTTCTTTTGCTCCGGAGTTAGTAGGTTATTCGGCGCCCAGGGATCTCCATCGTCGGGCAGCTTACTCAGTCTGTGAGTCCTGGTTTTTGATTCATCAGGATGTTTATCATGATTTATTTGTTTGTTCTTGATGATTCATTGACTAGTTAGAGATTCACCACGAGGACCAAATAACTTACTAAATGTTATGAACCACTGCAGAAGCTGAGGGTGAGGTTATGGCCATGTAAAACCGGTTTAAGCCCGCCAGTAACTTTGTGTTACTGATCGTTCCAAGTCGATACTTCTGTGGTGGTTCTTTTTGTTTTATGTCTTGGTGTATAAAAAATTTTTTTGTGCTGTTGGCGCCTTATGTATGTTTTCATATTTTTAGTTAAGTTAAGGTAACTGAGTGGCCACCTATTGGGAAAATAGCTGCTCATTCGGCTTACGATATGTTTCATGGTATAAGTACCTGATTGTTAGTTTGGTTTTTTCCCACCTCGGTTTTTGGAGTGGGAATCTTTTTCTGATTGCGCCTTTTCCTGATCTTTGCCTACTTGTACCTTTTTATGTGGATCATCCTTAGGAAGGGGGGACTAATTGTTTTATAAACGGTCCGGGTCACGTGACCAAGATGGCCAGTAAATTAAGAATTTTCTTCGCCATAGCGGTTGATCGATTTCAACGAAACTTAGTGTGTAGAATCAGGGAATCAGGCCCATTCAATCTGTATAAATAATGACATTTTGTTGATCTTGACATATCTTACGGCAAGGTCAAATTGAGTCACATAGGCTTTGAATTAGATATCGTGTGTTTTCTAGTTTTGGATGGGGACGTTGCTCGCCGTGTTTTTATGGTGAACACATTTCGCAGCTTATACGGTTTGCTAGTGTCTGCAACATTGTTGCAGACTTCAACTCGCGCAATACGTGTTAACAGAAAACTTCTCCAGCACTGGATCGGTATCATAAATTTCGAAAAATATTTTCTAAATTTTATCTCAGACGCTATACATTCAAAACCAAAATTAAATATTGAGTTAAAGACGCTTTTGAATGACGGCCATTCGGAGCCAGAACTTCATGACGACTTGGTTAACAAATTGAAGAAACTTATAGGCAGGAATCATTTTTCCCATCATTTTAGAAAAAATAATTATATGTTACAAACTTAACGTACTATAACTTAATTGTGATGCGACAGTCTATATGTCTAGTGTTGTACCCAATCACGATGGATTACTTTGCTTCCTTCGTTAATTGCACACCGGAGGGTCGGGCATCAGGCTCTGTGATGATCCCGAATTAAAGCTATTCCTTTTAGTCGGGATGGGACCAGAACTTCTTGTCTGTTGCTCGGCCCACCGAGTTCAATTGGTGTTCTTCATGTAATGTTGTTTGGCTTCTCAGAGATCTCCAATCGCCGGGATGTATGTCGTTTCTGTGAGTTCTCATTTAGATTCATGATGTTGTTAGTCATAATTTATTTCCGTGCCCTTGGCGACTCACTGACTCGTTCTACCAAGAGGACTGAATATTGTGAACCACTGCAGAAGCTGTGGATGAGATAAACCCTGTAAATAGGTTCAAGGCTTCTCGATAAATATTTTTGTTGATAAATTAACCTCTTATTTTAAGACATCAAATATAGATAGAAAGGTAAAAGTAGGCAAAGATCAGGAAAAGGCTCAACCAGAAAAAGATTCCACTCCAAAAACCGAGGTGAAAAAAAACAACAAACTAACAATCAGGTACTTATACCATGAAACATATCGTAAGCCGAATGAGCAGCTATTTTCCCAATAGGTGGCCACTCAGTTACCTTAACTTAACTAAAACTATGAAAACACACATAAGGCGCCAACAGCACAAAAAATTGTTTTAAACACCAAGACATGAAACAAAAAGAACCACCACAGAAGTATCGACTTGGAACGATCACTAACACAAAGTTACTGGCGGGCTTAAACCAGTTTTATAGGCACCAAACCACGCCCTCAGCTTCTGCAGTGGTTTTGTCATACACAAATATAAACAAGAAATAAGGAAAATCATGTTAAGAAAATATACATAGGTACCAACGTAAAACATGTATAACGGAAAGCAGGGTGAGCAGCTGTTGAAGGTCAGGTGGTCACAGTGCTAGCTTGGACAGAACAAGTAAATGCAGAGGGCTAAGTGAACAGCCGAATGATATTCGGGTGCCACAAAGTCATGCAACATGAAACACATAATTGGAATAACCTTGATAAATTTGAACCACAACAGAAAGCTACAAAAAGCACAAACATTATGGGTGCATCCATCCTTTATTGATAGTTATTGATTTTCAAAAATGAGAAAAATCCACTGTTTGAAATATTTTCAATTTCGTTTTTCACGGAGTAGATCTAAAATATGTAACCGGAATATGTATTAAACCGCGTCTTAAAACATTAAAGAAAAATGGCTATTCCCATTTCTAGTAAAACACTTTCAACCATCTTCTCTTCAGGAACTGGTGAACCCATATGAACGAAACTTGGTTTGTAGAGCATCAAGGACTCTAGCCCATCATAGTCTGTGTATATCACGACCTTTAGTTGAGCTAGAACTATTTTATGGCATGGTCAAATTTTGTCACAAAGAATTTTCAATGGGAACAGAGTGTGATCAATTTTGCAGAAAGTATTTTAGCATTGGACAGTGCGACATGAAAGTTGGTGCATGTAGATACAAACAGGTTAGGGAGGTGTGTATTTAAGGTCATACCAGATATTTCCAAATACCATTAGTGAAAGACGCAATCGCTGGTGAGCGTTCTCATGACATTTGGCAGGTTGTAGTGTTTGTCGTTTTTTTACAAGTCAAAAATAATATGCACATGTTTTAAATTATTGAATTTTGTATATTATGATGGCATAAGTATATGTCTCAACCTGAAACATGTATTCTTCGTGACCGAAACAACTTCGTCCAGGTAGTTATACTGACGTCAATGATAAAACACCTCACCGAAATTCTTGCATGACTTGGTAATTTGATACATGTACAAAATATGAACAAAATTTGTATTTTAATTATTTTGCGGTCTCTCTCATGGTATAAGTAGTTGTCTTTTGCATAAACCTCAGTAATTTGTTAAGGTGCGTACTTTCCCCAGAACTTGTTTGGGTGAACTATTTCTAAAGTGCACCCTGACGTTAAGCTATAGGCGTGAAAAGTAGTAAAATCTTTGAAAAGTCCTGTTACATACTCTAGACTGACAGCAAAATTTTGAAACGTAAAATCACTGGACTTCGCGAAGTTGAAATACGAGGGATTATCAAAAATTACGTGGACTTTTCCCATAGCTTGACAACGGTTCTGGCAAACATATTCAAATTTCAGCTGATGATAAACTAGCTTAACTCCACTAGATTCTGAAAGTTTGGTTAATCTAAAATGTTTTATTAGCATTTGGTGATGGTTGTTCTTAGCCCAACCTCCCGATCACGGATCACGTCAGAAATGACGTTAAGTTTGGCACTGCAGTATCGCATTTCTTTTGCGTTTTCTTCAAAACGGTTTTGCAGATCACAGCCAAACGTGCCATGTGTCTTAATCATGTTAATGAATCCATATTAAAACAGTTTATGCTTGTATTATGATGCCGATTTTTGATACTTTGTGTATAAATCAATTTTGTTTTTTTATCAGTCTTGTTTGGTATCAAAATGTTTGTAATGATGTGTAGAATCTGAAATTGTCATCTTTATTTTTTTAATTTGCGGACTTTTAGTCAATGAAGATGATTTTACTTTATTTTACAAGTTTAAAACAAAGCAACAGATGTTTAATTCCCGAGTTTAGTTGACTGGCTTTTAGCATGTTTTGATGTACGATTTGGCAATTACGTTAAGAAGCTGTAAGCTGAATCGAAGAATAGGCTTGTTAAGTTCTCAATCTGTTGTACAAACATATTTGAAAACATTAAGATGCAAATCACGCACAAAGTGCCACTTCGGCGGCGGAAACCATTTTTGTAGTTGTTTGTTTTCACAGTTTTTGTGAAGTGAGCATCTCACGTGAAAACGGAAAATTCATTGGTTGACAATATGTATACATGTACATGAACGTTTAGGGGTGTAACCTTTCAACTATTGTTCGATTTGAAGGTTTCTTAAATTTTGTTCTAACAGTTAGCATTTTCCAACTACAGAGTTAAGACGTAAAACTATTTAAAATTGATGATTGGAATTAACCAGTACAATATCATTACGGAAATTACAAATGTGTTAAATTATTGAGAACTTGAATATACATGTACAATTTGGATAGTGCCAATTACTACATGCTTGTTTTGGAGAGAACTGTTTGTTATACAACATTGATACATTAAACATTAATAAAACACAAAATTACAACTTTATTCTGTCTCCTGTGTTTTCGAGCTAATTCCCAACGTTTACAAAAACTAACATAAGAACTGGAGTATTCCAGCTCTGATTAATTTGGTGGACATAATCCGGGTACGATTTCAGGACATTAGAAATGTTTTATGAAAGGAGACAGAACTTCGATGGACAATTTACACCAGAGTGGTTCGTGAACACATGGCATACCAGACATCGACCTCAGCCGACGGTGCTAGTCATTCAGGTACCGCAAAGAACAACAGGGTACGGGATGCAATCCTATGGTTTCGGTCTTCCACAGAAACCTAGTTCACTTCGTAGGACAAATTTTCAAATAAATCATAAAAGCAGTGCTCAGAAATTACGGGATTTTAAACGAAGACAGACTTTCCTGGAAAGGAAAACCATATGCTTGTCACTACCAGGTACTGAACTATCGGACAGGGAGTTTACGAGATTGTTTTGTAGACCAGTCGAGCGACATGACTTTGTGAATACGACGTTAATTTCGAGTTTACAAGTCGCTGAAAAGAGACTACATGAACTACAAAATGAACTTGAACAACTTACGGCACTACGGATTTCGGAACAGAAGCGCTATACTACAGAACGAGAACAAAATGCAAGAAACTGTGAAATTCCATGAATTTAATTCAGAACTTTTCCTGTTGAAAAATGCGGACCTCGAAGAAAGGGATAGACTACTTCTAGAAGGATTTGATCTTGTAAATGCTGCATGCTGCAGACTCCTAAATGACAAAGATAAACTAATGACACTTGCTCAGAGATTAATAGAGCAAACAGAACTACAAATTCATACAGCTTCATCCAAAACAACAACAGGAGGGAACGATTTTCGCGCGGACTGTATACAAACTGAAGCACGAGATGCCGAACAACAAAATTCTAACAAAAACTCTAGTTGTGAATGGTGTGTTATCATCAAGGCATTTTACGAAGTATACATGCCAAAATAAACATTTCAGCGGTCATACTATTGAATGTATTTATGATTATTTGTACATGTATTTTAGTGTTTTAATTGTTACTTCCAATGATAGGAAATTTTAGTTTTCTTAGCCTGTAAATGCATATTATTTTTCAACGAGCTCTACACGTTACATTTTACATAGTCGCAAAACAAGTAGCGCTGAGTAAACATTTGTGTATTTCATAGTTACCTTTGAATTCATTTAGTTGCTGGCAACGACTTCATTTGATTTTTTTTCTTTTCCGAAAACACACTAGGCAAAATTCAGGTAGTGAGCCACCTAACAATTATTAATTGTTGTCTACTAGTGCTATGATGACTAGCTACCATCTCCCCGGCTCCACTGCTTATTTTTGTTTCCTTTTCTGACATTTTTTCTCATTTTATGTGGATTCGTCGGTGATGTGAAGTCATTCTTGTGGACGCGCATGCATAGTTATGATATGTTTTGAATTCGTAAGGATACAACATATGCATAGGGTGGATGCATAGTGTTCCGCTGAGCGAAGCAACAATACTATATGGCACTCGAAAACTAGTCCAATAAGCGAGAGCACGGCTCGCAGGTCTGTTTTCAAAAAGCTAAAATGTAAATGCTCTTCGTTAGCGAGGTGTAGTAAGTTTCATAGTACAAAGAAAGATGTTATGATACATTACGATATGATACGATACGACACAATACAATACGATATGGTACGATTGTTATACATTACAATACGATACAATACAATGCGAAACATTACGATTCGATTTGATACATGTTACTTTTACAATTCAAAACGGTACGATACGATATGATGCATGTACGTGTACGGTACGATGCAAAACAGTACGATACGATTGAAATGCACAGTTTTACGGACGATACTGCAAAAGCAGTTAAGGTCCTAATAGTGTATATCAGACTTATTGCAAAAGAGAATTGTTAGTTCAATCGCAACACAAGTCTATAGTGCGCATAATGTAAATAGGTGTGAGTGTGATATTACTTTGCATTATTGAATGTTTGTTTTAAATTTATTAAATTTGATTTTGTTCAGAATGTCGCAGACTGTACAGTGTATAGTTACGTTTAAAAAAAAAGAAAAACAAATAGAAACAACTTTGGAGGCCAAAGTTTTAGAAGGCCAGAGGAGTTATTTTGATGCCGATTTTTGATACTTTGTGTATAAATCAATTTTGTTTTTTTATCAGTCTTGTTTGGTATCAAAATGTTTGTAATGATGTGTAGAATCTGAAATTGTCATCTTTATTTTTAATTTGCGGGCTTTTAGTCAATGGAGATGATTTTACTTTATTTTACAAGTTTAAAACAAAGCAACAGATGTTTAATTCCCGAATTTAGTTGACTGGCTTTTAGCATGTTTTGATGTACGATTTGGCAATTACGTTAAGAAGCTGTAAGCTGAATCGAAGAATCGAAGAATAGGCTTGTTAAGTTCTCAATCTGTTGTACAAACATATTTCAAAAAATTGAGATGCAAATCACGCTCAAAGTGCCACTTCGGCGGCGGAAACCATTTTTGTAGTTGTTTGTTTTCACAGTTTTTGTGAAGTGAGCATCTCATGTGAATACGGAAAATTCATTGGTTGAAAATATGTATACATGAACGTTTAGGGGCGTAACCTTTCAATTATTGTTCGATTTGAAGGTTTCTTAAATTTTGTTCTAACAGTTAGGATTTTCCAAGACGTAAAACTATTTAAAATTGATGATTGGAATTAACCAGTACAATATCATTACGGAAATTACAAAAGTGTTAAATTATTGAGAACTTGAATATACATGTACAATTTGGATAGTGCGAATTACTACATGCTTGTTTTGGAGAGAACTGTTTGTTAAACAACATTGATACATTAAACATTAATAAAACACAAAATTACAACTTTATTCTGTCTCCTGTGTTTTCGAGCTAATTCCCAACGTTTACAAAAACTAACATAAGAACTGGAGTATTCCAGCTCTTATTATTTTGGTGGATATAATCCGGGTACGATTTCAGGACATTAGAAATGTTTTATGAAAGGAGACAGAACTTCGATGGACAATTTACACCAGAGTGGTTCGTGAACACATGGCATACCAGACATCGACCTCAGCCGACGGTGCTAGTCATTCAGGTACCACAAAGAACAACAGGGTACGGGATGCAATCCTATGGTTTCGGTCTTCCACAGAAACCTAGTTCACTTCGTAGGACAAATTTTCAAATAAATCATAAAAGCAGTGCTCAGAAATTACGGGATTTTAAACGAAGACAGACTTTCCTGGAAAGGAAAACCATATGCTTGTCACTACCAGGTGCTGAAAAGGTACAAGTAGGCAAAGATCAGGAAAAGGCACATTCAGAAAAAGATTCCCACTCCAAAAACCGAGGTGGGAAAAAACCAAACTAACAATCAGGTACTTATACCATGAAACAATCGTAAGCCGAATGGGCAGCTATTTTCCCAATAGGTGGTCACTCAGTTACCTTAACTTAACTAAAAATATGAAAACATACATAAGGCGCCAACAGCACAAAAATTTTTTAAACACCAAGACATAAAACAAAAAGAACCACCACAGAAGTATCGACTTGGAACGATCAGTAACACAAAGTTACTGGCGGGCTTAAACCGATTTTACATGGCCATAACCTCACCCTCAGCTTCCGCAGTGGTTCAGTGATATACAAGAAATAAGAAAAACATATTAAGAAAATACTAAATATAGATACCAACGTTTAACATGAATAACGGAAAGCAGGGTGAGCAGCTATTGAAGGTATTAGGTGGTCACAGTGCTAGCTTGGACAGAACAAGTAAAATGCAGAGGGCTAAGTGAACAGCCAAATTATAATCGGGTGGCCACAAAGCCATACAACATAAAACTGGTAATCGGGATAACTTTGATAAGTGTGAACTATCGGACAGGGAGTTTACGAGATTGTTTTGTAGACCAGTCGAGCGACATGACTTTGTGAATACGACGTTAATTTCGAGTTTACAAGTCGCTGAAAAGAGACTACATGAACTACAAAATGAACTTGAACAACTTAAGGCACTACGAATTTCGGAACAGAAGCGTTATACTACAGAACGAGAACAAATGCAAGAAACTGTGAAATTCCATGAATTTAATTCAGAACTTTTCCGGTTGAAAAATGCGGACCTCGAAGAAAGGGATAGACTACTTCTAGAAGGATTTGATCTTGTAAATGCTGCATGCTGCAGACTCCTAAATGACAAAGATAAACTAATGACACTTGCTCAGAGATTAATAGAGCAAACAGAACTACAAATTCATACAGCTTCATCCAAAACAACAACAGGAGGGAAAGATTTTCGCGCGGACTGTATACAAACTGAAGCACGAGATGCCGAACAACAAAATTCTAACAAAAACTCTAGTTGTGAATGGTGTGTTATCATCAAGGCATTTTACGAAGTATACATGCCAAAATAAACATTTCAGCTGTCATACTATTGAATGTATTTATGATTATTTGTACATGTATTTTAGTGTTTTAATTGTTACTTCCAATGATAGGAAATTTTAGTTTTCTTAGCCTGTAAATGCATATTATTTTTCAACGAGCTCTACACGTTACATTTTACATAGTCGCAAAACAAGTAGCGCTGAGTAAACATTTGTGTATTTCATAGTTACCTTTGAATTCATTTAGTTGCTGGCAACGACTTCATTTGATTTTTTTTTCTTTTCCGAAAACACACTAGGCAAAATTCAGGTAGTGAGCCACCTAACAATTATTAATTGTTGTCTACTAGTGCTATGATGGCTAGCTACCATCTCCCCGGCTCCACTGCTTTTTTTGTTTCCTTTTCTGACATTTTTTCTCGTTTTATGTGGATTCGTCGGTGATGTGAAGTCATTCTTGTGGACGCGCATGCATAGTTATGCTATGTTTTGAATTTGTAAGGATACAACATATGCATAGGGTGGATGCATAGTGTTCCGCTGAGCGAAGCAACAATACTATATGGCACTCGAAAACTAGTCCAATAAGCGAGAGCACGGCTCGCAGGTCTGTTTTCAAAAAGCTAAAATGTAAATGCTCTTCGTTAGCGAGGTGTAGTAAGTTTCATAGTACAAAGAAAGATGTTATGATACATTACGATATGATACGATACGACACAATACAATACGATATGGTACGATTGTTATACATTACAATACGATACAATACAATGCGAAACATTACGATTCGATTTGATACATGTTACTTTTACAATTCAAAACGGTACGATACGATATGATGCATGTACGTGTACGGTACGATGCAAAACAGTACGATACGATTGAAATGCACAGTTTTACGGACGATACTGCAAAAGCAGTTAAGGTCCTAATAGTGTATATCAGACTTATTGCAAAAGAGAATTGTTAGTTCAATCGCAACACAAGTCTATAGTGCGCATAATGTGAATAGGTGTGAGTGTGATATTACTTTGCATTATTGAATGTTTGTTTTAAATTTATTAAATTTGATTTTGTTCAGAATGTCGCAGACTGTACAGTGTATAGTTACGTATAAAAAAAAAAAAGAAAAACAAATAGAAACAACGTTGGAGGCCAAAGTTTTAGAAGGCCAGAGGAGTTATTATGATGCCGATTTTTGATACTTTGTGTATAAATCAATTTTGTTTTTTATCAGTCTTGTTTGGTATCAAAATGTTTGTAATGATGTGTAGAATCTGAAATTGTCATCTTTATTTTTAATTTGCGGACTTTTAGTCAATGAAGATGATTTTACTTTATTTTACAAGTTTAAAACAAAGCAACAGATGTTTAATTCCCGAGTTTAGTTGACTGGCTTTTAGCATGTTTTGATGTACGATTTGGCAATTACGTTAAGAAGCTGTAAGCTGAATCGAAGAATCGAAGAATAGGCTTGTTAAGTTCTCAATCTGTTCAAAAAATTGAGATGCAAATCACGCTCAAAGTGCCACTTCGGCGGCGGAAACCATTTTTGTAGTTGTTTGTTTTCACAGTTTTTGTGAAGTGAGCATCTCATGTGAATACGGAAAATTCATTGGTTGACAATATGTATACATGAACGTTTAGGGGCGTAACCTTTCAATTATTGTTCGATTTGAAGGTTTCTTAAATTTTGTTCTAACAGTTAGGATTTTCCAAGACGTAAAACTATTTAAAATTGATGATTGGAATTAACCAGTACAATATCATTACGGAAATTACAAAAGTGTTAAATTATTGAGAACTTGAATATACATGTACAATTTGGATAGTGCGAATTACTACATGCTTGTTTTGGAGAGAACTGTTTGTTATACAACATTGATACATTAAACATTAATAAAACACAAAATTACAACTTTATTCTGTCTCCTGTGTTTTCGAGCTAATTCCCAACGTTTACAAAAACTAACATAAGAACTGGAGTATTCCAGCTCTTATTACTTGCTCATAAACTACTGTGGACCGGTTGTGCACCTACGTTGTTTTGCTTCGGCATACATGTTTGTTTTTTTCATAGTGTTTAAGCGATGTCTGAATTTCATGCAACACAGATCAACTGGCAATATTCAGTGTACAATTCCCATTTCAAACTAATCCTAATTTCTTATTTGCCGGTAAAACTTCAAGGTCCTTCGATAAAAAATTACAAATGAAACATTGCGTGCACGTTTGAACAAATAGGTTCCAAATAAATTTCGAAATTCATATCCGTCATTGAAAATGTTCTATCGTCTAAATCATAATGTTAAAAGTCAGCATCGTTATGCCCAGTCCAAATTTATTCTCAAATCAAGGCAGTACATTAAATTTTTTATACAGATTGGTAATTTAAACCATGCGCCAATAGTGAAACAATCTTTTAATATACTTTAAGAAGTAAAACTGTAAAAATCAGTAGCCCTAAAAAGCAAATTTTGTGGATTAAAACCAGGGTTTTTGCGTCGACGTCACTGACGTCATCGGAGTGTTACATGGTGGCGAAAGTAGGTGTTTTCATTTCACAATATTTTTGTAACTGATAAAGGGATTGTGATTAAATTTGCACAGTACTGCATATTACATGGGTCCATGTGGACTGAAAGTTTGAGTGGAATCGAGTCATATAATTATTAGTTATAAGAAAAGTCCACGTAATTTTTGATAATCAAATGCACTGAAGATAACACAGGGACCTTTCAGAAGAAAAGAAACAGACAGAACGAAAATCCGATACTGCTCGGTGACTTGCTTCCGGAACGACTCCATTGTCCGGTATCGATAGTTATTGTAGCGCTTTCGCTGACGCTCCCGCTGCAAAATATTTTTGATGACGACCTTAACCCATATTTGACGAATGGATTTTCCCATCATTATCAATTGGGTGAGTCCACTTTCATTTTAAGGCACATCAGGGGTAATTTTTAAATTTTATTCAATTTTTCGATGAATATTCTCTTAGCAAACAGAATAGCCCTAGATGGGACGCCGCGTTCTGCGGTGTCACATCTGGGGCTATTCTGTTTGCCTATGTCCCATAAAAGGGACGTCAGGCTTAAATGAGTTAATGCTTTCAAATTCTAATGATGAAATATTTCAGAAGAAATGCAGTTATTTTCCAATGCATACCTTCATTTAATTTTCATAACGTACAAATATTATTCTGACTCTTATTTCCCTATACGTAAGGAGGTTCATTTCACACTGAAAGATATCAAAAGTAATAATTGAAATAATCCTTTGTCAAATAGTCACGCAATGATAGCCTTTAACCATTTTGAAGACATTTACGATTTAAGTGTTAAATATTAGATACAATGGCGTCAGTAACGCTTAAAACGAATTCAAAAACTGTGTTTCAATAACACATTGTCAAGTAAGGATATCCAACTCAATCTCAATGGCTTATGCGTTGGTATTGCGAAGGAGACATAAAGCCATGCCTGATAGTCTAAAACCGGTTCATAAACAGAATATGCTTTTTGCAAGGAATGTACGAGTATGTTTTCAGCGCAATGCCAGTTTTCGAGCCGACGTCTGAGAATTTTTGTTTTAAAATCTCCGATTGCGCAAGTTCTTATTAAAACATGATCAATATGTATTACATGTATCTTTAAAAAAAAAAAAAAAAAAAAAAAAAAAAAAAAAAAAAAACTAGTGGTTGTTTAACTCCAGTTATGGGATGAAACCTGAACCTATTGAGTATCTAGTTGAAGCACAACATTGTAAAACCCTTCTTTGAACATTTGCCTGATGTGTAGAACACGGCATCATGAGTACAAATTTATGAGTTTGTGAGTCCTCGTTTTTTTAGTCATCATGGTGGTTATCATGATTTATTTTTTGTCCTTGATTCATTTACTAGTTAGAGAATCATCACGAGGACCGAACAACTAACTAAATGTTGTGAACCACTGCGGAAGCTAAGGGTGAGGTTAGCTACCTGTAAAACTGGTCTAAGCCCGCCAGTAACTTTATATTACTGATCGTTCCAAGGCGATACTTCTATGGCGACTCTTAGTGTTTTATGTCTTGGCGTTAATTTTTGTGCTGTTTGCACCTTGTGATTTAGGTAACTGGGTAACCACCTATTGGAAAAATAGCTGCTCATTCGGCTTACGATATGATTTTTGTAGTATGAGTACCTGAGTTTTAGTTTTTCCCAACTCGGTTTTTTGGAGTTAGAATCTCTTTCTGATTGTGTCTTTTACTGATCATTGCCTACTTTTACCTTTACAGAGAAAATTGTAACGGTTGTTTTTGTCGAAGAAATTCGCCTGCAAAATGCCAATAACAAATCAATGGGAGTTAACAGGTCGCGCTTAAAAACTATACCTTCACTTAAAGCAAAGATGTGGAAACAATTTCAAAATTTAAAAATAAGCAGTGGTGCAGAAAGGTCAGAACAGTGTTTTCGAGATGGCCATTTGGATTATATTGGTGCACCAAGCAAAGAAGTTCACATCAATACCATCACGTACAAATTCAACATAGCATTGTCTTGCAATACTTAGTAATGCAAAATATGCTGAAACGGGTACAAAACAAGTTTAAACAGTGTTTATTTTACTCTATTTTATTTACACAGAAACCTCATGAAACTTATTCGCGCGCACTTAAAGGATGTTGGCGTTTTGTGGTCAAACGTGGTTGAACCCGGGGAAGACCACCGAAACATTTGACTGGCAGCCACTATCCTTCCGCCTTCCATATTGAATGGTACTAGTGACCGTTAGCTTATGAAAAAGAACAAGAACTCCGCGGAGGTCGATATCGCACCTGCATCGGGCAAAGTCAACAGACCGTGAAATATAGTTCAAGGGCACTGGGTCAAGGTGCGTGCTTGGAGGCATGTCAAGGACAATTACTATGCAAGGTTTCAGACACGCAGCTATCTCTGATGTCGAGAAAACCAAACTTCGACATAAAAATTTTCAAAGTCAGTGGACCGTGAAATATAGGTCAAGGGCACTGGGTTGAGGTGCTGGCTTGAAGGGTATGTCAAGGACAATTACTATGCAAGGTTTCAGACTTGCAGCTATCTCTGATGTTGAGAAAACCAAACTTCGACGTAAAAATTATCAAAGTCAGTGGACCGTGAAATATAGGTCAAGGGCACCGGGTTAAGGTGCGTGCTTGAAGGGTATATCAAGGACAATTACTACGCAAGGTTTCAGACTCGCAGCTATCTCTGATGTCGAGAAAACCAAACTTCGACATAAAAATTTTCAAAGTCAGTGGACCGTGAAATATAGGTCAAGGGCATCGGGTTAAAATGCGTGCTTGAAGGGTATGTCAAGGACAATTACTATGCAAGGTTTCAGACTCGCAGCTATCTTTGATGTCGAGAAACGTAATGTTGACAAAACTTCGACGTAAAAATTTTCAAAGTCAGTGGACCGTGAAATATAGGTCAAAGCCACCGGGTTAAGGTGCGTGCTTGAAGGGTATGTCAGGGACAATTACTATGCAAGGTTTCAGACTCGCAGCTATCTCTGATGTTGAGAAAACCAAACTTCGACGTAAAAATTTTCAAAGTCAGTGGACCGTGAAATAAAGGTCAAGGGCACCGGGTTAAGGTGCGTGCTTGAAGGGTATGTCAAGGACAATTACTATGCAAGGTTTCAGACTCGTAGCTATCTCTGATGTCGAGAAACGTAATGTTGACAAAACTTCGACGTAAAAATTTTCAAAGTCAGTGGACCGTGAAATATAGGTCAAGGCCACCGGGTTAAGGTGCGTGCTTGAAGGGTATGTCAGGGACAATTACTATGCAAGGTTTCAGACTCGCAGCTATCTCTGATGTCGAGAAAACCAAACTTCGACGTAAATGTGGACGGACGGACGGACGTACGGACGGACGAACGGACGAACGGACGGACGGAAATTTGGACTCCTATATCGCACCCTGCTATAAGCAGGTGCGATAAAAATGAAATAAAGAAATAAACACGCAACGATGTAAAAAGCTTTGTCATTCGATCTGGTAATTGTTTTACTGTATCGCTCCCGGTGCGTAAATTTACAAGAAGAGTCAATTATTGTTCTAATTAAATCTGGTACGAATAATTATTCAAAAGGGGTTAATTGTGTCAATTATTGTTCATGGTGTGACTGAATGTACGAGTGCTTGGAAGCCTTAATTTTAGTATATTTAATATCACTTCCTGTTACCTTGAACACCGAGAAAGCCGGTAAGTGACAAACTGTTGGATCAATAATGAGAACAAGAAAAGCTATAACATGTACCCACATGTAATAATTGGGCGGTGTGATAAAAGTGGTAGAAATACTAAAAAGAAATATGGCTTGATTTGCTAAGGGTTTATAACAGAAACGGCTCCGTGTTAAAATTCCTTCATTCATCGGACTGCTTTCCACTGATTCGGGCGTTTCGGTCAATTAACAAATAGATACAGACATTAATGATCCGGTTCCGACTATGACTACACACTCTGTTTATGCAAATACAATGTATAATCGGTATACTAACTCGAGCGATGTAGTCAGAAATTTACAAAGTTCAAAAGAGCAGTGATCCTTTAATTTAATAATTAATGCAGTATTTCTGAACAAGATCATGATTGAAGAATAAGACTGAATGCAAAACTTAAGAATGGTTAAGAAATATGTGAGGGTCGGGTGATGAACCCCTCCCCTCTTGATTCAATCCGGACATGATGTTTGAATATTACAGTCATATACATGTATATAGCCCCGGTGCAGGGGCAGACAACCCCCTGGGGCCAAAATGTTTTTGTAAACATAAATATTCCATCCATTTGCCCATGTCCTGCAAGTTTTGCCCTTCAACTCACATTTTAACAAATTTCACCATTTGAATGCATGGGCGACCTATGTTGACCTTGCAGTTAATTAGGTCAAGGTCATCAGAGGGCCATGGATTGATTTATACAAACTTTGTAGAGCTCCATTGCCTGATGCTTCATGCCAAGTTTCAAAATCATAGGCCTTCTGGTTCTGGAAAAGAAGATTTTTAAAGGTTTTGCTATTTATAGCCATGGCGGCAATAACTTTTGTTCCCCCTTCCTGAGAATGCTCCATATAAAGTTTGGCTTTGATTGGCCCTGCGGTTTCAGAGGAGAAGATGTGGACAACAATGACTACAACGACGACGGTCGATGGAGCATGGGTATACTATAAGCTCACCTTGTGAACATAACGGCTCAGGTGAGCTAAAAATGGGACCTGGCGTGTATACTAGTAGACAAATATGCATTAAAAGGAGCATGTTGGCCTGGTGGTTAGTGCATCAGACTCTGGTTAGGGAGGTAGGGAGTCGATCCCCACTGGTGGCTGGCTTATATCACTGCACGATGAGCAAGGCACATTGACTCTGGAAAGTACTGGTTAATACACACAAAGGAGTGTCCCAAGCTGGGGACATGACGGAAATATTGTTGACTGGGACGTTACATCCATACCTAAATCAAACCAAAGGGTTGCACAGTTCAAATGTGGGTTGTACATTTTGTAAAGTGTTGTTTCTTAGTCTTTCTTAAAAATCTGGCAGCTGCTGACTACGCCATTTTAGCTCTAAAAATTCTGGTGTTCAATTTAAGGTCTAACATTCCTTCTTGGTCATCAATTTTTCAGTTATGTCTTGATGGTGCGACAGTTTTCTGGGTATCAACCAGGATGCAAATCATGAGAGCCATGGACTAATTTCCCTGCTGGCGCACCTCCCCCCACCCCCTGGTGAAATATTGTCAATTTGGCATGTCACCAGTAAACCATTCAGATTCAGATGTGTCTTGTTCAAGGACTCAACCAAGTCCCAGTGGGGTTTGAACCCAGAACTTTGTGATTCAACACTACGCCACTGCCCTCACTAAGTACATCTAAGTACATGACTGTAATGTGCTAAACCTTGGCTGCAGCAATCATGCCTGTGTAGCTCTATTTCAGGAACATACTCTGCCCATTCGGCTTACGATTGTTTCATGGTATAAGTACCTGATTGTTCTTTTGGTTTTTTCCCACCTCGGTTTTTAGAGTGGGAATCTTTTTCTGATTGCGCCTTTTCCTGATCTTTGCCTACTTGTACCTTTTTCTGAATCCCTGGCGACAGGTTTTCTTGCACCCCGACTGATCTCGAAGTCATAAATTTTAAAACCAACACATATGTCATGAAATTTATTTCTGTTTATGCACACTAGGAAAGAACATAAATGCACTATATACATATAAAATACATGTTTGTACATGCAATGTTTTTTTTTTTGTTTTGTTTTTTGTTTTTTGAATTTAAGCATGAAAACTCCATGTGACCTGCATTGTCCTGTTTGTCCATTAATGGATAATGAAAGAAAGTCAACCTTGATAAACAAATCCATATTGCAAGTATTATAATCTATATCACACTGGTTATTCAGAGAGAATTGTGAATGAAAACAAACAATGCCGATGCCATGATAAATACCTTTGTGGAGACAACTTTCCACAGATCACAATTTTCTTTGTAAAGTTGTTCTAAGGCAGGTAATTGCATACTACAGTCTTTGAGTCTTTTACTGATTTTATCCGCGTTGGCTGTTCTCAGTTCTGGATAATCGGTTTGGTATTCTTACTATATATCACTGAAACATGTTTCGTGCACATGCACATGTTTGTTAACAGCTTCTCACCATGGTCTAATGCCACAGACAGCAAGATCCTTCATGCAGAAGAAACGAACATACACATACGAGTATTTAACAACAATTGTCAGAGAATCATGCAGACTAAATCCTCGCTTCAATAAAACGCCTATGGGAAAGGACACAGGTTGCTAAAAAATGATGCACAGTTCAAACCCCAGAATAGATCTTGTCAATGGCACTGTCACACCCATGTAATTTATTCTCATGATATTGTAAGTGTGCCAGAGGAGAAATCTATGGAATAACAAAATCAGGGAATTACATAACCATGGGATGGCAGGTTGAATCCAGTATAGCCCAGCCTTTTTATAGCAGGGCTTTAAAACTAAACTTTAATGATTTTTGCTTTGTAATATCAACTATATCTTGATTTCTTCACAGTATTACTATAACTCATGTCCACGTCAAAAACACAGATTGTATTAAAGTCCATTACTTATTATTTAAGTTAGGGTGAATAGGTAATTGTATATGCAGTCATCCACTCTAATTGACTTAAAATATAAGTTTTCTGTTGTGGTTCACTACCTGCTCAATTTGCTGTTGATGATATAAGCTCTCTCCCCTCTGAAAATAAATGAATACACACATCAGTAATATTATGTTCACTAGAAACACAAAATATAAACAAAACAATGACATTTTCACATATCAAAATTGGACATGCATGCAGTCACTTTCTGAGTACTACGAAAGGGCTCCTAATATAAAAACAGTTCCTCCTTGTGACGTTTCCTCCAGGACTATTTGCACAAAAAATCGAATGGGGCTGTTTGCTAAAAAAGGTGAGACGATTCGCTCAAAAATCAAATTCATGGGTAGGTTCACCAATTATAGTTTTAGAAGTCCTTAAGCGACATGTTTATCCTATTTGGATGCCTTAAATTGTTCATTGAAATGACATAAAAAAAATAAATAATTTCAATGAAAAAATCATTAAAATCAATTTTATAAAACATGTGGCACTCTTCGGGAGTAAATGTCCTGTTCGAAAAAAAATATTTTTTTACGCAAACAGTCCCGGGAGGAACTGGTTTGTGCGTGAAACATCCTGTAACTCCATGAAAGCCATGTGTACTATGTAATGTTTGTTTTAGCTCACCTGAGCCGAAGGCTCACAAGGTGAGCTTATGGTATAGTAGTCGAGCAGGCATCCGTGCGTCGTCGTCGTCGTCAACATTTTCAAACGACTTCTCCTCTGAAGCTGCCAGGCCGAATCTTTTCATATTTCACATATAGCATCTACAGGTGGGGGGGACGAATATTTGTGTTTTTTATTTCGATCGGATAAGAACTCTGGTTGCTATGGCAACTTGAAGTTTCCATTGACTTGTATGGAGAAAAAGTGGAAATTGGCATTTTCTGTTGTCAGGTTGGGGATATTTGAATTTTGTTTTTACATAAATGTTTATTGAGTAGTCCTCAACGTTTAAGGCAACTTTTGTAAAAATCACTTTATTTGTTTTGTTGCTATAGCAACATAAAGCGTAAATTTTCGAAAAAAAATATTAAAAAATCTTCTTCTCAGAAGTCGTACGGGGGATGAAGCTGAAATTTAGCATACATGCTTATGACATTTGTCTGTACAAAGTTTGTGTTTTTTATTGTCTTTGTCCAACTACTTTGGTTGCTATGGTAACTTGAAGCTTCCATTGACTTATAAGGCAAAAAGTGGAAAATTGCAATTTCTGCCGTTTCATTGAGGATATTGAAATTTTGTTTTTACATAAATGTTTATTGAGTAGTCCTCCCTGTTTTAGGCAACTTTTGTAAAAATCACTTTATTCGTTTGGTTGCTTTAGCAACGTAAAGGGTAAATTTTCGAACAAAAATATTCAAAAATCTTCTTCTCAGAAGCTGTAAGGCGGATGAAGCTGAAACTTTGCATACATGCTTATGATATTAGCCTCTACAAAGTTTGTGTTTTTATTGTCCTTGTCCCACTACTTTGGTTGCTATGGCAACTTAAAGTTTCCATTGACTTATAAGACGAAAAGCAGAAAATTGCAATTTTTTGAAAACTATTGCAGCCTGAGACCTGAAAAGCGGTAGATGCAAACAACTAATGGAGTAGATGAAGGTATGTGATTAACTTAGGCCAAGGTCATCTCTTGACCTTGAAGGATCTGTCATCCATACAAACTTTTCAAAGATCTTCTTCTCTGAAACCGCTTGGCAAATGAAAGTGAAATTTTATGTAGCATCCCTGGATAGTGGGGACGAAAATTTGATTGCGAAATCTGGGTCACATGACCAAGATGGCCGCCACGCCCATATATGGTAAAAACCACTCAAAAATCTTCTTCTCCAGAAAGGGCAGGCCGATTTTCACGAAACTTGGTATGATGCATTTGGGACTCCAGCCCATCGTAGTTTGATCAAATAATGATCCTAGGATGACCTTGACCTATCTAACCTCAAGGTCAATTTTGGAAACATAGGCTTTAACATGGGAAAAAGTGGTAAATATGGATTTTTTGAAAACTATTGCAGCCTGAGACCTGAAAAGTGGTAGATGCAAAACAACTAATGAAAGTATGTGATTAATTTAGGTCAAGGTCATCTCTTGACCTTGGCCAATCTGTCTTCTATACACACTTTTCAAAGATCTTCTTCTCTGAAACCAGATGACCAATCAAACTGAAATTTTATGTGGAGCATCCCTGGGTAGGGGTTACGAAAGTTTGATCCGGAAATCTGGGTCACATGACCAAGATGGCTGCCGCGCCCATATACAATGTATGGTAAAAACCACTCAAAAATCTTCTTCTCCAGAACCGGCAGGCTGATTTTCACGAAACTTGGTATGTAGCATTTGGGACTCCAGTCCATCATAGTTTGATAAAATGATGACCCTAAGATGACCTTGACCTATTTTAAGGCAAGGTCAATTTTGGAAACATAGGCTTTTACATGGGAAAAAGTGAAAACAATGGATATTTTGTAAACTAAATGCAGCCTGAGACCTGAAAAGTGGTAGATGCAAACAACAAATAGAGTAGATGAAGGTACATGTATGTGATTAATTTAGGTCAAGGTCAATTTTGGAAACATAGGCACACATGGAAACATGGGTAAAAGTGACAACTAGGTCTCAGGTAAGCGTTTACAGGACCAATGATCCTATGGTAAATATTGCAGCCATAGACCTGAAACATTACCAAGATGGCCGTCATACCCATTTAGGGTAATAAAAAAAATAGAAAAAAAATTACTTTGTCCAGTGACTGTACTTGTTGACTCTCAGGTGAGCGATCGTTGCCCTTGGGCTACTTGTTTTTTTGTTGTTGTTGTTTTTTGTGTTTTTCTTTTTTTTTTTTTTTTTTTTTTTTTTTTTTTTTTTTTTTGTATTGAGGCTTCTTTTCCTGATCTTTGCCTACTTGTACCTTTTTACATCTCAGTCAACAATTTTTCAGTCTTGTCAGGATGGGTTTAACCAGTACTGTAGTGTCTTGCTCAAGGACACAACACGGTGAAGCCTGTAGGGATCGAACCCAGGACCTCTTTATTTAGAGTCCAACACATTACCATTACACCAACGCTCTCCCTACAATGTAATGTGATGACTAATAGACATTTCCAACTTAATCCGATATTGATATTGGAGTTTGAAATCGGAGTTCGGATATTTGTTTTAAGGGATATTATCAAGGACAACATATAAATTAATAGATGTTTGTTTGTATTGAGGCTTAACCTCCCAGTCAACAATTTTTAGTCATGTCGGGACGGAGCCAAACTCTTCCTGGGGTTAACTAGTACTGTAGGGAGTTAATGTGTCTTGCTCAAAGACACAACACTGTGACGCTTGTGGGGATCGAACCCAGGACCTCTCGATTCGGAGTCTGACGCTCTACCACTACGCGCTCCCTAACTAATAGATGAAGACATTGTATACAAACATGTTCATGTTGTACACGGGATCTTAGTATTAGACATTTCCAACTTAATCCGATATTGATATGGGAGTTTGAAATGGTAGTTCGGATAATATTTTTGAGGGATATTGTCAAGGACTACATGTAAGCTAATAGGTGAAGACATTGTATACAAACATGTTCATGTATATACACGGGATCTATCGGTAAACCGCTTATTGATGCGCCGTGCTGTCTTAAGAAATAAGATTATGGCATTTGTATGCGTCGGCGAGATCATAATGTGTTCGCCCACATCTTTTCAGCGGCCCTTGGATGGTGGACGCCCGGGGTGGGGGTGGACGCAATATATCGGGTTTGAGAACTTGTACAGATGCACACCTCCGCATGCGTCACTAGACATTTCCTACTTGCTAGCAAAATGACGAAAGCGAGTAGCTTTTTTCGCCATTGCTTATTCGTGTTTGGGAGGCAAATGATTTACCGACAACGCATAAAAGTCGGTCCTTGGAATATGTCTTGCACTAAGGTAGGACTGTTCTAGGTCCCAATATTGTTGAAACTTTATATTATACTCAATATCAAGGTAGAGTATATACAACAAGCAAAGATTCGTGTAAGCATATGTACATGCATAGTTCTATCATTATTATCTCCGTTAACATATTTGTTATATATTTAACCCACGACGAAGACCATAAAGTTATTTATTATGCGATATTATGCTTCGCTAACGCATGCGTGTTACATTGTACTGTTTTGTCTCAGCTCAACAGAAGACCAGGCGCAAGAGACTGACCAGAGCTCAGATGGCATTACCATAAATGATGTGGTAGACCAACATTACTTCAACATTTTTCCATGTACTCGTGTAATTAAGGTCAATGCCATTTCTTGGCCTTGGACAAAGGATTTTTTTTTAAATATTTCAGTTAAAACAACATTTTTTCAGAAACCGCTTGATCAATCAAAGGCAACTTTTATGTGTAGTTTTCTTAAAGTCGCGGTGACCATCTTGATCATGTTGCCTAGACCATTTATACAAACATTGGTTCCCCTTTCTCAGGGATACTCCATATCAAGATTGACTTTGTTCGGCCGAGTGGTTTCAGAGGAGAACATGTTTGATCATTGTGGTCATCAACGTAAACAACATCAACCGTGAGCGACGGACAATGAAGCATGGTTGTACTTTAAGCTCACACTTTCAGTACCACGACTCAGGTGCATTGTTGCCGCCAGGTAGCGCTTCAGAACTTTGTCTCGTCAGATCTCACGAGAGCAGCTCAGCTGAGCGGCTATAAATCGGACCCCGTCCATCCGGACAAAGAGAAATAGATAGTCTACTTTTGTCTCAATAGCTATACGATTTGGTTGTTTAGATCTACTTGGGTCGTTATAGAAATAATTCAGCTCTGCAGAGCTGTAATTTTTTGAGTAATCATTCACTGTTTTGAGGTCAGTTGTAAGAAAGGTCAAATCACGAGCGCGGAGCGCGAGCGATGTGCATGCTTACAACTGACAGACAAACAGTGAATAATTAGTCAAGTCACCCCCTGAGCTAAACTATTACAATTCGAATACATAATAAACGGAATAAAAGTTGCTGAAACCGTCGATATTTTTAAGCTTTCCTCTATTGCACCGCGGAAATCTTGCAAAAGACTGTAAAATTCAAAAACATACATACATCATTACATGTCCGTTTGTTATACATTGCAACAATATAACGCAGTCTCAGAAAGTCAACCTTACACTGTCTGATGAGAAAGTAAACGTCAAAAAATACAGGATGACGTAGAAAGGGTACAAAATAACAATATGCTAATTTGCTTGAGTAAATTGTTCGATAATCATTTTTAGCCATTGACTAAATGAATGCAAGAACAAAAGTCACTGGAAAAAAGCCATGGAAAATCTTTTTCATTGATTTTTTATTTCGTGACTTTATTTCCCTGACTTTTTCCTGAGACTTTTTTTCTGGTGAGTTGTGTTGGAATATATTGTTTTACTTATTTCAATACGAAATAAAAATAAATCGACTCGATTTTTTTTTTGTCGTTTTCGATAAATCCCAGATTGTGCCATTGTTATTGTTGTTGCTTCGTAGAGCTCCGCCGCTGACTGTTCTGGATAACCAAGAATGATAGAGCGAATAAAAGTTGTCACTAAAATTCTAAAAGTTTGGATGCAACTTAATTGATTTGTGTTAACACCATCAGTGTCACAATATCATTGTCTACGCATATATGACTAGTATATGACCGCCGCACTGAGAAAGAAATGTTTACATTTATGTCCCCAGATAGCTCATTCGATCAGTAGCGTCGTAAACTCTGATTACCTACATAGGGATTGAATCCCTTTGGCGACGCCAGTAAAATGTCGATAATTGATAAAACCTATCAAATTGTCGGCATATTTCAATGGTGTGATTGTCACCTTCCAGACACGATGGTTTCCCTGTTTATTTTCCGACCAAACATCGAGAACTGCTGTGGCTCCCCCACGACCACCATCACCACTAGGCAGTCGGTGTCGGTTAGGTAATCACAATTGCTTCGACGTCTGTTTCTTGCAGGCCGCATAGATTTGCGTGATTCGTGACAGGAAACAATTAAAAACATACCATGGCCTTAGCATGCATGTGGTCGATGCACAAGATTAAAGTAAGATCTGTTTACGATTATTTAAATCGAAAAACTTCAGATACCTTCAGAAAAACTTATAAAACGTGGTAAAAAAAAAATTAAACACCTTTGATCGTGTAAGGTAGTAGAAGTATAGGGTTTTCTCCAACTAAGTTGGACAGCCTTGAGATACCCCCCAGAAATCGATTAAAGTTTCTCGTCTACCGTAAATCGTATCTCAGATTAAGTTGGAAATGTCTAATATCACTAAAGATGATCTTACCAAAAACTGTATCGTTGAAATAACACTGAAACATCTTTCCGCTGCTTGAATCATTAGATATCCAACATACAACATTGTCAGTGTGTCAATCTTTCAACCGAAACAATAATCTGAAACAGACAAATATCATTTGAACTCTTTCATCATTTTCATGTCTGTTGGTGTTTTATCCAAGTTTGAAGTAGTACTGTCAATGTACATGTATCTATCCTGCCATATCACCCTATATACCCGAATATAATGCGCATAAATGTATAAAAAAAATGTACTAGTATAAATAAACATTTTGAAAGACACCATTTTATGAAAAATAAGTCTGTGAGAAGATATAGTTTAAAGAGTGTTTTGTTAAAAGATAATGTGTTAAAGATGCAAATTTAGATGACCAGTAGTAAAAATATCACAGCGGATGCATTTAATTGTTTGATTGTGTAAAAAATTAAATGAAAAAATCATGTCTCACAGTCCCAGACCCAGGAAAAGATCCAGGTATGGGTCGTGTAGCAAAATACATATAATTTGGCACTGGCACCTAGGCATTATACTAAGGAAATTGCATACAAAAGATTGGTTTGACCTCAACTCAAGTATGCAGCTCCTATTTGGCATCCCTATAATGATACTCAGACAAAGATAGAGAGGGTGCAAAGGACTGCAGCCAGGTGGACCTGCAGGAGATGGAGGAACACCAGTAGCGTTGGTGATATGCTAGACAAACTTGAGTTTCCATTATCTGGAGTCCCGCAGGGAGCGGTCCTCCTAAGACACACTCTGGTATAGTGTATCTTGATAAAAAAAACAAATACCTGACCCCAGCACCCAACCTTAAAGAAATACACAAGACAATTTACCAAAAGTCAGGTCTGGTACACGTCAGGATTGAGGTCAGGGATTTTTTTTGTGTCTCAGGGGCAGAAATTAGGCCTCATTCCCAATGCAAATTACTATTAGGTGACTTTTTCCCCAATCTGAAGAAAAAATTCCCAATTCCAGCTGAAAATAATTTTCAACAGTTCCCCATACATTGTGAAATTCAAACTTTGCTGTTAGAAAGAAATGTTATTTAACTTTTGACACTTTTGTCTAATTATTCTAAATGAAATCCCTTATTAAGCTATGTCACTTTGGAAAATATCAATTGTGAATGTCTATTTTGATGGCGCATGTCTTTATGGTCAGCTGACCGTTTGAGGCGTGTTTACCGTGTCACATGCTAAAAATAATTATCCGCATGAATGAAAATCTTTTCTGGATTGGTGGTTAACAAATTAGAAACGCATGCGCATTGAAAAACAATTAGTGATGGGCGGTTCACCTCCGATTATAAATTTAATAAAATAGATAACTGAAGCAAATTAATCAAATTATGTAAAAAAAAAAAAAAATGTGAGATTACCCCTTGAGTGTGTACCGATTTCGTTTTGGAATAAAATGGATGAAAAACTTGCGAATCCCTATTCTTTTTCTGTTGTGCGCGATTCTTTGACGAATTGTATGTGAAATGCCAAAATTCGGAATAAAAACTACCGTGCGTAGATACATGTAACAGTAATTCCATTCCGTTCAAACTGGATTATTAATAAGAAATAGTGAAAATGTCTACACCTACGATTTTTTTATCGCTTTGGGGGAAGCGAAAAGCCGACGACAGGTGTCTGGAGAAAACTTTTACCTAATTTCTGTGGCTTGTTTTTACAATTAATCGCCTGGCACTGAGGCATCTTCGGTAAAAATTATTCTCCGGTATTATCACATAAACCCTTCTGTTAAGTTTAACGTAGAAAATATCCACAAATACAAAATAAAATAACGAAATTATCGCGAGAATATTTGAACGTCTTGCAATTGAAATGAGCGGCTTAAAGAGAAAGTGAGTGAGTGACGTCACAGCTTTATACTGGTTACCGCGTTCACCGTGTAATTATCGATAAACCGGTAACCATACCCGATAAAGATGGCGATTCACTCAGATGCAGGAAAAAACGAAGGTTTCCCAACTTTGAATACGAATATTTTGCGTAACAAACCCGATATGCATTCTCTTGTACCAGGAATGAATTTATGATGGTATTTTACGTATACATACGGCGTCTTATGCGGTTCCGAATCCATTCCTTTAAAATTTCCCAATTCCGAATTTACTTCGCTAATTGTCCCAATCAGAAAGGCCCTAGGGCCCCTTCCCAAAATTGTCAAAAACATCCCTGGAGGTAGGGTTTTTAACCTCATTGAGGTTTGAAAATGTACATGAAATTACTATATGAGCCGCGTCTTGAGAAAACGGGATTATTGCCTATGCGAAAACATAGGCGCAGATCAGCTTCGCAGTAACTGCGAAGCTGATCAGCGCCTTTGTTTTCGCTACTCGGATAGTACAATTCTTCTTCTACTTATAGCCAAAATTTCAAGCATCTAGCCTGCTTCTGTAACTGTACAGGCCGATTAATGTCGCACCAGGTCGGAAACCCCGAAGACCGGTTTTCTCGCGTCGCGGCTCATATTGAGAATTTTTAAACAAATACATGTACATGTAGCTATGCAAAAATTGCAACATCATTCCGGGCCCCGCCAATGTTGCTTGCAAAATGTGCAGCTTTCAAATGAAAATCTGTTTGAGAATTCTTTGCAACTCCAATTTCATACATAATAGGTGGAAGGGGTAATTTTTGAGATTTAAAATAATAGTCTTCAATGTATGGCATGTATTTGAATAGTGTATCAGTATTTCTGCTGCTTTCTGTGTATTTTATACTTTTTTTCTAAGAATATCATCATTTGATGTTTAACATTGCTGCAGTACTAGTAAACAAAAACTGAAAACAAGTATAAACTTTAAAAAAAAAGGATCACCACTTACACCTGATGTCAGTGGCAGAAACCAGGTTTGTGTCAATCAGAGAGACGTCAATGCCGGACAGTAAAAGTCAAAAAAAAATGTTTCCGGTAACATGCCAGAAAAAAATGGGTCTTTTTTTTTTTTTTTTTTTTTTTTTTTTTTTTTTTTTTTTTTTTTTGAGGGAAGCCTTACAATGTAAAATACCTGAACATAGATATACAGTTTAATCAGAATTAAACTGTTTTCTCCTCCAGTGCACATGCACAGCTTCTTAGTAAAAAATTCAATTCAACATTTTTTATTTGGATGAAGCTTCCACTTGGTCCACATGATACTTCAGCAAACACTTAAGGTACAGGTGATAATGCATTACTGTTTCAAAGCACTCAATCTTTGCATTGTGAATCTGCAATTGTGCCTGTAAGCGTGCATAGTGATTCTGCAAATGGCAATATTTTACTGATTGTTTCCACTTGATTTCTTTGCTTAAATTGCATGCCATCTCAATGACTTTGTAGTTCGTCGACCAACATTTCTCCACCCACCTCGAATGACTCGGTGGAGGGGCTTAAACCAATTTTACACTGAAATTGTGCAATTGTTTTTGAAATGGTAAGTGGGTTTTCCTTGAAAGTGTGAAACTTTTTGAACACATCATTTAGTGTTGATTGACCGTCTAATGATGACATTAGTTTTTTTTCACTGCCATGCTAGCATTTTTTTATGCGAAGTGCGAGAATATGTTGGCCACTGCCACTGGAGGCCGCCATTTTATCAGTACTGCACATGTGCATGTATTGATCGTATAATCGACGGTACGCTAACTGTGATATTCTACGGAAACATTCTTTTTTTTTTGGGGGGGGGGGGGGGGGGCCTTAAAGCAGAAATCAATGGTAACATTAGGTAAAAACAGGACCCCATTAGAAATAATCGAAAACAGCTGTATCAAAAATAAGTAAACGACCAAGGTTAACAGATTTATCAAAGCACAATTTTGCAATTTTCAACGTAAGGCGTATAATAAAAATAGCCTTGTTTCCGCTAACATGCCGAAGACAGGGTAGAGTCGGTAGGTCGGAAAATCTTTTTATTTTTTGTGTTTTTTTTTTCTTTCTTGAAAATGGATAAAAAGGTAGAAACGTGCTAAAATTAATCATAAGTACTCGAAACAAACATGTGATGAAGTTTAAAACCAGTAGGAAGCTGAATGCGAGTTGACCTAAAGTCTGTTTTATAGTGTGTGATAATGGTTTTTCGCAGATATTTTACAGCTGTTCAAATGTAGAAGAAATATTTTCTTGGCACAATTAAGCATCCAGTTTGTCGCAAAATGTGCAGCAAAAATTTTGAAAATTGGTTGACAAATAAAGAATTTCTGGTCAAAAACATTTTTGAATAGGGATTTCCTGTACAAAAATCTCATGGCTGGAGGTAAATATTTTCCCGCAAAAATTCTAACTACATGTATTTAATCATGATTGCTCAAAATTATTATAAATTGACACAAATGACATACCTCAGACAAAATCTTCATGATCAGGTAAAAATTCTCGAAAAATATGCATTTTCACGATTATTGATTATCTCCCTTGCCAATGCAAATCCCTATGCAAAATTAATTTTGGCCATAAAAACTTTATTTGTTCGCCGATTTTCAAAAGTTTTGCAGGTCCTATTAGGACAAACAAAGATCAAGATTTTGACATGAAAATATTTTTTCTGTCGTCCCCCATACAAAAAAAAAAATCAGCGAAAAAGCATTATCAGAGGCAAGTTTTTAGACTTTAGTATTGTTGAAATTATAGCAGTTTTTAAATCATTGTCTGTTTTCCATTGCAAATGTTGAGGGTCGGTATTTTTATTTTATTTCTATTGGCAATAAAAACTGCAGGGTCGGCGCAGAAACTCAGAGTCGGTGGGGTTAGCGGAAACACAGCTATTTTTTGTTTACGCCTAATGCTTCATTTTTCGAAATAAATTGCACATGTCTATGCATATTTCAAAACTCAATGGAGGTTACAAACCTCAATCGAGGTATAGTACCTCAATCCTGACTTGCATCAGACCTGATAGTGATGCCCTGAAAAATTCATTTTTCCCCAGAACTATTCAGGTTTGGAATAGTATCCCTTCTCGAGTGGTCTCATCCAAGACCATTTCAGGAATTTAACGCTTCTATTTAAAACATAGGCCCATATCGAGGCAGTCGTTTTAGTGTAAATAGTTTAAATGGTCCACCCCAAAACTATTTTTCCCAAAACTAAATTCTAAATTTAGCCAACCACCCCACACCTGAGGTGATGATCAGAAATTTTGTTTTTTGTATTGAGGCTTAACGTCCCAGTCAACAATTTTTCAGTCAAGTCGGGACAGAGCCAACTCTTCCTGGGTTTAACCAGTACTGTAGGGAGTTAATGTGTCTTGCTCAAGGACACAACATGGTGACGCCTGTGGGGATCGAACTCAGGACCTCTCGATTCGGAGTCCGACACTCTACCACTACGCCACCGCACTCCCTATAGATCAGAAATTGATCGACTCAGAAGATAGGTAGCTTCTTCACCTGCACCCAACTTCTCTGGAAGTCATCAAGCCTGGTGCCGCCAACAGAACAGTGCCCAAGAGTGTGAAAGATGAAAAACAGACAGAATTTTTTTTTATAAAACAAATGGTTATATAATACACAGTATGCGTGTCGATTATTTCTAATGGGGTCCTGTTGGTTAGAATCTCCAAGACTACCAGACAGCAAGCGTCCAGACCCAGACGGCTAGATTCCTGGTCTAAATTTAAGGTCCGGGACTGGATGGCTAGACACTGCCTTTTTGAAAAGCCTATACAAGTCTAACAAGAAATTACATTGCATTCTAAAAGCATTACAGTAACATTTGGTAAATACTACCTACTGTAGTGACCAAAAATTCATGAAATGCCCCACAATTCTATTTCCAAGTATTCAACAGTCTCTAGATTGACAATCAAATAAAAAGAGTGATACAAACCTTGAGTCATTTCTTTCTTCGTAAACATTGATCTCCATCACAGTGGATTTTGATACTCTACGGTACCAACTTCGAATACCGGTAGGTTTAACAAAGAAAAACTAAATATTAAATATAGCAAGATATTCAACATCTGGCAAACAAGTCCTATGCTATTCCAAACTGGACTTTACCAGTGGAATTTCCTTGGTCAAGTTATTCAACTGAAAGTAGGTCAGCTTGTACAGTCACAGTCAATAGACACCTGTTGCAAAATAAAAATCATTAATAACAACTATTGTTAGAAAAATTAAGCAAATAAATCCTTCTCTCCAACCTCTGATATGACAAAATTGATATCCACTAGCTAATAAAACAAAAACAAAATATTTCCAATTGATTCAAGTAAGTAAAATTAATGGTGGACAGGTCCTTTAGCTGTGGAGGCAAATAGAGGCCCCATATAGGGAAAACAAATTGAATATGAAAACAGACAGAACAATGCAAAGCTAATAAAATCCAAATAAATAATCAAAACACCGATAAACAAAACATCGAGACGAGAAGAAGAAAAATTCTCAAACACATACATGAAACCATCTGGCAAAACAAAATGCTAATAAAGCAAATTCCAAACAATTTCCAGAGGAGCTAAATTTAGGCAATTTCATGAACCCCCTATTGAGCCTTTTTTCCTGAAACCAAATGGACTATTTATTAATATTTTCCTAAACATTGCTTATCAATTCACTGATATGACAATTTCTTATCAATTAGTTAATATTCTATGAATTATTCCGCCCAGAAAATATAACGTCTCAACATTAGGTACTGTAATAATGATTGCTTTGGGCCAATTACGTATATTAACGTTATACTAATAACTAGATGTTTCTGCACTAACGTTTTGGCTCCTGATTCAGATATTATTTATAGGAGACAACAAATGATAAAAACTATAAAATTGCAAACTGCATTCGAATATTATGTATTTCTTATTTAATTAATTATTCCTCTTCAAAATTGGCGCACCCCCCACGTGGCCGAGCAGTTAAGACCGCTGTTTCTTAATCACTCGATCATCTCACCGCTGTGTCTGGGGTGGGTTCGAACCCCACTCTGGCCACATGTGAGACAAGCCAAGTTCTGCTTGCAGGTGTTCCAGGTGTTTTTTTTTTCTCGAGGTTCTCTCGTTTTCGCCCCATCTACTGATTGGCCCGTCTCATATGAGCTGAAATAATCTTGAAAGAGATGTTAAACTGAATTTGAAAAAAATGAATCGCGGCGTCTACATTCTTTGTCAAAATTGAATCATACATGTAGACACCTTAAAATATCTAATCATTTTGAAAACCATAAAAAGTGTTGATGAAAACCAGGGGCTTACAACATTAAAGATAGATGGATACGAGACATCATCGCAAATTCACGCGAGGAGAAGTTAAATTGGTTTTCAAAAGAATATTTATTTAATTAAGAGTACAGCAAATATATACATCATGTGAACAGGATCTGCTGGTAAACATAAGGCTTACGTCAAAGTCCTTTCCTATGGATTGAATTACCAGATGTAAAACGTATTGATCATTACAGGGCTGAGCTCAGGTGACGAAATTTTCCAGCCATGGAACCGATTTAGTAATAGAATGTGGACTTTTAACGTCCTCCCGGGCTGAACGGACTTAATCCAATATTCCACATCAAACACAAGGAACCAATTTCAGCTTTCCAGAAAAATCATAACACGTTACAGGCATAACTTGGGTTTTATGCGACAGTCTGCATGCTTAGTTTTTAACCCAATCATGGTTGACGGCTATGCTGCCTTCTTTAATTGCATGCCGGTGGGTCGGGCGTCAGACTGTATGATGGTCCCGACATACAGCTATTCATTTTAGTTGGTTGGGGCCGGAGCTTCTTGTCTGTTGCTTTGCCCACCGGGGTTCAATTGGTGTTTTTCTTTTGCTCCGGGTTTCAGTAAGTTATTCGGCGCCCAGGAACCTCCATCGTCTTGCAGCTTACTGAAACTGTTGAGTCCTCGTTTTTGTTTCATCAGGGTGGTTATCATAATTTATTCGTTTGTCCTTGATTATTCATTGACTAGTAAGAAATTCACTACGAGGACCGAACAACTTACTAAATGTTGTGAAACACTGCAGAAGATGAGAGTGAGGTTATGGCCATGTAAAACTAGTTAAAGCCTACTCGTAATTGATCGTTACAAGGCGATACTTCTGTTGTGTTTTTTTTTGTTTTATGTCTTGGTGTTGAATTTTTGTGCTGTTTGCACCTTATGTGCGTTTTCATTTTTCAGTTAGGTTTAGGTAACTGAGTGACCACCTATTGGGAAATAGCTGCTCACTCGGCTTTGTTTTCTTAATATTGGTGTCTAATTGTCAATTTAGTGTTGATGGCAACAACAAATAATATTGTATTTGCATATGTTGTCGGCATTGACTTAACGAGTTGAGGTCTAAACAATGACGTTAAGCTGACAGAGTTTTGAACAAATAGTCCCAGATTGTTAATAAATTTTTTTCCCACCTTGGTTTTTGGGAATTTCTTTCCGATTGCGTCATTTCCTGATCATTGCCTACTCTTACTTTTACCAGGCTATTTGGTATGTCAGCCACTTGTTATTCCCCACAATTTTCTACGATAGCCAGAACTTGGTTTACACTTACATTCTTTTTGTATTGATTTTGTTCTAAGCAATATTTTGTTTGTTCTGTCGTGTTTCCTGATACATTGACAGGTAACTCCTTTGATAATTATAGGAGCCGCCTCGTGGGAAAACCAACAATCTGCATAGGCGAAAACAAAGACGCAGATCAGCTTCGCGGTAACCGCGAAGCTGATCAGCGCCTTTGTTTTCGCTACTTGGATAGTACAATTCCTCTTCTACTTAAATCCGAAATTTCAAGCTTCTAGCTCTTTTCTGTGCTTGTACAGCCCGGTTTGTGTCGGACCTGTTCGGAAACCACATTGTTGGTTTTCCCACGAGGCGGCTCAAATTATAGTATTCGTTTTCTTGCGAGTGATTTCCTTAAGCTACGTGATGTCTTCAATTAAACATGAATGACAATCCTTTAGTAAACTTCGACTAAAGGGTCATTCAACAATTTCATAAATAAAACCACAAATTGACAGTTTGAAACGTTTACAAGTATTGCAAAATCAACACATACAATTTTACACTTAAAGTGATTCCATCGCAAATATCATACCAGCCAAAATGCATTCGGACCCATCATGATGAATATGAACACAACACTGGGTTCACCTTTAACTATTCTACGGTAACGCATTAAACAGTTGATCTGGGTCATGCGTTGTTTTTATTGTGGTTATCCATTTGTCGCCTTTATGTTTCCAATTTCTTTACTAACCGTTTCTTAAATGTTACACCCTATGGGCGGTTTGCCTTTATTACGTCAGAGTGAGCATTTGTCACCAACATGGCAGGCATATGTACCAGCCGGGTTTCGAACCCGCAACCTCTAGATTGCTAAGCGAATACGCTATCCATTACACCACCGCGGCTGTACAACTGCCTGATTGTAATTTTAAACTTGATTGTACAATCTCTGTGTCTTCTATTTTCACTTTCTATTCATGAGCCTCATTGTGGGAAAACCAACCATGTGGTTTCCGAACAGGTCCGACACAAACCGGCCTGTAAAAGCACAGAAGATGGCTAGAGACTGGAAGTTTTGGATTTAGAAAGTAGAGGAATTGTACTATCCGTGTAGCGAAAACAAAGGCGGTGATCAGCTTCGCGGTTACCTTTATTTTCGCATATGCAGATTGTTGGGTTTCTCATGAGGCGGCTCTTATCGTACTGTTGTAGCATATAAGATTTCCCCTTTGATCTAGTATTTAGTTTGCTTCATTTAATTGTGATTTCTCGTGTAACAAATTAGGAATACTATTTTCATTCACTTGCCTCATACAATCGTAGATGCTTGGAAAAATCAGATCAATTATTTTATACCCCAAGGAACATTGGGTGCCTTTTACTGATTACTTCATTTGATGACCCATATTTTAACCGTACATGCCTTCAAAGTACCTGTGTCCTTTTTGTGAATCGTTAGTGAATATATCAAATTTGCACATATTCTAAGATCTGTAACAATGCCTTAACTGCTTTAATGCGTCATTTCAAATATTAGCTTTACTAAACTTTTCTTTCCAACCGTGTCATTTTTGTGTGAATAAAATTACAAGTCACGTGACCAAGGCCACGTCTATTGGTGGAGCGACGTCAACGGCAACCGATTACGTCGTTAATTTACTCATGTTGATGTAACGGCGAGCGCGTATTACTTTGTCATTAATTGTGAAAATTCGACATTTGGCTGTTCCAAACTCCGTTATGTCAGATGCATGTCAAATATTATATCTTGAACATTATCGATGAAAATAAAAATACAAACAAAACTGCTTGATTAATAAGCACATTCATTCATATTCACTTCTTAACTCATATAAGCCATTCGTCCTACAAATGGGACATAGGTAAAACGGTATAGTCCCAGATGTGACGCCGCAGAACGCGGCGTCACATCTAGGACTATTCTGTTTGCTTTGAGGAATTTCATCGAGAAATGAAATGAAAATATAAATTCCCACCTTATGTTCCCAAAAATGAAAATGGGCTCACCCAAATGATAATGATTGGCAAGTCCATTTGTCATAAAAGGGATAAACATCAGCAGTTTTAATGTCCCGTAGAAGGCCTTTGGTTTTGAAATGAATTTGTCAATCCTTAAATAGAAAGGTTGTTGGTTGTATGAGGGCTAGCTCTATAACATTTTCCTGGTAGTTGTTATGCTTTTAGTTATCCAGGAATAAAATGCATAAATAGTACAACAGAGGGGCATTAAATTTTAAGCATTTGGCACAACTGGCACCACAATCAGTACAGTTCAAGATTTGTTTTTGGTTTTTGTTTGTTTGTTTGTTTGTTTGTTTGTTTGAGTTGTGGCTTAGCGTCTTAGTCAACAGCTATGGTCATGTCGGGACTTTGCTTCCATTTTAGGGATCTTGTACCCAACACTAGAATGTTATAAGAAACAAATTATGCTTGAAAAATAACCAGCCATGAAAACCAAAAGGTATAATATATACGTACGAGGGGTTATCAAAAATTACGTGGACTTTTCTTTTATATTCTTATTATATTATTCAATTCCACTCAAACTTACTATGCAAATATT
The DNA here is from genome assembly GCA_964017185.1 of Rugalucina vietnamica. NCBI lineage: Eukaryota > Metazoa > Mollusca > Bivalvia > Lucinida > Lucinidae > Rugalucina > Rugalucina vietnamica. The sequence goes on from OZ024878.1 coordinate 8,748,633, forward strand.
CCCATGTAATATGCAGCAAAGTTCATCACAATCCCTTCATGCATTATAAAATAACAGTGAAATAAAAGCACCCATTTTCACTATCAAGGAGAAGTCTGGTGACGTCAGTGACGTCAACACAAAAACAGCAGTTTTGAATCACAAAATGTGTTTTTCATGCGATTGATTGTTTTACATTTTTACTGCTCAAAGTATGTTAAAAACTTGTCCACTATAAATTACCAATCTGCATAAAATATTCATGCATTGCCTTGATTTGAACAAGTTTGGACTGAGTATATTGATGTTGATTTTGAACATTATGGTTGTAACTTTGGACCACTTTTAGTTGACGGGGATATGAGCTTCTCATATTTATTTGTGCACTATTTGTTCAAAATTTATGCAATGTTTTGATTTGTAATGTATTACAAAACGGCAAATGAGAAATTAGGGTTTGTGTAAAGGGGAATTGTACAGAACTGACGGTTGATCTGAGTTTGCCGTTTAAACATTAAAAAAAAAACATGCAGGCCTCAGCAAAACAACATAGGTGCACAAACGGTGCAACAAAATTTTTGAGCAACCATAAAATGTTTTATTGTGGATTCATTTAGACACATGGCACTTTTTGCTGTGATCTGCAAAATAGTTTTGAAGAAAACGCAAAAGTAATGCGATACTGCAATGCCAAGCTTAACGTCATTTCTGACGTGCTCCGTGATGGGGTGGGTGGGTTAAGTAAAACCATCACTTACTGGCAACACAACACTTTTAGTTAACCAAACTTTTCGAATAGATTGGATTTAAGCAAGTTTATCGTCAGTTGAAATTTGAATATGTTTGCCTGAGCCGTTTTTAAGTTATGAGAAAAGTCCACGTAATATTGATAGTCCCCCATATGAATGGTTTTGACTTGAACCGCTTTTCCTGAGCAAACTCAGAGTAGAACATTTGTATTTTTAAAATAAATCACAACTTGCATTCGAATAAATGGCGCTGTGTATTTTCTAATTAATGCTACAGACCCCACTAGGCTGTTATTTTAAGATCAAGCTTCAATATTTCTTACTGATTTAAGATTTAAGATGGGTCAATTCATTTCATATTATGACTGTATTTAGTAATTATTTAATTATCAAACTGGACATTGAACGCTACAAGTAGGTAATGATCAGGAAAAGGCGCAATTAGAAAGAAATTCCCACTCCAAAAACCCAGGCGGGAAAAACTAAAATAAATTGATAATTAGATACTTATATTTAGAAAATATATCGTAAGAGGAGTGAGCAGCTATTTCCCAATAGGCGGTCAATATGTGAAAACGTACATAAGATTCAAACAGCACAAGCAATCGACATAAAACAAATGGAACCACAACGGAAGTATCGCGTAGGGACGATCAGTAATATAAAATTACTGGGGGCTTAAACCGGTTTTACAGGCGCCTAGCCTCATCCTCATCTTCTGTAGTGGTTTAAAACATTTAGTTAGTTGTTCGGTACTCGTGGTGAATCTCTAACTAGTCAATGAATCATCAAGGACAAACAAATAAATCATAATTACCACCCTCATGAATCAAACACTTAACAATTTAGTAAACTGCCCGACGATGGAGATCCCCGGGGGCCGAAAATTTTAACTGAAACCCGGAGCAAAACAAAACACTAGTTGAAGTATTGTGGTTTCTATTTTTCGTTAATTTTTGCGGTTGTTGTTCTTCTGCTTTTTTTTTTTTTTTTTTTTTTTTTTTTTTTTTTTTTTCAAAGAACGACTAGATTGCACTCTCCAAATCTGTTTTGCACAAAATAATATACAATGTAATTCATGAGAAGGGTCATAAAAGCCTCGCACCACGGAGCCAGACAGAATTACACATAGTCGATAAAAAGACAGAAGATGATCAGTTAGCTATCATTTCAATTTGTACCCAATAAATGTGATTTATTCCGTTTTTCGTTGCTTATTGTTTACGTTCAACACATTTATGAGGGTCTGGATGGGGGTCCTGGTATTCACTAATCACTAAATATTTAGCCATTTATTCACTGTCATTAAAATTTTGGCTTATTTATTAAAATTAGCTCGATTATTCATTAAAATAATGATAATTACTAGTCACGCCTTCTTCACCCAGCTAATATCCATAAGCAAATAGGTGTTCCCCACCTAAGGCATCCCTCATCTCAAGTCACAAGGACTAGTTCTATGATATTAAATTGTAGACTGCTGAGTGCAACCTTGATATTAACATCTTGAGAGAAGCATATATACTCTGCTAAATCACAAAGTCCACATTAGCTTTCCGAAATAGTATACCGATTGTTTTAGCAAATCCCCTTTTAAATCCATAAGGAGTATAATCCCCTCCACGTTAAATACTGAATATGCCCAAAGCTTTACCCTGAATCTTTCTCTTCAATTATGAATATCAAAGGTTAGTTAAGAAAAATTGTAACTTCAGGGGTAAAAGTGATAATAAAATGCTGTTGTTTAGTAAGTATGGAAGTACTATGTGATACATGGATTTTATGCTTGTGCCTGATTGGACAATACATTACATTAATGTCTTAAATACCGAGCGAGCGAAGCGAGCGAGGAAAAAATTATGTACCGCCATATAAATTGCCAGATAGATTTGCATTAACGTTCTTAGTGCTGCCTTGTTTCTGATTGCAAAAGACACAACAGGTATAATTATGTTCTGTCATATAAAAAGTAAGATGATGTTCATCCATAGAAAGGATTATAATTATAGGATTGGAACATACATACTAAGGACAAAGTGGGGTAATCATGGTAATAGAATGAAAAGAAAATACATATACACAAGCAAACAAAACAGTAAAATAGTATCTGGCTCAGTAAACATCCAGAATGATTTAATTTATTTTTCTCTGCCTTCAAATGACACTTTTCTTTTTCAATTGGACCATGAGGTGAGCCCCTACATCTTTGGCTTCCAGACATTCAAGGATTTCTGAAATATGAATACAACATTTGAACTAAATCGGGTCTGGGGGCGTCCAGATCCCAGAAAAAAAATGAAATTCTGGAATGTCAGGGAGGCCATCTAAGACAATTCCATAGCCAAATTTTAGCATTTTCATTATTCTTTAAAATGTTATTATTCACTATTCATTATATTCCTCTGCTATTCATTAAAAAATTACATTTATTCATTATTCTTTAGGACCTCATTATTCACTAATCATTAAATTTTTTGCTCTTTATTCACTCTCATTAAAAATTTTAGGCCATTATTCATTAATCAGTATACCCCATCCAGACCCTCATTTATTTATAACAATTAACATGGGACACGACTAAAATCTAATGACATTCAAGTTCAATGTTTGTCTCGACATTTTGTTAAGAGTTGCTAGCCATAGAGCTATGAAATGTTATTGTCTATGTTCATTCATGTTCGTGGTATGGAATGTCCATCAATTTGGCGTACTAACGCCGTCTTATTCACTGAATCCCTGACACACTGCTCATCTCAACTTTTGACAGAACATTGTCAAATGAACTGCTAGCATCCGTTATTGTAAAGGTATTCCCAGTTTCCCCACCTCCCTGGTTTTGTTGTGACAACGGACTCTGTGAAGGCTCGACACTTACTCTATCGTTGACCTCGCGCACACTTCTACATCTTAGTACACCGATTATAGCCTGTTTGAAGCTCGGGTTGAATATGACGTACAGGATGACGTTATACGCGGTGCTGAAAGTGGCGAGGGCAAGGAGAAGTAGGTTGCTGAACCCTGCTGCGTTCTCGCTGGCGTCGTTCCCTGTAGCTTTCTGTAATGGAAAAGGATGCACATTGTCTTGAACTACAAAGAGACAAAGCAGTTTCGCATAATGATATTGTTATGAAAAGGTACAAGGTAAATGATCAGGAAAAAGCGCAATCAGAAAGAAATTCCCACTCCAAAAACCGAAGTAGGAAAAAACTAAATTGACAATTAGACACCTGTACTAAGAAAACATATTGTAAGCCGAGTGAGCAGCTTTTTCCCAATAGGCGACCACTCAGTTACCTAAACTTAACTCAAATATGAAAACGCACATAAGGTGCAAACAGCACAAAAATTCAACACAATTAACCACAACAGAAGTATCGCCTTGGAACGGTCAGTAATATAAAATTACAGGCGGGCTTAACTTAGTTTTACTTGGCCATAACCTCACCCTCAGCTTCTGCTGTGGTTCACAACACATAGTTAGGCTCTCGTGGTGAATCTCTACCTAGTCAGTGAATCATCAAGGGCAAACAAACAAATCATGATAACCACCATGATGAATCAAAAACGAGGACTCACAGATTCAGTAAGCTGTCCGACGATGGAGATGAAAAGATACGCAGTTATATACATGTATTTGAACCCTCTAGTACCAAAAATAGAAAGAACTGTCAAAAAGCATTTAAATTCCTTCTACTTACGACTTTCAAGAAATCGATATGTATTCATGTCATAAGTCTTTGAGATCATTATGTGGTGTACATTGTATATGCTACTACATTAGGTAATAAGTGTTTGCAAGTCTAAAAGCAATGGCGTAAAACAGCCACCAGTTTTTTTTTGCCAAACCAGAAATTGGCAAATCAACCTTGTAATTCTAACTGTTTTAGAGACTTTAAATCACTTTAATATGATGAAATAGAACCTAATGAGTATTTATTATATGATTTTAACCAGAAATATATAAAGACTTTGGTACAATTTGTGGTCAAAGGGGTAAAATCCCACAGGATTTTTAAAAATCCCACGGGAGTTTGTTTCTCCCACGGGATTTTATCATGCCTCCCATGGGAGAAAAATCCTTAAAATTGTTTAAGGATTTTTCTCCAGTGGGAGAATTCTTCAAATATAAATGTCATAATTTCACAGTAAAATTATGATTAATTCATCAAAGTACATCTTCCAGGCAATTTGCGCAGCTTTATCTCAAAGTTGAATTTCTCCCACAGGATTTTTTTTACAATTTTTTTTTCGAGGAGAAAAATCCCATGGGATTTTTAGTGTTTTCAAAATCATCATTTTATTCATTCTTTTACTAAAGTTGTTTATCTCTTTACTAACAGCACCACAAATTACAATATATGAGTGCAAAACAAGCATTTTTTGTTTCTCCCACAGGAAAATTATCCCACGGGAGTAAAAATCCTTTTTTGAAAATGGGATTTAAATCCCGTAGGAATTAACAAACACCCGAAATAAAAGAATTTCCATGATATTTTTTCCACTAACATAAATCTATTCAAATATACCTCAAAATAGGAAATTATCTTCATTTCATTATATTGTTACAGTATTTAGGGAATCTCATATGAATGTTTCTTCCTTGCTATGAAATAAGCGTACAACCTTCTATTTGTTATTTAAAAAAAATCAAAGCTATTTACATGTACATAGTATGTAGAAAAGAAAAAAACTTAAGTGAGAGTAGAGGTAAAAGGCATACTTAAAGAGCGTGTCTATGAAAATTAATATGCCAGGTTTGCTGCTTGTAGCTATCACTGCTATATATACAATTTATCATAAATTCTGCAATGTTCATGTAATAATAAATAGGTTAAGGACACCAGGTCACGATGCATAGTTAAAGACTGTCAATAACAGAAATTTGAACTCCTATCACACACCCTGCTATAAACAGGTTTAACAAAATATCAAAATACACAGGAAGTGGTGGCTCTGTCCCAACATGACTGAAAAAAAAATGTTGACTGGGATGTAAAGCATCAATACAATTAAACAAACAATACTATGATTTATCTTCATGGATTCTGCTTATTCTGTCAACCTCTCTGTTGTACTTATCACTTTTGTATATGGTTGAAGTTATCCGGTTAGCTAAGTTGGGAAAGAGCTAGTCATCTTGATCTTCATGCATCTTTTAACATTTTTGTGATGTTTTATGTTGTGTTTTCTTTCCTGCCTCGGGGCATCTGGGATTTTAAAATGTAGTTGTACAATCTCTGCACTTTTCCAAAAAGAATATAAAAAATTTACAAACACAAAGTAAGAAAAACATTTGTTTTTTGTGGTACACATCATATCTTTCTTTTAAATAAACACAGTGCACTTCACCTCTACAAGCTAACTGAAGGTCTTGGTAACCCAGTACCTTGCTTATAAGCGCACACTTAAGGTCATCCTTTAGCCAGTTTCAAATTTTGTAAAACATCTGACATGGCAGGTGCCCTGTAATAAGTTAGCATCAGAATGCAACAAAACAATGATACTGTATCTCACAAAATTTGCAGTATGTTATGCATCAAGTCATTATTTTCAAATTGTCTGTATTCTGGAAAAAGTGTGTGGGCTGTTTAGAATGACCATAACATTAATTCCTGCTTGTAAGAGCATGTGCACTAATTAAAATATATATGGTATTAAAAAATGCAACACTTTACATTAGTTGGCATTTGCACAAAACTGATTGAAAGTAAAATGAAGCATAAAATAAATACCAGAGGACCAAGGGTTCAGTAAACACTCAGCTGAGATCTGCTGTATATACCAATAAACATGTTTGAATAAATGGAATATAGCCCCAGTAAATGGGCAGATGAAGCCCTGTGGCAATTGTTTTTTCTTCAGAATAATCAATATCCTGTCCATTTGCCGATTTCCTGCTAGTTTTCCCCTTCAAATGACATTTTAACAGTCTTACCCATTCAAATACATAGGCGACCCATGTTGACCATGCCAGAAAATAGGTCAAAGTCATCACAGGGTCATGATTTATATATACATTGTAGTACTTGACTCATCGATGCTCCATGCCAAGTTTCGTTGAAAATGGTATGCCAGTTCCGGAGAAGAAGAGTTTTGAAGGGGATTTACCATATATGGGCATGGCGGCCATCTTGGTCATGTGACCTATATCATTTATATATACATTGGTTCCCCCTTCCTAGATAATTGAATATTATGGTAATATACATGTATTGCCCTGGGTGGTGGCAGATGAGCCCCTGGGGTCCAATGTTTTTCAGAATCATTAATATTCAGTCTTATGCTCATTTCCTGCAAGATTTTCCCTTTAAATGACATTGTAACATTTTTCCATATTCAAATGAATAGGCGACTTATGTTGACCTTTCCGTAAAACAGGTCAAGGTCATCACTGGGACATGATTTACATATACATGGAAGTATCTGAGTCATCGATACTTCATGCAAAGTTTCGTTGAAATCAGTACACCAGTTCCGGAGAAGATTTTTGAAGGGTTTTTACCATATATGAGCATAGCGGCCATCTTGGTCATGTGACCTGGATTGTTTATACATAAACTGGTTCCCCCTTCCCATAGATGCTTCACATAAAATTTGGCTTTGATTGACCAAGCGGTTTCAGGGGAGATCTTTGAAAATGATGGATGACGGACGGACAACGACGACGGAAGAAGGGTCCTGCCTATCCTATAAGCTCACCTGTGAGCCTTCGGCTCAGGTGAGCTTATAATATTATGACTCTCAACACCATACACAATATTTATCCTAAAAATTTGTTCCCTGAATTCTCTGCTTAAGCTGCTTTCTGATGACAACGCCGCTGCAGAGTTGGAAATCGCACCTGCATTGGGCAAAATAATTACAAACTTGAAAAATAGATCAAAGGCATCAGGTCAAGGAATGTGATTAAAGGGTATTTCAAGGACAATTACTATGCAAGGTTTCACATTTGCAGCTACCTTTGGTGCAGAGACAATCAAACGTTCACATAAAAATAAATAAAGTTGATGGACCATGAAATATAGGTCAAGGGCAACAGGTTAAGGTGCGTGCTTGAAGCGTACATCAAGGACAGTTAGTAGGCAAGGTTTCATACAGGCAGCTATCACATGTGCAGAGAAAACCAAACTTCATCTTAACTTCGATGTAAAAAATAACAAAGTCAATGGACAGTGAAACATCGGTCAAGGGCACTGGGTCAAGGTGTATGTTTGAAGGGTATGTCAAGGACAATTACTATGCAAGGTTTCACACACATAGCTATCACTGATCCAGAGAAACCAAACTTCAACATAACTTTGATGTAAAAATTAACAATGTAGGTCAAGGGCACCAAGTCAAGATGTGTGCTTGAAGGGTATGTCAATGACAACTATTATGCAAGTTTTCACACTCGCAGCTATTACTGATGCAGAGAAAACCAAACTTCGACGTAAATGTCAGTTGACGGACGGACGGATGGATGGACAGAAATTTAGACTCCTATATCGTGCACCCTGCTATAAGCAGTTGCAACCAGAGGACCATTGGTCCTGAGAACGCTCACCTGAAGCCTGATCTTGGAGAATTTAGTCATCATAAAATGACCTTGACCTTGAATACTCACATACCTTTATTGAGACCCAGTGATTTCTGAAAAAACCGTAATCTAAATTTTAATATCTAAATGACCTTGGGTCAAGGTGAAGAAATGACCTTGACCTTAATATTACATACCTTCATTGACTCCATTGGTTGTTAGCATCTTGCAACTTTCAAGTCTCAGGCTGCAATGTTTCCAACATATCGATTGTTTTTGCCTTTTCCATGTAAATGCCTACTTTTCCAAAATTGACCTTGCCATAAAACAGGTCAAGGTCATCATTTGAGCAAAGTATGATGGACTGGAGTCCCAAATGCTACATGTCAAGTTTCGTGAAAATTGACCTGCCAGTTCTGGAGAAGAAGATTTTTGAGTGTTTTTTACCATATATGGGCGTGGCGACCATCTTGGTCATGTGACCCGGATTTCGCTATCAAACTTTTTTTTTACCTATCCATGGATGCTTCACATAAAATTTCACTTTGATTGGCCAAGCAGTTTCAGAGAAGAAGATCTTTGAAAAGTGTGTATGGACTACAGATTGGCCAAGGTCAAGAAATGACCTTGACCTAAATTAATCATATACCTTCATCTACTCCATTAGTTGTTTGCATCTACCACTTTTCAGGTCTCAGGCTGCAATAAGTTTTCAAAAAATCCATAGTTTTCACTTTTTCCATGTAAAAGCCATGTTTCAAAAATTGACCTTGCCATAAAATAAGTCAAAGTCAGCCTAGGGTCATCATTTGATCAAACTATAATGGGCTGAAGTCCCAAATGCTACATACCAAGTTTGGTGATAATCGGCCTGCCGGTTCTCGAGAAGAAGATTTTTCAGTGGTTTTTAACCTGTATGGGCATGGCGGCCATCTTGGTCAATTGACCCGGATCTTACGATCAAACTTTCATTCCCCCTATCCATGGATGCTCCACATAAAATTTCACTTTGATTGGTTAAGCAGTTTCAGAGAAGAAAATCTTTGAAAAGTGTGCATGGACTACAGACTGGCCAAGGTCAAGAAATGACCTTGACCTTAAATAATCACATACCTTCATCTCCTCCATTAGTTGTTTCCATCCACCACTTTTCAGGTCTCAGACTGCAACAGCTTTAAAAAAATCCATAGTTTTCACTTTTTCCCATGTAAAAGCCTATGTTTCCAAAATTGACCTTGCCATAAAATAGGTCAAGATCATGCTGGAGTCCCAAATGCTACATATCAAGTTTCGTGAAAATCGGCCTGCCGGTTCTGGAGAAGATTTTTGAAGGCTTTTTACCATATATGGGCGTGGCGGCCATCTTGGTCATGTGACCAAGATACCCCGAACAAAATATAAATGCCACTAACCAAAGAGGCTCCACATAAAATTTCAACTAGATCGGCCAAGTGTTCTAAGAGAAGATCTTTGAAATTGTGGATGACGGTCGGACGACGGACGAACGACGGATCATGGCCATCCTATAAGCTCACCTTGTGAGCCTTCGGCTCAGGTGAGCTAATAAAAATCTAACAGTGGCTACAAGAAAGGGATTTTATGATATTCTCTGTGAAATAAAAGAATAAATGCTGATTAATACATGAACTAAAACAAAGTTGCAGATCAGAGACGAGCAGGAACCACCCATATGATTGGCAATGCATAATGTGCACATTCTCTCACTTTGGTCATTATAGCCATGATGCAAGTGGCAGTAAAACTAATTATCACATATAAATTTCTGTTCTTTGGTCTCTGATAAGAAATTACAGGTAATGAATATTTGTTCAGATTGGCATGTATAAATGACCATACAAAATCCTTTAAACATAAATGATTTCAACCATTGAAATTTCGCTTTACATTTTATGACTATTTCAATTATTTAGACGATATTAATTTCTAAAACTGCATTTTATTTGACTTGTTATCTAAATTACCTGGAATTCTAGGTATCAGGTTACCGTAAATCAGGCCTTTTTTTGCATTATCACCAGGGAGAAGCAGCTCAATATAGATAAGCTGCATATGTTCACAGCAGGTATTACAGCATAAGTGGACACCACACTTCCCCTTAACTCCCCCCTCCCTGAAACTTTCCTTTTTATCTCTGGCTTCACATTTCCAGTTTACTACAACTTAAAATTGAAAAATTTTGCTATGCTTCTTTATGGTTTAATTCAAAAAGGTGCACCAAATACTTATTGGATGGATAACTGCTAGTCCATTCCTAAACACTTTTCCTCTTAAATATAGAGCAGAATTTAGCAGAATGATGTCTGACTTTTTTCCATCTAATGAACTATAACATTGTGGGTGTCATATAATTTCTATACATCACATTGTATCATGAACTACTGCATATCATTGTTTTACTTCCTATTTGTTAAATTCACTTTTCAGACCACATAAACAACAAGGACATGTATGTCCTCTGTTATATCTTTTTGTTTTGTTTAGCCATGGGCCACAAATACTTCTGTCAATAGTTTTACAAGGGTGTAGAGAGTTAAATGTCATCTTCTACCACTGCTTTCTAGTTAGTTGTCCTGCCTGAAAGAAAAAAAAAAGAATCAATTGGGTGTATTATGTGCATTCATCTCCATGTTCATTTCAGGTATCATTTATGTCTAGAAACTGTTAACTTTTTGCAACTTTCCCTTTAATCTAAAGTTTTATGGCGACCAGGCCACCGTGGCCAAGTGGTTGAGAGCACTGATTTCATTAACAAGCATAATCATTTGATCATCTTACCCCTATGTCTGAAGTGGGTTTGAGCCCCACACAGAGCACATGTGAGCCAAGCCAAGTTCTCCTTGCAGGTGCAACAGGTGTTTTTTCTTGGGGTTCTTCCATTGTCGCCTATCCTTAAAGATTGGCCCATCTCATATGTATTGAGCTGATATAATATTGAAAAGGATGTGTAAAACTAAATGCCACTTATACAATGTGATGAAGGAAATGTCTCATCTTACTCAAAATTTAACAACAAAGTAATTTTACATTTCTTAATGAACTTTCTGTTAATATGTAAGGAAATATAGATGGCAAAAATAAGCAATGGGTGAATTGTGCTTAAAATTAAAATTTAAATGCTTTAAGCGAAATTTCTGTGGAAAAAATTATTCTAACCCTTCCTATTAAAGCCAATGGTATTTAATACAATGATACACCACAACCTCTTTATAACACTATTGTTGGGATCCAAGCCAACTGCTTGGCCAAGCAAAGTGTCAGTTATCCAATTCGTGTTATAACGAGAGTAAAATGTATGGACAAAATTAGACATATAGCAAAAATGACCAGTTGGGGTCAAAACAGACATCAGTGTTGTATCCAAAACTGTGTTGTAATGAACCATTTAATAAAGAGGTCCAGGGGTATATTGAGTGGCAAATCACTGGATTGATTAGCGTGATGTTACTTCGTGCCCTTCTGATACCATTTTGATGCTGTGTGATGCCAACTATCGCATCAACTATAATCAAGCATTGTTTAAATCTTGATGTGAGACAGTGTGTCATCCTTTCAGACCAGAACAAGCACAATAAATGTATGCACAGTCATACTTTACAGCCATTTGCATTTGGTGGAGTTTATAAAACCAGAGGACCAATGGTCCTGTAAACGCCCACCTGAGATCTGCCGCATATACCTATAAACATATTCAAACCCAGTGCAGGGGAAGATGAAGCCCTTGGGCCATTTTCTTTTTTCAGAATAATCAATATTCTGTCCATTTGCCAATTTCCTGCTGGCTTTTCCCTTCAAATGACATTTTAACAGTTTTTCCCCATTCAAATGCATGGGCAACCCATGTTGACCTTGCCATAAACTGGGTCAAGGTCATCACAGGGTCATGATTTATATATACATTGTAATACTTTAGCCATCAATGCTTCACGCCAAGTTTCATGAAATTCTGTCAGCTGGTTTCAGAGAAGAAGCTTTTTGAACGGTTTTTACCATATATGGGCATGGCGGCCATCTTGGTCATGTGACCTAGATTATTAATACACACATTAATTCCCCCATCCTATAGATGCTTCACATAAATTTTAGCTTTAATATGCCAAGTGGTTTCAGGGGAAAAGATGTTTGAATATTATGGTAATATTACGTATATTGCCCCGGGGTGGGGACATATGAGCCCTTGGGTCCAATTTTTTTTTTTCAGAATCATTAATATTCAGTCCTAATGCCCATTTCTTGCAAGATTTTCACCTTAAATGACTTTTTGAAAGATTTCCCCATTCAAATGCATTGGCGACCTATGTTGACCTTGTCATAAAATAGGTCAAGGTCACCACAGGTCATGATTATATGTATATTGTAGTACTTCAGCCATAGATGTTTCATGCCAAAAAGGTACAAGTAGGCAAAGTTTCTTTGAAATCGGTCCACCTGTTTCTGGGAAGAAAAGTTTTGAAGGGGTTTTACCATATATGGGCATGGTGGCCATCTTGGTCATGTGAACTAATTTATTTATATAGACATTGATTCCCTAATTCTATAAATGCTTCACATAAAATTTGGCTTTGATTGACCAAGCGGTTTCAGAGGAGAAGATGTTTGAATATTATGGTAATATACATGTATAATGCCCCAGGGTGGGGGCAGATGAGCCCCTGGGGTCCAATTTTTTCAGAATCATTAATATTCAGTCCTATTATGCCCATTTCCTGCAAGACTTTCACTTTAAAAGACATTTTTAAAGTTTTCACCATTCAAATGCATTGGTGACCTATATTGACCTTGCCGTAAAATAGGTCAAGGTCACCATAGGGTCATGATTTATATACACATTGTAGTATTTGAGCCATCAATACTTCATGCCAAGTTTAATTGAAATCGGTCCACCTGGTCCGGAGAAGAAGATTTTTGAACGGTTTTTACCATATCCTTTCCACTACCAGAGCGTATTTATGCGTAATTGCTGACAAACACTTTTTGATCGACCCTCACAGCATTGTTAAAGCTAGCATGTGCAATCTTTTTTATATTTTTCAATTGCCCAGTAAGTAGGCTTTAACCGATATAAAGCTTAATTGCACAGTACATCAAACAAGCGAGTAAGAGGTCCAGAAAGTTGGAAAAAAACGTGATTTTTCTGTGTTAAAAAGGTCGAGTTTACCCTGTTATCTTTGAATCGCCACCACGCTCAAACCAAACAAGTGCGACCAAACTGCTAGGGTTGAAAAAAGACACAAGAAAAGAGAGAAAAAAGAGAGATAGAAAGAGAGGAGAAAGGAGGAAAAAATCGGGAATCAAATCGCAAAAAAAAAAAAAAAAAAAAAAAAAAAAAAAGAAGTCCGTGCGCATCGATTTTTCCACGGTGACCCCTGCGCTGTGACCTTTCAGTAGCAAAACCAAAACAGCTTACACTATGTTAGAGAGCGGTCTTTCTATTTTTAATACAGGCATAAGGCGTGTTTCTAAGTCTCACAGAAATGGTTTTATGGACGATTTACCAACCCTACCCCCTTTTTATGAGCATTTTGTAAAATGCCTGGTGCTCCTAAGGATATGGTGAAAACGTAAAATTTGCCTCTATCGTCCAGATTTTGGCCTTAAACTGACCAAACAGCATACAAAACAAGAAAATGTCGCTTAAAACTAGGATTTGTACCCGTTTTAGAACTTTTCCATATCCTTTCCACTACCAGAGCGTATTTATGCGTAATTGCTGACAAACACTTTTTGATCGACCCTCACAGCATTGTTAAAGCTAGCATGTGCAATCTTTTTTATATTTTTCAATTGCCCAGTAAGTAGGCTTTAACCGATATAAAGCTTAATTGCACAGTACATCAAACAAGCGAGTAAGAGGTCCAGAAAGTTGAAAAAAAACGTGATTTTTCTGTGTTAAAAAGGTCGAGTTTACCCTGTTATCTTTGAATCGCCACCACGCTCAAACCAAAAAAAAAAAAAAAAAAAAAAAAGAAGTCCGTGCGCATCGATTTTTCCACGGTGACCCCTGCGCAAAGTAGCAAAACCAAAACAGCTTACACTATGTTAGAGAGCGGTCTTTCTATTTTTAATACAGGCATAAGGCGTGTTTCTAAGTCTCACAGAAATGGTTTTATGGACGATTTACCAACCCTACCCCCTTTTTATGAGCATTTTGTAAAATGCCTGGTGCTCCTAAGGATATACATTACACCTGCAAAAATGTCCGCGGGGGCGTATGGCAGTATATAGAGATAGATATGGGCATGGCAGCCATCTTGGTCATGTGACCTGGATTATTTATATATACATTGGTTAACCCTTCCTATTGATCCTTCACATAAAATTTGGCTTTGATTGGCCAAGTGGTTTCAGAGGAGATGATGTTTGAATATTATGGTAATGTACGTGTAAATTGCCCAGGGGTGGGGGAATATGAGCCCCTGGGGTCCAATTTTTTTCAGAATCATTAATATTCAGTCTTACTTCCCATTCAGTCATCACAGGGTCATGATTTATATAAACTTTGTAATGCTTGAGCCATAGATGCTTCAAGCCAAGTTTCGTTGAAATCAGTCCACCAGTTCAAGAGAAGAAGATTTTTGAAGGGTTTTTACCATACATGGGCCTGGTGGCCATCTTGGTCATGTGACCTGGATTATTTATATATACATATTGGTTCTCCCTTCCTATAGATGCTTCATATAAAATTTGGCTTTGATTGGTCAAGCGGTTTCAGAGAAGAAGATCTTTGAAAATGGTGGACGACGACGGACGGACGGCGACGGACGGATGCCGGATCATGGCCATCCTATAAGCTCACCTTGTGAGCCTAATGGCTCAGGTGAGTTTAAAATTTTCCCCATTCAAATGCATCAGCGACCTATGTTGACCTTGCCATAAAATAGGTCAAGGTCATCACAGGGTCATGATTTATATACACATTGTAGTGCTTGAGCCATTGATGTTTCATGCCAAGTTTAATTGAAATCAGTCCACTGGTTCCCGATTAGAAGATTTTTGAAGGGTTTTTACCTTATATGGGCATGGCGACCATCCTTGTCATTACAGGGTCATGATTTATACATACATTGGTTACCCCTTCCTATTGATGCTTCACATAAAATTTGGCTTTGATTGGCACAGCTGTTTCAGAGGAAAAAATGTTTGAATATTATGGTAATGTACATGTATATTGCCCCGGGTTGGGGGTATATGAGCCCCTGGGGTCCATTTTTTTTTCAGAATCATTAATATTCATCCCTAATGCCCGTTTCCTGCAAGACGTTCACTTTAAATGACATTTTAACAGTTTTCCCCATTCAAATGCATTGGCGACATTTGCTGACCTTGCCGTAAAATAGGTCAAGGTCATCACAGGGTCATGTTTTATACATACATTGTAGTGCTTGAGCCATCAATGCTTCATGCCAAGTTTCATTGAAATCCGTCTACCGGTTCTGGAGAAGAAGATTTTTGGAGGGTTTTTACCATATACGGGCATGGCGGCCATCTTGGTCATGTGACCTGGATTTCTTATATACACATTGGTTCCCCCCTTTCTACAGATTCTTCCTATAAAATTTGGCTTTGATTGGCCATGGGGTTTCAGAAGAGAAGATCTTTGAAAATGGTGGACGACGACGCTGCCGCCGACGGACAGACGGACGACGGACAGACGCCGGGTGCCTACCTATCCTATAAGCTCACCTGTGAGCATTGGGCTCAGGTGAGCTAATAAAATGGTGAGAAAATCTTAACGATACTGATGGTTTCAGGGGCCTTAAGTCTATTTATTGGGTGTTAGAATGTAATAGATAACTCTAGTGCATGATTTGTTGAGTAATAATTCACTATTTATCAGTCAGTTGTAAGAATAAATATCACAGATGCTACACCCTCCTGATTTGATCTTCTTAAGACTGACCTCCAAACAGTGATTAATTACTTGACAAATCACTGCTAGAGGATCAGATCAATTTTGTAATCACAGTTAAGGTCTAGATAAAGTCTTTAACAAAGTAATTTATCACTAACCACAATCACTGTTGTTCATTCAAACTTTCCATCTTTTTCCCCATTTCCTCTGTTTTTATGATTTTTGTTAGTATAGAGACTCGGTTCAGTAGAGTAGTCCCTTCAGTATGGTAGCTAGCTGTCTGTAAATAAAAATGCAATCTGCTTGATCTTTCAGTTCAGCACTTTTTGATAAAAGTATAGTGAAAACATGAATACATGTACTTGTTTACTGAAGAAATAAATAATTGCAGCAACCATTTTGGGTCATTATAACAAGCAAACCTTGTAACCCTTCCCTCAGACTTGTGTGTAGAAAAAGGGTTTACATGTAAATTACATGTTCAAATAGCAAATTAGTACATGTATAGATGTATAAACTATGCTTAAAAATCATTAAGAAAAAATATTAAATTTACACATTTGGAAAGCATAAACTTTTTCTTGCAGGTGTAAGGACATATAAAACTGGAACAATAAATATAAAAAAAAAAAAAAAAAAAAAAACAGACCTGCTCTTTACATCATCATCATCAAACTTAGAAACTTGTCTCACACTGTCTCTCTGTCTGTGCGTATGTGCGTGCAGCTGTTAGTCACTTTTTAAACTTCTGAATGGTACTTGCTGGGGATTTGAAATCGCATAATATGTCTATTCCTCATAAAAAAAAAAGTTGACCCATATTTTTTATGTCGGAGTAATGCCCCTTTTTGAGTTATGCCCCTCTGGAAACAAAATTTGAAAATCTTGTGTGCAGGATATCTCAAAAAGCATCAGATTCTGAGCTAGAGCTTTCATATTTAGTATACTGGTTGGGGCTGAGGCATAGATGATTTTATTAACAAGAGATCTTTATCTCAAATTTTACAAAATTATAGAATTTTGAAATTTTCATTGATTTATCTACTTTTTGGTGAAATTTGAAACTTTTGAACAGTGAAAACTAGGGTTTTAAAATTCCACTTAGATAGATTCCTCATGAAAAAAATAGTTGACCTGTATTTTGTTTTCATGTCCAAGTTATGTCCCTTTTTTGAGTTATGTCCCTTTGGAAGCAAAATTTGAAAATCTTGTGTGCAAGATATCTCAAAAAGTGTTTGAGCTCGAGTCTTCATATTTGGTATAATGATTGTGGCTGAGAAGATCACCAGATTAACCTTTGAGATCTTTACTTAAATATTGTCAAAATTATTGAATTTTGAAATGTTCTTTGATTTTTATACATCTCGGTGCAATTTGAAAGTTTTGAATGGTGAATACTAGGGCTTTGAAATTTCATTACATATTCCTCTTGAAAAATTTAATACAATGTTGTTGACCCGTATTTTTGTATGTCCGAGTTATGTCCCTTTTTTGGAGTTATGTCCCTTTGGAAGCACAATTTGAAAATCTTGTTAGCAAGATATCTCAAAAAGTAATTTGAGCTCGAGCCATCATATTTGGTATAAAACTGATCGGGGTTGAGAAGATCACGTTTAACTTTTGAGATCTTTACCTTAAATGTTGACGAAATTATTGAATTTTGAAATTTTTCTTTGAATTTTTACTTTGGGGTGAAATTTAAAACTTTTGAATGGTGAATACTAGAGGATTTAAAAGACTTTTCATAAAATTTTGACAGAATTAGAGATTTTGAAACTTTTACTACAGTTTTAAGTTGACTGCAAAAAGCCTACATACACCAGGGAACGAAATTTCACTGTGTTCACTATTAAGTGAAACCCTGTTAGTTTAAAGTTCACAATTAAGTCTGCATCTGTCATCACCGTTAGTCAAGTCCCAGTATTTGTGTGTGGGTTTACTCTCCTTACATGATTTTCTATAAAAAAAAAAAAAAATAATAATAATTAAATAAATAAATCATATAAGCTGTGCCAAGCTATGTGCAAGCAAACAGCTTAGTGACACACATTCCTAGTTTGGTAGCTTTAGGATTGGGTTCTGACTCGGCATACTGTTTCACTTCCCACTCAACAGCAGGTAACATATTGAGATAGGACCTTGGTTTTAAGTCCCAACCAGTAAGACTGGAGAAGCCCATGCTCATGATGGTTTACTACTTGAGTTGCTTAATTTATGTGAATTCATATGAAGCTGTAGATGAGTGACCATAAGTGATATCATGCATGCTCTTCTTCCATAATTTTTGGTAATCAAGTTCATTTTTTGCATTTGGCAGTTTTGGAGGACAAGAAGAACGCTTTCTAAAGCATTTTTCAATGATTTTCAACCGTTTCTGTTGCATTGTTTCTATGGTATTCCCTGTTCAAAAATCAATTCAGATGGCAGTTATTAAAACCATATAAATATCGAGTCTTCCATGTTTTAGCAGTTAAAGAATGCTGTAGTTCATGCAAAGTTTGATTATCAATGGGCGATGTTTGAACTAAACTATCCTAGGTCTTACAGATGTTGGTACTGTCAAACTAATCCTGTTCAAGGGGAGTGTGCAGGCAGCCTTTTAAAGGGCCTGGCTGCTGAATGGAATGGTCACTGAAATGTGCCATCGAGAAATATTCACTTACCTTTGTACTAATTGATACCCATGAAGTGGGTGTTTGGTCTTGACATGACCAAGAAATTGTTAACTGGGACATTAAACATCAAATGCCAATTTAAATTAGAGTTAAAGTACCAAGGGCATTAACTAACTAAAATGTAGTATGACAATCATGTCTAATTGCTATAATTGCATAAATTTTGCAAAACAATTTAAAACCAGAGGACCAATGGTCCTGTAAACGCTCACCTGAGATCTGCTACATATGCCAATAAACATGTTTGAATATTATGGTATTTAGCCCCAGTGCAGGGGCAGATGAAGCCCTTGGGCCATTTGTTTTCAGAATAATCAATATTCTGTCCATTTGCCAATTTCTATTTTATTTATTCCCTTAAAATGACATGTTAACAGTTTTCCCCATTCAAATGCATTGGCAACCTATGTTGACCTTGTCGTAAAATAGGTCAAGGTCACCACAGGGTCATGATTTATATACACATTGTAGTACTTTAGCCATCAATGCTTCATGCCAAGTTTCTCTGAAATCAGTCCACCGGTTCCGGAGGAGAAGATTTTTGAAGGGTTTTTACCATATATGGGCATGGCGGCCAACTTGGTAATGTGACCTGGATTATTTATATACACATTGGTTACCCCATCCTATAGATGCTTCACATAAAATTTGGCTTTGATTGGCCAAGTGGTTTCAGAGGAGAAGATGTTTGAATATTATGGAAATATACATGTATACTGCCACGGGGCGGGGGCATATGAGCTCCTGGGGACCAATCTTTTTCAGAATCATTAATATTCAGTCCTTCTGTGCATTTCCTGCAAGACAATCACTTTAAATGACATTTCAAAAGTTTTCCCCATTCAAATGCATTGGCAAGCTGTGTTGACCTTGCCGTAAAATAGGTCAAGGTCATCACAGTGTCATGATTTATATACACATTGTAATACTTGAGTCATCAATACTTCATGCCAAGTTTCTTTGAAATCGGTCAACCGGTTCTGGAGAAAAAGATTTTTGAAGGGTTTTTACCATATATGGGCATGGCGGCCATCTTTGTCATGTGACCTGAATTATTAACATATACATTGGTTCCCCCTTCCTATAGATGCTTCACATAAAATTTGGCTTTGATTGGCCAAGCGGTTTCAAAGGAGAAGATGTTTGAATATTATGGAGATATACAAGTATATTGCCCAAGGGTGGGTGGGGTCCATTTTTTTTCAGAATCATTAATATTCAGTCCTACTGCCCATTTCCTGCAAGACTTGCACTTTAAATGACATTTTAAAAGCTTTCCCCATTCAAATGCATTGGCAACCAATGTTGACCATGCCGTAAAATAGGTCAAGGTCATCACAGGGTCATGATTTATATACACATTGTGGACCTTGAGTCCCTTATGCTACATGCCAAGTTTCAAGATCCTAGGCCTTTGGGTTCTGGAGAAGAAGATTTTTAAAGGTTTTTACCATATGTGGGCATGGTGGCCATCTTGGTCATGTGACCTGGATAATTTATATACACATTGGTTCCCCCTTCCTAAAGATGTTTCATATAAAATTTGGCTTTGATTGGCCATGCCGTTTCAGAGGAGAAGATCTTTGAAAATGGTGGACTATGACGGACGGACGACCGATCATGGCCATCCTATAAGCTCACCTTGTGAGCCTTACGGCTCAGGTGAGCTAAAAAAAAGAAGAAATAATGACACATTATATTTTATAGACTTGTCATATTTACATGTGTAAAAGCTTTATTTCCAAGCTCGTTCTGGGCCTAGTTCAGTTCTCATTATTAGCACATGCTTTGCGGTGCACCCAGTGCTGAGCATAAAGAAAAGCTGTGTATTAATAGGGTGTGTGCATGCGAATTGCTTGTCTCCATTAATGCATGCCTGTTTATATCATGTGAAACAGATATTTTATGCAATTATACTATTGAAAACTCTTAACTGCTACAAGGAATGTCAGAACCAAAAGTATTAATAACGACTTGATTTTTAAATTAGGGGAACTATGGAACTGTAACAAAAATATAAAATGAGTAACTATGTTTCTACATCATTCTCCAATGAGATTATGAATCAAAATAAAAGAATTGGCTAAAACATGAAACTGTCACATACAGCATGACGAGTTTAACCAGGAGTGAGGACATGGTTATATATACAAAGGCTTTGCTTCCAGTTTTAATTGCATGCCTGAGGGGACTTCAGACTTCCAAATATAATTAATTTACTTTCATTACCTTATCAAAGAGTAAGGTTGAAATCTTGGTCAAAAACTTGGGTCAGCAGTGACTTCATAATTTTTTTACATTGACTTGATGTCTTTGTTTATTTAATGGTTTAACGTCCCAGTCAACAATTGTTTATATATGTCTGGATGAGCCACCACTATCTGGGAGTTAACCAAACATAGGGGGGATTACAACGCAGGACACTCTACCACTAGGCCACTGCAATCCCTGGACCTGATGTGTAAACTTCATCGCCATATTAAAATTAGAAATAGATCAAATGTGTTTTGTTTTGTTTTTTATTTACTTTTTTTATTATTATTATTTTTTCCATTTAGATATTTTTGGTTTCTGTACTAACTGGCACATAAGTAATCTAGCTGTGTAGACATGCTTTTAAAACATTCTGAAATCATAATAGCTACAGTTTATGGTGCATAATTTTATTTCAGACAATGAACCTGGGCTATATTAGGAGAAAACTTGGATTTTGGCATTAAAAAATAAATTGCACATCACATACACATATGTACAGTGACAAGCACATTATCTTTATCAAACAAATAGAACAATCACTTCATGAACTTTTTTTTTCTTTTTTTGTTAATATTTTTCCTTTTCCGAAATTCTTTGATTCTTGGACCTTGTCAGAAGCCCAAAGACAGGTTTCTCCTGGTGCAGCTCATTTTACCTGGTTTTCAATAAACACAGGATGCTATACTGATCACAGATCAATATTTATATTGTTTATTGGATTCATCAGATTGAAAAACATATTGCACAAATGAAACAATAGTTTTGACTATACAGTTATAAATGGTGTTTAAAATAACCACATATAACCACACGCATAACATGTATGTTAAGACTTTTATATGAGCCATCACATGAGAAAATCAGCAATCTGCATATGCAAAAACAAAAGCACAGATCAGCTGTGCAGTAATTGCACAGCTGATCAGTGCCTTTTGTTTTAGCTACACAGATAGTACAATCCCTCTTCTTAATCCCTCTTCTTCCTATAGTATATCTGAAATTTCTAGCCTGCTTCTGTGACTGGGCAGGACAGTTTGAGTCTGGCCTGGTCGGAAACCCAAATTGTTAATTTTCTCATGCAATGGCTCTTGTAAGATTAAGAGGTGCAGAATGTGGCTATTATGTCTGTATCTCTTTGCCTTTGAAAGGTGATGACAGGGTTTGATATCTACTAGAGTAGAGATCTTTTTAATTATTATTCCTATATTTTTTTTTTATTTTAGACATTTTTATTTTGTTTGTTTGTTTTCATTTTTGTCTTCTTCCTTTCAAATTGCTTTCTATTTCGCATGTTCTTAAACATGTTAAAGAAACATGCTTATAATAAAAATTATCTTTTGCTCCAGAAGAAAGTGGGGGATATAAGACACACAATATGTCAGTATTTGTATGAAAATCGGTCAATTGCTTTAGAAGAATAGATATGGCCGTTGTTACATTTTATAATGGTGGTCCATGGAGGTCTCCATTTTGTTCCGCTAGTCACGTGACCAAAACCGAAAAATACTAATTTACAGCATTTATCCAAGTTTAAACACTCGAAAACTGCAAAAGACACATTTCTATGAAGGAAACGTAAGTTCTATATATGCACCTTCTTATTGACGTCATGGAAATTGCTAAAATTTATCTTCATATGATTTTGAGTGTTTACAATTATGTCACTCACTCACAGCCTTAATTTGTTTTGGATTAATGCCTTATTTCAAACCTTCATAACTCCATATAACTTGGTTGATCTTCGTAACATTTGTTGAATACGTATTTAATTAGAAGTTTGTAAACATTTTCCTTTAAAGTCTTACAAAGAAAATCTGATATTGTCACAATAGTGTTGTACCTCTCCCCACACATTCACATGTACACATGCAAGGTCATACACCTACATGTATCTAAAATACAGTCAATAGACATAATTGTTCGTCACCTTCGGAAAACTCCATAGACTTCAATGTATTTTCATGTTTGCAAGAAAAAATATTCTGCTTCTCCTGGTCAACATATTTTATTGTTTTTGGTGTCATTTGAAAGGTAAATGAATAACGCAAAAAAAACAAAGGTATTTTCATTAAATTTCATGCATGGGTTTTCAAGCTACAAATTTTTAAAAAAGTCTCCAGAATTTTTTTGGCAATTTTTGGGCAACGTCACCATTGACATCTATGGGAAAGTGACTTTTTCAAAATTTCGCTAAACTTTAAACTTTTGTATTTCAAAAGTGAAAAGTCGAAACTTCACCAAATGACCTTTGTATATTGCGTTATTTATTTAGCTTTCCAATGACACCAAAATCATTAAAATATGTCTACCAAAAGAGGCAGGAGAATTTATACTGTAAATGTGAAAATACATTGAAGTCTATGGAGTTTTCCAAAGTGACGAACAATTATGTCTATTGACTGTACATATAGGGTAATGGATTAAATTTAAGGATTTTATCCTTTACTGTTGCATGACAACCATCAGGAAAACATATCCGTGAAATGTATTCCCCCTTGAACCCCACTTTTATATAGCTAAACTGGGGTATGCAGGGGTATACCTATTTTTCTTATTTTTGCAAGGCAGTTCTAACATGTACCCACAATCTATGTTTTGAGCAAAAATAAGGAAAAAAAAAATAAAAAATTTTAAGCCGAAAATTGTCAGTTTTTGAAGCGAAAAAATTCCATGTTTATTGCATGGGCAAGTTTTCCTAATGCTGCATTTTTAAGCTTTAAAAGTTTGATATGTACAATGTATGTTTATGGAATGAATACTAGAAGTTAGACCTCATTTTATTAGATGCAACTAAACATTATTAAATCAATAAATATCCCCCACCATCAAATGTGCGCATGTATGCAGGCTGGTGAAAAAAAAAGCTAGAAAATTAGTATTTTCATAGATTTTTTATTTGGCAATAGTAGTTAGTACATTTTAGAATGTGGGTCCTGAGATAGTGAGTGCCTACTGTTTGCCTGTTTGCGTGGCTGCGCAGCAAAGTCCATGGATTCAGATTCAGAACCTGAATCCTAACATGACTAAAAATTGTTGACTTGGACATTAAGCCACAATTATATGTGTCCTCTAGATTCTTTAATAATAAGATACATGCATGTGTGTTTTGACTGACAAGATCAAGTTGATTTGTTTAAAATAAAACTTAAAAACAACTAGATGTGGAACTTGAAATCACTCTCTCTCTACACTACACAATATGTTTTTGTTTTCTCGAGAACATCAGGAATACATGTCCGTAACAAGTATACCCCCTTGAACCCCACTTTTATACAGCAAAACTGGGGTGTGCAGGGGTATACTTATTTTTCTTATTTTTGCTCCAATTAGATTATGTGTACTTGTTAGAACCGCCTCGGCCAGGCGGGAGGCTGTTCTAATGTGTACCCACAATCTATGTTTTGAGCAAAAATAAGAAAACTATCAAAATCTTTCCTCTGAAAATTATCGATTTTTGACCTGAAAAAATTACTGTATATTATATGGGCATGTTTTCGTAATGCATGGTGACTGTAGCAGGCCAAACTTTTGCAAGTTTATTTATTATCATGACCGTCTTATATGCATACAAACACTTGACTAAAAGCGTTTCACATAAGACAAAATCCATCGTTACAATACCAAATGATTTGTGCATTCCTGTGCATGCTGCCAAAACATAATCAACTGCATTAAAGCCTTTGAATCCATGTGCTGGCTGAAAAAACTTATTTTTTGCCCAAAGATGACAGTGTTCTTTTGAACTTGATGCAATGGCCAAGTAATGAAAACAGGATTGGCATTTTAGTTTGTTTTTTTTTGTTGTTGTTTTTTTTTTATTCAGTTTTACATCCCTTTCAAGATTATTTCAGCTCATATGAGACAGGGTGTGTGGCTGCCAAGAACATTTTTTTATGAGCCCTTTACCATACCCAGAATCAAAATAATAATGACCGATAATATTGAAACATATATTAAACCACGCTGATAGTTGATCATGGATTACTTGTTCAAGGAAATCCAAAGTTTTATATGGATTTGATGAATTTTAAGAAAATAATGATTAATATAATATAAAATGACCTACATGTACGTTGTAGCGTTTTTTAATCTCGTCAGCATACATTGTGTTCAGAAAAAAAAACGATAATGATAGAATTATTCTTTAACATCTAACTAAAAAAAGAGAAGTAGCAAATTACAATATACATGCACAATGGCTTCTGCTTCACAGTTTGTCCACTATAATAATTTTGATATATCAAAAATTCACCTACAAACAGAATGTTTTCTTTTTCTTTTCATCTGACCACATAGAATTTGCACAGGCTAGTTGATAACAAATTTTATAGAATTCAATAACATTTAAATTTAATACTTACAGTTCTGAGAAGCAGTCTGTATACTTTATCCATCTTTTCTCTAAAATAAAGAAGAAGAAAAATCAGCATTGCTGCATAATTTATAAATCATCTGGGCTACTCCATGAGAAAAACTGCTTTTAGCACACTAACTTGGGATATGATGGTGCAGATCAGCACAACAAACATGAAGCTGATCAGTATGTTGTTGTTATTGTGTGATCTAAGCTCTCTTTCATGCAGAACTTCAAACCATGAATCTTACAGCCAAATCTCTGTCTGACCAGATCAGAAACCCCACAACAGGTTTTTCATGATGCGTCCAAGTTCATATTGCACAGGTATTGTTTCAATATAACCCCTGAGGCTAATAGGTATCTGTTTTATGGACATCAAAGAAAGGGGTGTCAACATCATGTTGTAATTAAGAAGAAAAGACAAATTCTTCAATTTCAGAATTCTTTCACACAATGGTTGATCTTTTTTTTTTTCAATACTGTTCTTAGATATTAGTACTCATAAAAAAAGAAATAAAAAAAAAAAAAAAAATGTTTGTTTGTTTGTTTGTTTCAACTCAGGTGATTTATGTCCACTTATTAAGGTCATGTAGGGATGGTTAGTTATATCCTAACTACCCTGTTCCTTGTTTATTAATTATTTTTTTTTCTTTTTCTGTTTTTGATTCAGTTAACGTCCCTTTCAAGATTATTTCAGCTCATATGAGAAGGGCCAATTGGTAGGTGGTGCGAAAATGGGAGAACCCCGAGAAAAAAAACCTCGCACACACGCAAGCAGATCTTGGCTTGTCTCACATGTGGCCAGTGTGGGGCTAGAACCCACACCAGACACAACGGTGACATGATCGAGTGATTAAGAAACTGTGCCCTTAACTGCTTGGTCACAGGGGGCCGCCTTTAGTAATTTTAAAGCTGATTACCAATGCTTAGTGCACATATCTTTCCTTACAGTTACTGACTGTCTAAATGCTTGATCTTCTTGAATCAATGAAGAGGAAGAATGGCTGTAGCATTATTTTCATGACAAACAAGACTACTGAGCCAGCTATTTCATCCTGTCAAGAGGAAAAGTAAATGGAATCATAGTTCTTGATTATCAGTAAAAACTAATTTGTTTTCATGACATGGCTTATATTTTTAAAGTAGCCTCAGGGTCAAGAGAAATTATGCTGCATGCCTCTTGTAAGTAACTTGCATCTCCAATAGATGTGAGGTATATTATATCTGTGAGTCCTTGTTTTTGATTCATGATATTTATTTATTTGTTTGTTCAAAATGATTTACTGACTAGATAGAGATTCACCATGAGTACTAAAAATTCATCTAAAATTCTTTTCTGAATGGATGCATCAGGAAAACATGTCTGTGCAATGAATACCCCCTTTAAAGCCTATTTTTATATGTTGTAAAACTGGGGTATGTAGGGGTATACCTAATTTTATTATTTTTGGTCCAAAACAAATATTGTGGGTACTCGTTAGAACTGCCTCGCCAGGGCGACTCTATGTTTTGAGCAAAAATTATAAGAAAATTATAAAAAAAATCCATTCAGCTGAAAAAAAAATCTTTATATTGCATGGGCATGTTTTTGTAATGTTTGCACATGAATAATATTTTAATTTCTAATTACTGCATAAAAACCTGTGTCCAACACGATATTAACAGCAGTTTATTAACGAAGAGAAAGCCATGTATTAATATTGCAATTCTCGCACACACATGCTGTTGAAACATGGCTTTTACTTATGCTCATTACCCTCACCATGCAAAGCAAGTGCTAATAATGAGAAGTAAGAATAGAGAGACCAGGAATCGGTGCAATAAAATTTAAAGTCCCAACATGGACACCAGGTGGGAAAGAAAAATACATAAAACACAACAAAACATTTTTCCAAACTGAAGTCCGCCCAGAACGAGCATAAAAATGAAAGTTTTTAAGCATATGAAAATGTGATGAGGCTGTAAAATTTAGTGCTCCATTATTTCTTTTGTTTGTGCAGAAGCTATGCCCTCGGTTTTCAACACTGCCCTCAGGAACTAGCATGTTTGATCCCTACATTGAAACATTTAGGTTTCTTGTCTGCTCTAAATGAAAACAAAATACATGCTAATACCGTAGGGCCCATGGGCCACAAAGCTCACCTGTGTTTATAGATATACCCTACATGTAAATGTTATGTCCAAATGACTATAAATTCAAATGATTTGGATAAAAATTGCCATATGCAATGTAGTACCATAAACATTTCCTCAAAAACAAAAGTCAAATATACCATTGGATGGCAGAGACAGCCAATTTCCACTTCTCCAATCATAAGTCTATTGAAACTTGTTGTAGGAACCAGACTTCCTATCCGACTGGAACAAGAAAAAACATATGTACTGGCTTATCTCTAGAACATGTAAACCAAGTACAGGCTTCTCTCCCCTTATAGTAAAGATTTTTGAATATTTTTTTCGAAAATTTAACTTTTATTGGACCTCAACAACCAATCAAAAAGTGATTAGGTTGAAAATCATATGAAGCAAAGAGGACTACTCAATAAACCTTTCTGCTAAACCAAAATTCAAATATCTGCAAAAAAGACAATAGAAATTGACAAGTTTCATTTTTCCAATTACAAGTCTATAAGAAGCATAAGTTGCCATAGCAACCAGAGTTCTTGTCCGACTGGATTTTCAATCAGCACATTAATTCCCCTCTCCTGTAGATGCTTCATATAAAATTAGGCTTCAAATGGTCAAGAGATTTTAGAGAAGATCTTTAAAAATGTGGACTAACACACAGATGGACACCGGCTCGAATACCATCCTATAAGCTCACTTTGTGAGACTTTGGCTCAGCCAGGTGAGCTAAACAATGACATTTTCTTACATGACATCATATGGATTGTTAAGATACGATGCCGTCCATAATACACACCACTCAATTAATTAAATATTTGATATTCGGATTGGATTTTGGCATTCGTTGCCATCCCTAATAGAAACTAAAGTAAAATAAAGACCAAAATTAAAACAAGTCCTTTTAATGAAACTTGAACCCATAATATGCATGCACATCTTTTTAAGGTTTTAAGGCAAGTGGCTGATATCATGAAGGTTTTGAGCCACTGTTTTTTTCATTACTGGTACAAATGCACTAGTCATTTGTAACCACGGCCCCCCATCTCAGGGAAGGGTCAGGAATAGCAGGGGAAAAAGACCCGGAATTTTACTATCAGCCTGACCCCGCAGTGCCGAGTGAATGCTGTGGTTTTGTTTTACATTTATAAACATGGACATAGCACAAACATATCTACTTATATACTCCTCTTTAAAAAAATCTGGTCATCCAATGATATACATGTATTTAAGAATTGCAACACTAGTGACTTGTTCACATTTTGCTTATTTTTGAATAGATTAAATTATGCTCGCACCCTAAATCACTCTAATCTTAATCTTAAACTGGGACAATTGTTGATGTTTTAGAATTTTACGTCCTACTTGCGGATAATGTCATGCTGTGACAGGATAAGCTGAAAATGATATGTGAAAGGCTCCTGAATACAAGGCGATTAGTTTTATCACTACACCACCTAAACTTCTACGAAGCATCTATGTCTGGAGTAAGCAAGCATGGAAGCAACAATAAGCAGGGCTGGCAGTTCAGATCCCCACCCATTTGTAATTTAAATAACGATAGACCATAGATCTGTGTTACACACTGAACATGTATGCAACAGTTTCGAAAAAGACTGTTGACACACTTGATTTTGCCATTTAATATTTACACACAAAAAATGGTACATGTACATAATATCTTATTTATTTATTGAGTAGTTGTAAAATTAAGTGACCAGACTTTTTTTAGGAGGAGTATAGCAAACAGACATTTTGTAAAGTTGTACAGCGTTTTGACTCACAATGTTCTTTTTTGCTGTGTTTTAGTATACTGTGAAATGTATGGGGAACAGGCATCAAAAGGGCAGTGCTGGGCTTTTGGCAGGAAAGCCAAGTCCTCGCTATTCCCCGGGGGTGGGGGCAGTGGTTACAAATGACTTGTGCATAAATGAATCACTTCACATCAAAACAATCATTTCTGTAAAAAGCAGACTTGTGAAGACTTTGGTCAACACAATCGTTTTATGTAATACTTTCTCAGAAAACATCATAATATATAAACAGTCAGGGACAAAATCTAAACAGGTTATCAAAAAAAATAACTTCATCACATTATTTTTCTCTTCTCCAGAATCGGTCAAAATGTGCGACTGTTTCTTTCGTTCATTTGAAATGTGTGCAGTTTTGCACAGTCAGGGACAAAATCTAAACAGGTTATCAAAAACATAACTTGGTCACATTAATTTTCTTTTCTCCAGAATCGGTCAAAATGTGCGTCTGTTTCTTTCGTTCATTTGAAATGTGTGGGGTTTTGCACCGGACAGTCACTGAACAGTTTTTCGAGGTTGGTAAAAGTCTTTTTTGGGAGTGATTTTTGGCCTCAGGAATGTGATATTCATGATTTTAAAACAATCAGAATTTTGCCACATGTCACAACAATGACTTTAAGTCATTGATTACTTACAATCGAATTTCTTGGTAGCTGATACGCATGTGGTTTTAACAAACGTGGGGTAGCAAAAATAATAATTCATTCACATTAGTATATATATTGTCTTATTTCGTAATACTTGCAAATTTTAGAAATAAATTAGATGAGTTAGAAGAAGAAAAGTTAACTCTAACAACCAAGAAAGGGAGATAATTTCAAATGTTTGAATAATTTGATTCAGTTATCATTTTGAAAAAAAAAAAACTGAAAATTTTTTGTCGTGTTGACCTTGCTTAAACTGTGCACGCTCCTCAGGATCAATACTGAAAAAAAAATGTCATATTGACTATAACCTTGCTCAAACTGTGCACTGTGTACACGCTCATCCTTTCTGCCCGCTAATCCACCTCCATATCACACAAGATCAATATGCTCCTAGAGATCAGTTGGTCAGTTTGTTATTTTGTTCCTGAACTTGTCCCAGCTGAAGAAACAGTGAAGTGTCTGATAAGGATGGATCATTGACTGACTGTCCCAACATGACCAGGAACAAAAAGCATCAAATTGAATTTAAAACAAGCAAATATCACAAATTTATACTTACAAGTTTTACTCCTCACAAGTTTTACTCCTCATAATGTACTTATTAATATGCCAGATGTGTAAATTTAATTATTTTTTTGCAAATTATAATCAATCAACAACCTTATTGACTTACTTACTGCACTGTTATGCTACCTTTCTCTTTTAGTGTTACACCATGAGAAAACCTACTTTCATTGTCTTATGAAAACTTAATCCGTACTGCCCTGTTTTGTACAAGCTTTGCTTTTTTAAAAAAAAAATAAAGAAATGACTGCAAACAATAAACACATGTATGTACAGATCTACCTGTGGTGATTTTAATATTGATTTCAACCTTTTGAGGTTAAAACAAGTTTTTTTCATGACACAGCCACATCTGGTTCAACTTTTGATTTATGGTGTCTATTGGATAATAAGGTCACTAAGGAGAAAGGTAACTTAATATGTGATTTATGACCACCCTGTGTCTATTGGGAGCAGAGAAGACATATTGCACACCAAAAATACAGGTAAGTGATTGAAAAAGAGCAACTTTATTACATGATTCAGATTCACTAAATAGAGATACAACATTTTATTTTTACTTTATATTAATATTTTTCATGTTGCAAAGATTTATTCATTCATTAATATCATTTTAACAAATAATTTGGTCAAAAATATTATAAAAGTTTATCAGTTTTTTTTTTATTATTATTAAATTAAAAATAAAAATAAATAAATAAATAAATAAATAAATATGAAGGAGGCATGTGTTTTGCTTTAAATTTTATTTTTTTAATTCTCATAGAAACAGATAGAAGTAAAAATGAATGAAGGGGGCAAAGTGACTGAAGAAAATATGTAGAAAATATCCTTATAAAGGTGTTCACCAACAAGGTGACATTTTTATATGGAGTCTAAGGGGCACCGAAGGCGCCCTGAGGCTGGGCCCTAAGTGCGAATGTTCGAATATCAGGTATCACGATTTACTGGAACAGATTTACCATAAAGGCGGTCCCCGAGCTCTGTTTCTTAATCACTCAATCATCTCACCGCTGTGTCTGGTGTGGGTTTGAGCCCCGCTTTGGACACATGTGAGACAAGCCAAGTTCTGCTTGCGGCTGTGTCATGTGTTTTTTCTCAGGGTTCTCCCGTCTTTGCCCCCACATACTGATTGGCCCGTCTCATATGAGCTGAAATAATCTTGAAAGGGATGTAAAACTGAATTAAAAAAAAAAAAATACCATCACAGATTTACCAAACTGAAAATGGGGCCGTTTCGGTAGTGAATCATTGGCACACTTGAATCGGATACCCAAATGCATGTTTCAGGTCTGTGAGTCATTAGATCTTGAGTCAGCTACCCAAACGGGTCGTTTCGGTCCAAAAAGTTGTTTCGGTTTTTGAGTCGGGTACTTCTCGCAGGACACACCAAACGGTATGACAATGACATAGGGCGTATGAAACAAAGAAAATTAAGCCAGTGTACCCTCAATTTCAATATTCAGTGTTAGGGTAGAGTAGGGTAGAGTATGTGTAGGAGTATGGATCATACGGTAGAAGTAGGGCAGGATAAGGTAGGAGTAAGGGTAGGGTATGTAGGGTAAGATAGGGGTAGGAACAAGTAGGGTAGGGTAAGGAGTAAGGGGTGGACAGGAAAGGGTAGGGTAAGTTAGGGTATGGTTGGAGTAAGGGTAGGGTAAGGCAATGAAACAAGAATGGTAGGGTAGGGTAAAGAAGGGGTAGGGTATGGGTAGAAGAATAAGGTAGGGTTGTGTAGGATAGGGAAGGGTAGGGTAAGTTAGGGGTAGGAATGAGGGTAGGGCAATTATACAAGAATGCTTGGGTAGGGTAGGGTATAGACAGAATATTTCCATTGGTATTCCGTTAATCCTCTCCATACCGACGGAAATGGGATATATTCAGCTCTTGGTTGAAAATGAAAATTCAGCAAAACTGCAAAACTGTGTTATTCTAACTTATACATTAGATCTTTTCTTGCATATATGACATAAATTATAAATAATATATTTGATAAAGCACGCAGAATCATAAAATACTTCATTTTTTCTACTGAAAATTTCAAAGATGTCTATAAATAGATCAGGGGAGACTACTGTAAAATTAGCGACTCAAAGTCGAAAATCATTTGTTTTTCTACATTAATATAAACGGTTTAGGTAATTTTATGTGTTTACTGGAAGATCTTCGGCACTGGTACAAATACATATAAAAAATGATACGATTAATAGCAAAATAACATAACTGCAAGTCGCTTACGAAATCCGCAATCACTTCGACATTGGTTTAAATGCAACCTATGCTAAGCTGTCAGGGAAGTAGAACGAGGTACCGAAGTGGAGCGGAGTGACAGTTAGCCAGCCGATCTAGGTAGGGTAAAGTAGGGGTAGGAGTAAGAGTGTGTTAGGGTTGGGTAGGGTAAACTTGGGTTAGGAAAGGGTTGGCTAGGATAGGGAAGGGGAGGGCAGGGTAAGTTAGGGTATGGTAGGAGTAGGATTAAGGGTGGGGTAGTGTAGGGCAACGACACAAGAATGGTAGGGAAGGGAAAGGTAAAGTAGGGGTATGGGTACAGTCTTTGCGAAATCTTTTTTCAGCTGCAGGACAACTGTCTGGCAAACTGCAATTTTTTTGCAGGACAAAACATAATTTTAAGATTGGCTGCTTCCATCATGAGAAGTAAAATGAAGTTCTGCTGAACAGAAATTCTGAGAATTTTGTTATCTCTGTATTTTTAATGTTTTAAAAGAAGTAAAACAGGTAGCCCAAGGAGAACGATCGCTCACCTGAGTTGCCCTTGGTAGCAGATTTAGAAGGGGTTAAGGGGGTTCGCTTGAACAACCCACTGGAGCCAAATTATTTAGTTTTCATGGGGAATTTCATGATTATTTTTTTTAATTCAGTTTTACATCCCTTTCAAGATTATTTCAGCTCATATGAGACGGGCCAATCAGTAGGTGGGCGAAAACGGGAGGACCCCGAGAAAAACCACCTGGCATACCAGCAAGCAGAACTTGACTTGTCTGGTGCCGGTTCGAGCCCCGCTCTGGACACATGTGAGACAAGTTGTCTCACATGTGTCCAGAGCGGGGCTCGAACCGGCACCAGACACATCGGTGAGGGTAACTGGTCAACTCGTACCCATTTTGGTCAACTCGTACCCGAGTTAACTCGTACCGAAGTCAACTCGTACCCATTTTGGTCAACTCGTACCCGAGTTAACTCGTACCCAAGTCAACCCGTACCTTAATACTTTTTCATCTTATTTTGCTTGACATATATAGTTATTTAAAGGTATGGCATGGAGTATTACAAACATTAGATGTATACATGTACATGTATACATGTACATGTATACATGTATTGTGGAAAATTATCTCATTTTAAAGAACTAAAGTTAAGCCTCATGGTATGAAAAACAGAAAAGCAAACAGGCCAAAAACAGAATGTGGCAATAGTAATTGTATTTATACCTATTTTCAGTTATAAAAAAAAATAATAAAGGCAATTAATTTGTTTTTCTTCCATTACCAAAATCAACCTTCAAAAGATCAGATTTAACACTGCCTATTAGGACATAAAGTGTAGGACTATTTGAGGGCATATCAGTTGTCATGAGTCTGTGTACATGTAGTAATCAAATGATTGATTAATATATTTCTCAGGCCACCAGAAAATTGAATTGGCTTTTACAGATGTTTGGTTGATAAACATACTCAACACTTAGCGACACACCACAGCTTGAGCTTACTGATAAACATATATATGTACATATTTTTTCTAAGTCATTTTAAGCATGTCTGAATTTTTTGGACTTTGGATAATTTAATTTTGAATGAAAACAACATAGCCAACATTTTGGTGGAGGTAGGGCAATTGAAAATTGTTCTCTATAGATGTTTTAATATAAGATCATGATCAAATTAATCATTTAAGGACACATACAAATATGGAAATATTAGCAAACAGCCTCACAATGGAGACTGCCTATATGTACCATAAAAAACGGTACAGTGAAAAAGTACCACGGTACATACCAAAACAAAAGAGAACCACGGTATACCGGTTTTACCGCCCACCTCTAAATTATATATATATATATATCCTGACACTTCTCTTTGATAAAAATGGTATAACACACACTCTTTATCTTTATTTTACCAAATCAATGCTATCAGTAAATAAAATTGAAGAAGACCAAAAATAAATCAATTGATGACACAGGCCAATTTTCACCTATTATAAGTGTGTCAAACAATCAACAAATTACGATTGATTAGAATGTGATCACCATCTAAACCGCTACTGGGTACGTGTATCTTTAATTGGATTATCTGCGGTACTAATTAAGTATATGAGCTGTAATGAAAGCCATCAAGTATTTAAAACAAGATAACCTGCAGCAAAAACATAGCATTGTCAGGATTCTGTCTCATATTATTGTATAAAATCGTTTGTTTCTGTTAAATATTTAAACTGATTAACAGAAATTACCTATTTTCATGAGACAGAAATGTGGCAATGCCATGAATCCATATCGGATCTCATAATATTTATTTGTGTATTTGTGAAATGAAATCTTGATTCAAGATTACCGACCAAGTTCTTAACATCTGTTTTAGCCGGAGCTTTGGGCCAATGGGTCCTCGATTCGATCCTCATCAGGGGCGTCGTTTCATGCGCGGATCCAGAGGGGGGGGACCGGGGGTCCGGACTCCCCCTGGAATTGGAAAATTTGACCTAAAAAAAGGTAATTTCGGGATTTTTTGAGGGTTGGACCCCCCCTCGTCTGTGACCAAAATATACCATTTTCGTTGGACCCCCTCTCATGGAAATTTCTGGATCCGCGCATGCGTTTGTTGTGGCCTTGAGCATGTCAATTTCCACAGATAACTATGTAAACATGTATTATGTGGGTGCGAATTTAAATGAAGAGTAAGAAGAAGATAAGAAGAAAATTGCATTATATATCAATGTATTTTGTATTACTGAAAAACAATGATAGACAAAAAACGGTAATCCAATCCCTACTACCTACCTTTACCTACATACCTACCTACCTACTTACATGCTTGCCTACCTACCTAACATTATTTACATCTAATATGAAATTGTCTATCTATCTATCTATCAATCTATCTGATATAGGTACGAGTTGACCGAAGCAGGTATGAGATGACCATATTGGGTACGAGTTGACCAAAATAGGTACGAGTTGACAAAATAGGTACGAGTTAACCAAAAAGTAGGTACGAGTTGACCAAAACGGGTATGAGTTGACTTAGATACAAGTTGACTCTGGTACCAGTTGACCAGAAATCGCGGTGAGATGATCAAGTGATTAAGAAAGAGCGCTCTTAACCGCTTGGCCACGGGGGCCGCCGGATTTCAAGAAATGTGTAAAATTGGCCAATCGAACCCCCCTTTTGTTCATTTGAACCCCCTCTGCAGAAATCCTGGATCCGCCACTGTTTAAGGACTTGTTAAGGGGTTAGTCATTTAGGGATAGTTTGAATAATCTCAGATATGAAATACACTTCAACCTCATTACAACGCGCCTCATTATAATGCGGTTTTCAATATAACACGGCCATGTCATGGCTCCCAAGTTGATTATTTTGCTATATGTCTATAGTAAATAACCTCATTATAACACGGTTCACTTATAACACGGTCTGATTCTATGGACCCCAAAGATAGCGTTATAATGAGGTTGACCTGTAATTCATTTGATCCGAGGCACAGATACTTGGGGTTACTGTTTAGATTTTTCAAAAAGCTAATACTTGTACTTTTTTTTTAAAAACTTATACTTATATTTTTTTTTTCTTCATTTAGCTTTTCTGCATTAGTCCTGACCTTATACAATCAGAAAAACATGTCTAGAATACATAAAAAGCATTAGAAATACTGATAAGCAATCACTAATGTAAAGAAAAAACACAAGATAAACAACTTTCGGTTTCCAAATTTTCACCCGTCACTTTGAAATGACAAACTGATTCACTAATCCGCAACTTACAAGGATCTTACATATATCAGCATGACCGGGAATCATAACGCTTCAAACGGACACAGATAGCATTTAAATATTCCCTTGCATACCCACGAAATCGGCTGTTAAACAACGATTCTCATCGCTACCGCACTGAGGTGGCCGGAAGTAAATAATGGATGTGGCTGGATCCCGGGCGTACATTTTAAAACGGCGAAAACGGGTAACCAGCAATGACTGGACTGGTTTTCCGATATTTTTATCCGGGATTGTACGGAATTTTTCCGAGGTTTTACGGAATTCGAATTTTGAAATTCAAATTCAAATTGATTCAATCTTGTATTATCGGTAATTTCTATGATTTGAAGTGAGTACTCAAAATGGTGGAATCAAGGTTCTGCGTGTCATGGTACGTAAACATTATTGATATATGGGATGAATGAGTGAGTGTGATTGATAGATTGAGAGAGTGATTGATTGTGATTGATAGACTGAGTGAGTGACAGTGTGATTGATGGATTGAGTGAGAGTGAGTGAGCGAGTGTGATTGATAATGGACTGAGTGATTGAGATTGAGTGAGCTAGTGTTATTGATGAACTGAGAGAGTGAGTGATTGATTGTGATTGATGGACAAAGTGAGCGAGTGAGTGAGTGAGTGACAGTGTGATTGATGGACTTAGTGAAAGTGAGTGAGTGAGCGAGTGTGATTGATGAACTGAGAGAGTGAGTGATTCATGGACTAAGTGAGTGAGTGAGTGACAGTGTGATTGATGGACTTGGTGATAGTGAGTGAGTGAGCGAGTGTGATTGATGGACTGAGTGATTGAGATTGAGTGAGCGAGTGTGATTGATGGACTGAGAGAGTGATTGATTGTGATTGATGGACTGAGTGAGTGAGTGAGTGAGTGTGAGTGAGTGAGTGAGTGAGTGAGTGAGTGAGTGAGTGAGTGACAGTACTAGTGTGATTGATGGACAGTGATAGTGAGTGAGTGAGCGAGTGTGATTGATGGACTGAGTGATTGAGATTGAGTGAGCGAGTGTGATTGATGGACTGAATATGTGAGAGTATGATTGGTGGACCAAGTAAGAGTATGAGTGAGTTGGCGAGTGAGTGAAGTATTCCGACAAAATACGGGTAGGATGGAACAATTAATTGAATGATGTAACCTCAATTAGTGTTATATCGTGTCTTTGGTAGACAGACAGAGAGAGAGAGAGAGAGAGAGAGTGCGTGCGTGTGTGTGTGTGTGTGTGTGTGTGTGTGTGTGTGTGTGTGTGTGCCCACAATGATTTTTTCTTATATTGCAGGTTACAAGAGAATTTTGAGGAAGACCCAACCTCTGAAATTAGATTAAGCCAGATGTATAGAAACTATAAAGATGCTGGCGGTGACGTTAGTAGAATAACGTTCTCTAGATATATAAAAGGTGTATTCAGAAATGTCAAGCAAGATAGGAAGAGGTTTACTGACGAGAGGGATTTTGTTTTTGGTCTTAATACAAGAGATGTTGATTCCGACATAGATAATTCCTGTATTATCGAACATATTGAACAGTGGATTGCCTCGCCGTTCTTCGTTTGTAAAAAGGATACCCAAGCCATACATGTAGCGTTCTTTGGGCAAGTCATAAATAATAGTAAAACTGTTAACGAAATAATATTCCATTGTACCGGTGTTTGGCAGTTATTTATCGGAGGTAAAGAAGTAAACCTGGAAGAGTTATTAATTGATTCTCGTTTCAATTGCTCACGTACGTCGATAGAAAATATTTGTGGGCTCGTTAATAAAATAATGTACTGTCATGGCCGAGAAAAAGAAAATTGTCTCCCTGACGTTCATAGAAATAAAAGCTTCATGGTAGAATATTTTGGGGAAACCAAAACCCAAATATTTCGTTCTGTTGACTGCAAGAGAGTATTAACATTTCTATCTGTATCTTCGAGCTGCAGAAACTGTCAAAATAATATAAAATTTACCAAAGGTGTCAGTAGTAGTATAATAAATTTAAGTCAATGTACAACAAATAAATCTAAACTTAAAGAAAGGTCAACAAACAAAAAAGAAGAAGAAGAAAAGGAAGAAGAAGAAGAAGAAGAAGAAGAAGAAGAAGAAGAAGAAGAAGAAAACGTCATTCTTGACATGCAAAGCCACGAAGAAATGAAAGAAGTTCTTTCTAAAGTTCTCCCGGACGCATCGGGTGAAATGCTTCATATGTTGGTCAACCAGAAAAAGAATTTGGAACGCCCCAAGAACGGAAGGCGATGGGATAAAAAAACAATTAGTATTTGTCTTTCACTTTGGTGCCGTAGTACTAAAAATTATGAACAGCTGCGTGCTAGTAAAATTCTTATATTGCCACATGGCAATACATTAAGACTTTATAAAAACTGTGTAGACCAACAAAGTGGATTTCAAACCGATGCGTTCCTCTGGATGAAAGAAGAAGCTAATATGCATTATCCGTCGGAGGGTTCGTTCGCGGGAGGCATATGTATTGACGAAATGAGCATTCAAGAGGATCTATGCATGGTAAAATCAAATGGGGAAGTTCGTCTTGTAGGCTTTGTTGATATGGGCGAAGAGTCGGATAATCTAAATGTACTTTGTACTGGTAAAAGGGAGCGCGTTCTTGCAAGTCATGTTCTGCAATTTCTTTACATAGGGATGAATGGTTTTCGTTTTCCATTTGCTTGCTTTCCTGTTACTCAAACCAAGGCTGGTAATCTTCATTTTCTATTCTGGGAAGCTGTGAAATTCTTAAACATGTATGAATTTCAGGTTCTTTTTGTCTCTATGGACGGGGCTCAAACAAACAGAGACTTCATGAAAATGTTTTTTGCCGATTCTCCACCAATTCTAAATAATTTCGCAACCAAAAATATCTGGTCGCCGAATGACCCTGACATTTTGTTTATAATGGATTACTCTCATGTAATCAAAAGAGTTAGAAACAATGTGCTTAAAAGTGGCGTTGGAAAAAATTTTGTCAGAACCTTAGTTTATAAACAGAACATCCTTTGGGAACACTGGGTCAATGCCTTTAAATGGGACCATGAAACCAACGCATTTCCTCTGCACCGCAAACTAACCAATGACCATTTCTTTCTTACACAAGAATCGAAAATGAGAAACCGTCTTGCTGAAGACGTTATGAATGATGAAATGCTTCATCTTATGGTGTCATTTCAAAAGTTCTTAGGAGAAGATGGCTATCTCTTGGACGACACCGTAGCACTGCTCAGAGCAACCAGTGTCATCGTCAGTACTTTCAGAGATCGGAGACCAATCGTAGATATAGAAGATAAGCGCTTAGATGACATTATGACCGCTTTATCATGGTTTAACGACTGGGAAGCACATGTCAACAGTAAAAAAAACCCAGTGCCCAACAGGGACAAGCAACTTATGTCTGTTCAAACTCGCGAAGACCTAAATTCGTGCATCATTGGGTTTAACACGTTATGCAGAAACACTCTGAGACATAAAAGACATTCAATAGTACCTGCACGCGTTAACAGTGATGTGATAGAAAATATATTTTGTCAACAGAGAGGAATAATTAACGGAAATAATACCAATCCTACATTTTATCAATACGTAAAGAATATTAACACTGTTATTATTGGACAAAATGCTGTTTCCAAGAATTCAAACGCTGAGCACAGAGGCTGCGAACCGCTTTGTTTCAATTCCAAGCGCCCTTTGAAGAGAAAACAAGCACCTCATGGCGACTGTAATAAAGCATCTAAAAAAGGCCTGAGGCTCTGATTTGTAATGCATTCTGTGAAAAATTGTGGGTTTTTGTTTAAATCGATTTTAACCTTGTTCCGTGACAGGTTTTGTTGCCCTTCATGCGTAAAAAGACACTTTAATACTGTCTGCATCTGGGATTTGATCATATAAAGGATCGAGAATGTTAAAAAACAACAACAAAAACAGCGACATGGGTCTGAAATAGATCAGCTGGCTAACGATCACTAGTTCCACTTCCGTGAGACGGATTTGCTTAGGTTGCCTTTTAACTAATTATGTCTAACAGGTTATGTCCTGATCTTGTAATTGCATTATTTGATGATGATCGTGACGGATATGTATATGCACAATCATAATCTACAGTGCACGGGAACATAAAAATATAGACTTTTTGTTTTGATGCGCTCTATTTATAGACACACAGAATATTCTGAAGAAATATGGCATATACAAACAACTCTACGCATTCGTTAAATTGGTATTATCAATTTTCAAGTCGATCATATGTGTTGAAAGAGATTTAATTTATCACGACCTTCCTTCTTTGCATTTCTTGTTGATTTATGACTTTAAACGTGAGCCGTTCCCATCGGTGTGGAGGTATTACGAAATCCTGTCTTCATCTGATTTTAGCACATTCGCCTTTTTGGTTGATTTTCGATCCCATCCTTGGTTTGCTTAGTGGGAATTTCTTTCTGATTGTGCCATTTCCTGATCATTGCTTACTTTTGATGATTTTAAAGTTAACCATCTTCGACATTTAAGCCTTCAAGACATTCCCTTTTACGTACGAAGCCTTTTGAATGCTTGTTTTGCTGTTTAATCAGGCCATAGATAGGAAAGCTGTTTTTTTTATCGCACAAAAAGGCAAAATATAAGCCGCTGTGCTTTTGAAAACAGACGGAGCATATGCTCGTGTGGACTGTCCGTACAGCTATGTGAAGTCTGTTTTCTAGGTGTCGGTGGCCTAACCTGGTAAATAATATAAAGTTTTTGTTACCACAATGGCAAATTGCATTGTTTTTCATTTATACACATTTTGTCTATTAGTAGAACACTACTTAACAATTAAATAGATATCTAAAAGCTTCATGTTTAAGCCACAGTACTTTGTAAAACAGACGGAGCATATGCTCGTGTGGACTGCCCGTACAGCTATGTGAAGTCTGTTTTATAAGTATCGGTGGCCTAACTGGCTACATCTGTTATAATCATGTCCACGTCAGTGACCGGTATGCCAAACGTCTGTATTTTTGTACAGTTATACACCTCAGAGAATGTATTCTGTAAATTATTTGCTATCAATCAAGTTAATAACTTCTGACTTTGGAGAATAGACAGAGCATATGCTCGTGTGGACTGCCCGTACAGCTATGCGAAGTCTGTTATTCACAGTAAGTGTCAGTGACAACAGAGTTAATAACAGAATGTTTATGTCAGAGAAGGTAGATGTTTGCATTATTTAACACTTAGATACGTAGAAATTCGGGCAGCTGCCCAGAAAGCTTTCTTATCATTGTTTTAATTATGTGGGCTTGCCATGAATAAGAAATCATACAAAGTATATTGTATTTTATTGCGCAAATTTACTCAAGCATAAGTTTTGGAAATCATAGCAGTTGTTATATGTAAAGGGCGTTAAGAAGTATTCTTTCTGTTAAAGGATGTTCGCTGCCAATGAAAAAGTATTAAAACCTTTTTCTACCCGCTTCCTTTTATTCCAAAATATGAAATTGACATATGAAAACGAAATAATTATAGGGTAGTGTGCATTTTTTTCAAGCTACAAACCTCTGAATGAGACATCAAAAGTTATTTTGTGTAAGTAACACTGACTATTTTGGACCTAAAACATGCATAAATTTGCAATTTGAAGCGGCTGATATTTTTTTCGACTTATTTAATAACAACCCTTGGCTATCCCCTACTTCGAAAAGTAGGGAAAATTCAGTATTTATAAATAATCAAAATCCATATTCGTAGATTCAAACTTTCTCTTCCATTTTCAAACAACATAAACATTGATTATATTTTTCGAATAAAATAATGAAATATATAGGGTAATGTGCATATAAGAGAGGACCAACAACTTGAAAATCGCCATTTGAGCCCTTTTTATGCTGTTTAATTACTTACAACCCATTTCCTAATACCACCCAAAATTTACAAACTACCACACCTAAGAAAGAAATACTGATAAAAAGACCTTGTATACATGTACTTCTGCTAAAATAAACATCAGATCATTGCAAGTAATTATAGACGTTGTGTTCAAGTTTCATCTACCTTACCCCTCATGTTTGCTAACACTTAAACTTTTCTAAAAAATTGCAGAAAATGGTATGAAAAAAGGAAGCTCCTAAAATTAAAAATTTTCATGACTCGTTCACTGCATATCTTCAATATGTATTCGGATATAATATATATAATGAAAATATCCGTAACCGTTTACGAGATATTCAACAAAATAAAGAAAAAAAAAAAAAAAACAAAAAAAAACGGAAGACGAAATGTCAAATGTTAGCAGCGAACATCCTTATAATTGTTTTCTCATGATTGGTTTAAATGCTTCAAAAGTCATAAATAAAAAAAACAAGGTTTTTCTGTTGATGGGTATGTGAAGATTAAAAAAGGAGTGCCTAAACAAATACGTTTTCAAGATCGAAACAACCTCCCAAAATACGTACCACAATTTGAATCTTTGAATCTTTATACGAAGTTACGATTTTAAGACTTCAAACCAATCTCATTGTTCACGAATGTGTAAAAATCAGGTAGCATTAGAAGAAATGTTGAGTAACTGGACATTAGTCAGCATTTTAACGGCTGCAATCTATCAATAATAGTAACAGCCCTTGTGAAATTGCACTGTTTCCTTTACTTTTAATATTAAAATGCTTTCGATTACTTTGAGAACTTTCTTAACACCCTTTATAATGAAATGATCAATAAATAAGATATTGATTTGATTTCACGCTTATGGCCAGGGCTGGGGCCAAATACTTTGTAAAATGCATTACAATTACTTTCAGATATGCAGGATTATTCAAACACATGTACATTACAATATCAGTACCTGAGAAAATGTAATGATAACAATTACAATCTAAAGTCTACAATAGAAAAGTACAGATTACAGCAATAACTTTTCAAATCAAAATGTGGATAGTGCCACATGACATACATATGCCTGCTGAATGGTATCGTCCGATGAACCTGGTCACCCGAATATCCTTGATACACAACGTTTGCATTCATCTTTAATATTTCCTCTTGATACTTAACGGTCGCAATTTCACAGTACAAAATAAGCACAGCAGAAATAGAAATTAACAAGTATAACACAACAAGTCTTTGTGTCGATGAAAGATCACACTCCAAGTCTGGTTTTATTTACAAAACACTGCACTTGAAACAAAAATCAGCTGGTAATCTGTTTTATCCTACATG
Organism: Rugalucina vietnamica; assembly: GCA_964017185.1. Classification (NCBI taxonomy): domain Eukaryota; kingdom Metazoa; phylum Mollusca; class Bivalvia; order Lucinida; family Lucinidae; genus Rugalucina; species Rugalucina vietnamica. The sequence goes on from OZ024878.1 coordinate 8,792,360, forward strand.
CTGTAAGATCCATATCAGCTTGTTATAACTGTGCAATTGATCAGTTTCTTGGTGTTACTGTAAATGTTAAAATAGTACTGCCCATAAGACAAGTTTTGATGTGACACAGCTTTCTATTATTTTGACACTTCCTGTGGCATTGGTTACAATGGAACAAGCAACATCATGAAAAATGCGCCTCTGTAAATCTATAATGTGATCAGCATGCACAGCCCTGCACTTGAGACCAAAATCAGTTGATTATCATTTTTATCCTTTAGGCTGTAAGATCCAGATCAGTTTGCTACAACTGTGCAGATGATCAGTGCATTTGTCTTACTGTGACTGTATAAATTAGTTGTGACCCAGCTGTTTCCAAAATATCAGTAGACACCTCTGTAAATCTATCATGTGAATCTATAATGTGATAGCACTCAGCAGTGCATATTAACTATCAATAACATGACTTTTTTGTACAAAATTAAGATTGGGATCAGCAAATTCAATTACAGTTACTGATTACGATTACCCCAGCCCAACTTAAGGCCCTAAGCATTTGTCATAGTACAACTGCTCACGCAGAAATTATTCAAAGAGATTATTTGCATATGAATGTACATCTATACGAATTCATATAGCTTCACATATGGGTTACTGTGTGGGCGTTATCTCATGAATACGTTATTGGGTATGGTCTGATTTTGATACGTAAAAGGTAAAAAAAATACAAGCAGAAGACCTAACTCATAGATTAACGTAATGAATATGAGCGATATACAAGAGTGCTGTATCTTTCATTGAATTGAACAAAATACAAGCAGCTGATTTCAAGCTGTGGTGGTCTAAGCTTACTGATCTCGACCTTTCTATGACCCCTCCTTGAATTGATGGATTAGCCGTTCACGCCAAGATATGGACTTGAAATCTACCGCCTGCACAGTAACCTACTTGACAAGCTATACAAAGGTTCTTTGACAATTATTACTATGTTAACTTCAACAAATCGTACTACATTTCCATACAGCTTCCTTACTGATCAATAAAAGAAGACTGACAAAAGATAAAAGAAAAAAAAGAGGTTTATGGAGATATAACGGGGCCATGATACCACCTGGATGGCGCGATGATAAGCAGCCGAGGCCAAAGGGAGAATTATCGTAGTTCTAAGTCTACATGTTTTTTTGTTGTTTTTTTTTGTCCTTGAGGTACCTTTGAAGTGGACACAATTGTCGAATTAATGATCGATGCGAAAAGCCTTCATCTTTACCATTATACCTCCATGAACTGCATATCTGATATGTATGATTTTATAATCTTGGAAACCATAGATTAAAGTTTACACACACATTCAATTTGTTCTATGTAGTAATTCATAGTCAGTACAAAATAAAATCAGAATACTCTTGTGTGGACTTCAATCATTATATGGACCACAGTATATGTCTTGAACGAACATGAATTATGCAATATTGGAATATGAATTCTCTTATAGCTATTGACCCATTACAAACAATCAGAGAAAACCAGACAATAAGGCAGAAATTGGAGTGCCTCTTCAGTGACCCTATAGATTTGGCAATATGGAGCCAAAGATTATGACTGTAATTTACATCGTTCAACAGGGTAGTCGAAGTCTAGTTTAACAATTTCTGAAGTCTAATACAAAGGCTTCGAACGACAAATAATATATATATATAATATAGAATGCTATATAGAAACTATATGTACTTGTAATAGATGTGCCATTGTCTATGTCCGTGAGCAAAGCACATTCATTCTTAGGTACCTTTGAAGCAGATACAATTGTCGAATTAATGATCGGGGCGGTAAGCCTTCATCTTTACCATTATACCTCCATGAGCTGTTTGTCTGACATGTAAGGTTTTATAATCTTGGAAACCATACGCCGTTAAAATTTATAATGAGTATAAAGTAAAATCAGAATAGTGTTGTGTGATCTTCAATACCATATCTATTGACCTCAGTATATGGCTTGAATATAGTCATGAACATGAATTATGCAAATTTGGAATATGGATTCTTACTAGTGACCCATTACAAACAATCAAAGAAAACCAGACAATAAGGCAGAAATCTGAGTGCCGCATTTCTGGAATTCTAGTACCACAATTTCTGTAAGTCTAATAGAAAGGCTTCCAACGTCAAATCATGATCATATGTCTTTCTAAACATATAAACTGCACATGATTTATTAAAACTAAGGTCGACATGATGACAGAATATATATACTTTAAAATACTAGCTGTGCCATTGTCTATGACTATATATTACATGCCTTTGTATGTTTAAAAATAAATCGAAGCATGCGCAATAACCGCTTCCGTGGCTAGACCTCAGAGGCTAGACTAGGATAGGAGATCGAAGTTCTTGATAAAAATTGTTGACAGATTCGATTAGCAAAATTCTATACCAAATACTTTCGTTACATACCGCTAAATGCTTAAAGTACCAGTACATTCTAATAACATGCAAGCAATTTACACATTGGGTTGGCTTCACCTGCTGTACGGGCAGTCCACACGAGCCTGGTTCCACCAACCCAATGACATACATTACATACTAGTATACATGTAACATATAAACCCTTGCACATGCTTATAGTGCAGATTATATTTCTTTCGGTCCTTTGGGATCAGTGAGAGTATTTAGAGTATTAAAAGTGCAACGTTTAGAGCCATCGTTTATTACTTTGGCCCCGTTTAGGCATGTGTCTTTGATTTAGACTTCCCTTGTGTAAAGCCTTTTTGAAATTAAAGAATATGTATCTGGCTATCGTCGCCCGTTAATAAAGGGTCACTGATGATGATAAAGTACCTGAAATTGCGCAGTATGCCATTGAACGTTTTTACTGCTTCCAAAGGATCAAACTTTTATATTCTATTATGATATACATGCATGCAATCTACACATTGGGTTGGCTTCACCTGCTGTACGGGCAGTCCACACGAGCCTGGTTCCACCAACCTAATAAATATACATTACGTACTAGTATACCATATATCATATATAAACCCTCACACATGCTTATAAGATACATGCATGCAATCTACACATTGGGTTGGCTTCACCTGCTGTACGGGCAGTCCACACGAGCCTGGTTCTACCATCCCAATAAATATATATTACACACTAGTATACATATAACATATAAACCCTCGCACATGCTTATGATATACATGCATGCAACCTACACATTGGGTTGGCTTCATCTGCTGTACGGGCAGTCCACACGAGCCTGATTCCACCAACCCAATAAATATATATTACACACTAGTATACATATAATATATAAACCCTCGCACATGCTTATGATCTACATGCATGCAATCTACACATTGGGTTGGCTTCACTTGCTGTACGGGCAGTCCACACGAGCCTGGTTCCACCAGCCCAATGACATACATTACATAATTGTATATATAGATATACATTGTATTCTATAAGAGAAGAAAGGGATAGATACACAAAATCGCAAAAAGCAATCCCATCGATACAAAAAATGCGTGATTGATACACACTAAAACGCCCGTCTATTATTTATAATACTATGCCCGGTGAACAGATATGTCAGATAAATTGACATGTTTTGAAACTTCACCACACGGTATACATATTCCTGACATAAGCCATTACAATATTTGTGCTTCTGGTCTAGTAATTAATCGATGTACAATCATTTTTGGCTACTTTTGGCACTTTTAATTGTTTCATTGATGCTTGAATTTATTTTCACGTGTTTTTCAGTCTACTGAAATACTCTCTCTTCTTTGCCTTGAAAAAGAACAGAAGAAGGCTGCCCATGGGCGCCGATATATTCACTAGACCATGGACCAACTAAACATCATTCGATCAGCGTTTAGCTGAGGCATGCACAGTGACCCTTTCCTGTACCAGATTATGAGTGAATTCGATGAGAAACTATGGATACTATAGTACAACTAAACATTGATCGAATTGAGTCTAGTAAGAACAGAGTGAGGTCATACACAGATCATAGTTCAACCAAGCCTTCCACTAAGGTTTCGCCGGAACAAGTATGTCCAACAATGTTGAAAAATATTTCTTAGTCTACTAATTTATCGATGTACGATCATTTTGGGCTACTTGCGGCACTTTTTAATTGTTTCTTTGATGCTTGAATTTACATTCCAGTGTTTTTCAGTCTACTGCAATACTCCCTTTTCTTTGTCTTGAAACTAAAAAAATAGAAGACGGTTGTCCAGTGGCGCTGCCATATTCACTATACCATGGATCAACTAAACATCATTCAATCAGTGTGTTTAGCTGAAGCATGCGCAATAGCCCTTTCCGGTACTAGACTATGGTTGGAGATCGAAGTCCCTCATTTTATATCATGCAATATGAGGTAATACAGGCGCATGGTTATTTGGACTGGATTAGTCCGATGCTGATCTGAGAATTTGATATAGCCATTTTTCTGAGGCTATATCAACGGGATGAATTCCATCAGGACATATCACGGGCGTATAGGAACTTTTATGCGAAGCCTGTTTTTGCCTTTTACGAAAGACCATAAAGTCCAGAGGAAACACAGGTGAGCGATAACCAAGCCTTTGGTTGATTTCGGTTATCCTCTGGTTAACAGCATCGACTTGATTGTGCAGAATAGAATCATCCCTTGTTTTCCAGTCCGGGTCACCATGCGCCCGATTCCACACTTGCCAAAAGACTGGGGGGCATTGTAGAATCCCCACATCAAAATGTGACGTCCGGTGCAGTTGTTCCAGTCTGTCGAACGTCGGTCTAAGATGTTGCAGTAGTCCGTCCGTCGAGTCAAACTGAGGTACCAGGTACCTTTCTGGGCGTTTTAGTGTGGTGAGATCACATGTGAAGTGCCAAAATAGCACTAGGGACCTCCCTCTGCCAAGCCTACCCGCCTGAGATTCCAGATACCTCAGACCATCTGCCGAGTTCTGGCCTTTTCTGAACCAGAAGTGAACATTGTTAGGGTTTATATGTAAAGTAAGAGGAACAACGTTCTGATACACATTTCTTAGATAACGGCCCTTACTGTCTGCCAGAATGTAAATATTATCATACTTAGCTGACATCACTGGAGGGTTTTTCCTTAAGTCAGTCATAAATTTTTCAATTTTAGATATGGTTTGGTGTACAGCATTACCTCCAGCAGCCATGATTCCTGTTGTGGTACAAAAAGAAATGGTACAATCTAGTACAAAATTTACTCTGAGTTTCGAAACGGCAAAGGTAGAAAGACAAAAATGAAAGGGTACGGTCGTCAACAACAACAACAACAACAACAACAACAACGATCAGAGGTCTGAAAGTACAGATCTTTGGCAAGTAGACGGCAGAGAGATAACCCTTTAATAACGAAATGTAATAATAACGAAATGTGAATGTACTGGTACTTATAGACAACGACAATAATTAATTAAACTATATAAACATAGACATTCTGCATCCCGGGTACTGTGTCTTGTTAGCAAGTCAAACAATTCCTGAAGTAGAAACAAGATACAATTTATAAATAAAAATTAAACTGAGATCCTTTAAGAGCAGTGAACATATAAATGAGAAAGGGGATGGGCCACACCATGGCTTCGGACACTCAAGCCCCTTCAGTGACCCTATAGAGTTGGCGACATGGAGCCAAACATTATGAATGTAATTTACATAGTTCAACAGGATAGTTAAACATGACGGCCTAGCTGAGGTGTTACATATGAACAGAATTGTGTGTGAAAAAACTTACTGGCAATAATGTATCTCTGCTTATACGTGTATTTACTAAAATTGTGGTTTAAAAGCTATCCAGTTATAGGCATGTAATCGTCGCATAATTAATTGAATGAAGATGAACTGGAATTCTTTAGGAATATGTTCATTAGATTTGTGACATGGCAAAGCAAAATCAACATCACAAATACAAATACATTATTTGAGTAAATGAGTAAAGCACCATTGGTTTATGCCATTGCCGACTCGCGCGGACTAAATAACCTATTACGACAAACAGAGATCTGGTTCTGCAATAATTGTTTTCTTGAATTTATGTTGTTAAGATGCGCATTAAAGCCCTTTTCCTCCGTGAGCTCTGTGTATGGTACAATATTGTTGCAGTCAATCATTGAATATTCGGTTTACACGTGCGTGTTTAATTAAGGAAAACATTGTTAAGTATATAAATTAATAACGTCCAGTAAGCTTTCCAGAAACATTAGCATAATCATACCATGCACACAATCAGTGCCATTTTCGAGTAAGCTTCACCAGCTGTACGGGCAGTCCACACGAGCATGGCTCCACTACTCAAATGATACAAATTGCATACTTGTAAATGTTAAATATGCTTATTTATTTACCGTATTGGTATACGTAATAACGTAAAGAATTCATGCAGCGAAGTAAAATATTTACTAAATAAAGTGCATAATTTCAGTACTTACAAGTTCCTTCTAGTGCAATGCAAATATTTAAAAGAAAGTAAATATATCATATCGACTGGGGGTGGGGGGGGGGAAAGTTTGTGATGTCATAGCAAATTACAATACTGGTGTCACTATAAACCTAAACATAAAATTAATCTATGTACAGTAAACCTATGATTACCCTGACATAAAGCTTTTCATTTTAGTTGGTTGGGGCAGGAGCTTCTCGTCTGTTGCTTGGCCCACGGGAATTCAACTTGTGTTTTTCTTCTGCTCCGGATTTTCAGTTAGTTGTTGGCCGCCCAGGGATCTCCATCGTCGGGCAGCTTACTTGTTATTTTTTTATGATTTCATCACGGTGGTTATCATGATTTATTTGTTTGTCATTCACTTGTTTGAAATTCACTACGAGGACCGAACAACTAACTAAATGCTGTGAACCACTGCAGAAGCTGAGGGTGAGGTTATGGCGCCTGTAAAGCTAGTTTAAGCCCGCCAGTAATTTTATATTACTGATCGTTCCAAGCCGATTCTTCTGTTGTGTTTCTTATTGTTTTATGTCTTGGTACTGAAGTCTGTGCTGTTTGCACCTTATGTGCGTTTTCATATTTTAGTTATGTTTGGGTAACTAAGTGGCCACCTTTGGGGAAAACCCTGCTCACTTGGCTTAAGATATGTTTTCTTAGTATACGTACCTAATATTCAATTTATTTTTTCATACCTCGGTTTTTGGAGTGGGACTTTCTTTCTGATTGCGCCATTTCCTGATCATTGCCTACTCGTACCTTTTTATTACTTCATTGACAGTAAGATATAGAAACAATTATAATCTATTTGGCAACAGGTGTTCTGAATATGATCTGAAAATACGCTGTGTTGCATGTCGGAGTTGATTTCGTTCTAACGACAGAAAGGGCAAAAGAAATCTTCAGTTTCGAGAATTTTCCACTGTTCTGGTGTTGTGATGTCAACACACTCACCATGCATCCATTTGTCACAATCGTCACATTGTATCCAGTCAGGGGAGTCGTCATACTTACCCGAACAGATAGCGCAACAATCTGAATTCTCATCAGATACTTCCTTGTCTCCTTTTTTACGTTTTTTCCCTTCTTTAGACTTACCAACACACGATTTAGTACGTTTCCCTTTCCCTTTACCTTTACCTTGACCTTTAGCTCTACCTTTACCTTGTTCTTTTTGGGACATGTCAGGGGTGGTTGTCGGTGATGTGGAAACGTTACTTTCAGCTGAGGTTGAAGGTACATTTGTTTCATGTTCCTCACTGAGTACATCAGGTGTAGGCATTGATTCGCTTTGTAGAATAACATTTATAAGAGTATCATTCAACTGTTTTTTGGTTACACTTTTAGAGACTGCTATATCGTACGCTTCGCAAAGCTTAAGCAAATCTTTCTTTAGGAATTTTGAGTCATTGAAATACTCTTTATCGTCAATGACACCTGCTTGTAATTTCAGATGAGACACCTTTCTCCCGCCAGACTTGTCAGCACGAATATCTTTAATGGTTATTTTGACGACAACTTTACGTTCGTTTTTTTCCATTACCTTTTTGCGGTGTGCCTTGCCCTTTTCTCTTTTAATGAATTGCAAGTAGTCTTTTCTGAAATGGGAGGCCGAAACTTTCACGTATTTTGATATTATTTCCACGTATAATTCAGAAATAAAGCCTGCTTCTTCAATAAACGAATCATCATCATCGTCATCACACTCCGCCACACGGAATAAGAGCATCCACTCTTGCATTAGATTGTTATTTTCTAACAATTTCGATTTGATATACTCAACAACATTTTGACCATATTCGTTCAGATTTTGAAATGTCTCTAACTGCCTTATGCGATGATTTAGGCTTTCGAAAAATAGATAAGCTTTATCGGATATATTGGTAAGTCCCTGTCTGATATTCTGTTTCCTAGCTGTTACTTCTAGCGTTTCGGGATATTGACTAGTTTCCGCAATTACAGACGACGGAACGATAAGTTGAAGCAAAAGACTTGATTTTAACCTGTTTTCTTCGAGTATTCTTTCCTTTTTAACGTCATTATAATGAAAAAGTGAATTCTGAATCTTTTTCAGTTGCTTACTGCGCAATTTACTGATACAGTATCCCCCAATATAGCGGACGGAACCCTTTCCCTCTTCATATTTTTCTGTTGGGACATGTCTTTCTGGTATAGGTGCAGTTGCTAGTAACTCTTGTTTCTTTTTTATTAACACTTTCTGAATGTGAAAACAAATTGATGTACAGAAAAATTGTTTTGCTTTGTCAACATTGACTGTGTAATTCGAAAAAAGGTCAATACAAGATTCAAAGTAATTCTCTCTTTTCATGTATGTGTTCACATCAGAGCAAAATCTAGTTACATTTTTATTTTCAACAGTTTTTGCATCAGGCATGTTTTCATCTGCCATTTTATTGATACTCAAAAATTGAGAAGACAACCATATTTCAAAAGGTTCAGAACGTTTATTGATATCTTCCACAATTGCACTTATACCATCTTTCAAAGGCGTATTCGAGTATTCTTCCGAAACCAATTTCAAAATAGATATTGAATCAATATAGTCCGGAGTCGGCAATGGTCTTTGTTTGTAAAATGGTATATCTAGAACTTGTGAATCTTGAGTAGTGTCAGTATCGTCATTTCTAGGATTTAAGGGCAATACATCATCATCATCATGATCATCATCATCATCATCATCATCATCATCATCATCATCATCATCATCATCATCATCATCATCATAAACTTCATCCAGACCAGTATCTGTATCATTTTCAAACGGCGTAAATAATTCTACTTCTAACGCAAACGGAATATAGTGAATTTTGCAACACGTGTGATCTGGACGAAGAGGTTTGGATGGCACTGCATAAAAATTCTTCACTTTTTGTGGATGTGGGGTTATAAGACCAGGTTTAAAGTTCTTAACTTGTAAATTATCTGGTGATACTGCGCGACCCAATGCCACACCGATTTGCCCAGGTGTCCTAGCATTTTCGCAGTCGACAACCACGGACTCGCAAGACATTCCTTGAGAACGGTGCATGGTGATACCAAAACATAAAATTATAGGGAATTGTAAACGTTTTGCCAACGTGCGTCTCGAAACCGGGTCAATTTTGGTAAATAGATATCTGTCTAATTTTATCGTCTGGTCGGGTTTCTGAAAATGAACGATTACTGCATCTTCTGTGAGCTGTTTTACTTTGCCTGTAGTACCATTTACTAATGTGTCACTCAAATTAACTACTAGCATAACAGGGCAGCCTACTTTGAGGCTTAGAACTTTCGGCGCTTGAAATTTGTTCAAATAATACGAATCTCCTTCGTCATTAGAATGATACATTTTTGCCTCGCCAGGCATAGCTTTTAACCTGTCGTGATTATATAAATTTGCTTTCAAATTTGATGAAAACAAAAACATTGTATTGTCATTGATAGGGATATCTCTTTCAAGGGATTTAACATAATCAATGGTTTGCTGAGAAGGCTCTCCCCTTTCTATTTCATTTACAGAAGTTATCAAATTACCGTCTAGTTGTCTAAAGACTTGAGTTAAATAAATAACATGCGGCACGGCACTGCGAAATGATTTTGACTCAAAACAATAGTCACCGGACTCCCCATACAATTCATCCGGGACAGGGGGGAGTTGATAAAAATCACCTGATAGTATAATCTGTATGCCCCCAAAATAAGCATCATTTCCCCTGATGGATCTACAAATTAATTCAACTGAGTCAAATAGTTTTTTGCTCACCATAGAAACTTCATCAATGAATAAAACATCACAGTCTGAAATACGTTTTCGGGCATCACTATATCTTTCGTCATCACGTATCAAGTCAACAAGCTCTGATACCGGAATACCACCTGCGCCAATGCCGCACCATTTGTGTAAGGTTTGTCCTTTTTCATACCTGGTCGCAGCAATGCCTGTGCTACATGTAACTGACACATTTTTACCCCATGATGACAGGTCCTTAGCCACCTTATCTAAAACAAAAGTCTTTCCTGTCCCCCCTTGACCTAGGAGCAGAACGCTATGACCAGCCACCGCTGTGGCATAAAACAATGACTGTTCAGGGCTTAACATACTACTGTATTCACTCTAGTTACACGACTTGCGTAATATGATTAGCTTGTGCTAGAAGGGAAAACAACAAATGCAATATGTCGTTGTATAAATTAAGAAATTATATTGTTAAAACGAAAACAACAACAACAACAACATGTACTATACTAACGTAGACATGCTAAGGGAAATACATTGGCGTGAGACTTGTGCGGTAATTATAGTGAATACGAGATCGATGGGATTGATTTTTAAATGTTCAATAAAACATCAACAAACCATTCACACAGAAACTTAAAACTAGTTTAAAATAAAGCATTGAAGACCATGACACAACACAAAATCCACTTCTGAAGACCCGGGAGTGAAAAAGTAATAAATAATAAAATTAAACCTGAAACTACAGAAAGTGGTGTCTGCTTGTTTGTAAATATAAACAACGTCACGTCAATAACGTCACATATCAGTTGGGTTTGCGAATGATTCCATGCATAAGGCCTGGCCAACTCGTGCCTAAGGAGCGAGACAGTTCCCCTAATAGACACAGGCGCACGTGCACACACGCGTATTCACCATTTTTGCATTATCCGCTGGTTCCCAGCTTTAGAAAAATCAATATTGGAAAAACAGGTAACCAGAACCCCCCTGACCTTGGAGGTCAGGGGGGTTATGGTTACCTGTTTTTCCAATATTGATTTTTGTAAGCAGGAAACCAGCCGATAATGCAAAAATGGTGAACACACACACACACACACACACACACACACACACACACACACACACACACATCTGTGACTCTGATTGCCGGAATATCCTACTGTTTAATAGACTCAAATGCACGTGCTCATAATTTTCTTATACACACAGACACGAACATACGCACAAACATAGATGTACCAAACAAGATTGTTGGGTTTCTACGAACCGACTTCCAATCACATAGTTTATTGTGACTCTGAATGCCTGGATACCTGAGTAAACAATAAATGTCAGGATATGAAGATTTTTTGGCGCACCTCGCACCTAAGGAGTACCGCGTCACCCATGCCTAAGTGGTTGTGAGTCCAATGTGTACGCCTGGTGGCATACGTGTACATGCATTTCGACAGATTACTTCATTTTATTCTTATGAAAGACATGTTTTCGTTTTAGTTTTCTTGTTACTCCCATCAATCGATTTCTGATTATTCTTGTACACTCCGGTGTGTTTGCAGGATGAGCCTACATGCATGAGGATAGAACCTGTGTAGGGATCTGTCCCTGCACAGGGCGCCTCCAGTTGACGTCCCGGGGATGGAACCCTTCTAGCACAAGAAGCCAGTGCGCTAACCACTCGGCTACCTCGCTTCCCGGTAGGCAAGAGTTCGTTAGAAGCTGTATGCAGCTCAGCAGAAAACACCATCGCTCCCTACTTTGCTACGGCAGATAGACAATCCCGGATAAAAATATCGGAAAACCAGTCCAGTCATTGCTGGTTACCCGTTTTCGCCGTTTTAAAATGTACGCCCGGGATCCAGCCACATCCATTATTTACTTCCGGCCACCTCAGTGCGGTAGCGATGAGAATCGTTGTTTAACAGCCGATTTCGTGGGTATGCAAGGGAATATTTAAATGCTATCTGTGTCCGTTTGAAGCGTTATGATTCCCGGTCATGCTGATATATGTAAGATCCTTGTAAGTTGCGGATTAGTGAATCAGTTTGTCATTTCAAAGTGACGGGTGAAAATTTGGAAACCGAAAGTTGTTTATCTTGTGTTTTTTCTTTACATTAGTGATTGCTTATCAGTATTTCTAATGCTTTTTATGTATTCTAGACATGTTTTTCTGATTGTATAAGGTCAGGACTAATGCAGAAAAGCTAAATGAAGAAAAAAAAAATATAAGTATAAGTTTTTAAAAAAAAGTACAAGTATTAGCTTTTTGAAAAATCTAAACAGTAACCCCAAGTATCTGTGATCCGAGGCATAATGAAACATTTCCTGAAGTCTCCCTGATGATTGCATGTCTGTCATGTATTTTCATTCTTCTAAGGGCTCTCCCCTTTTCGCTCTACCCACTTGTTGGTCCGCCTCAATGAGATGAAAAGCCAATAATCTTGAAAAGGACTTACATTAAAAGTTCTCGCGAAAACTTATGACATTACATAAAACGACAAATTTATCCTACGTTTGTCGACAAAAATTACCTCGAACAGTGCATACCAATTAAGACTTTATTCCATGATATTTTTGGTGACTTTGTACATCCACGAGAATTATGAAGACATGTTTTTAGTTTTATTCCAATCTGCATTTGTCCACCTAAAAAGAAGCGTGCTTGTTTAGCGAGAATCTCGGTCTGAATAGGCCTACCACTTACCGTGATATCTATCTATCTATCTTCCTTTACATCTTAACCTCCGAGGAGGACTTCAGATGGTGTTCCGGTATACCAAGAGCTGAAGGGGGTTAGTTGAAATAAAAGCAATGAAAAGTGGGTGACAAGACTTTGTACAGTGCGATCAAGAGTGTTAGTATAGTTAAAAGATAAAAACAGATGCTGGTGTTCAAGGACTTTTGTGGTTTATCTGGCAGACAGCTGTGCTAAACTGAGCCAGAGTGGGTAGTACGGGGATATGCAGTGGTAGGGCATTCCAGTGTATAATTGTCCGGGGGAAAAATGTGAACTTGTAGTAGTCTCTTAGAGCTAGGATCTGCCTGTATGCCATGGGGTGATTTCTGGATGATTGTCGGGTGTTCCGGATCAGGAAGTCTTGAGCAGGGATGGCTACAAGGTCGTATGTGACCTTGTATAGGAGGACCAATCGACTATCTATGCGTCGTTGGTCGAGGGTGCGCCAATTGAGATCCTGTAGCATCGCGGTCACACTAGATGTTTGTTGGTAATCTCTCATTACCCATCTAGCGGCCCGTCTTTGCACATCTTCAAGTTTCTTGATGTCTTGGTCGGTGTGAGGGGACCACACAGTAGAGGCATATTCTAGCTGTGGGCGGACGAGGGTTTTATATGCTGTGGACTTCAGGTCCTTGTTATGGACCCGGATATTACGTTTGATGAAGCCGAGAGTCTGATTTGCCTTTTTAGTAATAGTGTTGATATGATTTGACCAGCTGAGGTCTTCTGATAGAGTGACCCCAAGATATTTAGCGGAGGATACACTTTCAAGTACACAGCCATGAAGATAATATTTAGTTTCGTGTGGTGTTTGGCGTCGGGTCACATGAATGACCTGACATTTTGAAGGATTGAAACTCATATCCCAGAGTTTTTCCCATTTCTCAAGGCTTTCAAGGTCTTTTTGTAGGATCTCTGAGTCATCTTGCTTATCAAGTGCAAGGTACATGGCTGTGTCGTCAGCGAATAGACGGACTCTTGATCTAACCTGATCCGGGAGGTCGTTGATGTAGGCTAAAAACAGAATGGGTCCGAGAACTGAGCCCTGCGGGACACCTGAGGATACTGGGATGTTATCTGAATTGGAACCATTTAGGAGAACTGATTGTGATCTATTGTCAAGAAAATCTTTTATCCAATTTAAAGTATTCCCCCTTATACCATAAAAGTGAAGTTTGAGAAGTAATTTTTCATGGGCTACTTTGTCGAAAGCCTTGCTAAAGTCAAGGAGGATGAGGTCGGTCTGTTTTTTAGCTTGCATATTTTTGGCGAGTTCATCGACCAGCATTATCAATTGTGTCTCGCAGGACCTCTTTTCTCGGAACCCATGCTGCAGTTCAAATAATATGTGTTGGTCAGTGAAGTGTTTAGAGATTCCAGAAGCCACGACATGCTCAAGCACCTTGCAGAGGACACAGGTCAGGGAGATAGGACGGTAGTTGGATGGGTCGGTTTTATCCCCTTTTTTGAAGATAGGGGATACATTTGCCTCTTTCCAAATGGAAGGGAGCTTTCCTGTGTTAAGGGATCTTTGATTTAATCATGATAATCACCCCTCCGCCCTTAGGGCCTGTCCGGTCACGTCTGTAAATGGTGTATCCGAGGTCAGGAGGGAACAGTTCACTATCATAAATGTCAGATGTGAGCCATGTCTCTGTGCCCACAACTATGTCAGGGTTGTGGGAATCCAAAAATGAATAAAATTGAGATTTCTTTCCTTTAATTGAGCGGAAGTTTATGTTAGCGATTTTGAGTGGGGTATTGGTCAGCTTGTTTTTGGTCTGCTTTGGAGGCTGCTTTGGTTTGGCTGGGGTAGAGGTTTCACAGGGTGTGAAATTTGCTGATTGGTCAAGTATGCTATAAGTGTTACCTGTGTCGAAGGTGCTAAGGTCTTGTGTTCTGCTGGAAGAGTAGTTGTGTGAATTGCATCTAGTGCAATGCCAGGAACAGCTTGATTCAGCCAGGTAGTCATACTGCAGATCACCAACTCTCTGACAGGGTGCATGGAACCACTGACTACAAGTGTCACATTGTAATCCCTTGTGGTCATATGTAACAGGTGATTGGCATTTGCCACATGGGTATAGGGACTCAGCATTTTCTGGGGCAGATGAATCTGAATTCATACTTAAACACACCAGTGCCGAGGCAAAAAGTATCAGGGAGGCACAGAAGAAATTTGATAAATTTCTCTTTGTCAGTAAGTGGCTTGGATGTGTGCTTTTCATGTGCACATGGAGATTAGGTGAAGAGGGGCTTACCCTTATTTCTCTGCTGTGGATCATCTTACACATTGAGATTTTGTGTAAACATCATAGATGCTTCTTATATGAACGTTTTGTACATGTACAAAAAGTAAATACACGAACCGGAAGTAGATGGCGGTTACCTGTACCAGGCAATCACCGTGTATCCTGGTGTCATATGTTCTCGATAGCGTAAGAAAATCATTGGCCAATGTTGATAATACTTTGAACTCTCTCCAATCATTCTCATTGTGCCGACAGATACTTTCTCTAAATGTTTAAGTGGCGATTCTATGCAGATCTCCATGCCGGGTGTTTACAGATCTGACCTTGACCTAAAGATGTTGAAATTGGCCAATCAAATGACCCGTCATATGATCTCGATAGTCATTTACATATTGTATTAGTCACGGGGAGGTTAAGTGGAAACGCTTTAACTATACGGGAGCGCATCATGGCGACATATGCCTTCAATACTAACTATGCAACACCGCAGAATAAAGGCAGTGAAGGTCGTAAAATGTGACTTTAAACAATAAGTTCGAATTTTAACTAGACCACTAATGCACCGGGAAATGGCTTCGTGCCATATATAGGTAGTCCCATGTCCATCATGTCCCTCAACAAACTCATTGGAATTGCACCTTCTCAAGCTGCCATTTACACCAGAAAACCTAACTTATTACAATCGTATAAGCTCTTACAAAAATCTTAAGGATATATGCCCACAAAATTTGCTTTTTGGAGACAAATTCGTACTGTTTTTGCAATTCCTGAATGTTTTCCTATAAACTGCAACGTAAGATCCCATTACACGTTTTTGCTCCCGTATTTTTAAAATGCAAGGAAGACATGCGCATTTCTCTTATCTAATTATAGCATCATGGTATAAATAAAACAAACGAAAAGTGGATGGCTGTTCCAAGAGTCAGTTTACTTGAATTTTAGGGTTCAAATGCATAAGAAATTTAGAAATAGCGGAAAAAGGCTAACTTGAATGTAATGTTGTAGAATCATAAAATTTTCTTTTAATTTGAGCATTTTGATTGTTGAGTTATGATAAAACTTTGAGGATTTTACCTGTCCTGCAAAACAAGGGGTCAAGGCAATGTATGACGTCAATCAAAGGGAAATCTTCGCGTCAGAACGAAAGCTATCGAGAACATATGACTATCGAGAACGTATTACGCGACGATACAACAAGAACAATGTGGGAAAAGTATCAAGTTATGGCGATCTACAAGGTAGACGGCTCAGAACTCGGGCAGCGTGGAAAATAGGAGTTATTTTCTGTCAAAACAGGGTGGATCTCACCTCTATACCAGCGAAAGAAGTTTGAAATAGGAAAAATTCCGAGATCAAGAAAAATAGTGTACAGCTCTTGGTGATAACAAGTCATTTCGCTCCAGTTTGCGTTAACGTTCACTCTCCCAAGAGTCCCTACACGAATAAAGAAACCAGTTTTAGATTGGGACGGATTTCTTGTTTTTTTTTTATATTGTTTTATTTTTATCCGTGTACTAAGTTGATTGCCTCAGAACTCAGTTCCATACATCAACTAACATGTATCAGGCTCTAAAAAGCCCATTAAAAGAGACTACACAATGCACGGGCAAACTCTGGAGTCTGTCACATCTCCAGTTCCCAATCCTTGTAACTCCCACATTAACCGCATTGTTTTTAATGCAAACCGTACAATAAATTTTGTGCGTCGTAACACCAAAACTGAGAGAAACGGCTAAGATTTCATAGTAAGAGCGCAGCTTGAGTATGCCTCAGCTGTGTGGGACCCAAACCATACGAGATGGATTTCCAAATCTGAACAAGTCCAAAGGAGAGCTGTTTGTTGGACTGTAAATAGTTTTGAATGAAAGGCCAGTGTAAACAAGTTGGCTTCTTTAAAAAGAAACCAATGAAAAGGTCAGCAGTTATAAGAGATTCCTTTTGCTCTAGATTTCAGTATTGTTGATTCTCTGGTTTGCAATTAATCTCGATTCTCATACGTTTCAGTTTCTTTTCCTATACATGAATGTCGTTTCTTGTTATGAACGCTTGACCAGTGTGTGTATCTGTCACTCAAGGCATTGACCAAAATTTCTGATGTTATGGAACCAAAGCCAATACTAAAGGGAACACGATTACAATCAATATGTCGATGTGTAGAAAACCATTTTGCAGTGCAGTCAATTTGTGACAGAGTTCTGAATTTTGACCTGCAGCCACACTACCAGAAACAGACCCATGGGACCGATGTGATGGACTAAAAGTCAGCCATATAGAGTTCCTATAGTTTCTGTACCCCTCGTCAGGCTATCTACGATCTAAACCTAGATGCGCTATAATAAGCAGTCACCACGACCGAGACTGCTTGCTAGATTTTACCGCTATTTGACGGGGAGTGTCAAAAATGGATAAATTTAATTGATTGCGGTTAACTGTCTAGTCAGTATAGACGGGTTCACTAGTTTTTATTAAGCGCTTTATGTGACAAAACGCGTAACTGAGAGAGAGCAGTCGATCATGGGTATAATTTTCTTCATATTCTAAGTAAACACTGTGGAAAAGGTCCTGAGGGACCTTTTCCAATAAGTTGGTTAAAAACCTAAGATGGCGTACATTGGAGCAAAGAAGGGCTGATGCTCGTCTTTTTTGTTTTACAAAGTTGTACATGGTCTCTTTGCTGTACATCTCCCAGACTGTATACACAGTACAGTAATAGAATATCTAAATACTGTCACTCCATGACCTTTAGGCAGGTCTCAACTTCTACAGATTATTGCAAATACACCTTCTTCTCCATCGCAATAGTACAATGGAACGCCCTCCCCGAGTCTGTTGCATGCTTGCAGAGAATCGTTCGAGTCTGCAAGCTGCAATACTCACGCCCTTAGATCCCAACTAAGTTTTTTAATCTGATTTTAGCTAATCTTAAATATTTTAACATATCACCCGTTTTTGTCAACCAATTTAATGCCTTAAAATCTTTCTTTGTATTAACGTATTAAAGAGAAGGGGATGGGCCATACCACGGTTTCGGCTACTTAAGCCTCTTCAGTGACTCTAAGATTTGGCAAAATGGAGCCAAAGAGAATTGCTGTAATTTTGCATCTTTCAACAGGGTAGTCGATACAATGGGACCAAGTATATTAAACGTTGGTTAAAATGAATCTAAACAGAAAATAATTTTCTGATTTCTCAGAATACCCTCGCTGATATTAAAATATTATCTGCACTATGGATGATGAACGGGGAGACCTTTTAGGACTTTTTAAACATTGAATAAAAATAAAACAGATCCTTTAAGAGCAGTGAACATATTATTGAGAATGCGGATGGGCCATACCGCGTTTTCGGCTCCTTTAGGCTATTCAGTGACACTATAGATTTGGCAACATGGAGCCAAAGAGAATTACAATCATGTTGCATATAACGCTAAGTTATATGTATTTCTATCTTTGAATATGAAAACGACGAACATGAAAACGATTTAAGCCCGCAGTAATTTCATATTACTGATCGTTCCAAGGCGATACTTCTGTGGTGGTTCTTATTGTTTTATGTCTTGTTGTTTACTTTTTTTTGGGGCTTTTGGTGGCCTCATGTATGTTGTCATATTTTTTAGTTCAGTGTAGGTAACTGAGTGACCATCTATTGGGAAAATTGCTGCTCATTCAGCTTACGATATGTTTTCATGGTAAAAGTTACTGATTGTTAATTTAGTTTTTTCCCACCTCGGCTTTTGGAGTGGCAGGGAATCTTTTTCTGATTGCGCCTTTTCCTGATCGTTGCCTACTTGTACCCTTTTAATTTGTTTGTCAATGGTCAATAATTGACAGTATAGCTTTCAATTACTAGCGTTTCGTTTCCTTTGGCATTTTTATCTGCCATATATGAATAGCGGGTGTAAGATAGGGTGTTTCAAAAGTTGCAATGGAGCCAAATTCTTAAAAGCCACAGAGCTTCGGTACCTTTATTATCTTGAACAATAAAAGTTTTTCAATGAAAATTAGTTTTCGAATCCTTGAGAAAGGGCAAAATCAGATCAGCATTTTATGCCTTTCTGTACGTTAATATTGTAGAAAATGACGTCTTTGATATTTTACGTCAATTTGTCATTCCTCGCCAACTAAACATAATGCCATAAGTCTTAATGCAACATAAAATACGCTAAGCTATATGTATTTCTATCTTTGAATATGAAAACGACTTAACATAATTATTATTCTTTTTGTGTCAGAAACCAGCCTGCAAGATGTGTCTTAATCGTCAAAAAAGTTACAAATAGGCAAAGATAAGGAAAAGGCGCAATCAGAAAGAGATTCCCACTCCAAAAAACCAATACAACGAGATACGAGTGACGGTCAAGTTCAACTAATGACATTCAATACAGTATCGTGGAGTTGGGGACAAGTATCTCTACACAGTACAGTCACAAGTCATGTGCCCGTAGGGTATGATTGAACATTGCCTCGCGTAAACAAAGAAACACTGCATCCGTGTGTGTAAATTATCGACTACTGCCTGCATCAAAACGAACGATACGATGAAAGCCATATTTATAGCAAATCATTGGTAGATGCATCAGGTATTATACAAAATCAAGTCAATATCCTAAAATCCAGTATCTGAAAAGAAATTTGGTCAAAATAAAGTGGTGCGTTTTTTAAGTTTCTCAGTATAGTTATCGCAGCAAATCACCCTGCTTATTCTTGTTAGCACACATGCTCCCATAAAAGCTTAGTCAGTTTGCTTTTAGTCATCACAGAATCGTTATTATTATAGTCCGGTTTTGACCCCTGAGCCATGACCTCTAGGATGAATCCACTGTAATCGGTAAAGTGTTTTTACAAAAATAGTCAGCTACCTTTGTAACAGAGCATCGCAAAAACATATATTTATCAGTCCTCAAATGTATGCAGGCATGGCGCAGTGGATGTGATACTAGAGGTCATGGCTCAGGGGTCAAAACCGGACTATAGTTCACATACGTTTGCCAGAAAAATACCTTGATAATAATATACGTCTGCTTTGTGGAAAACTTAACTACATGTACTAAGTTATAGAGTGAGCAAATATTGCATTCTTTTGATTGCATATATGTTCTGGTGGTTTCAAAATGCGTTTCAAACTGAATATAAGAAATCTCATACGGATTCTTATGAGAAAGATATTTCATGAAAAAAGTAAGAGCACCGAGCGCTAACTAGAATGATTACGATAGTTGAATGGTAATTAAATAATCATAATTTAATAAATGATTTAATAATTAATCACGAACAGAAAAAAAACGGAGTCATCATTATGTCATTTTTTAGTAAAAAATATTACAAACCAATTGTCTAGAATACTCCCACAGGAGTTTTATAGAATGGGATAAAAATCCTGTGGGAGATTTCTCCTGTGGGAGTAAATGTAAGAATTGATTTTTGATGCTAATGCCACAATAACTATTTCTGTCTATGACGAGACGTTCAACTTTATCTAGTAGAACTGTTAAATAGTGATTTTGAAAAGTTTGAAAATCCCATGGTAGTTTTCTCCTTGAATACCAAACAGGGATTAAAATCCCATGGGAGAAAATTAACTTTGAGATAGCGCGCTAATATTTTGCTGACATACTTTATATCATGAAATATGTATTAATTGATTGTTAAAATGGTATATTCAACTTTAGTCATTTCTCCCAATGGAGAAAACTCCCTAAACATTTTCAAGGATTTTTCTCCCATGGGAGAGGTTACAAAATCCCATGGGAGAAACAAACTCCCGTGGGATTTTTGAAAATCCCATGGGATTTTACCCCTTTGACCAAGAATTGTGCCAAAGTCCTTTTGTATTACTGGTTAAAACCATATAATTAGTACTCATTAGGGCCCAATCTATCATATTAAAGTGATTTTAAGTCTCTAAAACAGGTAGAATTACAAGGTTGTTTTGCCAATTTCTGGTTTGGCAAAAAATTTCTGGTGGCTGTTGTAATTAAAACTCAAGAGCTTTTATTGACTGAATGGTAATTTTGGGCTCTTGTAATGAAACAAAATTATAATATATAAATATATAAAGAATATGGAGAATTTGCCTTGCCTGTGCTCGTATTTATCAGAGTTACGATACCAGCTGGTAATGTCAGAATCATATTTTTGTTTAATAAATGGACGTTGGTGTCCGAAGTATCCCAGTGTTTGTGGTTTCGAACTTGGACCAACCAGAGAGCATCCAGCAGGAATGATATACCAAACACAAGAGGGTGAATCAAAACACATGCAATAATAATAATAATAAGAAGAATACGAAGAAGAAGAAGAAGAATACGAAGAAGAAAAAAGAATAATAATAACAATAATAATAATAAAAACAACACTAATAGTAATGATAATAATAAAACAGCATGTATTATGTAATAATTGGTGAGATTTATTTTCTCTTTTGTTACATGCAATAACCAACAGACGAATCATTCATGTTTCTAATGCATAAGTAAGTACTCGTAAACTTTCTGAACGTATTGCGAAACTTATTGCGATACAATGTTATAAAACGATAATATACGTGACACGAATTATTATTATATTATAGTCTAATGTTGGGAAATCAACACTGTCATGAGAAATTTTGTCTGTTTGGAACATACCGATGTTTATGGTTCGGGAGTGGCACTACAAGAACTTTAAAATGTATTTAGGTGTACTTTAATTTAGTGTCTATCTTTATTCTCAGCTGATTCTAGCGACCAATAGCTCGTGTAACCATCAGGCTGATTTCAGCGATGCAGTATTTTACATGACAAGAGAATGTTGAAAGTGCTTATTTTTCTGTCTGCAAATCTGCAGAATTTAATGAGTAATTTTCATTTAACATGAAATAATTCCATAAATGGTTCAATTACATTTAAATGCAACCAGACAACATTTCAAAGATTATTGTATTTATCTGTAACGTCTGCACGTAAAATGTGCGTGTTTCTATATTCAGTTGTGCTTCTTTCTCTAATAAAAAGTTATTGATTGTAGTTCTTAATTTCGCGGTGCATGACACAGTTTAAAAACTATATCATTGCTCACTGCAATGGTGGAGACGTTATTTCGATACCAGATGTTGGAAACTTTCACTCATCTCGACGAACTAGGAAATCGAATAAACTCTTCGGTGACACGACTGATTGCTATCTAAGGATGAATAGGTCGTATCAAACTGTAACACCGATAATTGCTCACCATGAACAACTTTCGTTACGGCCACAGCGATAAGTGTCCACTGGACAACAACCGTTGATTTTATGCGTTTTTGTTCAGCTTGGGCATTTATCCTGACTCTAGTTGACATGACCTGTTGTGCCAACAATAACTGTCCATTTTTAAGAAAAAAAAAAAAAAAAAAAAAAAAAAAAACAAAACAAGGTTAGTATGTTATATTTTGACAACCGTTAACCAGACTGCATTCATGCTTGATAATACTAGTATTCAGAGGACAAATGTTTTGTAAACACTCGCCTGAGGCCTGGCAGTCATTCCTATTTATATAAGTTCGTACCGTACCGAATGAATGGAAACGATCAATAAAAATAGATACTGAAAATATTTATGAGAAAAGTGATGGGCCATACCGCGGTTTCGGCTAGTTAAGCTTGTCAGTGACCCTTTAGATTTTGTAACATAGAGCCAAAGAGAGTTACTGTAATTTTGAAATTTTCAACAGGATTGTCAATGTAAAGACCACGGGTTAGTAACTTGAAGGCATTGCAAGTTCCCATGCTTACGGCATACGAGGGATGTTCTTTAATACTTGTCACTTGCTTGATTATTTTTTCTGTGGACAATCAATAAGAATGTTGTTCATATGTGGTGAAAGCCCGATCTTTTCTGATCAGATTGGTATCAAAAGTATTGCTGTCCGACGTACGGTCATATAGTAATCGCATTTTAAAACAGGGTACAGTAATGACACTGCGTTAATTTTCAGTTAATTTGTACAATATGTTATTTCGGTCACTAGTATAGAAAAGTCTATAACTTTCGCACTAGTATATACAGGCCCACATTTATTTTACACATTATGTTGTCATTCATATGAGCAACAGAAAACACTTTTGTAGAATATTTTTATTCTTACTTTACAGAGTTATTGCTCCTGCTTTATGACGTCATAATATTTTTCATATACGTCATTCAAAATCACCGCACAGGTTACACCTCTTCGTAGTTTGAAATTTTGTCAATTGGATTGTGTGGTGAATATCTCAAATTGATAGTTATCTCAAGTTTGTCTAAAATGGTCTAAATGGACATTCGCTGTAAGTTACTATACAGGCAATTTAACATTTTCATCACATATAAGGTGGAACAGGTGCTTAATTTCTAAGAGAGCTGTCCGTCTCTATCATAATAGAAACACAGTCAAATTTCATGATTGAAAACGTCAACCAAAACGCTTCTAGAACTTATCAAGTAAATAGATTTTTTGAAGTTGTAGTGGTATTTGTACATGCTACTATTATGGTATGGCCAGCTCTTCCACTGACATTTTGTGTTCTCTTTCAAAATGTTATTACTCATAAACCAAGATGTTAGTGGATAAATAATCCAAAACTTATACCAATGGAATCAGCAAAGATCTGACACAAAGCAGCATTAACATTTTGGATGAGTCATAACCGGACAGGAAATTATTAGGCTCTGAAACTTCTATTCCGACGTTCATTCAATTTATCAACACGTAAGAACTGGCATAGTACTATGTTTACGGCTCCCGTAAAACTTGTAATTTCTGTTTTAGGAAAATAACTTTTCACCTATGCGTGTGCAAGGTAATGGAGATCCCACAGGTATAAAATCGTGATTCTAACCCTTTTAATTCAAACATTATACTGTTTATTGGGACAGGGTGAGGAATGTATTTGCAGTGTCATAAGGGTGCCCCTCTTCAGAGTCTCGGTTTGCTATGATAAATTGCACCGTCCTAAAATTATTGGGTGATTTTAATATCGCAAAGAAACCATCTATAATTATCGAGTCTTTTTGCTCTGGTACAGATTCTGGTTTAGGAGAAATTGAGTCGATGACAAGAATTAAAGAACATCCCTCGTACTTATGATGACTACCCTAAAATTTACGCCCTTGCGATTCCAGTTACTCTAAGCCATCGTAACTTTTTGTAATGAAAATTGCTACTTCGTGAGATAAGACGACGCTAAGGCGGACTTGAGTTAACCGCAAAGTTACGATCTTATCACCGTAACTTAGGACCTTTTTCAGTTATTCACCATAACCCCTAAGAGACACTTAAGGTGGTCGTTAGTTGATCTTAAGCTTAAGACCCCAGTATTGCCCCGAGTATTGCCCATATGGGACCAGATGTATTAATTTTGGTTGGAAAATAAGTCTAAACTGACAATAAATTTCTGATTTCTCAGAATATTTTCTCAATGGACCAAAAGGAAAACATTATCGTGTAACATATTCGTAGGAATAAATGCCATACTGTGTGTAAGCGTTAACAGGGCCATTGTTTATATATGCACTAAAAGAATCAACTGTGATAGCATACGTGTATAAAATAATATAACTCTTAAACAACAATCGTTTGACTTAGGTGGGATCGCTGCCATTTTTTTTTGCCTAACAGAGTGGCAGACATTTTGTTATTGGTGTTACTGCGGCATTGCTGTTTTTATGGGCTTAAGCGATATAAAATAGTATACTCACCGCATATATTAAAATGACGAAGAATGGGAACCACGAAACCGCAAAGATGGCCGCCACAACAACAAGCAGTTTCACAATCCTACTTCTATATTTAAATATGCGGGTACTCGCTGAATTCAGCCCGCTTGGAACTAAATGTTTCTTTATCCATTTTCCCTTTCTCCAGACATATATCGCCACTTGTGAGTAATTCCTTGTCATCAAAATGACTGGAATGAGGTAGGAGACTATGAAAACAAAGATGGCGTTAGCTAACGCGAGTTCTCGGGAGATGTTACTTCCGCATGACGTCAGCGTTCGTGTATGGTTTCCGACACGTACTTTCTTTTCATATACAGCGTACTCTAGCAATGTTGGAGTTGCGATTCCAGCTGAAAATACCCAGGTAATGCAAATGATAGCGATTTGTTTCTGTCGTGTAATCAGCTTCTCGTGCCCTTGACCTTGCATAACTTGTCGTCTCTCGAATGAAACGGAGACCAAAGTATATATAGAACTGCTGATCACCAGTATAGGACAACAGTTGACCACTTTGCAGTGGATTACACCTGAAATAATGAGAAAAGCATTTCCACTTAATATGTCGTTATTTTTTTTTTATTTTAGTCACAGGGATAGGAGCTTGCTTCTAATTCTTTGGGTGAAGGCTATTTCAGTTTTCTACGTTTCAGGTGTCACATTTTTATAACAAAAAAATATTTTATCGAGATCCTTATTTTGTTTAAACAGATTTAATTGAATTGTACATTTTTGTTTTCAAACATAAACCTGGCAAATATACGAAACAGAATTTGAAAGAAAGCCGAAGCTAATTAACTTTATTTCTCTCCAAATTAAATCCCTATAAGTAGATTTATATTCTTTAGATTTACTGTAGTAATTAACATTATCATACCTCATACAAATTTCCCATGTTAAACTCCCATAGGCCGGAGGGTGAAAATTCTTACTATCACCCTGCGATAATTTCGACTATCGCATGCGCATAAAATATGCGCGTACAGTTCGTTTTTCTAAAAGGTTTTATCTCAAAGAAGGTACCTTCGAAACACATAATTTTAATAGAAGTTTGATAAAATTAAGTAAAATAAACACATAAAATTATTTTGGTAACAGAAAATGGGCTAAATTGACGTTAAAATCCTGAATAGCGATCAGTTGTTGTGATGACGTTACATAAATGCGAAATAACGTTATGCAACGTCGCGCCAAAAATGGTATTATGCATTCAAATAAAATGACATTTTTTTCGATTTTCATCAATTTCGGTATGATAAAATAAATACAACATTGGTGAGAGGGTGATAGTAAGAATTTTAACCCTTCGAAAATGATTATCAACCTCGGCTTCGCCTCGGTCGATAATCATTTCCTCAGGGTGAAAATTCTTACTATCACCCTCTCACCAATGTTGTATTTATATATTAACCGGATAAACACACACAGCTGAGAAACACGTGGTACGGAATGGTGAAGCACAATTAAATTCTGTTTGAAGCTGAGATGAGAAATTCGAGTTTTCTCCTGTAGAGTTTACAATATTGACTGATAGATAGTGTGCAGTCAATGCAGAAACTGAACATTTACTGTGTTATGTCCCATTGCATCACTCATTTATTCGAGATTATCTGCCGTGGCGGGAAGGTCGGGTTGGTAGATCACATGATGCGTAGCTTCTATATATTGCACAGCTATTCGATACAATGTATCATATAAGTACAATCTCTGACATACTGCGTCAGGGAGCCGACTCTTTGGCTCAGTGGTTAGAGCATTGGATTTCTACCCCGGCGGTCCGGGTTCGAATCCCATCAGGGACGTGGGATTTTTTTCAAGCTATGCATCATTTCTTATTTACGAATTTTCATATTCGTAAGAATTGAATAAAAGTAACACAAGGAATCTAGGTCATCCCGTTTTCGCAAACACTTCCGCCCCATGAACATTAGTACTTCCAACACAATAACATTGAAGTGTTTGCGAAAACGAAATAACTGGGATTTTTTATGCTACTTTCTTGTAATAAATGTTCCATTTCTGCATTGACAGCACATGTCTATGAGTCAGTAGAACAAACGCTGTATCAGAAAAATTGAAGATCTAACTCAATTGCAGTGTGTGTCACCGATCATGTATCGGTTTGTATGAATACAATACCACAGCGTCGCATATGGAGTTACTTTTTTTTGCTGAAATGAATTACTCTGTTTGCCTCTCATCAGGAAAACATGTCCGTGTAATGTATACCCCCTTGAACCCCACTTTTATATAGCAAAACTGGGGTATGCAGGGGTATACCTATTTTTCTTATTTTTTCTCCAAAACATAGATTGTGGGTACTCGTTAGAACCGCCTCGGCGAGGCGGTTCTAACGTGTACCCACAATCTATGTTTTGAGCAAAAATAAGAAAAATATCAAAATTTTTCAGCTGAATTTTTTCAGTTTTTAAAGCTAAAAAAATCTATATATTTTGCATGGGCAAGTTCCCGTAATGCAACCGAAAGTGCGTCCACCCAAATAATTATGGTGGACAAGTATATTCGTCATGATAATTGCGTCACTATTCATTCTTTGATTGCAGCACTATCGGGGGTTTCAGAAATCAGAAGTGATCCAACCTGGATATAAGCTTCATTAACGCATATCAGGTTTTTATCTCTAGAAAAATTAGCAATCATTCATGAAAGTATCGCTAAGTCAACTGGATTCAAAAAGCGATATGGGTGTTAATACCACATGTCTTGTCTTCTAAACTCATGTGGAATTACCAGACTCTAAGAGGGTGATAAGATTCTTAAAAATTGAATGAAATGTTAACAATTAAGATACTGTCCAGTAGACCCGCGAAATTAATTGGTCCTGGGCTTTTCGTTAAAATATTAGGACAAAAGAGCTCACATGCGTTTCATTAAAACGTTAGAACAAATGTACTGACTGAGCTTTTCTGCTTGTCTTAACGGCTCAATTTAATTACAGATTTCTTCTATCTGAGCTGCTTTTTGCTCACCACTGAGCAATCTAAAAGTTGCCTTATTTGCACGAAGCGGCACAATTTCTGCTCATTACGAAAACTTGCCCATGCAATATACAAATATTTTTAAGATGTAAAAAATATAAAAATTTCATTGGGAAAAAATGATATTTTTAATAAATTTGCTCAAAACATAGAATGTGGGCGGTTCTAACGAGTACCCACAATCTATGCTTTGGGGCAAAAATATGAGAAAATAGGTATACCCTTGTATACCCCATTTTTGTCATATAAAGGTGGGGTTCAATGGGGTATACATTGTATACACAGGTTTTCGTGATGCTGCTGTTAAAGATTTGTACGACAGCCACTGTTTCTTGTTCTCACACATGATATTAGGCAAAAGAGGGATATGCATTATTGGTGTCACCGGTTCGTTCTGTTGTGAATACATCAAAGCGTTAAGTACAAAGGCCGGTGGTAACTTCTTGCTACGCAGTTCACACCTCAAAGCTTCTAATCGTTCAACGAGTGACCTATCTCACTACCACGTGTTAGAGACTGTGAAGTCTGAACTGTGAAGTGTGAGATATTAACTGTAAAGTGTAAACTGTAAAGTGTACACTGTAAAGTGTAAACTGTAAAGTGTAAACTGTAAAGTGTGAAGTGTGACGTGTGAAGTATGAAGAGCGAAGTTTGAAGTGTGACGTATGAACTGTGAAGTTTGAATTGCTCAGTGTGAATTATGCACGGTGATGTAAATGTATGAACTGAGAAGTGTGAAGTATGAATTATGAATTCTGAAGTTTGAACAGCTGTGAAACGTGAAGTTTTAATTGTGAACTATGAAGTGTAAAGTATGAAGCTTAAGTTATGAAGTGCAAATAACGAAGTATGAAGTGTGAAATGTGGAGTGAG
This sequence comes from Rugalucina vietnamica, assembly GCA_964017185.1. Lineage (NCBI taxonomy): Eukaryota > Metazoa > Mollusca > Bivalvia > Lucinida > Lucinidae > Rugalucina > Rugalucina vietnamica. Next base: position 8,821,109 of record OZ024878.1, read on the forward strand.
AAGTCTGAACCATGATATGTCTCCTTCTGTTGTCTGCCATACGTAAAATAGTATTCTAGAAAGCTTTAAAATGTGAAATATTAAATATGACCTATGAGTGTGAACTGTGAAGCATGGAAACTGTGAAGCGTAAAGTATGAAGTATAAATTGTGACCTTTAAAATATGAACTGTGAAGTGTAAAGTGGCGACTGTAAGTATGAAATCACCACCGGTCTTTTATATACATTATAGATAAGCGTTTAAATTATTTATTTATTCGATGATACATATACTACGCAACTTTCACCGTTTAAGCTTACCCCAGCGTCTTAGATATTTTCACAAATTTTTCAAATGAATCATGATATTGTCATCACGATCTCAAGACTATACCTTTCTGGTGCTAATTAAGCAGTTTGAATGAAGCTATCTGCGTTTGTTGATAAAGGGACACAATTCAAACTTTGACTAAGCAAAAGCGAATGTACCTTCATAATCTTGTCATCTGATAGCCTTTATGTTTGGTTCTTTTGGGGTCAGTTTTTCTGTCATTTTCAGTGTTGCTCTAAGTGTTTTGTATACATAACCGTACTTCGTTCTTCGGATGGGGGTAAGCCGCATACATACACAATGACATTGGGCTGCCATGTTAGGTTGGATGGGTTTAATTGATTTTGCCATTTAAAAACCCAAAAATTTACCGGAAGTGCCTAATGGAGCACGGTATTTGCTGTATCATTCTCGGACGAGGGACATACTGATTTATTCATAAACAAAGTGTACCAGGTACATGTTTAAGGTGTATGTATATTATGAGTCCTTGTTGAAGTGGTTTGCGAGGATGTTATCCTATTGAGGCAGTATGAACAACTACAGTTTCATATGGATCCCTGGTAATGGGGAGCTACTCATTGGTATACAATTAAATATATAAGATTCACAAATAGTGTGATTTAAACAGGTCTAAGAGCTGACATTTCAAGTCTTTAAATCTACAGACTTACTAAATTTACAGACTGTCTGTAAATCTACAGACTTGTTGAGTCTGTGGTTATAAAGACAGTCTGTAAATCTAAAGACTTGTTAAGTCTATATATTTAAAGACTTATGCAGTATTTCATCGAATTTTGGAATACCATGAAAAAGCGCATTCTATATTTAACGTAAATGAATGACCTATACATGTGCGATATTCGGTGTGTAAAGTTCGTTTAAAAGTATGGCCTTATTTCCGTGTACTGATAGCAAATAATAACTATATGTATTCCTTGTTGATTATTCTCCCTTTGACCATTGTTGGCGATGAATGTCACCCGATCAGATGATTGCTTGCGTTATCAGTTGTTGAGTTATAGTATATGGGAGAAAACTTTTGTATATCAAAACACATTTATTTGTTTCTTCCATTATTCAATGTTAAGTCAACAAACGTTGAACATTTTTCTGCACTATGCAACTGCTTATGTAAAAAAGCAAATCACAATTGTTTATCAGTGCGAATTTTCCGTATTTCATAATTGTTGCTATTTCTTCGTTTTAGTCTTTAATTCTATAGACTCAAAAGTCTTTATATTTAAAGACAGTCTGTAAATCTAAAGACAGTCTGTAAATTTATGTCAGCTCTTAGACCTGTTAAATACTTTAACTGATCGACAAATTCTAACCAGCAACCAAGCTTTTTATCGACTTACTTCGAAAACAACTTTAAAGTCCCTGAACTGACAAAAAGAAACATTTAAAAATGCAGTTAACTACATGCTAAGCAACAGAAAATTTAGGTAAAAGAATAATTGACAAACAAACGAACCTGCATTAATGGATGACAGATATATTGACTCTGAAGTCTTAGTGTGTGCAAGTACATGTTCTGTATGAGTTTATTGTTGGTAATGAAAAAGTATTTTGGGCGCACATAGGGGTATTCAAACAATCCCGTTTCATTAAACATTGAAGTACGAATTTTGAAATTCGGTGACTTTTTTATAAAAAAATCTAATAACTGTTGACAGTTGTTGACCAACGTTACATGTACGCCAGGTTAAACCTATATGCAAATTCCAGTACATACACATTTCCACTGATAACATGGAAATGTTTATAAGAATAATATTATGAATGCAATGAACGATTTCCACTATTTCAATATATACCTTTGGAGTTTAAAATAGACACTTACCTTCATACCACGATTTGTCAGAATGTGATATATCGTGTAGTTTTAGCGGCATCACGTAGGCTGCCAGCAGAATATCGCTGATAGCCAGGTTACAGATGAAAATGTTCGTTATTGTCCGTAATTTCTCTAGCCGTACCACACAGTAGATGACCAGACAGTTACTACACACTGCGAATGCCAGAGCTAAGGCCATGCACGTGATGTAAATTATAATTCCCACGCTGATGTTGTTAATTTCATAGCTCGAAAAATCTGCGCTATCGGTGGTGTTTGAATGCGTCATCTTCTACTTAGTGTAAGGCATTCCGTTATTTTCACGGTGTTGTATTAGCAATAAATTGACGATTTTTAAAAAAAATCTTTTACAATTTGACTTTATTTATAATACATTTTCGCTCAAGATATGAACTATATGTACTCTTAAGACGACACACTTGTATCTAATTCAGTGCATTATAGCTTAATGAAAGTTGTCATATTCCTTTCCGTTTCATAATTATCGATATATTACTTAATTCTTCGCAGAAGACCAGAAGATTCCAATAAAAATGTGCCGCGAGATAGAAATCCAACAAACTGGTTTAACTGTCCATCAATGCCCATTAACAGTCTGAACATTTTCCTAGTCTGATCGTCCATCGGTAGGTGCATTGTCTGTTTTTAGGGCAAAATGCACGTTCATATTGACGGCAGTTTCGATACGGGACGTATTTCATGGCAAAAATTATTTGCGTATTTTATTAATTGACTGAATTAAACCACGTAATGATCTTCTCGTTTGCCTCGTCTTGACATAACTGGAGCCGCGTCATGAGAAAACGGGATTTGTGCCTATGCAAAAACAAATGCGCAGATCAGCTGTGCAGTAACTGCACAGCTGATCAGCGCCTTTGTTTACGCCACTCGGATAGTACAATTTCTCTTCTTCCTAAATCCGAAATATTAAGCTTCTAACCATCTTCTGAGACTGTACAGGCTGGTTTGTGTCGGACCTGGTCGGAAACCCCGAGGCTCGGTTTTCTTGCGTCGCGGCTCATTGTAGAAAGAACAGGAATGTCAAAATTATTTACTACATGTACAGCCTAAGTATCTGCATTTCCCAGAGGAAGGAGGAATAGTTTAATTGCAGAATAATTGACCAGCCCTCATTTCTATGACATAGATAAATAATAAGCCAACTTAAACCAGAGTCGACACAACTTTGGCAAACAACAAAATAAACAGTACACGTACATGTACAATAGTAAATACTACATAACACAAAATCCATATTCGGTGATGACACTGAAAAATAATTTCCAAAACAAAGTTCTGAAACCTTGTTATGCCCCATACTTCAAAGGCACAAATTTACAATCCAGGACCCAGTTGTTCAAAATTAAACACATTTGCAAAGAATTGTCACATTTATCAACAAAACTTACAGCGTATTTGCTTATGTAGTCGCATTAGCTTAACGAGTTGAGTTTTTAACGATGACGTTAAGCTGACTAAGTCTTGAACAACTGGCCCCAGAATTATAAGTTCTAAGGGGGTTTTGTTGTGATTGTGCTTGTTCATGTTTCTGTTTAATTTGTCTACCTCTCTGTTGTAATATATCACCTTATAGTTTGTACTTGGTTGATACGTGTACCCACAATCTATGTTTTGAACAAAAATAAGAAAAATATCAACTTTTTTCAGCTGAAAATTATCAATTTTTAAAGCTCAAAAAATCTCTGTTTATTGCATGGGCAAGTTTTCGTATTGTTAAATCTAACAGTGATTTCCGTCAAGGTTACCAACAACTAAAATCAGTACGACTGTCTGAAATAAAGTTGCGACAACTTTATATTTTTATAAATAAAAACTTTTATGACAATAAATATGCATACGTATCAAGCATTTATCAACGATTCATATTTATAAACATCAGCGTGATATTACCCAGTTGCCTCAAACTATTTTATGAACCATGATGAAAACTGGATAATATAATTGTATCAAACAAATGGCAAGTTCTGAATTCAAAGTATTGTCATGTATAAAGTGTTCAATATTTCTTATAAAATGTACATGTTCGTGTTTTCCTGTGACCATACTTTTGGGCGGAACACCTCAAGCTTCTAGAATATCTCCTGGGGGGTGGAACATACATGTAGAAGGGATAGGAATGCAGATGGCAGAAGATCATACTGACCAATTTTTATCATGGTTCATAAACTCATAAACTGTTGGGGTTGGGTGGGGGGTGTCAACTGACCAATTTTGATTTTTCCTCCGTAGAATCACGGTGATCTTTCAAATATATACATATATACTATTGGCATAAAGTTAAGCATATTTTTATGCGACCTCGAATTTCAAAGTCATAAAATGAAATTTCAAATTTGATTTTTATCCTGTATGTAAATCAGTATTTTAGGGATAAAACATCGGTAAATTCGATTTGCGTATTGCAACATTGATCACGAGCGAGAAGCTCGAGTATGCTGTGGTGCCATTGACATTTTTCAGCATATTCTGAAACTGAATGCTCAAAACTAAATCTTTAGAAAAAAGCTTCACCGTCTTGGTGTTTTCTGAGAAGTTGTGCTCACCTTTGGCCTCCGGAAGTTTTCTACTGAACTTTTACAATTTTATTGGTAATTTTCTTTCTGTAGTTACAGCCCTTGGCTAACTTGTGCATTGATTATCTTTTCTTCATTATATTGCTGGTATATAATTTTGTCAAAATTTATGACACAATTTTGAAAAGTTTCAAGAGGTTTTATTCTTAGTGTTCCAAAATTCCAAGTGAAGTTCACCAATGGAATATGCTTAACTTTATGCCAATGCTAGACAATGCAATAAAACATTTGTTGTCTGCGAAATTAAGCAGATAGACGGCTGCCTTGTTTATCACATTGGGGTTCTGTAAATAAGTATGAGAAAAATCGCTACCTATAAAAAGTGTGAAGCACCTGTATATACAGTTTGTCGATATACAGGTTGGTCATGTCAGAATGTATGCGACGCGTTATCCTGTCTCTTGGTTATATATATTTATATAAGTATTGGAACCAAGTTACATAGACAAATTGTTGGAATTACGATGGGTACAAATTGCGTCCCTCTCGTGACTGATTTATTTTCATACTGCTACGAAAGGGATTTGATGGATTCTCTTACCCATAAAATTAAGCGATGACTTTGATTTTAATACAGTAAATTTTCTATTTTTGGATGGTGACGTTCCTCGCCATGCTTCTTATGGTGTATACATTTCACAACTTATTAGGTTTGCTAGAGTTTGCAATCATGTTACGGACTTCAAGAGTTTGCAATTATGTTACGGATACCGAAGCCCCATGTTTGGACTTACATCTTTCTATTGCAAATGGATTCGTTTCTTCTAAAATTTATGATAAACGCGATGACACTTTGATTTGGTATAGTAAACTTTCCGTGTTTGGATGGTGACGTTCCTCGCCGTGCTTCTTATGGCATATATATTTCGCAACTTATTAGGTTTGCAATCATGTTGCGGAATTCAATGCGCGTAATAAATGTTTAACAGCTAAACTTCTTCAGCAGGGCTATCGGTATCATAAACTTCGAAAAACATTTTCTAAATTTTATCGCAAACACTATGAACTGATATACAAATTTATTTTTGGGCTAAAGACCCTTTTACGCGAGGGCCTTTCGGAACCAGAATTTTATGGTGACTTGGTTTACAAATTTAAGAAACTTATAGGAAGGAATCTTTTTTTTTCAATTCCAAAAAATCATTACGCTTTACAGACGTACAGACGCACAGTTATACTTAAATGATATGTGACAGTCTGCATGCTTAGTTTTTAACCCAATCATGGATGATAACTATGCTGCCTTCTTTAATTGCACGCCGGTGGGTCGGGCTTCAGACTCTATGATGGCCCCGACATAAAGCTATTCATTTTAGTTGGTTGGAGCCGGAGCTTCTTGTCTGTTGCTTAGCCCACCGGGGTTTAACTGGTGTTTATTTTGCGCCGGAGTTAGTAAGTTAATTGGAGCCCAGGGATCTCCATCGTCGGGCAGCTTACTCAATCTGCGAATGCTCGTTTTTTATTCATCATGGAGTTTATCATTATCAATTAGTATGCCCACGATGACTTATTGACTAGTAAGAGATTCACCACGAGGACTGAAGAACTAACTAAATGTTGTGAACCACTGCAGAAGCTGAGGGTGAGGTTAGGTACCTGTTAAACCGGTTTAAGCCCGCCAGTAATTTTATGTTACTGATCGTTCCGGGGCGAGGCTTCCGTGGTGGTTCGTATTATTTTATGTCTTGGTGTTTAAATTTTTTGTGCTGTTGGCGCCTTATGTATGATATCATATTTATAGCTAAGGTTAGGTAACTGAGTGGCCACCTATTGGGAAAATAGCTGCTCATTCGGCTTACGATATGTTTTCATAATATAAGTACCTGATTGTTAATTTAGTTTTTACCCACCTTGGTTTTGGGAGTCGGAATCTTTTTCTGATTGCGCCTTTTCCTGATCGTTGCCTACTTGTACCTTTTAACACGCGAAATAAATGTTTCCATCGTCGGGCAGCTTACTCAATCTGTGAGTCCTGGTTTTTGATTCATCAGGATGTTTATCATGATTTATTTGTTTGTTCTTGATGATTCATTGACTAGTTAGAGATTCACCAGGAGGACCGAACAACTAACTAAATGTTATGAACCACTGCAGAAGCTGAGGGTGAGGTGAGGTACCTGTAAAACCGGTTTAAGCCCCCCAGTTATTTTATAACTGACCGTACCAAGGCGGTACTGCTGTTCTGGTTCACACATATCAAAGTTATTCCAATTACGAGTTTCAAGTTGCATGGCTTTGTGACCACCTGAATATAATGGCTGTTCACTTAGCCCTCTGCATTTACTTGTTCTGTCCAAGCTACATGTAGCACTGTGACCACCTAATACCTTCAATAGTGCTCACTCTGCTTTCCGTTATTCATGTTAAACGTTGGTATCTCTGTTTAGTATTTTCTTAATATGATTTCTTATTTCTTGTTTATCACTGAACCACTACAGAAGCTGAGGGTGAGGTTAGGTACCTGTAAAACCGGTTTTAGCCCGCCAGTAACTTTGTGTTACTGATCGTTGCAAGTCGATACTTCTGTGGTGGTTCTTTTTGTTTTATGTCTTGGTGTTTAAAACACCTTTTTTGTGCTGTTGGCGCCTTATGTATGTTTTCATATTTTTAGTTAAGTTAAGGTAACTGTGTGGCCACCTATTGGGAAAATAGCTGCTCATTCGGCTTACGATATGTTTCATGGTATAAGTACCTGATTGTTAGTTTGGTTTTTTCCCACCTTGGTTTTTGGAGTGGGAATCTTTTTCTGATTGCGCCTTTTCCTGATCTTTGCATACTTGTACCTTTTAACGGACAAACATCTCCATCAGTGCTATCAGTATCATAAGCTTCGAAAACCATGATTTTGAAAGTTTTATCTTAGACACTATGAATAGATTTCCAAATTTTATATTTGATTATAAAGGTATAAATAGGCAATGATCAGCAAAAGGCGCAATCAGAAAGACCCCCGCCCCTTCCAAAACCGAGATTGGATAAACTAAATTGACAGTTAGATACTTATACTTAGAAAACATATCGGCAGCCGAGTGAGCAGCTATTTCCCAATTGGCGACCACTCAGTTACCTGAACTTGAGTAAAAATGTGAAAACGTACATAAGGTTCAAACAGTACAAAAATTCGACTCCAAAACATAAAACAAATGATACCACAACAGAAGTACCGCTTTGGAAAGATCAATAACATAAAATTATTGGGCGCTTAAACCGGGTTTACATGCGCCTAACCTCACCCTCTTGTTCTGCGGTAGTTCACAACATTAACTTAGTTGTTCGGTCCTCGTGGTGAATCGGTCCTCGTGGTAAAGGCGTTTTACGTGATGGCCTTTCGGAAGCTGAATTTAAAGGTGACTTGGTTTACACATTTAAGAAACTTATAGGAAGGAATGTTTTTTCTTCTCAGTTAAGAAAACTTATTAGTATAGGATATAACTTAAATGTTATGCGAAGGTCTGCATGCTTAGGTTTTAACCCAATCATCATTGATAACTATGCTGCCTTCTTTAATTGCACGCCGGCGTCAGACCCAATGATGGCCCCAACTTAAAGCTATTCATTTTAATTGGTTGGGACCGGAGCTTCTTGTCTGTTGTTTGGCCCACCGGGGATCAACTGGTGTTTTTCTTTTGCTCCGGATTTTATTGGGCGCCAAGGGATCTCCGTCGTCGGGTAGCTTACCGAATCCGTGAGTCCTTGTTTTTGATTCATCCTGGTGGTTTTCGATTTGTGTGTTTTCCCTTGATTATTCATTGTCTAGTTAGAGATTCGCCACGAGGACCAAACAACAAACTAAACTGACTGTTCCAAGGCGGTACTGCTGTTGTGGTTCAAATTTATCCAAATTATTCAAATTATGTGTTTCATGTTGCATGACTGTGTGGTCATTTGGCTGTTAACTTATCCCTCTGCATTTTACTTTTTCTGTCCAAGCTAGCACTGTGACCACCTTATCTTCAACACCCTGCTCACTTTGATGTTTTATGTTGGTACCTACAGTGTGTATGTATTATATTTTCTTAACAAAATCCGTTGTTTTCCAAGGTTTTTCAACGTTTCAGCCATCTAGTGGCCTTTTCCAATGACATAGGCACAAATAATTTTATATTTTGAAAAGTAGATGCACTAAGAATCACAGAGAATTAATTAATTTCTTAAAATGATACTTCTTTGTTATGAGCAACTTCCTATTGACTTCAGCAAAACAACATAACATCATGACGTCGAACTTTTTACCGCCAAAACGTAATTACGCCAAAAGCCGTCGTTAATTGAGGTAACTTACTTTTTTTGCATCAAAAATAAATGAGCTGTCGCATGGGAAAACCAACAATCTGCATAGGCAAAAAAAAAGCGCAGATCAGCTTCGCAGTTACTGATTTTACTACTCAAATCATATGTGCCTATGTTCTTGAAAGAGGCCACTAGATGGCTGAAACGTTGAAAAACCTTGGAAAACAGCGGGTTTTGTTATTATTAGATCCCTAAAAAGCTTCACTTTGGATCAACAGTGTAAGAAGATTATATTTTCTTAGCATGATTTTTCTTATTTCTTGTTTATATTTGTTATAATAGAACCACTACAGACGCTGAGGGTGAGACTATGACCATGTAATTTTGTATTACTTATGTTTTCTTCGTATTTATACCTAATTGTTAATTTAGTTTTTCCCACCTCGGTTTTTGGAGTGGAACTTTCTCTCTGACTGTGCCTTTTCCTGATCATTGCCTACTTTTACCTTTCTCTCTTAAACGTGGATGCATTGAGTTGGAATCGATATTGTGTCTGCCGTTCCATCGTGACCTTGAGGTCTTGATTATGCACCTAAGTGTTTTGTTGTTGTTTTTTGTTTACATTTTTTGGAAGTGTTTAGGTCTTGACCATACATTCATTTGACACTATGAATGTTGTTATATCTTGAAGTTTTATGCTGTAACATTCTGAGCCATCTTATGTTTTTCAAAATATTGCTTAAGACCAAGTCGTCAATTTGCAATGCTGCTATATGCGGAGCTTTAACGCTATCTCGAGATATGTATGATGGACAGTGTTAGAGCTCAGCATTAAACTTCAAGATATAACAACATTCATAGTACCGCGTGTTATAAAAGTTAGGTTTGAGGTAAAGGAAACGGATAATATTTTGTACGATGCTTTATCATGTTCGTGTTATTGAAGCGTGATATTGGTGCTTTTAAGCAGGGATGGCTAAATAAAATTTCTGTACTTACAAATTAATATTATAAACAGTCTCTTGAAATTGAGTATTCTTTAGTAAACTAAAAAACTTTCAAAAATTAGGTTATCTGCCCATCGATTTAGAAGACAAATCGGTCGCTATACGCATAACAGGTTTGATATATTACAAAAGACCAAACTTTAATAAATTTACAACATTGTTGCAAAATAATCAGCTATATTATTTTAACTTAACGTTTTGACATTAACCTACTGATGTCATGCTTTATGTGTCTTGTACAGCATAATTGTCTATCATATCGAATATTCAAATGTTGTGTGACCTAAATAAATGGCTCGTAACTGCATTGTTGAAAGACAAGTAACTGTGTAGTTGACGTCTAATAATTTGTTTGTCCTGTTCCGATATGTGATTTTGAAGTGATGAGCATTGGCTTTGAAATTATTGTTTGTAAAGTGTAAGAGACATAGCGCGATTTTAGGCAAACCCATTGTCCTTTGACAGCTTTCATTTAATTTGTTTTCTTGGTTTGCTTTTGGGCTTGTTAGTTTGTTACAGTGGTGTCAGTTCATGATTTCTAGTATTGGTTGCACCTGTAAGTATTATTTTATACTTTACAGTGAAAACCAATGTATATCAAAACTATTTTCATTGATATGAAATTTCACTGATATCAAGTCTGATCGTTCCAAGTCGATACTTCTGTGGTGGTTCTTTTTGTTTTATGTCTTGGTGTATTAAAAATTTTTTTTGTGCTGTTGGCGCCTTATGTATGTTTTCATATTTTTAGTTAAGTTAAGGTAACTGAGTGGCCACCTATTGGGAAAATAGCTGCTCATTCGGCTTACGATATGTTTCATGGTATAAGTACCTGATTGTTAGTTTGGTTTTTTCCCACCTCGGTTTTTGGAGTGGGAATCTTTTTCTGATTGCGCCTTTTCCTGATCTTTGCCTACTTGTACCTTTTCACTGATATCAAAAGTCACTAGTAACTGATATCAGCCTATATCTTCACTGTAGATTTTGGATTACTTCTGACGTTTCCATTTACTTGATGTTATTAAATGTGTTTCACTTCAGAAATTCAAACGCCTATAGCTCCGTTATCTATGAACGAAAACATTAAGTGTGGGTATTCATTTTCTTAGTTAGAACATAAGAAATAATGTGGTACCAAAATTATTTGTGTTTTCAAAATTTTTTAGTTTTTGCATTTTCACCGCCTGCCTTGTGAATTGGAAAATGCCTGTGTGTTGTATAAAATAAAAAGAAAATTTGCTTTTTTTAGGTGAATACCAAATATATTTCATCTCGTGAGTTGAAAACAAACACTTTCACTCGTGCTGCGCACTCGTGAAAATTCTAATGTGTTCAACTCACTCGATGAAATATATTTGGTATTCACCTCAAAAAAGCAAATATCCTCTACATCTTGAATCTCTATGAATTAGATTCGAAAAGATCCTAAAAGCCTAAAACCGAGGGGTCAAGTTTCAAATCGCATAATTAAAGCATAGGCTTAAACTGTATTATTAGGTATATATGTAAACTGTATGAAAATAGATTTTCCAGCATTCCTAAAATGCAAATAGATGAAGATAACTCTTGGTTTTGTACCCAGCCAAATATTAACAATTTCCCCACACTCTATGTTCATAGAGCAAAATATTTTTTCTATCTGGTTTGCAATTCCTTGCTATCAATAGAAGCAAAATGGATGTTGTCAACATAAATCAGTTTTAGCTTTGTTGTTTTTGCGCACGCGCTTCATTGGAACCTGTTCTAAGGTCATGTTGGTTCCGATGGTAATTAAAAATGCGGACCATTACTATTTTTAGTTTTGAACTATCTTCCCCCTAGACCATACAGATCCTTTTATTGGAGACACCTAATATATATTTACACAATATATGTTAGCGAGAAGCTGGGTCTAGGGAGAACGATGTTCACCAGTCCGAGGAACATAAGTATTTAACAGTGATTGGAAGCAGAATGACCTTAAAACATGTTCTAATGATGCGCATGCGCAATAACAACAAAACCAAAACTGGTTTATATCGTCAATTAATTTAGCTTCTGTTTATAGCAAAACCTCGCCGTCAAATAAATAGGAAACTATCTATTTGCTCCATGAACATAAGCTGTATAAGAAATTGTAAAATATTTAAATAGGTACAAACAATCAAGAGTTATCTCTACCTGTTGGCATTTGGGAACGCTGCCAAATCCATTTTTGTACATTTAATATTTATACCCAATAATGCAATTTAAAAATTTGCTTAAAATAGGTGTTTTAAAAATTTACCCAACAACTTTTGGCATTTAGGGACTTTTCCCATATTGTCTGTAGAGATCCTTTCCTAGTTTGTGTCTTGACTTGTCAATCTGCTTGACTTTGCTATTTCATCATGCAGTGTGCAAACGCTCAACTTGGTATAAAGTCGCTAATGACTGTCTGCAATAATTAAGCTTCGGTTACAGCGTAAAGCCTTGGGTAAGCATTTTTAGAAACACGGAAATACAGATTTTAGGAGGAACGAGTGCATTGTGCGTTATTAGCATGATATTTAACAATACGAACAAACGATAATTTAGAGAATATTAAATGTAACGTCTGGCATGTAAATGACTGCGATTTGCGTAAGGAGATATACAGTTATCCCCATGCATATTATGTAGTAATTACCCGCTGAGCGACAGGTGGGTATGATATTTTCCTGACCTGTCCAGCCAAAAGCATGTACCGAGAGCCCGAAGGGCTCGAGGTACATGCTTTTGGCGGGACAGGTCAGGAAAATATCATGCCCACCTGTCGCGAAGCGGGTAATTAACTTACCTTATGACCCCACATAGTGAAATTTTAGGATTTTAAGATCTACACAACGATAATGAACACCGGTAAAGTGACTTTTCTCGCGGTGTAACTATTGACCGAACACAGCACGTGCAAACCGAGGAGGATTGTTAACTGTACCGCGTCGCTATTGTCAAAAATAGATCACAATAGAGTATCTTCCCTTGTGCATTTAAAACCGTTTCTTTCTCAAATTGTCAAATCAACAATAGAAATTATCTTTTATTGAAACAGTTAACAAACTGGGAGAGCAAATATAAATTACCTTTTCTTTTATATGCTAAAACGTAATACCATTTCGTAATGATTTTCAGATAAGTATATATAGCGTGTGTAGGTTTGGAATTGTAAGGTTTGAAACCGATGGACCTAACTTTCTAAAATCCCCATAGAAAGTTAGGGGACCAGTGTACAAATGCCCAACTGTATTTAAGGGATACAGCTGGTCGTTTATCATAAACATAATCGCAATGCAAAAATGTGTGAAATTGGTTTCTGGTTCCTTGTTCTTGCACTTTAACAACAATAACCCACTATCAATAATATGAGAACCAGAAACCAATTCCAACTCAAGAAGACTCTCAGCTCAGTGTAACTGCCCAGTCCGATCAGTGCACCGCAATTGATATTCATGTGCACTGGTCATGTTGATGACGTAGCTTTTTGCAAGGAAGTAAAAGCAGTTACGTTGGTGAAGTCTGCATCAGAATGGATACCCACGCTTTAGTGCATTTTTATTCATCAGCTGTCAGAAGGTAGGAAAGTCACTTTCACCACCGATCTGGAAGTAAGGAAAGTACTTTCCTTACCTCCAGGCAGGTGTGAAAGTATTTTCTCTACCTCCATAATTGTCCTAGACAACGCACATGCGGTAAGGTATGGAAAATATTTCCCCATGATTAACACTGCAGTCATAAGGTAACAACATTTAACCTACCACTTGCAAGCAACCTACTCTTTCACAGTTCACATGTCATGGTTTTTTTATCGTTTTAGTTGTCCGCATTAGTTTGTACCTTCTCGAATTGGCATGTTTTATAACCACTCTTACATTATCCATGTTGAGATCAACATGAGTTCGGGCTCAGTGAGCATAACATTGGATTGACTCTCTTAGTAGCATGACAGTGGCGTATTAGCATAAGAGTTGAGATGGTAACTGAAATTACAAGCATTAATGACAAGCATGATCGATCGATGATTTTCAGATTATTATGATATACATTACGAAAACTGTCCAATGCATTTTTTTGCTATGAAACTGTTTGATATTTTGCATGTTTTTGCCCAAATATTAATTGTGGGTACACGTTTGAACCATCTCGCCGAGGCGGTTTTAACGAGTACCCACAATCAATGTTTGGAACACAACTAGGAAAAGAGTATACTCCCTTCACAACCCAGATTTACTGTATTAAGTTTGGACTTAATGGTGTATACATTTCATGGACATGTTTTCCTGGTGTATCAGAAATAATCGAACTGTTGTTTACTTCAGATAACGTCATTAATTTTGTGTCTCCTGCAGTACGACAATATTCCGGTTCGTTGTTGTTTTTACGACGTAGGCCTGTTATTTATTTCGCCCAATGAAGAGAAAGAAGAATGCGTAGTTATAACCGCAATATCACGACTGTTACATGTACTAGCAATAACTGATACGGCATCGACCGATTCGTCTTGCGGAGTTATCGGTGTTTGATGTGACTGTTCAACATTGATCCGCGCTTTCATTTCACTCGCCTTGGCGCACTTTAGTACACCGATAATGGCTTGTTTAAAGCTCGGATTGAAGACGACATACAGCACGACGTTGTAGGCAGTACTGAATGCGGCTAGGGCTAGCAGGAGAAGGTTGACAAAACCAGCAGCATGTTCGCTCGTATCGTTCCCAGTAGCTTTCTGAAACACAAAATATTTGTTATACCTGTAAAGACGAAGTAGCAATAACGATAAAACAACTATCATGTAAATCTAATTTTATGCAAAAATCAACGTCTTACATATGTTTGTTTAAAAATAATGTAAAATTAAAGTAATGATCATCAATTTTTATATTTTGTGCATATCTTTTTATTGCCATCATGAAAGATGATTAAAGCAACAATTACGCATAAAATGACGAAACATGTACTTACTGCATAAATAAGGATACCAAAATAGGGTAACCACGACACAGCGAATACGGCCGCCACCATCACTAACAGTTTAATAACCCTTGTCCTCTGCATAAACAGTCTTATATTCTTCAGATTTCTCCCAGTTGGCTGCAGAGTCATCTTTATTTTCTTTAATTTGTCCCACATATAAACTGCCAACTGCAAATAGTTTTTAGTCAATAGTATCACCGGAATCAGGTATGAAACAGTTAGAACAAAAATTGAGTTTCCAAGGGCAAGTTCGGTTGAAAACTGGCTGCTGCATGATCGAATTGATGTTGTTGCATTATCTGAATAAATGTCAATTACTTGGACGGTATATTCGATAAATGTTGGAGCCGACACAACAACTGCTAACGCCCATATCAACACGGTGACGGCTATGATTTTTCTGTTGGTGATTCGTTGACCTTGACCTTGATTATGATTGGCTATGATGACCTGGCGCCGTTCGAAAGAGACCGTCACAAGAGTATATATAGAACTACTGATGACCAACACTGGACTGAAGTTGATTATTTTGCATAGCATTTCACCTGAAACAGTTAGACAACAACAATAGATTAAGTTGGCAGGTGCATGTAATGTCACCTGTTTTCCAATTTTAGTTGGGCTAAAGACGCTGAGGGCCTTTCGGAACCAAATTTTATGGTGACTTGGTTTAAAAATTGCAAAGAAACTAATAGGACAGAATAAATTTTCCTTTCGGGTTCCGAATCAGAAAAATCATAACACGTTACAGACGTATAGGTTATAACTTAAATATTATACGACAGTCTGCATGCTTAGTTGTAACCCAATCATGGTTGATAACTATGCTGCCTTCTTTAATTGCACGCCGGTGGATCGGGCGTCAGACTCTATAATGGCGGCCCCGACATAAAACTATTCATTTTAATTGGTTGGGGCCGGTGCTTATTGTCTGTTGCTTAGCCTGTGGGTGGTTATCATGATTTATTTGTTTGTCCTTGATGATTCATTGACTAGATAAAGGTTCATCACGAGGACCGAACAACTAACTTAATGGTGTGAACCACTGCAGAAGATGAGGGTGAGGTAAGGCGCCTGTATAACCGGGTTTAAGCCCCTCAGTAATTTTTATTACTAATCGTTCCAAGGCGATGCTTCGGTTGTGGTTCTATTTGTTTTATGCTTTGGGGTCGCATTTTGTACAGTTTAAACCTTATGACGTTTTCATAATTTATCAAAGTTCGGGTAACTGAGTGACCGCCTTTTGGGAAATAGCTGCCCACTCATCTTACGATGTCTTTTGTAAGTATAAGGACCTACACTCCATTTCACTCGAGTTTGCCGTTTGAACATTTGCATAACATAAGAAGAACATGTGTTCTGAAGATCTGAGTTTCTTTTCATGTTGTCTACAAAGACATCTAGATTGACTGATCTGCTGATTTGAGTGACAGTTTCAAACTAAATGACCTTTAAAACGGCAAACTCGAGTGAAATTTGTTATCTTACTTTGTGGAATTTTGGCCATGTAGATACCGATAGGTAACTGCTAATATTGATAAAATTCTGCTTTTGTGCCTATCCTATTTCAAATGTGTATTCTTAATATGAATTGTAAATGTTGTGCAAAGAATTTTAAAATAAAAATGTGCAATTACAGTGTTTTATCGGAAGAGGTGACATCATTACCTAAAGATAAATGCTGAATATATTTTAAGAACACCTGGCACCTGGGGCACTGTTTCAAATCTAAAATAGAATAAAAAGTTGCATGATCTATGACCTAAATGCTCACACGGCAAACTCGGGTGAAAGGGAATGCAATTGTCAATTTAGTTTTTTTGAAGTGGGAATTCCTTTCTGATTGTGAATTTTCCTGATCATTGCATACTTGTACATTTTTTGAAAAGACATGCATATATTAAATAATACAATTCTTTTGAAAATTACTCATGATTAATGAGAAAACTATAATGGATGATTAATTTGCTTAAATCTGTTTCAGCCGATTTTCTTACATATTTTGATTCTACTCTGAATCACCCCTCTGTCACTTTCAGCATATATCTATAAATGGAATATGCGTCTCTTTGGTCATATTTTTCAATGTATATATTACCTCTGTGTTACTTGTTGCATTAAAACGTTAGGTAGTTTTATTTTTGTATTTTTGTTTCATTTCTCCAGACCTAGAAGTATAATACCCTTACTTACAATCAACAAAATGTTGAGCAACTAAATTATGCCACTGAATACAAGATTTCTGTTGACTCGGCCATTTCAGTGCAATTCTCTAATGCAAATCATTCTCAGACAATAAAAGCAGATGCACTTATAATTGTTGCGCATCCTGACAGAATATTTAAGAATACCATGACAGGAAACTATATCAGTGAATAATACCTTAATTGCTGCATACCATTTTAACATAACAAGTTTTAAACTCAAAGTCAGACAACGGAATTGTCATGTTTGATCATTATTTCCAAGGCGAACCAAAGAAATTTAGAAAGATTCTTACTTTTCTAGTTCGATTTAATCTTAAAAATCGTGGCGAAATTATCCGGAGTGTCTGTCGCGTTCATTAATGTTCATTCAAAATTTGTTAATGATTGCTTTGCCATTGTATCAGTTGACATTATTTTTATACGGCTTTGTGTCCTAACAAACATATATTGTATGGTTATAAAGCAAATTATTGTCATTACGCCTTAACAATAGCCTTGACATTGAACTGGTTTCGTTTGGATAGAGCGAAAATCGCTCAGCTACCGCTTAACTTATTCGTGCAACGATCTTAAAGGTACAAGCAGGCAACGATCAGGAAAAGGCGCAGTCAGAAAAAGATTCCCACTCCAAAAACCGAGGTGGGAAAAAACTAAATTAGCAATCAGGTACTTATACCATGAAAACATATCGTTAGCCAAATGAGCAGCTATTTTCCCAATAGGTGGCCACTCAGTTACCTGCAGTGAAATAAAATATGATGACATACATAAGGCGCCAACAGCACAAAAAATTTAAACACCAAAATATAAAACAAAACAAAAAAAAAAACACCACAGAAGTATCGCCTTGGAACGATCAGGAATATAAAGTTACTGGCGGACTTAAATCGATTTAACAGGTACCTAACCTCACCCTCAGCTTCTGCCTTGGTTCACAACATTTAGTTAGTTGCTCAGCCCTTGTGGTGAATCTCAAGCTAGCCAATGAATCACCATGGACAAACAAATAAATCATGATAAACACCATGATGAATCAAAAACGAGGACTCACAGATTGAGTAAGCTGCCCGACGATGGAGATCCTTGGGTGCCAAATAACAAACTAGCCCCGGAGCAAAAGAAGAACACCAGCTGAACCCCGGTGGGCCAAACAAGAGGCTCCGGCCTCAACCAACTCAAATGAATAGTTTTATGTCGGACCCATCATAGAGTCTGACGCCCGACCCACCAGCGTGCAATTAAAGAAGGCAGCATATCTATCAACCATAACTGGGTAAAAACTAAGCATACGGAATGTTGCATAACATTTAAGGTATATTCTATACGTCTGTAACGAGTTATGATTTTTCTAAATTGAAAAGAAAAATCATTCCTTCCTATAAGTTAGTTTCTTATTAATTAAATTTGGAAATCAATTCATATAGTCTGCGATTAGTACTGTTGTAACATGGATTGAGATCTAACGCGAGAAAGTATATTTGTTTGTTTTTAGATGCACTCAATGCCCATTTTCGATTCCAAGGTAAAATTAAACAATGCTCAGGAGCTGATTTAATCACAACCAAAGTGTCATCCTAAATTATCCTGAGGCAAATATAAAAAATCCAGAGACAAATAGGTACTGATACAAATAGAACATATCGCGAGGTGAGCGGCAAATCCCTTTAAGACGGCCTCTCAATTAATTGACTTTCACTAAGCTTTTGAATATACACGTAAGTGGAACAAACGGCTCACACTCTCCATACCGCTGAAAACATGAAATAAAAGAATTATTACAGCAAAGTGATTGTGAATAACAATAAAAGAGCCATTGTATAGATCTTACAAAAAAGTAAAAATAGGCAATGATCAAGAAATGGCACAATCAGAAAGCAATTCCCACTCCAAAAACCGAGGTGGGGAAAAAAGTTAATAATCAGGTACCAATACTAACATATAGCAAGCCGAGTGAGCAGCTATTGTCCAAATAGATGGCCGCTAAGTCACCCAACATATAGTTTTATCTATTGAAGAGTGTGAACTATATTAACTAGACTTAACGTTGCTCATCTATTTGAGTTACTGAATCAACTAGAATTGTAGCTGGAAGTTCAAATGAATTATTAACACGTGGTTTATCATCAGTAATACATGTCCGTGTAATATTTACCCCCTTATACCCCACTTTTATATAACAAAACTGGGGTATGGAAGGGTATACCTATTTTTCTTATTTTTGCTCCAAAACATAGATTGTGAGTACTCGTTAGAACCGCCTCGGCGAGGCGGTTCTAACGTGTACCCACAATCTATGTTTTGAGCAAAAAATAAGAAAAATATCAAAAATTTTCTTCTGAAAATGTTCCTTTTTTTTACAACTTAAAAATCTCTGTATATTGCATGGGCATGTTTTCGTAATGTTAACAAATACCGACATGATTTTTTAAAACCTAACTGTCATTAAGGTGTACAGTAAATTCCATTCAAGTTAACTTGATTTCAGGAATCTGGCGAAAAGATTGATACACACACATGAGTTGACGCCTTCCATTCCATCTAACATTATTTTACTGCAGTGATTCGTTCCTTTTCGAAGTATGAAACGTGCGTCAGCAAACTTTTTTTGGAACGATCAGTAATATAAAATTACATGGGTGGGCGAGCTTAAATCGATTTTACAGGCCTTCAGCTTCTGCAGTGGTTTAGTTATAATACACAAATATACACGATTTTTTAAGTGTTGCTTTATGGGGCTTTCATATTCATACCTTCATACCGCTCTGTATGCACATGTACATGTTACTGTGTCAGTGAATGTCGGTTTTACTTTAAGTAGCTGGCCGGAGTCAAAAGTCCGATTGTGCTTGCTGGACTGGATGTTGAATCTGTTCATGCTAGTTCATGGTCATTGTTTACATATTACTTTTTTACAATTCAGATGGATGAATATGACTCAATCAACCTGGGTTTATTTAGTAATCTTGTTAGAGGAGAACGTGCTTCATTTAACAAATACGCATAAGGGTCATTCACATTGCCGATCATAAACAAAATCAAAATCATTACGAAAACTTGCCCATACAATATACAGTGAATTTTTGAAGCTGTAAAAAATTGATAAAATTCATAAGAAAAATGTGAATATTTTTAATATTGTGGCTCAAAAATAGATTGTGGGTACACGAGTACCCAAAATCTACATGTATGTTTTGGACCAAAAATAAAAAATAGGCATACCCTTGCATACCCTAGTTTGAGTATATAAAATTGGGGTTTAAGGGGGTAATCATAACACGGTCATATTTTCCTGATGCTACTGTAAGATAATTACATCCAGTAATTTCAACGCTGGCCGTTTCAAAACGGTTATGCTGTTCATGTTTTCTGTATATTTTGTCTGCATCGTTATGATTTTGTCACCTTCAAACCTGCTGTCATGGTAGCGAATTTAAATTTAATTTTGTCAATTCCTGAACCTTGTATTCTTACTTCAAAATGGAAATATGTACAATCTGTTTGATAAATATCACATGCACATAAACGAGGTGGGAAAAAAACTAAATTGACAATCAGGTACTTATACTAAGGAAACACATACATGTAGTAAGCCGAGTGAGCAGCATTTTTTCCCATAGGCGATCACTCAGTTACCCGAACTTAACTTCAATATGAAAACGTACATAACGTGCAAACAGTACAAAAATTCAGCACCAGAACATAAAACAATTTGAACCACAACAGAAGTATCGCCTTGGAACGATCAGTTTTATTAAATGATGTGGGTCTTATATCGATTTATCGATTTTTAAATAGATTTAAAAACAACAAATTTATACTCAAAAGGCCTTCAGTTGGCATGAATCAACCGAAATTACAAATAGGGCTAGAAGCTGAGAACTTACGACAAATTTTCAGTGAGAAGCTACGTAGTTCCAAAAATAGTGGCCACTCAGCTACCTGCAAAGTAACAATGTTGTGTTTAAGAATATATCAAACAGCGGTACTTCCACAGAAATCCAAACCTAGCAAAAACAAAACGATGATATAAACGAAAGCTGTATAAATAAAAACATGTACCTTCATAAAAGTCCATCCCGGGATGTGTGATATCATGTAGACGTTGAGGCATCACAAACCCCGCCAGTAGTATATCACTGACGGATAAATTACAGATGAGGATATTAGTCACGGTCCGCAGCTTTTTAAACCTGGCAACACAATATATCACCAACGCGTTGCTCAGGATGGAGAATGTTAGCGTCACAGCCATCAGAATGATGTAGAGTAGAAGTCCGAGGTCAATGTTGTCTTCGTGAATATCCATAGCGTCGCTAACGTTGATGGACGACATAAGTGTGCTTGTATGTCTTTTAACTGACATTTGTTTTCACTGAAGTTCAAGAACTAAAATTCTTCCTTCTGCGAAAAAAAAAAAAAAAAAAAAAAAAAAAAAAAAAGAAAAGAAAACGGCCAGAATGTGCTACATGTACGCAAATGATTTAAAACATGGAAGCATTATTAAATTTGCTAAAATGTGTACTACGCCCCAGTATAACATTATGAAACATGTTACATACTATACTACTTTTTTATAAAACACAACTATTAAATATTAATAGAAATATACATGTTAAATGCTTTTCAAACATGTATTTACCTTTCAATATTGATATCTTTCTAATCGTTAATGCAAGTATTAAAATGTCTTTTAAAACCTAATGGATATTACTTTGTCCAGAATTATTCTTATATTGCTCCTCTAACAACCATTTTTACATTTTGTTGATACAAATTTAAAATGATGACGAGATTAATGTAACACCGTCCTTTTTCGAAACTTGTACATAGAAATTGCTTGAAATCTATAACAGAAAACTACATATAGTTAATTTTAAAACCGGTTGAGTTGTTAAAACACCTGTCCACACCCATAGGGTAATATGAATGAAAAGTTGTCAAAGTATTTTTGAAAAAAAAAAAAAAAAAAAAAAAAAAAAAAAAAAAAAAAAAAAAAAAAAATTGCTGATTTATTGTCCGATGTATTTCAAGCAGGCACGTTTTTTAATGTTTTGATTACATCCGTTTCATAATGTCCAAAAACTCAATGTGGCACTCTCTTCGGGAATCCGTGTTTAGCTCACTGGAGAAGATTGTTTCAAACCCTACGATAGATGAAAATCATTCTGTCCATTATAAAAAGTACAAAAGTTTTAGCAGTATCTAACGATATAATTTTCAATAGCGAGTCTATTCAGATTTGAATCATTGTAATTTTGAGCCGCCAAACAAGGAAACCAATTATGCGTCTTTGTCGTCCAAGTTACACGTATGGTCCGAGTTATTTGCAATAAGAAACTTATATTTTCAAGTAAACATAGTCATTTCTCTGGCAAAACCTGTCAAATGTCCATGCTGTTCTGTTACATCCATACAAAAGACATTCAACAGTATTTGAATGACGCAGATCGTTTTACCTGTATCACCTGATCATGCCATTCTATACCAATTATTGCTGATGATGCCATATTTCCATTATCAATTAGAATGACCTTTAATGGGGGAAATTTAAGCTTCACTAAGTCCATCGATAATGCTTCTGATTGTTTCTTATATTTATCTCAATCCATCCTGATTAATGTATCTTGTTCCAACCTATTGCGTCAAATTCTATGAATTTTACGAAGTTCAAGCCAAGCGAACAATTACCTGAAAAAATGTATCGTGTAAAATCTTACTTCTGATAATAATGTTTCGCCAATGATCTTGTCTACAAGGCTGTAAGAGTATTATTAGCTCATCTGAGCCGTTAGGCTCACAAGGTGAGCTTATAGGATGGCCATCATCCGGCGTCCGTCCGTCCGTACAGCAGATAAAGTTTTTTACCAAAGTAAATTTTTTCATCAGTATTTTGCTTTGTCAAGGGCAATAACTCTGATGATCATAAAATTGCATATTTTTTTCGAAATAGTTTCTTTCGCTGGATGGTGAATACTTGATCTCAGGTTAGTCATATGTGTCGTTTTAAATTGTGCAATATTGATACAATAGTAAGACTTATTTTGCGGGAAAATAATTACCTCCCTTCCATGAGACCTTTGTACAGAAAATTCCTAAAAAAAAAATAACATTTTTAAATCATACCACGGTGATTTGTCGTAATTTGAGGTTAAAGACCTATTTCCATGTCTATGGAGGGTCATCAGACAAGGGACAAGGCAATAGAAAACCTAGTGCCCTGACAAGGACTCAGAATACAGGTAGGGGCCAAAACAGAAAAAAACAATCAACATTAATTGCAGAGGAAGGCAGCTTTGTTGCACAGGTTATCAGGGACCATAAAATCAATAAACAGTGGAACTACAGGTATTATCCTTTAGGGGCCTGTTTTTGAACCCCTGCAGAGATATGATAATCCCATCTTTGATCTAAGGACCATATTGCACCATTAGGGGTCATTAACCGGATAAACAGTGGTACCAAATGATAGAAATTGTCGCGCAACGGAATATGTGACGTCAAGTGAAATAAAGTTTCGTTTTCTTTTTCTACGCAGAAAGACATTTTGCCCATTTCTATATAAAATTCTTTGAATTACTCATGGACGAAATAATTTTAGTTGTCCTGGCGAAACAGCATTTTTGAATGGCTTTAAGATACTGAAATGATGCTAACAATATAATATAAATTCATCAAGAATGTGTGTGCAGTCATTTGAAAACTTTTTCTGAATAGTTTGAACCGCAATGGTATTCATAATGGCATTTCTTACGTCTGCCTTTCCTATGTGATAGCATGTTCAGTTTCTTGTCATGCGAGGCATCCTTATATGTTTGTTTTTATGCTCAAAGTTATGCATTAACCAATAAAATTGCATTTCGGAAGCTATGTGTGTCAAGTAGCAACAACAATAATTATTATTATAACGTCTCACAGGCGACGTCTCCGACAATTCTAACACATATCGCATATACAGCCAATAGCTAAAAAAAACGTGTTATATTCTACAACAATTTTTCTGGGCGAATAAGCGCGACGTTAATTTGCGCAAATTGTGACGTCAGCTATCTCATCAAGCAGCGTTAGACGGTTTAACGGAAACGTAATAAATGTGTGCAAATAACCGCATTACAGTCAAATATTTGGCGGGATATCTACAATGCAATGGCGGAGAGCTGAACGATATGGACAGTTTCAGCGACTTTTATTCCGTTCATTGTGTTTTAGACTCGAAATAGATCAGCTCAAGCGCGTGCATTATTGAGTAATAATTCACTGTTTGCCATGAAAGGAATGTATTTGACCAATAGGAACAGACGTGTCATTCATATTTATAACGGTAAATCTGTGACAAAAAGTCTACTGCAATCGTCCGGAAGCTATAGTCGCCACTGTTGAATAAGTAAACTGTAATCGTTTGAGCTTTAATTTACACAATTAGAATCACTGTCCAACACTCTTAACCATACAAAATGATGCAAAAAAAAAAAAAAAAAAAACATATGGAAAACGTATAATTGTGTTTGTTAACAAAAATAAAAGTTACTGAACATAACAAAATAAACAGAAACACTAGGCTTATATGCGATGAACAATAAGTCATAGAAGTAGACAAGTTTTAATCTATATTACAACGCATTAGCACAAGTATTTTCTTCAAAGCTATCAAAACACTTGCACGAGCAGAATTAATGTTACAGATTTGGCTGAAGCATCATTTTCGTTTCTCTAAGTAAAAATCCGGTATTATTGTCCATGCCAACCATTTAATACCGTCTTCATGAATTTCCCCGTTAAGGAGTGTTTGATTTAGATGGCATTTATTAATTCTCGAAATTGCAGCACTATAGTCTGGTTTTCGTTCAAAAAGTGCTACTGATAAGAGGATAAAACATTCTTTTCCGTGCATTAACGTTTGCCAAGCCCAAGGGCAATAATGTGTTGCAGCCCGAACCGCGTAGTTGTTATATACCTTTCCTTCGGCACACGCACAATTTATTTATTTATTTATTTATTTATTTATTTATTTATTCAGAATTTTATATCCTGTGTAAAAGAGAAGCACTTTTGACTTTGAAATCGTGCATAACGGCAATCACCATTGCCATTGATTGGTTTGTGATTAGCATCAAAGTGACACCATAAATTTAGATGAAATATACATCTGAAATGTACATACGCATGTCAAGTTAAATTTAGATGAAATGAACACATGCCAGTGCCTATAACATGTAAACAGGTATTTGTCACAGTCTCAGGGCAATAACACCATTATTGCCCTAGGGCAATAACACCATTATTGCCCTGCTATCATGCCATCTCAGGGCATTAATACCATTATTGCCCTGCTATGACGTCATCTCAGGGCATTAATGGTATTAATGCCCTACGAATGCCCTACGACGCTTAAAACAGCAGAAAGTGTTGTCCGTTACAACACGACCAGTTTCTATTGTAGAGATACATTAGGTATATAACAATGAGGGTTCATTACCCGAAATTGCGCAATAATGTCCATACTATCTCCTTTTGAATGTTTTATTTCTTTCAAAGGATTAAACCATTATACTTTATTTAAAACGTCCCGTTAAGGTCGGCGATACCACATCTACTTTACCACCAGCCGCTATATTATGGAACGCCAAAGCTGTCTGATGGTAAAGAATAACACATTTGATTCATCATCGTCATTATGTCCTGCCCACATTTGATTATATTGTTGTATAGTGTACATTATATAATGAGAAAAGTCCATTATATGTTGGATCAGGTTCTTTATATTATGAAAATTTTTCATTATATGATGAGTAAACATCTTTATATTATGGTAGACTTACATTATATGATGAGTAAACATCTTTATATTATGGTAGACTTACATTATATGCTGATACAACCTCATTATATTATGTATGTTTCTCATTATATTATGGGCTATTGTCTTTATATGCATCAAGTTGATTATATGGTTCGATAACTTCATTATATGCGCAAACTTCATTATATGATGTGACAACTACATTATATACTATAAGACTTAAGTTTAGCAATTTTTTCATTCATCATTATTTTCAAAATCAAATGTTTGAAAACTTTAAATACGCTTTTAATAAGTCAAGTGATGCTCAAATTCACGTTTCGAGACAAGTTTGTGTGCTTTTCTCACGTCCACGAGTTGCTACGTTACGTTTAAAAAATCATGCAAATCACGTGCCCAGCATCCCACGTGCATCACATGTTATCAGTTTTTGCCTTGTTTGATTGGTAAAAGTGTCATAACGAATAAACCGGAATGACATTTGAAAAATTTCGTGAGGGGACGCCGTCATGGCCTGACGTTAAACCAGCGAAACATGAAGATCAATATGATTAGTTCAGACATGAAGAAAAAGGAAGCCAATGGAAATTTCTAAGCTTACTAGAGTACGATACAGTCTCCAAGAACCATATTCAATCAGCTGATAGCATCAAAAACCGGTATCATGACGCCAGACAACGTCAGGCTATCATGATATAGGGCAATGCCAATTTGACGTCATAGTGACGTAATCGATTTTTAGGCAACCTTCGAATATCAGGTTTGATAATTTGTGGCATGGAAAGATGGATTTGTATTGGAACAGCTGACAGGAAACAACCTGCTTGGTGCGAACACCGTGAATATCGTCGTTGCGTTTTTGGTCCTGTAAACGTTAAACGTAAACGTGCAAGACTAGACTTGACATCACATCAAACCTTATAGGCCTACTAAGCGAATGTTTTCTCGTGATAGCGAAATTGCACGTCATTTCAGCAATTAATCATAGATGGGTTCACCTCGGGAGAAAGACCAGGGAACAAAATGACGTCAGTTACGCCATACACCGGGGGCGTTACCTGGTACCATAATGGAATCAAATCTCTGAAATCATGGTACTGTACTCTTTTTGAGCACAAGAAGATGTTGAAATGACTGTTTTGGGAATAAAAGGTTAACTTTTCATATGCCGAGAAACAATGTGAATTTTGAGGTGACACCCCTGTAAACTTTGACGTAGCGTAATTGCGTTCGGAGAAGATGGATTTCCGATAAAAAGTGAAAATTGTGGTTCCTTAAGGATTAAATATTGATGTGTCGAAGTGTTTAGTTCAGTTCATCTTTATACCAATTTGCAATTTCGAAATCAAATAAAAATTGCTAAACTTAAGTCTTATAGTATATGATGTGGACGATTTTGCGAGAGCCTAGGTTTCGGTAACTGAGTGGCTGCCTATTGGGAAAATAGCTGCTCACTCGGCGTACGATATGTTTTCATAACTAATTATAAGTACCTAATTGTTAATTCAGTTGTTTCCCACCTCGGTTTTTGGAGTGGGGTTTTTTTCTGATTGCTCCATTTCCTGATGATTGTCTACGTTTACCTTAATAACGAACAGTGTAATATTTTTCTGTCATGATATTTAACATATTTTTTTCTTTTATACAGTGGCTGTAAATAGACATGCCTTTTGAATTTACTAGACCAAATATTGGAAACAAACGGTTCTATCTTATCCTGCGAGATAATGAATAAGAAGCGTCGTTATGTGGAAGAAATATTCATCTTTCCATTACTTAACTATCAAATTCAAATATTTACATTACTTGCTCATTGTACTGATTACGATTACCTTTGATGCAATTGGAAAACACTGTGCACTTCATTACCTTATAAACCTTCCCTTTCGTACCAAAACTAAAGGGAATATGTTTGTTTTGTTTCTTGCTTACATGTGACTCATAATATAATTATGAGAAAATATTCTGAGAAATCACAAATTTATCATCGGGTTAAATTCATTTTTAATCGACGCTTATTATATTTGGCCTCATTTGGTATATGGACTACCCTGTTGAAAATTTTGCAACTTTCAGTAATTCTCTTTTGCTCCATGTTGCCAGATCTAAAAGGAATCTGTCGAGGAAGTAGCCGAAATAGCCGAAACCGCGGTTTGGCACATCCCCTTTCTCGTTAACATGTACTTTCTCTTAAAGGATCTTAGTTTTATTTTTTATTCACTCAGCTTGCAATATGTTTTCTTTGCATCAACAATTAATTGTCGTTTTGGTTTTTTTCACCAGGTATTAGGGTGGATCTTTGATTCTGATTGCACCAGTATCTGCTCATTGCTATCGTTTTGCTTTTTCATGTCATTAAGAATTCTTGCTAATTTCTAAAATCAGTTTATCTCTAAAGGAGAGTAAGTCTTATTCGATCAAACTGAATCTGAATAATGTTCCTCGGCCCAGAATTGCAATGCTTCCTTAAAATAAAGGCCCACCTTAGTTAATGTGTCAAAATTTACGTATGGGTCTTGCAGGGGATAAGATGCATCTTTTTGAATGCTGAAATTCTTCCACCTAACTAAAGATCGAATACAAGGCTGGTAGATGGTGAATGACGGCTTGGCAATGATGCAATACACCACATGACATCTAAGGCGAACTTCACTTTAACGAATGTTCTAGACACCTTAGTCTGAAACTTTTGTAGTATCGTTGCCTCATTACAAAAGGAGCGGCTTGATGTCATGGTATCCCTGAAGCAGAGAGTAGTGCCAGTTTTGTATGATCAATGATCAGGAAGAACACAGATAATAGTTATCATTTTCAGCTTACAATAACAAATGGTCAAGAACCTTATGATGCTAAATCGCGTGATCAAAGACATTTGCAACAAACACCATAAAATGTACATACGCAGATGTCAGACTACGAGGATGATCCAATAATGATTGAGACTTTTTGAATCATTCCTAAGTAAATAAAAAGGTACAAGTAGGCAAAGATCAGGAAAAGGCGCAATCAGAAAAAGATTCCCACTCCAAAAAACCGAGGTGGGAAAAAACCAAACTAACAATCAGGTACTTATACCATGAAACATATCGTAAGCCGAATGAGCAGCTATTTTCCCAAAGGTGGCCACTCAGTTACCTTTACTTAATTAAAAATATGAAAACACACATAAGGCGCCAACAGCACAAAAAATGTTAGACACCAAGACACAAAACAAAAAGAACCACCACAGAAGTATCGCCTTGGAACGATCAGTAACACAAACTTGGCTTATTATGAATATCTTGTCAACATTGCTCAATGTAATGTGCACACGATACACTGATTAAAATCCACATGTAGACAATTACTTTCTGTTGCTTAGCAACGAGAGAATTTTAGTCAAATATCCCTGGCCACGTGGTACTTATGCATAAAATATGGATTGCCATGGCAATTGGTGATAAAATTTTCATTCACGGCACACAGTTATTTATAGCGTTCATAAATAGCTTTATGCTCTGCAAATATCACTAACATACAGCTCATAATTCAAGTAGGCTGAGCAATTTTGCGAGTCGAAAAGTTGTGTTTTAGTTGCGAAAAACTTCAGTGATTTGTGGGGTAGGGGTGAGAAATATCTTCTAACTTGAGTATACATGACACAATAAATTGCTTTAAACCTTTAAATGATCAATTATGGGGTTAATATATCAATAGAATTTCAAAAGTTTTATGTTGCCTAGCAACAATAAAATTTGGAAAATGCTATAAGCCAGAATTCATAGAGGAAAATGGTTGCTAGGCAACCACCTCTCGATCACTAATGCAAGACTCGAATCGACCAAAGCAAAATATTTCAGAGATCAGTGTTAACACAGACAATACTCAATTATTATAAAATACCGCTTTTAAAATTTGTGACATAGCTAGATTTACAGTATATAGGTTATGTTTGTTCAAAGGGCAGATGGTGGCCATAATTACTGCACGAGTAGTTTTTAAATAACCATAGCAACCAAAGTTGTTCATCAAATTTGATAAAACACGCTCCGTAGAGAGATCAAATGTGCATCTAGTAAACGGAAGTAGTTAACTTGAGCCAGTCAAAATGGTTTATAAAACAAGAGAAAAGTTTCAATCATTATAGGATCATCCTCGTATTAGATACCATGTGCGTTAATCTGACAAATTGGCCTGCATCATCTTTAAGTGCGAACCCTGTACTCTGGTCCGTTTGATACTAGGACCACCAAACTATACCGTCAGCATGAAAGTCGCTGTCAGTGTATTTACTTTCCGTTGATGCGCGCTTCGCCACATCCACCAAACCACCAGCCGCTGTTGGCAGTAATAGCACAATTATTAATACAGTTAATGTAATTATCTCTGTCTTTTGTAGAAACAGAAACATTAATTGAGACAAGAGACAAAGAAATTTCTGACCGATTTCGCCCTTTCGTTTATTGTAGAACTGTAATCAGATGTGATTCCTTGTTTGTCATTAGACTAAATATTAGAAAGGCCTTAACCTAATATTAATCTATGATAAAGATAATGAAAAAAAAAAACGTCGTTATTTGAAAAAGAATCGTCCACTGTTTCATTTCTGTGGTATCAAACTCAAATATTTGCATGCTCTACTCATTATTGAGAGACAAGTTGTACGTTTTAGCCTTATAAAAAGGTACAAGTAGGCAACGATCAGGAAAAGGCGCAATCAGAAAAAGATTCCCACTCCAAAAACCTAGGCGGAAAAATAACCAAACTAACGATCAGGTACTTATACCATGAAAACATTTCGTAAGCCGAATGAGCAGCTATTTTCCCAACAGGCGGCCACTCAGCTACCCAAACTTAACTAAAATATAACATACATAAAACGCCAACAGCACACAAAAAAGTCAAACAACAAGACATAAAACAATAAGAACCACCACAGAAGTATCGCCTTGGGACTATTATGATCAGTAGTCGACGAATACAAGTATTGTTGGTGTTGCTGCTGCTGCTGTTTTATAACATCGGGAGCGCTCAATGCAAAGTGATTTCGTTTTCGACAGAAGGATGAACCATTTAATACATGTACACCACACATGTAAACCGTTTAGCGTGTGCTGTGTTTTCGACAGAAGGATGAACCATTTAATACATGTACACCACACATGTAAACCGTTTAGCGTGTGTTGTATTAAATTTACACATTCAACACAGTTGTGATAACTAACGTTGGGAGTTCGTTGACTCTTTATGATCTTGCATGACATTGTGAATGCATCAATCAATACGGTAGCCATAAGTCGTTATTCCAAGAAGTTATAGCTTAAGGTTTCACCGTTATGTGACCCTTAAGTTTTCACCGTTGTAACAGCGATCTCTTTCTTAATTCCTCATTCCAGACATCCATAACATGTCTGAAATTTTAACAAGGCACAGAATGACTTAATATTTGGATCATATGTCCATTATGTAGGTCTTGTGAGTCAAATGATTTTGTTACTGATTACTTATTACACCTGTGTCTCAATTCGTTCTAATAATTGAGCTGCACATTTTGCAATATTAAAACAATAGCCTGCGATTCAAAATATCATTAGGTGCCTGAACCTCTAATCAGCATTTCTATTATGATTAAAATGAAGCAACTACTTCTGAGGAATCAACAGACATATCCGCCATTAAAATTGTGAAATGTGGTAATACAGTTTCTGTTCTCTGGAAGTAAGGTTTAAACAAATGAAAGTTATAGTGACTGCTGAAGCATCATTTTCGATTTTTTTAAGTGAATATCCGGTGTCTCTATCCATTCGGTACCATGCATACCAGTTGATCCCGTTTGTACGCATTCTGTCTTCAGAGGCATACATTCCGTTAAGGTTCGCATCACCACAGCTTCCATACCACCAACCGCCGTTAAGCATGCCAGCACAATCTGAAGCACTGTTGTCATTGTCCGCGTCCCTTGTACTAAACATTTGTCCATTATGGTTTGCCATGGAATCACCGGCATCTCCAGAATAGTCGCCGACAGTCAGACGGTATCCGTCAGCTTCGTCAGCTATCTTGAATGTATCGTACTTGGCGTACTTTGTAACATCATGTCTGTCCATCAGAACAATCTTAAGTGTGTAGTTTGCATTAGATGTCATTTGATATATTGCATCATTGCCCAGCCAATATTCACTATGTGCATCACCAGAACCTGATTTATATTCGGTCCAGTCGCGATAGAAATCAACTGAACCGTCGATTCGTTTCTGTAATGCCTAGGTCACACTAGCAATTACGTACGCTGCGGATAGTTGCGGATACTAAACGTAGCAATCCGCAGGAACTAGTGGGCGGGGCTAACTGTTCTTAATGAATTTACGTAATTATAGTTACCTTTAAATACGGATTCATACGGTATAGTTACGGATATATTGGATAAATACGGAAAGTAACTTGTCTACATACCTTTCGATACCATCTGTTACGTTTAGACACGGACATGCACCTTCAGATACGCATTTGTTGCGCTCTCTTGCGTATAAAACGCTGCAATATGATGTAACTAACCGCTGTTTATTATCAAAGTACAGTCACACTAGCACATACGGATGCGACGGACGCTACGGACAAGTCATACGTATCTATCCGTTATATCCGTAACGATTCGCATCGTATGCGTATATGACCGTATCTGTACGTGTTTTATCCGCAGGGTCCGTAGAATCCGCGCCCAAATTTTGAAAAAAGTCAAAATTTCGATACGGACGAAACATCCGTATCTGCATGTGAAGAAATTATAGAACATAATATGCTTTGATTGATTGATTGCTTGATCGATGAATCGATCGATTGATTGCTCGATCGCGATCGATGTCTCGGTCGATCGATAAACTGATTGATCGATGATCGATCAATTGATTGATCGAGTGATTAACTGATCGAAAGTTCGAGTGATCGATCAAGACCGATTGGGTGATAGATCGATTGAGTGATCGTTCTTGCGATCGATCTAGCGAGTGATTGATCGATTGCGATCGATCGATTGATTTAATCTTGACGGATCGATCGAGTGATTGATCAATCGAGTGATAGTCGTAAAACAACGGAAATAACTTCTCATAATAGTATAATTTGAGTAACATTTGTGTGTTTGCTTGTTCCTTTGTTGGTTCTTCAATTTTTCTTAGATATTGCAGCCTGCTTCTCAGCTAGTAAAAGCAATGCAAAGTCTTCTTTTGAGGAATCCATATTTTTCATACTGGCTAAAGGAATGCATTGAAAGCACGTGCATATTTGTGAGCATTGGACGCACGGGCGATTCAGTGAGTAAGCGGTATACTTTTCATCACATAACTGTACGCCGACAAAGACCGTAACCGAACAAAATAGCACATATGAAACAGTATCGATCCGCAACAAATGCTTACGACAAGATACGTTTAGTTACTGAATAGATACGGATTTTGATACCGATTAGATACGGACAATTACGGATTTTTCATCCGTGGCTGATTTTTGACAATTATCAAAGCTTGGCTGCGGATCTTCCGTGCCCTGTAAATAATGCACGAACAGATACGGGCTTTTACGGATATGATACGAATCGTTACGGACAGGACGGACAAATACGGAAGCCCTATCCGCAGCGTCCGCAGCGACCGTAAGTGCTAGTGTGACCTAGGCATAAGACTGTCCATAGTCCGTCATCATTGCACTCACAGAACGCACAGACAAGTGCAGTCATGTTGTTACAAATGTCAGGTGATTTAATTAGACATGGGTCAAAATTGATTGTTGACCTATCAGGAGGTACACTCGAGCATGTTGAAAAACAACCGCGTAGGATTCGATGTAGACATAAATTTAGTAGAATCCTTTGATGCCGATGTTGTTCGCTGGCTGCTTTTAGTGACGAATATTTTTTCTGTTGAATGCTCTGTTGTTTTGTCGAATAGACTCAATGGCATTGTTTCAGTTGATGTAGGTAGTGCTGACTCAGTTATTGTTGTTGTTCTTAATGGGGTCGACTCGGATGAATCAATGGAGTATATCATTTGAGCTTTGTTTGATATAGGGGCGCTGAAAGTCGTCTCTGTCAATACGGGTGCCTCTGATGAGGGCAGCGGTCCAACAAAGAGAGTCGTTTGTGCGGAGCTTAAAGCATTATCGTGAATCTGCAAATAACGAAACAATAGGCTAAGCATGTCTATTCAAAGGAGAGAGTCTATATTTCTACAGCAAATTCGTTTGCAAAGGAGCGAATTATTTAACAGCCATTTGAGCGTGTTGTAACCATTTGTCGAAAATGTAAATTTCTCTGCATGACCCTTAGATTCACATCTTTTACAGATTGGGACTTGAAATCATTTAAAATTCATGTACAATAAAGAAGGGCTGATTGAAAGGCAGAAAGATTTTGGAGCATAGATTAGATAATGTGCTTGATCACCTTTCTATGAATCAAATATCCGCCAGATGCAGCTATGCAAAACACAATACTTCCCAAGACTACACACGTGACCTTTTTCAGTCGACGTCTTCTTGTGAACACTATTTCTCCTATTTCTGAAGTTGGCCTTTCCATTTTCGTCGGATATTACTCTTGACTCGGGCAACGATCAGGTAACTTAACGTGCTAGCGATCTGTCTCTAAATGATTTTGGTTTTGTTTGTTTTTGGAGAATAAGCACATGTAAAAGAATAATACGTGATGGACCTGAAAGGCGAAAATATAAAGATGAACTGGTATGACAGTGTTTTGTGTTTTATAAACAATGACTCTTTAAATTGGCAGTTAGTCAATCTTAAATCAGCCTACACATCTAATTTGACATGGGAAATCTTCCATTGCTCAAAGAGTTTCTGCAAAACTCTGTAGCTGTAGTAATCAGAGGATGGTGGTGCACATGGTAGTTTGCCATGCTCTCTTATAATTTAAATAACAGTAGGCATACTGTTATACAACTTGACAACATTCAAGTGCAGCAGTCAAGGTACTCACTGACAAAAATAAGTAAACGTTTTGTTGACGCAAGTACATCAAAGATATAACATTATTTCATCATGCACCAAACGAATTTTGATGTTATAAGTAAATACAAGTCTATAACACAAGAGACCCATTCATCGCAGCAAGTGATACTAAGTGGCTACTTTCCCTTTTATAAAGTAAACTCTTTGGATTGCTATTGCTCTGTTTACCCAGTTTCCTGATCATTGCCTACTCTTTCTATTACCCAGTGCCAAATGCGGAGACTATACGACAGACAGAAAACATTGGTTTTTGCCGTAATTGGCATGTCCACTTTTTTAACCTACAGTATATGATGATAAAACAACTCATGTTTAAAGCTACATATACTATTAAGCAACAAATGATACACTCAATACTAGTAAGTATAACAAAGATCCCAGAGAAGTTTAACAACAGTTCTGTCGAGGATCGGTAGATACCCCATCCTATCCTACTAAAATGCATCATAGCATCATATTTGATAACAAAAAATAAAACTGAGATCTTTTAAGAGCAACGAACATATTAATGAAAAAGGGGATGGGCCATACCGCGGTTTCGGCTGCTTAAGCCTCGTGAGTGACCCTTAACATATGGCAACATAGAGCCAAACAACTTTCAAAGGAGTATAGTCCGGTTTTGACCCCTGAGCCCTGACCTCTAGGACCACTGCATGAAAAAGTCGATTTAGGCACCATAGTAAAAGTGTTGCAAACATACTGAAATGCCAGAATTTACTAAGGCTTGCTTCATATTTGACTTCATTTGAAGTTCATGCGCATTACATTTGCCTATGGAAAATGTCTGTGTTTACACAAGTATACGGATGGTGGCGCACATTTAGCTTGCCGCATTTACTTAATTGTGTGCGACCTGTGTATATGTTAAATGCATTATAAGATTCAAACCCTTATCGTGCAGTACGTAAATATTTTGTCAAATTTTATTGTTTACTTTAAACGTTTTACCAAATATTTGCATAGCATGCTATTTTCCGTTCATGTTAACCTTTGCTACGTATGTGAATATTAATCTGCATGTAGCAATTTACCAACTAATGCAAATAAAAACGTGAGCAGTCATTTTGAATACGCTATGCAAATGTAAATCAAATAAAAAATTTGCCATGCAAATGCAATTCTTTTAAATGACTTGTTTAATGTAATTCAAATTGTACAGTAAATTGATTTCAAATATGTATTTTTCAACATGAATGGTACATGCAGCAAATATAAGAAAAATATAAGTATGCCAATCTCAATTCAGAATCATGTAAACATGCGCGCATATTATTCTTGAATTAGATTTGCATATCTATGTAAAGGCTGCAGAAATGAGATATTTTTATCTTTCAAACATATGCAAACATGTGGCAAATACAAAAATGAGACCACGTTTGCAGGTGTCAAATATAAATATAATATTCATGTTTGCTAACGTATGTGCAGACTGCATACGAATATATTTACGTAGTATATTTGCTGTTGTATGATAGGGTAATATTTGCAATATATTTGCATAGGCTGTTATGCATATCGGGGTTATTATGAATTGATCTGGTAGTGGGGTATGCTTTCTGGTAGGTTTGGCTGTTTGATTGGGGTTTAACGTCCCACCAACAGCTAAGGTCATA
The DNA here is from genome assembly GCA_964017185.1 of Rugalucina vietnamica. Classification (NCBI taxonomy): domain Eukaryota; kingdom Metazoa; phylum Mollusca; class Bivalvia; order Lucinida; family Lucinidae; genus Rugalucina; species Rugalucina vietnamica. The sequence goes on from OZ024878.1 coordinate 8,857,694, forward strand.
TGGAGACGGGACCTCGGTTTATAGTCCCATCCGACGGACTGGAGAAGCCAGGGGTCGAACCTGCGATTGATTTTGGTCAAATTACATAATCCATTAACTGTCATGATTGTCGATCCAGTGCTTCAAACCGCAGAACACATTGTCGCCACCAAAGTCTTTTACTAGTTAATATCCTTTTGGTGTACAGTTAACTAAATATGCACGATATAATATGTGAATCATTGAGTTAGCAAAACAAGATGTAACCTCTTCAAGCCATAAATTAGAAATGGTATTTTTTTACGCAAATCCTTATCAATACATGCATTTCGGTTTATTAAAGAAACTCGTTCCTGTGCGCTTTATTTTGTTGAAATATTTGAACTTACAGCTCTCGAATTTCATATGTAACTGACTTATAGTTATGAAATTATTATTTTTAATAAAAAAGAGCCTATTGGAGTGCAATGGTCCACATATCAACTTGAAATATTACACGTAGTTGCAATTAAACTAAATTGTATTTCGATAGCATGTTGGATATAAATTTTAGAAAATTGCGAGTTTTGTGGAGAATAAAATGTAACAAAAATCATTGAAGAAACGTACATATATAATGTCAATAACTATTCTGTCGACGCAAAATTTTGCTAGACATTTATGTTAAATATTAAATAACGCTTTTGTTTCATATCCCAGCTAACTGATCGTTAAACAGACAACGCTATGAAAACGAAAACGTGTTACACTTAAAAGATGCTCGACAGTTTGAACTAAACGATGGTTAAATTTTGTTCTCTATTGTCAATGTCATTACCCCGAGATGCAGAATAATAATGTTATTAATTCTATGTAATAATGAATAAATGTTCCACAACGAATTTAGCACCGATGTTACAATAGTTTTTTTTTGTGTGTGTTTGTTTGTTTGTTTGTTTGTTTGTTTAAGACACACGCGGATGATGCTTCAACGCTACGAATAACGAATATTTCCCGAAAACTTGCAGTTTGTTATAAATGATTTCCAAGAAATGTTGTCAATCCTCTCTGAAGCTACTCAAATCCTTTTATGAATAGCATACTATAAGATAAGAGGCGGGCGTGTTTACGCACATGTGTTCCGCGCACATCAAAAGAATGATTCCAGACGCATAGGTTATTGCATAGCTAATTGGTTAATTAGCGCCTACATCAATCAAATGAAACTGGAATGTATTTTATTATCTTAAAAGACGGTCTTTTGAGACACTATACATGTACATACAATCCTCTTAAATAAATTTATTTATTTATTAGAAAAACGGACAATTCCATAACATTATCGGATTGAATACCCACATCTTGATACGCCTTAAATTTTGTTTTATTAGATGCTAATGTTTATATTCTCCATCAGATAGCATCAAAAAACCTAATATTTAGTATCCTTTTACGATCAGGTGCCATCAGGGTCAGGCCACGACGATTAAGTCGAATCTGTAATACTCGCACGCGCGCGCGAGCACACATCATGTACAGGTCGTGTACAGCATCACTACAAAGTAAGATGCGGAAACGTTCTATATAATTCTGCACAGACTCAAGCCATCCTACTGAAAACATATATCTGATCTTCCGTCCAGGTCCAACAAAAGCATTTCATGAAACATGATGTACATGGAGCCTTATTATCACTGCCCCGGTTTAACTGCCTGGTTTATCCCGGTTTAATTGTATGTTTGTATTGTGGTTTAACGTCTCAGTCAACACTTTTTCAGTCATGTCGGGACGGAGCCATTGCTCCCTAGGTATTTACCAGTACTGTAGGGAGTTAAACGAAACTTTCTTAGCTGTTATCCCGCATATCCGTCACATTTACTGGTAAAGTGAAAGCCGCGTCCGGCACAATATATGGTGGGAATATGGCCGCCACCCTTTGAGGCCTAAAGAAATATATGGGCTGTTTGTGTCTTCAGTGAAAGCATATACATGTACGCTACTGACTGACCATCGGATTACTGGTTAACTGCTCAGGCGGAGCTTGCTCAAGTTAATCCGTACATATATTCTTACTGGCTTGTTAATTTAGTTTTTTCCCTCACCTCGGTTTTTTGAGTGGGAATCTTTATTTCTGATTGCGCCTTTTCCTGATCGTTGTCTACTTGTACCTTTTTCTGTGGGTGGTTAGATTGAAGCACGTTTTGTACATTCTAATTTTGTGGATAGGAGTCCCATAAAATGAAGACCACGTCCCTACATGATAATAGCTGTTGACTGGGATGTCTAGCATTAATTCAAACAGACAAACATTTAATGCTAAACTGTCACGAGCAGACTGACATAACTACACCGAAGAGCTTTGAAAACGCAAAAGTTGTAATTCAAATGTTTTTCATATCTATAAAAATTCGATTTAATCAATTTTGACACAATATAAGCATTCGTTTGTTTGCAAACTGTGTTGTGAATTTCGTATCAAAATAATTTGTAACTTAACAGTCCTAGATATAGCAAATTCCACTAAAATCCAAAACTGCAAATAATATCGAGCACGACAACAATTTGCCCCTTGCCATGCACAAAACAACATTGCTATCTCATTGAAAACATAAGTTTTTCCAGTTGCACTGATTGTCTGGCAATGATGCTAGCTTGTCTGAATGGTCATAGTCGACGTAATCGACCTAATATAGCGTATTTACGTCGAATCTGTAGAGACATTAATGCATTGGTGTGCAAAGTTTGGTTTATCAGACCGGTGTCAACATAGCCTGGGAGAGACTACACGGTGCCGTATAGTTAAAAGATGGCAAATTTGAGGTCACGTGACGTCACATATACGTCATCAAGTATGTAAAAATCCAATTGTGCCGGATAATTCATTTTCAAAGAACAATTGGCACTTATTCATCTGTGAAGAACTGGTATTCATTAATAGGTCATAAGACACATCAAACCTGCACATGGTCTAAAAGCTGCATGGTTTCAATGTCTTTATTTTGATATATTTTGCATACCGCTACTTCAAAAAAAAAAAAATGAAATGGCAGCATTTTACATGTAGCACCAAGAGCCGTCAAAAATCGCAATTTGTGCCTGAACATCTGACGCGACGTCTGTATGTGACGCATTGAGTTCTTCATGGGCTGTGCGAATTCTGTACCAATAATTTACATTGTAGCGACAAGCGGCCTTTAAAACAAAATTCCTAACCGAAAACCTGAATTTCTAGGTCATTATTTGCTCAACTGCCTGTCCCACTGCGCTTAAGATATCAACAATTTAGATCTTTCACTGATCAGAATGTGTAGATACATAAACTGGTCATTATATTCATTAGATTCTGGTATGTGTATCTTCTGTCCCATTCATAGAATACTATTTCTAGTGACTGATAAGTATTTTCTCTGGAACTTGCTATTTGCCATTACTTATGTTTCTACTTTCTCCAGTCTATAATGAATCATAATTTATGCAAGCTCCAAGAAACAGCTTTTGAATTATATGGCCACATGTGGTCCACGCCAAAGAAAGGAACTTATTCCTAACAGTCAACAGTATTAATTAGCACCTATTTGTTATCATTATCACCAAAAATGCGTTCTTTGGGAATTAAGATCGCTTTACGATTGTGGGGGTCATTTCTTTGGACCCGATGTGCAGATGAAGAAAGCATAAACACGTTGGAAAACATTCTACATAATTTGCATGCGTAGTCTTACCACAAAACTGGTGATTTAACAATCGTACGATTGCTTACGATTCCGTGGGACCGGTATTTTAAGTTCCAGTCCCACTGCGCTTACGATCGCAATACGATGGAAAACATTTTATAAATGCATTCGCAGTCTTATCAATAATCTTATGATTAGACAATCGTACGATTGCTTACGATTCAGTGGGACCGGTACTTTAAAAACAAAAAATGTGTCTTCTGTGTTAATTAAAGCCAAATAAAATGCATTCAGAATTTTTCGATATTCAATGCCGTAAACAATGTACCGTTTATGCAAGACAGCACAGCACATTTGACCACGGTCCGCTGCACACAGATATATTCCGTAATTCGTTCACTTTAAACTAAGGAAAACAAGCAAATTCAGAGTTTATGTCCCCCGCCTTGATAGTTTAGTTACACATATATTATCTTATAAAAACATATATCCAAACCACATGCATGCACTTTCTTAGTGTAAATGCCTGAAAAACGACTTCAGTTCAAATTTCGAAAAGTGATAAAAATTTAAGTGAGGATTATATCCATACCGCATGGGTAAGTTTTAAGCATGGTCAAGACATCTGCAAAGTTTCAAAAAAATCAGAATAAAACTGTAGGAGGAGTTGTGTGCACAAGGTACCCACTGTCCATTCACTTTCATTGTCAAAATGTCCGAAAAAATGACTAAGTTCAATTGCGAAAAAAGTGTCAAAAATTAATCCGAGGATTATATCAAAATCACATGCATATCTTCAAAGCACGATTAAAACATCTGTAAGAAGTTACAAAAGAATCAGAATAAAACTGTAGGAGGAGTTGCTTGCACAAGGTACCCACCGTCCATTCACTTTCATTGTCAAAATGTCCTAAAAAATGACTAAGTTCAAATTGCGAAAAAAAAGTCTCAATAATTAACCTGAGGATAATATTCAAATCACATGCATATCTTCAAAGCATGATTAAAACATCTGTAAAATTATAAAAGAATCGGAACAAAACTGTAGGAGGAGTTGCTTGCACAAGGTACCCACTGTCCATACACTTTCATTGTCAATATGCCCGAAAAAATGACTAAGTTCAAATTGCAAAAAAAAGTGTCAAAAATTAAACTGAGGATTATACCCAAATCACATGCACATCTTCAAAGCATTGCTAAGACATCTGTAAACTTTCAAAAGAATCGGAATAAAATTGTAGGAGGAGTTGCTTGCACAAGGTACATACTCCTATAGGGGGACGGAAGGACGGACGGACGGACGGAATGACGGAAAGCCAAAAACCATGTCCCTCCGCTTTTCTTCGAAAAGGCGGGGGACAATTAATATTCTAACTCTTGGAAATGTACTTTCTGCAAAAAAGTTCAGGCATAGTCGAAAAATATTCGGTTAGCAATATTCAATGAAAAATAGGGGCGTGCTTATAACTTTTGAGTTTAATAACTGTAAAGTTTCGTTTTAAAATTTGTTGTTGCCGTTGTTTAGTATTTAGGATTGTTATAGGTAGATTTAATAAGATGCAGTTATATTCAATTTGAAAACAATCTGTTCTAACTATATTATTTTTGATGTTTCTTTGGCGAAAATAAAAACTATAATTATATAAAATGCAACATTGTAACATTGTTTTGTTTTCGAAATTTTTACGCAATCAAGTTACCAAGTAGCTCACCAAGACTGCATAGAGGGTAATCTTTGCTACAATGAAGACATTTGTAAGCAAAATGCATGGTAGGTATTTGGTTGACAGGACTCTTTGAAACTGTATTTATTCGTGTTGCCAAAAAGTTGATTTATGTAAATTGTGTTTGCTTGTATATCAATAAATTATGACCGAGGCGTCATACATGTAGCTTATCATTCCCCTGCACCTTTGATTAATTATCTGACCGAACCCCATATGTTGTCTGCAAATCTGTTTAATTAAACATGGAGGGAAAACGAATGTTACGTGTTGATCCTTATCATGAGAAAAACTGGCATCATCAGGCGGTTCTGGTCACACAACAGACTGGAAAGTGTATAATGATTTGTCGAACAGAATATCATATGATTAAATATGGTCTAATCACGAAACTAATAATAATGATTAGACTATCATTATATATACAACTCTATCACCGTCCAATGCCAACACCGAACATGAAACCTGAATTTAAATACCACGGGCGATGCCAGAAATGAATATTCATCAAATAATTCGAAAAATCTGTTATATATACATCAGGTATGCAAAAGATTGCTAATGTCAGTTTTTGAACATGTACAACAGCGCAACCAAACGAAACAAACATTAATGTTTGCGGAAGATACGTAAATCAGCCATCAAATATTGACATAGCTAGATGTATACATACCATTTTAAATGCGGCAAGCTAAAGGCATGCATAAGGTATGCAAAATGATTTGAAATGCCAGTCTTTTAACATGTACAACAACGCGATCAAAAGAAACAAAGATTAACGTTTACGGAAGATACGTAAATAAGTAATCAAATATTGGCATAGACAATATTATACATACTATTGTAAATGCGGCAAACTAAAGGCATACATAAGGTATGCAAAATGATTGCAAATGCCAGTCTTTGAACATGTACAAAAACGCAACCAAAGGAAACAAATATTTACGTTTACAGAAGATACGTAAATCAGCTATCAAATTTAGGCATAGCCAGTAGTATACATACCATTGCAAATGCGGCAAGCTAAAGGCACACATAGGGTTTGCAAAATGATTGCTAATGCCAGTCTTTGAACATATACAACAACGCAATCAAACGCAACAAAGATTAACGTTTACGGAAGATACGTAAATAAGTAATCAAATATTGGCATAGCCAATATTATACATACCATTGTAAATGCGGCAAGCTAAAGGCACACATAAGATATGCAAAATGATTGCAAATGCCAGTCTTTGAACATGTACAAAAACGCAACCAAACGAAACAAATATTTACGTTTACAGAAGATACGTAAATCAGCTATCAAACTTAGGCATAGCCAATAGTATACATACCATTGTAAATGCGGCAAGCTAAAGGCACACATAGGGTATGCAAAATGATTGCTAATGCCAGTCTTTGGACATGTAAACAACGTTATCAAAAGAGACAAACATTCGCATTTACGGAAGACATGTAAATCAGATATCAAATATTGACATTTCAATGATATGCATGCCTTGGTAAATGCGGCAAGCTAAAGGCACACATAGGATATGTAAAATAATTGCAAATGTCAATGTTTACACATGCAAAACAACGCAAGGAAATAAAAGTCAAATTCATCGCAACATTTACCTGGCATGTAAATTCCCAGCAAATTTCGACTCAACATTTGCCAAGTATTTTATTAATATGCAAGCACCAGTAAATTTTTGATACATTTACTTTTATGAAGAAACCATTGTAAATGATTAGCGCATGTAATTCCATAAATTTACCAAATATTTGCATATGTTTGTAAATTCGCGTAAATCGAGGTTTTCATGCAGTGGACGCATCCACTGTAATCGGTAAAGCGCGTAAAAAGTTAGGTTTTTACAAAAGTAGTCAGCTACCTTTGTAACAGACCATCGCAAAAACATATATTTAGCTGTCCTAAAAAGTATGCAGGCAAGGCGCAGTGGATGTGATACTAGAGGTCATGGCTCAGGGGTCAAAACCGGACTATAGTCGATATTTAGACTTGTATTATTCAAAGGATACCGATTATATTAAACGTTGGTTAGAATTGAATCTGAACCGACAATCAGTTTCCGATTTCTCAGAAATCTCACTGATATTCGATATCAGAATATCGATTTCTCAGAACTGATGCTCGTGATTATTAGACATTTGGCACATTTTCTATCCAGCCTAGCAAGAAAGAGAATAATTTCAAGTATAGAAAATCTTTGGCAAGATGAATGAAGCTGATGTTATCGAGCCTTTTAATTCGAATTCCTTGAACTTTGATGGCCTTTTTAACATTAACAACCCTTATTTTGAAGGTATGGTCAATCAAATTTATCTTACGAACTTCAGTTGCACAAAGACAACACCGCAGAAACCGAACCCCCATTTCTTTGGTTCGTTTCTTTGTTTGAACGGTTGCTTAGCAACCCAGTTAACAGTTATGGCTATGTCAGAACGTTGCCTCCATTTTAAGGGACTTTTACCCAAACTTAGGATGTCATGACATCAAAAACGTTCTTCATTCCTTTTCTCAATAATATGATCACTGCTCTTAAAGGATCTCGGATTTAAGTTTTATTTGCTATTACTAGAGCTGATGTTGTGCAGTGTGGCTGCCCTAAAAATTCTCCCCGTACAACATCCATAGCGCAGATTATGTTCTCCTTTGAGATCAGCGAGGGTGTCATCTGAGAAATCAGAAAATAATTATTGCATAAGATTATTTTTCTAACCAACGTTTAATATGTTTGGCCCTATTTGGATTACTAGTAAATTTTACCCGTCTCGACATAGCAGTAAGATGATTGCGGCGATGAAGACAAATAAGACGCATCAGGGATCAACCTGTATACACTCACCAAGTTTCATCCAAATCGGACGAAAGAAATTTGATCTTTGACCTCGATGACCTTGACCTTTAAAAAATGAACCCTTCAAGCTAATATCCGGGGCCGCCCTCAACCTTCCCACCAAGTTTGGTGAAGATGGGCCCAAGGACCTGGGAGGAACAAACAGAAAAAAACCCATGAATTTGACCTTTGACCTCGATGACCTGTGACCCAATTGGACCTATAAATCTTAATCAGGGATCAACCAATACACTCACCAAGTTTCATGCAAATCGGACCAAGGACTGCCGAGATACAGAAATTTGACCTTTGACCTCGATGACCTTGACCTTTAAAAAATGAGCCCCTCGAGCTAATATCCAGGGCCGCCCTCAACCTTCCCACCAAGTTTGGTGAAGATCGGCCCAAGGACCTGGGAGAAGTAGGGGAACAAACAGAAGAAAAAAAACAACAGAAATTTGACCTTTGACCTCGATGACCTTGACCTTTCAAAAAATGAACCCCTCAAGCTAATATACGGGGCCGCCCTCCAACTTCCCTCCAAGTTTGGTGAAGATCGGCCCAAGAACCTGGGAGGAGAAATTTGATCTTTGACCTCGATGACCTTGACCTTTAAAAAATGAACCCTTCAAGCTAATATCTGGGGCCGCCCTCAACCTTCCCACCAAGTTTGGTGAAGATGGGCCCAAGGACCTGGGAGGAACAAACAGAAAAAAAAAAAACATAAATTTGACCTTTGACCTCGATGACCTTTGACCCAATTGGACCTATAAATCTTAATCAGGGATCAACCTGTATACACTCACCAAGTTTCATGCAAATCGGACCAAGGACTGCCGATATAAAGAAATTTGACCTTTGACCTCGATGACCTTGACCTTTAAAAAATGAACCCCTCGAGCTAATATCCGGGGCCGCCCTCAACCTTCCCACCAAGTTTGGTGAAGATCGGCCCAAGGACCTGGGAGAAGTAGGGAACAAACAGAAGAAAAAAAAAACAGAAATTTGACCTTTGACCTCAATGACCTTGACCTTTCAAAAATGAACCCCTCAAGCTAATATCCGGGGCCGCCCTCCACCTTCCCTCCAAGTTTGGTGAAGATCGGCCCAAGGACCTGGGAGGAGTAGGGGAACAAACAAACAAACAAACAGACAAACATTGCTCAAATTATAGTATGATGATAGCCGTTATATCGATTATCCTGTTGAAAGTTGCAAAATTACAGTATTTCTTCTCTGTGGCTCCATGTTGTTAAATCTATAGGGTCACTGAAGAGGCTTAAGTAGCCGAAACCGCGGTATGACCCATTCCCTTTCTCAATAATATGTTTACTTCTCTTAAGGAGTCTCATTTTTCATATAACCACCCAAGTAAGCCATTAAGGCTTATGTGTAGGGATGGTTTAAAACATTTTCTATATTTTAGCAGATACTATGAATAGATTTCTAAATTTTATGTTGGGTTAAAGATGCTTTTCGGAATATGAATTTCAAGGTCTCGTGGTTTACAAATTTAAGAAACTTATAGGAAGGAATGTTTTTTTTTCCTTTCAGTTTAGAAAAATCATTATACGTTACGAACGCATAGGATATAACTGAAATGTTATTTAACCGTCTGCATGCTACATGTAGCTTTTAATCCAGTCATGGTTAATACCTATGTTGGCTTATTTAATTGCACGGCGATGGGTCGGGCGTCAGACTATGATGGTCCCGACTTAAAGCTATTCCTTTTAGCCGGAGCTTCTTGTCTGTTGCTTGGCCCGACGGGGTTCAACTGGTGTTTATATTTTGCTCCGGATTTTCAGTAAGTAGGGATCTCCATCGTGGGTAGCTTACTGCATCTGTGAGTCCTCGTTTTGGATTCATCATGGTGGTTATCATGATTTATTTGTTTTTCCGTGATGTTTGTTTGTTCATTGACTAAGACGAGGACCGAACAACAAGCAAAATGTTGTGAACCACTGCAGAAGCTGCGAGTAAGGTTATCGTCATGTAAAACTATATAGTTTAAGCCCACCGGTAATTTTATGTTACTGATCGTTCCAATGCGATACTTCTATGATGGTTCTTATCATTTTGTTTTGGTGTTGAATTTTTGTGGTGTTTGCGACTTTTGTGCGCAGTCACATGTTAGTTAAGTTTTGGTTTTTGGTAACTGAGTGTCCGCCTGTTGGTAAAATAGCTGCTCACTCGGCTAACGATATGATTTCACGAAAAGTACCTAATTGGTAATTTAGTTGTTTCCGACCTCGGTTTTTGGAGTGGGATTTTTTCTGATTGCGTCATTTCCTGATCATTGCCTACATTTACCTAACATTAATAACGCACAGTTTGATATTTTTCTGTCCTGTTATTTAACATATTTTGTCTTTTATACAGTGGCTGTAAATAGACATGCCTTTTAAATTTACTAGACCAAATATTGGAAACAAACGGTTCTATGTTATCCTGCGAGATAATGAATAAGAAGTGCCATTATGTGTAAGAAATATTCATCTTTCCATTACTTACTTAAGTATCAAATTCAAATATTTACATTTCTTGCTCATTGTAATTACTTTTGATACAATGAGAAAACACTTTGCACTCCATTACCTTATAAAACCTTCCCTTTCGTATCTACAGCTGTATACTAAAGTGAATATGTTTGTTTTGTTTCTTACTTACATATGACTTGTACGGCTGAGAAAATATTCTGAGAAATCACAAATTTATCATCGGTTTTAATTCATTTTTAATCAACGCTTAATATATTTGGCTTCATTTGCTATATGGACTACCCTGTTGAAATTTTCGCAACATTCAGTAATTCTCTTTGGATTCATGTTGCCAGATCTAAAAGGACACTGTCGAGGCTTAAGTTACCGAAACCGCGGTTTGGCGCATGCGTGTTTTCGTTAACATCTTCGCTTCTCTAAAAGATCTTAGTTTTAATTTTTATTCCCTCAGCTTTCGATTTATTTTCTTTGCTTCAACAATTAATTGTCGTTTTGGTTTTTGTTACCAGGTATTAGGGTGGATCTTTGATTCTGATTGCCCTTATTTCTGCTCACTGCTAGCGTTTGGCTGTTTCATGTTGTAGAGAATTCTTGGTTAATTATAGGATCAGTAGGTCCTATAGGAGAGTAAGTTCAATTCGACCAAACTGAATCTGAATAATGTTCCTTTGGTACTAAAGATGTAGCCATTATGTAGTATCATGGAATCGCCTGCATCTCAAGAGAAACCACTAATACTCAGTTTTCGCGTGTGACTCTAAATGTATCATGAAGCGCGTACTCTTTATTACCTTATATCTGTCCTTAAGGACATTCTTTAAAGTGTAGCTTGCACTTGTTGTCATGTTATGTTACACCACCGAAGCCCGATTTGTATTCTGCCTAGTCGCGATAGAAATCATCTGAGCCGTCGAATCTTTTCTATATGACTGTCCATAGTCCGTCATCATCGCACTCATAAACACCGAAGACAAGCCCTATCATATTGTTGCATATGTCAGGTGGTGGTCAGAATTGATGTTTGTGATATCAAGGGGAAGCACGGCAGACGAGCCTGTTGACATCAGGTGTGCAGGAACTGATGTCGATTCGAATAAGTCAGAATATGTTGATACAGATGGTGATTCTCGCGTGGTATGTTCCGTCGAACTAACTGATATGGTCGACTGTGATACATTAGTTGTACCAGTCGTTACAGCTTTGCGTGGTACAGGGGCGCTCAACATTGCCGAAGTAAAAGACTGTCGTCCAACAGAGAGTGCCGAAGTATAAGACTGTCGTCCAACAGAGAGTGCCGAAGTATAAGACTGTCGTCCAGCAGAGAGTGCCGAAGTATATGACTGTCGTCCAGCAGAGAGTGCCGAAGTATAAGACTGTCGTCCAGCAGAGAGTGCCGAAGTATAAGACTGTCGTCCAACAGAGAGTGCCGAAGTATAAGACTGTCGTCCAGCAGAGAGTGCCGAAGTATAAGACTGTCGTCCAGCAGAGAGTGCGAAGTATATGACTGTCGTCCAGCAGAGAGTGCCGAAGTATATGACTGTCGTCCAGCAGAGAGTGCGAAGTATAAGACTGTCGTCCAGCAGAGAGTGCCGAAGTATATGACTGTCGTCCAGCAGAGAGTGCCGAAGTATATGACTGTCGTCCAGCAGAGAGTGCCGAAGTATATGACTGTCGTCCAGCAGAGAGTGCGAAGTATAAGACTGTCGTCCAGCAGAGAGTGCCGAAGTATATGACTGTCGTCCAGCAGAGAGTGCCGAAGTATATGACTGTCGTCCAGCAGAGAGTGCGAAGTATAAGACTGTCGTCCAGCAGAGAGTGCCGAAGTATAAGACTGTCTTCCAGCAGAGAGTGCCGAAGTATAAGACTGTCGTCCAGCAGAGAGTGCGAAGTATAAGACTGTCGTCCAGCAGAGAGTGCGAAGTATAAGACTGTCTTCCAGCAGAGAGTGCCGAAGTATAAGACTGTCGTCCAGCAGAGAGTGCGAAGTATAAGACTGTCGTCCAGCAGAGAGTGCCGAAGTATAAGACTGTCTTCCAGCAGAGAGTGCGAAGTATAAGACTGTCGTCCAGCAGAGAGTGCGAAGTATATGACTGTCGTCCAGCAGAGAGTGCGAAGTATAAGACTGTCTTCCAGCAGAGAGTGCCGAAGTATAAGACTGTCGTCCAGCAGAGAGTGCGAAGTATATGACTGTCTTCCAGCAGAGAGTGCGAAGTATATGACTGTCGTCCAGCAGAGAGTGCGAAGTATAAGACTGTCGTCCAGCAGAGAGTGCCGAAGTATATGACTGTCATCCAGCAGAGAGTGCGAAGTATAAGACTGTCATCCAGCAGAGAGTGCCGAAGTATATGACTGTCGTCCAGCAGAGAGTGCGAAGTATAAGACTGTCATCCAGCAGAGAGTGCCGAAGTATATGACTGTCGTCCAGCAGAGAGTGCGAAGTATAAGACTGTCATCCAGCAGAGAGTGCCGAAGTATATGACTGTCGTCCAGCAGAGAGTGCGAAGTATAAGACTGTCGTCCAGCAGAGAGTGCGAAGTATAAGACTGTCATCCAGCAGAGAGTGCGAAGTATAAGACTGTCGTCCAGCAGAGAGTGCGAAGTATAAGACTGTCATCCAGCAGAGAGTGCGAAGTATAAGACTGTCGTCCAGCAGAGAGTGCCGAAGTATAAGACTGTCGTCCAGCAGAGAGTGCCGAAGTATAAGACTGTCGTCCAGCAGAGAGTGCCGAAGTATATGACTGTCGTCCAGCAGAGAGTGCGAAGTATAAGACTGTCTTCCAGCAGAGAGTGCGAAGTATAAGACTGTCTTCCAGCAGAGAGTGCCGAAGTATAAGACTGTCGTCCAGCAGAGAGTGCGAAGTATAAGACTGTCTTCCAGCAGAGAGTGCGAAGTATAAGACTGTCTTCCAGCAGAGAGTGCGAAGTATAAGACTGTCATCCAGCAGAGAGTGCCGAAGTATATGACTGTCGTCCAGCAGAGAGTGCGAAGTATAAGACTGTCGTCCAGCAGAGAGTGCGAAGTATAAGAAGGTATAAGTATAAGTATAAGACTGTCTTCCAGCAGAGAGTGCCGAAGTATAAGACTGTCATCCAGCAGAGAGTGCGAAGTATAAGACTGTCATCCAGCAGAGAGTGCCGAAGTATAAGACTGTCATCCAGCAGAGAGTGCGAAGTATAAGACTGTCGTCCAGCAGAGAGTGCGAAGTATAAGACTGTCGTCCAGCAGAGAGTGCCGAAGTATATGACTGTCGTCCAGCAGAGAGTGCCGAAGTATAAGACTGTCGTCCAGCAGAGAGTGCCGAAGTATAAGACTGTCGTCCAGCAGAGAGTGCCGAAGTATAAGACTGTCGTCCAGCAGAGAGTGCGAAGTATAAGACTGTCGTCCAGCAGAGAGTGCCGAAGTATAAGACTGTCGTCCAGCAGAGAGTGCCGAAGTATAAGACTGTCGTCCAGCAGAGAGTGCCGAAGTATATGACTGTCGTCCAGCAGAGAGTGCCGAAGTATAAGACTGTCGTCCAGCAGAGAGTGCCGAAGTATAAGACTGTCGTCCAGCAGAGAGTGCCGAAGTATATGACTGTCGTCCAGCAGAGAGTGCCGAAGTATAAGACTGTCGTCCAGCAGAGAGTGCCGAAGTATAAGACTGTCGTCCAGCGGAGAGGGTCAGCTGTACATAAGGATCTTGATGCACTAATATATCTGCAAGTAATTATACTAAAACCAACAGTTTTGCCAAGTTAAATGTCTCGTTCCGTGCAGTTGTGTTTTGATTTATAACAGTGTATCAGGTAAAAGAACTCCATATCCCTGGACAAACAATTAGGCATGCCTACTCAATTCTGACACAATTGAAACGTTTTAAAGAAAGAAAGAAAGAAAGAAAGAAAGAAAGAAAGAAAGAAAGAAAGAAAGAAAGAAAGAAAGAAAGAAAGAAAGAAGAAGGAAAGAAGCAAGAAAGAAAGAAACAAAGAAAGAAAAAAGAAAGAAAGAAAAAATAATTGATAGAAGAGTATTCGAGTATCGAGAAATATTACATATATGTGATATGATCACCTTGCTATATACAAAGTATCCACCAGCGCCAGCTAAACATTAAACAATTACTCCAACAACTACACATGTAATCATTTTCAGTCGACGTCTTCTTTTGGTCTCTGTTTCTCCTATTCTGGATGGTTATTTTTCCATTTCGTCGTTAAAATTTGTCTTTGTTACCAGCTCATAACCTTTAACGCTTTTCCGTTATATCTTTACTAAAAGTTGTTTTGAAACCGGTCACCCTGCCAGGCTATGCTAGTGATTTCTATCCGTTCGTCACCAAGTATTGACAAATAACTTTTTTGTTTCCATTTTGATCTGTTGTCACTGGTTATAGTGACCGATTGGTTGTTGCTACGATCGTTCGGTCCAGACAAAAGATTATACACATGGAAAAAGGTTCGAGTAAACTTTAAACACATAAAAATCAGCTCCTGAAGGAGCTACATGTATATTGGTACCGCTGTTATTGGGTTAATGACCCCTTATGGTGCAATATGGTCCAGAGATGAAAGGACTGTCATAATGAGGTGATTACCTCATCTCTGCAGGGGGCAATAGAGAGGCCCCCAAAGGATAATACATGTGATACACAGTTTATTGGTTTTATGATCACTGATAACCTGTGCAATAAAACTGCCTCCTTCTGCAACCAATATTGATTTTACCTGGTTGGGTCCTTACCTGAATTCAGAGTCAATGTCAGGCCACCAGCTTTTCAAGTGTCCTGTCCCTTATCATTAATCAGCTAATGACCATCAATAGACAGGGAAATATGCCTTTAATCCCAGAAAAGTTTGAAAAATCAAATATGATCCTGTTTTTCAGCGATACTGATTTTAACATGTATCGCCAATCTTGGCCTAGCTGCAGGCCAAAAATACTGAGGTGCTCGATGTTTTGTCTTTGCGCTACAGAGGATGCAATATGCCATGAGTAAAATTCCATCTTACTGGATATGAGTATGTCCATGGATATGCTTCTATACAACACAAACCTAGATTTTGGAATCGTTGTGCAAAGCCATTGTAGCGTTTATTCTCGACGATTTTTAAATAAATGAACAGTTAAAAATATATATTGCCGAAAACTGGTAAGTATTTATTTCACAAACTTTCATACATTTAGATTTAATATCCCAACCCAAAGTCACAATGTAGGATACAAAAAACATCATAAAATGTAAACAAAAGATGTGAAGCACAAGATGACCAGCTCTTTCCGACAGAGGTAGCCATCCAGCCATCAGCAACAATAAGAGCTGTCGCAGGACAGCATAGCTCGCCTGACTTGTGCTTTGTCACTAAATCTATTAAAATCTATGACCCATGACCTTGATCTCAAGGTTTCTCAGGGGGGGGGGGCATGATGGTACAGCATAAAACTCCAAACCAATACACGTATGCAAAATATCAACTTGATCCATCTACATATTCAAGAGATATTGACTTATAAAAACTTTAACCAAAACTTCAACACAAAATTTCTAAGTCCGTGACCTTGATCTAAAGGTGACTCAGGTGGGTCATGATGGAACTAATATCTATCAACATGCAAAGTATCAACATGATCCATCTACATATTCAAAAGATACATGTACCTAGACTTACAAAAAAACTGTAACCAAAAACGTTAACACAAAATTTCTAAGTCCGTGACCTTGACCTAAAGATCACTCAGGTGGGTCGTGATGGCACAGCATAAAAATTCAGACCAATATCTATCAAAGTGCAAAGTCTCAACTTGATCCATCCACACATTCAAGAGATATAGACATACAAAAACGTTAACCAAAAATTTAACACAAAATTTCTAAGTCCGTGACCTTGACCTCAAGGTCACCCGCGTGGGTTGTGATAGTACAGAATAAAACCTCAGACCAATATCTATCAACGTACAAGTATCAACTTAATCCATCCATATGTTCAAGAGATACAGACTTATAAAACCTTTAACCAAAAACTTTAACATTAGAGCAACGCCGACGCCGACGCTAACGCTAACGCCAACGCTAACGCCGATGCCGATGCCGGTGTGACTGCAATAGCTCTTCCTGTACTTTCGTACAGGCGAACAAAAAGGTATCGAGCAAAACAGACAGACAAACAGACAGACAGACACACAGACAGACACACAGACAGACACACAAACAGACAGAATCTATCGGTTACATAAACCAAACGGCGTTGAAACTGTCAGTATAGAAATTAGCACGAGAGCCTTAATCGTTTGACGGATCCAGAGTCTTAGCCCTTAGTCGCCCTTAGAACTGCATAAAATGTTTTCTTCTTATGATGATGAAGTTCAAATAACTACAAAATGTAGAAGTATGTGGCAAAACACCTGGACAGGAAAGAGAGCCATAAAAGAGTGCTAATAAATTTAATGCCCTAGGTATAATTTTTAATACAGATCTAGATCAGATGATTAAGGAAAACTATGTATCCAAAATAATATGGGATAAAAGATCATTTTCACCAATAGGAAAAATTACAGTTATAAACACCTTCATGATTTCAGCATTTAACCATTTGTTTTCATGTCTTCCTAACCCAAATAAAAGGGTAATAGACCATATAAACAATATCCCAAAAGTCCCGTTACACATACATTTTATTCTGAACGCATAGCAGGAACGAAAAACAGTTTCTCATGCAGAATAATTTGCCATATTGGAATTTATTTGCTGTACATCATGATACACACGCCAATGTCCTCACTGCTACAGTTACCTTGGTAACCATGAGTAGGCATGACCGGAGCAGGTCAAATTATGCAAACTGTTTTCGCAATTTCTATTTTTCGCAATCTGCTAAATCAACATAGGTATAATGTGATCATTTATAAGAATATACTAGCCTAACAACCATCCTATGAGCATCATTTAGTGATAATGTTATGGAATTTGAGAATGATTTGATTGTTTGGGGGACAAATAAAAAAGCATACCTATAAAAATTCAATGACAAAATTACGACGTCAGCAAAAACATGCGGAGCAAAAATACAGGGTTGTTATATTTAAATATCTAAAATATAATCTTTAATAGAAACCAAGCAAATGTTTAGCTTGATATCAGTTTGTGACTTCAATGCTATTACATAACACCTACTTTTAAATAGATATATCAGCTAACAGTAATATTACTTGACCTAATGAAACATGGGAAGTAGTTAACAGTGGATGGCATTTCGTTAATTATTCTTATTTTGCATGGCTGATATTTATAGCATTATTTTGAAGATTGGCTTATAAATATTTTACATATATTTCCAATTATACACTACAGTATCATTTAGCTAAATATAAATCCAATTTTGAAATAGATTTTTTTTGTTTGTAGTGAATTAATCCAAACGACAAAACATTAAGAAAAGATCAAAATTAACGGCAACGTCATTAGACCTGCTCCGCGGCAGTAGGGGATCAAGGGTTCAAACTTGGTGAACAAATGCATGTAGCAGTACGAAAATTTGCCCCCAAAGCCCTTAGATATAGTACTTGGTGATCATATGTGTTGTAAGCTCTGGCATGCTGTTATTGTGACAAAACAGTGAGTGTAATGAAACTTTCGGGACAACCCTCGTAATTGCTTCCAACTATAATGAAGTCACTAAGTTTCAAAACCAATGGAGCCTATGCCAAGAATTAATTGACGATATTAATTAAACTTTAAGCAGTACCAAACATGTATAGAGATAGATTAAAAACAAAACATGTATATCAAGCAAAGCATTGTCCTGTGCCCCGCCTCCTCCCCACTTCTTGACTGTGGCTGCCAAGCCAAAATAACCTGAACAGTATTATCAATTTAATACAAGAGTAATTCATCAATATGCTTTATCACTTCGTGACTATTTTGTATCGTTTTAATTATATACATGTATTATACAAGAATGGTTGATTGGATGAGTCGTGCACTACCAAAAAGGAAAGAGAGCAAAAGCTACTGATATTGACAGCTCCTTTGAATAACAGTAAACTTTAAGGTAGTCTTTGAGCTTGCCTATACTGTTACCGTAAAAAAGTACAAGTAGGCAAAGATCAGGAAAATGCGCATAAATACTTTCAAAGAAACAATTGACAGTTTAGAAGAAACTAGTATATGGAACTGAACTAGACCATTATTATCATCACCATTAACATTGCAACCACATTCACAATCATCATTATCATCAACAAAATAATTTTCACAATAGAATTCAGTATGTTTACCTATTTTATGAAGATTCCTCCTTAAAATATCAATACTTCCTCTGACAGTGTTCATGGTAAGATCAAATACTACATTTACTGTTATGTTTTAAGGACATGTCGATCATCTAACTTGGTCTCTTTGATGTTTAAATTTTAAACTGGATATGCCACTTCCCAGCAGGACTGCTTTTGTTTTCTGACCACGTTGTTTGCCGCACACTTCTGCATTTTGTAGTAATTGATAAGTTGACAGCGGCAGTACTTTTTGACAGTCATTTACAAGTGCTGTACAGTTAATGTGACGGATTAAGCTGTAACATCATTTTTGTTTCTCTAAGAGAATACCCGGTGTTACGGTTGTTTCGGTACCATTCCCACCAGTTTATACCGTTCGCACGAATTTGTTCATCGGTGTGATACCTTCCGTTTAGGTTAGCATCGCCACAACTATCGTACCACCAGGCGCCTCCGTTAGTATTAGCGCAATCAGAACCACTGTTATCATTGTCCATGTCTTTTGTACTGAACATGTGTCCATCTGTTTTCATTGAATCAAACGCATCTCCAGAGTAGCCGCTGATAGTCAGGCGGTAGCCGTCGTCTTCGTCAGCTATCTTGAAAGTTTCATATTTTGCGTGCTTTGTTACATGGTATCTGTCCTTCAGAATAATCTTCAACGTGTAATTTGCATTGGTTGTCATTTGGTGTATGGCATCATTGCCTAACCAGAACTCACCATTTACATCACCAAAGCCTGATTTGTAGTCTGCCCACTCTCGATAGAAGTCGACTGAGCCGTTATATCTTCTCTGTATGACTGTCCATAGTCCGTCAACATCGCACTCACAAAAGGCAAAGATAAGTCCTGTCACGTTGGTGCAAATATCAGGTGATTCACTTGGACAAGGGTCAAAATAATTATTTGTCGTTGAGATGTTTAGAGTTATCGCAGAAGTCATTCCTGTTGAAGTTGATTGTTTAGGATGTGATGTCACTTTGTCAACTGTAGACGTTTGCGTAGTAGAAGATGCAGATTTTGTGGTAGCTTTGTCGGTCTGAGTAGATAAAATCGCTTCTGACGGTGTGCCCATTGAAGAAGGCATAGATGTTACGGTTGTAGTTGTTTCTGAGCTTGTTGTGGCTGTTTGTGTAGTTGATCCCATTGTGTCTGATTCAGTCGGAGTGGTTGAAACGGAAGCCGTCGATGCTTGTAGTGTTAAAGGTCCGTTTGTAGGCACGCTTAATGTGATCAACTCCGTTGAATAATAAAAGTAAATTGTGTCAGCGTTGTTTGATACCGGGGAGATTAAGGTTGACATTGTCGGCGTAAGAGACGGAGTACCAGCCAACCTTCCAGCAGAGAGGGACGGTTGTGAAGAGCTTGAACCATTGTCTTTCACCTGTAAGTAAAGAAAGTATTAACGGTTTTCATCCAACGGTCCACAGTCTTTATTTCAAAACAAATTGTAGCTATGAAAACGGTTGAGGGTGAGGTTATGGCCATGTGAAATCGATTTAAGCCCGTCAGTAACTTTTTGTTACTGATCGTTCCAAGTCGATACTTCTGTGGTGGTTCTTTTTGTTTGATGTCTTGGTTTTTAATATTTTTGTGCTGTTGGCGCATTATGTATGTTTTCATATTTTTAGTTAAGTTAATGTAACTGATTGGCCACCTATTGGGAAAAATAGCTGCTCATTCGGCTTACGAAATGTTTTCATGGTATAGGTACCTGATTGTTAGCTTCTTTTTTCCCACCTCGGGTTTTTGGAGTGGGAATCTTTTTCTGATTGCGCCTTTTCCTGATCTTTGCCTACTTGTGCCTTGTTAAACGGCCGTTGGCTCTTGTTACAATCATGTAAATATGTAGAGCAGAATACTTAGTGAGAGTATCAGAAAATCATCATCTGTTTAGATTCACTTATTCATTTTCTAACAAACGTTTACATGCGCGGATCCAGAAAATTTTCTCAGGGGGGTTGGGTCCAGCGAGATCAGCGAGGGTATTCTGAGAAATCAGAAAATCATTATGGGCTTAGATTAATTTTCTAACAAACGGTTAATATATTTGGCCCCATTTGGATTTTTCTAGCCTTTGTGTCGATTCGTATTACCCTGTTGAAATATTCAAAATTACAGTAATTTTCTTTGGCTCCATGTTGCCAAATCTATAGGGTCACTGATGAGGCTTAAGTGACCGCGGTATCGCCCACCCCCTTTTCATTAATACATGTATGTTCACTATTCTTAAAGTATCTAAGTTTTATTTTATTTGCTATTACTGCGGTTGGTATTGTGCCGTGTGGCGGCTCTAAAAAGTCTCCCAGTACACCATCGACAGTGCAGAGTTTATCTTCCTTTTGGCCCTTTGATATCAGCGAGGGTATCCTGACAAATCAAAAAATGATTATCGGTTTAGATTCATTTTCGGACCATAGTTTAATATATTTGGTCTCATTTGGATTATACTAGACTGGTTGGCAGAAAACTATCTCGCGATACAGGACTACCACCGATGGGTATATGAAAACGACGTCTCTGAATCTGTTCTTACTCTGAAATCATGGGCCCTGAAGGAATCCGAATTTCAGACTGTCGCCGCCGAAACAGTTCATGGGGTAAATGGTAGCATCACAGATGCGTCATCAACTCAAGTGAGTAGGTACAGGAATCCGCGAACGTTCTTTGGAGACCAAGCTGAGAGCCAAGCTATTCTGACATCGCAATGCCGTTTATGCGGAGAACGCCATGGCATTTGGAAATGCAATGACGTTTTACAGAAGAGTGTTCCAGAAAGATGGAACATCGCTAAACGACTACAGTTGTGTTACCGTTGCTTGGCAGAGGGACATACAGGAAAATCATGCACAAGAACTCGCGTGTGTGGAGAAAACGGATGCCTTGAAGTGCACCACAAGCTATTACACCGCCGTGAAAATATCCCGTATCATCAGAGAAATATTACCTATTCTACTAATCGAAACCACAACGGAAGTAATGAATCACACGTCACAACCAGTTCCTCAACGGAGCATGTTTCCGGCACGGAGGGGAAGGAACTAGCGCACGAGACAACGATTACATCACGCGATAATGTAGCCACCGACTTTATAGCTCTTCGTACAGTTCCGGTCGTGCTCTAAAATGGCAGTCGTTCATTGCACGTGAACGCCCTACTGGACGACGCTAGCACCAAAGCATACATCAACGCTGATGTTGCTGCAGAAAGGTACAAGTAGGCAAAGATCAGCAAAAGGCGCAATCAGAAAAAGATTCCCACTCCAAAAACCGAGGTGGGAAAAAACCAAACTAACAATCAGGTACTTATACCATGAAACATATCGTAAGCCGAATGAGCAGCTATTTTCCCAATAGGTGGCCACTCAGTTACCTTAACTTAACTAAAAATATGAAAACATACATAAGGCGCCAACAGCACAAAAAATTTTAAACACCAAGACATAAAACAAAAAGAACCACTACAGAAGTATCGACTTGGAACGATCAGTAACACAAAGTTACTGGCGGGCTTAAACCGGTTTTACAGGTACCTAACCTCACCCTCAGCTTCTGCAGTGGTTCACAACATTTAGTTAGTTCTTCGGTCCTCGTGGTGAATCTCTAACTAGTCAATGAATCATCAAGAACAAACAAATAAATCATGATAAACATCCTGATGAATCAAAAACCAGGACTCACAGATTGAGTAAGCTGCCCGACGATGGAGATCCCTGGGCGCCGAATAACCTACTAACTCCGGAGCAAAAGAAAAACACCAGTTGGACCCCGGTGGGCCAAGCAACAGACAAGAAGCTCCGGCCCCAACCAACTAAAATGAATAGCTTTAAGTCGGGGCCATCATAGAGTCTGACGCCCGACCCACCGGCGTGCAATTAAAGAAGGCAGCATAGTTATCAACCATGATTGGGTTAAAAAATAAGCATGCAGACTGTCGCAGAACTGGGTATACAGGGAACCACTGACACAGTAACTGTGAACGTTTTGAATGGACAGGTGAAGACTTGAAACAAGCCCAATTGATGTCGAATTGAAAAGAAAGTGTAAATGGTAACTTGAGTCGGAAAATCACTGCATTCACAGCCAACCGAGTTACAGGTAACATGACAGCGTTTGACTGGAACCAGTGTATTCAGCAGTGGCCACATCTTAAACACATTCAATTCCCAGTCGTCGCTGAGAGACCGATAGTTGACGTATTAATCGGCGCTGACTGTGCGGATCTCCACTGTGCCATCAAGGAAGTTCAAGGCAGGTCGGGGGAAACCGATTGCCAGGTTGACACCGTTGGGCTGGACATGTGTCGGGTGTCCGGGGTCGCATTTTAAGAATTGCTACAAACAAATTTTGCAAATACATATTTTGCTAAGGATCAATCTGGTATCGAAGAATTGAATGTCAACATAAAGCGTTTTGGGAGATTGATGATTCCATAGGCTGGTAAAGATTCACCAATCGTACGATACGAAGATAAGTCAGCCATGACAACCGTCCAGAATTCACTTTCCTTTGAAAATGGGATGTACAGAGTCGGCATACCTTAGAAAGGTGAGAAACAGATGTTGTCCGATAACTACAGCATGGCGATGCGCAGACTGACAAATACTGAGAAAAGATTGGAAAGATCTCCACGCGTCGCGACCGCATATAATAAAACAATATGCCAATATATTGAAAAAGGTTACTTAGTGGCCACCTGTTGGGAAAATAGCTGCTCATTCGGCTTACGAAACGTTTTCATGGTGTGGGTACCTGATTGTTAGTTTGGTTTTTTCCCACCTTGGTTTTTGGAGTGGGAGTCTTTTTCTGATTGCGCCTTTTCCTGATCTTTGCCTACTTGTACTTTTTTTACATACGACAAATTTCCAAAAGTGAACACTCCTCTACAAGATGGTATCTCCCGCATTTTCCAGTTGTGCGGCCAGACAAGGAAACCACAAAGACACGAATCGTGTTCGACGCATCAGCAACATGTGAAGGAGTTTCCTTGAATGATGTCATATATCAAGGTCCAAAATTGCAAAGAGATTTATTTGACATTCTGCTTCGTTTTCGGCGATTTCCAGTAGCAATGGTTTGCGATATCGCTGAAATGTATCTTCGGATAGGCTTACCAGAAGACGATAAACCGTATCATCGAGTCCTCTGGAGGGGAACAGACAAAAGCAAACCACCAGATGTATATGAATTCGACAGAGTCGTGTTTGGTGTCAACTCCTCACCGTTTCAAGCTCAGTTCGTCCTACAGCATCATGCCCAAAAACACAAAATTGATCTCCCTTTGGCAGCAGAAACTATACAGAAATCAACGTATATGGACGATTCAATGGATTCTGTGTTTGACGAAGATCAAGGCATACAATTGTACAAGGAGCTATCCAATTTATTAACCAAAGCCGGCATGCATGCTAGAAAATGATTATCAAATTCACAGAAAGTATTGTCGGAAATTCCAATCCAAGACCGGAAGTCAGAGGTAGATTAAGACTGCGATCAGCTACCCTGTGCAAAAACACTGGGCGTTTGGTGGTTAGCATACAAAGACATTTTCACCTTCAGGGAGTGCGCACCAGACGACAGCATGCTGTTCACAAAACGCACCTTTCTAAAGAAAATTGCAACACTGTTTGACTCAATAGGTTTCCTGGCACCCTTTACGATTCGCGCTAAAATCCTTATGCAAGAAATGTTGACCAGTGGCCTGGATTGGGATGAGAATCTGACTGAACCGCTGACAAAGTCTGCCTGTGCGTGGTTTGACAAGCTAGAGAATTTGAGGTTGGTGCAAGTTCCGAGATGTTTTTTGAAGAACGGTATGTTGGCATGTGCTACGTCGTTGCACACATTCGTCGACCTTTCAGAAGACGCCTATGGAGCTGTTGTGTAAACCAGGTGTATCTATGGAGATGAATCGGTCTCGAGCACAGTCATAGCCCCAAAGACACGTGTTGCTCCTTCAATGGCTACAAGTATACCACGTTTGGAATTGATGGCTGCTGTGGTCGGACTAAGACTCACTACCAGGATAAACGAAGTACTTGAGCTGCCAATGAGTAGCTGCTGTTTTTGGTCTGACAGCTTAAACGTTCTATGGTGGATCCGTGGTCGTAGTCGGGAGTTCAAGCCCTTCGTAGCAAACAGAGTTGGTGAGATCCAAACATCTACTAGTCCCGACCAGTGGAGGTACGTGCCGACAGATCTTAATCCAGCAGATATTTTAAGCAGAGGCATGAGTGCAGCTGACCTTGTAGACTGTCATATATGGTGGAGGGGACCAGAATTTCTGCTCCAGAAGGAAGACGTGGCCAGTTTGCAAAGTTCCTCCACAGAAGCCACCAGGAGATGACGAAATGAAGAGTAGTTCCAGATCAAAACAACTACAGTCGACAAGCGAGCGTTCAGAGGCTGATGGTGAATCAAACTATGCCTTTGTCACATTGGGTGAAGGGGTATCTTTTCCAGTGGACCCTACTCGTCACTCGAGCTGGCTGAAAATCAAGAGAATATTAGCTTGGGTTAATCGCTTCGCAGACAATTGTCGTAGAATAGCATCAGACAGGACATTTGGCGAGTTACAATCGAGTGAGCTGAAGAGAGCAGAAACTCAGCTAATCAGATATGCTCAGAGCACGGAGTTCTCGAAAGATTGGAATGCATTGTCAAACGGAAGATCAATACCATCGGGTAGCAAGCTTATCGGTTTACAACCGAATCTGGACGATGATGGTTTGATTCGGTCAGATGGACGACTGAAACATGCTAAATTCTTGTCATTCGATGTAAGGTATCCAGTCATACTCCCCAGACAAAGCTGGTTTACCAAACTGATCGTCAAAGACTATCACGAAAAGGGGAACCATGCATCTGGTACCAACCAAACATTGGCAGCAATATCCACACGGTACTGGGTTATATCTGGGCGTGAAGCTATACGGGAGTGGGAGAAGAGGTGTTCCGAATGTAGACGAAGAAAAGCGAAAGCGTGTAAGCAAATCATGGCTCCATTGCCTCTTTCTCGACTGAAGACATCAATCAGAGCCTTCACTAGAACGTCAGTGGTCTATGGTGGACCATTTACAACAATACAAAGCCGAGGAAGACGTCGACAAAAGAGGTATTTATGTCTCTTCACCTGCTTAGCCACGAGAGCGGTCCATTTGGAAATGTCGTTCTCACTGGATACAGATTCCTTCTTAAATGCATTTTATAGAATGGCCAGTAGGAGAGGGCTACCGGATGAGGTGTATTCCGACAACGGAACCAACCTAAAAGTAGCAGATAAGGAGCTAAAACAGTTGCTGTCCCAGTTAGGACCAGGCAAGATCAACGAATCACTCGCAAACAAAGGTGTGGCGTGGTACTTCAATCCACCTCTAGCACCTCACTTTGGTGGAGTGCACGAAACGATGATAAAAGCGGCGAAAAGGGCTATGAACGCTATTTTGGGGAACGCAGACATAACAGACGAATAGTTATTATCGGCCATTGTCGGTGCTGAGGCACTGATAAATTCCCGACCGCTGACTTACCAATCAGCAAACACTACAGATGATATACCGTTGACGCCTAACCATTTTCTACATGGGCAAATGGGCGGTCAGTTTGCCCCGACATCGGTAGATAACACCAGTTTCAACCCACGGAAACGTTGGCGCCGAGTTCAAGAGCTCGTGCGTTATTTCTGGCAGCGCTGGCTGTGAGAATGGTTGCCGGGACTCAGCAGTCGGAAAAAGTGGAACCAGGAACGCCGGGATCTACATACAGGAGAAATCGTGTTGGTGATGTCGACTGACACAGCGCGTGGACGTTGGCCGCTTGGAAGAGTTACAGAGGTCTACCCCGGGCCAGATGGACGAGTTGAGCGCGAAGGTACAGGTGAGGCAGAATTCCATTACACGACCCATCATGAAGCTATGCCCACTTGAATGTGATTGGTAGATGACATTAGAACTTTATCTTGAACGCATCCATACTGGAGGAAAAACTGTTCAGAAACTTTAAATTAACTTTTATATTAGCTCATGTATCTCGTACACTTTATACAACAGTGTATATCTTGTTTAATCTTACATTCAACATAGAAAACTATATACAATTAAAATATTTTTCAAAATAGACATTTTGAGGAGGGGAAGAAATGGTCGGCAGAAAACTATCCTCTCGCGATACAGGACTTTAGTAACGCCGGATGTTCATCACGTAACGCCGGTTGCTAGGTTTTGATTATTGACGTTACCACCAAGTTTTTAATCGTAGTTGTATAATCGTAAGAAGCAATAAAAATAGTAAACATCGTATATCGTAATCGGAGTCCACATTGTATTCTGTTTCCATCATCGGGAAAACCTTCAAATCATCAACTTTATGTCGACAACCATGCTGAAATATGCAAAATGACAGGAATTCTCTCTTTGGTCCCATGTTGCCAAATCTATAGGGTCACTGAAGAGGCTTAAGCGGCCGAAACCGCGGTATGGCCCACCCTTCGTCTCATTAATATGTTCACTTCTCTTAAAGGAGCTCAGTTTTATTTATATTTGCAATTACTCCAGCTGGTATTGTGCCGTGTGGCGGTCCTAAAAGATCCCCCGTACATATTCCATAGTGCAGATCATATATTCCTTTTGGTCCTTTGAGATCAGCAAGGGTATTCTGAGAAAATCAGAAAGTTATTTCTCAATTTTAATGTTATTAAATAGTGCAGTGCAGATTATATTTTCATTTTTGTCCTTTGAGATCAGTGAAGATATTCTGAGAAATCAGAAATTTATTAACTCCTTA
Source organism: Rugalucina vietnamica (assembly GCA_964017185.1). Lineage (NCBI taxonomy): Eukaryota > Metazoa > Mollusca > Bivalvia > Lucinida > Lucinidae > Rugalucina > Rugalucina vietnamica. The sequence continues at coordinate 8,885,426 of OZ024878.1, forward strand.
CCAAAGTTTAATATATTTGGCCCCAATTGGATAATACTAGTCTTTGTATTGACTACCTTGTTGAAAGTTGCAAATTCAAAGTCCAATATAATTATGTATGGCTCCATGTTGCCAAATCTAAAGGGTCACTGATGAGGCTTGAAAAGACGAAGCCGCGGTATGACCCACCATATTCACATTAATATGTTCACTGCTATTAAAGGATCTGTTGTAATTTTAATTTAATTAGTCCGGCACGAATAAGGCATATTTTTGATGGACCTGGAAGTCGGGTATAAAGTTTTTTTCTTGATGGGTTCTTGTAGATAAGACATTGCCATTCAAGATTCTGGATGATGACAGCCTGTCATCATTGAGCATTTTGAGAAATTCAAGATGACATCCAAGATGTCTAAAACGATGAAAATACATATGGTTTACTATACAGTTTGCCCTCAAAATGAATAAAAATGCTATGTTGCCTCACAACTTTATTAGGTATTAACTTAACTGTCTTTAGTTAATGCTTTCTGGTTTAAAAACCAAGGATGGCATCCAAGATGGCTGCCAAAATAAGATTTTTTTTTTCTTAAGATTTCACGTTTTACCAATATTTATTTTCACATTTTTTATACAATTGAGCTTCTTCTAGATCAGAAAATGACACAATAGAATCAAAATAATTAACTCGTGACATCATGGAGTCTTGTCAGTAATTCAAGATGGCATCCAAAATCTCTACCAGTTACAGATTTCCAACTACATGTATGAGTTAATTACACTGATACGAAAGTGAATGTTTGTTTGTACACTGGGGAGACTTTTGTAAAAAAAACAAAAATCTTATTTATGAGTCGTGTCGTGTATGACTTGTTCTATATTCCAGCTTAGCTACTTTACTGACAGTGTATTGATTGATATAGCTTCAGAACAAATTGACAGGGCTCAGATCTAGAAGATATAACCTGTAAAAAATCAACAGCATTGGTCAGCGAGGGTATTCTGAGTAATCAGAAATTCATTATTGGTTTAGATTCATTTTCTAACCATTTTATATATTTGGCTCTGTTTGGATAATACTAGTCTTTTGATCGACTATCCTGTTGAAAGTTACAAAATTACAGTATTTCACTTTGGCTCCATTTTGCCAAATCTAAAGAGTCACTGAAGAGTTTTAAGTAGCCGAAACCACGGTTTGGCCCATTCCTTTTCTCATGAATATGCTCACTGCTCTTAAGGGATCTCATTTTTATTTGATGACAAGAATGTCACTATCAATTTTGCAACTGCATTGGATGAAATTATGACAACGCATAGTGAAGGTCATGCATACCTTGAAAATGGTCCTTCATCTGAAGGATGTGCAAAGGATCATTTAAGGATCTACATCTGCAGATATTGGTGTTACACACTTAAATGCGAAAATCTATGTAAATTGTGTCAAACTCTAGGGAGTATACAATGTAGATCAATGTCCGGGGGAAATTACTATTCACAGACCCACACAAAGCCATCTAATAAAGGTGCAGAAATACACACCTTAATGCAAGCGTTGACATAAATATTGTCCAAGTCAACAGAGTGTGAAAATCAGATCAAGTATACCATGTCGAGGTACATGCTTCAAACGTATATCAATGACAGATTAACATGTGTGGTTACACAATCCAAGTGTAAGCCTCAACATTTATGATTTCAAAGCCAAAAGTGTAGCTTGAAATGATACATCAAGGATTTCAAGTCTATGAATGTGCCTAATAGTATTTCAGAGAGTAACACTTTCAGCCAGCGAAGTAATTTGACATTAATTTGGTAAGTCAGAGGAGCATGAAATATATGTCAAGGGCACAAGCTGAAGTGTGTGCTTGAAAAATACATGAAGGACAAGTACTAAAATGAGCAGGGTTTCAAAAATTACATCTAAGTTACTCATAAACACACTTAAATGCTAGACGAAACATAGTATGGCAAACACTGTCAAACTAAATGGAATATACAAAACAGACCAAGAAAACCTGGTCAATATGCATACTTGACAGTAAATCTAGCCTATGAAAAATTGAACTCCTATATCAACCTGTGCTTTAAGCAGATGCAATAAAACCGCATATATCCAGGACGCAGTCTAAAGATTTATGTATTGCTTTGTTGTAACCACAGCGCTATGTGGCGCTATGACTGTCACTTCGAAAATGCAACGTAGTTGATTTAGGAAGGCGGCCTGGTGGTCATCGAGAGGTACAATTAAATGTGCAGGGGTAAAGTTTGCTCTCATTTGTCAGCCACCAAAATGACTCTGGCAACATAATTGGCAAATCTGATTTTAAAACATGCTGGCAAATGGGCATGTTTGACATTTTCAGTTATTAAGGAACTTAAAGTATGGAAGCGTGCAATAGTAACTAATCCTTATAGAGCATGAGCGTTATTTTAATCAGGTGTTCAGCAATATTTTATACTTAGTCTGTTGGCTTCATGTCTATGGTAGTTCTTGCTTTCAATTGATACCAGGAATTCTGAGGTGTTGAGCTTAAAGTAACAAAAACATACATCAGTGTCTATCTGGTACACAAGGATACTATTGACCAGACATACTATGTGAGCGCCATCTACACAGTGAAGTTCTTGTTCAGTTTTTCATTAGTATTCCTAAGAGTAAAAAAGTTTATAATGATACATTAAAATCAGAAATAGACAAAAGTTTCAAACGTGTATGAATTAGAAAAATGTTTATAATGTTTAAATGTTCTGACAGCCATCTTGTATTCCATATTGTACTCAAGCCTTAAAAAGGTAACTAATGTTAGACATGTCAATATGTACCAAATACTAGGACAAAATAGCAGTTTTATTCTGTTACAGACAAATCATAAAACTGCACATAAAATTATTTTCAGATGTCTACTTGATTTTGTTAAATTGTTCAATGCTGACAGGGTGTCAGAAGTTGAATTTTCTATTGACAAGGTCTTACATACACATTTATAAAGAAAATTAAACTTAATAGGTCATTTTCAGGCCTAATTGATCAAAATGTGTTCAAAATGTGTATGCATAAGAAGTTCAAATATGTATTTATTGTATAGACATTAAAATTTGCCAAGGAATCTTATTTTGGCGGCCATCTTGGATGTCATTTTTGATCTTTAAACCAGGAAACAATAAATTATGTCAGATATAATAATACCTGCTAAAGTTTTGAGGAAACATAGCATTTCTATTCATTTTTAGGGGCATATTGTATAGTAGTATGTGTATTCTCATTCTTTTCTGACATCTTGGACGCCATCTTGAATTTCTCAAAATGCTCAATGATGACAGGCTGTCATCATCCAGAATCTTTAATGGCAATGTCTAACCTACAAGAATTTGTAAAGAAAAAAACTTTATACCACAATTCCAGGTCAAATTGATTTTGTGCCGGACTAAATATAATAGACCTTTAATGTTTTTTTCTTTTGTATGTATAATGGAACCATGGGATACAGTAAAATTCTTTACAATTACTTGCTCAGTAATGAGATAAGGTCGAAGAAAAAAAAACACCTAAAGATAAATAGCATTATGCTTTGTATGATCACCTTTCTATATATCAAGTATCCACCAGCTCCGGCTAAACATAAAAACACGGCTCCCACAACTGCACATGCGACCTTTTTAAGTCGATATCTTCTTGCGGCCACAATAATTCCATTAACTTCTTTTACTGAAACTGAGCGTTCCATTTGACTCATCTTAGAGCTTTATTGAACTACTTGAACAATTTTTAAGTTTGTTCGTTCATATTTAAGCCACTGCATGAGAAAACCAACAATTTGCATAGGCGAAAACAAAGGCGCAGATCAGCTTCGCAGTAACTGCGAAGCTGATCAGCGCCTTGGTTTTCGCTACACGGATAGTGCAATTTCTCTTCTTCTTAAATCCAAAATTTCAAGCTTCTAGCCTGCTTCCGAAGCTGTACAGGCCGATTCGTGTCGGACCTGGTCGGAAACCAAAATTGTTGGTTTTGTCATGCACAGACTCATTTAAGGTTAGACTTCCGAGAATGTGTTTGCATTGGTGAAATTGCCTGTTCACGATTAGTGCACAAAATATAGACATAAAACGACACTAATGATAGCTTAAAGAGAAGTACTACATAATGGTAAGTTTGTTTGTTTTTTTTTTTTTTTCATGAAAAAACCTATTTGAATTTGCATGAAAGCCTTCCATAGATCTGTCTGCTCAACAAAACAGGTAATTTTGCGTTAGTTTTCTTATTTTTGCTCAAAACATAGATTGCGGGTACATTTTAGAAGCGCCTCGCCGAGGCGGTTTTAACGAGTACCCACAATCTATGTTTTGGAGCAAAAATGTGAAAAATAGGTATACCCTGCATACCCCAGTTTTAGTATATAAAAGTTGGGTTTAAGGGGGGTATTTATTCACTGACTTGTTTTCGTGATGATGTGTAACAAAGAAACAGGGCATGGCGAACATGGTAGTTTGTTACTTTGATGGAATAATGCATACTAGTCATACTCTCTTATTAGGTAGGCGATTGTAAACAAACGTACTTTCTTATTATATGAATAAAACCTTTGGACACTTGTAATGAAAAAGAAGTAGTTACGATTTGTAAAGATGAATACTGTTTCAAAATGTTGGTTCCAAATTCAAATATTGACATTTTTCCTCATCATCATAAGTGAAATTTGAAGGCCTTTGCACTACACTACCTTTAAAAAAAACTTAACTAATTGCCTATAATCGCATCTTTACAAAAACGGCAAGGTTCAATCTGTTGAGTGTCTATGGTGAAAACTACGGACTGTCTGCTTCATGTGTTTTTGTTAGAAAATGGCTCGAAGTTACAGACTACAAGAAATTCGAAACGAAAGATAGAAGTCTATGAAACCTTTCTTCAACAAATCAAATTGTGACAAAATAGAGATGTTTTTTCAAACATAGCTCAAGAATGAGCCTTGCATGCAAGTTTGATTCAGCACTGCTGACATCTTCAAGCATGCACTTCAGCCTGATTTTCACAGAAGAACCAATTTCAAGTCAAATTTGTTTTATAATACGGACTTCGGGGTTTATATGGAAAATGCAAAAGGTGTGCCATTGACTATTGTAAGTCATTCACTGTTTCAAATTTCTTGTAGTCAGAAATTTCAGAACATTATTTAAGAAGAAAACAAATGAGGCTAACATTCTTGCTCCCAGAGAATGGCCATTGAATTGGGTCCAACTTGGAATGTTTACACTAAGCTGATGGAAAGTTATACATTGATGCTTGTCAAATTTTGAGTAGTATATATTGGATAAAAATAAAACTGAGGTCCTTTGAGAGCAGTGAACATTAATGAGAAAGGGGATGGGCCATACCATTGTTTCAGCTACTAAAGCCTCGTCAATAACCCTTCGGATTTGATAACATAAAGCCGTCAACCGAGAAGTCGATACAACGACTATCATTATCAAAATGGAGCGAAATATATTAAATGATAGTTAAACAATGTATCTAATAAAAATAAAACTGAGATCCTTTAAGAGCAGTGAACACATTAATGAGAAAGGGGATGGGCCATACCGAGGTTTCGACCATTAAAGTCTCGTCAGTGACCCTTTAGATTTGGCAACTTGGAACCAAAGAGAGTTACTGCAATTTTGCAACTTTCAACAGGGTAGTCGATACAAAGACTACTATTATCTAAATGGGACCGAAAACCGATAATGATTTTCTGATTTATCAAATTATCCTCGCTGGTCCTCAAAAGAACCAAAAGGAAAATATAATCTGTAGTATGGACGATGTGCAAGGAAACATTTTAGGGCCAATACACGATACAACACAGCTGCAGAAATAGCAAATAAAAATTGAAACTGAGATGCTTTAAGAGCAGTGAACATATTATGCACCAGTCATTTGTATCGCCAGCTACCCTAGGGCCGGGGAATAGCGGGGCTTTAAACTTTTCAAGTTTTAAAGCCCGGCTAAAAACCCGGCACTGCGGGGCCAGATTTATAGTAAAATCCCCGCTTAAAGTCCCGGCTCACCGCAGACTGACAATAATGTGGAACAACAGCTGGGAGCTGTTCTGCTGAAACAGTAACATAAGAGAATGGCTTCAATTTATGCATGTTAATATTTAGGTGCATTTGCAAATTAAATAAGTACCATAAAAGTAAATAAGTGATAAAAAAATACCATTAATATCTCATTTGAATTAATATGACCGTGTAATGACGGGAAATTAAAACCCTGGCTCACCCTCATACTGCCTGGACTCGTCAGAGGCTACAGCCTGGCACTTTAGCCCCGTTGTGCAGTCCCCGTCACCCCCGCCCTAGGGGTGCCGGGGATACAAATGACCGGTGCATCAATGAGAAAGGATATGAGGCGCCGTTTTACTATAAAATCAGTGTTTTTGATATCACAAAATAGAATTTTTGATATCAAAAAATCGAATTTCTGATATCAAAAAATCGAATTTCTGATATCAAAAAATCAAAGCGATTTCTTGATATCAAAAATTCGATTTTCTGATATCAAAAATTCGATTTTCTGATATCAAAAAATCGAATTTCTGATATCAAAAAATCAAAGCGATTTCTTGATATCAAAAATTCGATTTTCGGATATCAAAAATTCGATTTTCGGATATCAAAAAATCGATTTTCTGATATCAAAAAATCAAAGCGATTTCTTGATATCAAAAATTCGATTTTCTGATATCAAAAATTCGATTTTCTGATATCAAAAAATCAAAGCGATTATTTGATATCAAAAATTCGATTTTTTGATATCAAAAATTCTGGAAAATTTTCCATCTAAGAAATGATGGCTCCCTAACAAGAAACAATTAGAGTAGTTTCCCATGTAAAATAAACAGTTTATGGGTTAGTTCGGGTGGTAGCTATTGTCACGCTAGTCAAGTAGATAGCTTTTTCGCTTTGCAACCGAGAGGTTGGCTGTTCGATTCCCGATCGGCCGTAAAGGCATTTTATGTCGGTGATAAATGTTCATCCTCACTAATAAAAGGCAACTCGTTCAACTATCTGTCCCATAGTTTGACTGTTTGACTTTTCGCGAAACGCTCTGTACCAGTCGCACCTCGTGGCATCCACGTGGTTCCTTTACCGGATGGACCTAATTATCGGAATGGCCTTACTGCTGTGTAATTGTGTTGTATTTCTTCTGCATAAAAATACAAGTATCAGATGTGTTTCATTTAAACATAATAAAATTAACCTCCTGCAGTTGCGCATTGGGTTACGGATGACAGAAGAAGGTGGAGGGGGAATAATTGTTAGAATGTTAACGCTGATTCAACGTTTCTTCGATCAAAACTACACCCTGGAAACTACATGACCAGACCTCATATCAGGGGTTGTCAACGTGACGGTAGTCTTCAGGGACCCAAGCATAGGCAAATGATGTCAGCTAGACGCAGCAGCACACACTTGTATGGTACTTATATCAGGCTAATAATAACAATAATTATCTTTATCTATATAATATTAAACATATGAGTCCGTGCGTGAGAAAAACAACAATTTCAGTTCCGACCAAGTCCTGTACAGCCAAAGAAGCATGCTAGAAACCTGGAATGTCAGATCTAGAAAGTATTGAAACTGATGATGTACTATCCGTGTAGCGAAAACAAAGGCGCTGATCAGATACGCGGTTACTGCGAAGCTGACCCTGCGCCTTTGTTTTCTGTTAGTTTCCTCATGCGGCGGCTCTTATTCTGTTCTGCCTTCACGAAAGAAAAAAAAGTACCCCACGATACATACGAGTGTCTAATAATTATAGGCACATTCCGGCCCATTTCAATAAAGAAACACATGGGAAACCGTGTATATTCTGCTGCGCATGTTTCAAGTCTGACCATGCCGCGCAATTTATCGGTAATTTTACTGAACATACACAGCGGATTTCAAGTAGATTTTCGCGAAAACTATAGTGACCATAGTTAAACACTTTAACTCAGCCCATGCAAGCCTATAAATAATTTGAGGGATCTATCATTTTTTCTCAGCAAAGGAAGGCCTAAAGGATTTTTTGATATCACAAAATCGAATTTTTGATATCAAAAAATACTCTCCATTTTTTGATATCAGAAATTCGATTTTTTGATATCAGAAATTCGATTTTCTGATATCAAAAAATAAACCTGATTTTTTGATATCACAAATTCGATTTTGTGATATCAGAAATTCGATTTTTTGATATCAAATAATCGAATTTGTGATATCAAAAAATCAGGCTTATTTTTTGATATCAGAAAATCGAATTTCTGATATCAAAAAATCGAATTTCTGATATCATAAATTCGATTTTCTGATATCAAAAAATAAGCCTGATTTTTTGATATCACAAATTCGATTTTTTGATATCAGAAATTCGATTTTCTGATATCAAATTTCGATTTTTTGATATCAAAAAATATTTTCTGATATCAAATAATATTTTCTGATATCAAAAAATCGAATTTCTGATATCAAAAAATAATTTTTGATATCAAAAAATCGAATTTCTGATATCAAAAAATCGGGATTTTATAGTAAAACGGCACCCCATAAAAGGATGCCCTTTAGATTTGACAGCTAAAGAGAATTACTGTAATTTTGCACCTTTCAAAAGGGTAGTCGAAACAAAGACTAGTATTATCCAAATAGGTCCAAATATACTATGCACAATAGATTTAACAATTTTCATTACAGCCGCCAGACTCTGCACATAATGAATAAAATTTATTTTTTGCTTAAAGGCATAAGTGACAAGAACTTGCAAGCATAAACTTGGGGAAAAAAAAAAAAAAAAACAAAAAAAAAACGTAACGGCGATACTGACGTGACGTCAGATTTAAAGACACATGATCAAAACTGATAGGTCTCCTTGTAGTGGGAAACCTAAATCACGCTCTAGCAAGTGTTTAGTCATCAAAACAAAGGAAAAACAAAACTACGTTTGGAACCGAAATTTCATCGCAGAGAATTTGCGATCCAAAGTTTTTGAATTTGCTGTTTTTCTCTGACTCCTTCATAAGCGCCTTACAGATACATTTCTTAGTAGAAATTCCTGAAAAAAGGCACTGAGTTTAATAGCCTGGTGCACACCAATGTGATAAAATAAAGTGGCTTTGCAAAATTCCCTTTTGTGTCCTCAAAACGTGAGCTTAAAGAATGAGTTTAACGTCAGCGTTATCTCACAAGGTAGACACGTTCTGACTCTGAAACTTACACGTTTTACTCGCTACGGTATTGGCTACATTATGTTTCGTTGTCTTGTTTTGTTGTTCTGAAAATCCATGAAAAATAAACCAACTTCGACCACATGACGTCAACTTGACGTCATTTTTCGGCAGGTAAAGTTTGTACCACCAAAGCCCAATCTCATTTGTCACAGATTCAACATCGTTGAAAGAAGTGATGAAAAAGAATGGGAAAAGATAGACTATACAAAAGTCAGTAGTTAGCATTGTGTTTAATGGTTGTGAATTTTGCCTTCACACCCATTTTGTATTTCTTGGTTGTTCCAAAAGTCTTTTTAAAGGATGGCGCTTTTTAATTCATCGTATTATGTGCCTCAGTCCCTGTTCTTGTTAATTAAATGAAAGAAACGTCCATAGATGCTCTAAGATGAGTAAAAATATATGAAACATCCAAAATGGCTAAATTTATTTTGCATAGTACATGTATATATGAAATGTTGGAAAGAAAATGTAACTAAACCGATGATGACTTTCTGTTTCTCAGAATATCCTCGCTGATCTCAAAGGACCAAGAGGAAAATACAATCTGCACTATGAATAATGTACGGGGTGACCTTTTAGAGCCGCCACACGGCACACCATAGCTGCCAAAATAGCAAATAAAAATTAAAACTGAGATCCTTTAAAGGTCAATTAATATGAGGGTGCTTGATTTATTTAGACCCTTAAGATTGCATTACAAAATTAAACGCGCCCATGTAATATACAGATTTTTCTGAAGATGTAAAAATTGAAAAATTTTCAGCAGAATTTTTATCATTTTTTTTTTCTTATTTTTGCTGCAAAAACATAGATCGTGGGTACTCGTTAGAACCGCCTCGGTACTTAAGCCTCGTCAGTGAACATTTAGATTTGACAACATGGAGCTAAAGATGGACTATATAACACAGATTCTTCCATTTGAAGTATTATGAAACAGCTTTTAGCATTGTCAATATATACCATGCAAAATAAATTTAGCAATTCTCTTTACATCCGACACTCTAAACATCATGCTTTATCAATTGTTTGGTCACCAAAAACAAAGAATAAAAGCTGTCGCAGGACAGCGTGCTCGACTGCTTCTTACCTTTGTCAAACATAAGGCCAAACTCGACCTGTAACCCAAAGTATTATGCTCATACATTTTTTGCCTTGATGCTATAAGGCAAAATCATTGAACCATGATACTTAACTATGATTATTTGTTTATACCTAAGCTCATATAGTGAAAGAAGTATGTTCATGTACCAACTGAGTGCCGAGATACAAGGCACAATCACTGAACCATGAACTAAGGTCACACTGACCTATAAGTACTTTAGGGTCAAAGGTCTAGTCACACTTACTTGCAATGTGTAAGAAATGTAATCATATACCCATTGAGTGTTTAGATATAAAGCAAAATCACTGAACCATGAAATTAGGTCATAATGGCCTATAATTACACCCAAGTCAGTGTCACAAAGTGAAAAGATAAATGACCATCCATCTTCCTAAGTTGTTTCTGGCTAACCCTACAGAGTATCTACGTTCCAAGTATGAATGCTTTCTGATGAGTGGTTGTCAAGATATGGACTTCTAGAAAACCTTAACGCAAGTGTGACGCGCACGGGAACGGGAACGTGGACGACCAGGGTGACTACAATAGCTCTATTCACGTCATGCAGTCGAATTAAAAAGCAAAATAAGTTTTTGGAAACGAATTTTGTATCGTCGGAAAACAAAGATCACAAGTAATTGAAATTGACGTTTTTCTCTGGCTCCAGCGTTATCACCTTACATTTCTATCTCTGAGCGAGATTCCCGGAAAAACGACATTGAGTGTGATTGCCTAGTACAAAACGATGTGTTAAATTAAGGAGTTCTTGCAAAAGTTCGCTTTCGTGGCTACAGGCCACAAGCTTTAATAATAAGTCTAACGTCAGCGTTATCTCAATTGAAACTCTCAAGTTTCGCTCAATGGAACTGGCGACATTCCGGTCTGTTTGCTCTGTTTGGTTTGTTTTGATAATCCATGGATACAAAGTACCAGAAATCGTGTCACCTTTGACCATATGACGACACGTTAACGTCATTGACGACAAAGAAATTTATTCGGAGTTATCTGACACATAGTCAACAGTGTGGTTAAGCAAAAACTGAAAAGGAGAGGATTAATGGACAAGACAAAAAACTGTTTGCATAGTTTCCAATGGATGCGAATTGTGCATGCATACCATTCCGACATTTCTTGGTTGTTAAAAATGCTTCTTTAATATCTGGCGTCTGCAAATTCATCGTACATGTACCATTTGTCCCAGATCCTGTTCTAGCCCTATCAATAAACCAGAGGACCAATGGTCCTGTAAACGCTCACCTGAGATCTGGGATATGTGACCTCAGCTGATCTTATAAAATAGGTCAAGGTCACCTGGGATCATGATTATACCAACACTGTAGAGCTCCATTCATTGAAGCTTCAGGCAAAGTTTCAAAAGCATAGGCCTTCCCGTTCTGAAGAATAAGATTTATAAAGGTTTTTGCTATTTATAGCCATGGTGGCCATCTTGGTCATGTTACCTTGACCATTTATATTAACTTTCATTCCCCTTTCCTAACGATAATCGACATTAGGTTTGGCTTTGATTTGCCATGCGGTTTCAGAGAAGATGTTTGAATATTATGGTCATATACATGTATATAGCCCAGGGGCGGGGGCAGACAACCCCCTGAGGACATTAAATCTTCTGTCCATTTGCATACTCCCAGCAAGTTTACCCCCATTTAATTACATTTTACTAATTTTCCCCATTCAAATGCATGGGCAACCTATGTTGGCCTTGCCATAAAATAGGTCACGGTCATCCCAAGCTCATGATTTAAACTTTGTAGAGCTCATCTCCCTGATGCTTCATGCAAAGTTTCAAAATCATAGGCCTTCTGGTTCTGGAGAAGAAGATTTTTAAATGTTTTTGCTATTTATAGCCATTGCGGCCATCTTGGTCATGTGACCTTGACCATTCATATAAACTTTCATCCTCCCTTCCTAAGAATGCTCCACATGAAGTGTGGTTTTGATTGACCAAGCGGTATCAGAGAAGAAGATCTTTGAATAGTATTGTGATATACATGTATATTGCCCTGTGGTGGAGGCAGGCCTGCCCCTGGGGTACATTTATTTTCAGAATCATAAATATTCAGTCCATTTGCCCATTTCCATTAAGTTTTTCCCTTCAAATGACATTTTGACAATTTTGCCCATTCAAATGCATGGGCGACCTATGTTGATCTTGCTGCAAAATAGGTCAAGGTCATCAAAGGGCCATGATTTATATAAACTTTGTAGACCTCCTCCCCCTGATGCTTCATGCAAGAAATCGTAGGCCTTCTGGTTCTGGAGAAGACGATTTTAAAAGGTATTTAAAGCTATGTATAGCCATGGCGGCCATTTTGGTCATGTGACCTTGACCACATATATACTTTCGTTCTCCCATCCCATGGATACTACATATAAAATTTGGCTTTGATTGGTCGAGTGGTTACTAAGAAAATTGTTACATTTAATTTGTAAATGACCTTTGGCAAAGGTCAAGAAATGACCTTGACCTTTAACACTCACAACACTTCATTAGCTCAACAAGTTGTCTGTATCTACCAACTTTCAGGTAACAGGCTACAAAACTTCCTGAAATATTAATTGTTTCACTTTTTTGCATTCAAAAGCCTATGTAACCAAAATTGACCTTGCCGTAAAATAGGTCAAGGTCAATCCAAGGTCATAATTTATATAAACTATGATGGGCCAAGAGTCCCCGATTCTACATGCAAAGTAAATCGGTCGACCAGTTCCAGAGAAGATTTTTCTATATGTTTTTACCATATATGGGCATGGCGGCCATCTTGGTCATGTGACCTGGACCATTTATATAAACTTTCTTTCCCCCTAGCTAAGGATGCTCCACATAAAGTTTGGCTTTGATTGACCAAACGGTTTCAGAGGAGAAGATCTTGGAAATTGTATTGAGGACAGACGACAGACGGATGGCGGACAGAGCATGGCCATCCTATAAGCTCACCTTGTGAGCCTAACGGCTCAGGTGAGCTAAAAACTGCCAACTGTTGCTATAAGGTGAACACAAAATATAGCAACCACATTCGAGCAGTACCATGAGAAAACCAAAAATGTGGTTTCCGAACAGGCCCGACACAAACCGAGCTGTACAAGCACTGAAGATGGGTAAAGGCTGGAAATTTTGGATTTAGAGAGTATTTGTACTGCTCATGTAGAGAAAATAAAGGCGCTGATCTGCTTCGGAGTTACCGGGAAGCTGGTCTGTGCCTTTGTTTTCGCATTAGCAGATTGTTGATTTTCTGATGTGGCGGCTTATATCAGGTATCTGTACGTATGTCTCAATTTACTACATGCTCCTTCTTTGTCTGCCATGATTATTTAATTGGTTATTTAATTGGCTTTATAAATGCTTTATTTCTTCAGTGGTCAGTTATTTCTTAACTAACCATACCAGTGCCTTTCTGGATGGCTACCTAGCTGAGAAAGAGCTAGCCATCTTAGTCTTCATAAGTGTGTTAAAATTGTTTTGCCATTTTCCCACCTGGTGTCTGGTTTGAAGGATTCTGAATTTAATTGGACCCATTCCTGGCCTTCCTATCTTTACATTTACATTAAGTTTTCTTCCCTTTCCAAGTAGATCCATTCATGTTCTGAATCATCGTTTAATGTTAACTTATTTGAATTCTAAATACAGTACAGTTGTCGCGAGGCTTTGAGCGATCGCGCAACGCGCAAAAAAAATTAATACCTTCTAAAAACGTTTTGCGAGTCACGCGCGAGTGACTCACGAGTGACGCGCAAGTTTTACGTAATACAGTTTGCGAGTGACGCGTAAAGTACTGTACTTTTGGTTCGTCGCGCATCGCGCATGGATCTTTGCACGATGCTCGACGTGATTCATCGCACTATAACATTCAAGTATGTGTTCTTATAAAAAGTATTGGTAAATTACTACTTTTTTGCCTAGTTTCAACGCTTTTTTTTTTGTAAATGACGCTCAATCTAACTAAATTTACATGTACGTTTGGCTATTAATCAATTGTTTTGTCCTTTATGTTTGGGACTATTTCGGACAGTCCTTTATGTTTGGGGCTATTTTGGACATACATGTAAAAACAACAAATAAAAAAATTAACTTGTTCACTGTGAAGTACATGCTAGCCAATTAGCCAGGTTACTTACTGTATGACAGTGAGTTAGTGTTAGTCAATCATCAAAATTGTTTGAAGCATAACAAGTCATTTTTATCAAATGAAAAAAAAATGATTGAGGCTCATCTTGCTTATCTTATTTTTACCATCATCTACGTAACATGTAAAATAAACCACAGCCCACTACGTAAAATTGCATGCGCGCAAAAAGTTAGACTAGTATTCGCATATAAACTTGCTGGAGTTTTATTTATATTTTCCTGCTTTCTATAATTTTTGTTTTTCGTGTAACTTAAATTGTTAATCGGGACGTAAAACCACACATCAAAATAGCACAGGTTTATGTTGTAACAAGTTGGTTTTACAGCTGCATATAAATGTACATACACGACATACTGTACATGTTTGTGTGTTTAAATTCAATGGTGTTTAGAGATTCACCACGAGGACAGAACAACTACAATGTAACTAATTGAAGCACGTTTTTATCGTCATTACGAAAACATGCCCATGTAATATACAAATTTTCCAAAGTTGTAAAAATTGAAAATTTTCTGTAGATTTTGTTTACTTTTCTTATTTTTGCTCAAAACATAGAATGTGGGTACACGTAAGACCCGCCTCCACGCGAGGCGGTTCTAACGAATACCAACGATCTATGTTTTGGAGCAAAAATAAGAAAATTAGGTATACCCCTGTATACCCCAGTTTTGCTATTAGAGAAGTGGGGTTCAAGTGGGAGTAAACATTACACTGAAATGTTTTCGTGATGTTTAGTTAAGTTCGGGTAACTCAGGGGCCGCCTATTGGGAAGTAGCTGCTCACTCGGCTTTCCATATGTTCTCTAAGCATAAGTACCTAATTGTCATTTTGTTTTTCCCACCTCGGTTTTTGGAGTAAGAATTTCTTTCTGATTGCGCCTTTTCCTGATCATTGCCTACTTGTATCTGTTTAATTACCAAGACTGAGAAAAAGATTTATTTGTTTAATAGAAAATTCATCTCCATACGTGTATTTGGGATAGCTAAGGTATGTGACGGGGCTCACCGCAGACCTTCTGTTTACACTATTTTCTTCTCATTATTTAGACAGAAAATATACAGTGTATCAATTTTCCTTCCAGTCAGACGAATATTCTACATGTACATGTATCTCTAGCCTAGTCGCTTTGTACTACCTTTGTACGAAGCATATCTACATGTATTAAGTATGAATACTTGGAGGGACCAGGCAGTAATCGATGCAATCAAATTTGACATACATGTTGACATCAGGCGGGCATGAAAACTCAACATGAAACATTTTTTTACAACACACCTTTCGAGCAAGATTGTTTAAATTGTATAAATCGCGCATATCTGATTCACGTTGCGCGTTTGACAAATGGTTTTGCGCGTTTGCGAGATGATCGCGCAAGATTGCGTGAAGTTTGCGAGTCACTCGCGAGTGACTCGCGAGTCACTCGCAAGTTAAGATAATCCCCTACGCGCAACCACGCGCAAATGCGCGTACGCTCAAAGCATCGCGACAACTGTACTGTAACTAGAATAAAACAGACATTGTGCTTGTTAAAAACAATTTTGATGCTTAACATCCATTTAACTCATTTACGCCTGGTGTCCCTTTTATGAGACATAGGCAAACAGCATAGCCCCAGATGTGACGCCGCAGAACGCGGCGCCCCATCTGGGGCTATTCTGTTTGCTTGTGGGAATTTCATCGAGAAATGAGATAAAAAATTAAAAATTACTCCTAACATCCCTAAAAATGAAAGTGGACACACCCACTGATAAAGATGGGAAATTCCATTCGTAAAATATGGGTTAAACACTAGAATCAACAACTTCTGAGTCATCTTTGAAGATAAACTATCTCTTCTTGTATTGGGTATAATTGCAAAGCACTATTGATTTTTATAACTTGCTACAAAACCCAACCTGGTGCCAGTGTAGGGGTTCAAACTGAGAATCTTTCCACTCCAGTCTGACACTCTACCACTAGACCATTGGACCAGTTTAAATCATAGTCTTTATTTATGGCAAGTAAAAAAGAATAACAATACCTGTAATTACTTTCTCTCAATAATTATTTAATCATAATGAACAACTCTTCAAACAATCATAAGTAGCTATCTATCAAATATTAAGTTAATGCACATAGAAACTTCTTGATAAATACAACAATGGTCCTGCGCTATCACTTGATTCAAGAGCTTGAGCCAATCTTAAGAAGTGTTTGTGAATTACAGATTTAAAAGCTGAAGTTTGTCATACATTCCTTAAATAGTCATTCCTTTTTACCAAACAATTCCTAAAAAGACTAGCAAAATTAACATATTGCAAAATAAAAGCCAGCCAAAATAGGTAGTTTTAATATTTTCTGCACAACCTTTAGCACTTTTAATTCGATTTCCATCCCAAAATATTTTTATGCTAATTATGGTTCCCCCAAATCGCTAACTTGAAGTATAATTCAGAAAATTGCACTGTAGAGACTTGAATGCACTGTGTATTTTGTCTGCACAAATCATGGAAATATCACGTGATCTATACAAGCATACATTGAACAGAGCCGCTGTATAAATATCACTTAAAATAGCAACCAAACATGTTTAAATAAGTAGACATAACAAGCATGTATACTAATTTGCTCATCAAATACAAATGTAGCAAATACCCATATAGCAATACAGTTACTGTCTGTACACCATCATTCAGAAACTGCATTTTTCAAAATCTCCCTTTTCTGAAACACAAGACAAATATGACCATGTCACCATTTTGCATTTCAAAAGTCTTAAAAATGTGCCACAAAAGTTTTGAAAATCGGTTAACAAATAAAATTTTATGCCAGAATATAATTTTGAATAGGGCTTTTTCCAGTGTAAAAATGTCAGCAAGGGAATGAACTATTTACTCAAAAAAATCTAAACTGGTTATTTTTCATTGAAAATGCACCAAACCAAAACAAAATTGTATTGCAGGCATAGCTTAGGGGGCAGGCTGTAATTGATGTTGTAAGAACTTGTAGCCCAACCCCATTGCTTAAAAATGGCAATAAAATATGTTTAAACCGAGTGCAAGACTTAAATTTTTTCCACATATTTGCTTGATTTTCAATTTTAAGGTGTTTGTATTACCCCCCTTGCACATACAAAATGCCTATTCAAAATAATTTTTGGTCATAATTTTTTTATTAGTGAACCAATTTTCAAAAATTTTGCGGCACTTTTTACGACTTTTAAGTTGCAAAAAGATGATGTGGTCATATTTTTCTTGCGGTGTTTCAGAAAAGTGGGATTTTGAAAAATACAGTTTCTAAAAGATGATATACAGACAGTAGGTTATAATAATTATAAGATGACAAAAATGACAAACATTGTCAAATATATATTGATAAATAATAAACACCAAGACATTATAGGGATCTAGTAAAAAAAAACTTGTTAACTTACATGAGGTTGTATGTGTTGTCAACTTCAAACATAAATGTGATTGTAGTGTGTAGTCAGAAGTGAAGTTGCAAATGTGAAATTGAATGTACATGTATTATGAACCAATTCTTGAAAGTTTTACATATTAATATTGGTCAGTTAACTATGTAAAGAATCTGAAATATCAAAAACAATATTTGGTGTACTTGTAATCCAAAAGATTCAAATGGTTAAAGAAATCTTCTAACTTGTTACCAGAGAATCTATATAATGCATCCAGGGATAAAAAAGTTGGTTGCAAGTCTGAGCTACAGTAGATGTCTTAGCAGATAAAACTTTTCAAGGTCTAAGATGTTCTCATAAATACAAATATATATGAAAAAAAAGAAAAGAAAAAGAAACATAGCAATATTTACTGATTAGGAAAACCAGTATAAATAATATGAGCCTGTGCATGAGAAAACAATTTGGGTTCCGACCAAGTCCAACACAAACCCGCCTGTACAGTCACAGAAGCAGGCTAGAAGCTTGAAATTGTACTATCCGTGTAGTGAAAACAAAGGTGCTGATCAGCTGTGCAATTACTGCACAGCTGATCTGCATCTTTATTTTCGCATAGGTGAAAACCCTGTTTTCTCATGAAGCAGCTCATTTGTTTTTTGTTGTGGTATAACTTCCCTGTCAACTTTTTTTCCAGAAATTTAGGGACAACGGAAAGAAGCACACACTTCTTGAATATTGATCAGCAATAGAGAGTATGTGTCTTGTTCAAGACCACCTGGCATGAATCAAGGACCACCAAATTTGGAGTCTGACTCTCTAAACAATAGTAACCACACTCAAAATGCACACATTTACAACAAGTTTGATAGAATCCTCTCTCATCATGGTACCAATAAAACGACATGTGTAAACAAAGGTTTCACAAACATATTGGACCAAAACTGAATACTATTCACAAAATCGTCTTAAACATTATGTTATAACAATGTTAACATTGATTCAATATCTATATATACAGATGACCTCAAAAAGGCTCTTAAATTTGATTGCACAGTTTCCTTATAACAAACTATCTACAATAAATTAATAAATGAGCCACCTCATGGGAAAACCAACAATCTGCATATGCGAAAACAAAGGCGCAGATCAGCTTCGCAGTAACTGCGAAGCTGATCAGCGCCTTTGTTTTTGCTACACGGATAGTACAATTCCTCTACTTTCTAAATCCAAAAGTTCCAGTCTCTAGCCATCTCCTGTGCTTGTACAGCCCGGTTTGTGTCAGACCTGTTCGGAAACCACATTGTTGGTTTTCCCACGAGGTGGCTCAAATATAAACTCAGCCAGGGAAACACATAGAATAACCTGAACTTGCTAAGATAACTGGTTAGAGCAATCTTGTGGACTTGAAATAGGTGGCAGCACAGGCAGTTTTAAGCCATGTTTATATTTTTCAAACTTTATATCAAATCAATCAACACAAGTCTACAGAATTTGATTATTAAACCAGAGGACCAACGGTCCTGTAAATGCTCACCTGAGATCTGCTGTATATACGAATGTTATAGAAAATAGTCCCAGTATAGGGGCAGATGAAGCCCTTGGGCCATTTTTTTTTCACAATAATCAATATACTGTCCATACCAGTTTTTCCCTTCAAATGACATTTTAACAGTTTACCCATTCAAATACATAGGCAACCCATGTTGACCTTGCCTTAAAATAGGTCAAGGTCATCACAGGATCATGATTAATATATACATTGTAGTAATTGAGTCATCAATGCTTCATGCCAAGTTTCTTCGAAATCGGTCCACCGGTTCTGGAGAAGAAGATTTTTAAAGGGCTTATACCATATATGGGCATGGCGGCCATCTTGGTCATGTGACCTTGATTATTTATATACACACTGATTCCCCCATTCTATAGATGCTTCACATGAAATTTGGCTTTGATTGGCCAAGCGGATTCAGAGGAGAAGATGTTTGAATATTATGGTAATATACATGTATAATGCCGGGGCTGGGGAAAATGAGCCCCTGGGGTCCAATTTCTTTCAGAATCATTAATATTCAGTCCTACTGCCCATTTCCTGAAAGACTTTCACTTTAAATGACATTTTAAAAGTTTTCCCCATTCAAATGCATTGGAGACCTATGTTGACCTTGCTGTAAAATAGGTCAAGATCATCCAAAGGTCATAATTTATAAACACATTGTAGTACTTCAGTCCTCGATGCTTCATCGACACACTTTTGCCCATTTCCTGCAAGATTTGCCTTTCAAATGACATTTTAACAATTTTCCCCTTTCAAATGCATGGGCGACCTATGTTGACCTTGCCGTAAAATAGGTCAAGGTCATCCAAAGGTCATAATTTTTAAACACATTGTCATACTCTAGTCGCCAATGCTTCATGCCAAGTTTTGTTGAAATCGGTCCAGTGGTTCAGGAGAAGAAGAATTTTAAAGGGTTTTTACCATATATGGGCATGGCAGCCATCTTGGTCATGTGACCTGGATTATTTATAAACACATTGATTCCCCCTTCCCATAGATGCTTCCTATAAAATTGGGCTTTGATAGGCCAAGGGGTTTCAGAGAAGATCTTTGAATATTTTTGTAATATACATGTATATTGCCCCGGGGTGGGGGCAGACCAACCCCTGGGGGTCCAAATTTTTTTCAGAATTACCTACCTTCAGTCCATTTTCCCATTTCCTGCAAGATTTGCCTTTCAAATGACATTTTAACAATTTTCCCCATTCAAATGCATGGGGGACCTAAATTGACCTTGCCGTAAAATAGGTCAAGGTCATCCAAAGGTCATAATTTAGAAACACATTGTAGTACTCTAGTCCCCAATGCTTCATGCCAAGTTTTGTTGAAATCGGTCCAGTGGTTCCGGAGAAGAAGAATTTTGAAGGGTTTTTACCATATATGGGCATGGCGGCCATCTTGGTCATGTGACCTGGATTATTTATAAACACATTGATTCTCCCTTCCTATAGATGCTTCATATAAAATTTGGCTTTGATTGGCCAAGCGGTTTCAAAGAAGAAGACTTTTGAAAATGGTGGACGACGACGGACGCCGGATCATGGCCATCCTATAAGCTCACCTTGTGAGCCCAACGGCTCAGGTGAGCTAAAAATTATTGATAACTCTAGTGCTCACTGATTTGAAAATCTATTGTCAATCTTTGTAGTTGCAAGCATTTGAAAAAGTTTGTTCTCTAAGGTTTTGAAAGGTCAACTAAGATCTATGCAATGCAATAAGATGAGGTAGGGGGGGGGGGGGGAGGGGGGGCCATTCATATATCATGCCTTCGAAAAAGTGACCCATTCATATATCAATACCTGAAAAATTGTAAACTGTAAGGACACATGTACTTTCAAAATTGTTTCAAAAAAAATTGATTTTGTAATGAATCAATAATGGTCAGTATTTTGATACTTTGTCACAAGTGAGCCACCGCATGAGAAAACCGCATTTTTGCCTATGTGAAAACAAAGATGCAGATCAGCTTCACAGTAACTGCGAAGCTGAACAGGGCTTTTGTTTTTGCTACTCGGATTGTAGAATTCCTTTTCTACTTATATCTTAAATTTCAAGCCTTCAGCCATCTTCTGTGACTGTACAGGCCGGTTTGTGTCAGACCTGGTCAGAAACCCTGCAGACTGGTTGTCTCTTGCCGTGGCTCATTAATAGATGGCAAGAGTCATTAGCATCACAGTCTTATAAATATGAACAGAATATTGGAGACATTTTCTTACATTATCAAAAGCAAAGACATTACAGATCAACTACATGTTAACCAAGCAACTGACAGCATTTTTGTCTCACTGAAGATAAAGTACCCTTCAAAATATTGTAAGGTCCTAGACATCCTATGGGGTGATTGCAAAAGGTTTGTGTCCATCTCGTCAAAAACCTGAAGGACAGGCTCTCTCATGAGGCAGCTCGTATTCCGCCATACATGTAATAAAAGCACTATTAAACGTTATATCCTGTGTGTATATGCATCAAATATTTTCTAACATCTACATGTAGCTTAGTCTCCTTGTCTTCTGTCGATGCACATGCTGGATGGGTAGGTCTTCCTTGTTGTAAACCATATGTCAAGACTTCAAGTATCCTTATCAATTAAATTCAGAAGACGAAGTAGGATGAGTATTTGACAATAATTGAGAACATGATTCTAAAGATCACCATAACATACCATTAGGTTTTTTTATGAAGAAATAAGCAAAATTATCTCTTGATTATCATCAATTACTCATCTTATCTACATGTAGTCTTCCAAACTCTATAATTATCAAATCATCTTGGTCTTCTATCTTCTCATCTTCTTCATTTTAGCCAGCTTCTTCTGTCTCAACTCCTCTTCCTCTCTTCTTATATCTTCAAGATCCTCCTGGAGACCTATTCGAGCACTGAAAATGAAAATATTCAGAATTTATAAGATAGGCGAAGTGTTGTCAAAATCCTTTCTTATGTCCTTTGTAAATGTGACAAACCTGATTAGACATCAAAAGTAGATGTTACTTAATTTGGCAGTTAACCAAATGGAAATCCTACATCATGAGTAATATTGACTGTGAATAGTGAACATCACAAATTTACATCAATACCCTCTCCAAAATAATTTTCCATCACTAATTTCAAAAAAAAAAAAAAAAAAAAATACAACACAAATCTCACCAAAATAATTTACATCACTAATCTCACCAAAATAAATACTCTCTCCAAAATAATTTACAACACTAATTTCACCAAAATAATTTACATAACTTATCTCACCAAAATAACTCACATCACTAATCTCACCAAAATAAATAATCTCACATGCTCCAATAAGCGCACACCCCGGTTGTTCATGAAAAACATGTGCATAAGCGCAATAGTATGTTGGTATTACACCAATTATACACAATAATAACGTAATAGACACATTACAACTTGACCATGAGTAATCATAAACTACTTTGCAAGAATTTGAACACTTAAATGACATCACCATTAACATATTTGACATGGTTATTTCAGCATTTTGATGTGTTGTTTTCGTACGTAGTGTGGGCTTATAAGAACAATATTTTCTTGCCTCAACTTTAGGTCATTTTGAAAAGTTAAGCGCACTGTGCGCTAATTAGAACTTATATGGTACATGTAACTACCCATCTATCTGTCTATTCATCCCTGCATCCATCTTAACTCATTTAAGCCTGGCGTCCCTTTTGTGGGACATTGGCAAACAGAATAGTCCCAGATGTGACGCCGCAGAATGCGGCGTCCGATCTGGGGCTATTCTGTTTGCACAGAGAAATTTCATCAAAAAATGAGATAAAAAATAAAAATCACTCCTTACACCCCTAAAACTGATAGTGGACTCACCCAAATGATAATGATGGGAAAATCTATTCATCAAATATAGGTTAACTTATTTAGTCTAGAAATCTTGGACTCATACATACCTTCTAGCTTCCTCCTTCATGATGGTAGCGAAGCCAGCCTCCATATTGTCATCATCATCATCTTCATCTTTATATCTGAAAAAGATGAGCATCATCATATGAGCTGCCTCGTGGGAAAACAACAATGTGGTTTCCGACCAGGTCCGACACAAACCGGCCTGTACAGTCACAGAAAAGTGCTAGAAGCTTGAAATTTTGGATTTAAGTAGAAGAGGAATTGTACTATCCGTGTAGCGAAAACAAAGGCGCTGATCAGCTTCGCGGTTACCGCGAAGCTGATCTGCGTCTTTGTTTTCGCCTATGCAGATTTTTGGTTTTCTCACGGGACGGCTCATATTAAAATGATTCATGTAGCTTAGGAGATGTCTAATATGCACTTGCTCAATTCACATGAGCATAAATCTAATCCTGCTCATAGAATGATGTAACCAAGCATAAACAAGCAGTATGAAAGATATGACTATATGCTGAATAAATTGAGTTGTTGTTGTCATCATCATCACCATCATCATTATCATCATCATCATAAACAACCTTTTGTTTACTGTATAATAATATCATCATCATCATCATCATCATCATCATCATCATCAACAACATTTTTAACTAAAAACATGTAATAAAATAAAGTATTACAAAATCACTCACTTTCTCTTATCATATCAAAAGATCTGTCTGACATATGCAGTAATCATCATCATCATCATCATCATCATCATCATCATCATCATCATCATCATCATCATCATCATCATCATCATCATCATCATCATCATCATATTCTATTTTTGAAATATTTTCAGCACTCATAAAATCAACTTACTTTCTCTTGTCATATCCAAAGATCTGTCTGATATGTGCTGAGTAATCATGTCCAGCGTCATCATCATCAATGAAATCATCATCTTCATCATACTCATCCTCTTCTTCTGAGCTTATCATCTCTTCATGTTTTCTCTTCTCTGAAATAAGAAGATATTTTTATTACAAACATGTCAAATTCACATGTGATTCACATGATGTGAAATCTTTCAGGACCAGGAGAAAAGTTACAATGATCATGAACATGAGGTATCATCTCAGAAATAAATACATGTACATTACAATTACAACCTCTACAATTGGGGTCCTAGACAATATCTGTGTCAGCTACCTAATCTGTTTTATAAGCAGGGAATAGCCTACAGGGCAACTAGGGAGAAATAGTCTCCCTAAATGAGCAAACTTCTCCCTATTTTCAGCTGAGGGAGAAGTGAAAATGTATAGAATATATAGGCAAACTTGAAATTCAAGTCCAAACTTCTCCCAAAATTTCTTGGGGAGAGGCAAAACTTCTCCCTAAATTTCTTGTCTAGTTTGAACTCTGATAAGAAGAGTAAATGTTGATGTAAAATCAGTCTAAAATGAGCATCTGGACCATGAATGATCTGTTTTAAAACCAAAAGTATGCTGTAGCAAATTGTGTTATAAAGAGTGAAGTTTATTGCAAAACCAATACACGCAAAAAATTGTATTTGATGCTGCTCTAACAAGTTTCAACAATCTTTTGCATTACGAAAACATGCCCATATGATATACAGTAATTTTTTCAGGTCAAAAATCGATAATTTTCAGATGAAAATTTTTGATATTTTTCTTATTTTTGCTCAAAACATAGATTGTGGGTACACGTTAGAACCGCCTCGCCCAGGCGGTTCTAACGAGTACCCACAATTTATGTTTTAGAGCAAAAACAAGAAAATAGGTATACCCCTGCATACCCCAATTTTGCTATATAAAAGTGGGGTTCAAGGGGGTATACTTTTCACGGACATGTTTTCCTGATGTAGAGAAAAGTTACAGTAGCAACATAACTTTCAGCCTATGCACCAATTCTTAATGTCGATGAGGTGTAACATTGCATTACACTGTCATGTTTATCAGTCATGTTTATCAGCTATACTAGTTTGATTTGTTGCTCAACAGAAATGTTCGCAAAGTTAAAACGGTGAGAATAATTACATTGTAGGGATAATAATCAATATGTTTCTGCTTTCTCATATAAAAGAAAAACAAGAATGAAAAAATATGCTACCAGACTACCAATAGCTAGTTGCTAATTGATGACAGTGCATATGAAATTTAGCATGCATATTTAGTGATGAAAAGCCAACTTGAACAGCTGTTTAACAAATATTCCACTACAGTGAAAAATATAAAACATGTCATGCTCAACACAAATGCGACTGAGCAGAAAAATCTTTTCATATAAAATATTGTAAGTTGATTCACTGGAACTTCAATGCACATGCAGCATGATACATGTAGTCATCATACAAACATATCGATGCGAGCCAAAATATACACATGGAAATAAGTTAGGGAACACTTTTAGCTCTTTGGAAAAGTTTGAAAGAATCCATTTTTCTATTTTCTGGCGATACTGAAATTTTTACCACATGTATTTCATACCGTGGCCTAGCGACAGGCCAATTTATGGACATTCACAGCATTTGGTCCTTGTGCTACGGAGGGCACAATGTGCCATATATGAAAAACTCCACTTTTACTTAAAACGAGTTTGCCTTTTTGCTTCTGTAATTCGCAAAATTCAACTTTTGGATGCGAAACAGGAATAGAATGTTGCATCTGATCGTTCTCAATGAATAAACGACTTCGGATCTAAAAAATCATGTTTCATCTTCAAACCAACTAATCATACAAAATCTGCAGTTTGCATTGGTTTCTATGGAAAGCAAAATTGAAGGAATTTTGGCTAATAAAGCCGTAAAAGAATAATTCCGCTATGGAGCTATGGTCAGAACGTGCATGTTTAAATTCCTAAAGGGTCGTATCGAATATCTGGCCCAACGTATACAACCTGCAAAATGTATAGCCAAAGAACAAAACGTGATCATGAAACCTACCCCCGGAAAAGTATGGATCTACCGCCGACAGTCGGTCAGAAAATAAAGAATTAATGATACCCAATCCACAAGCAAGTTCTCAGCTTGATGCTTAAGAAAAAATATGACAATGCGAGTTCACAGAATGAAGTTATCGCAAAGAATATCAGAGCGTTCCGTAAATCTAGCGAAAAATTTCTGAATCAAAGATGGCTGCTGTCCGCCGCAGTTTATGTTTGATGATCACCATTTTCACACAGAAACAACTTTTGATACTACAGATTCTGTCATGTTGTGAAAACATTCTTCATAATTCTTACAAAGACGGATATATACAGTCCAAAGTTGGTAGTCACATTATTACAGGTGTTCCCTAACTTAATTCCATGTGTATATTAAAGTCTGACTTCAGGTAAAAAAAAAAAAAACAAACATACATACACATACAAAATATATGCTTAAAGGGTAAATGTGGTGAAACTAGTCATAAAATTTAATCAGTCATTCATATGACAAAAATAAAGATAAGCCTCTGACAAAATAAAGATAAGCCACTTGACAGAAAGACATACTCGTATATAGCTGGCTGTCAATAGCAAACTTTCACTATTGACAGCCGGCTGTCAGTAGCACACTTTCGCTATTGACAGCCGGCTGTCAGTAGCCACTTCCATATTAATAAGAGCTGTCGCAGGACAGCGTAGCTCGCCTGACTTGTGCTTTGCCACTAAACTTATCAAAATCTATGACCCATGACCTTTACCTCAAGGTCCCTCAGGTGGGTTGTGATGCTACAGCATAAAATTTCAGACCAATATCCACAAACATGCAAAGTTTCAACTTGATGCATCAACATAGAGATATATAACTTCAAAAATCTTTAATCCAAATTTTTAACCAAAAATTTCTAAGGCCATGACCTTGACCTCAAGTTCACCCAGGGTGCGTCATAATGGTACAACATAAAACTTCAGACCAATATCCACTAACATGCAAAGTATCAACTTGATCCATCTACATGTTCAAGAGATATAGACTTCTAAAAACTTTAATGAAAAAGTCACTAGAGCAAGAAATATAGGTCAAGGTCACTAGATCAATGTGGGTGCAAAGTCGGGACATCGAGGAGAAGCCATATGCAAGGTTTGATGGTTGTAGGCTTTATAGTTGATGAGATATTAAGGGCTGGCTTAAAAAATGACAAAGTCACTCGAGCACAAAATATAGGTCAAGGTCACTAGGTGAATGTGGGTGTCGAGTCGGGACATCGAGGAGAAGTCATATGCAAGGTTTGATGGTTGTAGGCTTTATAGTTGATGAGATATTAAGGGTTGGCTTCAAAAATGACAAAGTCACTCGAGCACAAAATATAGGTCAAGTCACTAGGTGAATGTGGGTGTCGAGTCGGGACATCGAGGAGAAGTCATATGCAAGGTTTGATGGTTGTAGGCTTTATAGTTGATGAGATATTAAGAGTTGGCTTCAAAAATGACAAAGTCACTAGAGCACGAAATATAGGTCAAGGTCACTAGATCAATGTGGGTGCAAAGTCGGGACATCGAGGAGAAATCATATGCAAGGTTTGATGGTTGTAGGCTTTATAGTTGATGAGATATTAAGAGTTGGCTTCAAAAATGACAAAGTCACTAGAGCACGAAATATAGGTCAAGGATACTAGATCAATGTGGGTGCAAAGTCTGGACATCGAGGAGAAGCCATAAGCAAGGTTTGATGGTTGTAGGCTTTAAAGTTGATGAGATATTAAGGGTTGGCTTCAAAAATGACAAAGTCACTGGAGCATGAAATATAGGGCAAGGTCAGTAGGTCAATGTAGGTGCCGAGTCGGGACATCGAGGAGAAGCCATTATGCAAGGTTTGATGGTTGTAGGCTTTATAGTTGATGAGATATTAAGGGTTGGCTTCAAAAATGACCAAGTCACTAGAGCACGAAATATAGGTCAAGGTCACTAGGTGAATGTGGGTGCCCAGTCGGGACATCGAGGAGAAGTCATATATATGCAAGGTTTGATGGTTGTAGGCTTTATAGTTGATGAGATATTAAGAGTTGGCTTCAAAAATGACAAAGTCACTAGAGCACGAAATATAGGTCAAGGTCACTAGACCAATGTAAGTGCAAAGTCGGGACATCGAATAGAAGCCATAAGCAAGGTTTGATGGTTGTAGGCTTTATAGTTGATGAGATATTAAGGGTTGGCTTCAAAAATGACAAAGTCACTGGAGCATGAAATATAGGTCAAGGTGAGTAGGTCAATGTGGGTGCTGAGTCGGGACATCGAGGAGAAGCCATATGCAAGGTTTGATGGTTGTAGGCTTTATAGTTGATGAGATATTTAGGGTTGGCTTCAAAAATGACAAAGTCACTGGAGCATGAAATATAGGTCAAGGTCAGTAGATCAATGTGGGTGTCGAGTCGGGACATTGAGGAGAAGCCTTATGTAAGGTTTGACAGTTCTAGGCTTTACAGTTGATGAGAAACTAACACAGCATCTGAGCATTGTACAAAGGTGTTCTAGATATTGACCTCTAGCCCCGCCCCCAGGCACAACCCCACGGGTCTCTTCACACTAAATCACAGAGGACCCTCATATGCAGCAATTTTCCAAATATGAATGATTTCTGGTAAGTGACTATCAAGATATAACAATTTTAAAAACTTTAACTGAAAGTGTGACGCAGATGCGGATGTGGACGCGGACGTACACGTAAACGCTGACGACCGAGGTGACAACAATAGCTCTGTGCACTTCGTGCAGGCGAGCTAAAAATACATGTATAAAATTTTTCCCAATGAAATTTTCATTTTTTACTGCTGAAAAAATATCTTTATGTTGCATGGGCAAGGTTTCATAATGTTATCTTGCCCACAAACACTGACATTTTATCGTGAGAAGATGAATTTCATAAGCTGATCATAAACAGTATGTAACCCCAAAGACTTGCAACCTCTTTCATACATGTAGCTCTTTTTTTCTAGTTAGATCCAGGTGTAATTAGGCTGTACATATTGTTTCATGATTAAACGCGCATCATCAGGAGAAAAATGGCCTCTAGCCTAGGTGTTGAGATTTTTGTGCTTCTATATCCCGAAATAACCAAAATCAATTCAAAATTTCAAGCTTCAATCATATGAAAGCAGTATATTATCCTGCTTATTAATGTTGAAATGCCAAACATTTTTTTTGCATTTTTTTAAACATTTTAATATGAGCAGGATAAATTTCATGCTCAGCTGAACTGAGAATGCAAAAATGTCAAAGTCTGAATACCAATCATTTTTATGTCTCACCTGGTTTAGGATTGCTTTTCTTCATGTGTCCTGTTATTCTGTCCCATGGGTTAGTTGACTGGTCCATATAGGGATTTAAGGGTTTTGAACTCTTTGAAGATGAAGGCTTACAACTCAACACATTTTCATTTTCACTGTCATATTTTGAAGTTTTTTCCTTCTCCTGAGTTTTATTTTGTTTTGCAAATGCACTTGGTTTTGAACTAATCATCCCTGGTTTAGAAGCACCTGCCACAGTTGGCCTGTTCTGGTTTCCAGTTAAAGCAGCTTTCAATTTACTACCATCTTTCTCTGGTGGGGGTTGTTTAAACCCAGAATTCTTAGTATCTGCAAGCCAAGAATTCACCCTATCATTCAACTCAGCTTTATTAGAACCAGGTCTATTGTTATCATCCTTGGGTAAATTTCCTTTCTTCAATTCTAATTCTTCTTGTCTAGCCCGCCTCCTGCTTTCTTTCTGTCTCTCCAGTCTTTCCCTTTCCTCCTGTGTCATTGGTCGTTCCTCTTTCTTAGGTTTAGAAAGCTCAACAATTGGATCCTCAACAACCTTTTCCTTCGATTTTGATTCTGCAAGTTTTAACAAATCCTGAAAATTCATAGGCGGAGGCTGCACTTGATGTCTTCTAACAATCTTATTCTTCTTGATTTTATTTTTATTTAAATCATCACCGCTATGGAATGAATCATTGTTTCTATCTCCAAAAAGCTCTTTTCTATCCTCATTTTTCAACTCTTCCATAAGTCTATGCTTTTGCTTCTTAACCTTTTCCTTGTCAATGCTCTTTTCATGTCTTTCTCTATCTTTATGTTTGTCTTTTTCTTTATGTCTGTCTTTTTCTTTATGCCTGTCTTTTTCTTTTCTTTTATGAGGTGATCTTTCCTTCAGAGGTTTATCAGGGAAATTGTAAGAGCTTAGTTTTTCGTCTATTTTACTCTTTATAGTCTTAAGAATACTGCCCGGTTCTTGCGTTAAATACTCTTCATTGAAACTGTTTTCAAAGTTCAAATTAACTGGCTCATCTTCATCGGAATCATCGTCTTTACACAAACTCTTTGACTTAATCTGACCACTTTCACTTTCTTTTCTAGCACCCGTTGATGTTTTACCTAACCTTTTCTTTGGTTGCCTTTCTGCTTCTTTGGCCATTGCTAATTTTTCTTTAGTTCTTTGCAATATTTGCTGAGTTTTAGACAGGATTTGTGCTTTTCTTTTTTCTGCCTCATTAACTTCGATTCCATGTCTGTTTTTATGTGGTTCGAACAAGTGTGGATTGACATTACTCTTCACAGAGCTTGTATTGGCAGCAGGTTTATCAATTTCCTCAGCCTGTTGTTTCATTTGTTTAACTTGAGCTCTAAGCTCTTCCAAAGTCAATTCCTTAGCTGAAACATTCCCAAAATTGCTGCTTTTATCCAATGAAGATGAAGATTTACTGGCATTAAGTGAACTGTGTGAAGTTTTGCTTGATTCATTTTGTGAGGATGAATGTTTGTGCTTTGATGATCTTTCCGATTTATGTTTAGAAGAAGAATGTGAGCTTTCACCTTTATGTGACTGATGACTTTCGTGTCTGTTTTCATCCTCTTTATGTTTACCATGTTTTTCTGATTTTGAATGTGAATGATTCATTTTATCACTTGATGACCTATCAGTTTTATCCAATTTCTCTGAACTGTGATGCCTGCTTGAAGAACTACTTTCCCTATGCTTACTTCTTTCATCGCTATGTGACTTTCTATCCCTGTCTTTGTCTTTAATTACTGTATGTTTTTCACCACCACTCGTAGCTAAATATTTGTCATCTCCAGCTTTGGAGGATAGACATGGAGAACAAGTCCTGCTGTTAACTCCCCCAGTTATCACACTGTCAATGTTAGAGTGGATACTACTAGCTGGACTAGCACTGTTACTGTCATCTTGTTTCTTCTTTGGTATCACAAACCTATTCTTCTTCTCCTCTTCCAGTCTTCTTTTCTCTTTCTCTCTTTTCTTTCTTTTCTCATATTCTTCTGCAAAATACATGTATGTATGTGTATAATTGTGTTGTGTGATATTCTAAGAAGTTTGTTGGTATAGAGGTTTAATTTATCTGTCAATAATCTTTTAGTCGTGTTTGGACAAAGCCATTGCTTCCTAAGTGTTTATCATACTAAAGTTGAAGTAATTGTGTGTTGCTCAAGTACACAACCAGGCACCAGAGCAGGGCCTGCCAAATCCAAGATTTCAGAAAAGGAGGTTCAATGTTACTAAAGGAGGTTCATTTTCATTCTTCATACTATATACTGTCAAATTTCCCCCACAAAAATGAAATGATTTGGTCTCAGAGGGCAATTCTTGAAAATTGATGATGCTAGGGTTTTTTCTCTCAAATGATGAAATGCACAGATAATGTGACACTTTTTCTTTACTATGAATAATCAAGAATTAAAGGTGATGTTGAAGGGCAGATTGTCTTGTCCATTACGAAAACTTGCCCATGCAATATACAGAGACTTTTTCATTTTTAAAAATTGAAAATTTCATCAGAAAAGTTTTGATATTTTAAATATTTTTGCTCAAAACATACATTGTGGGGTAGGTGCACGTTAGGACCGCCTCGCCGAGCCGGTTCTAACTAGTACCCACAATGTATGTTTTGGATAAAAAATAAGAAAATTAGGTATATGTATAGCCCAGCAAACCCCATTTTTCTATATAAAAGTGGGGATTGAGGGGGTATACATTTCATGGACAAGTTTTCCTGATATTTTATTCACAGTGGCATAGCCAGAGTGAATTATTTATCATATCTGATGGACAATATGGCATGTTATTCAAAGAAAATCATTATATCATTTCTAACACAACTTATGAAGAAAAATAATCATAGTTTTACAACAGTTTTCAGTCAACCCATTCTCAGTGGACATAAATGTTACAAAAATATGCACTTTTTTTCACACATTTCATTTACACTGAATTATCATCATTAAGTACATGTATACCATGGCATTTCCGTTAGCTCAATAGGAAAAATTATAATGTTGTGTTTGTTTAAATAATATATGGACAAAACCAATTATGTATCAAAAGCTGATTCATGAATGAAAAGAATAACTGGGCCTACAATAAGGAGATGACATTTTTTGATAATGCTCATTTTTTACCCTTTTCTCTCCTTTCTCTGTCTTTTTCTTCAATGAGTTTCCTGACTGTTTCTGACTTAGGCTTGTCCTTTTTCTCTTTCTTAGGAGCAGATAACTCTGTACCAAACTTAGGCAGCTGTAAAAGAGATTGTGACGTCAAAAAGGTTATCCAAACATCTGATGAAATAGATGCATAATTAATGACAAATTTGATCAGGCCCAGAGGTTATAAAACAATTTTCATGCTCAGCTCAGCAGGGACTAAAATTTATCCTGCTCATAAAATGTTAAAATGCCAATGATTGTTGGCATTTTAACATTTATTAGCAGGATAAATTACAGGCTTTGATGATCTAAACCTGCAATTTCAAATTATTTGGGCTATTTTGGCATTTATGAGCAGTTAAAAGTTCATGCTCAGTTGAGCATGAAAAAAAGTTTTAAACCCTCCAGCCCTGGTGTAGTGGCAAGGACACCACAGGTGTATCCGACACATTTACAGCCTTGCAGTTTGGGCTGTCTGTTCCACTTAAAACTGTGTACATCAAAGCAGTATTTATTGACATGTGGAGTGTTTGGTGTACTCATGGTACACTTGGATAATATACAACTATTTCATACCTTCCTGTGTAACAGTCAAAACTATCACCCCGAGGTGCTGCGGATGACCCGATGAACTGTTGCCCGAGGCCGAATGCCGAGGGCAACAGTTCATCGTGTCATCCATAGATCCGAGTGGTGATAGTTTTTACTGTCACACAAGAAGGTTTGAAATAGTTGTTTTATTACCCAACTCAAACATTCATACATTATAATGGACACATACTATATGAGCCGCGTCATGAGAAAACCGGATTTTTGCCTATGCGAAAACAAAGGCGCAGATCAGCTTCGCAGTAACTGCGAAGCTGATCAGCGCCTTTGTTTTCGCTACACGGATAGTACAATTTCTCTTCTTCTTAAAACCGAAATTTCAATCTTCTAGACATTTTCTGAAACTGTACAGGCCGGTTTGTGTCGGACCTGGTCGGAAACCCCGAAGACCGGTTTTCTCGCGTCGCGGCTCATATAATCCATGTTATAAGATTGGTAGTAACATTGAATTTTAAAATTGAAAAAAATGGATGAAAAGTGCTTATGTACTGGTATAGTTGTACAGATCATTTGTTTGCTTGTTTTATTCTGCTTTGCTTGTTTGTTTTATTTATTGAACTGTTTTGCTTTATTTTCTCTGCTTGTTCGTTTTGGTTAGGTTCTTAAGTTGTTTGTTTGGTTCATTTTTTGTTTCACCTCATACAAATGACCGATGACCTCATTCTGACTGAATCCATATTTTTCTATACAAAAGAATACCTCGCTGACTGGATCAAGATAAAAGTGCATATCCTGAAATCAAATGTTCTAGATAGACTAAGAAGGTCCTGATAAGTAGGACTCACTTTAATCATTCTCTGTGTCTTGATAGATACCATTTCTCTAAATGTTTTAGTGGTGATTACATGCCGATCTGCATGCCCAGTATTTACAGTTATGACCTTGACCTAAGGGTGTTGAAATTGACGAATCATGACCCATTGTATATTCTAGATAGTCATTTGCATATTGTATATGTTGCGCACAGATTATTTTGAAATATTTCAACTCTACTGGAGTGCATCTTGGCGATGTATGCAATTAATATAAACTATGCAACACCTGAGAATAAAGCCAGCAAAGATATTAAAATTTTTAAGTCCCACAAATTTTACCCAGGCTCATGATGCAAGATGAGCTGTTTTTGTGCAGTAAATAGACAG
Source organism: Rugalucina vietnamica (assembly GCA_964017185.1). Lineage (NCBI taxonomy): Eukaryota > Metazoa > Mollusca > Bivalvia > Lucinida > Lucinidae > Rugalucina > Rugalucina vietnamica. The sequence goes on from OZ024878.1 coordinate 8,919,874, forward strand.
CTTTCTATCCACAGAGTTCTATTTGTTTAGTGATTTGGAGTCAAATTTTTGTGCTGTCTGAACCTTGTGTACATGTACGTTTTCATAGTTTTAGTTTTAAAAGTTCAGGTAACTGAGTGGCTGCCTATTGGGAAATAGCTGCTCACTTGGCTTACAATATGTTCTCTAAGTATAAGTACCTAATTGTCAATTTGGTTTTTCCCACCTCAGTTTTTGGGGTGGGAATTTCTTTCTGATAGCGTCTTTTCCTGATCATTGCCTAATTGTACCTTTGTATCCATCCTGTTACTCAACAAGTCTGCGGAACTGCATATTTTCGAGTTGCCATTTCCACCAGAAAATCTGACTTATCACAGCCCAAAAGGTTTTATAAAAATCCTTAAGGGTATATGTTCACAAAATTTAATTTTTGGATACTGTGTCAAATGCCCTGGATTGTCTAATAAGCTAACTTTATGCATATTGCAAATAAATGCCAATTTTCTATCAAATCATGTGTTATTGATTGAAGTCAATTTATTTGGTAATTTTGAATTGTTTCAAGAAATGATAATCAATAATGATAAAAAAAAAAAGGATAAAAATATAATCTTTTGTAGATGCTTATTCACAGCTTTCTATGTTAATTTTGTAGACCAATTATTTTATGTAAAATTCTTTGAAGATTACGTTAGTTAATACCATATTTTACTATGCAAATTAAATTTAGCAATTTTCCTAACATTCACCAGTCTATGCACATAATGAATAAAAGTCATATTTTGGAATATGGGAGTAAGTAATATTCTTTCTGCAAAAACTTGCAAGCAAAAACTTTCAAAGAAATCAAACCATACGGCGATACTGACGTGACGTTACAATTTAAGACACATGATCAAACCTTGCAGGTCTGCTTAAAGTGGGAAAACAAAATCATGCTTAAGCAACTGTTTAGTCATCAAAACAAAGAAAAACATTTAAAAATTTTATCGCCAAGAAATAAAGATCGTAAATTTTTGAATTCGACGTTTTTTCTTTTGCTCCTACATTATCGCCTTACAGTAACGTTTCTGATTGGAATTTTCCAAAAATTGGCAATGAGTTTAAATGTCTGATGCATACTGGTATGTTAAAATAAAGAAAGTTTGTGAAATTCCCTATCTTGGCTTCATAACGTGAGCTTAAATAATGAGTTTCACGTCAGCGTTATCTCACTAGCATGACTTGTTATAGTTATGTTACTTTCAAGTATTATTGACCACGGTATTGGCTACATTGTGCTTTATTTGTCTTGCTTTGTGTTTATGAAAATCTAAGGAAACCAAGTAACCTGAAATTAAGGCAATTTCAACCACTTGATGGCGCTTTGACGTCGTTTTTTGGCAGGAAAAGTTTGTACCGAAAAAGCCCAATCTCACTTGTTACATACTCAACAATGTTCATAAAGAAGGGGTGAAAAGGATGGGCCTAATGGACTTAACAAAAGTCAGCTGTTTGCATTGTGTTCAATGGTTGGGAATTTTGCATTAACACCCTTTCTGTATTTCTTGGTTGTTCCAGATGCCTCTTTAAAGAATGGCATTTTTAAATTCATCGTATCATGTGCCTAAGACACTGTTCTTGTCATTTAAATCAAAGAAATGTCCAAAATTGCTCTACGGTGATAAAAAAATACAGGTCACCTGCGCTATCTCAAACTCGGTTGTCTCGAAAACCCCACTTATGTCGAACTGATCCCTCACTCCTGAGCGTCTCTCCCTATATGTTATTGTATTTCAACCTTGCTTGCGTCGAACTCGGTTATGAAGAGAACTTGGCTGTGTCGAAGTGATAATTTGCTCCCCACATAAAAAAGAACATTAGTTTCACCCTCCCTGTGTCGAACTTCCAAGTCAAAATGGTCTGTGTGGATATTTGATATCTACACACAACCTTTCATCACTGGAATCGTAAAAGAACGTTTTAACACATGTCAGGTCAGGGAATATACATTTGAAATCACTATCGATGGGGTAAACATGGTGGAAAACAAAAGGAGAACCACTCAATCCGAGTATGTAAAAGAGTTGAGATTTTCTAAGAACTTCGGCTGGTCTCAATTTGCTTATGGCCTGGTGCTCAGTAAATGGCCCAATTGAGTTAGCATCAGTGTCAAAAAATAAAGTTTTGAATTTTTACACCGTATCACTTTTTTCGGAACGGTAGATACCTCTAGATTACGGAATCACAACTCCCGGGATAAGAACATCATGAACATCGCTTACTTTTCTATGGTTCATACATTCATATGGTTCATATGTGGGGACGGACATTACTTGCTTACTTATTACAGAGGAATAAAATAAAAACGAATGACATTTAATATCAATTTTATTGTTTATTTCATAAAAAAACTCATAATTTTAGAATCACAGACATGTATTGTTGAAATACCACATTCAGAATGCATTTTTTCATGGAGGTGTTTCTTAAGATCTAAAACCATTATTTTTATGCTCATGAATAGTTTAGCTTAACCATAGACTGAGTGATTTTATATGGAAAATAATCACTTGATAAACAAGGTTATTTGATGGGTAGAAACACCTATTAAGGCTAAAATGTTTCATGGAAAGATTAAAAATGATCACATAGGTCAAACAATTATGCTCTCGAATTTCGGAAAACTCGAAGTGGTTTCTCCATTCCCCTTGATTTCGAGATAGCGAAGGTGGCCTGTATATGTAACATCAAAAATTGCTTAATTTATTTTGCATAGTATATTTTGTTATTTGGTGGCAATAATTACTTTCCCACTTACGAGTAGATACACAAGCCTGATTTTGACGGGTAACCCAATTTTAACAAGATCAGAGATCTTATAAAATGATTAGGAAGCAAGTGATCATTAAGGTGTTAAATTTCCATTTGAATATTGAAACACAATCCCATGTATAAGTAGCCTCGTGTAGGCCCGGTATTCCGAGGGCCCTATAGTCCGAGGGTCCGTTAGTCCGAGGGTCCGTTAGTCCGAGGGCCCGATAGTCCGAGGGCCCAATGGTCCGAGGGCCCGATAGTCCGAGGGCCCGATGGTCCGAGGGCCCGATGGTCCGAGGGTTCTCCCGCTTTCACCCACCTACTGATTTGCATCGTGTAGATGAGTGAAATAATCTTGACAGGGGCGTTAAACTGGACTAAAAAGCGTGCGTGCGTGCGTGCGTGTGTGTGTGTGTGTGTGTGTGTGTGTATGCATGTATGTATGTATGTATCATTGTGTAAGAATGTATCTGTATTCGTGTATATGTATGCATGTATATGTATGAAAGCACGTGTGTGTGTGTGTGTGTGTGTGTGTGTGTGTGTGTGTGTGTGTGTGTGTGTGTGAAAACCTTGGAAAATGTTGCAGATCCTGATAGTCCGAGGGTCCGATAGTCCGAGGCCCAATAGTCCGAGGGTCCGATAGTCCGAGGGCCCAATAGTCCGAGGGCCCGCTAGTCCGAGAATCAGAATATTGGTATTGGATTTATTCCATAAATCCTCGGACCATCGAGCCCTCGGACCATCGGGCCCTCGGACCATCGGGCCCTCGGACTATCGGGCCCTCGGACCATCGGACCCTCGGACCATCGGGCCCTCGGACTACCGGGCCCTCGGACTATAGGGCCCTCGGAATACCGGGCCACAACCAAGTAGCCTGTAGTAGTCGTTTCGACTTTCTTCTGAATCCCTTGATTTATATGCAACGGTTGTATAAAATGCTTTGTATTATTATATGTGCATGTATATACAGAAATAAAAGTTGAAACCAAGTAGCCTGAGTCTTCTCTGGCTGCTAAACTATGTTTGTTTTTTTGTCAAAATTGCAAAATAAAAAATTATCAAAAGATTTTTAGACATCAGAGATGGTTCGGATTAATGTATAAGTAAAATGCATATTTATTAACTAAAATTATTACTAAACATTTAAGACTTTATTGGATTTAGCTGTCATGGGGATAATGTCGCTTAGTGGCATGACGGTCTTGCTGTTAAGCAGCATTATCAGCATGACTGTTGTGTGGATAGCAAGTGTCATTGAAAATGGATTATGTGACAATATAAATGAGATAATTATGACCTGTTTTTTCTAGCTAAGGTTTCTCCAGCAAGGTTTTGATCTTTTCAGCATCCAGGGGTGGGAGTGGACTTGCATTTACCACCTGCGCATGGGTAAGTTTGAGTGTCTCTTCTTTTTAAAAATCGAGTACTTGTGATGTAAAAATATTTGTAAAACAACAGACAGAAATACCTTTTTTACGTTTACTTTGTTACTTTCAGCTATCGATAATAAATTCTCGAAGTTCATAGTGCGAGAAAGCTGAAAAATATTATATTTTTGTGCCAATTAATTTATTTTTCCTTATCAGCAAATTTAAAGGAAGAAACCCGATATATTCCGAATTCGATCAACGTGGAATAAATACTTGATAAAGCGCTTGACAGAGCATGAAGACAATGTCGTAAAATTGGAGAGTATGGTACCTTGTCTTTCTTCTTACAATTTATTTTCCTCCAACCACTGGGGGCACCCACGTTATGTGGTGTATATGTAAATTATATCGATCAAATTGTTTTTTTTTTGTTCTAAAAATCTAAGAGTTTGTGCACTATATAATTTTTTGTGTACTACTTCTGTCTGAAGGGGCGCAGTGTCACGACACAGCCAAAAACAACAAGATGGCGCACCACCATGGCGGAAATTTTGACCGCGGTTAAAATTATTGGAAATAACAATGGAAAAATTACCCAGTGTTATCCCAACTGCCATAATTCACATCATCAACACGTTGGAAAGTGATAGCGAGCACCGGTACCAGTGGAAGCTTTCCAGGAATCTGGAAAATGTCTCGTTATTCGTAAAATGCGAATTTCGCGCCAAAAGTGTTGAAGGTGACCAGCCGCCATTTCCTGTGAGACGGAAACCAGGAAATAAGAAGCACAAATCGCCATCTAGACTGAGACGCCAAAGAGCCAGAAAACAACGCTTTCAGGATAAGAAGACAGCTGAGAAAGCTGACTCGCCTAAAAGCCCTGCCTCAGAAGTGAACACAACCGTTCTTCAAGAACAGGAACCTACAGCCGTTCTTCAAGAACCGGAGCCTGCTTGTGTAACTTCCACAAAGGACAGTAGTGATCTGGACAATACCGGTCAAATTCAGGATTTAGTCTGTGGCAGTGATAAGCGCTCTGAGAAGCAGGTTTTGTCACCAGATTCTGACATCAGTATCGAGACTGAAAGAGCTCTCCTCTTAGAGGTTCTTCAACAGACAGACACTGACAGTGACGACAATTCTTTTGACATATCGGAAGTGATTTCGGAAGTCAATACTTGTTCAAATTGCAAACGTCAACCTCGAGCAGGTGTTGAACTCAAGCGTTGTTCGCGTTGTCAGATAACCAAGTACTGTAGTGTTGATTGTCAGAAGAAAGACTGGGATTTTCACAGATTCGCATGCTCGGTTGTCGCAAAGTCTGCGACAAAGAAAACTTAACACTTGCTACAGTTAAAGACCTTGCACGTGTAAATATTGTATAAAAGACATTTCATTTGTGTTCGGACCTTTTATATACTGTTTCACAGTGTTTTATACACATTCCACGTATTTTAGTGTTGTTGTGAAAACTAATACTAACAATTACGCCGAAAGGTGGTGCGCCTATATAAAGGCGGAATATACATCAGAAAGAAAGAAAGACCAAAATGTAAAAGATACAAAATACAAGAAATTTAATTTTGGTCGTTTTTCGTATTACAAGAGCTAATTCCCGACAAAACAAGAGTAAAATAACGTATAAAAGCAGCTATAAAAGAAGAAAATCACATGATACGGTTATTATAATATTATATAAATGTATACATAAGAGCTTTAAATCTACAAATGTTATTGCACATAAGATGACAAGAGTAAAAAATTCATATAGACAAATTCAAGACAAGTTAAAATATTATTTTATCCTGACCTTTTTCAGTTTTAAAATGATCGTGCGGACAATTTCAGGTCATCTGTTCGCCTCTTTGCTATTGATTGTGTTCTATACAGAAAAATTAAATCCCTCACAGATTGTCAGATTTTACAGGATGGCCGGAATAACCTAGCACAATGGGAAACCGATTGGCAAATAAGAAGTAATCATTGGCAACTCTCTTATAACATGAACATTTTTATCACTAAAATTATTTTTTTCGTTTGAAACTTTGAATACAGCCACCAAAAATCTTCAGAAACTTATAGAAAAAAAGGTACAAGTAGGCAATGATCAGGAAATGGCGCAATCAGAAAAAGATTCCCACTCAAAAATCGAGGTGGGGAAAACTAAATTAACAATCAGATACTTATACCATGTAAGCCGAATGAGCAGCTATTTTCCCAATAGGTGGCCACTCAGTTACCTAAACTTAACTAAAATATGATAACATACATAAGGTGCCAACAGCACAAAAATTTTTAAACACCAAGACATAAAACAATAAGAACCACCACAGAGGTATCGCCTTGGAACGATCAGTAATATAAACTTGCGATCAGTAATATAAAATTATTGGCGGGCTTTAATCGAATTACAGGTACCTAACCTCACCTTCAGCTTCTGCAGTGGTTCACAGCATTTAGTTAGTTGTTCGGTCCTCGTGGTGAATCTCTAGCTAGTCAATGAATCATCATGGACAAACATAGAAAACATTATAAATACCATGATGAATCAAAAACGAGGACTCACAGATTGAGTAAGCTGCCCGACGATGGAGATCAGATCCCTGGGCGCCAAATAACTTACTTACTCCGGAGCAAAAGAGAAACACCAGTTGAACCCCAGTGGGCCAAGCAACAGACAAGAAGCTCCGGCCTCAACCAACTAAAATGAATAGCTTTATGTCGGGGCCATCATAGAGTCTAACGCCCGACCCACGGGTGTGCAATTAAAGAAGACAGCATATTTATAAAAAAAATGATTGGGTTAAAAACTAAGCATGCAGACTGTTGCATAACATTTAAGTTATATCCTATACGTCTATAACGTGTTATGGTTTTTCTGAATTAAAAAGAAAAATCATGCTTTCCTATAAGTTTCTTAAATTTGTAAACCAAGTCACCATAAAATTCTAGTTCCAAAAGGCCCTCGCGTAAAAGGGGCTTTAGCCCACATTTTGGAAATCAATTCATAGTGTCTGTGATAAAATTTAGAAAATGTTTTTCGAAGTTTATGTTTATCTTTTTCGAAGTCGTATTCATGTCAATAAATCAAAGACTGCTGAAGAATTCGATGCTCTTATTTAGATCAGGGGTTTTGAGGTATACCTTTTAGTATGCCTCTGTTTAGCTTCGTGTAATTTGACTGTCTGTCTGATACTTAGCACAATATATTTTTTCCTTATCCCCATTATTTAAAAAAATAAGATATAAACTACACCAGTAGAAAATATTCTGTTTACTTTGCTATGCACGTAACATCAACCTAACTCGATCGATCAATGTTTATTTTTAGCTGTAGTAAATTTTATATTGGCTGCGACACAGGTAAGATATTTTTAGATGCGTAGTTTCCCAGTATCCCGCTCGACCTTGAAATAAATATGTCAATATGTCAATAGGCTTCCGTAACCCTGTTTATAAATTGTCATATAACCATGATGAAAATAAGATTACTTTTTGATTTGATTTCGAGTTTAACGTCCCACCAACAGCTTAGGTCATATGGAGACGGGACGTCGGTTTATAGTTGGAGAAGCCCGGGATCGAACTTTATTCTGGACCCTGGTATTTAAAGGAAACACAGACCCAAATGCGACCATTGACACGCCTTGTTTCCTAACTCGCATTCAAATATTAAGAATATACCAGTGGTATTTTGTCCGCAAAGGTGCTTTGTTTAACTGAGCACATACAAAAGCATCAGGAAAACGTGGCCGTTCTCGGCGAGGCGGTTCTAATGTATACCTACAATGTATGAAACACAAAACATGACTTTTAGGGTTTACAAAGCATCGGTTTTTTCCTCTACGAAGTGTATAGGTCGTATGCTGACCTCCGCGGCGTTCTTGTCTTTGTATAGCACCTGATTGTCAGTTTAGTTTTTCCCATCTCGGGTTGTTGGAGGGGGAATTTATTCTGATTTAGCTGTTTCCTGATCATTACCTCTTAATAATATGATATTCAAACTGATATTTGAAAACGGACGTGAACATCCCGACATTACAACAAAGCAAATATTCATTCACTGATAAAATCAACTGGACACAGGGTGCGTGGGGTTTAAACCAATTATGTATTTAGAAGTCATGATACAATGTTGATGATGAAATTCCGTTTATGTTGCCTACTTAGATGTCAGACTGACATTTGAAGGACAAATAAAGGTTTGGCATAGGAGGAGCATAGAGTAAAAGTTCAATACCAAGGAATGATTTCAAGCGCTTTCAATGTTAGTTTTCATTTGAGTTAGTGTTTCTTTTACGCAAATTTTGATATACATATAAAAAACGCATGACAGTGTCAAAGAAGTTTGAAAGTATGTCTTCGTTTTCTATGGCTGCCGTGCGCTTTTTATGGCGAAATTGCACGATATAAAGTAGTCACACGTGAAAGCTTAAATCTGCATTGGTCTATGCAACTTCGTCTTAACACGCAATATGGGATAGTCTGAAACAGATGCTGTAGCATATTTGTGTGCACAAGCAGATGGTCGAACGTTACAATCGCATCATCTTGACACATATTCGTGACAAATCCATCGTTAATACGACAAATAAAAATTAAAACTGAGATCCTTTAAGAGCAGTGAAGACATTAATGAGAAAGGGGATGGGCCATACCGCGGTTTCGACTATTAAAGTCTCGTCAGTGACCCTTTAGATTTGGCAACATGGAGCCAAAGAGAATTACTGAAATTTTACAACTTTCAACATGGTAGTTGATACAAAGACTAGTATTATCTAAATGGGACCAAATATATTAAACATTGGTAAGAGAAGCTAGGTTTAGCACCAGGTCGGTACAGATACCATGGGAGCAAGTGTGCTGTCGACCGAGCCATTTGTAATACGCAAAAGGTTACTTTCGTGCGAGTATAACGATATGGGTTTCATGTCTCGGTATGTCGACAGCCGACTCATCTGAATTATACAGGTTCGTTTCATTAATAACATACCCCTGCAATGTCGCAAAATAAATTGACCCCGCACCCTACATTGCATGGCTCATTGCTGGATGGTTATTAGTCTGGCCTGGATGAAACTTCTACAATTTGTGTATATATTTATGTGTGTTAAACTGGTAGTTTGTTTATATTGATCGTGAGCAGTCCGATTGGACAGGAAGCTGCTTTCGACGTGTACCAAAATTCTGCTAGATTAAATGTAAAGTTTTCAACTTTTGGCGATTGGTATTTTGTAAGTACTGTGAATATTGCCAGTTTCTGACATGAATGTTGTTCATTGGCATCTATTGTAGATACCTTAAAACTTACATCACATTCGCTGAAGTACTGAAGTAGAAATGGAATATCTAACTATACCTACTACCCTGTATAATGCTACCATGCAAATGCATGTTTTCAGCACATAAATTGTCTGAAAGTTTATCAAATTTAAAAACTGGACATCTGAGAATATCATTAACAGTTGACATGATTATTTAAAGAGAGTAACGATGCCTTGTATCTAATGCAATGTGTACCTGCCTATGACAATGTTTTAAGTTATGTAATGACATTCTTAAACATATATTCATTAAGGACATTTGATGGTTTTTGAAAACAATTGATTGAAAAAGTGTGACTGGCGATTTTAACAAGACGGCTTATATTAGTAATCATCCAAGAGAAACTTCAACGAATCAAATATTAAACGCGCGAGAGCACACTAAGATGGAAGTAGACATTAAGAGCAGTTTTGCTTCCTTGAAATATGTCTGTAATGAAGGAAATAGCGTCTATTTAATCATTATTTCTGAACTTTATATGTATTGCGAATGCGGTACAAGTTTTAATGTATATCAAATAGATGTCAATGAATAACATTCAGGTCAGAAAGTGGCAGTATTCACAGTACTTACATAATACCAATCGCCGAAAGTGGAAAACTTAACATTAATTCTGTCGGAATTTTGGTACATACCGAAAACAGCTTCCTGTCCAATCGGACTGCTCACGATCAATATAAACAAACTACCAGTTTAAAACACACAAATGTATACACAAATTGTAGAAGTTTCATCCAGGCCAGACTAATAACCATCCAGCAATGAGCCATGCAATGTAGGGTGCGGGGTCAATTTATTTTGCGACATTGCAGGGGTATGTTATTAATGAAACGAACCTGTACATACTCATTGTATGTCATTGTATGTCTGTCGATATACTTGTGTAAAACCTCGGATCCAATAAACATTATTTTGAATCTGATTCAATCCATATCTACACTGCTTGGTAATATCTGAAAATCATAACCGAGATTCATAAATGATTGATGCCGGAAAATTTAGATAACATGAATATCCATATTCCGAAACTAATTTCGCAATATTTCCAAATTAACCCACCGACCTTGATGCGTTTAAACGAGTCACTTGGTTGATCTCAAACGAATACAATGCATATGTCCATTATGATTTCATAAAACCTCGGGGTTTTCCCGTTTTTATTGTGATGTTTATATTGAAAACAGATGGACAACTAACAATATCAGTCCATAAATCGGTCCATCGGACGATAAACTGGTTGATCTAGGACTTACCACTTCACTTGTCTAAACAGATCTTATCTTATTCAATTTGAAACTTGATGACAAATACACTGGTCAATATCCATTGTTAAATAGTCATTCCTACAGGTATGTTTACAAATAGGCCTACTCAATGTTTTGCCATCCAGTGATCTATCTCTGTCCTCTTCAGTAAGATTCTGTTGGTATCTTTTATTGGTGTTTTACGTCCCACCTAAACAGTACGATCATATTGAGACAGGAGTTCCGGGCGATTTGAGCACTATTAATTACACTTAGCATAGTTGTCACGAATATAAAACTATATAAGACATGAGTCTCGACCCCAGAGATTATTTTTGATATTATCTTAATATTTGTTTACCATGGTTATGATGGACATTCTAGTTGAAACTTGTCTTTATGCCTTTTAAAGTTATTCCCTTTTGAATTTCAAGAGGGAGAGAAATGATAATAAATAGTTGTATCTGTTAATTAAAAAGCCGACATGCCAGCGACAAATGAATCAGTGTAAAGATAAGTTGAAGGTTAGTTTTGTCAGACTGGTAATGGCTTAACATCCCAGTCAACAAATATCCATTTGTGTCGAGACGGAGACATAGCTGCAGGCGAGTTAATGAGTCTTGCTCAATGACACAACACGCCGCCGCATTTGGGGGTCTCGATACGGAGTCCGATGCTCTTCCCCCAGATCACCCTACGACACTGTTTCACTACGCAAAACGTCTGTCAAGTTCTATGTGGTTTTACACGACAGCTGGGTTAAAATTTACACTGTTTCTAGTCTACATGTTACGTTGCATCTTCGTTTAACACAGCCGTTAACACAACAAATCGTTCGGTCAATTCGATTAGCTTTGGGGTTTAATGTCAGACAAATCTTCATGTTGTCTTACGGAAGTTCAGTTCCCCTCTTTCTAATACCATCAAGTATTTGAAAATAAAATCTGAAACATGACATCGCTGGGCGAGAAGTTGTCGGAAAAGCCTCATGTGCAATATGGTGTTCAGAAGCTGGGAGAGTCCATCACGAAAACATGTCCGCGTTAACCTTTTATATAGCAAAATGGGATATGCAGGGCTATACCTATTTTTCTTATTTTTGCTCCAAAACATAGATTGTGGGTCTCGGCGAGGCGGTTCTAACGTGGTTCGACATTCGATGTTTTTAGCAAAAATATTTAAAATCTGTATAACGCATGGGCAAGTTTTCGTAATGTGACACAGTTACTATATACTTATGTTGTTGGTGTGCATGAGCAAATGAGCCAACAACCGGATGTCCTGACGGCAGAAATGTGCTAATATATGAGCCGCCTCATGAGAAAACCAACAATCCGCATAGGCGAAAACAAAGACGCAGATCAGCTTCGCGCGGTAACCGCGAAGCTGATCAGCGCCTTTGTTTTCGCTGCTCGGATAGTACAATTCTTCATCTACTCAAGTTAAATCCAAAATTTCAAGCTTCTGCTGCCAATGAAAAAGTATTCAAACTTTTTTTCTAACCATACTTTTTTGATTCCAAAATACAACACAAGACATTTGAAAACAGAATAAGTATAGGGTAGTGTGCATTTTTTCAAGCTACATGCCTCTGAATGAGACCTCTGAACGCCATGTTTTAAATTTAGTAAAGTTATTTTATTTTTTAATTCTTTGAAACATACCGGTCTCGAACAAAAGCTCACCTAGAATGCTTTCAAAAGTCATAATATTTACGTAATACAGACTATTTTGGACCAAACGCATAGAAAAAATTGCAACTTGAAGTGGATGACAAAATTTTACGAGTCATTTTCCAACCCTACCCCCATACTTGAAAAGTCGGAAAAAATCAATATTTTGAAATGTGCCAAACCCATATTTGTAGATTCAAACTTTTTCTTGTATTTTCACACAACATAGAACTTGGTAATATTGTTCGAATAAAATAGAGAAAAATATAGGGTAGTGTGCATATAAGAGAGAACCAACAACTTGAAAATCGCCACTTTAAGCTTTTTTTCGGCTGTTTTGTTTCTTAGAGCCCATCTTATAAAACCACCCAAAATTTTAAAACTAGCACACCAAAGACAAAAAGACTGACTTAGAAGACCATGTACACATATACTGCTGCTAAAATAAACATCGAACTAGTGCAATTAATTTGAAGATGTGTAATATTCAAGTTTAATCTACCCTACCCCCTAAATTTTAGTGACAACTAAAAATTTCTGAAAAAGTGCAGAAAATGGGGTGAAAAAATGAAGTTCCTTAGATTGACAATTTTCATGTCTCATTCAATGCATATCATCAATATGTATCTAAATATAAAAAATTAGGAAAATATCTGCAACCGTTTACGAGATATTCAACAAAAGAAAAACCGGAAGTTCCGAAATGTCAAATGTTAGCAGCGAACATCCTTAAATCCAAAATTTCAAGCTTCTGGCTATTTTCTGTGCTTGTACAGGCTGGTTAGTGTCAGACCTGTTCGAAAACCACATTGTTGGTTTTCCCACGAGGCGGCTCAATTATAACCACCAAGTAACAACTATGACTTTTATGTTTGGACAACGATGGCTGATCACACATGCTAAATATCTGATTACATTGTAAACGAAGCAAACTCAAGGTCATCGATCCAAAAATACTTCGTTGTCACTCTCTGGCTAAAAATAAATATAAGCGCGTATAGTCTCAAGGTAAATTTAAGGTCGATCGATAGTTAAACGACGATATCGAGGGTATATTGAAAGTAAACATAATTATTTCCTCAGGCTTATTAAAGGTAAAACATTAAAACAATAAAATATGAACATTCTAAAATTTAATTATTTAAAAATCAACATTTTGAAATTTAAAAGTCCTACTCCAACTACGCAACAATCATTGGGGGAAATAAAAATAAAACTGAGATCCTTTAAGAGCAGTGAGCATATTGATGAGAAAAGGGATGGGCCATACTGCGCTTTCGGCTACTTAAGCCTCTTCAGTTACCCTTTAGATTTGGCAAAATGGAGCCACAGTGAAATACTGTTATTCGCAACTTTCAACAGGATAGTCGAAACAAAGACCAATATATGATCCAAATGGAGCCAAATATATGAAATGTTGGCTAGAAAATGAACCTAAACCGATAGTAAGTTTATGATTTCTCAGAAATCCCTCTCTGATCTCAAAGGACCAAAAGGAAAATATGGATGATGTACAGGGATGATGCTCTATGGATGATGTACAGGGAGACTTTTAGGGCAACCACATGACACAACACCAGCTGCAGTAACAGCAAATAAAACTAAAACTGAGATCCTTTAAGAGCAGTGAGCATATTAATGAGAAAAGGGATGGGCCACTATCGGCTACTTAAGCCTTTTCAGTGACCCTTTAGATTTTGCAAAATGGAGCAAAAGTGAAATACTATAATTTTGCAACTTTCAAAAGGATAGTCGAAACAAAGACTAATGTGATCCAAATAGGTCCGTGAGGTTCAGTAATGGCAGACTAAGTGCGAAAGAACCAGGTCCCAAAACATCCAGACACCATGTGATCAGCCTGAGAATTTATTGGTGTGTATATTGCCACTTAAACAGTTGGTTATCGAAATATGTACGTACATAGCGTGTGTTAGCATGTTTAAAATTTTCGACATTAGATAAAGTTTCTGTGTCCTCTATCCAGGACCGAAGCGACTCTGATATATCCCGGTCTTTGTCCAATATTCCGGCTTTTATTTCTTTATAATGTCGTAATATCTTAGACCTATCTACGTTGCCATAAACTGTCGGGTCGGGCTTATTACCGCAGGATACTGCAGGATACTGCAGGATACCGCAGGATTGCTCAGGATACCGCAGGATAGTTTTATTACATATTATATTTCATCTTAAATGATTATAAGTAAAATATTTGAAGTTTTTTACCCTAAAACATTGGTATTGTCATATAATTTTGGTCCATTAGGTTTGTTTTTAGTATGAATCACCGTGTCGAAGCAAAGACTGTCGCAGGATAGATAATCATACTACCACAGGCTAGATACATAATGATCGTATTTTATTTATTATTATTGATCATATATAATTGCTATAAGTTAAAATAAAACTGAGATCCTTTAAGAGCAGCTTTTGTTTCGACTACGTTTCACGAGTACTTCACGGGTACATGCACATTTTATTTTTGTTCACTAAATAATGTCCTAACCAAGAAGGTCGTTCATGCTTGATTCCGTTTTTTTGCTACATGTAAGTGAACAAATCGTACAGAAGGCTTATTGAATAACATTACAACAAACTTTATATTTAAGAAATAGATCAGCTCTAGCAGTGAATTGTTGAGTAATAATTCACTGTTTGGAGGTCAGTTGTAAAGAAGATCAAATCACGACCGCGTAGCGCGAGTGATTTATCTTCTTACAACTGACCGACAAACAGTGAATTATTACTCAACAATTCACGCACTTGAGCTGATCTATTTCGATTCTAACACACAATAAACGGAATAAATGTTGCTGAAACCGTCGATATCGTCAAGCTTTCCGCCATTGCATTGCAGATATCCCGCCAAATATTTGACTGTAATGCTGGTATTTACACACACTTATTACGTTTGTTGTGTGCTAAAACGACGTTTCACCGTCTAACGCTGCTTTGTGGGATAGCTGACGTCACAAATTCCGCAAAGTAACGTCACGCTTATTCGCCCAGTGAAATTGTTGCACAATATAACACGTTTTTTACCATTGGCTATATAGGCGAGGTGTGTTAGAATGCAAGTTAATTTGCGTTTTCAGCCAGATTATAGTCCTATTACAAAAATATTGTTTTCAAGTTTTCAATAAATGAGAAAAAAAAAAAAAACACATGAAATTAATAAATAAATTTGAATAAAACATAATCGTAACAATACTGAGTATATTTATAACATTTCTTTCTTTCTTTAATCGTTTGATTTTTCCTTTAACTAAAATGACACCTCAGTGATCAAACAATTATCGACATTTATCTGTCTGTTGTCGGTGTCATAAGCGTGTCGTATTACGCAATTATGCGTTAATTGATACTTAAACACGTGTTTGTGTTTCTTTATGTACATATTTGACATTTGAAAATGTTTGAATCTAAGCGCAAAAACTTATAATTCGAATTTTTGTTTTAGGACTGGTCTATCAAATGCATTTTATCTATTATTTATATTTATATATGATATCGCAAAGTCAAAGGTAAACAATATCAATACAGTTGAACAGTTAAGTTACAATTCATCAAATGTGATGTAGAAAAAAATGTTTCTTCTTCTTATGTTATACTAAATGACATCTAATCGACTCATCGATAATCTGATTAATCTGTTTATATAAAGGTGTCATAATCGTGTCGTATTACGCAACTATGCGTTAATTGATACTGATACACTAACTCTTGATAGTTCTAAATATTGTATGACTTTTCAACTTTTCTAACTATAATTGCAAAACTTAATTTGCATGCATATTTTATATGCTGTTTACTATCATTTACAACCAGGTTTAACTAATTCATCTTTTTGTGACTGCTTCAAATGATCCCTATGCAGTCTTATTTCTTGAGGTTTACGCTTTTGTACTTTAATAGAAATAAATAAATTATTAGTGCAAATACAAAGTCTCAGACAGTTTTCATTTAATGATTTAACTTGATTCAATTTAAGACTTCAGATAAGCAAAACAAGCATTTATCGTTTATCATTTAACCTGCCTATTGGAATCCTGCGGTATCGAGTTTGGAATCAGGCGAAATTGAATGGCTATCTCGTATACGCTGTAAACGGGTATTTGACACTCTACACAACTAGTTTTCATGACATATTACCCACATATTTATTTTCAGAATCTGATGACCACATCTTAATATATTGCGATTTTAGTTAAATAAGAGCATTATGATGTTTCTCTCTTCAAGTTAACTATTTGTAGGGCTATCCTGTGGTATTCAGTCAGTCAGTGTATATCTCTATGGTATTCTAAACGAAGACAGCATCTAGTTTATGTCATTGCAAGTTGACTAAATGCAATAGTTGGTCACTAAAAGATATTTTTGATCTTATAATGATACTTTGGAACTGTATTTTGATGTATTTTTCTATCCTGCGGTATCCTGAGCAATCCTGCGGTATCCTGCAGGGTAACGGGTCGTTTCGGCCGTGAGTCGTTTCGGCCCCGAGTCGTTTCGGCCGTGGGTCTTTTCGGCCTGGGTCGTTTCGGCCTGAGTCGATTCGGCCCTGGGTCGTTTCGGCCAATTTTGGTGAGTCGTTTCGGCCTGATTTTATTTAATCCTTATATACTCTATAATATACTTTATGCTAGATGTGTATGCCATATGAGGCTAGTTTACCATGCAGCCAGTCTTGCAAGGGTACTTGGGTCTATTACTGGGAGAAAAAATTTGCATCTTTATTCCATTAAAAACGATAGAAAAACTACAATGGTAATTTCTATGGCAACAATATGCATAGGCGAAAACAAAGGCGCAGGTATCTGCAGGGCTGATCAGTGCCTTTGTTTTCGCTACAAAGATAGTACAATCATCTTCTTCTTCTTAAATACGAAATTTCAAGACTCTGCATCGGGCTCTGCATGGCCTGCTTTTGTGACTGTACAGGCTGGTTTGTGATGAACCTGGTCGGATTCCAAAACTGTTGGTTTTCTCATGCGTAGACTCAAATTAAATTGACAAGCACACGTTTTCACACTTTAATTGAGTACATTGATAATCAATCACCATGGATTAGCATTGCTGATTACAGACACGAGTTTTCACACCTTGATAATCACCCTTAAAATTAGATCACCGACAACCGATGCATCACTGAAAAGCTTTCCCTTGCAATTGCCGATGACTTCATAACTACATGTTTAGTTTAATTGTACAAAACATCTATCTATCTATCTATCTATCTATCTATCTATCTATCTATCTATCTATCTATCTATCTATCTATCTATCTATCTACCTACCTACCTACCTATCTATCTATAATCTATCTATCTATCTATCTATCTATCTATCTATCTATCTATCTATCTATCTATCTATCTATCTATCATTCATTCCCTCAACCCTATCAATCCTTTCTTTCGCCAGTACTAATCATTAAATGTTAATGGGCTTTTTTCCGAGACACTAGGAATATGTGAGGCTGGAACTGTGACTACAATACTTTCAAAACATCTCACATGCATACATCATATACATGTCCACGAAAACGCATGCAATCCAGCAGATCAATTTATCTTTGAGTTGTTACTTTAACTTACTTACTTGAAGATTTCCATAAACCTTGGCCGAAACGACTCAGGGCCGAATCGACTCACCCAGAAAATTGGCCGAAACGACCCACCTACCAAGGCCGAAACGACCCACCCCCAAAATTGGCCGAAACGACCCAGGCCGAAACGACTCAGGCCGAAACGACCCAGGGCCGAAACGACCCGGATTCATCCTGCAGTATCGTGCAGTATCCTGCAGTATCCTGCGGTAATAAGACTGACCGTAAACTGTCGGGCAAAAAAGTAAACACGTTTTTCAGAAATACAATTAATATTTTACCTACAGTCACCACTGGTGCCCCTACATTTACAAGGAAATGCTTCGAAGAGTCACCAAAAGAAACAGCAATACCTCAGCGAACGAAAAGAGTCGAAAAATTAGAAAGAAAGGCATTGAAAAGCAACCGTTAGGTTCAAAGAAAGCAAAGGACGAGGAGGAGCATAGACTTGAAACCCTTGTTTTGGGCGGAGATGATGATTTAATTGAAAAGCTTGTAGAATCAGACAGGGTAGACATATTTGTTCTCAATTCGAAACAATTCAACTGTTTTATTTAAGAAATTTATGTCCCAGTCCATATTTTTATAAGGGTATTAAATAGTCTGGCCTAGGGTTTGCGCTTTAGCTTGCCATTGTTCTTTGCCATTGGAACAAAAGGTGGCGGTGCTGGGTGAAGGACGTGTTTTAACGGGGACGTGGAAAATTCTTTTATTTCTACAGTTTTATCAGAGTTTAGACGTATTTTTATTGCCTGATATACAGCCCAAAAGTGTCTTAATCCAACAGTTTTAACGAAACTTGCAGAAATTGTGTTTTGAAACGTATTTTTAACTCCAAATTTTGTGGAGGGAAAGAACAAAGGATTTGTCCTGGGTGCAACGGATGACCTCAATTTCGACAACGGTTTGCAGTGTTTCGAAGAATGAATTTTCTCTCAAATGCTTACTACTAATTGCTATTTTAACTGGAGAATATTTTACTGAAAACTATCGAATTTTTATCATAATTTTAACCGAAATTAACTTCGGCTATGTCCGGGAAAATTCGGAACAGGAAATGCGAATCCAAGATGGCGTCGAATTTGGTTACGCTTGCGGAAATGGAAATTTCTGGGACAACTTCTTCAAATTCCAACAATGCTGGTAACGTTATGCAAGTAATTTCCACAAAAGATTATGACCTGAACATAGATAGAACCCTTAGAAATAAAATTAATGCATGTAAAAAGGTCTTTGTAGAATATAGCTTTACTGGTGGTGGTATAATTGGTGATATGGACACAGCTACATTTGAACTATTTAGAGCTGCGTGTACAACATTTTATAGCAGGTTACCCCCAGAGCAAGGACAATGTGAAATTGACATGAGTGAAGATAAAACCGGGAAAGCGGTAGTTCAGCAAACATATAAGGTTAGGCGTGAAGCTTCATCCGGGCAACAGATAGGATACACAATTAATCTGTACCCAACTCGCAACCGTATTCTAATAAATGGGAAAGATATTGACTATTTTATGGAATCCCACCTACAAGAAATTCATACATATATGCTGAAGCCGATACAGGCCGGTATCATCACAAGTGCTACTGATCTAAATAATATTCTTGGACTTCAAATGCAATCTCTGCTTGATCAAAGACATGTTGACTCCCAAACTGTCCAAACACAAACATTACACACCCGCGGGCGTAAAGCTATAGGTGCCGCAGCAACCCAAAATCAAGCAAACTCACCCAAACAAACACCGGAAAAAGAATCGGCTAAATGCTTTGTTTGCAAAAGAGTTGTTCGCACGCGAAGCGCACTATGCGAAAGAGGACAACACTGGGTACACTACAATTGTGATAAACTAACAGACAATGAAATAAGCAGACTGCATGAGGATGAGGGTGTTATTTATAATTGTAAATCCTGCATGAAGGAAGAAACTTTAGTTAAGCAACCAATCCAGTCAATAGTTCGGGAAAATATTGAAACTAGAAAACTTGAATTACCCAAATTATCTAATACATCATGCTCTCAGCCGGATGAAATACTAAAGGAAGAGACTGAACGTGCGGAAATTATTGAATGTAGTGTTTGTAGTAAAGCTTTAACTGACCAGACGCTTACATGCATACAATGCCATCTTACCTGCCATAAGGAATGTGTAGAACCTTGTGGCTTAGACTCTATTTGCCTAAACTGTGAAGCTACAACTGCCCAGATCAAAGCTCAGAATAATTGTGATAATCTGAATCAAACAGACACTATTAACAAAGGTAATGAACTGAAACCAGTACACAAAAGTCCAACTCTTCATAGTCCTCAAAATACAATGAAAGAGGTTCAAATAACACAAATAAAAACTCAAAACCCGAAACCAACTAATATTTTTGATGGTACAGCAAAGCAAAGAGAACTGCGCCAATTTGAAACAAAACTCCGAAAATGGGAAGAATCTCTAAAATTGAAAGAGGCAAAATCTGTAGACCAAGAGAAGGAAAGACATAGACTTCTTGAGTACATAAACAATTTAGAGGCCCGTAACGACGAGCTCATGAAAACAATAAACACACTCCAAAGGAAGGTGGATATTCTCGAAAATCCCTTGTCTAAAAGTGAAGTAAAAGTTCAGTGTAAAGAGCCTCAACGTTCTAGGGCCCACCGGGAAGAAGTCGATGACCTGATCATAGGGGTGCATGAGCGGGTCACCAGGTTCGTCCTAGGTCAGGTCAGTGAGCAGCTTGACGCTCTTGTAAATCACACTGGGAAGTGTATGGCAAATCCCGAAAGTAACCCGACTAAGTGTGATACATATTCTTATGGAAACCGGCATTCATTTGGACCTGATAGACAATTCGACAATACGAATAATGCCCAAGGAAATTTTCACAATACGCAAACGAAAATACACAATCAGGACAGTATACACATAACAGAAACTCAAAATAATACCTACAGACAATATCATCAGCAAAACCAGTTACCAGCAGAGCATTTGGGGCCTCAAATTGGTGAAAGGCATAATGCCGTAAAGGGAACTGTGGTGAAGGGAAGAGAGTGTAGTAATAATAATAATACAGACACTGTATATACTCTAAGCACACAACCTGTACATTGTAGTGATAGTAGACAAACCACTGAATATGAATCCTCTCAGCATTCGGTGCCGCAACTTGGGAAAAGGCGTAATGCAAAGAGAGAGATAATGGTGACGGGAAACCATGCTGGTAACGCCAGCCATAGAATGCAGAACACAGTTGAAAACTCAGTGAATCAAAGTCGCGTAACCAATCACTATACAGGACAGCCCTTGATAAAAAGTGATAGGAATACAAACTCTGTGAATCCTAACCAGCATTTTTTGTACCAGGCTCAGACTCAAAGATACCGGAGGTGACAAATAAAGAATCAAAGTTAAATATAGCAACTTTTAACTGTAAAAACATAAATACATGCCAAACGGTTTTAGATGATCTTGCAAAAACTGTTGATATCCTTCTTATTCAAGAACACTGGTTATTTGACTGTAATTTGCATAAACTGAAATCACTAAATAGTTTTTATACTGGGTGCGGTAAGGCGGTAGACACGGGAAACCCCCTATTACCTGTACAAATGCCAAGAGGATACGGCGGTACGGCAATCTTATGGAAACATGACATAGATCATCTGATACAAACTTTACCTGACGGTGGAAACCGTATACAATGTGTTGAACTAAAAGGTATACAACCCTTACTGTTAATATCTGCATATATGCCCTGCAGAGGACTCTTAGACAATATAGAAGATTACAGTGACTGCCTCGATCAGCTTAGCGAAATAGTTACCAAATATAGCTCAACGCATAAAATTATACTAGGCGGTGATATGAATGAAGATATTGTGAACCGTGGACAGTCAGCCAGATCCCAGTTACTGAAAGAATTTCTTAACTGCTCCAACCTAGATACAAGGGATACAGAGAAAACTTATATTAACCCTGATGGAAGTCTAGTTTATACGCTGGACTATATATTCTACTCAGAAGACCTTGTTGATAATGTAGAGCAAGTCAAAACCCTGGAGGGTCTCTACACTAACGTGTCGGACCATATTCCTGTAGTATGTGAAGTACATTACCAGTTAGACAAAATTGACACTGCTAGTAAAAATGTAAATCTCCAGTCATCATCCAAAATATTATGGAAAAAGCTTGACCATGAACGTTATAACAAAAACCTGTCGAGAACTCTTGAGAATATCAATACTGAAATTGATTCAATGTCAACATTAGACAACGCGGTTACGGATCTTAACAATGTGCTTACTGAATGTGCAAAAGCAGCGGCCCCAAAACCGAAAAGCCGCCCGCGTAAAGCTAAATTGAAGGTATGGACGCCTGAAGTTAAAAAAGCAGTAGAAGCAAAGAAAAAAGCTTTCTTCGCCTGGAAAAGTGCTGGAAGACCTCAAAACAAAACAGACCGGACTGTAATCAACAAAAAACAAACCACTATTTTACTCAGACAAGTCTGTAGACGGGAAATAAGCAATAAAATGATTGAGGAAAGGCAAAGTATCATGGACTCAAAATCAAGTGATATGGCACTGTTTCATAAACTAGTGAACAAACAACGCGGCCGACTCTCTTCTTATATCAATGAACTACATGTTGGAAATAGTACATACAGAAGTGAACAAGATATCCTCTCAGGCTGGCATCAGCATTTCAAGACATTAGCTACACCATCAGATGAAAGTTACTTTGACTCAAAATATAAAGAACTAGTTAATATGGAATTACAGGAAATCCGAAGCATTTGCCAAGACTCTTGTACTGACTTGAATCCAATAACGGAAAAAGAAGTGCTAGTAGCAATAAAATCACTTAATAAAGGAAAGTCAGCAGATATTTATAACGTTTGTGCAGAACACCTAGTGTATGGA
Source organism: Rugalucina vietnamica (assembly GCA_964017185.1). Lineage (NCBI taxonomy): Eukaryota > Metazoa > Mollusca > Bivalvia > Lucinida > Lucinidae > Rugalucina > Rugalucina vietnamica. Next base: position 8,942,784 of record OZ024878.1, read on the forward strand.
GCTAATACCATAACGCCAATACTAACTTTATTATTGAACAAGATGTTTGAATTTGGAATGGTTCCCGAGTCCCTAAAGCTAGGGTTCCTTACACCAGTATTCAAGAGAAAAGGATCAAATTTAGATGCGAAAAATTATCGCGGAATAACAGTTACCCCCATCCTATCAAAAGTAATGGAAGCAGTTGTAAGAGAGAGGATAAAACCCATTATACTGGAACAGCAGAATAAGTTACAGAGAGGATTTACGGAATCATCCTCACCCATGAACTGTTCATTAATCATAGAGGAGAGTATAAGGGAAAACAAGGACTTAAACCTTCCAACTTATATAGCATTCCTGGACGCTAAGTCCGCGTTTGATGTAGTTAACCACGCCAGCCTTCTACGCAAGCTCTTCCATTTTGGCGTCGAGGGTCAGTGCTGGAACATTGTAGACAGTTTACATAGTAACGCAGAAACAGTAGTAAAGTGGGACGGTAAATTCTCAGATCGATTCGAACTGCACCAAGGTGTGCGACAAGGCAGTATATTAAGCACAGACATGTATAAAGTCTACAATAATAAACTCTTAGACAGACTTGACTCAACCATGCTAGGTATTAGGATTGGTGGTATCAGTTGTGCAGCGCCTACCTGTGCGGACGACACAGCAAACGTCAGTAAAACCCGGGACGCCTTGCAAACTCTCGTAAGTGTTTCGGTGGACTACAGTGAAATGGAACACTACTGTCTACAACCAGTGAAAAGCGTCGTCCTCAGTATACCAGCAAAACGTACTAAAGAAAAGCCTGATGAAAACTACGAATGGAACATGAGAGGTGAACCAATGCCCAATGTTTCGGAAACTATGCACATGGGGATAATGAGGTCTCCAGTAACAGAGCAGTCTGCTGTGAAAGAGAACACCCGAAAAGCTCGGCGTACACTATACAGCTTGATGTCTTCTGGGCTACATGGAGAAAATGGTCTCGACCCAGAAACGGCTATTCACCTAATGCAAACCTATGTCTTACCTGTTCTCGTCTACGGAATGGAAGTCGTACTACCAACCCCAAAGTGGATGGATGTGCTAGAGAAGTTTAACAAGAAGTTCTTAAAGTTGATACTATCATTGCCAGTAACGGCCGCCGACCCTGCGGTATATGTTATAAGCGGCACTCTGCCAGTCGAGGCAACAGTGCATAAGCGGGTATTGACTTTTTATGGGAATATATGCCGGCTCCCGAAAACTTCAGTGGAACATCAGTTAGCCGTTAGACAACTCAGCGTGAAAACATACACCAGTCACAGTTGGTTCATCGCGGTCAAAGAGATATTTATGAAGTACAGTCTCCCAGACCCATTCGAGATGCTCAGCAATCCCCCAACAAAATTGAACTGGAAGACAGTGGTCAATAAACATGTAAATGGCTATAGGGAAGAAAACATTAAAAGTAGTGCTAGACTTTACTCCAGCCTAAGCTTTCTGAACTGTAAAAACTTTAAGTGCGGTAAAAGACATCCTATCATCACAACACTTGGAAACATAAGAGAAGTGCCTAGAGTCAGTACAAAACTAAAACTTGTGACGGGGACATATATCCTACAAACTAATCGAGCCACATTCAACCAAAATAAAGTTAACCCAACGTGTCTCTTATGTGGGCTGGAAGACGAAACTGTTAGCCATTTCCTGCTACGCTGCTCTGTTCTGGACAATGTCAGAAATCCAATTATGGACAATATTTTATCAACATGTAAACAAGTGTATTCGCCTACTAATACCCCTGAAAGCTTCCTGCAGCTAATATTAGACTGTAGTGATCTAACCTGCTTCATGAACACTCCTAACAATGAACAGTTACGAAGCATAGAGTTCCATTGCCGACGCCTGTGTCACTCACTACACACTGAAAGATATAAACTGTTAGCCCTGGTGCCAAAGCGCAAACGGAAAAATAGACATTGAGGTCATCCGTTCCACACACTGACAATCCTGTTTTTACTGAGAAGGTTTTAGAAGAAGCTTATAAACTGTAAATAAAGACTGTATAACGTGTAAATAGAGTGGTGAAGGAACTGAAACCATTTTAAACTTGATCCTATTCTACTCCGAGAGGAGGTGTGCCGAGACGGGCAGAATATATACAACAACAACAACAACAACAATGGCACCCCCTCACTTATTTGCCTGTATAATAGTGCTAGTAATCAAGATAATGCTACGATCCAAACAAACTCATTTGACCATGTAAGTAGGGATGCCAAGCGGTAAGCCAATTTATCGATCTTTTGTATCTGTCACCATGCAATGTTGGTTCCAAAATGTCGCTGATTAAAATGTTAAAAAGAGAGAATCTTTATTCACATTATTTTTTCATTCCTGTCAGTGAATGCATTCAGTCCAAAAATCGGATCAAACTCAGTGCAAGTTTTTTTTTTGAAAAGATGGCCGCCATTTTAATTCCAAAAATGTGTAAAAGAATAAGCTTTAATGTGATTTCATTTTTTGTAAAAAAAAATTATAGATTTTGAAATGTGCTTGTCATCCCTAATGTATGTGATAAGAGCATTTAATTAAGAACTAACTGTCACTTCTGTCCTTTTTCATTCCATTTAATACAATGGATGAGAGTTGGATTTCAAAATGATAATGAAAGGATATACATTAAAGAGATGATTCTATTAATATTATAGGGTATTTGGCTTCATTCTGACACACTGTGACAAGTATAGTGTTCTGACACTTTGATTGTAAGAAAAGGTGACAGAATGATTACAATTCCTTGAGCGGATGGTAATCTAAGGCTGTTGTGGCTGGCGCGGCAGGTCCGACAAATGCCAAAACACTGTTTTAGCGCAACATACTACCATCCGTACCACTTCTTGAACTGCCACTGTTGTGTAAAATCAATACAATTTGAATCATTGAAATGACACCTGTTTGATTAGATTCATCATGGTTAAAAGATTATGTTTAGTGAAACAATATAAATCAAATCAAATCAATTTATTGTCATATACACCTTAACAAAGATGTGTGACAGAACAACATAAAAGCAAAAAGACATGACAAAGTGAAAGCTGACATAACAGTATACCTATGGAAATGGCTTTCTAGACTTCAATGTGCATAATATATAAATATATATATATATATAGATACAAAACAAATCTATAGCATAAAATCTATATAACAGCATAGACATAAGGAGTATAATATATATATGTATCTATATTGACTAACTTCTATACCACAATATACTAATTACCATGGTGTAAAAAGAGACCAAACAATTTATATCACTCACCGAAAGCCCTAGTTAACTTTTAAGGCTTCACGCCGCGCCAGAAAAGCCTCGTGTATAAACTGCATTAACAATATTGTGAGTTCAGCATCAAAACATTGTAAAATACTGAGAATGAAATTCTCATCAATTGTTGAGCAGGTAGATATGTCACTCATAGCACTAAAATATTTAAGTCTAAGTGTATCATATTGACTACATTCCAGTAAAAAATGTGATTCGTTTTTAACAGTATTGGTACAGAAAGGACAGCAGCGATCTGCACGTTTTTTAAATTTACCATATCTACCTACTTCAACTTGAAGTGAATGAGCACTTACTCTAAAACGAGAATATGCACAGCGCAACGGTCTATCAACATCACGGCATATAAGATATTTTTCTAGCATGAACTTAGTTTTAAATTTATTAAAGAAGTCAAGTTTTGAGAAGGTTTTAGTTTTATTGGTCCACCAACTCGTATAGTGCTGCTGCATTTTAAGCTTAAGAGCATTTATTAAATTATCAACATTAAAAGTAGCCTGGTTATCCCAGACATGCGAGAACCCGAATTGCGACAATATGTTACGGATACATAAAATCCAATTATTATTAAGCGAAGAAGCTTCAGATAAACTTTTGTGTGCTAAGGAGTTTTGTGGTAATCGCAACAAATGAAACCAAAATTTGACTGCCTGTGACATGATATAAATAGAAACTGGGAAAGAACCCAGCTCACCCCTGACAGCACAATTAGTGGAATATTTATTAACTCTTAATAATTGTTTGAGGAAACGCAACTGGAACTTATCAAATTTCAGCGTATCATATTTATCTTCTAAGGAAGAAGTAGGTTGCACCCTATGCATGTTCATGGCAAGAGGGCCCCACACTTCGCTGCCATAACAAATTATAGGTCTCAACATACTATCAAACAATTTTAAGCCCAGCTGGCCATTCATTTCATCAAAAGAAAGTTTCTTTTTCATTAGGGAAGTAGCTTTTAAGCCTTTTTTGCATAAGTTTTCATAATCAATTATGCCGGAAGAGCGAATTGTCAATCCTAAATATTTGTATTCAGACACTACTGCTAACTGACTGTTATCATAATATAGTTTGAATTTATTGAATAAACGACCACTTTTATTAAAAACAATAACTTGTGTTTTCTCAGTATTCAATTCTAGCTTCCACTTCCTTAAATAACTTCTTAAATGATTAAGGGAGGTCTGTAGACCATTTTCAGATGCAGAGAGCAATACAATGTCGTCAGCATACATTAAGCAACTTAGTTTGTCACCATAAATATCCACGGGGTCGCAAGAATCATCAAAAATAGAGGGTATATCATTAATGAACATATTGAATAATTTAGGACTAAGGACACAACCTTGTTTAACACCAATATTAGTGCTAAAACTTTGAGTTATATGCCCATTTACCTTAACACAGAACATCACATCCGTATACATGCTTTTAATAACTTGAAAAAATTTACCCTGAATGCCAAACTGATTCAACTTGTGTAACATACCTTCTCTCCAAACAGTGCCGAAGGCTTTTCTAAGGTCTACAAAACAGGCAAATAAATACTTTTTCTTAGAAATAAACTTATCTATGATATTATGTAAAGTGAAAATATGATCACTGGTGCGAAATCCAGGTTTAAATCCTATCTGACATGAAGATATAATGTTCTTTTCGTCTAAAAATCTCTGCAATCGAGAATCCAAGATTTTACAGAAAAGTTTACTCAAACAACTAGAAATAGCAATACCACGGTAATTAGAGGGATTATCTGCAACCCCTGACTTATAAATTGGTACTATTATATTATTGCGCCAAATATCAGGGAATGAGCCAGTGCTTAGAATGGAATTAAATAATTTTAAGTAGCATGAGGAGTAAATGGGCACAGAACACTTAATCATCTCATTACTTAACAGATCAAATGAACAAGCTTTATTGTTTTTAAGACTGGATGCTGCACCAATCAGCTCTTTTTCTGTTATTAAATTGTCTTAAACATTATCATTACTAATACTATCAGCAATATTAACCTCAAGTGGTTCAGAATTATGAATATTTTTACACATAAGTGACTTAAAGAGAGAGAGAGAGAGAGAGAGAGAGACAAGCCAAAGGCAACATGCCCTTCCAACTTTACCAAAGTTGGGGGCATAAAAAAAAGGCACAAAAAGCAACCTAATGATTGAGAAATATCTCAAATAAATAAATAGATAAATAAAACAAAAATGTAGATAAAAATACCTTACAAAATATAAAATAAAATTTTTGATAAGTATTTGGCCTGGCAGAATAGCCTATAAGTCCAATATAGCTATTTTACCGGGTCTTGCAAAATAGCTCCTAGGGACTATTTTGCCAGGTCCGGCAAAATAGCTCCTAGGGGCTATTTTGCCGGGACCGGCAAAATAGCCACTGCCTAAAATGTATTTAAACTTATTTTATCAACATTAAACCCGATGATAAAATCAAATTTAAAGAAAAGTCCCTTAAAAATATCCAGATGGAAGTCCCGATAGAATTTCCAAAAGAAACCCCTCTAGAGCTGCTTTTCTAAAAGTTTTGTGTTTGTTCTTTCCTTTTTAAACTGAATACTGGTCATTTTTGTCAACAAAATCAAAATTTTGACTCAAAAACACATACAGAACACATTTACAGTCACCAATAAATCACAATTGTTTTTGAGGGGATCCCATACCAAGAAGGGGGAAATCCCCTCTCATGCCTACCCAGAGGGGGTAAATCTCTGGTGTCTTCGGCACTAGATAGTGTCTCCCCTTGCTGGAACACATTTTAGAACGCGTCGACAGGCCTTTTTGTAACCATAGGAATGTAACCTTATGAAAAGCAAGGTATACTCATATATTATAGGTAATATAACAGTGATTTCTTTCGGGTGTGTCAAGGGCCAAAACTAATGGAATTTAATTGACTTTTTAGCTCACCTGAGCTGTTAGGCTCAGAAGGTTAGCTTATAGGATGGCCATGATCCGTCTGTCCATCTGTCCACAATTTCAAAGATCTTCTCCTCTGAAACCCCTTGGGCAATCAAAGCCAAATTTTATACGAAGCATCTATAGGAAGGGGAAAACAATGTGTATATAAATAATCCAGGTCATATGACCCTGATGACCGCCACGCCCATATATGGCAAAAACCTTTAAAAATCTTCTTCTCCAGAACTGGTGAACCGATTTCAACGAAACTTGGCATGAAGTATTGATGACTCAAGTACTACAATGTATATATAAATCACGACCCTGTGATGACCTTGACCTATTTTACGGCAAGGTCAACATAGGTCGCCAATGCATTTGAATGGGGAAATCTTTTAAAATGTCATTTAAACTCAATAAAGTGAAAGTCTTGCAGGAAATGGGCAGTAGGACTGAATTTTGATGATTCTGAAAAAAAATGGACCCCAGGGGCTAATGCCCCCCACCGCAGGGCAATATACATGTATATCTCAGTAATATTCAAACATCTCCTCTGAAACCATTTGGCCAGTCAAAGCCAAATTTTATGTGAAGTGTCTATAGGATGTGGTTACCAATTTGTATATAAAAAAATCCAGGTCACATGACAAAGATGGCCGCCATGCCCATATATGGTAAAAACCCTTCAAAAATCTTCTTCTCCGGAACCGATTGACCGATTTCAACGAAACTTGGCATGAAGTATTAATGACTCAAGTACTACAATGTATATATATATAAATCATGACCTTGTGATGACTTTGACCTATTTTACGGCAAGGTCAACATAGGTTGCCAATGCATTTGAATGCGGTAAAACTAAAAGTCATTTAAAGTGAAAGTCTTGCAGGAAATGGGCAGTAGTACTGAATATTGATGATTCTGAAAAAAATTGGACCCCAGGGGCTCATCTGCCCCCACCCTGGGGCATTATACATGTATATTACCATATTACCATAATATTCAAACAGCTTTTCCTCTGAAACTGCTCGGCCAATCAAAGCCAAATTTTACGTGAAGAATAGATCTGTAGAATGGGGGAATCAATGTATATATAAATAATCTAGGTCACATGACCAAGATGGCCACCATGGCCATATATGGTAAAAACCCTTCAAAAATCTTCTTCTCCATAACCGGTGGACCGATTTCAAAGAAACTTGGCTTGAGGCATGGATGGCTAAAGTACTACAATGTGTATATAAATCATGACCCTGTGGTGACCTTGATCTATTTTACGACAAGGTCAACATAGGTCGCCAATGCATTTGAATTGGGAAAACTTTTAAAAACGTCATTTGAGGTGAAAATCTTGCAGGAAATGGGTAGTAGGACTGAATATTAATGAGTCTGAAAAAAATTGGACCCAAGGGCAATATACATGTATATTACCATAATATTCAAACATCTTCTCCCCTGAAACCGCTTGGCCAATTAAAGCCAAATTTTATGTGGAGCATCTATAGGATGGGGGAACCAATGTATATATTAATAATCTAGGTCACATGACCAAGATGGCCGGCATGCCCATATGTGGTAAAAACCCTTCAAAAATCTTTTTCTCTGAAACCAATGGACCGATTTCAATGAAACTTTGTGTGAAGCATCAATGGCTAAAGTACTACAATGTACATTAAATCATGACCCTGTGATGACCTTGACCCAGTTTATGGCAAGGTCAACATCAGTTGCCCATGCATTTGAATGGGGAAAACTGTTAAAATGTCATTTGAAGAAAAAAAACAGCAGGAAATTGGCAGATGGACAGAATATTGATTATTCTGAAAAAAGAAAATGGCCCAAGCTTCATCTGCCCCTACACTGGGGTTAAATACAATAATATTCAAACATGTTTATTGGTATATGCAGCAGATCTCAGGTGAGCGTTTACAGGACCATTGGTCCTCTGGTTTCCCAATCTGTTGAAAAACAAACAAAGTCTCAATCACTGCTGAAAATAATTTTCAACAGTTCCATACATTGTGTAATTCAAACTCTGCTGTTTGAAATGATGGTTAACTTTGATTTTAAGTTAATATTTAATAATTCCAAATAAATAACCTTTAAAAGTGACTATGTCAACTTTGAAAACAGTGAATTTGAATGTTCTGACATTTCTCAATTTCAGGGTTTACATCAGAAAGGCCCTTGTGCCCCTTCTGAAAATCGCCAAAAATACCTGTATAAAACATGTTATAACAGTTAACATAGTGTATCATATTCTCACAGTTGAAAGATGAGAGATTGCATGGTGAAGACCTGGAGGAGGTATCATCAGGAAGAAGAGCTGGCAAGCAGGAGAGAAAACCTGCCTGGGTAGATGAGGATGATCAAACTGGAAGGTGAATGAGCCCCATCATGAGAAAACAGGATGTGAAAACAAAGACGCTTATCAGCTGGGCAGTAACTTTGTTTTCGCAACACAGATAGTACTATCACTCCTCTATTTAAATCTGAAATTTCAAGCTTCTAGCCTTTTTCTGAGACTGTACAGGCTGGTTTGTGTCGGACTTGGTCAGAAGACCGGTTTTCTCGCATTGCAGCTCAAATTTGTCTAGACAAACAATAACAATACAAATACAACTTATAATGCAAATATTTTATTAGTGCTACAATTATGTGCAGAATAATAAAACAATGAAATGTTATAGTTCCTGGACGATCTTAGTAGACTTTCGTCACAGATGAACCATTATAAATTTGGATGACATGCCTGTCCCTTTTGGTCAAATGCATTCATTTCATTCATATGTATTATGGTGTGTCTGTGACGTTAGTCTGCTATGATTGTCCGGGATCTATACAGTTATATGATTGGAATAATTGAGGAATCAGACATACACATATACAAACAATGACGAAACGAGTAACAACTAGGCTGATGCTCATAAAGTAAAGCACCAATGAGATGGGGGCATCTCTGCCATCTCAACTCTATGATGTCCCAGAAAGAATAACACAGGAGCAAGAAGTTTAGCAATTTAAAGTTTATTTTGTATACTTGAACGTAGAGTCTGACGTTTCTGATAATTATCGTCTTGGGATAGCATAATTATGAAACTGATTTTTTCATAAAAATAATATTCTTGTTGTTTAATAATCTTACTATTGCTAACATAATAGTCGTTGTGTTTTTTTTTTCAGCATTATTCTTACAAATGAGAGGAAGTTTACAGGAATAAAACATGAAGCGGAGTCCAGACTGTCAAAGAAAGAATATGCTCTGAGATTAAAAACACAGTGAGTACATATGAGCCATGGGAAAACCATCAATCTGCATAGGCGAAAACAAAGGCGCAGATCAGCTTCGGAGTAACTGCGAAGCTGATCAGCGCCTTTATTTTCGCCACTCGGATAGTACAATTCCTCTTCTACTTAAAAGACAGGGCTGGACTATATAAAGGGGATTAGCATTCAGTTGTCATTTTCTCGCTAGACTTCAGACCATTCACATCAAATTTCAGCCAACAGATGATATATAGTCCTAAATACAGTAATCTGATTGGCTTATTCCTGTCACCAAAAAATCAATAATTGATTACCTGTGTTTTACCTGTATTTTGACCCCCCCCGGCACAGAAACCCTGTCTTTAAATCCGAAATTTCAAGCTACTAGCTCTTTTCTGTGCTCGTACAGGTCGGTTTGTGTCGGACCTGTTCGGAAACCACATTGTTGGTTTTCACATGAGGCGGCTCAATTATACCAGTCAAAACTTCAAAGTGGCCAGCAGGAATGCAGCATATAAGCAAGCAATTTTGTATACAAACTTTATCCTTCATTTTAGGCTTTATTATCAGCAGCATGGCAATGAAATTTTGAGTAAGTTTGATAAATTTAAAAATCGTTGACAGATTTTGTAATTTTATTTTCATACTGGTGAATAGTGGTTGGAAAAATTAATTTGAAAAGTGGCCGGCTTGAACCTTTGACTAGAATATATTATAATATTAGAGACTTGAGACAAAATGATTTTGTCTGCAAGTCTCCACCAGTGCTGTTTGAGTTCATGCTTAACATCCATATGTAAAAGGAAAAGGTCATGTTGTGATGCTCTGATATTCTTACAAGTAACCATAAAGTTCCTGGGTAAGCCTACTTCAAGCAGATTACCATTACTTTGTGCATATTTCTTTGAACATAAACTGACAAATTGTCTTCATGAATCAGACAGAGATCATCTGAATATGTATGGTAGCCTTAATAATAAAGGTATTGCTTATAGACTGAAAGCATGACATGTTTGAGGAAAATGAGAAACATCTTATAATTTGAAGAATAGGTGCTACCAGGCCCCGAGGTTATAAAACTTTTTTCATGCTCAGCTCAGCTGAGACTAAAATTTATCCTGCTCATAAATGTTAAAATGCCAACAATTGTTGGCATTTTAACATTTATTAGCAGGATAAATTACAGGATTTGGTGATCTAAACCTGAAATGTTGATTTATTTTGGCTATTTCAGTATGTATGAGCACTTTAAATTTCCAGCTCAGCTGAGCTGAGCATGAAAAAAGTTCCTTATTCATGCTCAAATATCCTAGCTGTGTCTTACATGTATTTGCAAATGCAAAAGAAAGCAAATATTTCATGGTGCTGCTTATATGAGCCGCGACGCAAGAAAACCGGTCTTCGGGGTTTCCGACCAGGTCCGACACACACCGGCCTGTGCAACTACAACATATGAAAAGAAGCTTTAAATTTCAGATTTAAGAAGAAGAGGAATCGTACTATCCGAGTAGCGAAAACAAAGGCGCTGATCAGCTTCGCAGTTACTGCGAAGCTGATCTGCGCCTTTGTTTTCGCATAGGCAAAAATCCGGTTTTCTCACGATGCGGCTCATATTATTTTAGGTTTGAAAAAGTGTCTTCCACACCCAACTGGGCCAAACTACCTTCTGAACACCATAAACAGTCTGATGGTAAGAACAGTCAAAATCCTTCAGGTTTTAGAAAAGGCATGGCATTCGATGAAGTTCTGAACCAATCATCATTTGAAAGGATCTGAATAAGCCATAAGGAAGCCTCCATGGTTGGCAGATAGATGCATAACCATCACGAAAACATGTTCATGTAATGTATACCCCCTTGAACCCCACATTTATATAGCAAACCTGGAGTATGCAGGGGTACACCTATTTTTAGCTCACCTGAGCCGAAGGTGAGCTTATAGGATGGCCATGCTCCGTCGTCCGTCTGTCCACAACTTCAAAGATCTTTTCCTCTGAAACTGCTTGGCCAATCAAAGCCAAACTTCATGTGGAGCATCCTTAGGAAGGGGGAACAAAAGTTTATATAAAATGGTCCAGGTCACATGACCAAGATGGCCGCCATGGCTATCAATAGCAAAAACCTTTAAACATCTTCTCCAGAACCAGAAGGCCTATGGTTTTGAAACTTGGCATGAAGCATCACAGAAAGAAGCTCTACAAAGTTTATATATAAATTATGACCCTGCGATGACCATGACCTATTTTACGGCAAAGTCAACTTAGGTCGCCAATGCATTTGAATGAGGAAAAATGGTAAAATGCTATTAAATGGGTAAAACTTACTGGAAATAGGCAAATAGACAGAAAATTAATGTTTATGGAAAAAATTTGGCCCCTGGGGGTTGTCTGCCCCTGCCCCGGGGCTATACACATGTATATTTCCATAATATTGAAACATCTTTTTCCCTGAAACCGCTTGGCGAATCGAAGCCAAACTTCATGACATTGTGGAGCATCCTTAGGAAGAGGGAAAAAAAGTTTATATAAATGTTCCAGGTCACATGACCAAGATGGCCGCCATGGCTATAAATAGCTAAAACCTTTAAAAATCTTCTTCTCTAGAACCAGAAGGCCTATGATTTTGAAACTTGACATGAAGCATCAGGCAATGGAGCTCTACAAAGTTTATATAAATCATGACCCTGGGATGAGCTTGACCTTTTTTACAGCAAGGTCAACTTAGGCCACCCATGCATTTGAATGGGAAAAAATAGGAAAATGTCATTTAATGTAAAAAACTTGCTAGGAATGAGCAAATGGACAGAAGATTTATGTTTATGAAAATATTTTGGGCCCAGAGGGTTGTCTGCCCCTGCCCCAGGGTTATATACATGTGTATGACCATAATAGTCAACCATCTTCTTCTCTGAAACTGCTTGGCCAATCAAAGCCAAACTTTATATGGAGCATTCTAAGGAAGAGTGAATGAAAGTTTATATAATTGGTCAAGGTCACATGACCAAGAGTCACATGACCAAGATGGCCGTTATGGCTATAAATAGCAAAAACCTTTAAAAAATCTTCTTCTCCAGAACCAGAAGGCCTATGGGTTTGAATCTTAGCATGAAGCATCAGGCAATCGAGCTCTACAAAGTTTGTATAAATCATGACCCTGGAATGACCTTGACCTTTTTTACGGCAAGGTCAACTTAGGTTGCCCATGCATTTGAATGGGGAAAATTGTTACAATGTCATTTGAAGGGCAAAACTTGCAGTAAATTGTCAAATGGACTGAATCTTTATGATTTAAAAAGGAAATTGACTCCAGAGGTTGCTCTGACCCTGCCCTGGGGTTATATACATGTATATTACCATTCTAGTCAAACAAGTTTATTGGTATATATCTCAGGTCTCAGGTGAGCGTTTACAGGACCATTGGTCCTCTGGTTCTTACTTTTGCTCCGAAACATACATTGTGGGTACTCGTTAGAAGCGCCTTGTCGAGGCAGTTCTAATATGTACCCACATTATATGTTTTGAGCAAAAAATATGAAAAATATAAAAAAATTCTCTAATTAAATTTATATTTTCTAATGAAATTTTTAAAATTTACAGCTGAAAAAAATCTCTGTATATTGCATGGGCAAATTTTTCGTAATGAGCACTGATTAGAAGTCCTGTAAAATGGATGCAAAGTAAGAATAGAGAGACCAGGAATCAATGCAATTAAATTTTAAGTCAAATATATAGACACCATAGGTGGGAAAGAAAATACATAACAAAACATTTCACACTCGAAGTGCAGGATGACTAGCTCTTTCCCTACAAGGTAGCCTTCCGGCTAGTCTCAACCAAAACCAAAGGCAACATGCACAACAGAGAGCCAGACAGAATAAACAGAAGCTGTACCATGAACCTCGATAAAAATCACTTAGACCGAGACACAGATTACCATTTTTAACTCACCTGAGCCGTTAGGCTCACAAGGTGAGCTTATAGGATACCTATGCTCCGTCGTCCGTCATCGTGGTCGTCGTCGTCATCATTGTTCACATTTTTAGCTCACCTGAGCCGAAGGCTCACAGGTGAGCTTATAGGATAGGCAGGCATCCGTCGTCCGTCGTCGTCGTCCGTCGTCGTCCGTCGTCCGTCCACAATTTCAAAGAAGAATATTTCTGAAGCTAGTAGGCCGATCTTGATCAAATTTAATGTGAACCATAATTGGGTTGGGGGATTGATGGCATTAGGTTTTGGAGCAGATTGTATCAAAATTGTGGTTTCCATGGCAACAGATAGGTCCCATAGACTTACAATGGGAAAAACTAAAAAAATCTTCTTCTCTGAAACCACTAGGCCCACAGCTTTGATATTTGGTATGTAGCAATGGCTAATGGTCCTCTACATAAATTGTGCCATTCATGCCCCTGGGGTCAAATTTGGCCACGCCCCGGGGGGTCGATAGTCTCCATAGACTTACTATGGGAAAAAAATTAAAAAATCTTCTTCTCTGAAACCACAGGGCCCACAGCTTTGATATTTGGTATGTAGCAATGGCTAATGGTCCTCTACATAAATTGTGCCAGCCATGCCCCTGGGGTCAAATTTGGCCACGCCCCGGGGGTCGATAGTCTCCATTGACTTACAATGGGAAAAACTAAAAAAATCTTCTTCTCTGAAACCACTATGCCCACAACTTTGATATTTGGTATGTAGCAATGGCTGATGGTCCTCTACATAAATTGTGCCATTCATGCCCCTGGGGTCAAATTTGGCCACGCCCCGGGGGTCGATAGTCTCCATAGACTTACTATGGGAAAAACTAAAAAAATCTTCTTCTCTGAAACCACTATGCCCACAACTTTGATATTTGGTATGTAGCAATGGCTAATGGTCCTCTACATAAATTGTGCCATTCATGCCCCTGGGGTCAAATTTGGCCACGCCCCGGGGGGTCGATAGTCTCCATAGACTTACTATGGGAAAAAAATTTCAAAAATCTTCTTCTCTGAAACCACAGGGCCCACAGCTTTGATATTTGGTATGTGGCAATGGCTAATGGTCCTCTACATAAATTGTGCCAGCCATGCCCCTGGGGTCAAATTTGGCCACGCCCCGGGGGTCGATAGTCTCCATAGACTTACAATTGGAAAAACTAAAAAAATCTTCTTCTCTGAAACCACTAGGCCCACAGCTTTGATATTTGGTATGTAGCAATGGCTAATGGTCCTCTACATAAATTGTGCCATTCATGCCCCTGGGGTCCAATTTGGCCACACCCCGGGGGTTGATAGTCACCATAGATTTACTATGGGAAAAAAATTAAAAAAATCTTCTTCTCTGAAACCACAGGGCCCACAGCTTTGATATTTTGTATGTGGCAATGGCTAATGGTCCTCTACATAAATTATGCCAATCATGCCCCTGGGGTCAAATTTGGCCACGCCCCGGGGGTCGATAGTCTCTATAGACCTACAATAGGAAAAAAACTAAAAAAATCTTCTCCTCTGAAACCACTAGGCCAACAGCTTTGATATTTGGTATGTAGCAATGGCTAATGGTCCTCTACATAAATTGTGCCATTCATGCCCCTGGGGTCAAATTTGGCCACGCCCCGGGAGTTGATAGTCTCCATAGACTTACTATGGGAAAAAAATTCAAAAATCTTCTCTGAAACCACAGGGCCCACAGCTTTGATATTTTGTATGTGGCAATGGCTAATGGTCCTCTACATAAATTGTGCCAATCATGTCCCCAGGGTCAAATTTGGCAACGCCCCGGGGGTCGATAGTCTCCATAGACCTACAATAGGAAAAAACTAAAAAAATCTTCTTCTCTGAAACCACAGGGCCCACAGCTTTGATATTTTGTATGTGGCAATTGCTTATGGTCCTCTACATAAATTGTGCCAATCATTTCCCCGGGGTCAAAATTGGTTACGCCCCGGGGGTGGATAGTCTCCATAGACCTACAATAGGAAAAACTAAAAAAATCTTCTTCTCTGAAACCACTAGGCCCACAGCTTTGTTATTTGGTATGTAGCAATGGCTAATGGTCCTCTACATAAATTGTGCCATTCATGCCCCTGGGGACAAATTTGGCCAGGCCCCGGAGGTTGATAGTCTCAATAGACTTGCTATGGGAAAAAACTAAAAAAATCTTCTCTGAAACCACAGGGCACACAGCTTTGATATTTTGTATGTGGCAATGGCTAATGGTCCTCTACATAAATTGTGCCAGCCATGCCCCTGGGGTCAAATTTGGCCACGCCCCGGGGGTAGATAGTCTCCATAGACTTACAATGGGAAAAACTAAAAAATCTTCTTCTCTGAAACCAAAAGGCCCAGAGCTTCTATATTTTGTATGTAGCAATGTTTGGTAGTCCCCATTATAAATTGTGCCAGTCATGCCCCTTGGGTCAAATTTGGCCACGCCCTGGGGGTAGATAGTCTCCATAGACTTACAATGGGAAAAACTAAAAAAATCTTCTTCTCTGAAACCAAAAGGCCCAGAGCTTCTATATTTTGTATGTAGCAATGTTTGGTAGTCCCCATTATAAATTGTGCCAGTCATGCCCCTGGGTCAAATTTGGCCATGCCCCGGGGGTCAATAGTGTCCATGCATAGACTTTCATTGGTCGATTCTCAATTAATTTAAATCTCATGAGCTTACAATGTGATAATCTCTCAGGTGAGCTACAGGACCAATGGTCCTCTAGTTAGCTCACCTGAGCCGAAGGCTCACAGGTGAGCTTATAGGATAGGCAGGCATCCATCGTCCATCGTCGTCCGTCCGTCCGTCGTCCGTCCACAATTTCAAAGAAGAATATTTCTGAAGCTAGTAGGCCGATCTTGATCAAATTTAATGTGAACCATAATTGGGTTGGGGGATTGATGGCATTAGGTTTTGGAGCAGATTGTATCAAAATTGTGGTTTCCATGGCAACAGATAGGTCCCATAGACTTACAATGGGAAAAAATAAAAAAATCTTCTTCTCTGAAACCACTAGGCCCACAGCTTTGATATTTGGTATGTAGCAATGGCTAATGGGCCTCTACATAAATTGTGCCATTCATGCCCCTGGGGTCAAATTTGGCCACGCCCCGGGGGTTGATAGTCTCCATAGACCTACTATGGAAAAAAAATTAAAAAATCTTCTTCTCTGAAACCACTAGGCCCACAGCTTTGATATTTTGTATGTGGCAATGGCTAATGGTTCTCTACATAAATTGTGCCAATCATGCCCCTGGGGTCAAATTTGGCCACGCCCCGGGGGTCGATAGTCTCCATAGACTTACAATTGGAAAAACTAAAAAAATCTTCTTCTCTGAAACCACTAGGCCCACAGCTTTGATATTTGGTATGTAGCAATGGCTAATGGTCCTCTACATAAATTGTGCCATTCATGCCCCTGGGGTCTAATTTGGCCACGCCCCGGGGGTTGATAGTCTCCATAGACTTACTATGGGAAAAAAATAAAAAAAAATCTTCTTCTCTGAAACCACAGGGCCCACAGCTTTGATATTTTGTATGTGGCAATGGCTAATGGTTCTCTACATAAATTGTGCCAATCATGCCCCTGGGGTCAAATTTGGCCATGCCCCGGGGGTTGATAGTCTCCATAGACCTACAATAGGAAAAAAAAAACTAAAAAAATCTTCTTCTCTGAAACCACTAGGCCCACAGCTTTGATATTTGGTATGTAGCAATGGCTAATGGTCCTCTACATAAATTGTGCCATTCATGCCCCTGGGGTCAAATTTGGCCACGCCCCGGGTTGATAGTCTCCATAGACTTACTATGGGAAATAAATTCAAAAATCTTCTTCTCTGAAACCACAGGGCCCACAGCTTTGATATTTTGTATGTGGCAATGGCTAATGGTCCTCTACATAAATTGTGCCAATCATGTCCCCGGGGTCAAATTTGGCCACACCACGGGGGTCGATAGTCTCCATAGACCTACAATAGGAAAAACTAAACTAGAGGACCATTGGTCCTGTAGCTCACCTGAGAGATTATCACATTGTAAGCTCATGAGATTTAAATTAATTGAGAATCGACCAATGAAAGTCTATGCATGGACACTATTGTCCCCCGGGGCATGGCCAAATTTGACCCAGGGGTATGACTGGCACAATTTATAATGGGGACTACCAAACATTGCTACATACAAAATATAGAAGCTCTGGGCCTTTGGTTTCAGAGAAGAAGATTTTTTTAGTTTTTCCCATTGTAAGTCTATGGAGACTGTCTACCCCCGGGGCGTGGCCAAATTTGACCCCAGGGGCATGGCTGGCACAATTTATGTAGAGGACCATTAGCCATTGCCACATACAAAATATCAAAGCTGTGTGCCCTGTGGTTTCAGAGAAGAAGATTTTTGAAATTTTTTCCCATAGCAAGTCTATTGAGACTATCAACCTCTGGGGCCTGGCCAAATTTGACCCCAGGGGCATGAATGGCACAATTTATGTAGAGGACCATTAGCCATTGCTACATACGAAATAACAAAGCTGTGGGCCTAGTGGTTTCAGAGAAGAAGATTTTTTTAGTTTTTCCTATTGTAGGTCTATGGAGACTATCGACCCCCGGGGCGTGGCCAATTTTGACCCTGGGGACATGATTGGCACAATTTATGTAGAGGACCATTAGCCATTGCCACATACAAAATATCAAAGCTGTGGGCCCTGTGGTTTCAGAGAAGAAGATTTTTTTTTTTTTCCCATAGTAAGTCTATGGAGACTATCAACTCCCGGGGCGTGGCCAAATTAGACCCCAGGGCCATGATTGGCACAATTTATAATGGGGACTACCTCACATTGCTACATACAAAATATTGTAGCTCTGGGCCTTGTGATTTCAGAGAAAAAATTTTTTTTAGTTTTTCCAATTGTAAGTCTATGGAAACTATCCACCCCCGGGGTGTGGCCAAATTTGACCCCAGGTGCATGGCTGGCACAATTTATGTAGAGGACCATTAGCCATTGCCACATACCAAATATCAAAGCTGTGGGCCCTGTGGTTTCAGAGAAGAAGATTTTTGGATTTTTATCGCACCTGCTTATAGCAGGGTGCGATATAGGAGTCCAAATTTCTGTCCGTACGTTCGTTCGTTCGTTCGTCCGTTCGTTCGTCCGTCAACATTTACGTCGAAGTTTGGTTTTCTCGACATCAATGATAGCTGTGAGTCTCAAACCTTGCATAGTAATTGTCCTTGACTTACCCTTCAAGCACGCACCTTGACCCGCTGACCTTGACCCATATTTCACGGTCCACTGACTTTGACAAATTTTACGTCGAAGTTTGGTTTTCTCGACATCAGTGATAGCTGCGAGTCTCAAACCTTGCATAGTAATTGTCCTTGACATACCCTTCAAGGACGCACCTTGACCTGCTGACCTTGACCTATATTTCACGGTCCACTGACTTTGGCAAATTTTACATCTAATTTTAGTTTTCTCGACATCAGTGATAGCTGCGAGTCTCAAATCTTGCATAGTAATTGTCCTTGACATACACTTCAAGCACACACCTTGAACCAATGACCTTGACATTGACTTTGTTAATTTTCATGTGGAAGTTTGTTTTTTCTGCATCCATCATAGCTGCGAGTGTGAAAGCTTGCATAGTAATTGTCCTTGACATGCCCTTCAAGCATGCACCTTGACCCGGTGCCATTGACCAATATTTCATTGTCCATTGACTTTGTTAATCTTTACGTCAAAGTTTGGTTTACTCTGCACCTGTGATTGCTGCAAGTGTGCAACCTAGTATAGTAATTGTCCTTGACCCTTTCAGAGCACACCTTGACCTGGTGCCCTTGACATATATTTCACGGTTTTAGTTATTTTGCCCAATGCAGGTGCGATATCGACCTCCGCGGAGTTCTTGTTTTCCCATAGTAAGTCTATGGAGACTATCGACCCCCGGGGCGTGGCCAAATTTGACCCCAGTGGCATGAATGGCACAATTTATGTAGAGGACCATTAGCCATTGCTACATACCAAATATCAAAACTGTGGGCCTAGTGGTTTCAGAGAAGAAGATTTTTTTAGTTTTTCCCATTGTAAGTCTATGGGACCTATCTGTTGCCATGGAAACCACAATTTTGATACAATCTGCTCCAAAACCTAATGCCATCAATCCCCCAACCCAATTATGGATCACATTAAATTTGATCAAGATCGGCCTACTAGCTTCAGAAATATTCTTCTTTGAAATTGTGGACGGACGACGACGGACGATGGATGCCTGCCTACTGTGAGCCTTCGGCTCAGGTGAGCTAAAAAATCTTCTTCTCTGAAACCACTAGGCCCACAGCTTTGATATTTGGTATGTAGCAATGGCTAATGGTCCTCTACATAAATTATGCCATTCATGCCCCTGGGGTCAAATTTGGCCACGCCCCGGAGGTTGATAGTCTCAATAGACTTGCTATGGGAAAAAAATTCAAAAATCTTCTTCTCTGAAACCAAGGGCACACAGCTTTGATATTTTGTATGTGGCAATGGCTAATGGTCCTCTACATAAATTGTGCCAGCCATGCCCCTGGGGTCAAATTTGGCCACGCTCCGGGGGTAGATAGTCTCCATAGACTTACAATGGGAAAAACTAAAAAAATCTTCTTCTCTGAAACCAAAAGGCCCAGAGCTTCTATATTTTGTATGTAGCAATGTTTGGTAGTCCCCATTATAAATTTTGCCAGTCATGCCCCTGGGTCAAATTTGGCCATGCCCCGGGGGTCAATAGTGTCCATGCATGGACTTTCATTGGTCGATTCTCAATTAATTTAAATCTCATGAGCTTACAATGTGATAATCTCTCAGGTGAGCTACAGGACCGATGGTCCTCTAGTTTAATCATCTTCTTCTCTGAAACGGCTTGGTCAATCAAATTCAAATTTCATGTGGAGCATCCTTAGGAAGGGGGAACGAAAGTTTGTATAAATGGTCCAGGTCACATGACCAAGGTGGCTGCCAGGGCTATAAATAGCAAAAACCTTTAAAAATCTTCTTCTCCAGAACCAGAAGGCCTATGATTTTGAAACTTGGCATGAAGCACTAGGCGATGGAGCTCTACAAAGTTTCTATAAATCATGACCCTTGGATGACCTTGACCTATTTTAAGGCAAGATCAACTTAGGTCGCCCATGCATTTGAATGGGAAAAAATAGGAAAATGTCCTTTAATGGCAGAAAACTTGCCAGGAATGAGCAAATGGATAGAAGATTTATGATTATGAAATTATTTTGGGCCCAGGAGGTTGTCTGCCCCTGCCCCTAGGGCTATATACATGTATATGACCAAAGTATTGAAACATCTTCTCTGAGACCGCTTGGCCAATCATAGCCAAACTTTATGTTGAGCATCCTTTGGCTGAGGGATTGAAAGTCTGTATAAATGGTCAAGGTCACATGACCAAGATGGCCGCCATGGCTGTAAATAGCAAAAACCTTTAAAATCTTCTTCTTCAGAACCAGAAGGCCTATGATTTTTAGCTCACCTGAGCCGAAGGCTCACAAGGTGAGCTTATAGGATGGCCATAATCCAGCGTTTGTGGACGACGACTATCCGACCGTCGTCCGTCGTCGTCGTCCACAATTTCAAAGATCTTCTTCTCTGAAACCTCTTGGCCGATCTAGTTGAAATTTTATGTGGAGCCTCCTTGGGAAGTGGCATTGAAATTTTGTTCGTGATGTCTTGGTCACATGACCAAGATGGCCGCCACGCCCATGTATGGTAAAAACCTTTCAAAAATCTTCTTCTCCAGAACTGGTGGGCCGATTTCCAATAAACTTGGTATGTAGCATCAGGGACCTCAGCCAATCATAGTTTGATAAAATGATGACCTTTGGATGACCTTGACCTATTTTACGGAAAGGTCAAATTCGGAAACATAGGCTTTTACATGGGAAAAAGTGAAAACTATGGATTTTTTGAAAACTATTGCAGCCTGAGGCCTGAAAAGTAGTAGATGCAAACAACTAATAGAGTAGATGAAGTTATGTGATTAATATAGGTCAAGGTCATCTCTTGACCTTGGCCAGTCTGTTGTCCATACACACTTTTCAAAGATCTTCTTCTCTGAAACTGCTTGGTCAATCAAAGTGAAATTTTATTTGGAACATCCATGGGTAAGGGAGACGAAAGTTTGATCGCAAAATCCAGGTCACATGACCAAGATGGCCGCCACACCCATATATGGTAAAAAAACACTCAAATATCTTCTTCTCCAGAACTGGCTGGCCGATTTTCATGAAACTTGGTATGTAGCATTTGGGACTCCAGCCCATCATAGTTTGATCAAATGATGACCATAGGATGACCTTGACCTATTGTATGGCAATGTCAATTTTGGAAACATAGGCTTTTACATGGGAAAAGTGAAACTATGGATTTTTTTGAAAACTGTTGCAGCCTGAGACCTGAAAAGTGGTAGATGCAAACAACTAAGGAGTAGATGAAGGGATATGATTAATTTAGGTCAAGGTCATCTCTTGACCTTGGCCAGTCTGTCGTCCATACACACTTTTCAAAGATCTTCTTCTCTGAAACTGCTTGGCCAATCAAAGTGAAATTTTATGTGGAGCGTCCATGGATAGGGGGAATGAAAGTTTGATCGCGAAATTCGGGTCACATGACCAAGATGGCCGCCATGCCCAACTATGGTGAAAACCACTCAAAAATCTTCTTCTCCAGAACTGGCTGGCAGATTTTCGCGAAACTTGGTATGTAGCATTTGGGACTCCAGCCCATCATAGTTTGTTGAAATGATGACCCTAGGATGACCTTGACCTATTTTACGGCAAGGTCAATTTTGGAAACATAGGCTTTTACATGGGAAAAGGCGAAAACAATGGATATTTTGGAAACTTTTGCAGCCTGAGACCTGAAAGTTGCTAGATCCAGACAACTAATGGAGTCATTGAAGGTAAGTAATTAATGAAGGCCGAGGTCATGTCTTGACCTTGACACAAGGTCATTTAAATATCAAAATTAAAATTTTCTCGGAAATCACTGGGTTTGGAAACTATTGCAGCCTGAGACCTGAAACTTTGCAGATGCAGACAACATAAGTCAATAAGGGTGAGTATTCAAGATCAAGGTCATTTCATGATGACTTAATACTCCAAGATTAGGCTTCAGGTGAGCGTTCTCAGGACCAATGGTCGTCTGGTTAAACTTGGTATAAAGCATCTGGGAATGGAGCTCCACAAAGTTTGTATAAATCATGACGCTGGGATGACCTTGACCTATCTTATGGCAAGGTCAACTTAGGTCGCCCATGCATTTGAATGGGGAAAAATAGGAAAATGTCATTTAATGGCAGAAAACTTTGCTAGGAATGAGCAAATGGACAAAGATTTATGCTTACGATAATATTTTAGGCCCAGGGGGTTGTCTGTCCCTGCCCCAGGATATGACCAATATATTCGAACATCTTCTGCTCTAAAACTGCTTGGCCAATCAAAGCCAAAATTTATGTGGAGCATCCTCAGGAAGAGTGAATGAAAGTTTGCATAAATTATCATGGTAACATGACCAAGATGGCCACCATGGCTATAAATAACAAAAATCTTAAAAAATCTTCTTCTTCAGAACCTGGAGGCCAATGATTTTAAAACTAAGCATGAAGCATCAAGGAATGGAGGTCTACAAAATTTATATAAATCATGACCCTGGGATGACCTTGACCTATTATCAGGCAAGGTCAACTTAGGTCGCCCATGCATCTTAATGGGGATAATTGTTAAAATTGAAGGGCAAAACTTGCAGTAAATTGGCAAATGGACTGAATTTTCATGATTTGAAAATACATTGACTCCAGGGGTTATTCTGACCCTGCCCTGGGGTTATATACATGCATATTACCATTGTAGTCAAACAAGTTTATAAGTATATATCTCATGTCTCAGGTGAGCGTTTATAGGACCATTGGTCCTCTTGATACTGGGTGCAATGCTGATTACTGTTTTTACTAGGGCCAATCTTGATATTATAAAGAAATAAACTTAAAATGAGACATGACCATAGCTTATGACTGGGACATAAAACAAACAATTGATCAAACAAATAAAACAGGTCTGTGTAAAGTAAGAATGAAAATTAGTGAAAAGTGAAGGAAAATGCACAAGAAAAATTGTGATTTTTTGTAACTTTGTGGCATTGTTGTAAAGACAGTACAACCTCATTATAGCGCTATCTTTGGGGTCCATAGAAACAGTGTTATAAGTGAAACCATGTTATGATAAGGTTACTTACTATAGGCATACAGCAAATATTCAGTTTGGGAGCCATGACATGGCTGTGTTAAATTGAAAACTGCATTATACGAGGGAAAATCCAAAACAATGTGTACTTTGGTTGTTACTTCAACATACATAGAAAATTTTTCGAAAAATATATATTGCGATAAATGGTAACATTTGTTTAACAAAATAAGCTTAAACAATTGCACATTTCGTAGGTACCGCAAATGCACCACGCCATTTTAAAAGCATGGGGACGCATAGGTGGTGCACATAAATTTTTGGTTGTGTACTGTGTCATACATGTCTCAATAAAATGTAAAATACGCATGCAAATTTCGCCAAACTAAGTCCAGTAGAAGCATGGTGTTCAGCTAATGTTGTGACTAAGTTTTAACTAATTTGAATGATGTATTTTGAAAATATGAATATCAAAGTACGCCTTTTAAGTGCATTTAACGTTAATAACATCGTCACCAGATATGGCTTGAGTCTAGGCGATCACTAAACTTTCGGCGATTTTTGAAAAAGCCAACATGAAAACCAAAACTAACTAAATGTAGAAAAAACGGGAACGATCAATGAATAAATCAGTAGTGTAAAAATATTCCTGTTATGATTCTGACAATAAACAGCATAACAAAGATGGAAAAATATACAAAAATAACGCACAACACTGGTGACGCAATGCGTAATGCGCTGACCACATGGTGACGGCTGACGATCAGGCAATTTGTGTAGCAACATGGAGTGTGAAATAGTTTCGAGTTTTGGATACTAAAGGAAAATGTTCAAATGCAGTTCTAAGCACAAATAAGTAAATTTCTTTGTTGAATAGATGGCCTTAAGCCCTGAGCGAGTGTTTACTTCAAAATGAATAAAAATGTTAACAACGTTACAAAATCAATGGTGACGTGTGCCGGGTACACCATAGTGACCTATTTGTTTTGGTGTAGATTTTTAATGAATCTTTATCTTTTCCTGATATTTTGCCTTGATATTCTGGTTTATGTTCATGTTATTTTATAAGCATTCCATTGATCTGTATAGACGCTACAGCAAAAGTCTACATTATTTTGAATTATCCCCAGTAGTGAGGCACATTATAATGAGGTTGAAGTGTACATGTGCGACATAATGTTTCTATTCATTCTACAGATGATGACAGTGATATAGAAGAGTTACAACATAAGACAGGAGATTACCTCACAAAGTCTGCATCATTGCCTAAAGGTGTTCTACAGATCAAACAGTGTACAGACCTGAATAAAGATTCCCCACTAAAGGTAGTTCTAGCACAAGGTTATCATTTTCCTCTTTGAACCTAATTTAAACATGCTGTGTATGCAAATTAGGAATAATTCAAACAGATTTCCGCATTTAAAACGAGGGTTCTTTGTAATGTTGCATGTAAACATTCATAGTGCATAGTGCTTGTAATGTATTTTATAACGCAATAACCCTACATATAGGCCTAATAAAGGGGTGTTCATAAATAGAAGCTTTATTTAGCTACTGATTGCTGAAAGCTCGCCCTTTCATCTGCTTACTAATCCTCACGTGATAAATTGGTTTATTTTTGGTCACGGGGTAGTTATTTACTATGTATTTTTTAATGGCCATGTTTGGGCCATGTTTGAATGGAAACAAATCTTTACTATGAATTATCTTTGATAAGTATGTGATTTGAACTTATTTTGATGAATGTTATAACTATTTATATGAGCTTAAATTGTGAACACCCCTTTTGAGTATTCCATACTGCTTAATTCAATATTGATATTTAATCTGACTAAACTGAGGGATTTTTAGCAGGCTAGATAGGGTCCTGTATTAATATGATGAATATATCACAAATAATATCAATATATAATTGCAGGGCAAGCTGAAAGCATTAGAGTTTCACCCAACAGCACAGGTGGCCCTGACAGGTGGGATGAATGGAACACTAGCTCTTTTCCAGGTAATCACCTTGAACACTGTTTACCTGGGATGCAACAATTTTCATTACGAAAACTTGCCCTTGCAATATACAGATAATTTTTTCAGCATTAAAAATTGAAAATTTCATTGAAAAAAAAAAAGAGATAATTTCAATAGGTTAGCTCAAAACATTGATTGTGGATACATGTTAGAGCCGCCTCGGTGAGGCAGTTCTAACGAGTGCCCACAATCTATGTTTTGGAGCAAAAATAAGAAAAATAGGTATACCCCTGCATACCCCGGTTTTACTATATAAAATGGGGATTTAGGGGTATTCATTGCACGAATATGTTTTCCTGATGTCTTACTGTGAATATTGATGCAACATTACACAACACATGGCAAAACAAAATGCAGTGATTTGAAACCTGACAGATTGGGCATAAACCTACAGCAAAGAGTTAATTTTCTTAGTTTAGTTTAATGCCAAATTGAGATGAGCCGCCGATTGAGAAAACCAACGATTTGCATATGCAAAAACAAAGGCACAGACCAGCTTCGCGGTAACCCCGAAGTTGATCAGCGCCTTTGTTTTTGCTACACATATAGTACAATCCCTCTACTATCTAAATCCAAAATTTCCAGCCTCTATCCATCTTCTGTGACTGTACAGCCCGGTCCTTGTTGGACCTGGTCAGAACCCAAATTGTTGTTTTTCTCATGCACGGGCTCAATTCATATTGTTTTGATGAAGTTATTGTCCAATTAATCAGGCTTCCAATCACCGCTCTCCATTTTGTCATGTGATGTAACATCAATCTGCTTTATACGCACTTTGATTGTATCTCGTGTATTCAGGGTGATGAAAGTTTTCTGAAGCGTGAAACTCTTGACAAATATCATACATATGGACTGTTATGTGAGAAAACTGATTTTTGCAGTTTGTGACCACATCTGACTAAAACCTGCCTGTACAGCCTTTGAAGATGCCTAGAAGCTTTAAATTTCATATTAAGGAAGAAGAGGGATTGTACTTATATGTCCTTATATGTATACGATTAAAAATGTGTCAAAACTGCATGTCCTTATGTGTATACAATTAAAAATGTGTCAAAACTGCAATGAAAAGCTAACGGTGCTGCTTCTTGCCCAAGTTGGGGCAGTCTGACCTGAGTTTGCCCCTTTATCACTGTTCAAATAATTACGAAAACACGCCCATGTAATATACAGAATTTTCCTAAGTTAAAAAAAAAAATGAAAAATTTCTGTAGAAAATTTTTGATATTTTTTTTTTTATTTTTGCTCAAAACACAGATTGTAGCTATACAAGTACCCACAATCTATGTTTTGGAGCAAAAATAAGAAAAATAGGTATACCCCTGCATACCCCAGTTTTACTATGTAAAAGTGGGGTTTAAGGGGGTGTTATTTGCACGGACATGTTTTCCTGATGGTCCAATATGATAAGATGTGATTTAAAACGCAGTTTATGCCCACACAATATACTAATTTTTCTGACAGCTGTAAAATGAAAAATTATCCATTGAATATTTGTGTTAATTTATTTTTGCTCAAAACAAATTGTGGGAACACCTTAAAACCCCCTTGCTGAAACAGTTGTAGTGAGTACCCACAATATTTTTGAAACAAAAATAAGCGAAAATGTATGCCCCAGCTGCACACACCAATTTTACTGTATAAATGTGAGTAATGGGGTATGGATTACAGGGATATGTTATGATGAATGTAAAAAACCTATTTCAGGTGGATGGTAAGACCAACCCAAAGATCCAGTCTATATTCCTGGAAGATTTTCCAATATACTGTGCTCATTTCTCTGCCGGAGGGGAGGAGGTGGTTCTGGGTTCACGACACAAGACGTTTCAGTATTACGACATGATAGCTGGCAAAGTTGTTAGGGTACCACAGATGAAAGGTCAGTTCCATGTACATGTATTTCAGACGATTATTGGGTCATCTATTAATTTCGTACACCTCTATGTTGGGGCTATTTTGATTGTGACTTTTGTTGTAAGTTTGAAAACAGGTTTTGAAAGGATGCTTACTATTAAAGCTGAGCTTTTATGTCTACATTTTAAAGTTTTATAGTGATATAAATTTGAGCAGATGCTTTAGCAATCTAAATTTCTGATAGAGTGGCAACCGAATTTGCGAAATGGTGTTATTTTTATACACCATTATATTAAAACGATTTGATTAAAAACTTATACCTATACTTAATCTGTTTAGCTGTTCAGGAGGTCTCCAACTCTCCATGCACTATTGCTTTCTGTCCTTAATGTTGTCATGTGAAAATAGAAGTTCAAGAAAGTGACACAATCATTACAAAAATTTGCCCATGCAATTAACAGAGATTTTTGAGCTTTAAAAATTGAAAATTTTCAGCTGAAAAATTTTGATATGTTTCTTATTTTTGCTGAAAACAGATTGTGGGTACACATTAGAACTGCCTCGCTGGTTCTAACGAGTATCCACATTCTGTGTTTTGGAGCAAAGATAAGAAAAATAGTTATACCCCTGCATACCCCAGTTTTGCTATATATAAAAGTGGGATTTAATGGGGTATACATTTCACGGACATGTTTCCTGATGACATGTCAAAAGATGACTTAGCTCTCTCCCAATGAGGGAGCCAACCTGCTAGCAAAAAGCACCAAGCCAAAAAACAAACAACAGCAAAAAAAAAAAACAAAGATGGCAAAGGCAACAGAGAGGCAGACAAAATAAACAAAGAACATAAAGATAGATAAAATTAGAGCAGAATTGTTTTGGTAGGGTTAATAAGTAAACTGCTGGAGGCCTAAATCAATTTAACAGGGCCTCAATCATTTTCCTTAATCTGCTGTGACAGTTCATTTAAATATCTTGTTTTACTAGGCCTAGAAGAAAACAGCATGTCCTATTTTGAAGTGTCACCTGATGGCCAGTACCTTGTGTTCATGGGGAAGCATGGGAAAATGCATCTTATCTCATCTAAGGTAAACTACATGTACCTTATACTGTAAGTTGTTGCTAGAACATAATTCTTGCAAATTGTTGAACTACAAATTCATAGATTTACTACAGACTTTATAGAATGTGTGTGTTTTTGCTCACAAATTCAAGAACATGATATAAATGATTCTAAAATAGAACATTCACAAAAAGAAAGTGGAGCAAAAGTATTTGACTTTACAGTAGTATAAGTTACTGTTGCATATTCAAAGATGTCCCTTTTTGCAGGTAATGAAATCTAAATCTTTACCTGGGTGCCATACTTTACATTACGAAAAATTGTAATATACAATTTTTCTAAAGTTGTAAAAATTGAAAATTTTCAGTAGAATTTTTAAGATATTTTTCTTATTTTTGCTCAAAACATAGATTGTGGGTACACGTTAGAACCACCTGCCAAGGCGGTTCTAACGAGTACCCACAATCTATGTTTTGGAGCAAAAATAAGAAAAATAGATATACCCCTGCATACCGCAGTTTTGCTATATAAAAGTGGGGTTCAAGGGGGTATACATTACATGGACATGTTTTCCTGATGATAAAATACATTGTAAAAGAAACTTGACAGAGTTTGTACACAATGTTCTACAATAAAATAAATTCCGCTGCAGAAGCAGAGGATGAGGTTAGGTGCCTGTAAAACTGGTTTAAGCCATCAGTAATTTTATATTACTGATCATTCCAAGTCGATACTTCTGTTGTGGTTCCATTTGTTTTATGTTTTGGTGTTGAATTTTTTGCTTTTTGCACCTTATGTATGTTTTCATATTTTTAGTTAAGTCCGAGTAACTGAGTGGCCACCTATTGGGGAATAGCTGCTTACTCTGCTTACAATATGTTTTCTTAGTATCAGTACCGGATTGTCAATTTAGTTTTTTTCCCCATCTGGGTTTTTGGTATGTAAATTTCTTTCTGATTGTGTTGTTTCCAGATCATTGCTTACTTTAATCTTTTATTTCAGTCCAAAGAGTGGATAACCACATTGAAAATGAATGGCAGTGTTAATTCTCTGGCTTTTACACAGGATGGAACCAAACTCTTCTCTCATGGCAGTAAGTTGCAAATGAGCCGCCTCGTGGGAAAACCAACAATGTGGTTTCCGAACAGGTCTGACACAAACCGACCTGTACAAGCACAGAAAAGAGCTAGAAGCTTGAAATTTCGGATTTAAGTAGAAGAGGAATTGTACTATCCGAGTAGCGAAAACAAAGGCGCTGATCAGCTTCGCGGTTACCGCAAAGCTGATCTGCGTCTTTGTTTTCGCCTATGCAGATTGTTGATCATTGTTGGTTTTCCCACGAGGCGGCTCAAATATAAGTGCTTTGAAAAAGAAAAGCAGAAAAACGAAAGCAACTGCCAGTCATTTTTGACAAGACCATACACAGATTTGACCTAGAGGGTGTGCAGCAGCCTAATAATAAAGCTTCAGACTCTGAATCATAAGGTCCTGGGATTGAAGTCCATTTGAGCAAGACACATTAACTCCACATAGTGCTGCTCAAGAAAGTGGTAGCTCTGTCCTGGCACAACTGTAATTCTTTAATTAGAATGTTGAACCACAATACAAACAACAAAACAAATCTGCAAGTCCATCTTAAAAAA
The DNA here is from genome assembly GCA_964017185.1 of Rugalucina vietnamica. Lineage (NCBI taxonomy): Eukaryota > Metazoa > Mollusca > Bivalvia > Lucinida > Lucinidae > Rugalucina > Rugalucina vietnamica. Next base: position 8,973,049 of record OZ024878.1, read on the forward strand.
CCTAGGGAGAGTCATAAAGGTTAACATGGTTAGTGCTGTTAGAAATATTGTTTGTATGTTTGAATTGATGCTTTACTTCCCTGTCAACAGCAATGGTCATGTCGGGATGTAGCCTCCATTTTATTGGACTTTTACCCAACATTAGGATGTCATGACACTCATGTGCTTCATAAATAGATGAATTGCTTGATGTCCTCCTGCAGGACTGCAAACCAACATAGTGTTGGTTTTCCTCTTAACAAGCTCTAAAATATCACTAAATGTTGATGATGTTTTATAATGCAACAAACATTTTTTCTCTACAGGTGATGGCCAGGTGTATGTCTGGGATATAAGAAGCCGGGATTGTGTACACAGATTTATGGACGAGGGTTGTACTCAGGGAACTACAATAGATGTTTCACCAAACAGCCAGTATATCGCTTGTGGGTAGGTAATGTTAACAGTTATCCTGATACACAGGTGTAAATGGGAAGCTGGAATTATATTCACAAATGTATGTGGGGGATGCAAGAAATCTGGATTGTGTACACACAGATTCATGGATAGAAGCATTTATCATGTAGTGCTTAGAGGTTGTAAAACTTTTTTCATGCTCAGCTCAGCTGAGACTAAAATTTATCCTGCTCATAAATGTTAAAATGCCAACAATTGTTGGCATTTTAACATTTATAAGCAGGATAAATTACAGGTTTTATTGATCTTAACCCAAAATAAAAAAAAAAAAAGTTTTATAACCTCTAGGCCAGGCAGGGGTAATGAGGTCTGTCAGATTAGTCATTAAACTGAGGTCCCATCTTCATATGACCCTAGCTAATGAGTGGGACATAAAACAACAATATATTTACAACCAACAAACCAAGATTCATTGTTGAGGGTTATCGTTAACAACAACAGATGTCTCACTCAACAACTGATATATCGCTTGTGGGTAGGTACTTATTATAGGAATGAATTTTATTTTTGTTGATTTTATCGATGTGTAACTGAATAAAGCCCAAAGGGCATTATTCTGATGGGTTTGTTAACATGATAAGATCTAATGAACTGTATGTCTATTTCTAGGTCAAGCACAGGTGTAGTGAACTTATACGAGACCGAAACCTGCCTATCAACATTTGAACCCAAACCAGTAAAGGCCATAATGAACCTGACCACCTCCTGTACAGCTACCAAGTTTAACTCTACATCAGAGATTCTCGCAATAGCCTCAGACCAGGCTGACAAGGCTGTGAAACTGGTAAGTACCGCCCATTTTATGGAGTAAAACTGGGGTTTACAGGGTACCTATTTATCTCACTTTTGATCCAAAACATTGATTGTTGGTACTCGTTAGAACTGCCTCGGTGAGGCGGTTCTAATGTGTACCCACAATCAATGTTTTGAGCAAAAATGCTAAAGGTATGATTTTTTTTTTCTGCTGAAAACTTTCATTTTTCACAACTTTAAAAATCTCTATATATTGCATGGGCCTGTTTTTGTAATGAATGGCAATTATACCTTTTTATCAATAATTGAAGGTTTTTCATTGTATTGGATATGAATCCTATTATAAGATTATGTGCACAGCATTTTCATAGGCAGTTGCTAGAGACATGAAGTATCACCTGGACCCTAGCAATTTTGTCATACAAACCTGCTTCAGTTTGAGCAATGTTGTTTGAGCAGATTGTTTGTAATAATAACAGCTGAAATTTAAATGAATTATTGTTAAAAATAAATTCAAGCCTGTTCCTACATGTCTGGCTGAATACCTTGACACAAAGAATAACTCGGAGTGCGGTGGCTTAGTGGTAGTGGTCTTGGGTTGGAACGCTGCTGATGCACCAGGTTGTATGGGGGTAACATGCATCAGGTTGTATTCTTTGAGCAATACATTAAAATTCTACTAATACCCAGGGAGGGCTGATATAGTCCCTGAATGACTGAAAAATTCTTGACTGGGATGTTAAACAACAAAATAAACAAAAATTAATTGCAAATAGAATAGATGAATTGCATGTTTTATACTATAAATTCGGAATTTTTCACGTGGCTTTTATTTTCGTGAATTTTGTATTTCCAATTTATTCGTGAGATTTCGAATTCGCAAACGAGTGTTTGTGTGTCCATGTGTCATGTGTCTTCTAGAGATTCTTAATTAGCAAGAATCTTGAATTCCCGAGGCATCCAATACGCGAAAATTAAGTTCTTGCAAACATTTCGGAACTTAAAGTAATTTGCTAGGCAGCATAATGTCTTTAATGTTTTGTTGTTAGTGCCCATTAGAACCCACAGCATTGTCAACATGTTTGAATTGAGAATTGACAAAATTAACAATCATAATTAGTGTAAGATTTTATTCTGCAGTTCAATATTTCATTTCCAGGTACATGTATCTTCTGGTTCAGTGTTCTCAAACTTCCCAGACAGAACAGACATCAACCTAAGAATACCGAAATCTCTCGACTTCTCAGTAAATAGTGGCTACTTTACTGTAGGCACACATAAAGGGAAAGCCTTGTTATACAGGTAATTTAGATGCACTTTTTTTGTTTTTTTTTTTTTGGGGGGGGGGGTGCAGGGGAAATGGGCATGGCCTAGTAGTATAGTGCCAAACACTGGACCAACAGGTCCTGGGTTTGTATCCTGCTAGTGCTATGTCATGTCCTTATGCAAGGCTTCGGAGAGGCGGTACTAATGTGCATGCACATTCAATGTTTTGAGAAAAAATATAAGAATATCACAATTTTTTGGTGAAATTTTCAATTTTTAGAGCTGGAAAATCTCTGTAAATTGCATGGGCAAGTTGTCGTAATGAAACATCTAAATTAGGAAGAAGAGCAGTACTAATGGCCACCTTACGGGTAATCAATGTTTTGAAAAAAAAACAAAAAACATATCAAACATTTCTGATGAAATTTTCAATTTTTAGAGCTGAAAAATCTCTGTATATTGCATGGGCAAGTTATTGTAATGAAACATCTAAATTATGAACAAGAGTGATAGTCATACTTTCTTTGTAATTAAGAGGAAATTATACTGAGAATAATGAACAGCTGCTTGCCTAACAGCATTCTGTGACTCTGCATTATGAAAACATGCCCATGAAAAGTACAGAGTTTTTTTTTCTGCTGTAAAACTTGAAAATTTTGTTGGAAAAAATTTGATTTTTTTTTTTTTTATGTTTTTTTTTTTTCTCAAAACATTGATCGTGGGTACACGCTAGAACCCCCTCGGTGAGGCGGTTCTCACGAGTAACCACAATCTATGTTTTGGATCAAAAATAAGGAAAATAGTTATTATTCTGTATACCCCAGTTTTACTATATAAAAGTTGGATTTAATGGGGTATACTTTTCATGGACATGTTTTCCTGATGTGTGAGCATATCCAGAAGGTAGATTTTCTAATGAGGCAGCTTATATGCCTGTTGATTTGTTCCTTCAATTTTAGGTATCTAAATACTTTGTCAAAACTTCAAACCATGAGATTTATAAACAGAATGCTATGTAATAAACAGATGTATGTAAAAAGAGTCTGCATGAGAAAAATTGATTTTGAAATGTCAAATACTGACAAAAGACATGTTCAACACTAACTTACAGTCTTCTTTCTTTTCTATTTCAGATTAAAGCACTATGGTAGCTACTAGTCTACATTATAGTGAAATGGCAATTTTGGAATTGATGGACATATTGTTTTCATTCAAACTGGATTAAAATGAAAAAAAAATCCCTTGTTTTGATATCCTACCAATTGAGCTGCGATGTGAGAAAACCAGTCTTCGGGGTTACCGACCAGGTCTGACACAACTCGACTTGTGCAGCTACTGAAGAATGACAGAAGCTTGAAATTTTGGTTTTATAAAAAAAGAGGAATAGTTCTATCCATGTAGCAAAAACAAAGGTGCTGATCAGCTGTGCAGTTACTGCAGTAACTGCACAGCTGATCTGCGCCTTTGTTTTCGCATAGGCGAATATCTGGTTTTCTCATGACGCGGCCCCATTTTCCTCAAGTTTATGATGTCTTGTAAGCCATAGCACAAAAAGAGCCATTTGAACTCGATGGCTCAGTGGTGTAGCATCAGTCTTCTGAGCAAGATGCCAGGGGTTTGAAATCTATTGACCCTCTTTGGCATCATGACTGTGGGTGGCATAGTGATTAGTGCAGACTCAAGATCGTGAGAGGGTTGCTGCAGGGTTGTGTCCTTAACATACCATGTACTTATTAATACCCAGGAAACTGTAGCTCAAAAACCAAACGGCACAGAGCTTTAATATTCATGTCCCCCAACGGAAGGTATCAATATCTTTTGAACCAGTGGGTGGAATTTCACAAAACTTGCATAGATACATGGTTGAGAGAGGGGAAAGAGTTGATTAGATATTTTTCAAGGTCACCAGCCCGTGAAAACTGTCAAAATTAGCTTTTCGGACACGATATCTTCTGAACAAATGGAAGGATTTTGACTAAACTTACAAAAAAGCATTGCTGGGAGAAGACTCAGAGCTGATTAGATTTTGGTGACCTTGACCTATTTTTCAAGGTCACCAGCCAATGAAAACTGTCAAATTTAGCTTTTCCTACGCAATACCTTCAGAACAAATGGATGGATTTAAACCAAACTTGCACAGAAACATTGCTTGTAGAAGCCTCAGAGTTGATTAGATTTTGGTGACCTTGACCTATTTTTCAAGGTCACCAACCCATGAAAACTGTCAAAATTAGCTTTTCCGACGTAATATCTTCTGAACAAACAGATGCATTTTGACCAAACTTGCACAAAAGCATTGGTTGGAGGAGACTCAGAGTTAATTAGATGTTGGTGACCTTGACCTATTTTTTAAGGTCAACTGATGAAAACTGTCAAAATTAGCTTTTCTGACGCAATATCTTCTGAACTAATGGATGGATTTTGATCAGACTTGGACAGAAGCATTTATGGAGAAGTCTCAGAGTTGATTAGATTTTGGTGACCTTGACCTTTTTTTTCAAGGTCATCAACCCATGAAAACTGTCAAAATTAGCTTTTCTGGTGCAATATCTTGTGAACAAATGGGTGGATTTTGACCAAACTTGCACAGAAGCATTGCTTGGTGAAGATTCAGAGTTGATTAGATTTTGGTGACCTTGACCTTTTTCAAGGTCATCAGCCCATGAAAACTGTCAAAATTAGCTTTTCCGAAGCGATATTTTCTGAACAAATGGATGGATTTTAACCAAACTTGCACAGAAGCAGTGCTGGGAAGAAACTAAGAGTTGATTAGATTTTGGTGACCTTGACCTATTTTTCAAGGACACCAGCCCATGAAACTGTCAAAATGAGCTTTTCTGATGTGATATCTTCTGAACAAATGGACAGATTTTAACTAAACTTGCACAGAAATATTTTTTGATAGGAGACTTAGAGTTTAATAGATTTTTAGCTCACCTGAGCCGAAGGCTCACAAGGTGAGCTTATAGGATGACCATGATCCGTCGTCCGTCCGTCGTCCACAATTTCAAAGATGAATATCTCTGAGACCAGTTGGCCGATCACAATCAAACTTTATATGCAGCATCATTGTGGTGGGGCATTGCCTGCATTAGGTTTTGAAGCAGATTGAATTAGAACTCTGGTTGCTATGGCAACAGACAACTCCCATAGACTTTGTATGGAGACAATGTTGTCCACGCATTATCTCCGCTATTTTCAATTGGATCTTTTCCATACTTGCAAGGAACAACAACTTACATAAGAGCTCGGATAAGTTTGAAATTCAGCCAGATCCGACCTTGGGCTGCGGGTTATCTGCCCTTGAGCGTTTGAAAAAATCCATATAGACTTATAATGGGAAAATGGTGTCCACGCATTATCTCCGCTATTTTCAATTGGATCTTCTCCATACTTGCAAGGAACAACAACTTACATAAGAGCTCGGATTAGTTTGAAATTCAGCCAGATCCGACCTTGGGCTGCGGGTTATCTGCCCTTGAGCGTTTGAAAAAATCCATATAGAATGGGAAAATGGTGTCCACGCATTATCTCCACTATTTTCAATTGGATCTTCTCCATACTTGCAAGGAACAACAACTTACATAAGAGCTCGGATTAGTTTGAAATTCAGCCAGATCCGACCTTGGGCTGCGGGTTATCTGCCCTTGAGCATTTGAAAAAATCCATATAGACTTATAATGGGAAAATGGTGTCCACGCATTATCTCCACTATTTTCAATTGGATCTTTTCCATACTTGCAAGGAAAAACAACTTACATAAGAGCTCGGATTAGTTTGAAATTCAGCCAGATCCGACCTGGGGCTGCGGGTTATCTGCCCTTGAGCGTTTGAAAAAATCCATATAGACTTATAATGGGAAAATGGTGTCCACGCATTATCTCCGCTGTTTTCAATTGGATCTTTTCCATACTTGCAAGGAACAACAACTTACATAAGAGCTCGGATTAGTTTGAAATTCAGCCAGATCCGACCTTGGGCTGCGGGTTATCTGCCCTTGAGCGTTTGAAAATATCCATATAGACTTATAATGGGAAAATGGTGTCCACGCATTATCTCCGCTATTTTCAATTAGATCTTTTCCATGCTTGCAAGGAACAACAACATACAAAAGATCTCGGTTGAGTTCGAAAATCAGCCAGATCCGGCCACAGGCTGGAGAGTTATCTGCCATTGAGCGTTTAAAAAAAATCCCCATAGACTTTGTATGGAGAAAATTTTGTCCACGCATTATCTTCGCTATTTTCAATTGGATCTTTTTCATACTTGCAAGGAACAACAACATACATAAGAGCTCGGACGAGTTCGAAATTCAGCCAGATCTGACCATGGGCCGGGGAGTTATCTGCCCTTGAGCGTTTGAAAAAATCCCCATAGACTTTGTATGGAGAAAATGTTGTCCACGCATTATCTTCGCTATTTTCAATTGGATCTTTTCCATACTTGCAATGAACAACAACATACATAAGAGCTCGGACGAGTTCGGAATTCAGCCAGACCCGACCACGGGACGCGGAGTTATCTGCTCTTGAGCGTTTGAAAAAATCCCCATAGACTTTGTATGGAGAAAATGTTGTCCACGCATTATCTCGGCTATTTTCAATTAGATCTTTTCCATATTCGCAAGGAACAACAACATTCATAAGAGCTCTGACGAGTTCGAAATTCAGCCAGATCCGACCACGGGCCGTGGAGTTATCTGCCCTTGAGCGTTTGAAAAAATCCCTATAGACTTATAATGGGAAAATGGTGTCCACGCATTATCTCCGCTATTTTAAATTGGATCTTTTCCATACTTGCAATGAACAACAACATACATAGGATCTCGGTTGAGTTTGAAATTCAGCCAGATCCGACCACGGGCTGGGGAGTTATCTGCCCTTGAACGTTTGAAAAAATCCCCATAGACTTTGTATGGAGAAAATGATGTCCACGCATTATCTTCGCTATTTTCTATTGGATCTTTTCCGTACTTGCAAGGAACAACAACATTCATAAGAGCTCGGACGAGTTCGAAATTCAGCCAGATCCGACCACGGGCCGTGGAGTTATCTGCCCTTGAGCGTTTGAAAAAATCCATATAGACTTATAATGGGAAAATGGTGTCCACGCATTATCTCCGCTATTTTCAATTAGATCTTTTCCATACTCGCAAGGAACAACAACATTCATAAGAGCTCGGACGAGTTCGAAATTCAGCCAGATCCGACCACGGGCCGTGGAGTTATCTGCCCTTGAGCGTTTGAAAAAATCCCTATAGACTTATAATGGGAAAATGGTGTCCACGCATTATCTCCGCTATAATTTTAAATTGGATCTTTTCCATACTTGCAATGAACAACAACATACATAGGATCTCGGTTGGGTTCGAAATTCAGCCAGATCCGACCACGGGTTGGGGAGTTATCTGCCCTTGAACGTTTGAAAAAATCCCCATAGACTTTGTATGGAGAAAATGTTGTCCACGCATTATCTTCGCTATTTTCTATTGGATCTTTTCCATACTTGCAAGGAACAACAACATTCATAAGAGCTCGGACGAGTTCGAAATTCAGCCAGATCCGACCACGGGCCGTGGAGTTATCTGCCCTTGAGCGTTTGAAAAAAATCCCCATAGACTTATAATGGGAAAATGTTGTCCACGCATTAACTTTGTTATTTTTGATCAGATCTTCTTCATTCTTCCATGTAACAGGACTACAGTGATAAATGACTGGGCCAAAATCTTAGACAAAAAAGGCCAGGTCGACACTTTTATACTCGATTTTGAAAAGGCTTTCGATACTCCTCCCCATGAACTCCTTAAAAGCAAATTGTTTAGCTATGGAATAGGTGGAACAACACTGAATTGGATAAATGCTTTCCTTTGTTTCAGACAACAAAGGGTAGTGGTTAATGGTATTAAATCGGATTGGGCTCCAGTTGTGTCGGGTGTCCCTCAGGGCACCGTTCTCGGCCCCTTGCTGTTTTCCTTGTATATAAATGACATCTCAGCAGACATTGAGTCTGAAATAAGACTCTTTGCTGATGATTGTGTTTGCTATCGTGAAATCAAGAATGAAGAGGATACATTGAAACTTCAGAGAGACATTGATCGTTTAGGCAGTTGGGCTAGGAAATGGGGAATGAGATTCCAACCCGTCAAATGCAACATGATGCAGCTGACAAATAAACGGTCTAGTAAGATACAGGCTAACTACACCCTTGAGGGCACTGTACTGGAAAACGTTGAAAGCATAAAATACCTGGGTGTAACTATCACAAATGATTTGAAATGGAATACTCATATTTCCAATGTTTGTACAAAGGCTAACAGAACTCTCGGATTCTTGAGGAGAAATTTGTATTCTTGTCCCCCAGATGTGAAAGAAGCAGCTTATAAAGGACTGGTGCGGCCGGTCTTGGAATATGGAAGCTCAGTTTGGGACCCTCACACTCATGGCCTCCAGGAAGAACTGGAAAAGGTCCAAAATCGTGCGGCAAGGTTTGTGACGGGAAATTATGTTTTTGAAACTGGGAGCATGACTGGCATTTTAAGTCAACTGAAATGGGAATCTCTTAAGAAAAGGAGGAAGGATAGTAGACTTATATTGCTATACAAAGGTCTAAAGGGTAAGGCCAGAATACCCACAGATGACCTTATCCCAAAGAATAGGCGTTGTAGAAATCAACACTCTTTGGCTTTTCAGATACCTTCAGCTAGCAAAGAAGCATACAAAAGTAGTTTCTTTCCACAGACTATCAGGGACTGGAATGACCTCCCTGATTCACTTATCTCCTCTGCTGAAATGTCTGATGACTGTGTGTCCAAGTTCGCTTCACTCGTGCGTTCAAGGGACTAATCTCTCCCCCATCCGAACCCCCTGGTGAAATAATGTCATTTGGCGTGTCACCAGTAAACTATTCAGATTCAGACAGGGACAACCATTAGATCTCGGTTGAGTTCAGAATTCCACGAGATTTGACCATGGACTGCGGAGTTAGGTGCCCTTGAGTCCGTCGTCCGTCATCGTCAACTATTTCAAAGATCTTCTTTTTTGAAACGGCTTGGCCGATCAAGTTGAAATTTTACGTGGAGCCTCCTTGGGTAGCGGCATTTCAAGTTTGATCGCGAAATCCAGGTCACATGACCAAGATGGCCGCCACGCCCATATATGGTAAAACCACTCAAACATTTTCTTGTCCAGAACCGGTGGGCCGATTTCCACAAAACTTGGTATGTAGCATCAGTGACGCCAGCCCATCATAGTTTGATAAAATGATGACCCTGGGGTGACCTTGACCTATTTTACAGCAAGGTCAATTTTGGAAACATAGGCTTTTACATGGGAAAAAGTAAAAACTATGGATTTTTTGAAAACTATTGCAGCCTGAGACCTGAAAAGTGGTAGATGAAAACAACTAATGGAGTAGATGAAGGTTTGTGATTAATTTAGATCAAGGTCATCTCTTAACCCATGGCCATGGTCTGTCGTCCATACACACTTTTCAAACATTTTCATCTCTGAAACGCCTTGGCCAATCAAAGTGAAATTTTATGTGGAGCATCCATGGGTAGGGGGAATGAAAGTTTGATCGTGAAATCCGGGTCCCCTGACCAAGATGGCTGCCATGCCCATATCTGGTAAAAAAACACTCAAAAATCTTCTCCAGAACCGGCTGGCCGATTTTCACGAAACTCAGTATGAAGCATTTAGGACTTCAGCCCATACCATCATAGCTTGTACATATGATGACCCTAGGATGACCTTGATCTATTTTACTGCTAGGTTAATTTTGGAAACATAGGCTTTTACATCGAAAAAGTGATAAAAGAAAACACTGTTTTAATTTGTGTGTAGGAATGTGTTGTACTCCTCTTTAAAATCCTGCCAACCGTGACCCTGGGGTCCTTACGGGCCCCGCCCCAGGGGTGTCATTATTTGCCATAGGCAAAATACATGAAAATATTTTTTCTGAAACCACAAGATCCAAAGCTTCTATATTTGGTATGCAACATTTTTATGTGGAGCTTTACATAAATCCTGTGAATCATGCCCCTGTGGTCTAAAATGGAATAGCCCCACCACTGGGACCATTAATTTTTATATTTGTATGTAGCAATGCATAGTAATCCTCTTTATAAACCCTGTCATTCATGCTCCTGGGGTCCAAAGAGACCGGGCTCGGTGTATCATCACCTGACCTTTAAGCTTCCAATGAGCAAATTTCTCAGGTCAGTTACAGGACCAGTGGTCCTCTTGTATATATTGTTGAGACCTAATTTCCATGGCTCAGTGATTTTGCCTGATATCTTGACACTCAAATAGTATATTTTATACTTCTTTCATATGAGTGAGGACATACATGTATACATGTACGACCGGGGACCTTAGACCCCAAAGTAGTTATAGGTCACATCACCTTATTTCATGGTTCAGTGATTTTGTCTTATATTTGGACATTTAATTGTTACAAAGTAGTTACCTGTCACTGTGACCTTAATAAATGGTTGGGCGATTTTGCATTGTATCTTGAACAACAACGTACAGACTAGAGATGCAGCCTTCCGTAAGCAAATTATGCTCGTAGGCTTCAGGTTGTTTCAATTTTTATCAAATAATTTTGCAAAAAACGAGCCTTTGAATTTTTGCCCAATAATTAGAAAATATACAGACATTCAGTCACAGCAAAGGATATTTTATATGATATAAAATACTGTCGAGATTCTTTTGTCACTTCATCTCTGGCCACCTTTTTGAACTTGTTTGAAACAAGTGTTCTGTCATAAAGAAAAAAACACTCTGGCAATGAGCTTAATGAATGTCTTGTTGTTTAAATCTGGTTTGTACAATTAAAGGATATAGACGTTGAGGAGCCAATAGACCCTGGTGCACCATGCCGGGGATTTTTGTAGGGTATAATTTTCTGAAAGCCCATCCAATTACCTTCAAAATGACACTTGTTAGCACTCTTACCGTTGGGGCGTTTGGACGTAGCGGCCTTTTGAATGCGTTACGTACGTGACATATTGCCAATTTCATGAGAATCGCCATAAAATCTACATTTGGTATATTTTTATGGAGTTTAGTGTTAAAACAAACACATAAATTAGCAATAGGAAAAAATATGCTTAAACAGACGCTTTTCTATGAACATAATTCATTGTACCACGTATGGTAACGTATGTAACAAAATATGCAGTAGACGTTCCATATGAACAAACAGGACTTCGAATTTCTAACGCAAATATACAAACTGACTGTGTGGAAATATTTTTGAATAAAGTCTGTTATCCGAATTAGTTTACTCAAAAGTTTGTACTTTGTTTGCAGCTGTATGTCATATATTGAAACTTGTGTCTTCCCCACTTGCCAGTATACATATATTTTCGTGTATAGCTAAATCACACTTAGTAATTCTCAAAGGGACGCCGGGGAATAGTACAATTCAGAGATACATTTCTTGTTAAAACTTGGCATTGTCTAAATGGTAAACATATCATAGCCCAATGACACCTTATTTATTGTTACCGAGTGGTTTGTCATTGGTAACGTAGATAACGGCAAGATACCATAAGAACATTCCCTTCATACAGAGGGCTGAGGTGAAATAAGTTGTGAGGCTTTGCTTCGAAATAATGAATTTAGTGTTTGCAAGTAAGTCTGCTGTCCAAATTATTTAACCAACAATGTTTGGACTGTGTTTGCAATTTGCAACTGTATTCCGTTGAACGAAATTTGTGTCGTTCTTGCTTGCCTACATTTATGAATATGACATATTCGTATTTGAAAATACATATCATACTTTCTTGAAGGGTCATTGGGAGAAAAACTCAATTCAATGACACATTTTCAGTTTAAAATTACCACTGTTTTAATGGTTACAACCTTAATACTAACACAACGCCACCTTAATGCATGTCGCTTGGTGTCTTGTCATATGATAACGTAGATAACGATAAGTGTCGTAAAGTCATTCTACTCATACAAAAAGGGCTGAGATTCCTAAACGCTTATGAGTCTAAACAAAAATAAAACACATCTTAGATTTCAGAATTTGGCTCTTAAATGGTGGTCAGTGTTTGTTGATCATATCTTAATCAGTCTTTCAATCAATCAAACAATCATGAAATTCACTGGATATTACAATAAGACAATCAATCTTCGTCATATCTTTGCAAGCAAAATGTGAAGGTGGGTTGATTAACTTTAGCCATGGTTATGTGACATAGCCTTACAGCTGGTGTGTAACAAGGCCCTATAGGGCCAAACTTGTTAAAGCTACATAAAAATGAGCCTCGCAGATATGTCTATTGGCGTCAAGAGTTATGTCATCAAGGCTTTTGACTGAGTGTGCTATAGATAATTCAAACGCCATACCATAATCCAAGGGATCGATTAAAATGGTGGGTTCTTGTGTGGTTTGCAAGATGTCTATATTTACTTCTATTGTGTCAAAACTGTTGCATTCTAGATTGGTATTTTCTTCAGGAAATTACACATGATATTGTAAAGTTAGGCCGTAATGTTTTGTTTTACACAGAAAAGAAAATCTCATAATGTTTTCTTAAATGTGACTGCTGAAAAAGTGGTGGCAAAATGTGCTTTGTTAGTGAAATTATAAATGAGTATAATCTTTCCGAACCGATGTGGCAAGACAAACTTGATTTTTCGAAACTTTCTTTACCGTGAATTCTCTACAAGTATACGGTCAACAACAAAAACGGCAACAAATGAAATATATTATTATCTTCTCCATCTAACGTCAAGTAAGAAATTAATCCAAACCATCACTTTAAAACAATCAGTAGCAAGCAACCATGGTGGTTATAGGACATAAAACTCTTAAAAGCTGCCCTCTTTATCACGAAAATTTGTCATTTTGCGCATTTACTGTCTGCGATAACGCAAGCTACATGTATTTTATTTAGACGGACATAGTTCTGCAGTTAAAATGCATAAGGAAAAACAGATCAGAACAGAACTCCGGTTTCCATGACAATGTATAATATTAATGGGTGAATGTACCATGGTCACTCTAGATCGTATCTCCTTTGAACTACCTTTGAGCTGCCATTGAGAACAAGATAAAACATGATACATCTAAAATGGTGAATTTGTAAGCATGGCCATTCTATAGCACCTTCAATATCTTATTTTAACTTCGGTAAGAAGTACATGTTCATATATGTAAGTCAGGAATGAAAATTACCATGACTGATTTTGGCGTGTCTGGAAATAGTGTTATAGTAGGCTGGGCTGGGGCCAGACCCTTCGTGTGTCTGGGTCATTCCACTGATGTTCATCTGGCAGTTTTCTTTTGCCCAAAAGTTTCTTAGCGTCCCAGTCAACAGCTATTTCCATGTCGGGACATTGCCTCCATTTTATGGGACTCATACCCAAAATTAGGACGTCATGACATCCAAACATTGCTTCAAATATAACCACCCAACTAAACCATTGAGGCTTATAAATATGTATGAATGGCCTGACTTAACCACTTTTCCTGGACAGGCTCAGACCTGAGCGGTTAACCAGTAATCAGATGATCGGTCAGTAGTTTCAGTTGTGTTCCCTGGGATCCTAAAAAGGTACAAGTAGGCAATGATCATGAAAAGGCGCAGTCAGAAAGAAATTCACACTCTAAAAACCGAGATGGGATATAAAAAACTAAATTGACAATCAAGCACTAATATTTAGAAAACATATAGCAGGCTTAGCTGTATCTGTGGTGTAGTTTTCGTTTTTGTGAAAGAATGGATGCATTTTATAAGCAAACCCACATGTTTACACAATTTTACATTGCTTCCCAAACATCCTAAGGTTGTATTTACTTTTGTAGTCTTACATGTTTTGAGTTTTGGTGTCGATTTCTGAAGTCAAACGGGAGTAGTTAAGTTCAGGTAGCTGTATGGCCACATTTAGTGAAATAGCTGCTCACTTTGCCACTATAATGTTCTTTAGAGCCTTCACTTTATGGTCCATTTGATACGTATAATACATTATACCAATCGTAGTAGGCTGGCGTCACAGATTTACCATTAACATTATGTAGGAAGTGAATGTATTTGACCAATTGCAACAGGCGAGTCATTCAGGTTTATAACGGTAAATCTGTGACGTGAGTCTTCTACGATCATAAGAGAATACAATAATGTGAATACGCAAATAAGCGTAAATTAATTTGAATTTTAGCAGAATGGAACCGCAATAAATAAATTTTATTCCATTCCTGTTACTGATTTAATCCTTTTCGGACTTAATCGTTATCAGGTGAGCGATTGTTGCCCTTTTGGAACTCATTTCTTTTAGTTTAGAACAGATATTTAGTAAATTTAATTTACTAATTGAAATGATTATAGGAGAAGAATGGTAATCTGCTATAAATTATAAGTATTTGATTCTATAGAGAAAATACAAAATTGTTACGTACGTTACCATGCCATTACGTGAAGTATGTTACCGTTATCATGAAGGATGTTCTGTAGTTGATTTTTTGTGCTTTTAATACCTTTTAGGACAGATATTCAATAAATTTAATTTCCTAATTGAAACTGTGAGAGAAAAATGATAATCTTCAATATATCATAGAAGTATATGACTCTACGGTGAAAATACAAAATTATTACGTACGTTACAATGAAATTACATAAAATATGTTACCATTATCATGAAACGTGGTCTGAAGTTGATTTTTCGTGTGTTTTTAATACCTATGGAAGTTTTATTTCGAAAACTGGGATGATGTTCAGGAAAGGGGGTGTTTCTGTTCTGTTTCTGCTGGGATATGGTTATTAATGGGCATAATATTTAAATGGGGGTAGGGGAAGACAATCAGCATGTGTGGAGTGATGGAAGGTCACAGAGAGCTCTACTATATGTCATTTTAAAGGACAAGGACTGTAGATAGCTATAATATGAATTGTAATTTGATATTTGGTCTAAGCTATATTCTATAAGAAATGAAACACGGTGAATATGCTAAATTACACAGGTTATTTACGTTACTTCTATTGTACCAGTAGTCATGATATCTAAACATTATTGAATTTGGCCCTGTTACATTAGGTAACATCTCTGCTACATATCTAAAGATAAAGTTCTTGTCAAATATTTGCTTTTTGTCAAAAATTTTGGTGATCCCCTTAGCAGCTTGAATTTAAAAATCATACATCGGTAACGTACGTAACACGCTCTGGCACGATAAAGCCCCAGCAGTCAGAGTGCTAACAAGCGGCATTTAGTAGCTTAGGGTACTGGCTTTCAGAAAATATATGTCTACAAAAATCCCCGGCATGGTGCACCTCTGCCATATACTATGTGATAGCCTAATACAATTTTCAAGCTTTTTGCTGTTATTAGAAGTCTTACATAAACCGATAATGTCCTGTTTTGTTCCCATACCTTTTTGAACTAACTTGAGCCGCCGGCTCAGAAAACCAACAATTTGCATATGCGGAAACAAAGACGCAGATCAGTTGCAGTAACTGCACAGCTGATCAATCCCTTTGTTTTCGCTACACGGATAATACAATTTCCCTTCTACTTACATCCAAAATTTTAAGCTTCGAGCTTTCTTCTTTGACAGTACAGACTGGTTTGTGTCGGACTTGGTCAGAAACCCAGATTGTTGGTTTTCTCTCACAACTGCTCACTTAATACTTTGCATCAAAATGCACCGTACGGCTGGTTGTGATTTTAAGGTTGTTAGTAATAGAGAAAGAAATGGTAATACATGTACCATCAGTGAAAATACCAACTCTCTACCATTTTAGCTCACCCGAACCGTAGTCTCATCAGGTGAGCTTATAGTATACCCGTGAGCCGTCGTCACATAATCAGGTCATATTACTAGTACCAAGATGACCAAGTACAATGCGTTTATAAATATTAACGACCTGTGATAACCTTGACATATTTTACGGCAAAGATCAATTTAGTTCGCGTATATGTCTTTGAATGGGGAAATCTGTTAAAATGTCATTTCAAGGAAAATACTTGCAGAAATTGAGATTCATGATTCTAACACCAATGCCCAGAATTACTTAACTAAGGTCTCCCTTAACTTTAAGGGAGGATTGTAATCATGGGCCCATGGGATCATTTATACCCACCCGTGGCTATGTACATCTATATGATTTTAATATTAAAACGTCTTCTTTGCTTGGCCTGTATCAAAGCCAAATTCCGTATATGAAGCCTCTAGGAAGAGGAAACGCACGACACGATTAACTTAGGCGCCGGAAAATTGTAAGAATGTTATTTGAAGGGAAAACTTGCAAAAAATGGACAGATGATTCTGAAGTAGAGGAACTATAGTTTTCTAAACTATGCAGAATGTCACTTTCATGTAATTTATTAAATTAAAAGCGAATGTTAGTATTTTACATATGCACATATACACATGGAAAAAAGTTACGGAACACCCGATTTAAAAGTGTTGTTATTTTTCATTTCAAATAAAGGTTTTAAAAGTGTTGTTATTTTTCATTTCAAATAAAGGTTTGAAAATACTTTAGACTTTATATATATTATCCCAAATAGTTTTTTTTACGTGAAATATCGGCAAATGGGAACACCGTATATAATTGCTTATACGCTGGATATATTCAAAACCTAAAAGTAAAATACCATTGATTCACAAGTGTGGGCCTAGGCGACATTGTGATTTCTGGAGCTAATACCATTGTAGGCCTATACAATGGGCACAAAATGGTCGTAATTCGTATCATTACAAAAACATGCCTATGCAATATACAGAGAATTTTTTAGCTTTAAAAATTGAATTTTTTTAGATGAAAATTTTTGATATTTTTCTTATTTTTGCTCAAAACATAGAGTGTGGGTACCCACAATCTATGTTTTGGAGCAAAAATAAGAAAAATAGGTATACCCCAGTTTTGCTACATAAAAGTGGGGTTCAAGGGGTGATACATTACACGGACATGTTTTCGTGATGATTGGCTACGATTTGAATAAACCTCACAGAATCACAAATCAGACTGTCATCTCTGATGCTTTGATTATGTAGGCATGTATCTCTTGACCTTACAATGGTTATATAGGGTTTAATTATAACCGACTATCAAAACTGGGAAGTGATAATTCTTAAAAGAAAATAACATTATATAACTTTAGGCGTTCCCTAACCTTTTCCCAGGTGTCGCAGTATATTTGTGTAAACTTTCTGTTGACTCAAGTAAAGTACATGTACGTATTTATTTAACGGGGGATAAAACAGGATAGAAATGAATAGGGGAAAAAACAAACAAACAAAAAACATACGATACGGTGTTATATTCACAGTCTAAACTGTTAACATAGTCGAATAGATGTCAAATCAGAAATTACTTGCCAATGGGACTGCCACTGAAATGTAACAGAACAACATGTTGTTAAAAATTTACTTATACTGTTATAATATGAGCCTTGGCGTGAAAAAAAAAAAACACAAAAAAGAACAATCTCACAGAAGCAGGCTAGAAGCTTGAGATTTTGTATTAAAAAATAAGAGGAATTTTACCGTGTACAGAAAACAAAGGCCCCTGAAGCTGGTCATATAGCATTAGCAGAACATGGCGTTCAAACTGGGGCTATTATGTTAACTTAGAGGAATATCATTGGAAAAAGAAATAATAATAATAATAATAATAATAATAATAATAATAATAATAATAATAATAATAATAAAAAAGAAAAAAAAAATCCAAATCTATAGTCATTAACCCTTAAGTTAAATGACAATGATGGGCACGTTCATTCGTCACAAATAGCTTAAGCATACTTTAACAGCAGACACAAGATGTAATATGATTTGTCTTTGTCATATAAATGAAATTCCTTTTTTCATTTGTATTATATTTTATTTTAAATGCATTTCTTCATAGTATTTGCTTGTCCGATAAACGTGTTGATGTGGTTGTACATGTAAGTAATCTTGACTTAGAACTGAACATTATGCTTACAAGTCTGTGCTTGCTGTTGAGCCTACGCAGTGTGTTTACCCTAGTAAGCTTGATTTAGAACTGAACATTATGCTTACAAGTCTGGTCCTACAGTTGAGCCTACACAGTGTGTTTGCCCTAGACTGTGAACACAAAACTCGCCAACTGGGCACCCTCTTATACATACAAATCTGAAAAAAAAATATCGATGTTACTGCTTAAACAGATTGCGTCAATGAAAGCCAAGATAAACTCCCTAAGCTGTATTGGTTACCTAAGCTTCACAAAGCTACATTTATTGCAAATTCTAGCTCTTGTACTCTCGGGGGGGGGGGGGGGGTAACTACCTATATATGACAAAGTAGGGATGTGCCGTCCGAATAGCCCCATTTTTCAGCCTCGCCAATATATGAATAGGCTTCAATTTTCAAGTAAAAGTATACGAATTGCCCCATTTTTCCACACAACAGTATATGAATAGCCCTAGATTTCCTGTGTGATATAAAGCATATCTGTAACCACTGGTGTAATTGAGGTGAAATTGTTGGACACCTTTATTATTATGTTTGTTTGTTGCTGCTGTTGTTGTTTTTCACCTTGTTTCGAAGCAGCAATTAGTATATGGATGGGTATAAAAATCAAAGGACAGTATATGAATGGGTATAAAAAAAATCAAAGGGCAGTATATGAATGGGTCAATATTTTGATCAATCAAGTACAAGTCTATTTTTTTCAATGACCAGGTATATGATTGGGGTAGGTTTCAGAAATTTGGGCAACACGCCCGTACCACAATTACTGCCCCTCCCCCCTCCCCGAGCTTGTACTACTACTGAACTTTTATCTAATAGATATGGAAGGCTAATTTTCAAATGCAACGAGTTTCTAAGACAGGTTGACAATGCATACTGAGTACATAAGTGTATATATACTGAGAGAAATTAGAAACTTAAGTTTTCATCATTGCTTATTGTTAACTTATTTTTAAATCAATTTAAAATATAACCAGTTGGTATATTCTAATTATGACAGTGTGTAGTTTTTGCTTCACATTTTACATTTTAAAAATTGCATTTCGTCAAACATTTCGTCATTCAGACGTTTTCACCCCAATTCGCATGCAAGACCATGATTAGAGCCGGTTTCGCTGATGTAAGATGCTGAGCATAAGCGTCTGTGATCAAAGTTGTTAGAATACCCTCAAAACATTTTATCCTGAAAAACGTAACGTTTCGTTTTTAACGTCAAACATGCAAGTGCATTTTCGACCATTTCTAACGCTGGGAAAAGGCTTCACAATAAATGGTTAAAGTTCATGTTTATGGTAACTCAAAAGAATAATTTGTCTTTTCTAAATCTGTTTCCGGTGTTTTAACTGTTCATCTTTTTATTGAGAGCGTCACGTCAACGTCGGGAAATGAGGTCCCAATTTTTGCATACAGACATTTCAATAGATAACATATGATATACCCATTAATTAAATGATTATTTGAATATTTTTCTTTTCATCGGAAAGCATGAATCACCTTTATTTATAAACGCCAGCGTCACGTCACACACAGCTGAGGGGACGTTTACGTTTATGAAAAACTACTTGCAATACAAAACTCGATACTGTATCACCACTTTTAAAACCAAATCCAAGAATAATTTTGAAAAAAAATGGGCTACGTTAATGACGTCAGTTTAAAAACGCCAGAGGAATCTTTAGTGTGATTTTTCGACGCATGAGTTTATCTGTGGACAGCCTTTTTCTAGTGCAGTGGACTGACACAAATCATACAGATTAATGGTTCTTTGATGCATCATACACCAAATGCTTAGATTTGATGAATAAACTTGAACACTCTGATTTCGACCATTGCATAAAAAAAAACTGACCGTAGACAGTCCCCTAAGCAAATTTCTTCATTTTCTGACACACCAGTTTTGCAGCAGACACGTTACTCTATGGAAAATTAATAGCAAGAAACAAAATGTTTTTATTGGTTAAACGCAGGAACGACTTAAGTTTCTATTTCCTTTCAGTATATATATCGTTATGTCAACATAATTGCTGTTTTTAACAAATTAAAGCACGACTGAATACAAATTCAGATGGTCACATTTACCATTTGGCAAACAGAAATTAGCATTTTACCCATTCCATGAAGGAACCGCACAGTATCCCGGCTTACAACTATCACACCCGTATGACGCTTCACATATTTTGTAGTTGCATTCAGGTTGGCATGCTGTAAGAAATTTGTAAATATATGTAGTAAATTTTATTAGTAAGTGTATGATAAATTGTTTTTGAACGTGAACTAGCACTAATCGAACATTCGCGAGGTCTTCTACCGCCTTTTTCGGGGAGAGCAGTAATGGTTACTGCAAAGTTTCTAGTATGAGAATGTTTACAATAAGCAGGGTTTACACATGGGTTTGTGGTATCCGTAGGAGAAAAAACTGCATGGACGACATACGTTGACCTTGCCGTAAAATAGGTCAAGGTCATCCCAGGGTCATGATTTATATAAACTTTGTTGAGCTTTTCTCCCTGATGCTTCATGCCAAGTTTCAAAATCACAGGCCGTCTGGTTCTGGAGAAGATTTTTAAATGTTTTTGCTATTTATAGCCATGGCGGCCATCTTGGTCATGTGACCTGGACCATTTATATACATAATTTCGTTCCCCCTTCCTTAGGATGCTCCGTTTAGATAAATTCATCTGAACATTTTTAATCGTTTGACTCTATTTAGATTTGCTTGAATATGCATTGACGTCCCAATTATTTTTTTTAAAATTGCAGTAATTGTTTCTGGCTCTATGTTGCCAGATTTATGGGGTCACTGATGAGGCTTGAGTAGCCGAAAGCACGATATGCGCCCATCCCCTTCCTCATTAATGTTATCCCTTCTCTAAAACGAACTCAATTTTTCTTTTTATCCACATGAAGTTTGGCTTTGATTGGCTATAGTAAGTGGTTTCAGAGAAGATGATCTTTGAATAGTATGGTAATATACATGTATTATTCCCCGGGATGGGGGCAGACCAGTCCCTGGGGTCCATTTTGTTTTTCAGAATCACAAATGTTCAATCCATTTGCCTATTTCCTTCAAGTTTTCCCCTTTAAATCTCGTTTTCACAATTTTCCCCATTCAAATGCACGCGCGACCAATGTTGACCTTGTCGTAAAATAGACAAGGTCATCCCAGGCTCATGATTTACATAAACTTTGTAGACCTCCTCTCTCTGGTGCTTCATGCCAAGGCCTTCTGGATCTGGATAAGATTTTTAATATTTTTGGCTATTTTGAGCCATGGCGGCCATCTTGGTGATGCGACCTGGACCATTTATATAAACTTTTCGTTCCCCTTTCCTAAGGATGCTTCACATGAAGTTTTTTCTGTTGTTGGAAAAGCGTTTGAAATTGTGGAGAACGACGGACGACGACGACGGACGGACGGCGGAGCATGACCATTCTATAAGGTCACCTTGTGAGCGTTCGTCTCAGGTGAGCTAATATAGGGATAAAACATGGGTTTCACTGTTCAAATATTCGATGGATCAAAAGAAAGGTGTTTGAACACAAGGCCGCAGGCCGCGTGTACAAGCCCCTTCCGAGTGATCCATCCAATGTTTGAACACTGAAACAAAACATGGTTGATCGTTATTCTTGCATTTCCACACTAATCCGCATAATTAAAATCTCTTGAAAATAACATTAACAACGTAAAAAATCTCACCGACCAATTGAAAACGGCTTCAAACAGCTATGCGCATAGGTAACCATGCAATAATAAAATGATTGTAAACACCAAGCTGTCATGAGGATGCAATCAATCATAAATGTTTACCAAGATAGGCTTGACACAGTGGCCATACAGCAAATACGTTAAGATCAAGCTTGTATTTTCTAGAAGTGTGAACCGTTTTTTCATCGTGGAAGGAAATGCAGTTTTTATGACGTATGGCTGATACGTATACATACGACCATAATGCACTCCATCGACACTGTTGGGAAATACAGCTGCTCCAATACAGACAATAAGAACGGCGAATTTTGGTACGAATTCCATTTTGAAACTGATCTTTTACGAGCACACAATTTTAACAGTATTTTGACAAAAAGTTCTTATCATTTTAAACATGCTCTTATATCTAGTTCATCACACATTTTATGCGCCACATCATGATATGGTCTTTTAGCACTAACGAAAACAAAGACAGATCAGCTGTCATCCAGATACAGTACAACCCCGTTAGTACTCGCGTCAATATAACGCGATAACCGGTATAACGCGGTGCCCTGCTTGAATCAAAAACATTTCCAAAGTCACGATTTTTCAAAAAAAAAATAAAAATAAATAAATAAATAAATAAATAAATAAAAAAATCTCACCTTGACATGCTTTATAGACATGCACTTCATTACATGTACGAAAACTTGCCCATGCAATATACGGGGATTTTTTTTTCACTGGTAAAAGTGGAAATTTCATCAGAAAAATTTTGATATTTTTAATATTTTTGCTCAAAACATTGATCGCTGAGGCGGTTCTAACGAGTATCCACAATTTATGTTTTGGAACCAAAATAAGAAAAATAGGTATACCCCTGCATACTCCATTTTGCTATATAGAAGAGGGGTTTAAGGGGATATACGTACATTACACGAACGTGTTTTCGTGATGTTAAGCCAATTGCAGATTGTCAGAACATAATTTGAATGTACAAGCTAAATTATTTTTGCTTCATTTACTACACCAACGTCCACTAAACAACTTGGCCGCTGATAATTCAGAAACATGCATCAGTGAGGCCTTGCCAAACTTATGTGCCCTCCATTTAAACAATAACAAGAATTTAATAAGGTGGTGGGGTAATTTTTCACATTTTCTCCATAAACGACAAAAGTTATGCTCGGGAAAACCAGATTTGTTTGCACTTAGTCGATGAAGGATTTGTCTATTTGGAGTTGTAAATACAATTTTCATCAGTCTGACACCAATTTTGCTAGGCGGTTCTTCAACAGGAAGTGGCGTCATAACAAATCTGTGATGTCATTTCCTGTTGTCTGTTGCAACTAGCAATCCTGGAAATAGACTGCAGTCAACAAATTGCAATTTTCAAGTGTTCTCAAGCCCTAATTCTCTCTTAAAATGGTTGAAATGTGAATGAAATTGCCATAAATATTTGAAAATTAAGAAAGCTTATTAAAAATGGACAGCATTTGCTGACAATCAAAACTTATTCCAAAACGGGAAGTGCATGCACATGTCATGTAAAATTTCCCATAAGAATGTATCCGCTACAAGGCCTGTTTTCTATTTACTTCATTTTTATAGATAACTAAATCAAACTTAGCAGATGTATGCTTCAAAACAATGTATTCAGATATATAAAACTTCAACTTCTTATTATGTACTACACCTATATCCGGAATGACCGTCTCTATTGCAAATGACTGCTTTCGAAGAATTTGAAACCCACTTCCTAATTTGGAATATACTTTTCATTGAAATTTTAGCAAATGTTGTCCATTTTAACTAGCTCTCTTAATTTTCTGATTATTATGGCGATTTTCTCAACGTAATTCCACAACGTAATTCCACATTTAAGAAACTTAAAGGAATTAATGATTTTTCTTTTCAGTTCAGAAAAATCATAACACGCTACAGACGTATAGGTTATAACTTAAATGTTATGCGACAGTCTGCATGCTTAGTTTTTAACCCAATCATGGTTGATAACTATGCTGCCTTCTTTAATTGCACGCCGGTGGGTCGGGCGTCAGACTCTATGATGGTCCCGACATAAAGCTATTCATTTTAGTTGGTTGGGGCCGGAGCTTCTTGTCTGTTGCTTGGCCCACCGGGGTCCAACTGGTGTTTTTCTTTTGCTCCGGAATTAGTAGGTTATTCGGCGCCCAGAGATCTCCATCGTCGGGCAGCTTACTCAATCTGTGAGTCCTGGTTTTTGATTCATCAGGATGTTTATCATGATTTATTTGTTTGTTCTTGATGATTCATTGACTAGTTAGAGATTCATCACGAGGACCGAATAACTAACTAAATGTTATGAACCACTGCAGAAGCTGCGGGTGAGGTTAGGTACCTGTAAAACCGGTTTAAGCCCGCCAGTAACTTTGTGTTACTGATCGTTCCAAGTCGATACTTCTGTGGTGGTTCTTTTTGTTTTATGTCTTGGTGTTTAAACTTTTTTGTGCTGTTGGCGCCTTATGTATGTTTTCATATTTTTAGTTTAGTTAAGGTAACTGAGTGGCCGCCTAGTGGGGAAAATAGCTGCTCATTCGGCTTACGATATGTTTCATGGTATAAGTACCTGATTGTTAGTTTGTTTTTTTCCCACCTCGGTTTTTGGAGTGGGAATCTTTTTTCCTCATCTTTGCCTACTTGTACCTTTTTAAGCGAAAATACAGGCTTGAGAACGGTTGGAAATTGTATTTTATTAACTGCTTTGTATTTCTAGGAATGCAAGTTGCCGAAGACAACAGGAATATACATCACAGATTTGCTATGACGTCACTTCCTGCTGAAGAACCACCTAGCAAATTGGGTGTCAAATTAAGAATCAAATATAATAGAACTACTATAATTGTGTTAAATATCTTACTTATATCAGTATTATTAACAAAGTTATGCACTGTTTAGTAGAACCGTTGCGTTTTGGGGACACCCTGTAATTATACAGCGTGGGATAAAACATAAGGAAAGAAATAGAAAACATTCGATATAATAAATGTACTCCGTTTTGAAATAGGCTAAATCTGAAATGTGCTCGTGAGTGCGTCAGCCTCTGAAATGTAACAGAACGGGATTTTAATAAACATACACATCACTTAGAATTGTGAATTTGCAGAGTGCGGCGTTCCATCTGGTACATGTGCTATTGTTACTTAGAGCAATATCATTGGAAAAAAAAAAAAAAAAAAAAAAAAAAAAAAAAAAAAAAAAAAAAAAAAAAAACTACTCATGAAAAAGTACAAGTAGGCAAAGATCAGGAAAAGGCGCAATCAGAAAAAGATTCCCACTTCAAAAACCGAGGTGGGAAAATACTAAATTAACAATCAGGTACTTATACCATGAAAACATATCGTAATCCGAATGAGCAGCTATTTTCCCAATAGGTGGCCACTCAGTTACCTAAACTTTACTAAAAATATGAAAACATACATAAGGCGCCAACAGCACAAAAATTTTAAACACCAAGACATAAAACAAAAAGAACCACCACAGAAGTATCGACTTGGAACGATCAGTAACACAAAGTTACTGGCCCCTAAATGAAAGTGTTGTGGCAAGTTCGTTACATAAATGAATTACCTTGATGGTAGAAATGTTCTATTTTACCAGCAATTCGATATTTAGAAATTGCAGAGTTTGATCCCTAACTTTTTATATGCACTATTTAAATACATATGGCTGCCATGCAGATAAAGTGGCTTCTTGTGGTTGTTGTTCAGTATGTTTTTGTATGATTGTAGATTGAACATTATAGTCTTTGCCTTCAGCAAGACTAGACTTTGGGTCCGTGTTACTCTTGAAATGAATGTGGTGTCATCATGATAACATGTCCGTGAGACGGATATAATACATCAGGAAAACATGTCCGTGAAATGTTTAAATTTGGTAAAATTGGTGGCATAAAAGTGCCATAAAAGTGCCATGTATATCAAAACCTGATTTGTCGAGAGTCAAATGTTTTATCCCTATATCTTTTAGTATGAGACTACGTATTGACAATGTGATAAAATGTGATAACATTCAATCTAAATGTACATGTCTATGATTTTAACGAATGCATGACCTATAACTGAACATCATTTTCTCTATGTAAGATTGGTTTTAAGTGATCTTGGCTTAGAACTGAGCATGCTGCTTACATGATTGGACCTACAGTTGAGCCTGTACAATGTGTTTCTCCAAGAGTGTAAACACAAAACTCTCCAACTGGGCACCCTCGTCTACAAACGAATCTGAAATGAACCATTTCCGAAACTTTTAATCTATACTCAGCGTCAATGAAAAGTTACTTCGATATTTTGAAAAATATAAAATTTCTTTCAAATATTGCAGTTTCATTTTTGATTCTGGTCAATAGCAAATTAATTTAGGGACATTCAAAAGTTCCACTAACCCTGGAACTATGGGGCACGTGCAACACGTGTAACTTGAGATTTTCGGACTAGAAAGCCTTTTTTCACAAGTAATCATCAGTGTTTTCTGATGCCTCTAACACCAGCATTGAAAACGCAACTAAATTGGTTTAATTTTTTCATCGTCTGCTAGAATAGAGGACCTTACAGTACTTTTAGGTAGTACCCAAAGTTTGCATTTCCCCATACATTTCAATGGAAGCTTCTGACATTTGTCAAGGACTGCGTATAACTTTTTCGGCTGTGATGAGCACCGTTTTCAATAGTAATAATGGATGCCATGAAAGTGAATTCTGAAGTATCGGCAGTTTTCTTTTCAGAATGTATCATTTGCATATGCTAATTGAACCTGATGTACTGGTAACTTTTCATTGGCGCTAAATATAGTTTATAGCAAAGTTTAAGTTTCATACATCAACATCGCCATTGAATCTCTCTCTCTCTCTCTGCACGCGCGTGTGCATGCGCTCGCGTTTTTGTGTGCGCGCGTGTCTGAATAAACGTTACATTGTTTTAATAAGTGTGAGCGATCCTACTCTATCCATAAATCGGTATTAGACCATGCAGAAAGCAACTTATATACATATACAAATAACTCTTTGATACATGTATGTCGCGGTCCAGGATCGAAAATTGTACCCTCCGATCTCGGAGATTTGAATTCGAATCTGACTTTCAAATTATGGAAACACCCACGACATGCTTAACATTGCTTAATTCTACAAACTTTACAAAACACAACTGAAAACAAAATTGACAAAATTTGCCATTTATTGAAATACTAAAAGTTGATTGCTTAATTAGGTATGTTACGCCTCAATCTACAGCTCAGTTCATATATAAACGAGACCTCGATTTAAAGTCTCTGAAGGAGTGCAGAAGCACGGGATCCAACCCACGATTCCTGTTATACGAGGCGTGTGTCTAACGGCTTCGTTACACCTTTGTGAAAGTCCCTCGACGTAGACTTGTGTTATAGTCGCGAAAAGGACTTCTCGTTTAATTGTTTAACGTCGCAATCAACAGCTAACGTCCCCACATTACCAAAGCTGTTGATTTGGATGTGAAGCAATAAATATAACAAATAAGAACTAATATTTGCAATGTAACGCAATTCTACGGCGAGAGGCCCTGTCCTACGTAAATTAGTGACGAGGACTTTCATCACTTGTGAAATTCAGACTTTGAGGACCCGAGGTGTATTTTACCCCTTGTCGGTTGTTGTAGAAATAGCACAGTGTCCCGGCTTACAACTAACGCATGCGTACCCCACCTCACAGAATCTGTAGTTACATTCAGGTTGACACGCTGTAAGACATCAGGAAAACATGTACATGGCAAATTTACACACATCAACCCCAAATTTTATATAATGCATGCAAAACTGTGGTGTATACATTTTTCTTATTTTTCTTATTTTTGTTCTAGATCATCTGGCGAACTGTCACCGCTCCACTTCGGTACCTCGTTCCACTTCCCTGACAGCTTAGCATACATGTAGGTGCGGATTTCGCGGTAAGCGACTTGCAGCTATGTTATTTTGCTATTAATCGTATTATTGTTGTTACATGTATGTATTTGCACCAGTGCCGAATATCTTCCAGTAAAAACATAAAATTGCATACAACGTTTAAATTAATGTAGAAAAATAAACGATTTTCGACTTTGAGTCGCAGTAGTCTCCCCTGATCTACTTATAGACATCTTTGAAATTTTCCATAGAAAAAAAAAATGAAGTATTTTATGATTCTTTGGTACTTTAACAACTAGAATATAAATAATTTAAAGTCGTATGCAAGAAAATTCGATCATAAGTTAGAATAACACAATTTTGCAGTTTTGCTGAATTCCCATATTGTCGGCATGGAGAGGTTTAACGTTAACGGAATACCGATGGAAATGTTCTGTCAATTTTTGTTCCAGAACACATATTGTGGGTTAAGTTTAAATAAGAAACTGATATAGGTAAAAATTGCATTCGCGTGTTTTCATAAATTGAAAAAAATGTACCTGTATGATGAGTTTGAAAATCACTGAGGTTTCTGGCCGCACGAATCCGCTCAGTGAATTGTATATAGATCGGATCTAAACGGTTAACAGATTATATTTCTATGGACAAATACCCATTGAACCATCATGTTGTTGTTATTTTTTCTCCAAGGGAGTTTCCTTTCATTTCCTCCGGTAATGCTTTAAATAGGCTACAGTAATTGTTTAGCTTTCCCTTGATGACAACACATTTACCTATTCTACAGTTTGTTTTAATTGGTTTGGTCCTTTGCGCCATATTATTTCCTATTTTATAAATTTCTACATGTATGCACATGTGACAAATTACATGTACATGTATTTTTGTTTTGCAAAATACGAGACGACCAAGGCTTTCTTGTACAACCTATGCAATTAGAACATGTACTGCACTTCTGCATGTCCCAAATATTATCACAGATTTGTACATGACGTCGCTCATGTGGCATCAGGAAAACATGTCCGTGAAATTTTTACCCCTTAAACCCCACTTTTATATAGTGAAAATGGGTTTTACAGGGGTAAACATTTCTGTTGGTTTTGCTCCAAACCATAGATTGCGAGGCGGTTCTTATGTGTACCAACACTTTATGTTTTGAGCAAAATATTAAAATTATCAAACATTATCCAACGAAATTTTTAATTTTTGACAATATACATGTAAGTGTTCGGGCAAGTTTTTGCAATGTACATACGGTAAGTTTTGGCACTAGCTCCTACTCCAATACAAACAATAAGAACGACGAACTTTGGTGACAATTCCATTATTTAGATAAACATTAGAACGAACAATCAGGTACCATTGTGTGTTGACTATGTCCTTATCATTTTAAACACGATGTTCCTTTTTAGCTTATCACAATATTGGGGGCTACATCATTAAGGTGACATTTTGCATTGACAAAAACGAAGACAGATCAGCTGCATGACGTCATTGTGGAATCAAAATCTCTTTGCTTTTTCAACTCATTACAAAAACATGAGCATGCAATATACAGAGATTTTTAAATTTGTAAAAAAATGAAGCTTTTCAGAAGAAAATTTTTGACATTTTTTTTTTCTTATTTTTTGCTCAAAACATACATTGTGGGTACACGTTAAAACTAGACCCCACACGAAAAAAGTTTCTTTGACGATGATCACATGCTATGCAATCCACTTATTCAATTTCCTTTGTATTATACTAGGTAATCTACCAGTGCATTTCAAACTTAAAATGCAAAAAAGAAAAACACCAGTAAAAACTGTTCTCAGGCAATGTCGATTGCATGCGCTGTGATTTTTGGCGAAGAACATTCTCGTCTTATTCTAGATTCTTTGTTTCTCGACCATAGAAAAGTGTCTTGCTTTAGATATTTGTTTTTTCATTAAACAAGGTTTCGGAGTAGTCCTCATTAATATTTTATAGGAAGCTGAACCATAATGATTGTACTATCAATGCAGCGAAAACAAAGACATTGATCAGTTGTACGGATTTGTACATCTGATCTGTGTCTTTGTTTTGGAGTAGGCAAATGTCCTGTTTTCTCGTGATGTGTCTCAAATGTAAGCATTTTGCTTGGTATTGTAGAAGTCATCACTTTAATATGCATACATAGTAACATGTATCAACAATGGCCCTATCATGCAGCTTGAGCCAGAGGTACATGTACATATATTACTTTGTTAATTTTGTTAACTTTGTTTCTATTCTTCATAGTTACTTTCATAGTATTATGCTGCTCTGGAGCTTTCATGTTTTTTTTTTTTTTTTTTTTTTTTTTTTTTTTTTTCGGATAAACTTTGAAACTGTATTTTAAGCAAACTTTATATTTCATTCATTTTTTCACGTGCAAACCCTTGTCCGAAGATGACCACTTAATAGATTTCTTCCCAAAAATAACATGACATTGTCTTATTTTCAGAGTATGCCAGATATTAAAAAAGTTGTAATATTATTGTACATTGATTCATTTCAAAATCTGTCCCATGCATTTTAAAGAGAAAAAAAAATCGAAAAAAATTCATTGGATTTTTTTTTTTATTATTGTTTTATGTTTTCGCTCAAAACATTTATTATGGGTACACATTAGAGCCTCTTGCCGAGACGGTTCTCACGGGTACCCACAATCTATGTTTGTGGCAAAACTAAGAAAAAAGTTATGCCCCTGTATACCCCAGTTTTACTATACAATGTATAAAAATGGGGTTTAAAGGGGTATACCTTTCATGGACATGTTTTCTGATGTGTAGCTTCTCCCGTTGAACTGTATCTGACCTGATCTATTTGCAGTAATATTAATAAGTAACTCATCAACTACTCAATGCGGAGATAGGGATAATGATGGGATAATGATTCCATTTATATATATATATATCAGTTCAAGTCTAAACAAAGATTACATATTTAATTACTCTTTCAGACCGTCATTCTGTTAATAATCATTTGACTTATTAACCTGTATCCTATAACCTACATGTAAAGGTCTCGTGAAGCTTTAAGACATCCATTATACATCAGGAAAACATGTCTGTAAAATGTATAGCCCCTTGAACCCCACTTTTATTTAGTAAAACTGGGGTATGCAAGGGTATACCTATTTTTCTTATTTTTGCTTTAAAACATAGATTGTATTTTATTAACTGCTTTGTATTTCTAGGAATGCAAGTTGCCGAAGACAACAGGAATATACATCACAGATCTGCTATGACGTCACTTCCTGCTGAAGAACCACATAGTGCATTGGGTGTCAAATTAAGAATCAAATATAATAGAACTACTATAATTGTGTTAAGTAGTATCTTACGTATTAACAACGTTATGCACTGTTTAGTAGAGGTTGCGTTTTTGGGACACCCAGTAATTATACAGCGTGGGATAAAACATAAGGAAAGAAATAGAAAACATTCGATATAAATGTACTCCGTTTTGAAATATGCTAAATCTGAAATGTGCTCGCGAGTGCTTCAGCCTCTGAAATGTAACAGAACGGGATTTTAATAAGCATACAGATCACTTAGAATTCTGAATTTGCAGAGTAGGAGTTCCATCTGGGGCTATTCTATTAGGGGAATATCATTGAAAAAAATAAACAAATAAAAAATTCAAAACTACTCATGAAGCCCCTAAAATGGAAGTGGTGACAAGTTCGTTTCCATCTGGAAAACATGCCCGTGCAATACATACATGTACCCCCTTAAACCCAATTTTTATATAATAAAACTGAGCTATGCAGGGGTATACCTATTTTTCTTATTTTGTGTCCAAAAACATTGATTGTGGGTACTCGTTAGAACCGCCTTGCCGATGCTGTTCTAATGTGTACACACAATGCTTTGAACAAATATTTTAAAGATATCATATTTTTCTGTTAAAGTTTTCAATTTTTACAGCTAATAAAGGTCTAATACAGCTAATAATGTATATATTGCATGGGTAAGTTTTCGTAATACAAATACATAAACAACAACCACAACAAGCCACTTTATCTGCCATATTTGTGAAATAGTGCATATAAAAGGTCAGGGATCAAACCTTTACTCTGCAATTCCTAGAATTAGAATTGCTGGTAAAATAGAACATTTCTACCATCAAGGTTATTCATTACGTAATTTTTGTATGATTGTAGACTGAACATTATAGTCTTTGCCATCAACAAGACTAGGCTTTAGGTCGGAGTTACCCTCGAAATGAATGTGGTGTCTTCAGGATAACATGTCCGTGAAACGGGTATAATACAGGGATATGCAATTGTTCAGAATGCGGTTCTATCCACAATCAATGTTTTGAACAAACATTCTTTTTCGATGAAACTCAAATATTTACACCTGAAAAAATATCTGGATATTATTGCATGGGCAAGCTTCTTAACGACTGTAAATTCCCAAAGAGAATTGACAATGTGCCAGTTTGTTTTTGCAAACCTTTTTAAAAATTGCATGCTATTTTTAAGCTTTCTCGGCTTGCTCATTTACGTCGTGTGACGTTGGTGTCATCATTCTCCATTGTTGTTTATTGATGTCCCTTGACAAAGGTCAAAGAAACTAGTCGGGAAATAAAGAAAATCAAATAATAAAGACTTGGAGTTTAATCTCTTTTACCATATATATTGGCTTACTCAGTAAAAAAGTGCTAATGTGAAATAAAGGCACACTGCCTTAGCCGCAAACACACACGCTAAACCTTTTGCTAGAAACTTTTGTTGATTAACTTGTAATTTAATCGTTACCGCCATCGTCAAGTGTATTGGTTACCTAAGCTTCACAAAAGACCATACAAAGCAAGATTTATTGCAAATTCTAGCTCTTGTACTACTACTGAACTTTCTAAATTATTAACTTCCTGTCTTACTGCTATCAAATCTCATGTTATAAGATACTGTGAGACAGTGTATGAAACTTCAAATAAAAATTGGTTTTGGTCAATAAAAAATTCTGGTGAGGTGCTCAATAAATTGAAGTGTAGAGGGTTCCGTGCGACGAGCTTGTCCACATATGATTTTTCTACTCTGTATACAACTTTACCACATAATCTAATTAAAGAAAAACTTCTGGATTTGATAGAGTGGACCTTCAAAAGGGCATTAAAAAACTATGGATCACTTTATTTGGCATGTAATGACAGAAAGTCTTTTTTCACTTCCTCTGACCAAAGTCGGTATACACTTTGGTCATGTCAGAATGTGTGCGACGCCTTATCATATCTCCTGGATAATATTTATATTAGATTTGGGACCAAGTTATACAGACAAATTGTTGGAATTCCGATGGGTACAAATTGCGCACCTCTCGTAGCTGATTTATTTTTATACTGCTACGAAAGAGATTTCATGGATTCTCTTAACCATGATAATCAAGCTGATGTTATCGAGGCTTTTAATTCCACTTCTAGGTACCTCGATGACCTTTTGAACATTGACAACCCTTATTTTGAAGGTATGGTCAATCAAATTTATCCATCTGAACTACAGTTGAACAAAGCCAATATCTCGGATACCGAAGCCCCCTTTTTAGATCTACATCTTTCTGTTGCAAATGGATTTGTTTCTTCTAAAATTTATGATAAGCGCGATGACTTTGATTTTGATATAGTAAATTTTCCGTTTTTGGATGGTGACGTTCCTCGTCGTGCTTCTTATGGTGTATACATTCGTATACATTAGGTTTGCTAGAGTCTGCAATCATGTTACAGACTTCAACGCTTGAAATAAATCTTTAACGGCCAAACTTCTCCAACAGGGCTATCGGTATCATAAACTTCGAAAAACCTTTTCTAAATTTTATCGTAGACACTATGAATTGATTTCCAAATATAATGTTGGGTTAAAGACGCTTTTAAGTGAGGGTCTTTCGGAACCAGAATTTTATGGTGACTTGGTTTACAAATTTAAGAAACTTATAGGAAGTAATGATTTTTCTTTTCAGTTTAGAAAAATCGTAACACGTTACAGACGTATAGGTTATAACTTGAATGTTATGCGACAGTCTGCATGCTTAGTTTTTAATCACGGTTGATAACTATGCTGCCTTCTGTAATTGCACGCCGGTGGGTCGGGTGTCAGACTCTATGATGGCCCCGACTTAAAGCTATTCATTTTAGTTGGTTGGGGCCGGAGCTTGGCCCACCGGGGTCCAACTGATGTTTTTCATTAGCTCCGGAGTTAGTAAGTTATTTGGCGCCCAGGTATCTCCATCGTCGGGCAGCCTACTGAATCTGTGAGTCCTGGTTTTTGATTCATCAGGATGTTTATCATGATTTATTTGTTTGTTCTTGATGATTCATTTACTAGTTAGAGATTCACCACGAGGACCGAAGAACTAACTAAATGTTATGAACCACTGCAGAAGCTGAGGGTGAGGTTACGGCCGTGTAAAATCGATTTAAACTGCCAGTAACTTTGTGTTACTGATCGTTCCAAGTCGATACTTCTGTGGTGGTTCTTTTTGTTTTATGTCTTGGTGTTTAAAATATTTTTGTGCTGTTGGCGCCTTATGTGTGTTTGCATATTTTTAGTTAAGTTAAGGTAACTGAGTGGCCGCCTATTGGGAAAATAGCTGCTCATTCGGCTTACGAGGTGTTTTCATGGTATAAGTACCTGGTTGTTGGTTTAGTTTTTTTCCCACCTCGGTTTTTGGAGTGGGAGTCTTTTTCTGATTGCGCCTTTTCCTGATCTTTGCCTACTTGTACTTTTTTCAATTTGGTGTGACACCAGTTAACCATTCAGACTCAGTGTCTATCCAGCTGTCCAGTGGGAGAATACCAGACTATTTTTATTTGATTTGAATAAGATAGTTCTCAGCTCCCTGCTCCCTGATTCACCATTTAGATGGGGGTTGGAGGCAGGTAGGTAGGTAGGTAGGTAGGTAGGTAGGTGGGTGTGTGGGTGGGTGGGTGGATGTAGGTGGGTTGGTTGATAGATGTAGGCAGGTAGGTAAAACTGGTTGGTAGGTGGTAGGTCGGAGGGTGGAGGAAGACAGTTAGGTGGTTGGATGGGGGAAGGTAGGTGGGTGGATGAGTGGAGGTAGGTAAGTAGGTGGTAGGTAGGTAGGTAGTCAGGGGTGGAAGTACGTAGGTAGGTGGATGGTGGATGTAGGTAGATTAGTAAGGTATGTAGGTAGGTGAGTGGGTTGAGATAGATAGGTAGGTGGGTGGGGGTAGGTAGGTAGGTAGGTGGGTGTGTGGGTGGAGGTAGGTAGGTAGGTAGGTCGGAAGATAGGTAGCTGAATATGATGAATGGGTGGTGGGTGTAGGTAGTTATATAGGTAGGTGGATGGGTGGGGGTAGGTAGGTATGTAGGAAGGTAGGTAGGTAGGGTGGTGTGTGGGTGGAGGTTGGTAGGTAGGTAGGAAGATAGGTAGCTGGATGTGATAAATGGGTGGTGGGTGTAGGTAGGCAGGTTGGTAGGTAGGTGGGTGGGTGGAGGTAGGTAGGTAGGCAAGTAGGTGGGTGGGTGGATGTAGGTAGGTAGGAAGGTGGTAAGGTAGGTTAGTTGGTTGGTTGGTAGGTAGGTAGGTGAGTAAGTAGAAATGAAGATGGGTTGGTATTTATGTAGGTAGGTGGTATGTAGGCAGATAGGTGGATATGTGGGTGGAGAAAGGCGGGTTGGGTTTGTTGATAGGTAGGTATGTAGGTTGATGAGTGGCTGGAATTGGGTGGATGGAGGTAGGTAGGCGGATGGGTATTTGGGTGGAGGTAGGTAGGTAGATAGATGGGAGTTGGGTGGTTGTAGGTGAGTGGAGGTAGGTTGTCGGGGAGGGGGTGTGGGTGGATGTAAGTATGTAGGTAGATAGCAGGTGGGTGGATGGGTGGGTGGATGGGTGGGTGGAGGTACGTCGGTGTGTGGGTGGAAGTAGGTGGGTTGCAGGGTGTATGTAGATAGGTAAACAAAACAAGAGGGTTTGGTGTGTCCTTGTGAATGGTCTCCGACTAAAAGCCGAAACGACTGTTGGTACCGAAACGACACGTTGGGTATCTGACAGGTGGAACCTACTAATGGGGCCGAAACGACCTGTAACAGATGTTTGGGGTGTTCGAATCGAGAGAGAAACTATTCGCGCCCGAAACGTCCTTTTGTGGCTCGCTTTGCTCGGCTCGAACCTGAAACTGGAAAAAAAACTCCGGTAAACCGTATTACCTAGAGACCAGAGATCGTCGTCTGAATTTGTAAATTTTGCTTTTAATATTTCTTCACAGTTTTGTAAACAAATTTGATCTGAAATAGGACCGATGGAAGTACGTTTCACAAAGAAAAATGTATATTCAATTTTAGGTATGTAGAGCACATATACAGCCATTACCCGGTCCGAAACGACCCGGTCCGAAACGACCCGGTCCGAAACGACGCGGTCCGATATGACATGGGACTGAAATGTCCCGACACCGAAACGTCTCGGGACCGAAAACACCTTCCGGATCGAAACGTCCCTAAAGTGTTATGACCCTGGACCGAAATTACCAGGAACCGAAAACACCCGGGACCGAAATGACCCTTAACCGAAATGACCCTGGACCAAAAAGACCGATCAGAAACGACCCGGGACTAAAATGACCGGTACGAAACCACCCGGGACTGAAATGGCATGGGACCGAAATTGACCATACCGCCTCTCCTCCCTCCATGACGCTACCATAACCACTTCCCTACCATACCCTACCCAACCACCTCCCCTTCCCTACCCACCACCACCCAACCACCTCACCTCTACCTACCTTGCCCCCACTTCATGCTGTATCATCCCTACCATTCCCTAGCCCTACTCCCTACACATCAACACCCACCTACACAACCATATTACCACCACCACACAACTCCCTACCCACACCCTCCTGCCCTTTCCTACCATACCCCTACTCTCCACCTGCCCTACTCTTCCTCACCCGTTCTCCCCATACACATCCCTAACACTAAAACTATTGACTGCCCTACCTTAACCCACATCCTTCATACCCTGCCCAACCATCTCCTATTCAGTCATAGCCCCTACCCATCCCCACCACCCTCACAACCTACCCATCCGACTCATGCGCATGGGGTGTGGTCTAAACCGAAATTATTTACACGACCGAAACGACCCTTCTCTATCGGTCCCCGGTTTTACCCCTTCCCGGAATTGGTTCGAGATCGTCGTCTGAATTTGTAAATTTTGCTTTTAATATTTTTTTTTTTTTCACATTTTTGTAAACAAATTTGATCTGAAATAGGACGTATGGAAGTGCGTTTCACAAAGAAAACTGTATAGTCAAGAAAAGAAAAATAAAGTACAAATTTCCCGACATCAAAAAATGCCCGTACACAGAATTTACCATCCGGTTTAAGCGATCAGCAATTGTTGTTGTTGTTGTTGTTGTTGTTCTTGTTCTTATGTGTACACATGTAATCTTAAAGCAAACAAATGTGTGTTTGCTAATATGAAATAAAGGCACACTGCCTTAGCTGCAAACACACACGCTAAACCTTTTGCTAGAAACTTTTGTTAGTAACTTAATTGAATCGTTACCGTCTATTGTCAATCTGGTGTGACACCAGTAAACAATTCAAATTCAGTGTCTATCCAGCTGTCTAGTGGGAGAATACCAGACTATTTTTATTCGATTTGATCATTTGAAGGAGAGAGTTCTCAGCTCTCTGCTCCCTGATTCACCATTTAGGTGGGTGGAGGTTGGAGGCATGTAGGTAAGTAGGTAGGTAGGTAGGTAGGTGGGTGGATGTAGGTGGGTTAGTTGATAGATGTAGGCAGGTAGGTAAGACTGGTTGGTTGGTAAGTCGGTGGGTGAAGGAAGGGAGTTAGGTGGTTGGATGGGGGAGGTAGGTGGGTGGATGAGTGGAGGTAGGTAAGTAGATGGTAGGTAGCTAGGTAGTTAGGGGTGGAAGTAGGTAGGAAGGTGGGTGGGTGGGTGGAGCTAGGTAGATTAACAGGTATGTTGGTAGGTGAGTGGGTTGAGATAGGTAGGTAGGTGGATGGGGGTAGGTAGGTAGTTATATAGGAAGGTGGGTGGGTGGGCGTAGGTAGGTGGGTGTGTGGGTGGGTGGGTGGGTGGAGGTAGGTAGGTAGGTCGGAAGAATGGTAGCTGGGTGTGATTAATGGGTGGTGGGTGGAGGTAGGTAGGTAGGTAGGTAGGTAGGTTGATTGATTGATTGATTGATGTTTAACGACGCGTCAACCCTAATTGGTCATTAGCGTCTAACAATTGTAAAATGCATAATTTAGTTCAGAGAAAAAAGCAAAAAATATGGTAAGAATTATCAAAGTTATAAATAATTATTCCGCTAGATGAAAGATACAGTGATTAAAATGAAATGATAGAAATGGAGAAAGGTATAAATATGATTTAAGTTAAAAATTTATATTTTGTTAAAAAGGTTAGTTCGTTTTAAAAATTACAAAATGCGTTCAACAGATACATTTTTGAACAAATCTTTCAAACTGTTACTTTGAAAGCAGGAACGGCGTACATCTATAAAATCAATGCATTCAAGCAGAAAGTGCTTGACAGTTAATTGTGTGTCACATCCAATACATTGAGGTTTATCTTCTCGTTTAAGTAAATATGAATGTGTCAATCGTGTATGTCCAATTCGAAGACGAGAAAGAACAATCTCTTCCCGTCTCGAAA
This sequence comes from Rugalucina vietnamica, assembly GCA_964017185.1. Lineage (NCBI taxonomy): Eukaryota > Metazoa > Mollusca > Bivalvia > Lucinida > Lucinidae > Rugalucina > Rugalucina vietnamica. The sequence continues at coordinate 9,011,732 of OZ024878.1, forward strand.
GTTTATGAATTAATCTTGGTCGTTTTACATGAGGTTCAATTTCTTTCAATTTATTGTCATCTGCTCTGCTCCAAATTGATTGCCATTCATTAAAGACATACTCGTTGCTAAAAGGTTTTAAATTGATAAAAGGAATTTTAAAATCTGTTTGTTCTAGGCTCAGTGATTCTTTTGCTTTCTTGTCGACTTGCTCGTTATCGTATATTCCTACATGACTGGGAACCCAGCAATACACAATAGTTTTAAATTCAGAAATGCTATGATGTTTCAGCAATATATTTTGTATTTGTTGGTTTTTGGACATTGTATGGTTTAGGGCCTGAAGGACTGATAGAGAATCAGAGAAAATAACGAATTTGTTGTACGTGTTACAGTCATTAATGAAGTCTAAAGCTAAGTCAATAGCCTTAGCTTCTGCTGTGAAAATTGAAGAACCATCAGGTAGACGTAAAGTTTTGTAAGCGTCTTTGGAATAAGTAGCACAGCCTACTTTGTCATCTTCCTTTGAACCATCAGTATAAATAAAATGATAATCAGAAAATTGTGACTGTAGTTGGTAGAAATTTTCTTTGATAAAGTGTGGATTTGATTCTGATTTTTTCCCTGTGTGAAGTGTCAAATTTACTGTTGGCTTTCTAATGCACCATGGTGGAATTTCAGAAACCGAATGTTTTTCTATTTTATCTTGTTTGATTTTTGCTGATGTTAAAAGTGGTGCTACTCGTAAACCAAAAGACCTGATAGCATTTGGTTTACTTTCATAACGTTGTAAGAGCTCGTCAGAAATATATGGTGGGAAAGTTCCTCGTCGTGCTTCTTATGGTGTATACATTTCGCAACTTATTAGGTTTGCTAGAGTCTGCAATCATGTTACAGACTTCAACGCTCGAAATAAATGTTTAACGGCAAAACTTCTTCAACAGGGCTATCGGTATCATAAACTTCGAAAAACCTTTTCTAAATTTTATCGTAGACACTATGAATTGATTTCCAAATATAATGTTGGGTTAAAGACGCTTTTAAGTGAGGGCCTTGCGGAACCTGAATTTTATGGTGACTTGGTTTACAAATTTAAGAAACTTAAAGGAATTAACGATTTTTCTTTTCAGTTCAGAAAAATCATAACAGGTTATAACTTGAATGTTATGCGACAGTCTGCATGCTTAGTTTTTAACCCAATCACGGTTGATAACTATGCTGCCTTCTTTAATTGCACGCCGGTGGGTCGGGCGTCAGACTCTATGATGGCCCCGACTTAAAGCTATTCATTTTAGTTGGTTGGGGCCGGAGCTTCTTGTCTGTTGCTTGGCCCACCGGGGTCCAACTGGTGTTTTTCTTTTGCTCCGGAGTTAGTAGGTTATTCGGCGCCCAGGGATCTCCATCGTCGGGCAGCTTACTCAATCTGTGAGTCCTGGGTTTTGATTCATCAGGATGTTTATCATGATTTATTTGTTTGTTTTTGATGATTCATTGACTAGTTAGAGATTCACCACAAGGACCAAATAACTAACTAAATGTTATGAACCACTGCAGAAGCTGAGGGTGAGGTTAGGTACCTGTAAAACCGGTTTAAGCCCGCCAGTAACTTTGTGTTACTGATCGTTCCAAGTCGATACTTCTGTAGTGGTTCTTTTTGTTTTATGTCTTGGTGTTTAATTTTTTTGTGCTGTTGGCGCCTTATGTATGTTTTAATATTTTAGTTAAGTTAAGGTAACTGAGTGGCCACCTATTGGGAAAATAGCTGCTCATTCGGCTTACGATATGTTTTATCGTATAATGTACCTGATTGTTACTTTGGTTTTTTCCCACCTCGGTTTTTGGAGTGGGAATCTTTTTCTGATTGCGTCTTTTCCTGATCTTTGCCTACGTGTACCTTCTTATGTGCAGGATTAGAGGGGTTTGCTGCAAGTCTGATGGCATACTGAAGAGTAAGTTTTTCTCGACGCAAATATAGTGATGGTTCTTCTGCCTCAACATAGAGGCTATCAACAGGTGACGTTCGAAAAGCCCCAAGAGCTAGTCTTAGTCCTTGGTGGTGAACTGTATCAAGCATACTCAGGTATGATTTTCTAGCTGATCCATACACAATGGATCCGTAATCCAACTTCGACCGAATAATTGACCGATATAGCTGCAGAAGGACAGTGCGGTCAGCACCCCAGTCGGTATGCGATAAAACCTTTAGTAAGTTTAATGCTTTTAGACATTTTGCCTTTAAATACTTGATATGCGGTATAAAGGAAAGCTTTCGATCAAATAGAACTCCTAGAAATTTAAAATCTTCAACCACTGGAATAAGAGATCCATATAAGTAAAGTTCAGGATCATCATGTACTTTCCGTAGCTGACAGAAATGTACACATTGTGTTTTCGACTTGGAAAATTTAAAACCATTATGCGAAGCCCACTTTTCTATTCTATTTATACACTGCTGTAAGTGTCTTTCAATAGTTCTCATACTTTTCGATCTATAGCACATGCAAAAGTCATCTACATACAATGATCCATCTGTTTTAGGATCCAAACAGTCCATTATGCTGTTGATCTTGATAATGAATAATGTTGTAGACAGAATGCTCCCTTGTGGGACACCCTGTGCCTGATCAAATTGTTCGGATAAAGTCGATCCAACTCGAACCTGGATCCATCGATCCGCAAGGAAACTTTCTATAAATGTAACTAATCTGCCTCTAATTCCGAGATCATAGAGATCTCGTAGAATGCCATACCTCCAAGTGGTATCATAAGCTTTTTCCAAGTCGAAAAACACGGCCACCACATGCTCTTTAGCAACAAATGCATCTCGTATGAATGTTTCCAGTCTTACCAAATTGTCATTGGTACATCGTTCAGATCGGAAGCCCGACTGAACAGGTGAAATAAGATTGCTACTTTCTAAGTACCAGACAAGTCTAACATTAATCATTCTCTCTAAGGTTTTACAAAGACAACTTGTAAGTGCTATTGGTCTGTAATTGTTAGGTTCTGTGTGGTCTTTTCCTGGTTTAGGAACTGGTATAACTGTGGCTAGTTCCCAACCTTCGGGAAACTTCCCAGTTTCCCACATATCATTGAATATATCTAATAGAGCTTGAAGTGAGCTAGGAGGAAGATGTTTAAGCATTTGATAGTGAACTTCGTCGGGACCTGTTGCTGTATCATGGGCTTTACTGATAGCATCCTTCAGTTCATCTAAATTAAATGGTGTATTATATTCTTCATTATTAGATGACTTGAAATTTAATTTAATTTTTTCCTGTTCTTTCTTCTATTTTTGAAAGTCCTTTGAGTAATGGCTTGTTGATGAATTTGAACAAAATTGTGATGCCAAAGTGTCTGCTATATCTTGCTTTGTTGATGCCAATTCAGATCCGTTGTTAAAATTTGTATTAAGATGTTGATAAGTAGCAGTTTTCGTTTTACCTGATATTTTCCTAACCATACCCCAGACCTTTTTGGTTGGCGCTTTGTAATTTAATTTTGACACATATGTTCGCCATGATTTACGTTTGGCTGATTTAATTGTCCGACGGGCCTTTGCTCTAGAATTCCTATAAGTATTTAAATTTTCATTAGTTGGAAACTTGCAGAACCTAGATAGTGTTTGTTTTCGTTGCTTGATAGCTTCTTTACAATCGTCATTGTACCATGGGTTACTTTTCTTTGGGTTTGTCGAGGTTTTTGGAATGCATTTTTCAGATATACTTATTAAAGAAGAAGTGAAAGTTGCTATAGGATCAGAAGATTCTGAGAGAGAAGTGTTAGTAAGGGATTCATCACATAAAGTATGAAATAAATCCCAATTAGCTTTATTTAGTTTCCATTTAGGATTATGATCTTCATCGTGATTCTGAATGCTTTCAATTATTATCGGAAAGTGATCAGACCCGTGTTGGTCTTCACATACAGACCAATTATAGTCAAGATAGAGAGAGGGATGAAAGAGTGAGAGATCAATAGACGAAAAAGTACCTTTTCCAGAATCAAGATAAGTTTTAGATTTATCATTCATTAAGCAGATGTCATTCTGTGTGATAAATTCCTCGATTAACTCTCCTCTGGAGTCATTATCGTTACTAGCCCAAAGTAAATTGTGACCATTGAAGTCACCTAATATCATAAAGGGAGAAGGGAGTTGCTTAAGTAAAGAGTTGAGATGTTCAGATCTTAGTTCGAAGGAAGGCGGGATATAGACAGAACAGAAAGTAATCTCTTTGTCAAGAGTAACAGAAACAGCTTTAGCTTGCAAATTTGTTTTCAACTTAATTTCACGTTGAGGTAAGGAAGACTTAACTAGAATAAAGCTTCCACCAGAAGCTCTGGCACAATCACAGTGGATGTGATTGTAAACATTAAAGCCTTTGAAAGTAAAGTTGTCGTCAGTTTTCAGAAAAGTTTCTTGTAGACAGAAAACAGAAGGTCCTAGTAGACTTAATAGTAATAGTAATTCTTCATAACGTGGTTTTATGCCTCGACAATTCCACTGTATAAGGGAGCGACCATTTGATTTTTATGGGGAGGGCTGGAAGATTTATTTCAGCCTGGGTATTTTTTTCGACCATCCTTTATCCTGGATTTTTATTTTTTGTAAAGGAGGATCCTGGATTTTTTTTCATATACTTTTCAAAAGTTATATATAAAATGTTAGCTTAAATTGGTAAAGGAGGAGAAACCCTTTAAAAATAGGTGACAAAGGAATACCAGAGCAATGACATACTATATCAGCTCAGTTGGGCTAAAATGCCCTAGCAAGTATTTATAAAGAGGCATCTGTATAATATCAAATTTCTGTTTCAGTGATGATACTTGTTTCAAGTGAATCGTGGTACTAGAAAACCAACATTCTGCTTATGCGAAATCAAAGGCACTGATCAGCTGTGCAGTGACTTTACAGCTGATCAGCACCTTTGTTTTCACCCTATAGAAAATACATTAATTATTTATATACTCAGTACAAAAAGAAACGCAAAGTTTTGATTTTTATTTTTTTCGCGTAAGTATAATATATTTTCAAAGCCTAAGTGATTCTAGGGATTTGCCATTCATTTGAGAGTTTCACAACTGAGTTTCGGTGCGATTTGAAAGCGGGTGTAATTTTTAGTTGAAAACTTGTGAAATCAACATTTTTCTCAAAAAAACTCAATTGAGAGAATAATTAAATAAATTTTGCTTCGAGTATGATCATTGTGGTCCAGCTAATCATAAATACACAAAATTAATTGAATTTCATTAAAAGAAAAAAAATTGCTTGGATTTTTAAAAATGTCTTTTATGAAAAATAACAAGCTCTTTCGAAATTCGGCATTTTGGTCTCCTTTGCGGTAAATGATGTCCCTATTTCGATTAAATAATGTTAGTTAACATAAATGTGACTCTCTTAAAGCTTACCCTCAATTAAAACTTCTGGTTGTTTTTCAGAACTTCCGGTTCATTGAAAACAGTTTCTTTTGGTGATAAAATCAATGTTAAGACAAGGATTTCGAATATGATAGCATGAAACTTTAATACAGTATTCAATGTGAATTTAACGTAATTTGCAGTTTACTAGTTTCCCCAAATTAATTTTTAGACATTCTTAAAATTTTGTCAATTTTGGTCAAAATGTAAGGTGCGTTTCATTTTATGAACAGTATACAGCTGTGTTTTAAGCATTTCATTCTTCTTAAAGAAGTGTATACTCATAACATTTGCAGCCAAGTCCAATTTTTACGTATGACACAATTTTTTAAAGTGTGCCAGATTGACCATCGTCATGAGCATTTTGGCCTCATATTCATGTTGTTGACTATAGCAGCCAAAGATAGTCATAGTGACTCACAAACTCAAAGGCAATCATAAACTGATGAAGTATCGTTTTAAGGCAAAAAAAAGAACAGAAGAGGTTTTTAAAGTGTTAAAAAAGAGTATTCATCACCACAAATTCTTGCTACTTTTTGTTTATGGGTACTCTTTATTGACCCCAAAAAACATAATGTTTCCGTGTTCGAAAAAAATATGGAATTCAGTCTGCGGGTAGGCGACATGTCATTCTTTGTTTTCTGTAAATTTGAAATTGTTATCTTTAAAATTGTACAAGTTATGACAGAAAGTATACCTTTTGCGTTTCTTTATGTACTGAGTATATTTGTATTGTATTCATTTTGTTGTACCTTTCACCTTGGTTAATATGAAAATATGCATATCAGCAATTCCAGTTCAAATTCAAAAGGAAAAAAAAATTGACATTTAAAATCCTTGTTCACAAGTTTCTGCTTATTTACCATTAAAACACTCAATTTCCTTAAACATTGTCCTGGATATTTTTTTTTTGTTTGTTCGATCATCCTGGATTTTTTTTTTTGTTAACATCATTGTCCTGGAATTTTTTTTCAAAAAATCTTCCAGCCCCCCCCCCATAAAAGTCAAATGGTCGCTCCCTAATTCTTTGTTTACTTTTGTCCATTAAATAATTTACAGAGAATTAAAAAATTGACCCTTCTTAAATGTAAAAGACTGGAAACTAAGTATTTGGAATTCTTTGAAGATGCACTTTGCGAGGACTAGGAGGAGTGACATCTGCCTCCATGCTAGTTTCTTCAAGGCAGTCATAGTAATTGTCAGTTCTTACGGGGTCATCAGCCCCTTTCGGTACTCTCTCGGACAGAAGCTTCCTTCTATCCTTTGGTGAGAGAGGCTAGGTAGGTAGGTGGGTGGGTGGAGGTAGGTAGGCAAGTAGGTGGATTGGTGGATGTAGGTAGGTAGGAAGGTGCTTATGTAGGTACGTTAGTTGGTAGGTAGGTAGGTGAGTATGTAGAAATGAAGATGGGTTGGTACAGGTAGGTATTTATATAGGTGGTAGGTGGTATGTAGGCAGGTAGGTGGATATGTGGGTGGAGAAAAGTGGGTTGGGTTTGTTGATGGGTAGGTAGGTATGTAGGTGGGTGAGTGGCTGGAGTTGGGTGGATAGAGGTAGGTAGGTGGATGGGTATTTGGGTGGTGGTAGGTAGGTAGGTAGGTAGATAGTAGTTGGGTGGATGTAGGTGGGTGGAGGTAGATTGTCGGGTGGATGTGTGGGTGGATGTAAGTAGGTAGGTAGATAGTAGGTGGGTGGATGGGTGGGTGGAGGTAGGTCGGTGGGTGGGTGGAAGTAGATAGGTGGCGGGGTGTATGTAGGTAGGTAAACAAAAGGAATGTAAACTTTTATCAAAGATTGAAAAAGGTATAAATAATTTGGTCAAAAAACGCCAAACAAGAGGGTTTGGTGTGTCCTAGTGCAGGGGTCTCCGACTAAAAGCCGAAACGACTGTTGGGACCGAAACGACACGTTGGGTATCTGACAGGTCGAAACGACTAATGGGGCCGAAACGACCTGTTACAGATGGTTGGGGTGTTCTGTTCGCGCCCGAAACGACCTTTTTGTGGCTCGGTTTGCTCGGCTCGAACCTGAACTGGAAAAAAAACTCCGGTAAACCGTGTTACCCAGAGACTCGATATCGTCGTCTGAATTTGTAATTTTTGCTTTTAATATTTTTTTTCACAGTTTTGTAAACAAATTTGATCTGAAATAGGACCGATGGAAGTATGTTTCACAAAGAAAAATATATAGTCAAGAAAAGAAAAATCAAGTACAAATTTCCCGACATCTGACGAAAATGCCCGTACACAGTTTTACCATCCGGTTTTAAGCGATAAGCTATTGTTGTTGTTGTTGTTGTTCTTTATGTACACATGTAATCTTAAAGCAAACACATATGTGTGTTTGCTATAAAAAGCTAATCCACCCTGTATATCAAAACTTGATTTGTCGAGAGTCAAATGTTTGATCCCTATCTGTTTTTAGCATAGATCTGCGTATTGACAATGTGAGAACATTCAATCTAAATGTACTGTATATGACCTAACAGTCAACATCTTGGCCTTTAGAACTGAGCATGCTGCTTACATGACTGGACCTACAGTTGAGCCTGTACAATGTGTTTCACCAAGAGTGTAAACACAAAACTCTCCAATTGGGCACCCTCGTCTACAAACGAATCTGAAATGAACCATGTTCCGAAACTTTTAATCTAGTTTATAGCAAGTTACGTTTCATACATCAACATCACCATTGAACTCTCTCTCTCTCTCTCTCTCTCTCTCTCTCTCTCTCTCTCTCTCTCTCTCTCTGTCTCCCTCTCTGTGATTAATTGTGTGCACGCGTGTGCGGGCGCGCGCGTCTGTGTGGGCTCACTTGAGCGATCCTACTCTATCCAGGAAGTCCGTATTATAATAAGGCCAAGCAGAAAGTAACTTCTATACATCTACAATGCACAAACTATTTGGTAAGTCGCGGTCCAGGAACGAACCTTGTATCCTACGATCTCGGAGATTTGAGTATGAGTCTGACATTCTAATTAAGGAAACACCCACGACATGCTTAAAATTGCTTAGTTCTACAAACTTTTCAAAACACAACTGAAAACTTGAATATTTAAACAATAACCATTAATTGAAATACTAAAAGTTGGTTGCTGAATTAGGTATGTTACACCTCACTCAACAGCTAAGTTCATATATAAAGGGGACCTCGATTTAAAGTCTCTGAAGGAGTGCAGAAGTACGGGATTGAACCCACGATCCCTGTTATACGGATTGTGTGTCTAACGGCTTTGTCACACGTAGTGTTAAGTTGCGAAAAAGAGTAATTGTGTTATTGTTAAACGTCGCAATCAACAGCTAACGTCATCACATTACCAAATCTGTTGATTTGGATGTAAAGAAATAAATAGAACAAACAAGAACTCATGTTCGCAATATAATGCATGTCTATGGCGAGAGACCTTCTCTTATGTGTGACGAGGCCTTTCATCACTTCTGAAAATCAGAATTTGAGGAGGTGGATTTTACCCCTTGTCGGTTGTTGTAGAAATAGCACAGTGTCTCGGCTTACAACTAACGCATCCGTACCCCACCTCACAGAATCTGTAGTTGCATTCAGGTTGACACGCTGTAAGACATCAGGAAAATATGCCCATGAAAAATATACACCCTTCAACCCCAAATGTTATATATGTATAACTGTGGTGCATTTTTCTTATTTTTGTTCCAGCATATATGTAATTGTGGGTACTTGTCTAGGTGGTTCAAACGCGTTTTTGAGTAAAAAATAGAAAAATATCTTCTTTTTTTTCAACTGAAAAACAAAATGATTTTTACGATGTAGGTAAACTCTGTTGCGTGTTTTCATAATAGAATGTATGAGTGAAAATCATGTTTCTGGCCGCACGTATCCGCTCATTGAATTGTATCAAGATCGGAACCAAAATGTTAACACATTTTATTATATGGCAAGTGATGAAATATAGAGAAATATGTATTAAATATAACCAATATTTGAAAAAGTTATATTTTCACATGTGAAAATATAAAAAAGTTATATTTTCACATGTGAAAATATAAGATTTGGGAATACGCAAATTACGATTCCACCGTTTCATTTCTAATTTATACATAACTAAATTTTATAATCTATGCTACTGTTGACGCAATGAACGTTCACACACAATAGCGACGTAATGACGTGTCGTAATGACGTCATTTAGGATTTTGACGTCATATGCTTTAGCGCGCAACGTTACAATGACTGCATGCAATATAATAAAAAGAAAATTCAAGATTTTGTCGTGAATATGAGTTTTATTTCATCTCGTGAAGTGAAAAATTATATATTTCATTCGTGCCTTCGGCACTCATGAAATATAAAATTTTTTCACTTCACTCAATGAAATAAAACTCATATTCACTCCAAAAACTTGAATATCCTCTATATATTCATGCGGACAAATACCCATTGAACCATCATTTTGTTGTTATTTTTTTCTCCAAGGGAGTTTCCTTTCATTTCCTCCGGTAATGTTTTAAATAGGCTACAATAATTGTGTAGCTTTCCCTATTCTACCGTTTGTTTTCATTGGTTTGGTCCTTTGTGCCATTTTATTAGCTCACCTGAGCCGAAGGCTCACAGGTGAGCTTATAGTATAGTGGTCGAGCCGGCGTCCGTGCGTCGTCCGTCGTCCGTCGTCGTCGTCCGTCGTCGTCAACATTTTCAAACGACTTCTCCTCTGAAGCTGCCAGGCCGAATCTTTTCATATTTCACATATAGCATCTACAGGTAGGGGGAACGAATATTTGTGTTTTTATTTCGATCGAATAAGAACTCTGGTTGCTATGGCAACTTATGCTTCCCATAGACTTATAATGGAGAAAAGTGAAAATTGCCTATTTTTGCTGTCTAAGACTTGAGATATTTGAATTTTGTTTTTGCAGAAATGTTTATTGAGTAGTCCTCTACGTTTCATGTGACTTTTGTCCTAATCCTTCATTTTGATTGGTTGCAGGGGCCCCATATAGGGCAAAATTTCGAAAAACATTCAAAAATCGTCTCAGAAACTGTCAAGGGGATGAAGCCTATACTTTGTATACATGTTCCTGACAGTAGCCTCTGCATAATTTGTGTTTTTTATTCCAGGCGGATAAGAACTCTGGTTGCTATGGCAACTTAAAGTTTCCATAGACTTATAATGGGAAAAGTGGAAATCGGCTATTTTTCCGCTGAAATTGCAGACACTTGAATTTTGTTTTTGCAGAAATGTGTATTGCGTAGTGTTTGACGTTTCTTGCGAGTTTTGTCCTAATCATTTATTTTGATTGGTGGCTGGGGCCCCATAAAGGGCAAAATTTTGAAAAAAAAAAAAAAAAAAAAAACATGCAAAAACTTCTCCTCAGAAACTGTCAAGTGGATGAATCCTGTACTTTGTATACATGTTCTTGACAGTAGCCTCTACATATTTTTTTATTCCAGTCGGATAAGAACTCTGGTTGCTATGGTAACTTTAAGTTTCCATAGACTTATAATGGGAAAAGTGGAAATTAGCTATTTTTTGAAAACTATAGCAGCCTGAGATCTGAAATGTGGTAGATGCAAACAACTAATGGATTAGATGAATGTATATGATTAATTTAGGTCAAGGTCATCTCTTGACCTTGGCCGGTCTGTCGTCCATACACACTTTTCAAAGATTTTTTTCTCTGAAACCACATGGCCACAATCAAAGCCATTTTATATATGAAGCATCTATAGGAAGTGGGAACCAATGTGTATATAAATAATTCAGGTCACATGACCAAGATGGCCACCATGCCCATATATGGTAAAAACCATTAAAATATATTCTCCAGAACCGGTGAACCGATTTCAACGAAACTTTGTACGAAGTATGGATGACTCAAGTACTACAATGTATATATAAAACATGACCCTGTGGTCACCATGACCTATTTTATGGCAAGGTCAACATAGGTTGTCAATGCATTTGAATGGGAAAAACTTTTAAAATGTCATTTTAAGTGAAAGTCTTGCAGGAAATGGGCAGTAGGACTGAAATTTAATGATTCTGAAAAAAGGACCCCAGGAGCCCATCTGCTTTTAAAATGTTATTTTTTGAAAACTATTGCAGCCTGAGAACTGAAAAGTGATAGATGCAAACAACTGATAGAGTAGATGAAGGTATGTGATTAATGTAGGTAAAGGTCGATTTTGGTAACATAGGCAAACATGGAAACATGGGAAAAAGTGACAACTAGGTCTCGGGTAAGCATTTACAGGACCAATGATCCTATGGAAACCATTGCAGCCATAGGCCTGAAACTTGACCAAGATGACCGTCATACCCATATATGGAGAAAAAACACTTTGTCCAGTGACTGTACTTGTTGACTCTCAGGTGAGCGATCGTTGCCCTTGGGCTACTTGTTTCCTATTTTGTAAATTTCCTTACATATATATGCACATGAGGCAAAATACATGTAATACTTTTGCCAAATACGAGACGACCAACTTGATGGCTATCTTGTACTACCTATGCAATTAGAACATGTACTGCACATTTGCTTTTCCAAAATATTATCACAGATTTGTACATGACGTCGCTCATGTGGCATCAGGATAACATGTCCGTGAAATGTTTACCTCTTCAACCACCCTCTTTTATATAGTGAAAATGGGGTTTACAGGGGTAAGCATTTCTGTTGGTTTTGATCCAAATGGCGGTTCTTATGTGTACCCACAATTTATGTTTTGAAAAAAGATATTTAAATTACATGTATCAAACATTTTCGAAAATTCTTTTTTTTTCCACAGTATAATTGTTTTTGCAAGCTTTCGCAATGTATGCATACAGTATGTTTTTGCACTAGCTGCTACTCCAATACAAAGAACGACGAACTGTGGTGACAATTCCATTATTGAGATAAACACTAGGGTCAGGTCAGTTTAACTGCTACTGTAACATGTAATCAGTACTACCTGTTGTCATGCGGTGCAGATGGGGCTCGTTAGCCTTGGAAGGCAACTCATCTAGGAGTTAAGCTAGTTCTCTACACAAAAATCTAGCTGGGCAGGGGGAACTCATTAGTCTTGGTTGACAGCCCTCCTAGGAGTTTACAGGTCTCTAAACAAAACCTAAGAAAGGGTAGATGGAGCTCTTCAGCTGTGGCCAGCAATTCATCTAGGAGAAGGAAACTCCAAAATCAAACCTGTGTGTCTGTATATGCCTAGTCCAGATATGCAAAGACTGTTTCGGTAGATGGAGCGGAAACAATCATCTGATTCAACGGTTCAGAAAGCGATACAGCAACATGTTGTGGAACATGCAGAGCGTGACAAGGCACTTAAGATGTTACGGTCATCCACTGCATCCAAACCCAACTCCAGACGTCTTGACCTGTGTCTTGCCTCTGGGCGCAGCTGGGCGAGGACTAGAGAGTGAGGTTGACGTTGCGCACCTCTTCCTCACTATAATCCAATTTCATAGCGCATGTCATCTTATTTCTCAACACACAAGCACTTGCATACACACAATTTCATCACACTTGCACCCACATACCTACAAAGTCCTGTGGCGATGGGCGAGTGGCGAAGCAGCAGGTGTAGGACACACTGGGAGCTGTAGTCGCAGACCTGCACACAGGCGGCTCAGTTCTAATGGTCGTTTTCTGTGAGGAGAAGCAGTAAGCAGAATTCGGCAGTCGGCTGAGTGACTGAGCAGACCTATTTAGGACCGCACTGCTCATCCCCGTAGCATGGGGAAGGGGATGGAAACACTCTTCTCACAGATAAAGAAGCTATCTTGGAAAGGTGGGCAGAACACTTCAATAGTGTGCTTAATCGACCATCAAGCATCAATCAGGATGCAATCGACAGACTTCCACAGATAGAGTGCAGTGTTCTGTTAGATGAATTTCCTACCGTTACGGAAACAAGAAAAGCAGTTCAACAACTATCATCTGGCAAAGCCCCAGGTGCAGATGCAATTCCTGCCGAAGTTTACAAGGCTGGGGGGCTACCCATGGCAGAGAAACTGACACAGTTGTTTCACTGTATGTGGAGGAAGGAGGCTATCCCACAAGAATTTAAGGATGCATCCATAATCCACCTATACAAGCGGAAAGGAAATCTTCAAGTCTGTGACAATCGCATAGGCATCTCCCTCCTATCAATTGCTGGGAAGATACTTGCAAAAATTCTGTTGAATCGTCTGAATGCTCATCTTGATCAGACGGGACTTATCCCAGAAAGTCAATGTGGATTCAGAAAAGACAGAGGGACAATAGACATGATCTTCACAGCAAGACAGCTTCAGGAGAAATGCCAAGAACAGAATGTAGATCTATACATGACGTTTGTTGACCTCACCAAAGCTTTTGACACTGTTAGTCGTGATGGACTCTGGAAAATCATGGCCAAGTTTGGCTGTCCACCCAGATTCATAGCTATGGTGCGGCAGTTTCATGATGGCATGCAGCACGTGTGCAAAATGATGGAGAGTTCTCTGAACCATTTGAAGTAACAAATGGGGTCAAACAAGGCTGTGTTCTGGCACCAACACTGTTCAGCATGATGTTTTCTGCCATGCTTATGGATGCTTTTCAGGACAGTGACACTGGTTTTCCAATCAGGTACCGTTTTGATGGCAACATATTCAACCTCAGAAGGTTGCAAGCCAAAACTAAGGTCCAGACTGATGTGCTAGATGAGCTCCTCTATGCAGATGATATGGATAAGAATGCCAACACAGAGGCAAAAATGCAAAGAGCCATGGATCAAGTCTCACAGTCATGTGATAACTATGATCTCACAATCAGCACAAAAAAAAGACAGAGGTTGTACACCAACCAGCCCCCGGAAAACCATATAATGAACCAACCATCACTGTGAATGGGCAAAAACTGAAAGTTGTTGACAAGTTCACCTACCTGGGAAGCACTCTCTCCAGAGCAGTGCATATTGATGATGAGATCACTGCCAGAATTGCAAAAGCTAGTGTGGCATTCGGAAGACTCCGTGCAAATGTCTGGGAGCGAAATGGAATCAAGCTTGACACCAAGCTGAAAGTCTACAAGGCTGTGGTACTGCCAACCCTCTTATATGCATGTGAGACCTGGACAGTATACCAACGCCATGCAAAGAGACTTAACCATTTCCACTTAAGCTGTTTGAGAAAGTTGTTAAAAATCAAGTGGCAGGACAGGATTCCAGACACAGAGGTCCTTAGGAAAGCAGGGATGCAAAGCATGCATACAGTCTTAAAGCTAGTACAGCTAAGATGGACTGGCCATGTTATAAGAATGCCTGATGCGCGACTTCCAAAGAAAGTTTTCTATGGAGAACTACAGGAGGGAAAGCGCTCTCAAGGTGGCCAGAAGAAACGCTACAAAGACACCCTCAAAGCCTCTCTGAAGGATTTCGAAATACCAATGGGGTCCTGGGAACAGACTGCACAGGAGCGATCAAAGTGGCGAGGTCTCATCAACAAAGGAGCAGCTCTCTATGAAAAGAAGAGAATCTGTGAAGCTGAAAGAAAGCGAAGAGAGCGCAAAGCCAAAACAAATGTGCCACCAGCAGACTCTATGACATTGACTTGCTCTACTTGCAACCGACAGTTTAGAGCCAGAATTGGCCTAGTCAGCCATCAAAGAACTCACCAACACACATCAGCACTATTCAAGAAATAATGATGGTCTTTCTCATTAGTGAGAGACGAACTATCTATCAGTACGAAAAATCATGTACCATTGTGTGTTGACTATGTATGTCCTTATCATTTTAACGTGGATTGATATATTTACAAAGTCCCTAACCCCCCCCTAAACTTTGAACATGTTGTTCTCAGTCCTGGGATACAGATCATTCATGATATTACATCTCCTGAAAGGGCTATGAATGAAAAACGTTATCCTAGTAATATAACCAGAATTTGTATTTGCATTTTCGTGCATGTTGGTAGTGAAATGCACTGTTAGTTTGAAAACTGCTTTTATTTTTCTTGCATTGTTTTACGCTTAAATAAGAAATATTGTGGGATGAGTGTTGGCACGGTAGTTAGTAAGTAGAAAAATCTATCAACTGCTATCATTTTTGTTCTGTTTGAAACAATTCTTACCGAAATATCTGCAGACAAAAAGCCCGTTTTTTGAGACTAATCAAGGTCAAATTAATGGGCTTATTTGTTATGTAAAAAGGCTATGGAAATATACTGTATATGTATGTTCTACCTGAATGAACAGACTACCTGTCCTATTTTAACAGGTATACACAGCGTGTACATACTATAATGCATATAAATATACTGTACAAAATAATTTTATCTATGTTTTATTTGAGACAATGTCTCAGAGGACTTTAAATCCAACGTTACTTCAACACCACACAACAATTGTTTTTACCCTTATTAGATATATAAAAGATATTGTCAGAAGAACTTCCCTAATGTCTAAAACGTATGAAGACACTGTTCAAAGTAAAAGTTGCTTAATTTATTTGGCATGGTATATTTAAGGTACAGGTATTTGCATAAGTGACGGACAATATTATTTAAAGTAATAAATCTGATAAAGATGATGCACCTGCTATTCATGCAAATCGTTTCTAAGCTAATTTTTCAGCTTGCAAATTAGTTGGAGAACATTATTTAGACCTTCACAAAGGTTTCTATCAATTAAAATCAAAAATTTATTTTAAAGGATTATTTATGGAAATTTATTAGAAAAATAGGTAATTTCACTAAAAACTTCTATTACAATGGCTTCCCTTTGGAAAACATTATCATTCATAAGAAAGTTTAAGGTTTAGGGATTATTCTGGTATGTAACATGCCACATTTTTTAAAAAAAAATCTATGAAATATTTATGAGCAGAAAACACTATTATTATAGTAATAAGGAACCTTAAACACGATCTTCCTTTTTAGCTTATCACAATATTGGGGGCTACATCATTAAGGTGACGTTTTGCATTGATAAAAACGAAGACAGACCAGTTGCATGACGTCGTTGCTGACTCAAAATCTCTTTGTTTTTCAACTCACCATGCAATAAACAGAGATAGAGATTTTTAAATTTGTAACAAAATGAAACTTTTCAATAGAAAAAGTTTTGATATTGTTCTTATTTTTGCTAAAAAAAACATAGATTGTGGGTACACGTTAGAATCGCCTGATCAAAAATAAGGAAAATTGGTATACCCATCTCAACTCCATTTTTTTCTATATAATATTGGGGTTCGCGAGGTGTATACTAGTAGCCGGAACATCTCGTATCGCCGGCTTCAATTTCCTGTTGATCGTTTTTACTCGAGACTGAAACTCTAAAGGAAGCAGTGCTTTCATCTGAGGTAAAGAAATCAAACAAAGTTATGGTTCAGAAATGCGTAGCTCAATTCGATCACCTAATTTTGTAGCGTTGTAGTGCCGGCCCTACATGTATTACGACAGAACTGTTTTACTGCTGCATTTTATAATTACGGATATTTATCTACGATAATGATATTTGCAACCTCTCAAATATACAGGACTTTCAATGATTAGAGGCTCGTTTGTTTTGCTTCGGGCTGTAGTAGGACTAATATCTCTCAATTTTAAGCCCTTGCGTTCTGCTTTATAATGTGCAATTTTAGAATGCAAAGCCTAAAGCCAATAAGTTGAACTTAGCATGTCAAAATCCAAGTCTCAAGCTAGACCCCACACGAACAAAAAGTTTCTTTGACGATGACCACATGCTATGCAATCCATTTATTCAATAATGGGTTATCGTTACTCACCAAACTGAATCAATTTCAAACTTTAGATTCGACAAAAAAATCAGTTCTCAAACAATGCTAATTGTATGCGCTGTGATCTTTGGCGAAGACCATTCTCGTCTTATTCTAGATTCTTGAGAAGTGTACTGCTTTTGTATTTAAAATATTTTTTTAATTTTGTCCCCCCAACCGAAGGTGGGGGACATATTGTTTTTGGTGCGGATTCCGTCGGCGTCGGCGTCCGCGTCGGCGTACGCGTCCGCGTAGCTTCTTTCCGACGCGATATCTTTTGAACCAGTGGATGGATTTTGACCAAACTTGCATAGATACATGGTTGAGAGGGGGAAAGAGTTGATTAGATTTTGGTGACCTTGACCTCATTTTCAAGGTCACCAGCCCATGAAAACTGATCAAATTAGGGTTTCCGACGCGATATCTTCTGAACAAATGAATGGATTTTGACCAAACTTGCACAAGAAGGTACACGTAGGCAAAGATCAGGAAAAGGCGCAATCAGAAAGAGATTCCCACTCCAAAAACCGAGGTGGGAAAAAACCAAACTAACAATCAGGCACTTATACCATGAAACATATGGTAAGCCGAATGAGCAGCTATTTTCCCAATAGGTGGCCACTCAGTTACCTTAACTTAATCAAAAATATGAAAACACCACAGAAGTATCGACTTGGAACGATCAGTAACACAAAGTTACTGGCGGGCTTAAACCGGTTTTACAGGATCCTAACCTCACCCTCAGCTTCTGCAGTGGTTCATAACATTTAATAAGTTCTTCGGTCCTCGTGGTGAATCTCTAACTAGTCAATGAATCATCAAGAACAAACAAATAAATCATGATAAACATCCTGATGAATCAAAAACAAGGACTCATAGATTGAGTAAGCTGCCCGACGATGGAGATCCCTGGGCGCCGAATAACCTACTAACTCCGGAGCAAAAGAAAAACACCAGTTGGACCCCGGTGGGCCAAGCAACAGACAAGAAGCTCCGGCCCCAACCAACTAAAATGAATAGCTTGAAGTCGTGGCCATCATAGAGTCTGACGCCCGACCTACCGGCGTGCAATTAAAGAAGGCAGCATAGTTATCAACCATGACTGGGTTAAAAACTAAGCATGCAGACTGTCGCATAGCATAACATTCAAGTTATAACCTATACGTCTGTAACGTGTTATGATTTTTCTGAACTGAAAAGAAAAATCATTAATTCCTATAAGTTTCTTAAATTTGTAAACTAAGTAACCATAAAATTCCGGTTCCGAAAGGCCCTCACTTAAAAGCGTTTTTAATCCAACATTATATATTGGAAATCAATTCATAGTGTCTACGATAAAATTTAGAAAAGGTTTTTCGAAGTTTATGATACCGATAGCCCTGTTGGAGAAGTTTTGCCGTTAAACATTTATTTCGAGCGTTGAAGTCTGTAACATGATTGCAAAAAAAGGAAAATTTACTATATCAAAATCAAACGCTTATCATAAATTTTAGAAGAAACAAATCCATTTGCAACAGAAAGATGTAGATCTAAAAAGGGGGCTTCGGTATCTGAGATATTGGCTTTGTTCAACTGAAGTTCATGTGGATAAATTTGATTGACCATACCTTCAAAATAAGGGTTGTCAATGTTCAAAAGGTCATCGAGGTACCTAGATGTGGAATTAAAAGGTTCGATAACATCAGCTTGATTATCATGGTTAAGAGAATCCATGAAATCTCTTTCGTAGCAGTATAAAAATAAATCAGCTACGAGAGGTGCGCAATTTGTACCCATCGGAATTCCAACAATTTGTCTGTATAACTTGGTCCCAAATCTAATATAAATATTATCAAAGAGATAGGACAAGGCGTCGCACACATTCTGACATGACCTAAGTGTATACCGACTTTGGTCAGAGGAAGTGAAAAAAGCCTTTCTGTCATTACATGCCAAATAAAGTGAACCATAGTTTTTAATGCCCTTTTGAAGGTCCACTCTATCAAATCCAGAAGTCTTTCTTTTATTAGATTATGTGGTAATGTTGTATACAGAGTAGAAAAATCATACGTGGACAAGCTTGTCGCACGGAACCCTCTACACTTCAATTTACTGAGTCACCAGAATTTTTTATTGACCAAAACCAATGTTTATTTGAAGTTTCATACACTGTCTCACAGTATCTTGTTTGGAAGAGCATTGTTTGGAAGAGGCTCATTTTCAAGGTCACCAGCCCATGAAAAATGATCAAATTAGGGTTTCCGACGCGATATCTTCTGAACAAATGAATGGATTTTGACCAAACTTGCACAAGAGCATTGTTTGGAAGAGGCTCAGAGTTGGTTAGATTTTGGTGACCTTGACCTAATTTTCAAGGTCACGAGTCCATAAAAAATGTTGAAATTAGTCTTTCCGACGCAATATCTTGTAAACCAATTGATGGATTTTAAGAAAACTTGCACAGAAGCATTGTTGGGAGGAGGCTCAGAGTTGATTAGATTTTGGTGACCTTGACTTAATTTTCAAGGTCACGAGTCCATAAAAATGTTGAAATTAGTCTTTCCAACGCAATATCTTGTAAACCAATTGATGGATTTTGACCACACTTGCACAGAAGCATTGTTGCGAGAAGGCTCAGAGTTGATTATATTTTGGTGACCTTGATTTAATTTTCAAGGCTGTGAGTCTATAAAAACTGTTGAAATTAGTATTTCCAACGCAATATCTTGTACACAAATTGATGGATTTTGACCAAACTTGCACAGAAGCATTGCTGGGAAGAGGCTCAGAGTTGGTTAGATTTTGATGACCTTGACATAATTTTTAAGGTCACGAGTCCATAAAAACTGTTGAAATTAGTTTTTCCGATACGATATCTTGTAAACTAATTGATGGATTTTGACCAAACTTGCACAGAAGCATTGTTGGGAGGAGACTCAGATTTGGTTAGATTTTGATGACCTTGACCTAATTTCCAAGGTCACTAGTCAAAAAATGTTGAAATTAGTCTTTCTGACGCGATATCTTGTAAACTAATTGATGGATTTTGACCAAACTTGCACAGAAGCATTGTTTGGAGGAGGCTCGGAGTTGATAAGATTTTGGTGATTTTGACCTAATTTCCAAGGTCACT
This sequence comes from Rugalucina vietnamica, assembly GCA_964017185.1. Lineage (NCBI taxonomy): Eukaryota > Metazoa > Mollusca > Bivalvia > Lucinida > Lucinidae > Rugalucina > Rugalucina vietnamica. The sequence continues at coordinate 9,031,948 of OZ024878.1, forward strand.
TGTTCATAACTGTTGATATTAGTCTTTCGGGCGCGATAACTTGTAAACCAATTGATGGATTTTAACCAAACTTGCACAGAAGCATTGTTGTGAGGAGGTTCAGAGTTTATAAGAATTTGGTGATCGTGACCTAATTTTAGACAGGGTCAACTACCACACCATACAGAACAAGATGGGCATGGTGTCTTCCATAAAAGAACTTCATATCACAATGTAACTACACTTCAATTACTAAACTGTTGGGGGGCATAGTTTTCCTCAGAAAACACTAGTTTAATTAAACAAGATTTCGGAACAGTCCTCATTAATATTTTAGGCAAATATGTTAAATGTGACACTCGGTCAAAAGAAAAAAAAAATGAATTGGAATATTTTTTATTTTTTTTTTTAATGTTTTCGCTCAATTGTGGGTACACGTTAGAACCGCCTTTGGGAATATGAGTCTTTTATTTAGATTACATAAATGTAAATTCTTGAAATTGCAGCTAAAATGTCTGGCTTTCGCTGCCAGTTTTGAAATGGGTCACTGATGAAGGTTCATTACCCGAAATTGTACAATATGGCCCATCTTCTCGCTTTGAATGTTTTACTGCTTCCAAAGGATCTAACAATTATTTTTCTTTGCTATTACTGCAGCTGGTGTTGTGCCGTGTGGCGGCCCTAAAAAGTCTCCCCGTACATCATCCATAGTGCAGATTATATTTTTCTTTTGATCCTTTGGGATCAGTGAATATATTTGGAGTATGTCAAAATTATTGTATGTTAAAGAATCATCACCTTAACAGTATTTTGATTATTTGTCCCCTTTGGGAATATGAGTCTTTTATTTAGACTACATAAATGTAAATTCTTGAAATTGCAGCTAAAATGTCTGGCTTCGCTGCCAGTTTTGAAAAGGGTCACTGATGAAGGTTCATTACCCGAAATTGTACAATATGGCCCATCTTCTCGCTTTGAATGTTTTACTGCTTCCAAAGGATCTAGCAATTATTTTTATTTGCTATTACTGCAGCTGGTGTTGTGCCGTGTGGCGGCCCTAAAAAGTCTCCCCGTACATCATCCACAGTGCAGATTATATTTTTCTTTTGATCCTTTGGGATCAGTGAATATATTTGGAGTATGTCAAAATTATTGTATGTTAAGAATCATCACCTTAACAGTATTTTGATTATTTGTCCCCTTTGGGAATATGAGTCTTTTATTTAGACTACATAAATGTAAATTCTTGAAATTGCAGCTAAAATGTCTGGCTTTCGTTGCCAGTTTTGAAACGGGTCACTGATGAAGGTTCATTACCCGAAATTGAACAATATGGCACATCTTCTCGCTTTGAATGTTTTACTGCTTTGTTTGTTCTTGATGATTCATTGACTAGTTAGAGATTCACCACGAGGACCGAATAACTAACTAAATGTTATGAACCACTGCAGAAGCTGAGGATGAGGTTATGGCCATGTAAAACCGGTTTAAGCCCGCCAGTAACTTTGTGTTACTGATCGTTCCAAGTCGATACTTCTGTGGTGGTTCTTTTTGTTTTATGTCTTGGTGTTTAAAATTTTTTGTGCTGTTGGCGCCTTATGTATGTTTTCATATTTTTAGTTAAGTTAAGGTAACTGAGTGGCCACCTATTGGGAAAATAGCTGCCCATTCGGCTTACGATTGTTTCATGGTATAAGTACCTGATTGTTAGTTTGGTTTTTTCCCACCTCGGTTTTTGGAGTGGGAATCTTTTTCTGATTGCGCCTTTTCCTGATCTTTGCCTACTTGTACCTTTCCAAAGGATCTAACAATTATTTTTACTTGCCGAGGCGCTTCTCACGGGTGCCCACAATCAATGTTTGTGGCAAAACTAAGAAAAAAGGTATGCCCCTGTATACCCCAGTTTTACTATACAATGTATAAAAATGGAATATAAGGAGGTTTACCTTTCATGGACACGTTTTCTGATGTGTAGCTTCTCCCGTTGAACTGTATCTGACCTGATCTATTTGCAGTAATATTAATAAGTAACTCATCAACTACTCAATACGGAGATGGGGATAATGATGGGATAATGATTCCATTTATATATATCAGTTCCAGTCTAAAGTAAGATTACATATTTAATTACTCTTTTAGACGTCATACAGTTAATAAGTATCTGACTTACTAACCTGTATCCTATGACGAACTAATATTAACCTACAGGTAAAGGTCTCGTGAAGCTTGAAGACATCTATTATACATCAGGAAAACATGTCCGTAAAATGTATACACCCTTGAACCCCACTTATATATAGTAAAACTGGGTCATGCAGGGGTATACCTATTTTTCTTATTTTTTCTTCAAAATATAGATTATGGGTACTAGTTAGAACCGCCTCGGCGAGTCGGTTCTAACGTGTACCCACAATCTATGTTTTGACATTTTTTATCAAAAATTAGAAAAATATCAAAATTTTTCAGTTGAACTTTTTCAATTTTTAAAGCTCAAACATCTGTTAATTGCATGGGCAAGTTTTCGTAATGAAAACCTTGCCCATGCAGTATGCAGATTTTTATAATTTCATTGGATAAGTGTGATATTTTAATATTTCTTCTCAAAACATTTAGGCGGTGTACCTTTGAAACATTTAAAGCAATGATTTTTACTTAACTGTGTTACGTTGATCACGAAAAGTAAAAGTAAAAATAAGACCTGGAACCTGCGCAAACAAGGCGAAAATCCGGCCAAAAAACTGTCGTTAACCCGTCGAAACCGAAATACTATACACATGGAAATAAGTTAGGGAACACCTGTAATAATGTGACTACCAACTTTGGACTGTATATATCCTTCTTTGTAAGAATTATGGAGAGTGTTTAGACAACTTGACAGAGTCTGTAGTATCCAAAATTACTTCTATGTAAAAATGGTACGCATCAAACATAAACTGCGGTGATCAACGGCCATCTTTGATTCAGATTTTTTTTGCTAGATTTACGGAACGCCCTGATATTTTATGCAACATCTTTATTCTGTGAACTTGCATTGTCGTAATCTTTCGTGAGCATCAGGCTGAGACATTGCTTGTGGAATATTGATCATTAATTCTTCATTTTCTGACAAACTGTCGGCGGTACAGCCATACTTTTCTGGGGGTAGGTTTCATGATCACGTTTTGTTCTTTGGCTATACATTTTGCTGGTTGTAAACGTTGGGCTGGATATTCAATGTGACCCTTTAGGAATTTAAACATGCACATTCTGGTCAAAGCGCCATAGCAGAATTATTCTTTTACTGTTTCATTTGCAAAAAATCCAAGAATTTTGCTTTCTTGGTAATCAATGCAAACTGCAGATTTTGTATGATTTGTAGGTTCGGAGATGAAACAAGAATTTTGAGATCCGAAATCGTTTATACATTAAAAACGATAAGATTCAACATTTTATTCCTGTTTCGCATTCAAGAATTAAGCTTTGCGGAGTGCAGGAGCAAAAAGGCAAACTGGTATTCAGTAAAAGTGGACTTTTTCATATATGGCATATTGTGTCCTCCGTAGCACAAGGGCAAAATGTTGTGAATTTCCATAAATTGGCCTGTAGCTAGGCCAAGGTATGAAGTACATGTGATAATTTTTTTTTTCAAACTTTTCCCCAAGAGCTAAAAGTGTTCCCTCACTTATTTCCATTTCGGTCAAAAAGTTCTGTCACTCTTTTTATCTCTCAGTATCTGACATTGAAGACCACTTATTCTGCAGAAATGAAACTTATTCAACTGAGTTTATAATGTCAGCAAGTATAGTGACCCAGTGGTTCTGAAAAATTACAGGGATACATATTCCAATGCCGTCATATATATTGCTTTTTAAACAGGAAGCGTTTATTTCTGATGCATTGCTTTCCTAAATATTGAAGCAACTGTGACTGGTAGTTATAAATATACAGCACATGAAATGTACAATATAAGTTCCACAATTTCATGAAAACATGCCAGTGGTTTTACCCCATGTGTGTTTCGATACAAATAATTTTATTTATTTATTCCTTTTAAGCATGAGTTTGGTATCATTATGGATGCGAAATACTGCCCTTTCTAGAGATGTATAATACAACAGTCTATCGCGTCTATGAACCATTGTCGTAGAAAAGAGATTTTGTAATCACTGTACGGAAAGGTGATCAGTTTCACTCAATCTTTTAAAGCCAGCAATTAAAAGATTCTAGTTTACAAGATAGACAACTGATTTAGCAATTAAAGATATCAAAACAAATATTTTACTAATTTCTTTCATGAATGGGTTTCCTCTGATTCATTGCTTTTATTGTTTGGCTATACTTGGAACTTGTAATTTTCCGATTCGTTTTTGGCAAAGCAAAAAGGAGTGATATGCGCATTTAAAAACAAAGAATCGAAAAAAGAACACGTCAATTCAGTACCGATGTTTTGAGCAAAAATATCGATAAAATCATATTTTTCGTAGGAAATTTTCATTTTTACAGCTGAAAAAATATATATACGTATATAGTGTAATGTGCACGTGGTTGCCAGTCGGGTAATCATTATTCATGAAATAATGCGTGTATCATGAGCGCAGATTATACAAATTATGCATGATCTTACATCATATATACGGTCAATTGCTCTATCACGCCTTCAATTGCATCTTTTTCTCTCGATGATTATTCTATCTTCAATGATGACATCAATCAGATTGTAGCAGATTTGTCAGCTATTAAACTCAAATAAGGAAATGACCTACATCGAGTAGGGTCAATGTTTTATATACAAGCTACATCCAGAAAGGGAAAAGGTGTTCAAAATAGAATATAGGGGGTTATAAAGATACTTGAGCCTATGCATGAGAAAACCAACAATTTAGGTTTCCTACAAGGTCTGACACAAACCAGGCTGTACAGTCACAGCATAAAGCTAGAAGCTTGAAACTTAAGATATAAGTAGAAGAGGAATAGTACTATCCTTGTGGCGAAAACAAAGGCGCTGATCAGCTTCGCAGTTACTGCGAAGCTGATCTGCGCCTTTGTTTTCGCCAATGCAGATTGTTGGTTTTCTCATGCAGCGACTCACTTGTGTTAGTTTTGTTAATGATGGCCCACATTCTGTCAATGTCCTCTATGTGGCGATCATGCACATGTGAGACTCAAAAAAGGTACAAGTAAGCAACGATCAGGAAAAGGCGCAATCAGAAAAAGATTCCCACTCCAAAAACCGAGGCGGGTAAAAACAAAACTAACAATAAGGTACTTATACCATGAAAATATTTCGTAAGCCGAATGAGCAGCTATTTTCCCAATAGATGGCCACTCAGTTACCTAAACTTAACTAAAACTATGAAAACACACATAAGGCGCCAACAGCACAAAAAAGTTTAAACACCAAGACATAAAACAATAAAAATCACCACAGAAGTATCGCCTTGGAACGATCAGTAATATAAAATTTCTGGCGGGCTTAAACCGGTTTTACAGGTACCTAACCTCACCCTCAGCTTCTGCAGTAGTTCAAAACATTTAGTTATGTGTTCGGTCCTCGTGGTGAATCTAATCATCATGGACAAACAAATAAATCATGATAAATTCCATAAATCAAAAGACTCACAGATTGAGTAAGCTGCCCGACGATGGAGATCCCTGGGTGCCCAATAACTAACTAAGTCCGGAGCAAAAGAAAAACACCAGTTGAACCCCGGTGGACCAAGCAACAGACAAGAAACTCCGGCCCCAACCAACTAAAATGAATAACCTTATGTAGGGGCCATCGTAGAGTCTGACGCCCGACCCACCGGCGTGCAATTAAAGAAGGCAGCATAGTTATCAACCGTCATTGGGTTAAAAATTAAGCATGCAGACTGTCGCATATAAGTTATATCATATACGTCTGTAACGCGTAATGATTTTTCAGAATTGAAACAAAAAATCATTCCTTCCTATAAGTTTCTTAAATTTGTAAACCAAGTCACCATAAAATTCTGGTTCCAATAGGCCCTCGCGTAAAAGGGTCTTTTAGCCCAACATTAAATTTGGAAATCAGTTCAAAGTGTCTGCGATAGAATTTAGAAAAGGTTTTTCGAAGTTAATGATACCGATAGCCCTGCTGAAGAAGTGTGACTGTTAATTTAAAACATTTATTTCGCGCATTGAAGTCCGCAACATGATTGCAGACTCTAGCAAACCTAATAGGTTGCGAAATGTATACGCCATTAGAAGCACGGCGAGGAACTTCACCATCCAAAAACGGAAAGTTTACTATATCAAAATCAAAGTCATCGCCTTTATCATAAATTTTAGAAGAAACGAATCCATTTGCAATAGAAAGATATAAGTCTAAAAATGGGGCTTCGGTATCTGTGTTGTTTGCTTTATTCTACTGTAGTTCAGGGGGATACATTTGTTTGACCATGCCTTCAAAATAAGGATTGTCAATGTTCAAAAGGTCATCGAGGTACCTAGAAGTCGAATTAAAAGCCTCGATAACATCAGCTTGATTGCCATTAAAAGGTACAAGTAGGCAAAGATCAGGAAAAGGCGCAATCAGAAAAAGATTCCCACTCCAAAAACCGAGGTGGGAAAAAACAAACTAACAATCAGGTACTTATACCATGAAACATATCGTAAGCCGAATGAGCAGCTATTTTCCCAATAGGTGGCCACTCAGTTACCTTAACTTAACTAAAACTATGAAAACACACATAAGGCGCCAACAGCACAAAAATATTTTAAACACCAAAACATAAAACAAAGAGAACCACCACAGAAGTATCGCCTTGGAACGATCAGTAACACAGAGTTACTGGCGGGCTTAAACCGGTTTTACAGGCGCCTAACCTCAGCTTCTGCAGTGGTTTATACCGTCATAACCGCCTACAGTAAACCGACAGAAACCGACATAACCGCCTACAGTAAACCGACAGAAACCGACATAACCGCCTACAGTAAACCGACAGAAACCGACATAAACGCCTACAGTATACATTTTCTATCTGACACATACTTAACGGAAAAACGAATCAGGCAGAAATATATACCAATTATCCCTTAAAAAGTTTATTAACAGGATGAAGAGAAACTAAAAGCGTTTATCAAAAACTGGACAAAATGTGGTGAAAAATGGAAATTTTATTACAAAATGGGGAGTGAACGACCATCAAATGTGTTGTGTAAAATTTTAGTTACTCCGAAAGTGGCCATTTACAACAATGGTGGTCATTTCGGAAATTAGGCTTAGTACATAACAGCAAGGTTTTCGGAAGATTTCGTTTTGTTAGATTGCCCAAGACATTTTAGTTACTCCGCGGTTCTAACGAGTACCCACAATCTATGTTTTGGAGCAAAATTAAGAAAAATAGGTATACCCCTGAAAACCCGTTTCACTATATAAAAGTGGGGTTTAAGGGGATATTCATTGCATGGACATGTTTTAGTGATGTTAAAAAGGTGAGAGTAGGCAATGATCAGGGAATGGCGCAATCAGAAAGAAATTCCCACTCCACAAACCGAGGGGTGGAAAAAACAACAACAAAATGACATTAATGTTACGTCTATACCGGGCCACGTTCTCACTACGTCCTTACTACGTCCTAAAAAAATTAAGGACGTAGTGAGGACGTGGTACGGTCTTGTAGGACTTGGTAGGAACGTAGTAAGGACGTTGTGAGGTCTTGATGGACGCGGAGGTCTTGGTCAAATTTTGAACATGCTCAAAAGAAACGTGGCGAGGACGGGGTGGAATAAGAACGCAGTAAGGACGTGGTAAGGACGTGGTAAGGACGTAGTAGGAACTTGTAGGACGTAGAAAGAACGTAGCGCAAACGTAGTGCGGTCTTCGTGGACGCGATGCAAATTTTGTTGCAGACCATCAAGACCTCGCTACGCTTCTACTACGTCCTCGCTACGTCCATCAAGTTCTCGGCAAGACCATACCATGCTTCTTGTACGTCCTTACCGCGTCCTAGAAGACTGCACTGCGTTCTTATCACGTCCTAGCGGTTCCTAACACGTCCTTAGTAGGTTCTTATCACGTTCACACCAGGTTCGAACTACGTCCTCCACGTTTTATTAATTTTGTTTTAATTGTCCCGTACCCTCAAGAAATTGCTTTCGCTTTAATTTAAATCATATCGAAATCGAAACATGAACAGAGAAGTACTCTTGTAACTTGCTCTCTTTCAAGGACATCATGCCTTACTTGGTGCACAGGCTGCACTTGTGCTATTTCACAGGAGGAATAGAAGGGCAAGATCTTGTTGGGTGCGCCCTTGGCTATCAGCTGAAAGGAGGCTTCAGTATGGGCATTACGACCGACTACTAGAGGAGTTGAGGATAGAGGCATTCTTCAATTTCATGCGAATACCACCGGAAATGTTGTCCGCCCGTCATTTTCTTACTGCAATTTCAAGCTGTTTCGCAACTTATCTGACTCTTAATACACGACTGATTAATATATTTACAGTTAGAACGTACTGGAAACGTAGTTCGCGCGTGGTATGAACTGCTTGGTCTTTGTGAGGACGTAGCAAGGACGTAGTGGAAACGGGATGAACTTGGTTAGCGCGGATTGAGGACGTAGTGGAAACGTGAAGGACGTAGTAAGGACGTGGTGCGGACGTAATAAGAACGTGGCGGGGACGTAGTAAGGACGTAGTTGGAACTTAGAAATCCGAAATTGTTTCATTTTGACCCCGTCCTCGTCACGTTCTTGAATTTTTAGAACGTGGTAAGGACGTAGTGAGAACGTGGTCCAGTGTAGACGTAACATTAGGTACTTATACAAGAAAACACATCGTAAGCCGAGTGAGCAGTTATCATTCCAATAGGCGGTCACTCAGTTACCTGAACTTAACTAAAGATATGAAAACGTACATAAGGCTCAAACAGCTCAAAAATTCGATTCCTAAGAACACAACAGAACGATTAGTAATATAAAATTACTGGGGAAAGGGGTGGCTTAAACCGGCTTTACAGGCGCCTAACCTGACCCTCATCTTCTGCAGTGGTTCACAACATTTAGTTAGTTGCTCTCGTGGTGAATCTCTAACTAGCCTATGAATCATCAATGACAACAAACGAATAAATCATGATAACCACCCGATGAATCAAAAACGAGGACTCAACAGATAAGCCAGTTACTGACCATTGCATTCTTCTTGTTAATAAATATTATCTTATCTGGCCTCCAGTCCTTCATATGTAGTTGCAATAACTATAATTCTGAACATAGTGCTGTACAAAGTTACAAAAGAATGTCTTTACGTGACATGTAATGCTTCATGATATTTTCAAAACAATTATTCTATTGGATTTCGTTTTATTTGAACAAGTAATTGCGTCCTCAACTATCAGCGGTATAACAGTCAAATACAAGTGACTTTAATTTACAAATTACTTTACCATGTTTACTCGCTGCCCAGAGGTTTGCATAATTATGAATTACAACTTAACTAATTACAAAAAACATCCTTGTTATATCCCCATCAGAATAAGTTTGAGTTCGTGCACTGAATTTCCGTAAAACTCCAGTTCCGCTGTTCTACATGTAGTCCCACTGTTCCTTTTTTCACAATTTATACTGTCAACGATCATTTCTAAAAACGTCATTTGTGGTGATCACGTTGAAGAAGCTTGTCAATTGAGTCCTCCGTCAAACCACCCATCATTAATATTCATTTTATATTGACCATTCAAATCTGCACATTAGCTAACGGTCAATGACGGTTAGACAACACGTGGGTTAGACAAACAAACCAACACGTGCTTTTTACAGGTACATGTAAATATAGGTGCAAAAACACAATGTTTGTCTAAGGAAATAGGGGTGGGCGTGGCTATACCTTGCTGGCGGAGGAGTCAATTCAAACATTTTAGTCACACAACTGCTCACTCGCGCACGGCGTTGAATATGTTGAGAATTATTTTACAATCACGCACTGTCTTAAATATGCCGAAAACGCCGGAAAGGAACATTCCATTTGTTATTTACATCTGGCCGATGCTATAACGCATTAGTCATTAGAATGATAGCAACATAACTGACATAAAAACACATGCATTTTTGTTTTTGTTATTAGTTTTACGCGTAATGTTTAATTGTCACATTCTCTCGTCCTCTCGGAATGGTTTGTATTCTCTTGTCTTGCAAGAATCAATGCTTATTTACAATTGCTTCGATTCATCTTTCACACACGTGTTTATTTAAGTTTAACTTTCTAAATAACAAGACGTCGACGTTACTTAATTGCGATTATCGGCCTTAATTTTGCAAAGCAATTGTAGAAATGTTAGTTTTACCAGTTTTCGACATATTCTCATTGTTTGTACGTGAATCCATAGTCATCGATTTATCGTCGCCAGTGTGCTCATTGATACGGGAGCTAGGCTGCCCTTCTGGATAAACACTTGACTGTTTCTTGAATACGATCTCCGCGCAATCCTTTCGGAATTCCGACCCAAAGAAACTATAGAGGACAAAGTTTATGGCGTGGTTAAGGAACGCAAGCAGGAGACAAACCCTGTTGATGTAGTATTCTTGACTGTACTTAACGTATAGAGCCCGTGAAAAATATCCAGGAATCAGAACGGAGATCGAGAACGGACCTGTAGTGATACAATGCATGACGCTGATCGTCACCGCTCGCATTGTAACGCCCTTGACTTTTGATCCCAGTTTCGTCTGTGACGTATTCTTCCTGCTGATGATGAGGTACAAGACGGTCAAATTGCTCCCAGTGATGAGGGCAAAGGGAATGATGAAGATCAAGAACCAGTCCATAAACCAGATGTGATACCAGTTAAGATAATTGAAGAAATTCGAGCGGTCCGCTGTACAGATCCGTTTCGTAACCAACGTTTCCGTCTCCCATGATCCGTTCCCCGTTGCGGTGGAGTTGTTCGAATCCAAGCCAGTTGACTGCGTCGTAGTCGTTTCCGCAACATCATACACCACACCGAACGGGAAATTCAACATCAGGTTCACAACGAAGATCGCCGCCATTAACGTAATGGTCGCCGCCTTTCCAACTAACCCAGTTGATAAAGTTGGACGAAATATCGCAATTGTTCTTTCAACCGTGAAATAGACAATAATCCATGAACTCACCAACAGTCCAAAGTGGCGGCCGACAATTTCTAGTTTACAGAAGAAGCTGATCTCATGCTTCGGATTGAAGGTGGTCACTAAACTTATCGCCTCGTTCATTGCTGGTATAAGCAGTGCCGTCGTGTCGGAGACTGCGAGGGCCCTAAGGTAGATGCCACCCGGCAACTTCTTACAACGGCGGCCTTTAGTCCAAACGATGAATGATAACGCATTGCCAATAATGCCAAATATTATGATAATGAACAAAATTAGTCCAGTACAAATGTCAAATGCATCCATTGTTCAGTTGATTGATTTGTACAATATTATTCTAGTTCTTTCAGCAGTACCTATTTAACAGATATAATGATTATGTTGGATAGTGTTTTTTACGACTGCCCGACTTTCTTCCAGTGTGTGTTTTTATATCCTCAGCGTATATGTAACATAATACACATCCATCGTTAGGTAAGAAACTTCTTCCTGCAAAACTTAATCAAGTTTCAATTTTCTTTATATTATTATATTAATGACGTTTCAATTTTCATTTGTCCTTAAAAATAAGTTTAGGTGCTTAACCTTTTCCTTTGCGAAGTTTAAACGCGTTAATTCGGTTGTCGGCGTGATGCTAATGCAGCAAAAAGTTAGAGTGCTTAAAATGCTTTTAGAATTTTCAATAATGTCATACGTTTATAAGATCGGATACGTTGCCTTCTTAAATACTCGGAATATGTGTCGCGTCATGTGATAAGACTACTTTTTGAAAATGTGTAACAGAAATATAGCATATTAGCACACCTTGTATACATGTACCTGTATTATACAATTTATGTTTTCGTAAATCAACAAACCTTAAACCGAAATTTCAGCCCGGTCAAATATATCAAACATGGTAAGAAATCCAGAGAATGCTCTAGGCCAGGGCTCTAGGTTAGCATATGAACCGCGACGCGAGAAAACCGGTCTTCGGGGTTTCCGACCAGGTCGAACACAAAACGGCCTAGAAGCTTGAAACTTTGGATATAAGTACATGTTGAATTAATCTATCCGAGTTGCGAAATCAAAGGCGCTGATCAGTTGTGCAGTTACTGCGCATAGGCAAAAACCGTTTTTTTCACTACGCGGCTCATACAAATGCAGCCATTCTGTAAGCATGTAAGCTGCTTCTTATCCTTTCTCATTAACCAAAGATAAACGAGAAGGGCCTTTGAATTGTATTTTCATTTTATCAACTTAATGACATATCAGTTTGATTAAATAGGAAAATGGTGAATAAACAACGCCAGCATGTCTGCGTTCATTCACATTATTAGACGTATTGTTGCTGTCATTATGTAGTAAAAATAAGTACTGAAGGATAATGACATGCCAAATGAAAACAACAAATCATAATTATCGTATAGCTTTTCCTGCTATAAGTACATTGATAAATATTTATGCTGAGACACTCCTTTTTCTGGTATTCTCTAAAACATTACCATATCCATGTATGTTATGAGGCCAGCTTTGTCTTCATAAGCAGACACCGGGGTCAAACTGATGTTTCTCTTTTGCTCCGGAGTTAGTAAGTTATTCGGCGCCCAGGGATCTCCATCGTCGGGCACCTTACTCAATCTTTGAGTCCTGGTTTTTGATTCATCAGGATGTTTATCATGATTTATTTGTTTGTTCTTGATGATTCATTGACTAGTTAGAGATTCACCACGAGGACCGAAGAACTAACTAAATGTTATGAACCACTGCAGAAGCTGAGGGTGAGGTTATGGCCATGTAAAATCGATTTAAACCCGCCAGTAACTTTGTGTTACTGATCGTTCCAAGTCGACACTTCTGTGGTGGTTCTTTTTGTTTTATGTCTTGGTGTTTAAAATATTTTTGTGCTGTTGGCGCCTTATGTATGTTTTCATATTTTTAGTTAAGTTAAGGTAACTGAGTGGCCACCTATTGGGAAAATAGCTGCTCATTCGGCTTACGAAATGTTTTCATAGTATAAGTACCTGATTGTTAGTTTGTTTTTTTCCCACCTCGGTTTTTGGAGTGGGAATCTTTTTCTAATTGCGCCTTTTCCTGATCTTTGCCTACTTGTACCTTACCATAACACTAGATGTGACGCCATAGTACGCTGTGTCCCAGCTGAAGCTATTTCTTCTGGCTTCATGCGTCTATTTCTGTAAAGTTCATTTGTCGTAAAAGGGATGAACATGTCCATAACTCACCATCTTGGTTGTTTGTCTCTCTAAGAGATGATGCAAGAAATCCCGCGTCCCTGACGGGATTTGAACACAAGACCCCTGGACAGAAATCCAATGCTCTAATCACTAAGCTAAAGAGTCGACTCCCTGATGCAGTATTTCAGAGATTGTACTATTGATTGAATAAATGTTCTATTTATAGAAGCTATGCAGCATTTGATCTGCCAATACAACCATTCCAACTATGGCAGATAACCTCGAATGAATGAGGATGCATCTTTCTGTTTTCTTTATGACCATTTTTATTTCTGAAATATTGCTGTTGTGGGATTGTCGGTTCTGTGAGAGCAGAATAGCAATCTTTGCTCCCAGTTATCGTTTCAAGTAGATTTTGCATTGTGTTACATTGTTGTATCTGATGCATATACTTTTATTCTAGCCTTTTTCATTTGTTTAGTTTCACGTATTGTTGTCCCTTCGTACCGAACTGCCCTTTATTCATGGGACATGTTGCGGTAGTCAGTCATGTACAACTTATTCATTGGACTTTACTGTCGGTATATTCAGCGAGGTTTTGGGTGCCTTCATAGCGTTAAGAGTGTCTAGTTCACCTCTTTCCCTCCTGAAATTCTCTGTAGACATGTTTTTGTTTTTACAAAGTAAAAATGGTGTATAAACCAAGAACCCGTACACGCAGAGCAAATTTTCCGTCTCATCAGTCAGTAATAAAACATCCAGTTCACCTTAGCTGTGCTAGATTTAAACGTGTACGCATGTAACATTTGCATCATTGTCGTCTTTGAGACCTCTGACTTTTTAAGGTTTGGAAAGTTTTATAAACAAACCCGCGGCTAAAGTACGAGTTACGAGTAACTGTCATTCATCCTGCAAATAATTTAAATTATTATAAATAATTCATTTTTGCATTGCTGCATTTCTTTGCCTGTCAATAAGCTATATTTTCTGAATACATGGATTCATAAAGGTAGTCTCACGAGAACAAAGTTTCGTACCAGATATCACAGGGCACACACACAATTTGTATAGATTGATTGAATAACAACAAGTAAATATATATTTTTCAATATTTTATTCAATCATTTGGAATCCCCAGGGATCAGCTCAGAAAACAGCAGAATATCGCCTTGCAGATTTTAGCATCACATCAGGAAAACATGTCCATGCAAGATATACCCCTTTAAACCCCACTTTTATATAGTAAAACTGGGGTTTGCAGGGGTCAACCTATTTTTTTTATTTTTGCTCCAAAACATAGATTGTGGGTACTCCTTAGAACCGCCTCAGCGAGGCGGTTCTAACGTGTACCCACAATCTATGTTTTGAGCAAAAATAAGAAAAAATATCTTTTTTTTTTCTCATGAAATTTTCAATTTTTACAGGTGAAAAAATCTCTGTATATTGCATGGGCAAGTTTTCGTAATGATGCATGATCATCAGAATAGTGTCGATATAAATGCAATCAAAGTATTTATTTGGTAATGAGCGTGAATAAATTGTCTGTTATCGTCAATTTGTTTTATATTGCAGTATTCCTTTGCCTTCATCAAGCTTTATCTTCTAAAATGCATGATTGCATAACGCTAGGCTAACACGAACAAAGGGTTCTATGGCAGCGATCACAGGGCACGCAATTACTTTTGTTCGAGAATTGATGCTCGTGTTGAAAATGAAGAATGAAATGCATTGACCTAGATTATCCGTTATACATGTAATCCCACGTTAGCTTATGATGGAAGAATAAGGTTGCATAACATAACGAGTGACCTTTGGCAAAGACACCGCGTGGACTTTTGCTTTTTGTACATGTTATTGTTATATAGGAACTCAATTATAATGTACGTACATGTACGTGTGTGCACATACAGTGTTCGTATTCGTGCGTTTGCATGATTGACAAATGATTATGTGTTGCGTTTGGATAATTAATCTTTTGAAGAAAAGCACCGATTGCACAAGGCACATCAAGATGATACTAGCTCAGTATCAAAGAAAGCAGCCTACAGCAACATTTGTAAGACAGTCCAGACCAAGCTTAGGGACATGCAAGATTCCTGGCTGAGGAAGAAAACAGAAGAAATTCAGTCTTTTGCGGATAGAAAGGACATGAAGAAATTTCATGATGCACTGAAAACCATTTATGGTCCAAAGAGTTCTGGAGCCACCACATTGCTCAGTGCAGATGGTAACACTCTTCTCACAGATAAAGAAGCTATCTTGGAAAGGTGGGCAGAACACTTCAATAGTGTGCTTAATCGACCATCAAGCATCAATGAGGATGCAATCGACAGACTTCCACAGATAGAGTGCAATGTTCTGTTAGATGAATTTCCTACCGTTACGGAAACAAGAAAAGCAGTTCAACAACTATCATCTGGCAAAGCCCCAGGTGCAGATGCAATTCCTGCCGAAGTTTACAAGGCTGGGGGGCTACCCATGGCAGAGAAACTGACAGAGTTGTTTCACTGTATGTGGAGAAAGGAGGCTATCCCACAAGAATTTAAGGATGCATCCATAATCCACCTATACAAGCGGAAAGGAAATCCTCAAGTCTGTGACAATCACAGAGGCATCTCCCTCCTATCAATTGCTGGGAAGATACTTGCAAAAATTCTGTTGAATCGTCTGAATGTTCATCTTGATCAGACGGGACTTATCCCAGAAAGTCAATGTGGATTCAGAAAAGACAGAGGGACAATAGACATGATCTTCACAGCAAGACAGCTTCAGGAGAAATGCCAAGAACAGAATGTAGATCTATACATGACGTTTGTTGACCTCACCAAAGCTTTTGACACTGTTAGTCGTGATGGACTCTGGAAAATCATGGCCAAGTTTGGCTGTCCACCCAGATTCATAGCAATGGTGCGGCAGTTTCATGATGGCATGCAGGCACGTGTGCAAAATGATGGAGAGTTCTCTGAACCATTTGAAGTAACAAATGGGGTCAAACAAGGCTGTGTTCTGGCACCAACACTGTTCAGCATGATGTTTTCTGCCATGCTTATGGATGCTTTTCAGGACAGTGACACTGGTTTTCCAATCAGGTACCGTTTTGATGGCAACATATTCAACCTCAGAAGGTTGCAAGCCAAAACTAAGGTCCAGACTGATGTGCTAGATGAGCTCCTCTATGCAGATGATATGGATAAGAATGCCAGCACAGAGGCAAAAATGCAAAGAGCCATGGATCAAGTCTCACAGTCATGTGATAACTATGATCTCACAATCAGCACAAAAAAGACAGAGGTTGTACACCAACCAGCGCCCGGAAAGCCATATAATGAACCAACCATCACTGTGAATGGGCAAAAACTGAAAGTTGGTGACAAGTTCACCTACCTGGGAAGCACTCTCTCCAGAGCAGTGCATATTGATGATGAGATCACTGCCAGAATTGCAAAGGCTAGTGTGGCATACGGACGACTCCGTGCAAATGTCTGGGAGCGAAATGGAATCAAGCTTGACACCAAGCTGAAAGTCTACAAGGCTGTGGTACTGCCAATCCTCTTGTATGCATGTGAGACCTGGACAGTATACCAACGCCATGCAAAAAGACTTAACCATTTCCACTTAAGCTGTTTGAGAAAGTTGTTAAAAATCAAGTGGCAGGACAAGATTCCAGACACAGAGGTCCTGACGAAAGCAGGGATGCAAAGCATGCATACAGTCTTAAAGCTAGCACAGCTAAGATGGACTGGCCATGTTATAAGAATGCCTGATGCGCGACTTCCAAAGAAAGTTTTCTATGGAGAACTACAGGAGGGAAAGCGCTCTCAAGGTGGCCAGAAGAAACGCTACAAAGACACCCTCAAAGCCTCTCTGAAGGATTTCGAAATACCAATGGGGTCCTGGGAACAGACTGCACAGGAGCGATCAAAGTGGCGAGGTCTCATCAACAAAGGAGCAGCTCTTTATGAAAAGAAGAGAATCTGTGAAGCTGAAAGAAAGCGAAGAGAGCGCAAAGCCAAAACAAATGTGCCACCATCAGACTCTATGACATTGACTTGCTCTACTTGCAACCGACAGTTTAGAGCCAGAATTGGCCTAGTCAGCCATCAAAGAACTCACCAACACACATCAGCACTATTCAAGAAATAATGATGGTCTTTCTCATTAGTGAGAGACGAACTATCAATCTTTTGTCAGCCATTTAAAGTTTTCATGTTTCATTTAAAATTATTAAATCTTCTATGATGCACAGCCGACATTGTTTAACAATGCAAATAGGATGACAAGAACATCAGGGTCCAGTTGTTCAAAACTTCGTTAGCTTAACATCATCGTTAAGCCCTCAACTCGTTAAGTAAACCCTGACTACATAAGCAAATACACTTTTTTTGGTTGATAAAATGTGAGAATCCTTTGCATGGCAAAGGATTCTCACATTTTATCAACAAAAATAACAGTGTATTTGCAATATTCAAGTTAGAAATTTTGACAAATCGTTAACTAACGACGTCGTTAATTTTGAACAACTGGCCCCAGTGCTTTATCTGGGTAATTGTTGTGGATGTTAATAAAATACAGCTCATTTGATAGAGTTAACAAAGATAATAAGATAAATTTAGCAGTTAATCATCATTAATTATTACGCGCACTTATAATCCGTTACATCAGGAAAACATGTCCATGCAATGAATACTCCCCTTAATCCCCACATTTTTATCACAAAACTGAGGTATGCAGGGGTATACGTATTACTTCTTATTTTTTGCACAATACATAGATTGTGGGTACTCGTTAGAACCGCCTCGACAAGTCGGTTCTAACGTGTACCCACGATCTATGTTTTGAGCAAACATATTAAAATTATATTTTTTTCTGGTGAAATTTTCAATTTTAACAGCTGAAAACAATCTCTGTATATTGTATGGGCAAGTTTTCGTAATGCATCGAAATGTAATGATACCATCAGGAGGTCAGTGATTCTGCTTTAAAAATAAAATACTCGCCACGCCTATGTGTCATGAGGCGTTTAAATGTAGACGAATTAGCAGGTTCTGTCCAAACCGTCATTATCATGTATAACAAGCTTCTGACTTCTGAAACTGTGCAAATTATATACATTAAAACGGATTAACTTTATGTATAGCTAGCTTCGCTTTATAAAAATGAATGTGCTTGACGTTTGCAGTGGACTTTTGCTATTTTTCATAATAATCTTCGGAATTGTGGGCAACACGCTATCATTCATTGTTTGGACCAAGGGACGTCGTTGTAAGAAATTGCCGGGTAACATCTATCTCCGGGCACTGGCAATCTCTGACAATACGGCTTTGCTCATACCGGCAATGAACGAGGCAATCAGCCTCCTCACACAGTTTAACCCTAAGCAAGAATACGATCTGTTCTGCAGGGTGGAGATAGTTGGGCGCCATTTTGGTTTGTTGGTAGGTTCCTGGATCATTGTGACTTTTACCCTGGAAAGAACTTTTGCCATTATGAAGAAGAAAATTTCGACGGCATTATTGAGCAGGAGCATGACGGTCACGTTAATGGTGACAATATTTATCGTGAATCTCGTGCTGAACTTACCCTATGGAATGGTGTATGAACTAACAAAGGTGGCAGCATCAACGGTGTCTCCTGGGAATGGATCAGAATTGTACGAAAATATTTCGTCACTCTCTGGATCAGATATCATTGGATATAAACAAATCTGCACAACCGACCGGGAGTCATTTTTCTCCTATCTGAATTGGTACCACATATGGTTCATGGATTGGGTTATGATTTTCATTCTCCCATTCGCCGTGATCACTGGTTGTAACTTAGCAGTATTGTTCACTATAATCAGCCGACGAAAGAACCCGAATTCAAGACTTGGATCGTCTGTGATAAAGGGCGTCACAAAGCGTGCTGTTGTCATCGGCATCTCGCACTGTATTACCACGGGTCCGTTTTCGATATCGGTTCTGATTCCGGGATACTTTTCTCGAGCACTTTCAGTGAAGTACAGCCGGGAGTATTACATAAACAGAGTCTGTTTAATTCTCGCATACCTCAACCATGCTATTAACGCCTTGTTGTATAATATCTTCAGCTCGGAGTTTCGGAAAGACCTGCGTCGCATAATCTGCAAGGCATCTTTTTCGGTTCACCCCGATTCAACAACCGAACCGCATGTCAATAAAGTTGCATGCAATAGAAGATCGGTTATGGAGACCGGAAGTGAACGCAGGGTATTCAATATCCCGGATAAAGATGATCCTAATCTGAGAAGGCTTGGACTAGTCGCCGATTCAAGTCAGGCGTCGAATGAATTAATGAGCTTAGAAAGTGTCGAAGACACACAATCGAGCGACATACGAGAAACGACGAATAAACATTCTAAAGGGCATGACTTTGTCAGAAGGACTGGCGTTTTTAACTCCAAGTCTAACGTCGGAAATGTGTACACGGTTTCATAAAGATAGAGGTACATGTGTGGACAATATTACTAAATCGCTGGACGGTATTAAAACGGTTCGTCAAGACAAAAAACAGGAACGGATTGAGTTTTAGGTTGACGAGAAGTTATTTGTGCACTGCCTTCTATACGATTAACAATAAGAGAATATTTACTTCTGACAGGCTCAGTTTGTCTCGATAAATCGCTAACTCATCTATGGCACAATTATTGCTCTTTGTTTGACAGCCTCAGAATACAGGGTTGTATACAAATGTTAATACGTTCGATCAGAAATATGTACCTGATATACCTTTCGAATAAGCTTTAAAGAAATTTACGTCGTAAAGAAAAAAAAGTTGACATTCTCAGTTTGCCTGAGAGAAACCTTTAACGTGTACAGTCAGGATATTAAAAAAGGCTAATCGGGACAAGTTTGTTCTGTCATGATGTATTTGTTTTCAATTTTAACTTTGATCTGATGAAATATATATGAGACTTACAAACTGGGTCAGTCCAACAAACGGAGCCAGTTCCGAAACACTGGGTCAATCGATCAAACTGGGCTAAAATATCTAGAATTAACACAAAGTGGGCCAACTTTCCTTCCGTGGGCGGACGTTTGACGTTCGTTTGCGCTCTTTCGACGCCATGTTGATTGTTTTTGTAGCGTCAATTATTCCATCATGCATTTTTATCTTGACGTTAGACGACGTCACGTTGTTTCAGCGCTTACCAATCGTAAACAATGTGTAAATATGCGGAATACAATCAAACTTTTGGCGGGATTTCTTCAGTGCAATGTCAGAAAGCTGATTGTTCCAAGGCGATACTTCTATGGTGGTTATTTTTGTTTTATGTCTTGGTCTGTGTGCTGTTGGCTCCTTATGTATGTTTTCATATATTTAGTTAAGTTTAGGTAACTGAGTGGCCACCTATTGGGAAAAAAGCTGCTCATTCGGCTTACGATATGTTTTCATGGTATAAGTACCTGATTGTTAATTTAGTTTTTTTCCCACCTCGGTTTTTGGAGTGGGAATCTTTTTTTGATTGCGCCTTTTCCTGATCTTTGCCTACTTGTACTTTTTGATAGCCAAGTCATTAGGGGCGCTTTTTATTTTGTGTTACAATGGAAATAAGAAAGTTTTGATTTGTAGTTTTACATGTGTACTGTGTCACTGGTTGTTAGTCATCTGTAAAATAAATCATATTGTAGGACATGAGTTGTATACTATTTTTATTGGCCCTGTTTGTGGAAATCGACTCTGAATTCAGCCATGTTTGTGGGATTGGTTCTGTTTGTGGGACTGGCCCAGTTTATGAGTCCTACATATATACTACTCAAACTTTGAAATGGATCAAAATTGCAGTATAATATTTCAAATGACATACATGTACACCCAATATATTGCTAAACTGTAGATATAACAGAACCATAAATGAACAAGCATGGGTATAATTTATAGGTTATAACTTGAATGTTATGCGACAGTCTGCATGCTTAGTTTTTAACCCAATCATGGTTGATAACTATGCTGCCTTCTTTAATTGCACGCCGGTGGGTCGGGCGTCAGACTCTATGATGGCCCCGACTTAAAGCTATTCATTTTTAGTTGGTTGGGACCGGAGCTTCTTGTCTGTTGCTTGGCCCACTGGGGTCCAACGGGTGTTTTTCGTTTGATCCGGAGTTAGTAGGTTATTCGGCGCCCAGGGATCTCCATCGTCGGGCAGCTTACTCAATCTGTGAGTCCTGGTTTTTGATTCATCAGGATGTTTATCGTAAGATAAGATAAGATAAGATAAGATTTATTTTGAGTCGGCAAGTAT
This sequence comes from Rugalucina vietnamica, assembly GCA_964017185.1. NCBI lineage: Eukaryota > Metazoa > Mollusca > Bivalvia > Lucinida > Lucinidae > Rugalucina > Rugalucina vietnamica. Next base: position 9,053,426 of record OZ024878.1, read on the forward strand.
CACAACAGTACAACATAAGCTCTGATGAGCTTTTTAACCGACTAATTAACAACAATTGTATATAATCAACAAAAGTAAAACAGCTGAAAAACATCAATTATGAAAAACATTGACAATTTTAAATACACGTGTTAAGATTGAATATAATATATTTATGTTTAAATTTTGTTTTAAATAAGACTTATATTAATTATAATGCTAATAGTCAATTTCTCCTAAAACAGTTTATATGTTTATGTATATGTATTTAGTAAATCTTATTATATAGTTATTTTTAAAATATGACTTAATAAATTATTATACTAATAGTTATTTTATATGTTTAAAATAGTAAATTAGCACATTAGATAATCTAGCTAAACTTTATAATAATGAAACCCGTGGATCCGATGGACCTGGCACCAGAGCGTCACCGAAGCTTCTCCACGAGCCAGACCGACTCTCCAGAAACGTTTGTGTCCAGAGCAGACGGTTAGTCCAAAGGACCTTAAAGGTTTAAAAACAAGAACAAAATTATAAAAATGATCATAGAACATGTAACTAAAATACAAAGAAAACACATAAAACAATTATAATTTAAACATATTGCTACACCTGTGCCGTGATTACTTTTAAGTATAGTTGCAAGCTACACATTTGCATTCTTTTCCATTCCAAGATAAAATCATCTGCCGAAACTGGTTGAAATTAGAACTCTTTCTAAATTCTTCTGGAAGTGAGTTCCACAGTACAGGTGCAGCATATCTGAAGGAGTTCTTACCAAACTTACTGGTTCTAACACTTGGGATCTGTAAAATGTTTGAATAACGAAAATTATAACGATTTTCACGTTTTTGGAGAATATTTGTAAGAACTGGCGGTGCTAAATTATTCAAAATTTTAAACGTTTCAATGGCCATAGTTCTCATTCGTCTTATATGTAGAGTTGAAAGTTTTGCTTTGGTAAGAAGATCTTCATACGAGGTGAAAAAATCATTATAGACAAACCTAAGTCCTCTTTCTTGTAATTTCTCCATCTTTTTGGTATTGCTTTCAGTACAAAAATGCCAAGCCAAAGGTGGACAAGACAAATGTATGGAAAATTGTTAATCTGTTAAGTAAGCTGAGATTATGTCCGATTCGTCTCATAACATTCAATTGCTGTGCTGCCTTTTTGCATATATTACTTATGTGCTGGTCAAAACTTAAATTAAAATCAATATCTACTCCTAATAATTTGACAACTTCTTCGCATGTAATGTTCACAGACTCAAAACGAAAAACTGGAGATTTTTCAAAAGTTTTCTTACCAACAGCAATTGCTTGAAACTTACCGGGATTTGCCTGCATACAGTTAAAAGAAAACCAGTCTATAAGGATTTTTCCTTCTTGCTGTAAAAACTTAATGAGCTCACTAAAGTCTGGAGAATGGAATGATAAAGTATTGTCATCTGCATAATTATAAAGAGTACATGTTTTGATAAAATAAAATATATCATTGATAAAAACATTAAAAAGTAGAGGGCCTAAAATTGAACCTTGCGGGACGCCTTTATTGATATTTGCCCAGCTACTTACAACACTACCGATTTTGATTCGCTGTTTGCGGTCAGAAAGGTAAGATTTAAGTAATAGTACTGAGTTATCAGACAGGCCATAAGCTGATAGTTTGGAAAGAAGTATGTCATGGGGTAGACAATCGAATGCTTTCGACAAGTCCATAAGTATAGCTGCTACATATTCATTTGAATCAAGGGCAAATTTCCAGTCTTCTAGAAGTCGTAAAAGAGTAGTTTGACAACCGTGGCCTTTCCTAAACGCACACAAGAAATCATCAAAAATAGAGTCAAAGTAGCTGGTCAACTGTTCAGATAAAACTTTTTCATAAATTTTGGAAGGTATTGGGAGAATACTGACGGGCCTATAGTTTGATTTTAACATTGGGTCATTTTTCTTATGTAGTGGTGTAACCTGGGCTTGCTTAAGTTTACTAGGAAATGAATTTGCATTTATAGAAATATTTATTAAGTTTGTTAAAGGTTTAACCAATGACGGCTTGCCCAATTTTAATAGTTTTACGGATATTTTGTCTGCGCCTGTTGCTTTTTTAGGATTAAATTTATCAATTATTTTTGAGACAGTATTTTCGTCTGTTAACTTAAACTCAAAAGCATCTTTTTGTAGGTTGAGTTCTTCAATTTTCGTTAAACTAGGGTGATTTTGGGGATTAAAGGTGTAATCTTTGCCAATGTCTTCTGCTACATTAACAAAATATGTATTAAAAATTTCAGCCACTTCTGAGTCATCCGATATTGCTTTGTTTTCTTCAGTTAAAATTATCTTTGATTGACCTTGATTAGAACGTTTAGATAGATAAGGCTTAATTGTAGACCAAAAATTTGCAGATTTGCAGCCACCAATACATCGTTCTTGAAAATATGTATTAATAGATTGTTTTTTAAGTTTGTTGACAAGATTTCTACTTTTCCTATAGCTTTCCCAAGTTTTACTATTCTTACATTTAAGGTATCTATTATGTAGTCTCTTCTTATCATAAATTGCTTTTCTTAATTTTCTATTCATATATGGTAACTGTTTTTCTCTTACATATGCATATTTAATTGGAGCATGTTTGTCAAAAATGGAGACTATATCGGACTCAAAATTCTCATAAATATTATCAATGCTAGTATTTTCACTGTCATCTTCATTGTTAAGTAAATCAATATTTTGCAGATCATTGTTAAGAGCATGTACATCAAGGGTTCTAAAGCTTCTGTATTGAATTTTCTGTTTCTCAAGTTTTGGAATATTAATGTTTATCAAAGTACCTATCATATTGTGACAGTCACTTACCCCAGTAGGAAAATTTTGGGGCCTGATACAATTTGTTTTAGCATTTGTCAAGATAACATCAAGCAATGAAGGTGTACAATTTTTCTTAAAACAAGTTGGTTTCTCAATAAGATTTGATAAATCAAAAAGTTCCATAACACTACATAGTGGTTTGCTTTTGGTTTCAGATAACATATCATAATTTAGGTCACCTAACACTAAAAATCTATCATATTTAGAGCTACATTTGTCCAATGTATTTGTCATTTCCCTACAAAATTCAGAGTCGTTCATACTAGGCGGGCGATAGACACATAATATAGACCATTTAAGTTTGCTAAGAGTTACTTCATATGTTATGTTCTCTAAGCGATCGGATTCTAAGTCCTTCATTCTTCGCGCTGGGATATCTGATCGAATGAAAGCAGCAACGCCGCCGCCGCGAATATCTCGGTCACGTCTCTCCAATTTATAACCTTGCACGTCAAAGATACTGTCACGAAAAGACGAGATTTATTTGTTTGTTCTTGATGATTCATTGACTAGTAAGTGATTCACCACGAGGACCGAAGAACTAACTTAATGTTATGAACCACTGCAGAAGATGAGGGTAAGGTTATGGCCATGTAAAACCGGTTTAAGCCCGCCAGTAACTTAGGATCAAACCTTAATTTTTATTTGCTATTACTGCAGCTGGTGTTGTGCCGTGTGGCGGCCCTAAAAAGTCTCCCCGTACATCATCCATAGTGCAGATTATATTTTATTTAGGTCCTTTGAGATCAGTAAAGATATTCAGAGTGTTCAAAACACTCACGTTTAGAAACATAATTCTAAGCAATGTTTAAACTATTTGACCCCGTTTAGGAATGTGTCTATGATTTAGACTTCTCGTGTAAAGTTTCTAAATTACAGTACAATATTCTGGCTTTCGGAGCCGGTTTATATAGGGCTACTGATGAGGGTTCATTACCCGAAATTGCGCAATATAGTCCATACTATCTCCCTTTGAATGCTTTTACTGCTTCCAAAGGATCAAACCTTAATTTTTATTTGTGTGACTGATCGTTCCAAGGCGATACTTCTGTGGTTGTTCTTTTTGTTTTATGTCTTGGTGTTTAAATGTTTTGTGCTGTTGGCGCCTTATGTATGTTTTCATATTTTAGTTAAGTTTTTTTCCCACCTCGGTTTTTGGAGTTGGAATCTTTTTCTGATTGCGCCTTTTCCTGATCTTTGCCTACTTGTATCCTCTTAGATTATGCTATACTTGATACGTACGAAAGCCAAGAAGGACCACTTTCAGAAAAAGAAAAAAAATATTATTTCGTTATAACGACTTAATTATCTCGTAATAACAAAATCTAAACGAGGCTTAAGTTGCCGAAACCGGGAATGGCTTATCCCCGTTCTCATTTATACGCTTACCGGTGTTTAAGATCTCACAGGATTGATATTTTTAGATATAATTATTCGGGAAACAGAAAGTTAAGTTTATCATTTATTGTTATGACTGTCGTTCTTCCATTTTGGTATTAAAATAATTTATATGTAATGATTTCAAATTGGAATTGCTCATGTTTACGTTTACTTCATGATGTTCTTAATCTTAAAGGATTGATAGTAGACCGATGGGGATTGCGATTTTCTAATTTGACCAGTCCTTTTTTATATACATGTTTACGTACATGTATTCAAATCATCTCTCCGGATAAACAATTATAGGTACAATAATGTCATTGACTCTTTCTATACGTTTGAGAATCGATTCTACATGACATTAAGCATATTTTCAAAATCATCACCGGATGTCATTTATTCAATTAAACATTCACAATTGCGTGATCCTCACAAACACGTCATAATTATGCGATCTGATCAAAGTCAGTCGACAAAGATCCGCGATAATGTTCTCTTGTCTACTCCTGCTTTGCATAACTTATAAAATAACACGACATTACTGATGACAGGGTTTAGAGCCATCTTCTAAACATTGTTTTATTTTGGCCACGTTTAGGCGTGTGTCTTTGATTTAGACTTCCTTGTGTAATTTTTTAAAATTGAAATTTACGTATCTGGCTATCGTCGCCAGTTTATATAGGGTACTGATGAGGTACAAGTAGGCAAAGATCAGGAAAAGGCGCAATCAGAAAAAGATTCCCACTCCAAAAACCGAGGTGGGAAAAAAAAAACTAACAATCAGGTACTTATACCATGAAACATATCGTAAGCCGAATGAGCAGCTATTTTCCCAATAGGTGGCCACTCAGTTACCTTAACTTAACTAAAAATATGAAAACATACATAAGGCGCCAACAGCACAAAAAAATTTTAAACACCAAGACATAAAACAAAAAGAACCACCACAGAAGTATCGACTTGGAACGATCAGTAACACAAAGTTACTGGCGGGCTTAAACCGGTTTTACATGGCCATAACCTCACCCTCAGCTTCTGCAGTGGTTCATAACATTTAGTTAGTTATTTGGTCCTCGTGGTGAATCTCTAACTAGTCAATGAATCATCAAGAACAAACAAATAAATCATGATAAACATCCTGATGAATCAAAAACCAGGACTCACAACTTCGGTTCAGTACCCGAAGTTGCGCAATATGATCCATACTACCTCCCTTTGAACTTTTTACCACTTCCAAAGGATCAAATTTTTATATTTTATTAATTAATGAATGGTAATTTGCTTTAAATATGCCTATGAATTCGTTCTAACTTCCTTAGACTTTCGACCAAAATCCGACGAACTGTCGACAAACTGTCACTTTGACAGAATGTTACATTCGATCAATTATTAAATTCGACCAAATGGTTTTCGACGAAACGTTATGAAAGCAAGAAATGCATTTTAGCAATCTTAAGGCTTGGTTTGAAATCATCCGCCTCAATGCATGTTTGGGCTTTATTTACTCATGACAAGTAGAATTATGCGTCATCATGCGGCACATTGATATTTTTATCTTCTGTCGGTCTTTCCTGTCTGTTTTTGTTTTTGTCCTATATGCACTGGACCTTCATGTGACGGGTAAGTGAAAATGACGCAAATAAGTGACAAAAATAATTACTTTGTTGGCATACATATACGTGAACTGTATTAATAAGATTGTCGACTTAATTATAAAGAAACCCTGCTTAACAGAGATGATATGATGAGGCGGTTCAAGGTATTAGGGCTTAGTGCAAATCGCCTTAATTAGTATAATTGTACAGACGTACTATATTAAAAATAATTCGAATAATTCGCTGATTTTTCAAAATCAGCTAACGAGGTTTCAATTAGTACGAAAACAACAACACCTATTTTGTCTATTTCAGAGAGAAGTCTAATTAAAGGGACACTTATTTGCTTCTAAAGCTGAGGTGGCCTGTTCTAATCACCTCTAATAAACAGTCCAGGACATCAAAGACGCATCTTATCGAAGTGATTTATCATTATAGGGACATCAGTCTCTACCTTGAAGAGGCCTCTTGAAAGGAAATTTAATATAATTGAGTAGTGTTCAATATGTAACTTAGAACATGTTTTATTTTCTACTATTCTTATATTTTCTTCTGAATAATCTCATGTTTCAGTTGCTTTTCTTTTTTGTGCATACCAAATTATTTTATTGAATTTAAAGAGGAAAAACCTACACCCATGTGAAAAAAACTCTATGCATTTATATTTTCTGTTAAAGCAAATAAGAAGACTTCACAATATGAGCTGAGCCAAAATAAAATATTATGGAAATGTTTTATCGTGATACTGATACTGATACCCCTTGGTTTATGGAGTGGGAATTTCTTTCTGATTGCGACATGTCCTGACAATTGCCTATTTGTACTTTTGTGTACCTTTGTTTCATTAATTTGTTCACTGCTCTTAAAGGATCTCATTTTTGATTTCATTTCTTATTACTGCAGTTGCTGTTATGTTGTGTGGCGACCCTTAAACGTCTACACAATCTATAATGCAGATTATATAGTCCTTTTTACATCAGTGAAGATATTTAATTTGAAAAATCAGAAATTTGCTTTACAGTATCGATTCATTTTCTAACCAATGTTTAAAACTTTTTGCTGCTTTTGGATTATGCAATTATGGTTGGTACAACTAACTTGTTGAATAATGAAAAATATAAAAATATAAATAAATAACAGCAATTAGCTCCTTGATGCCAAATCTAAACGAGGCTTAGACAGCCGAAACCGGGTTATGACCCATCCCCGTTCACATGTGTTAGAGTCTCACTGTTTATTTTTATATATAATTCGGACAACAGAAGGTTAAGTTTATCATTTATTGTTATGACTGTTGTTCTTCCATTTTGGCATTAAAAGAATTTATATGTTATTACTTCAAACTGGAATTTGCTCAAGTTTACGTTAACTTCATGATGTTATTTATTTTAAAGGATTCATAGCAGACCGATGAAGATTAACCCACATTTGACGAATGGATTCTCCCATCATTATCATTTGGGTGAGTCCACTTTCATTTTTAGGGACATCAGGAGTGACTTTTTTAATTGTATTCAATTTTTCGATGAAAATTCTCTAAGCAAACAGAAAAGCCACAGATGGGACGCCACGTCCTACGGCGTCACATCTGTGGCTATTCTGTTTGCCTATGTCCCATAAAAGGGACGTCAGGCTTGATTAATGAGTTAAAACTTTCTAACTTTCTAATTTGATCAGTCATTTTATATATACGAAGGGCGTTCTAAAAGTTCGTGGAAAAGTGCCATCATATTCTTATTTTGTAAATCAGCTGGATTAAACTATTACAATTATATAGACACACATGATTTGTACTTATACAGCAAATTTTGCTGGTCTGTCATGATTACAATGTTAACAATGGTTGCTATGGAAACCGTACATCACGATTACCGGCCCACTTTTGTTCATTTTTGCAAAAAGTCGATGTTTAATGATGACGTTGCATTTGATAGTTTACCGTGCTTTTTTCACCAAACATTGTATGAGTAAAATTCAATATGTTTGCGTTGAGCGCATGACGTCATATAAGCGTGTGACGTCATTTTGGCGTAAAGCGGCCATATTGTTAAGTGGATATGCTCTTAATGCGAACGGAACAACGGTATACGATAAACTGTGTGTTTAGAACGGATTATAAAAGAAAGAAACACTGATAAGAGCAGAAAGCGCATATGGCAACAAAGAAATTAAGAAAACGACAGTCTACAAGAAGTATACATGTTTTCTACTCGACTAGAAAAAGGTACAAGTAGGCAAAGATCAGGAAAAGGCGCAATCAGAAAGAGATTCCCACTCCAAAAACCGAGGTGGGAAAAAACCAAACTGACAATCAGGCACTTATACCATGAAACATATCGTAAGCCGAATGAGCAGCTATTTTCCCAATAGGTGGCCACTCAGTTACCTTCTCTTAATTAAAAATATGAAAACATACATAAGGCGCCAACAGCACAAAAAAAAATTAAACACTAAGACATAAAACAAAAAGAACCACCACAGAAGTATCGCCTTGGAACGATCAGTAACACAAAGTTACTGGCGGGCTTAAAAAGGTACAAGTAGGCAAAGATCAGGAAAAGGCGCAATCAGAAAAAGATTCCCACTCCAAAAACCGAGGTGGGAAAAAACCAAACTAACAATCAGGTACTTATACCATGAAACATATCGTAAGCCGAACGAGCAGCTATTTTCCCAATAGGTGGCCACTCAGTTACCTTAACTTAACTAAAAATATGAAAACATACATAAGGCGCCAACAGCACAAAAACAATTTATACACCAAGACATAAAACAAAAAGAACCACCACAGAAGTATCGACTTGGAACGATCAGTAACACAAAGTTACTGGCGGGCTTAAACCGGTTTTACATGGCCATAACCTCACCCTCAGCTTCTGCAGTGGTTCATAACATTTAGTTAGTTATTTGGTCCTCGTGGTGAATCTCTAACTAGTCAATGAATCATCAAGAACAAACAAATAAATCATGATAAACATCCTGATGAATCAAAAACCAGGACACACAGACTGAGTAAGCTGCCCGACGATGGAGATCCCTGGGCGCCGAATAACCTACTAACTCCGGAGCAAAAGAAAAACACCAGTTGGACCCCGGTGGGCCAAGCAACAGACAAGAAGCTCCGGCCCCAACCAACTAAAATGAATAGCTTTATGTCGGGGCCATCATAGAGTCTGACGCCCGACCCACCGGCGTGCAATTAAAGAAGGCAGCATAGTTATCAACCATGATTGGGTTAAAAACTAAGCATGCAGACTGTCGCATAACATTTAAGTTATAACCTATACGTCTGTAACGTGTTATGATTTTTCTGAACTGAAAAGAAAAATCATTAATTCCTTTAAGTTTCTTAAATTTGTAAACCAAGTCACCATAAAATTCAGGTTCCGAAAGGCCCTCACTTAAAAGCGTCTTTAACCCAACATTATATTTGGAAATCAATTCATAGTGTCTACGATAAAATTTAGAAAATGTTTTTCGAAGTTTATGATACCGATAGCCCTGTTGGAGAAGTTTTGCCGTTAAACATTTATTTCGAGCGTTGAAATCTGTAACATGATTGCAGACTCTAGCAAACCTAATAAGTTGCGAAATGTATACACCATAAGAAGCACGACGAGGAACGTCACCATCCAAAAAAGGAAAATTTACTATATCAAAATCAAAGTCATCGCGCTTATCATAAATTTTAGAAGAAACAAATCCATTTGCAACAGAAAGATGTAGATCTAAAAAGGGGGCTTCAGTATCTGTGATATTGGCTTTGTTCAACTGAAGTTCAGGTGGATAAATTTGATTGACCATACCTTCAAAATAAGGGTTGTCAATGTTCAAAAGGTCATCGAGGTACCTAGATGTGGAATTAAAAGCCTCGATAACATCAGCTTGATTATCATGGTTAAGAGAATCCATGAAATCTCTTTCGTAGCAGTATAAAAATAAATCAGCTACGAGAGGTGCGCAATTTGTACCCATCGGAATTCCAACAATTTGTCTGTATAACTTGGTCCCAAATCTAATATAAATATTATCAAGGAGATAGGATAAGGCATCGCATACATTCTGACATGACCAAAGTGTATACCGACTTTGGTCAGAGGAAGTGAAAAAAGCCTTTCTGTCGTTACATGCCAAATAAAGTGAACCATAGTTTTTTAATGCCCTTTTGAAGGTCCACTCTATCAAATCCAGAAGTTTTTCTTTTATTAGATTATGTGGTAATGTTGTATACAGAGTAGAAAAATCATATGTGGACAAGCTTGTCGCACGGAACCCTCTACACTTCAATTTACTGAGCACCTCACCAGAATTTTTAATTGACCAAAACCAATTTTTATTTGAAGTTTCATACACTGTCTCACAGTATCTTATAACATGAGATTTGATAGCAGTAAGACAGGAAGTTAATAATTTAGAAAGTTCAGTGGTAGTACAAGAGCTAGAATTTGCAATAAATCTAGCTTTGTATGGTCTTTTGTGAAGCTTAGGTAACCAATACATCGTAGGAAGTTTGTCTTGGCCTTCATTGACACAAACAGAAAACTTAACAGGTAAATCGTTTAAGTGGGCATTAACTACAGACACCTCATCAGTATCTGTCTCCAAATAAGCCCTGGTACCATCAAGCTCCTGTTTTAAGGTGTTAACGTAGTGAAGCCTACAAACGACAACAACATTGTTTGCGGCTTTATCTGCCGGAACCAAGACATACTTTCTATGAAATTCTTGGATACCCTGCTTCAAATGCCTAAATGACGATTTGGGTTTAGGAGGTAAAAGATTAGTATTTTGTGAATAAAACTTAATACGTTTATCCACGATAGTGAAGATACTTCTTTTCCATTCTTTAAGAGCATTATCCTCAACACCTTCTCGTTTACACCATCGATTACCGAAATCATTTAATGCAGATGAAATCTCCTCTCTACATTTGTCGAAATTAATGTAGGAAGGGAATCTATATTTCGGACCTTTAGAAACAATTTTGCGAATTCTAGAATCCGAAATTATTTTTAAATTTCCAGTAACAATATGTCCAGCGGGTTGATAAACATATTTTGAATCTTTACAATCTCAAGACTTAGGAGTATTAGCATGGATATCAAGATCAGAAACAAGTTTATTGAAATTAAAAATTGTATTTCTGATTGGTTTGTTATATTTGTAACAAATAATAGGAGGTTCTGAATTTTGGAAGTAGGTAGGTATAGACTGTATCACTGATTTATCCTGGAATATGCTTGGTAAATCAATAAAGTCAATTCCTTTATTGATGAAAGGAATTTTAATAAAACTTCTAATGTGATTAGATTCGGAATCGATAAATGGACGAAGAGCATGCTGAGTATAACATCTTGTTAACAGTGCAGCGTCATACATTTGATGATTTCTATCGTAAAATCTATTAGCCTCTGTGTCCAAGGAACCGGTTTTACAGGATCCTAACCTCACCGTCAGCTTCTGCAGTGGTTCATAACATTTAGAAAGTTCTTCGGTCCTCGTTGTGAATCTCTAACTAGTCAATGAATCATCAAGAACAAACAAATAAATCATGATAAACATACTGATGAATCAAAAACAAGGACTCACAGACTGAGTAAGCTGTCCGACGATGGAGATCCCTGGGCGCCGAATAACCTACTAACTCCGGAGCAAAAGAAAAACACCAGTTGGACCCCGGTGCGCCAAGCAACAGACGCTCCGGCCCCAACCAACTAAAATGAGTAGCTTTAAGTCGGGGCCATCATAGAGTCTGACGCCCGACCCACCGGCGTGCAATTAAAGAAGGCAGCATAGTTATAAACCATGATTGGGTTAAAAACTAAGCATGCAGACTGTCGCATAACATTCAAGTTATAACCTATACGTCTGTAACGTGTTATGATTTTACTGAACTGAAAAGAAAAATCATTAATTCCTATAAGTTTCTTAAATTTATAAACTAAGTCACCATAAAATTCAGGTTCCGAAAGGCCCTCACTTAAAAGCGTCTTTAACCCAACAGTATATTTGGAAATCAATTCATAGTGCCTACGATAAAATTTAGAAAAGGTTTTTCGAAGTTTATGATACCGATAGCCCTGTTGGAGAAGTTTTGCCGTTAAACATTTATTTCGAGCGTTGAAGTCAGTAACATGATTGCAGACTCTAGCAAACCTAATAAGTTGCGAAATGTAAACACATAAGAAGCACGACGAGGAACGTCACCATCCAAAAAAGGAAAATTTACTATATCAAAATCAAAGTCATCGCGCTTATCATAAATTTTAGAAGAAACAAATCCATTTGCAACAGAAAGATGTAGATCTAAAAAGGGGGCTTCAGTATCTGAGATATTGGCTTTGTTCAACTGAAGTTCAGGTGGATAAATTTGATTGACCATATCTTCAAAATAAGGGTTGTCAATGTTCAAAAGGTCATCGAGGTACCTAGATGTGGAATTAAAAGCCTCGATAACATCAGCTTGATTATCATGGTTAAGAGAATCCATGAAATCTCTTTCGTAGCAGTATAAAAATAAATCAGCTACGAGAGGTGCGCAATTTATACCCATCGGAATTCCAACAATTTGTCTGTATAACTTGGTCCCAAATCTAATATAAATATTATCAAGGAGATAGGACAAGGCGTCGCACACATTCTGACATGACCAAAGTGTATACCGACTTTGGTCAGAGGAAGGGAAAAAAGCCTTTCTGTCATTACATGCCAAATAAAGTGAACCATAGTTTTTAATGCCCTTTTGAAGGTCCACTCTATCAAATCCAGGACAGCTAAAACACAATCAGGGTGGACATTTCACAAAATACATGTTATACGCCAGTATTTTGCCCTGATGCACTCCTAGAATGATGTTATTGTCATAGCTCAATAGGAAACTTCTCAAGCTTTCCAGTGATATATAATATTGTGTGGGTTATTAGTAGCGGAACAGTTTACTGCCTAGTCAAAAGGCTAAAATTTGGCCATGTTTGAGTGTTATAAAGTTTCACTTCAAAATTTCTATTATTTTACAAGACTCCAGCTATCATAATTTCATCTTTAGCCAATAAGTTTATGTCAGAAATTCAAAAGGAATACCTTAACTCTTATCTGAGGTGATTAATACATTGGTACATGCCTTTGCTTTAATTCCTAAGAGCTTTTCTTAAAAGTAGCCCTTTGTTATACATTTTGGCTTTTTTAATATCCCCAAATCAGGGGCTTCCAAACTTGATAAACTGCAAAATATATAATCACAAATGCCATATTAAGTATAAGATACTTTTTGAATTTCGATGGAAAAGCCCTAATTGAATAGAAAGTGATTATGGAATCTGCCAGATGCAATTTTGTAACATCATGTAAAATGTCGTGTCCATAGCCCCCAATTTTCAAGCCCCTGTTAAAGTATGTTATCAATGCTTTATATAAAAATGATCTTCACTTTCCGTTGCGGGTCGAGGGATTTAACGTTTTATAAGAAAAATTTTGTGGCTAGCTAAATGGTTTTATCAGATATCGCGGTAACTATGCTGTCCGTAGCCCTGTTGTGTCCGTAGCCCCCCATTTTTGTTGTTTGCTTAAAATGATCATTTTAAGCTTATCTCATTTTGTTTGGGTTTTAAACAAACAAGAACACCATTAAAAGTCATAAATGTACCAGTAGATATGAATATTACAATTTAATACTTATGACAAAACTGTATTAAAACAGATAGGGCTACGGACACGACGCATTTTCATATTTGTCCATATGTTGAAAATTTTCAAAGATTTTTCAGATTAAATCTGTTATCTAACACCAAAAAGTGCCCTAAAAGTAAAAATTATCAATACAAGATAAACTGCATTAGCCAAAATGCATGTTATATTTTCAAATATTTAGGCCCGTAGGCCCTAAAGGCATAGGTATGGTGAAATTTTTGAAAGCCTGAAAACAAAATGAAAATTTCTGCATTTTCGCACCTACAAGATGTCTCTGAAAACAAAAATGCCATCTAAATATGCCCCACTGAAAATTCATTTTTTGACAAAAGTGAAACCCAAATGTCCACCCTGATTGTGTTTTAGCCGAGAAGTTTTTCTTTTATTAGATTATGTGGTAATGTTGTATACAGAGTAGAAAAATCATACGTGGACAAGCTTGTCGCACGGAACCCTCTCTACGAATAAAAAAGCGTCCATGTCGACTGGCGCAGCGCATTGTCAAATAACGTCATACTGTCGAAAATGATCGTCGTGATAGAAAAGAGTAGAATTCGTGAAATACAAAACATATGGAATTGTAGTTTCGGCACAATTTACCGCATTTTACACACAGAACTGACAATTAGACGCCCGTATGCCAGGTAGATTCCAAAAGAGCAAGCCAACATCGGCATGAATGCGTAAAGCATGACGTTGTTATGACGTTGGGCTGGTTTTACTGTTTTTACCTTCGAAACACGTGATTTAATGCCTAATTTTCATCCGATTTTATTCAAAAAAGGTACAAGTAGGCAAAGATCAGGAAAAGGCGCAATCAAAAAAGTTTGTGTATATTTTAACTATATGTTAATTTACAATATGCACAAAGAACGTAAATTTCTCACGACAATTACAAATTTGGTAGCACTTTTCCTCGAGCTTTTTGACCCCCCCTCGTACATGTTTACGTACATGTATTCAAATCCTCTCTACGAATAAACAATTATAGGTACAATAATGTCAATGACTATTTCTATCCGTTTGAGGATTGATTCAATCTGACATTAAGCATTTAAAAACATCACCGGACGTCATTTATGATTTAACATTCACAATGCCGTAATCCTTACAAACGCGTCATATACGGTCTGATCAAAGGCAATCCATAAAGATCCGCGGTAACGTTCTCTAGTCTACTACATGTACTACGACATTAGTGATGACAGGGTTTTCATACAAGAACATCTTGCTTAAGTATTTAAACACTTCGAAAATTGTGAATATATGACGCTTTAAGCCCGCCAGTAATTTTATATTACTGATCGTTCCAAGGCGATACTTCTATTGTGGTTCTTATTGTTTTATGTATTTGTGTTTAATATTTTGTGCTGTTGGCGCCTTATGTATGTTATCATATTTTAGTTAATTTAGGTAACTGAGTGGCCACCTATTGTGAAATATCTGCTCATTCGGCTTACTAAATGTATTCATGGTCTTAGTACCTTATTGTTAGTTTGGGTTTTTCCCGCCTCGGTTTTTGGAGTGGGAATCTTTTTCTGATTGCGCCTTTTCCTGATCGTTGCCTACTTGTACCTTTTTAATGAATGATAATTTGGTTTGAATATGAATTTGACAGAATGTTACATTTGATCAATTGTTCAATTCGACCTAATGGGTTTCGACGAAACGTCATGAAAGCAAAGAATGTTGTCTAGCGATCTTAAGTTTGAAACTATCCGCATCTATGCATGTTTGGGCTTTATTTACTAATTTAAAAGTAGAATCATGCGTCATCATGCGTCAATGTGGCATGGCCTTTCCTGTTTTTTGTTCGTGTCCTATATGCACTGGAACTTCATGTGACGCGTGAGTGAAAATGACCTAAATGAGCCACAAAATATTTACTTTGTTGGCATACATATACATGTACTGTATAATGTCAATATGATTAATAAGCTTGTCGATTAAATTATAAAGAAACCCTGATTAGGGAGGATGATATGATGAGGCGGTTCAAGGTGTTAGTGCTTAGTGCAAATCGCCTTAGTTAGTATAATTCTACAGTTTTATATTAAGCATACCATAATAAGCATGATTCAAATAATGCTCGCTCATTTTTCAAAATCAACGAGGTTTCAATTAGACGAAAACAAGAACACCTATTTTGTCTATTTCAGAGAAAAGACTAATTAAAGGATACTATTTTACTTCTATAGCTGAGGTGGGCTGTTCTCAAAAGGAACAAGTAGGCAACGATCAGGAAAAGGCACAAAGTCGGGAAAAACTAAATTAACAATCAGGTACTTATACCATGAAAACATATCATAAGCCAAATGAAAATAAAAATAATTGTTAGATCCTTTAGAAGCAGTAAAAATACAAAGCTAGAAGATGGGCCATATTGTACAATTTCGGGTAATGAACCTTCATCAATGACCCTTTGTAAAACTGGCAGCGAAAGCCAGCTATTTTCCCAATAGGTGGCCACTCAGTTACCTAAACTTAACTAAAAATATGA
Organism: Rugalucina vietnamica; assembly: GCA_964017185.1. Taxonomy (NCBI): domain Eukaryota; kingdom Metazoa; phylum Mollusca; class Bivalvia; order Lucinida; family Lucinidae; genus Rugalucina; species Rugalucina vietnamica. Next base: position 9,069,434 of record OZ024878.1, read on the forward strand.
TAACATATATAAGGCGCCAACAGCACATTTAAAAAAAAAAACATCAGGAAAAAAATTAAAAAGAAAAAATGAAATAATAATCATCCCTAATGAACAGCCCATGACATCAAAGCCTTATCTTATCTAAGTGATTATGGGGACATTAGTCTCTACCTTGAAGGGGCATTGTGAAGGGAAATTAATAAAGAAGTGTTAAATATGTAAATTTAGAACATGTTTTATTTTTATTTTCTACTTTTCTAATATTTTCTTCCGAATAATCTCACTTTTCAGTTTTTGCATTTCAAATGATTTTATTGAATTAAAGAGAAAAAAACCTAAACTCATGTATAAAATGCTCTACGCAGTTATATTTATTTATATTTTATTTTATTATTTGCAGGTATACTTTTCTAAAGGAAAAGAACACTTCCCTGTTATAAGCTGAGTCAAAAAAAAAAAAAAAAAAAAAAAAAAAAAAAACATTGTAAAAATGTTTTATCTTGATACTGAAAAGAAGAAGAAAAAAACTAATATTAACAATTTCATTTTCAAAATAAAACATTTTTCTGACTTTAATGTCATGCAGAAACAGTAAGTCAGGCTGCTGCAAACAAGGGAAAGAGGAACCAGAATGTAATTATAGGTCGAGGATGGTAACCTGATGTACGCCCTTTTCTGAATCCGGTACAAACGGTGTTGCTATTGACACAAATGCTGAAAGCACAGAATTTGATTGATTGCTAAATCGTGTCGATCGGCGATCTGCACAATGATTACAAACTTTACTAGATTCATTGACTAGTTAGAGATTCACCACGAGGACCGAATAACTAACTAAATGTTATGAACCACTGCAGAAGCTGAGGGTGAGGTTATGGCCATGTAAAACCGGTTTAAGCCCGCCAGTAACTTTGTGTTACTGATCGTTCCAAGTCGATACTTCTGTGGTGGTTCTTTTTGTTTTATGTCTTGGTGTTTTTTTTTTTTTAAAAAAAATTGTGCTGTTGGCGCCTTATGTATGTTTTCATATTTTTAGTTAAGTTAAGGTAACTGAGTGGCCACCTATTGGGAAAATAGCTGCTCATTCGGCTTACGATATGTTTCATGGTATAAGTACCTGACTGTTAGTTTGGTTTTTTTCCCACCTCGGTTTTTGGAGTGGGAATCTTTTTCTGATTGCGCCTTTTCCTGATCTTTGCCTACTTGTACCTTTTTACATTTCGTGAACTTAAAAACCGGATTTTCATAAATATGGAACACATAGAAAATCGAGCATAACAAATAGAATGAAAATGAAATAAATGAGAACGAGAAAACAAATGTAAACGTGAATTTGTAATGTGGCCTTCATTAGCAGGTACAGACAAAGACACTGTAAGGACAATCAATACATTACGAAAACTTGCCCATGCAATATACAGGTTTTTTTTTTTTTTTTTTTTTTTTTTTTTTTTTTCATTTGTAAAATCTAAAATTTCGACAGAAACATCTTGATAGTTTTTTTTTGTTATTTTTGCTCGCTAAGGCGGTTCTAACGAGTACACACAATCTTTGTTTTTGAGCATAAATAAGAAAAATAGGTAGACCCCTGCATGCCCCAGTTTTGCTATATAAATGTGGGGTTCAAGGGGGTATACATTTCACGGACATGCTTTCCTGATGCATCTGAGATCATCTGACAAATAAACAATCACTTACAATGCATGCGCAGTGTATAAATTGAAACACTTAATTAATTAGATTATATTTTTTCAGCCCTTTGAGATCAGCGAGGGTGTTCTGAGAAATCAGAAAATTATTATCGGTTTAGATTCATTTTCTAACCAACGTTTCAATATATTTGGGCCCATTTGGATTTTATTAGTCTTTTTATCGACTACTCTGTTGAAAGACAAAATGACAGTATTTTCCTTTGGCTTCATGTTGCCAAATCTATAGGGTCACTGAAGAGGCTTAAGTAGCCGAATCCGCGGTATGGAGCATCCCCTTTCTCATTAATATGTTCACTGCTCTTAAAGGATCTTAGTTTTACTTTTATTTTCTACATGTATTACTGCAGCTGGCGTTGTGTCGTGTGGCGGCCCTTAAAAGGCTCCCCGTACATCATCCATAGTGCAGATTATATTTCCCTTTTGACCCTTTGAGATAAGCGAGGGTGTTCTGAGAAACCAGCAAATTACTATCGGTTTAGATAAATGTTCTAACCAACGTTTTAATATATTTGACCCCATTTGGATCGTATTAGTCTTTTTATCGACTACGCTGTTGAAAGATGCAAAATGACCGTATCTCTTTGGCTCCATGTTGCCAAATCTAAAGGGTCACTGAAAAGGCTTTAGTAGCCGAAACTGCGGTATGGCCCATCCCCAAGTGTTGTGAATCACGGGATATTAGGACCCTGTAAAACCGGTTTATGTCTCCCAGTAGTTTTATATAACTGATCGTTCCAATCTGATACTTCTGATGTGGTTCTATTTGTTTTATGTTTTGGATAAAATAAAACTGAGATCCTTTAAGAGCAGTAAACATATTAATGAGAAAGGAGATGGTCCATACAGCGATTTGTGCTGTTTGAACCTTATGTACCTTTTCATAGTTTAAGGTAAGTTCGGGTAACTGAGTGGCCGCATAATGGGAAATAGCTGCTCTCTTGGCTTACAATATGTTCCCTAAGTATAAGAAGGTACAAGTAGGCAATGATCAGAACGAACAAACCGACGGGTGGGGAAAATTGTCAATTTGTTTTTTCCAGCCTCGGTTTTTTGGAGTGGGATTTTTTTTCTTTCTGATTGCGCCTTTTGCTGATCATTACCTACTTGTACCTTTTTTAAGTAACCGAAACCGCGATATGACATCCGCTTTCTCATTAATATGTTCACTGCTCTTAAAGGATCCCAGTTTTGTTTTTATTATCACTGCGGCTGTTGTTGGATCCTGTGGTGGCCCTAAAACAATTGGCTCCATTTTGGACAATGCTGTGGTTGAAAATACTTTCTTGTTGAATTATAAATAGATACAGTAATTCGCTTTGGCTAAATGTTACCAAATCTAAAGGGTTGCTGACGAGGCTTGAGTAGCCGAAACCGCGGTATGGTCCATCACCGTGATCACTGCCTACTTGCCTACATCTTTCTATCGCAAATGGATTTGTTTCGTCTAAGATTTATGATAAACGCGATGACTTTGATTTTGATATAGTAAACTTTTCGTTTTTGGATGGTGACATTCCTCGACGCGCTTCGTATGGTGTATACATTTCACAGCTTATTAGGTTTGATAGAGTCTGCAATCGTGTAGCGGATTTCAACACGCGAAATAAATGTTTGACAGCCAAACTACTCCAGCAGGGCTATCGGTATCATAAACTTCGAAAAAGATTTTCTAAATTTTATCGCAGCTTACTGAGTCTGTTGAGTCCTCAATTTTGATTCATCAAGTAAAGGTGGTTATCATGATTTATTCGTTTGTCCTTGATGATTCATTGACTAGTTAGAGATTCACCACGAGGACCGAACAACTAACTAAATGTTGTGAACCACAGCAGAAGATGATGGTGAGGTTAGGCGCCTGTAAAACCGGTTTAAGCCCCCTAGTAATTTTATATTAATGATCGTTCCAAGGCCATACTTTTGTTGTGGTTTTAATTGTTTTGTGTTTTGGAGTCGAATTTTTGTGCTGTTTGAGCCTGATGTACGTTTTCGTCTTTTTAGTTCATTTCTGGTAACTGAGTGGTCGTCTATTGGGGAATAGCTGCTCACTTGGCTTACGACATGTTTTCATTGTATAAGTACTTAAGTGTCATTTTAGTTTTTTCTCACCCCTCGGTTTATAGAGTGGGAATTTCTTTCTGATTGCGACATTTCCTGATCATTGCCTATTTGTACTTTTTTGTACCTTTTTTTCATTAATTTGTTCACTGCTCTTAAGGAATCTCATTTTTTTTAATTCATTTGTTATTACTGTAGTTGCTGTTATGTTGTGTGGCGACCCTTAAACGTCTACACCATCTATAATGCAGATTATATAGTCCTTACTAAATGTTATGAACCGCTGCAGAAGCTGAGGGTGAGGTTAGGATCCTGTAAAACCGGTTTAAGCCCGCCAGGTACTTTGTGTTACTGATCGTTCCAAGGCAATACTTCTGTGGTGGTTCTTTTTGTTTTTATGTCTTGGTGTCTTGGTGTTTAAAATGTTTTTGTGCTGTTGGCGCCTTATGTATGTTTTCATATTTTTAATTAAGTTAAGGTAACTGAGTGGCCACCTATTGGGAAAATAGCTGCTCATTCGGCTTATGATATGTTTCATGGTATAAGTGCCTGATTGTTAGTTTGGTTTTTTCCCACCTCGGTTTTTGGAGTGGGAATCTCTTTCTGATTGGGCCTTTTCCTGATCTTTGCCTACTTGTACCTTTTTACATCAGTGAAGATATTTTGAAAAATCAGAAATTTGCTTTACAGTTTCGATTCATTTTCTAACCAATGTTTAAAACTTTTGGCTGCTTTTGGATTATGCTAATATGGTTGGTACAACTAACTTGTTGAATAATGAAAAGTATAAAAATATAAATAAATAACATAAATTAGCTCCTTGAAGCCAAATTTTAACGAGGCTTAGACAGCCGAAACCGGGTTATGGCCCATCCCCGTTCTCATGTGTTAGAGTCTCACTGTTTATTTTTAGATATAATTCGGTCAAGAGAAGGTTAAGTGTATCATTTATTGTTATGACTGTCGTTCTTCCATTTGGGCATTAAAAGAATTTATATGTAATTACTTCAAACTGGAATTGCTCATGTTTACGTTTACTTCATGATTTTCTTAATCTTACATGATTGATAGTAGACCGATGGGGATTGCGATTTTCTAATTTGGCCAGTCCTTTTATATATACATGTTTACGTACATGTACTCAAATCATCTCTACGGATAAACAATTATAGGTACAATAATGTCAATGACTCTTTCAATCCCTTTGAGGATTGATTCTACATGACATTAAGCATATTTTTCAAAAGGTACAAGTAGGCAAAGATCAGGAAAAGGCGCAATCAGAAAAAGACTCCCACTCCAAAAACCGAGGTGGGAAAAACCAAACTAACAATCAGGTACTTATACCATGAAAACATCTCGTAAGCCGAATGAGCAGCTATTTTCACAATAGGTGGCCATTCAGTTACCTTAACTTAACTTAAAATATGAAAACATACATAAGGCGCCAACAGCACAAAAATATTTTAAACACCAAGACATAAAACAAAAAAGAACCACCACAGAAGTATTGACCCGGAACGACCAGCAACACAAAGCTACTGGCGAAGCTGAGGGTGAGGTTGGGCGCCTGTAAAACCGGTTTAAGCCCACCAGTAACTTTGTGTTACTGATCGTTCCAAGGCGATACTTCTGTGGTTGTTCTTTTTGTTTTATGTCTTGGTGTTTAAATTTTTTGTGCTGTTGGCGCCTTATGTGTGTTTTCATAGTTTTAGTTAAGTTAAGGTAACTGAGTGGCCACCTATTGGAAAAATAGCTGCTCATTCGGCTTACGATATGTTTCATGATATAAGTACCTGATTGTTAGTTTGGTTTTTTCCCACCTCGGTTTTTGGAGTGGGAATCTTTTTCTGATTGCGCCTTTTCCTGATCTTTGCCTACTTGTACCTTTGTAAATCGATTTTACATGACCATGACCTCACCCTCAGCTACTGCAGTGGTTCATAACATTTAGTTAGTTCTTCGGCTCTAACTAGTCAATGAATCATCAAGAACAAACAAAAAAATCATGATAAACATCCTGATGAATCAAAAACCAGGACTCACAGATTGAGTAAGCTGCTCGACGATGGAGATCCCTGGACGCCGAATAACTGACTAACTGCGGAGCAAAAGAAAAATATCAGTTGGACCCCGGTGGGCCAAGCAATCATCACCACCGGGACGTCATTTATTCAGTACAGTTGAACATTCATAATTGCGTAATCCTTACAAGGTCATCCTAGGCTCATCATTTGATCAATCTATGATAGGCTGGAGTTCCAAATGCTACATACCAAGTTTTGTGTAAATCGGTCTGCCAGTTCTGGAGAAGAAGATTCTGAGTGGCTTTTACCATATATGGGCGTGGCGGCCATCTTGGTCATGCTCCACATAAACTTTCATTTTGATTGGCCAAACGGTTCTAGAGAAGAATATCTTTGAAAAGTGTTTATGGATGACAGATCCGCCAAGGCCAAGAGATGACCTTGACCTAAATTAATCTTATACCTTCATTTAGTTCATTAGTTGTTTTCATCTACCACTTTTGAGGTCTCAGACTGCAATAGTTTCAAAAAATCCATAGTTTTCACTTTTTCACATGTAAGACTATGTTTCCAAAATTGACCTTGCCGTAAAATAGATCAAGGTCATCCTAGGCTCATCATTTGCGCAAACTATGATGGGCTAGAGACCCCGATGTTACATACCAAGTTTCGTGGAAATCGGCCCGCTGGTTCTGGAAAAGAAGTTTTTTTAGTGGTTTTTACTATATATGGGCGTGGCGGCCATCTTGGTCATGTGACCCGGATGTCGCGATCAAACTTTCGTTCCCCCTATCCATGGATGCTCCACATAAAATTTCAGTTTGATCGGCCAAGCGGTTTCAGAGAAGAAGATCTTTGAAATAGTGGACGGCGGACGGACGACGGACTGATTGGTATACTATAAGCTCACCTTATGAGCCTTCGGCTCAGGTGAGCTAATAACACGGCATTACTGATGACAGGGTTTTCATACAGGAATATCCTGCTGAAGTTTTTTGACACTACGAAAATAATGAAATGACGCTTTAAAGCCATTTAACGCTTTACAACGTTTAGAGCCATCTTCTAAACATTGTTTTTATTTTGTCTACATTTAGGCGTGTGACTTTGATTTAGACTTCATTGTGTATTTTGGAAATTAAAGTATACTTATCTGGCTATCGTCGCCAGTTTATATAGGGTCACTGATGAGGGTTCAGCACCCACAATTGCGCAATATGACCAATACTACATCCCTTTGAACATTTTACTACTTCCAAAGGATCATTTTTTATATTTTATAAATAGATGAATTATGGTGATTTGGTTTGAATATGAATTCGTTCTAACTTCCTTCGACTTTCGACCAAAATCCGACGAACTGTTGACAAACTGTCAGTTTGACAGAATGTTACATTCGATCAATTGTTAAATTCGACTAAATGGTTTTCGATGAAACGTTATGAAAGCATAGAATGCATTCTAGTAATCGTAAAGCTTAGTTTGAAATCATCCGCCCATATGCATGTTTGAGCTTTATTTACTCAAGTAGAATTATGCGTCATCATGCGGCAAACTGATATTTTATCTTCTGTCGGCATTTCCTGCCTGTTTTGTTTTTACCTATATTCACTGGAACTTCAGGTGACGCGTGAGTGAAAATGACGCAAATAAGCGACAAAAAATAATTACTTTGTTGGCATACATTTACGTGAACTTATGTCAATATGATTAATAAACTTGTCGACTTAGTTATAAATAATCCCTGATTAACAGAGATGATATGATGAGGCGGTTCAAGGTATTAGGACTTAGTGCAAATCGCCTTAGTTAGTATAATTCTACAGACGTACTATATAAAGCATAATTCGAACAATGCTCGCTTATTTTTCAAAATCAAAGAGGTTTCATCTGTTTATCATGATTAATTTGTTTGTTCTTGATGATTCATTGACTAGTTAGAGATTCACCACGAGGACCGAAGAACTTACTAAATGTTGTGAACTACTGCAGAAGCTGAGGGTGAGGTTAGGATCCTGTAAAACCGGTTTAAGCCCGCCAGTAACTTTGTGTTACTGATCGTTCCAAGGCGATACTTCTGTGGTGGTTCTTTTTGTTTTATGTCTTGGTGTTTAAATTTTTTTGTGCTGTTGGCGCGTTATGTGTGTTTTCATAATTTTAATTAAGTTAAGGTAACTGAGTGGCCACCTATTGGGAAAATAGCTGCTCATTTTATTTGCTATTACTGCAGCTGGTGTTGTACCGTGTGGCGGCCCTAAAAAGTCTCTCCGTACATCATTCATAGTGCAGGTTATATTTTCCTTTTGGTCCTTTGAGATCAGCGAAAATATTCTGAGAAATCAGAAATTTTTTATCGGTTAAGATTCATTTTCTTACCAATGCTTAATACATTTGGTCCCATTTAGATAAAACTAGTCTTTGTATCGACTACCCTGTTGAAAGTTGCAAAAATCCAGTAATTCTCTTTGGCTCCATGTTGCCAAATCTAAAGGGTCACTGACGAGACTTAAATAGTCGAAACCGCGGTATGGCCCATCACCTTTCTCATTAATGTGTTCACTGCTCTTAAAGGATCTCAGTTTTAATTTTTATTTGCTATTACTGCAGCTGGTGTTGTGCCGTGTGGCGGCCCTAAAAAGTCTCCCCGTACATCATTCATAGTGCAGGTTATATTTTCCTTTTGGTCCTTTGAGCTCAGCGAAAATATTCTGAGAAATCAGAAATTTTTTATCGGTTAAGATTCATTTTCTTACCAATGCTTAATACATTTGGTCCCATTTAGATTAAACTGGTCTTTGTATCGACTACCCTGTTGAAAGTTGCAAAAATCCAGTAATTCTCTTTGGCTCCATGTTGCCAAATCTAAAGGGTCACTGACGAGACTTAAATAGTCGAAACCGCGGTTAGGCCCATCAACTTCTCATTAATGTGTTCACTGCTCTTAAAGGATCTCAGTTTTAATTTTTATTTACGATATGTTTCATGGTATAAGTGCCTGATCGTTAGTTTGGTTTTTTCCCACCTGGGTTTTTGGAGTGGGAATCTCTTTCTGGTTGCGCCTTTTCCTGATCTTTGCCTACTTGTACCTTTTTTCAATTAGTACGAAAACAGCAACACCTAGTTTTCTATTTCAGAGAAAAGTCTCATTAAATGGACACTTATTTGCTTCAATAGCTGAGGTGGCCTGTTTACACAATCGTTCAACCCTTGCTACATCATTATAACGACTTGTCTCTATTTCTAATTCATGGTGGCCAGATCTTATTTGAGCTACTGCATGTCGAAATTTCCGTACCTTTAAAACATCAAGATATTATTTGTAACAAAAGCTATGTTTAAATTCTCTGTACAGTATTAACGTTCTATTGTCATTAACGTCCACTATCCAGTCCTGCGCAAACTGGTCTTTTGGTCTTGGAACAAAAGATGATATAAACTTGCATTCATTACTAACAGTTTGTGTATCCCATGTATATCCAAAACCGTTCCGTTTTAATAATGTCTTAATCTCGGTCACCCAGTTCTTCTTACCTAGCTCATCATAATATTTCAACATATTGTAACATGCTTTCACTAGCCTGCTATCTGGCATTTTTAAACTTCTGATCCAATATTTGATACAACGTTTCATTGTCTCGATGTAAAGTGGATATCTTCCACAATCACCAACTACAGCTGAATTGCACGACTTGGTTCCTGCGCACATAAACCTCTTACACGCATAGTAATGGACCTCTTCCAAAATATCATATTGCTTAAATCCCCATATTTCAGACCCATAAATCAACAATCCAGAACATCAAAGACGCATCTTAACGAAGTGATTATAGGAACATTGGACATTAGTCTCTACCTTGAAGAGGCCACTTGAAAAGATTTTTTTTAAGTTTAGTTTAACGTCCCTTTCAAGGTTATTTCAGCTCATATGTGACGGGCCAATCAGTAGGTGGGGCGAAAACGGGAGTACCCCGAGAAAAACCACCTGGCACACCCGCAAGCAGAACTTGACTTGTCTCACATGTGGCCAGTGCGGGGCTCGAACCTACACCAGACACAGTGGTGAGATGATCGAGTGATTAAGAGACAGCGCTCATAACCGCTCGGCCACGGGGGCCGCCGAAAGGAAATTTGATATATAATTGAGAAGTGTTCAATATGTAACTTAGAACATGTTTTATTTCCTACTATTCTAATATTTGCTTCTGAATAATTTCATTGTTCAGTTTCATTATGGAAACGTTTTGCAAAAACAGTCAGTCAGGCTGCTGCAAACAACGGGAAGTGGAACCTGAATGTAACTATAGGTCGAGCATGCTAAACTGATGTACGCCCTTCTCTGAATCCAGTACAAACGGTGTTCCTATTGACACAAATGCTGCAAGCACGAGATTTGATTGATTGCTAAATCGTGTCGATCGGCGATCTGCACAATGATTACTTTTAAAGCACTTAACGTGGATTGATATATTTACAAAGTCCATAACCCCCCCTAAACTTTGAACATGTTGTTCTCAGTCCTGGGATACAGATCATTCATGATATTACATCTCCTGAAAGGGCTATGAATGACAAACGTTATCCTAGTAATATAACCAGAATTTGTATTTGCATTTTCGTGCATGTTGGTAGTGAAATGCACTGTTAGTTTGAAAACTGCTTTTATTTTTCTTGCATTGTTTTACGCTTAAATAAGAAATATTGTGGGATGAGTGCTGGCACGGTAGTTAGTAAGTAGAAAAATTTATCAACTGCTATCATTTTTGTTCTGTTTGAAACAATTCTTACCGAAATATCTGCAGACAAAAAGCCCGTTTTTTGAGACTAATCAAGGTCAAATTAATGGGCTTATTTGTTATGTAAAAAGGCTATGGAAATATACTGTATATGTATGTTCTACCTGAATGAACAGACTACCTGTCCTATTTTAACAGGTATACACAGCGTGTACATACTATAATGCATATAAATATACTGTACAAAATAATTTTATCTATGTTTTATTTGAGACATGTCTCAGAGGACTTTAAATCCAACGTTACTTCAACACCACACAACAATTGTTTTTACCCTTATTAGATATATAAAAGATATTGTCAGAAGAACTTCCCTAATGTCTAAAACGTATGAAGACTGTTCAAAGTAAAAGTTGCTTAATTTATTTGGCATGGTATATTTAAGGTACAGGTATTTGCATAAGTGACGGACAATATTATTTAAAGTAATAAATCTGATAAAGATGATGCACCTGCTATTCATGCAAATCGTTTCTAAGCTAATTTTTCAGCTTGCAAATTAGTTGGAGAACATTATTTAGACCTTCACAAAGGTTTCTATCAATTAAAATCAAAAATTTATTTTAAAGGATTATTTATGGAAATTTATTAGAAAAATAGGTAATTTCACTAAAAACTTCTATTACAATGGCTTCCCTTTGGAAAACATTATCATTCATAAGAAAGTTTAAGGTTTAGGGATTATTCTGGTATGTAACATGCCACATTTTTTTAAAAAAATCTATGAAATATTTATGAGCAGAAAACACTATTATTATAGTAATAAGGAACCTTAAAAACCGGATTTTCATAAACTTGAAACACATAGAAAATCGAGCATAACAAGTAGAATGAAATAAATGAGAACGAGAAAACAAATGTAAACGTGGCCTTCAACAGCCGGTACAGACAAAGACACAGTAAGGACAATACATCACGAAAACTTGCCCATGCAATATACAGGCTTTTTTTTCATCTGTAAAATTGAAAATTTCGACAGAAACATCTTGATATTTTTCTTATTTTTTGCTCAAACATAGACTGTGGGTACAAGTTAGAACCGCCTCGCTAAGGCGGTTCTAACGAGTACCCACAATTTTTGTTTTTGAGCAAAAATAAGAAAAATAGGTAGACCCCTGCATGCCCCAGTTTTGCTATATAAATGTGGGGTTCAAGGGGGTATACATTTCACGGACATGTTTTCCTGATGCATCTGAGATCATCTGACAAATATACAATCACGTACAATGCATGCGCAGAGTATGAATTGAAACATTTAATTAATTAGATTATATTTTTTTTCGGCCCTTTGAGATCAGCGAGGGTGTTCTGAGAAATCAGAAAATTATTATCGGTTTATATTCATTTTCTAACCAACATTTTATTTGGCCCCATTTGGATTTTATTAGTCTTTTTATCGACTACGCTGTTGAAAGATGCAAAATGACAGTATTCCTCTTTGGCTCCATGTTGCCAAATCTATAGGATCACTGAAGAGGCTTAAGTAGCCGAATCCGCGGTATGGACCATCCCCTTTCTCATTAATATGTTCACTGCTCTTAAAGGATCTTAGTTTTACTTTTATTTCCTACATGTATTACTGCAGCTGGTGTTGTGTCGTGTAGCGGCCCTTAAAAGGCTCCCCGTACATCTTCCATAGTGCAGATTATATTTCCCTTTTGACCCTTTGAGATCAGCGAGGGTTGTCTGAGAAACCAGCAAATTACTCTCGGTTTAGATTCATTTCCTAACCAACGTTGAAATATATTTGGCACCATTTGGATTGTATTAGTCTTTTTATCGACTACGCTGTTGAATGATGCAAAATGACAGTATTTCTCTTTGGCTCCATGTTGCTTTAGTAGCCGAAACCGCGGTATGGCCCATCCTCAAGTGTTGTGAACGACTTCAGAAGGTGCGGGTGAGATTATGGCCTTGTAAAACCGGTTTATTTCTCCCAGTAGTTTTATTTTACTGATCGTCCCAATGTGATACTTCTGATGTGGTTCTGTTTGTTTTATGTTTTGGATGAAAAAAAAAAAAACTGAGATCTTTTAAGAGAAGTAAACATATTAATGAGAAAGGAGATGGGCCATACCGCGATTTGTGCTGTTTGGATCTATGTACCTTTTCATAGTTTAAGGTAAGTTCGGGTAACTGAGTGGCCGCATATTGGGAAATAGCTGCTCTCTCGGCTTACAATATGTTCTCTAAGTATAAGAAGGTACAAGTAGGCAATGATCAGAAAAACTAAACCGATGGGTGGGAAAAATTGTCAATTTGTTTTTTCCAGCCTCGGTTGTTTTTGAGTGGGATTTTTTTTTCTTTCTGATTGCGCCTTTTGCTGATCATTACCTACTTGTTCCTTTTTTAAGTAACCGAAACCGCGATATGACATCCCCTTTCTCATTAATATGTTCACTGCTCTTAAAGGATCTCAGTTTTGTTTTTATTATCACTGCGGCTGTTGTTGGGTCCTGTGGTGGCCCTAAAACATTTGGCTCCATTTTGGACAATGCTGTGGTGGAAAATACTATCTTGTTGAATTATAAACAGTTACAGTAATTCGCTTTGGCTCCATGTTACCAGATCTAAAGGGTCGCTGACGAGGGTATGGTCCATCACCGTGACCGTTGCCTACTTGCCTACATCTTTCTATCGTAAATGGATTTGTTTCGTCTTAGATTTATGATAAACGCGATGACTTTGACTTTGATATAGTAAACTTTCCGTTTTTGGATGGTGACGTTCCTCGCCGTGCTTCGTATGGTGCATACATTTCGCAGCTTATTAGGTTTGCTAGTGTCTGCAATCATGTAGCGGACTTCAACGCGCGAAATAAATGTTTAACAGCCAAACTTCTCCAGCAGGGCTATTGGTCTCATAAACTTCGAAAAACATTTTCTAAATTTTATCGCAGACACTATGAGTTGATTTCCAATAAGTTGATTTGTTATTTGATGTTGGGCTAAAGACACTTTTGCGTGAGGGCCTTTCGGAACCAGATTTCTATGGTGAATTGGTTTACAAATTTAAGAAGCTTAAAGGAAAGAATGATTTTTCATTTCTGTTCAGAAAAATCATAACTCGTTACAGACGTATAGGTTATAACTTGAATGTTATGTGACAGTCTGCATGCTTAATTTTTTAAACCAATCATGGTTGATAACTATGCTGCCTTCTTTAATTGCACGCCGGTGGGTCGGGCGCCAGACTCTATGATGACTCTATGACTCTATGACTTAAAGCTATTCATTTTAGTTGGTTGGGACCGGAGCTTCTTGTCTGTTGCTTGGCCCACCGTGGTTCAACTGGTGTTTTTCTTTTGCTCCGGGTTTCAGTAAGTTATTCGGCGCCCAGGAATCTCCATCGTCGGGCAGCTTACTGAGTCTGTTGAGTCCTCAATTTTGATTCATCAAGGTGGTTATCATGATTTATTCGTTTGTCCTTGATGATTCATTGACTAGTTAGAGATTCACCACGAGGACCGAACAACTAACTAAATGTTGTGAACCACAGCAGAAGATGAGGGCGAGGTTAGGCGCCTGTAAAACCGGTTTAAGCCCCCAAGTAATTTTATATTTTATGATCCTTCCAATGTGATACTTCTGTTGTGGTTCTAATTGTGTTGTGTTTTGGAGTCGAATTTTTGTGCTGTTTGAGCCTTATGTACGTTTTTATATTTTTAGTTCAGTTCTGGTAACTGAGTGGCCGCCTATTGGGGAATAGCTGCTCACTCGGCTTACGACATGTTTTCTTGGTATAAGTACTTACGGTAAGTGTCATTTTAGTTTTTTCTCACCCCTCGGTTTATGGAGTGGGAATTTCTTTCTGATTGCGCCATTTATTGATCATTGCCTATTTGTAATTTTTTTGTACCTTTTTGTACCTGTTATGTTGTGTGGCGACCCTTAAATGTCTACACCATCTATAATGCAGATTATATAGTCCTTTTTACATCAGTGAAGATATTTTGAAAAATCAGAAATTTGTTTTATAGTTTCGATTCATTTTCTAACCAATGTTTAAAACTTTTGGTTGCTTTTGGATTATGCTATTATGGTTGGTAACTAACTTGTTGAATAATGAAAAATATAAATAAAATAACATAAATTAGCTCCATGATGCCAAATCTAAACGAGGCTTAGACAGCCGAAACCGGGTTATGGCCCATCCCCGTTCACATGTGTTAGTCTCACTGTTTAATTTTAGATATAATTCGGGCAACAAAAAATTAAGTTTATCATTTATTGTTACATGTATGACTGTCGTTCCTCCATTTGGGCATTAAAAGAATTTATATGTAATTACTTCAAACTGGAATTTGCTCAAGTTTACGTTAACTTAATGATGTTCTTTATTTTAAAGGATTGATAGCAGACCGATGGAGATTAACCCATATTTGACGAATGAATTCTCCCATCATTATCATTTGGGTTAGTCCACTTTCATTTTAGGGACATCAGGAGTGATTTTTGAATTGTATTCAATTTTTCGATGAAAATTCTCTAAGCAAACAGAAAAGCCACATATCAAACGCCACGTTTTGCGGCGTCACATCTGTTGTTATTCTGTTTGCATATGTCCCATAAAAGGGACGCCAGGCTTTAATGAGTTTAAACTTTCTAATTTGATCAATCATTTTATATATACGAAGGGCGTTCAAAAAGTTCGCGGAAAAGTGCCATCATATTCTTATTTTGTAAATCAGCTGAATTAAACTATTACAGTTATATAGACACACATGATTTGTACTTATACAGCAAATTTTGCTGCTCTATCATGATTACAATGTTTACAGTGGTTGCTATGGAAACCATACATCACGATTACCGGCCCACTTTTGATCATTTTTGTTAAAAGTCAATATTTAATGATGACGTTGCATTTGATAGTTTACCGTGCTTTTTTCACCAAACTTTGTATGAGTAAAATTCAATATGTTTGCGGTGAGCACATGACGTCATATAAGCGTGTGACGTTGTTATGGCGTTGGGCCGGTTTTACTATTGTTACCTTAAAAACACACGCGATTTAATGCCTAATTTTCATCCTATTTTATTCATACTTTGTGTATATGTTAACTATATGTGAGTTTATAATATGTACAGAGAACGTAAATTTCTCACAATTACAAATTTGGCAGCACTTTTCCTTGAACTTTTTGAACCCCCCTCGTACATGTTTACGTACATGTATTCAAATCGTCTCTACGAATAAGCAATTATAGGTAAATAATGACTCTTTCTATCCGTTTGAGGATTGATTCAATCTGACATTAAGCATTAAAAAACATCACCGGACGTCATTTATTTAATTTAACATTCACAATGTCGTGATCCTTACAAACGCGTCATATACGATCTGATCAAAGGCAATCCATAAAGATTCGCGGTAATGTTCTCTAGTCTACTACATGTACTACGACATTACTGATGACAGGGTTTTAATACATGAACATCTTGCTACATGTAAAGTTTTTAAACACTTCGAAAAGTGTGAATAGGGTTTTAATACATGAACATATTGCTACATGTAAAGTTTTTAAACACTTCGAAAAGTGTGAATAGGGTTTTAATACATGAACATATTGCTACATGTAAAGTTTTTAAACACTTCGAAAAGTGTGAATAGGGTTTTAATACATGAACATATTGCTACATGTAAAGTTTTTAAACACTTCGAAAAGTGTGAATATATGACGCTTTAATGAATGATAATTTGGTTTGAATATGAATTCGATCTAACTTCTTTCGACTTTCGACCAAAATCCGACGAACTGTCATTTGACAGAATGTTACATTTGATCAATTGTTCAATTCTACCTAATGGGTTTCGACGAAACGTCATGAAAGCATAGAATACATTCTAGCGATCTTAAATTTGAAACTATCCGCATCTATAATGCATGTTTGGGCTTTATTTACTAATTTAAAAGTAGAATCATGCGTCATCATGCGTCAATGTGGCATTTTCATCTTCTGTTTTTGTTCGTGTCCTATATGAACTGGAACTTCATGTGACGCGTGAGTGAAAATGACGCAAATGAGCCACAGATATATTTACTTTGTTGGCATACATATACGTGTACTGTATAATGTCAGTATCATGATTAATAAGCTTGTCGACTTAATTATAACGAAACCCTGATTAAGAAGGATGATATGATGAGGCGGTTCATTGTGTTAGTGCTTAGTGCAAATCGCCTTAGTTAGTATAATTCTACAGTATTATATACATTAAGCATATCATATTCAGCATGGTTCTAATAATGCTCGCTGATTTTTCAAAACCAATGAGGTTTCAATTAGTATGAATAAAATATAATTGTTAGATCCTTTGAAATCAGTAAAAACATTAAAAGTGAAAAGGTGGGCCATATTGTACAATTTCGGGTAATGAACCTTCATCAGTGACCCTTTACAAAACAGACATTATTGCTGCAATGTCAAGAATTTACACCAGTGTCGTCTAGATCAAAGACTCTTATTCCCAAAGGGGCCAAATAATCAAAATACTGTTAAGAAGAAAGAAAACAACAACACCTATTTTGTCTATTTCAGAGGAAAAACAGGAAAAAACTGGTGGAGAAACAGATGAAGTCTATTTCAGAGAAAAGACTAATTAAAGGGACACTATTTTGCTTCTATAGCTGAGATGAGCTGTTTTAATCACCTCTAATAAACAGTCCAGGGCATCAAAGGCGTATCTAATCCAATAGAGCATGTACCTTGAAGTGGCCACTTGAAAGGAAATTTGATATAATTGAGAAGTGTTCAATATTTAACTTTTCGACTTTTCTAATACTTTTCTTCTAAATAATCTCATTCTTCAGTTTTTGCATTTCAAATTATCTAATTGAATTAAAAGAGGAAAAACCTAAGCCCACGTGTAAGATGTTCTATGCAGTTATAGTTTGAATATTTTTCTAAAAAGGTACAAGTAGGCAAAGATCAGGAAAAGGCGCAATCAGAAAAAGATTCCCACTCCAAAAACCAGGGTGGGAAAAACCAAACTAACAATCAGGTACTTATACCATGAAAACATTTCGTAAGCCGAATGAGCAGCTATTTTCCCAATAGGTGGCCACTCAGTTACCTTAACTTAACTAAAAATATGAAAACATACATAAGGCGCCAACAACACAAAACTATTTTAAACACCAAGACACAAAACAAAAAGAACCACCACAGAAGTATCGACTTGGAACGATCAGTAAAACAAAGTTACTGGCGGGTTTAAATCGATTTTACACAGCAAATCATATCACTTCATAATTATGAGCGGAGTCAAACTAAAACATTATGAAAATGTTTAATGTTGATGACGAAAACAAGAACAAAACATGGTTTTAACAATTTTATTTTCAAAATAAAACATTTTTTTACTTTATTGTTATGCAAAAACAGTCAGTCAGGCTGCTGCAAAGGATTGAAAAATAAACCTGAATGTAATTATAGGTCGAGCATGTTAACCTGATGTACGCCCTTTTCTGAAACCGGTACAAACGGTGTTCCTATTGATGTAAATGCTGAATCCACGACATTTGATTGATTGCTAAATCGTGTCGATCGGCGATCTGCACAATGATTACACATTTTACATTTTATGCACTAAAAAACCGGATTTTCATAAACATGAAACACTGAGAAAATCATGCACAACAAGTAGAATGAAATAAATGAGAACGAGAATACAAATGTAAACGTGACTTTGTAAGGTTGCCTTCGACAGCAGGTACAGAAAAAGATACTTTAAGACAATACATTACGAAAACTTGCCCATCAGTATACAGGGATTTTTTTTCATTTGTAAAAATAAAAATTTCGACAGAAAACCTTGATATTTTTCTTATTTTTGCTCAAAACATAGACTGTGGGTACACGTTAGCACCGCCTCGCCATGGCAGTTCTAACGTGTACCCACAATCTATGTTTTTGAGCAAAAATAAGAAGAAATAGATATACCCATGCATACCCCAGTTTTGCTATATAAATGTGGGGGTATACATTTCACGGACATGTTTTCCTGATGCATCTGAGATCATCTGACAAATATACAATCACGTTCAATGCGGAGTATACATTAAAACGCTTAAACGGAAGTCACAAATGTCATATCTTCTAACGCCTTATTATACGGCGTGTGTCGCCGTAAATAAGTGCATAATAGTATGTACACAAGTCATATGATACAAACAAAGTTGTTTTAAGTAAGACTAGGGGGACCACAAATCAATGCAACTGAATTTAAAGTCCCAACATAGACACCAATTGGGAAAGCAAGTACATCGCAAAACATGTTTGCCGACAAGACACTCGACGAAAAGGATGACTAGCCCTTTTTCCAACAAGGTAAACATTTGGCTAATCTCATTCAAAATCAAAGGCAATGAAAAAAATATTTTTCTTGGGTTTGTAACGTCAGAATGACGGCGTCTATGGCAACACTAGAAAAAGTCCACATTGAAAGTCTTTCAATCCCATTTTAAAGTTCTTAAAGGATCTCAGTTTTAATTTATTATTTCATATGATAAACATAATCATACAGTCGTGTTCATTTATATAAAATATATTAAACTGACCAACGGCTTTTTCAAACCTATTTAAACATATTTAATACAAAATGATTACTCGTGTAAGATCATTAGATAAGAAAAAAGATCATCCGATAACGGAAAAAATCATTTTCTAAAGTGATTAGACAAACTGATATTCTATCAAAAGTGCGAATCGTTACAGTCTTTCAAAGTAACGTAATGGTAATTTATAGGTCCTGTATCAAAGGAACGGTAATATTGAACAACTTTGAAACACTGTATTAAAGGCTTCATTAAAACGCATGAGCCATTGCATGTCTTAGTGTTAGTTCGTCTTCCCGTTTGTTTACTATGCTGAATATTCAGTATGTATTCAATAGACGTATAGTGTAGGGCGTATCGTTGTTTCGTTTCATTGCATGTTTGGATATAAAATTCCGATGTCGGTTTTTGGAGTGTAACGAACGGCCGAGCCGAGCCACAGCAAACCCCGTCGGTGGAAAAGCATGCTCATCCACCAAGGGTGGTTTACTGCGCTATATACCTAACACTTACTCTAATCACAAAGTTTCGAGTTTCTAATTTGCATATTACTACCCGCTAATATGCCGGTAATACGTTGCACCAACGTATTCTACAAGGGAGACTATCCCGTTACATTACTTCCCCCTCCGAGAAGACTCGCCCCGAGTCTTGGCCTGGGGACTACATGGGTAAGGCAACTCCGTTCTGGCAGTTGTCATCATCCCACCGCTGCCACCAAATGTAACGAACAGCCGAGCCAAGCCACAGAAACCCCGTCGGTGGAAAAGCATGCTCTAATATGATAACTGGCAACGGATAAAACCATCCGCCAGCTGCCACCAAAATGTAACTAAATCTCAAAGAGAGAAGTAACTCCGAGCGGTCACTACTACTAACATTGGCTCTTGCCACTACAGTACATGGCTGCCAAAGCTTTATACGATAATCAAATAACTTGTTTGACCTAACTGATGAACGGGTAGGTCATCATATAGCATCTAACGCTTATACAGAACATGTGAAAATGACCTGCCTCAGGTCCATTAAGTATGAGCCGTACCAGGAGCACCGCCTTGGAACGGTTAGTAATACAATTACTAGGGGGCTTAAACCGGTTTTATGGGATCCCAACCCTCGCCCTAGGTCCTGGCATGGTTCATCTGCAGCGTTCATATCGTATTTGAATAACGCTTAAACATACATTAATAAACAACGGGCAACTCAGTCCCAGCTCCTTGCCGACACAACGCACACACAATCGACTTTCAACTACTACCAACACAACTTAACGCCACACCTGGACACCACAGTCAGCTACCCGAGCGCTAGTAATAGTAATCAGACGTCTCAATATCCCTCTCGGTAAAGCGAGGCTTCACAAAGAACCCGGGATAAAGTCTGCTACTAACATGGCCCAAAGTACCTGAACTGCTTAGTCCCTACGACGAGATCTGTCCTCCAGCTCTCTACAAACCTAGAGCTGCAGATCAAGAGTAACACAGCAACCAACCCGAGCACTAATAGTAGACTACTATCTTGCCCTCTCCGTACAGCTAGGCTACACTCAGAGAACCCGGGAGGATAGTTTGTTACTATTTCGGCCCAAAGTCCGTTACTTGTTACTCTAAAGGTAAACCTCCAATGTTACCTCTTCGTGGCTCAAGCATAAACTAAACCGCAAACGTCTTGCTCTCGCCTTTTATACCCGTTCCGGCACGTGCACTTTTGGATTGTTCCATTACAACGGACTAGTCTATTCAAAATTACTATGTGGGTAAATCGGGTGTAAAACGTTTTAATCACCGTGTATGACAAATTCAATGGGGGGAAAATGAATTATGTTGAACAATTTTACTCGACGAATATCAAACTACGAGCTTTTAAAGATACTTTAGCAGAAACTATGGTTTTAATACAGATATTCGTCACATTATCCCCTCCACAGGGAAAATTCGTCCCGAATTTTGCTTTAATATAATTGAATATTGTTCCATACTACTTGAAAATAACGTTAATGATGTTCTAAAGACTGTGTTCGAGGATTAGGATGATTTAATCTTCAGATCTAACTTGGCGTTCAGATGGGCATGTCCCACCTACCACCATAATATGCCACTCGTAGCATGCTATAAATAAGCAACTCAACACTAGCTTTGAGTCGAGGTAATTCTGTTCTTACCTCCAGTATCCAACGTATATCAAATGAAACATAATACATAAGGACCAGATAATGCTGATTTTATCCGAGATCCTACCTATCAATTACTACATGGGTAAGGCAACTCCGGTCTGGAAGTTGTCATTATCCCACCGCTGCCACCAAATGTAACGAACGGCCGAGCCGAGCCACAGCAAACCCCGTCGGTGGAAAAGCATGCTCATCCACCAAGGGTGGTTTACTGCGCTATATACCTAACACTTACTCTAATCACAAAGTTTCGAGTTTCTAATTTGCATATTACTACCCGCTAATATGCCGGTAATACGTTGCACCAACGTATTCTACAAGGGAGACTATCCCGTTACAGGAGTGGGAATTTCTTTCCGATTGTCTCGTTTCCTGGTCAATGCCTACTTTTATCCTTTTTCTAATATTTTGTTTTCGAACGATGAATGTTTAGTCGAAGGAGGTTTAGCCTTATCACAATGCTGAAACATGACATTTTCCTTTAACGTAGATCGAATTTATTCCGTTCATATTTGTAGTTTTCATTAGTAAAGTTTTACTATCATTAAAGAAATTCTGCACCTAGACAGACGCACCTATTATCGCCTCATTGACACCACTGTCTATTAAATCAAAATTGCATGTCATTATGACTGCAAATGCAGCAATTTTGAGCGTGCCATGAGGTCTCTTTTACATTAATTTTTCTCGATAATAGACACATATGCTAATGTGTTGGCTGTAAATAGCTTATCAGTGATAAGGGACGTTGCATTGGAACACCTGTGGGACCAAGAATTACTCTGATTACAGGTAGAGGTCCCCGTCGGAAAGTCGACACATGAACCTGTCGCCTATGGGGGCAGTTTTGCAGGTAATCTATGGTCATAAAACGAAAATAAACATTAGTACTTGAGGTAGTATACATTAAGAGTTATTTTCACCTCCTGTAGAGATATATTAATCACCCCGTCACTTTGATCCTATAAACCAAATAAACATTGGTTCCACTTATTATATAATAATTTCTTCAGAAGCTACGTTTCTAAGTACTGTTATTTCTAGGCGACAGACAGTCATGGAGCGGATGGTTCCAATATACCGTATCACTTTATTGTCTGGAAAAGTTTTCCAAAATAATATCTCTTTTATGATTTTGACATTAATCATTATTCTAACCATTGAACCTAATGGAAACGTCACCGTTTGCAAATAAATAATAATTCACTGTAAACGAAATTACGCGTGGAATGTGGCGTTTTTATGACGTCGCACATAAACGTCAAAACATTTTAAAATGTAAGCATTTATGATTATTCGTGTTAGAATCGAAATAATTTTACTTTAGTAAATTACGGTGAATTACCTTTGATTAACGCGTGGTGTTGTCGGACAGATGCGATATTTAATTCACTCCGGCTGTGAAGTCGTGAGTTAGTGCATGGCAATCTGCCCTCCAACATCCCGCGTTAATCACGATAATTCCCCATAAAGTAAAATTATTTCTTAATTATAATTCATACTGAATGCCTACTGACAGTTTAAAGAAAATATTGGGTAAAGGACCAGGGCATTTAGCGCCTGATTTTAGCCTCAAATTTTGCTAAAAAATAAATTTTGGAATTTAGGTGAGAAAACTATTTCTTAAAACAGTCATATGTCTCCTCTATTAAAAACAAGAACAAGTACTTCATTTATCCTACAAGCGTTGCCATGGCAACGCCCAGAAGAACCATAGATATAGCACATTTTGCACTTTTTGGTCTATTTTTGACCATTTCTGAACACATTTTTTTAATTTTTAAGTGCCAGCCCACACGACGAACAAAATGATACTTAGCATACAATATCTCTGGATGATACTTCATAATTATTTTATAATAAGAAATTGTTCGTCGCGTGGGCCGGTAGTTGAAAATGATGTTGAATGGTGAAAAAAAAAGACCCAAACTAGCAAAAAGTGGTATTTCTATGCTTTTCGGAGCGTTGCCATGGCAACATGTGTAATTTGAATGTGACAGTTGTGCTAGAATTTATAAGCAGGGACCTGTACCTGCTATTTGCAACACTTCACTCCTCAAGTTTCCGAAATTCAATTTTTTACCAACAAATGAGGCCGAAATTAGGCCTTAAATTCCCTAGGCCTTTGCTGTTGACATGCATCAGGCATAGCACAAAAATCCAAGTACTTATTAGGGGCCCGTAACTAGGAGGAAGACCTCCTCACTGCAAAAAGAGATCGTCATCCCTTTGCTGTCTTCGTTGGATTTGTAATTTTAATTTTGACTGGTTATAAACACAAAATCTAACTCAAAAGGATACAGCAGACGTCACTCTCAATGCATATCATGACAAGATTTAATCAAATTTCGTTTATTCAATTGTGTCAGAAACAAATAAAATATAAAAAAATAGATCCTTTGGAAGCAAACTTGTAAACGTTCCAATGGAGAAAGTATGGGGCATATCGCGCAATTGCGGATAATGAACTCTCATTAGAAACCTTTTTCTAAATCGGCGACGATGCTGCAATTGCAAATCATTTACGCAAGGAACGTCTCAATTCCTTTGCATAATATTCTTGTTCTTATGATTGGCTTTAATTTGATTTAATTTCTTCTTTATTGGCTATGAAATGATAGCTTTCTCTTCTTAGCTCTGAATTAGGTGTCTAGATTATTTGTAATGCATTTCCTGCAGCTGCTATTTCAATCATTCCTTTAGCGGTTTAATCATATGTGTCGGAGAAAACATAATGTCAACGCAGTAGACAGTAGAGAAATCATAACACGTTACAGACGTATAGATTATAACTTGAATGTTATGCGACAGTCTGCATGCTTAGTTTTTAACCCAATCACGGTTGATAACTATGCTGCCTTCTTTAATTGCACGCCGGTGGGTCGGGCGTCAGACTCTATGATGGCCCCGACTTAAAGCTATTCATTTTAGTTGGTTGGGTCCGGAGCTTCTTGTCTGTTGCTTGGCCTACCGAGGTCCAACTGATGTTTTTCGTTTGCTCCGGAGTTAGTAAGTTATTCGGCGCCCAGGGATCTCCATCGTCGGGCAGCTTACTCAATCTGTGAGTCCTGGTTTTTGATTCATCAGGATGTTTATCATGATTTATTTGTTTGTTCTTGATGATTCATTGACTAGTTAGAGATTCACCACGAGGACCGACGAACTAACTAAATGTTATGAACCACTGCAGAAGCTGAGGGTGAGGTTATGGCCATGTAAAATCGATTTAAACCCGCCAGTAACTTTGTGTTACTGATCGTTCCAAGTCGATACTTATGTGGTGGTTCTTTTTGTTTTATGTCTTGGTGTTTAAAATATTTTTGTGTTGTTGGTGCCTTATGTATGTTTTCATATTTTTAGTTAAGTTAAGGTAAGTGAGTGGCCACCTATTGGGAAAATAGCTGCTCATTCGGCTTACGAAATGATTTCATGGTATAAGTACCTGATTGTTAGTTTGGTTTTTTCCCACCTCGGTTTTTGGAGTGGGAATCTTTTTCTGATTGCGTCTTTTCCTGATCTTTGCCTACTTGTACCTTTTTAGTTATCAATTTCTCATTACCTTATTTTGTTCCATAACCCTGAGGAGTGTTTAAGTCCCATATATACACATGTTGGTACGTACAATAGGCTGTTAGAAGTAAATACGTAAATGTATTTACATGCTGTCATGTATTGCAATTAAACGTATACATGTATACTGATGTGATTAAAAACGCAACAGCACATGTAGTTTTATATTTATCATTATTTTGTTTTTCGGCGTGAGCCGTCTAAGCTAAGTATTGACCTAATTTCATTGGCACTATTTCATTGGACAAATTATCGGTCATATTTAAATTAGCTGCGAGATTTAGACGAGATCAACTTTTCATTGGACAAATTATAGGTCACATGATATTCAAATGAGCCGCGAGATTTAGACGAGATCGACATTTTTAGGTCACGAGGATTTCCGCGTTATTTAAACCGGCGTGCGTCATGTGACAATAAATAGAAACAGTGTTTACGTACTGGTATGACTAAATACTGAAAGAAACATTCTTGAATCCTTCCAGCATTCGCGAGAGAAAACCAACAATTTAGGTTTCCGACCAGTTCCTACACAAACGAATCTGTACAGCTACAGAATATGGTTAGAGGCTTGGAATTTTGGATAAGAAAATTGCGGAATTGTACTATCCATGGAGCGAAAACAATGGCTCAGAAGGTAACTACACAACAATTCATTTGAAGTTGCCTATTATATGTAGTTCTAAAATCTTTTAGTCAAACCTGTACAAAGCAAGTATATAAGGCTGTGAGCACACAATTGTTCGAGTCAAAACGCAGAACATATTATAACCCACATCCATTTAAAGCACGCCGATTATCTTTTTAAAGATATTTCTTGTTAAATTTTATGTTATTTTTTTAATCGGTGGACTTCCTTACACAGAGTTATTCATTATCAACCATTGGCAGTTATTCTTAAGACCCCGGATGTGATCAGCAAGCCAGTAAAACTCGGTGTTGGCGGTGTTACTACAAGGTGTGTTGTGGGATTGTTCTCGCCGTCCTCTCAACACGTTTTCATGGTACATAGACTTAAAGGGAAAGCTTTTAAATGAGCTTCTGAAGGTACCACTGTTTATTCGATTTATGACATTTGCTGGTGCAATATGAGTCCTAGATCAAATACTGTCACAATGAGGTAATTTTCTCATCTCTAAAATTCAAAAGTTATGAACACCGTCTGTTAAAATATGCAAAGCAAAGGGCGTGTCTGGGTTCTTGTGGCGCAACGGTTGCCATGGCAACATAAATGATACAAATAACTTTGTTACATTTGAAATGCGTGTGTCTTGTATTATGTTAAAATATTAAAGTAGTTTGACATAGATATCAGAGCATGCCAAATATTTCAAATATGTGGTTTTTAAATTTAAATGGTATAGCAAAAGTGTACTTGAATGCCCGAAGACCCCTTTTGTAAGATCTGCGCTCACATAATATATTAGCAAATAATATTGTTATTCGGATGGCTGGACATACATTGTACGGACTGGAGTCGAAATAAATAAATAAATGAATAACAAAAAGAAAAAATACGGTTGCACGCATGAAAAAAAAAATGCATTTGAAACTTTCGTACGGGTCCAGCCCCCTACGGAAATAATAAACAGAGAAATATCACAGAATCTCCGAAAAGAATATCTGGGCTATGTACAGAAACCAGATACCCTTGGGCGAACAATAAACAAAACAGCCCGGCATTGCCTGTTACTTCGAATGCTATAGATCTAAGTGGACAGTATTCGCTTTCAGCTAGTTCAGGATCAATTTCTTCTTTCTGACGACACTGTTGGCGAGGATTGGGTCATAGTCTACTTTTTCGGCATTTTCGCATCATTTTGGCAAAGTTTTCGGCAAAGTGTATTTTCGGTGAAGTGGTTTTCGGCGAAGTGCCGTGCACCGTACTGTGACATGTACATTGTATAATGCTTAACAGAAACGCCAAAATATGCCAACAGATGCCGGATTATTCCGGCATATGCCCGTAAACGCCAGCGGTAAGGAATGTTCTCGTAAATGCCGCCATTTCCCAACCCTGCCACTGTTTATTCACATTGTCGGTCAATCAGTTCATTATAGGAAATGTTCCGCTTAATTAAGGAGGATAGCTGTATTGTAATAAGAACGTTATTAACTTATGAATAACATGGTCAACACGACAAGTTAGTCTTGACGAACATAATTAATCTCAAAAGGTCTTCTATATAACATGTACAAGCTAAGGGGACTGAACACATAAAACTGCATCTGTCTTTTTAAGAATCATTTATTCCTCTTCTGACAGTTGATCGCAGACAGCGACAAAACATGGCTGTTGACTAAAGCAATAGTTATACTGAGATTAAGGCATAGGTAATATACATATAAACATTACGATAACGTGTCCGTATAATGCATAAACTTTTATATAGGAAAACAGGAGCATTACAGTGGTATACATTTTTTTCTTATTTTGATCCAAAATAGAGATTGTGGGTAGAACTTATTAGAACCGCCTAGCCGATGTTCTGAGCATTACTATTAAAATATTTTTTTTTCATGATTTTTTCATTTTTTTACAGCTGAATCCCTGTGCATTTCGTAATTCGAATCCTTTAGAAACAGTATAACATGAACACGAGAGAAGATAATTCCCTTCTGTATTAAGAGTTGGACCGTTTTCAGTGTCCGTTTGCAAATCAGTACAAAGAAAACCCAAAAATATATAGTTTTGAACAAGATCTATCAAGGCTTCATCTTATCGTTAACTGAATATATGACCTGGATGTGAACGAAGTAGCTTATAAAGGACTTATTAAATATCGATTTTACATGGCCATAACCTCACCCACGGCTTCTGCAGTAGGTCACAACATTTAGTTCTACAATGAGTCTACAATAACTGTGTCCTTAATGCATCATTTCTTTTCTAACCATTACCGCGCAGCATACCTTGTGAAAGATATACACGTTGCATTGTTTATTGGTGCGCCAAAGGTGACGTTTTCTTTGGAACCGCGTTGCGTTAAATCAGCAGATGTCTATTGTGGCATCAAATGTGACTTTTGTTTCGTGCTTTTTAAGACAACATGTAAACGGGATACTACTATCACGTGAAGATATGGGCACCGCTCATTTGGGCTGTGAAGATGGTCTGCTTGCAATGAAGGCAAACTGCCGACACGACCATACAGTAAGTGGACAAAAGTATTCGTCACGTTTGGAAAACTCCATAGACGTACATGTATTTTCACGTTTGCAAGAAATCTTATCCTGCTTCTCCTGGTCAAAGTATTTTAATATTTTGGTGTCATTTAAAACGTAAATGAATAAAGCAATGAACAAGGTATTTTCATTGAATTCCATGCGTGCGTTTTCAAGCTACAATTTTTTAGAAAGTTGTGAAATATTTTTGACAATATTTGGGCGACGTCACCATTGACGTCAATGGAAAAATGGCTTTTTCAAAAATTCCTTAAAGTTCAAACTGTTGTATACTGAACGACACTTCCAACGCTACCTATAGAGTTTTTGCTATAATTTAAGAACTGCACAAGATATTGGAATGGAAATTGCAGGGACGATAGAAAAAATTGTGAGACGTGTACTGAAAGCAAATTTATGCCAGCAAATTTTATGAAGAAACGCCCCGGGCGTTTGGACACACCGCATCTCATTTTCAAAAGTCACAAAACATGTGTAGTGAACACAGATCGGTACAACAGTTCCTCCATATTTCCTTCTCGTTTTGTTTTCTCTTTTTTCCATATCACATGAAGGGAAGAACTTGCAGTTTTCAGAAAAAAAACAAAAAAAAAAAAAACAAACAAAACAAATTATATGCACGGACTCACATGGGTATGCGTCTGATGCACCACGGTGCGACGTCTCATACAGCTCACATGACTGTAAACCTTCTGCTAGCAAACAGAGATAATGTTTTAGACATCCAAATCACTCGAAATATATGTCCCATATCTGGGACGTTATCAGCTGTGTAGTAAGGAGACGGTATCCTGCAAATGTTATTCATTTTGAGCAATTTGTAAGGTATGTGTGGAAGGGTATAGCGCAGCGTACTTGTATGCGGTACGTGACTTCGATGCGTAGTTGTTGGCTAGCTGTCATTCGAGTAAATGACGACCTTACTAGGTAATTTGATTGGATCAGATGAATTTCATTCAATTGATCATATGATCAATTTCTGCACGGACTGTACCTATCAGTCAATAAAGTAAACGCTATAGGAGAAAACTCGAATTTCTCATCTCAACTTCGATCAGAATTGCATTGCGAGTCACCAATTCCGTACCACGTGTTTCTCAGCTGTATGTATGCATGGTCGCCATACCAATGCCATTAATGGCAATCATTTATTTAAGATTTACTATCCGTACTGTCAGCTTTAATTACTTCATTACGAAAACATGCCCATGTATCATACAGAGATTGTTTTTCTCAAAACATTGATTGTGGGTACTTGTTAGACCCTCCTCGGCGAGGCGGTTCTAGTTCTAACAAGTACCCACAATCGATGTCTTGGACCAACAATAAGAAAAATAGGTATACCTCTGTAAACCCCAGTTTTACTATATAAAATTAGGGAATGAGCGGATATACATAACATGGAGTCGTTTAAAATAAAATACTTGTTGAATTGTTATATGTGGGATTGAAAAGCGTATATATGATGGGACTTTGCTGTTCACATAGTCATTTAGCTTATTGAAATCGGGTGCATCTACAGGATCACCACAAAAATGGTCACAAACTGAAGCGAAATATTCGTTTAGTTTAGAAGCAATGTCTCCAGAATTAGAGTATGTTTCATTGTCAATTTTAATTTCGTCGGGTAAAGTATTAGAGGACGAATCATCATTCTTCGTTAATGTTCTAAGGTGTTTCCAGATAATTCTAGTATCTTTTTGAGAAACAATTGATGCTGAAAAATGATGCCGCTTTGCTTCGCGTATAAGATCCTGTGTTTTGTTCCGACACATTTTGTATTGAGACCAATTTTAGCTTCTTTAAAACTGTCACGCATTCGTCGAGCTGAGAGAATTTCAGGTGTACACCATTCGGGTAGACGCTGTGATTTTACTCTCCTAGTTCTGATTATTTATATATTTCAGAAAAGCTTTTGATCTCGTAGATCATTCCATTTTATTAAACAAACTCTCTTACATTCTACATGCGGCTTATTTGATTCTTATTTACACAACCGCGAACAATTTATGGATTGTGGCAAAGGCCTTACCAAACCAGCCATCATTAAATCTGGCGTGCTCCAAGGCTCCATTTTCGGACCGACATTATTTTTAATGTTCATTAATGACTTGCATTTGTATATTGAGCCCTGTGACTCAGATTTCTATGCTGATGGCGCAACTTACCACACAAGCGGGAAGACTAAATCTGAAGTAGAGACCAAATTACAACACGATGGCAATAAATCAATAGGATGGGGAAAAAAAACGAAAACAAAATGAACGTCAACTTTGATAAAACTTCTTGTAAGTTATTAGGAACGAGACATAGTCCTTTAAATGCCCCAGAACTAAATATTTGCATTGACGGAAACAGAATTAAAAACGTAACTAAACAAAAATTATTAGGCATATATATTGACGAACATCTCCAATGGTCTGAACATATTGACTATCTCTGCTCAACAATTGCATCCAAAATTTCTCTTCTAAAACAACTCTCTTACTATATCCCGGTTGAAGCACAGAAACTCTTCTACCAAGGCTATATACTGCCGCCACTTGACTACGGATCAATCACTTGGGGCACTGCATCAACGGCTAATATAGAAAGGATTTCCATGTTACAGAAGCGAGCTGCGCGAATCATTTTAAATGCAGATTGTGACACCCCTTCTGAATACATGTTTTATGCACTTGGTTGGCAAACAATTAAGAAACGTCATATTTATAATAAAGCCGTAATCATTTATAAAGCACTAAATAATCTCACGCCTTCATATATTTGAGCCTGTGCATGAGAAAACCATCAATTTGCATAGGCGAAAACAAAGACGTAGATCAGCTGACCGCGAAGCTGATCAGCGCCTTTGTTTTCGCTACAAGGATAGTACACTTCCTCTTCTTCTTAAATCCGAAATTTCAAGCTTCTAGCTTTATTGTGTGACTGTGCAGCCTGGTTTGTGTCAGACCTGGTCGGAACCCTAAATTGTTGGTTTTCTCATGCACAGGCTCATTTTTGATCTCCTCACGCCTGTCTCACAAACTCATAACCGCACTTTAAAATCTACGACAAACGGCTCTCTAGCAGTGCCCAGATCAAAGAAGGCTATATATGATATATCGTTTTCCTCCTCTGCCCCACGGTTGTGGAGTGATTTGCCTGGGTCTGTCAAGAAATCACCAACTTTGGTAGATTTTAAGCAAAATGTTAAAGAAAACATTTAATGTGCATCTTATATCTTTTATAAAACTTGTCAGATACATGTGTAATGCTTACTTTTAAATATTCATCTAGCATATCTTATATCTCATGTAAAATATGATTTTTACCTGAAACATTGTTTTATGCATCCACTTTTAATTCATTAAAATTTTAAATTAATGTATGGAATTTCAATGTAACTTGTTTTGTTTCATTTTATATTACATGTGTACATTTGTATATAAGTTTTAGAGGATCACATGGTAGACTAGCTATTACAGCTAAATGTGTTTCTCCTCTTTAAATATTGTATTATTGAATTAAATAAAGTCGTGTTATGCTAACTTCATGTTTTATCTAGCATAACTAGCAACTCCGCGCGCATCTGCACATAATCCGCTAAGGAGTGCTACACATCAGGAAAACATGCCCGTGTTTTATAGCAAAATTGGGGTATGCAGGGGTATACCTATTTTTCTTATTTTTGCTCCAAAATATAGATTGTGGGTACTCGTTAGAACCGCCTCGCCGAGGCGGTTCTTACGTGTACTCACAATCTATGTTTTGAGCAAAAATAAGAAAAAACATCAAAAATTTTCAGCTGAAAATTTTCAATTTTTAAAGCTAAAAAAAATGTCTGTTTATTGCATGGGCAAGTTTTCGTAATGAGTACAGTTACAGTCTTCTATGGTCAACTACATCGGTCTCATGTTTTATTAGAAACGTGACTGTAATCATAAACTGGCTTCACTTGTGTCGCACAATATTACATATTTGTAATCTTGTCTCATACAATCCATTAAATGACGTTCAAATACAATTAATGTAATGCGTGTGGCAAACGAAACAACATGGATAACTCGGAATTGAAATTATTTAAGCCCGGCGGCCTTTATATGAAGCATATCCACAATGAGACTGCAAAATTATACAATAATCAATTTTTCCATTATATGACTATGGAAACCAAAGTAAACAATGAAAGCGAGAGTTTGTATATGTATCAGCCTGGAATAAAACACCACTTAATCTACATCAGGAAAACATGTCCATGCAATAAATACCCCCTTAAACCCCACTTTTTATAGTAAAACTGGGGGTTGAAGGGGTATACTTATTTTTCTTATTTTTGCTAAAAAACATAGATTGTGGGTACACGTTAGAACCGCCTCAGCGAGGTGGCGGTTCTAACGTGTACACACAATCTATGTTTTGAGCAAAAATAAGAAAAATTTTCATTTTTTACAACTTTAAAAATCACAGTACATTGCATGGGTGTGTTTTCGTAATGAAGTGCGATGCTCGTTTCCGAAATCACCCAAGAGTATACCCCGCAAAGTTTCTGAGGAGGTTTTCGCAGTGATACTATCTAAAACGTTCCTATACCAACTGTCGACAATTGCAGGAATCACGTGCAAATCAAAGTTAACTGAACCTCAAGTATATTTAAGGGTATGCCAAATAACAAATTTCTTATGCTAACTGCATTAAAAGTTACATTTAAGCATTTTATGGAATTGCAGTAGCTAGCTTGTTAGCTCATTTCTGTAATTCGAATGCGGATGCGGTTCTTACGAGTACCCATGATAAATGTTGTAAGCGGAAATGTTAAAAATATCAAATCTCTGTAATTTGCATGGGCGAGATTTTGTAATAGCAAAAAGGGCTTTTAATAAGGCTGGAAAGTGCAATATATGTAGAGATCAATGTCAGGAACATCTATGCAAGTGCGGGCTTCAGGTGTTAAGACACCATTTTTATTCATTTCATTACGAAAACATGCCCATGCAATATACAGAGATTTATAAAGTTGTAAAATATGAAAATTTTCAGTAGAAAAAATTTGCTGTTTTTCTTATTTTTGCTCAAAACATAGATTGTGGGTACAATTTAGAACCGCCTCGCCGAGGCGGTTCTAACTATTACCCACAATCTATGTTTTGGAGCAAAAATAAAAAAAATAGGTATGCCCCTGCATACCCCAGTTTTGCTGTATAAAAGTGGGGTTTGAGGGGGTACACACTTCACGGACATGTTTTCCTGATGTTCCCAAAGTCATATGAAGCTTTACAATAAACTTTTCTGCAAACAAAATGTATCTAACAGTTGACAGCCATAATTGACAATGTGATTAAATTTGATATTTAAGTGGTTCTAATTGATATATGTTTGGCCTTGAATTTGTGTGCTGTTTGCACCTTATGTACATTTCATATTTTAGTAACGTTTTGGGTAACTGAGAAGCCGCCTATTGGGCAATAGCTGCTCACTCGGATTACGATATGTTCCCTTAGCATAAAAATAAACTGAGATCCTTTAAGAGCAGTGAACATATTAATGAGAAAAGGGATAGACCATACCGCGGTTTCGGCTACTTAAGCCTCTTCAGTGACTCTGTAGATTTGTCAATTGGAGCCAAAGAGAAATACTGAAATTTTCAATTTTCAACAGGATAATCCGCGGATACAACTATTAGTGTCAAATATATAAAACGTTGGTTAGAAAAATGAATATAAACCGATAATGAATTTCTGATTTTTCAGAATACCCTCGCTGATCTCAAGGGACCAAAGGGAAAATATAATGTGCACTATGGATGATGTACAGGGAGACTTTTTATGGCCGCCACACGGCACAACACCAGTTGCAGTAATAGCAAATAAAAATAAAACTGAAATCCTTTAAGACTGAGTAGTGAGCATATTGGTGAGAAAGGGGCTGGGCCATTCCGCGGTTTCGGCTATTCAAGCAACTTAAGTACCGATTATTATTTTTTTCCCCATTTCGGTTTTTGAAGTGTGGTTTTTGTCTGATTGTGCCTTTTCATAATCAGTGCCTAGTTTTACCTTTCAAGGGGTATACGTTTCATTGACATATTATCCTGGTGTTTATTTGTCCCATCATAGGTCTATATGTAGCATAAGTTGCTATGGCTACCGTGGTTCTCAGATAAGCCTGGCATTCAGGCCATGCTTCAACAATTGATTCTACCAGGTATTCTTCTTACTAAAACGATTGAGTCGCTATAATTACCAAGATACTTTATTACTTCCCCATTAGCTGACATTCGCTAAATCAAACTTCGATAGTAAATGATTATATAAACATGGCAATAAGTTAGGGAACACTTTTAGCTCTTGGGAAAAGTTTGAAAATATCCATTTTTCTTTTTTTCTGGCGATACTGAAATACTGAGTTTGTTTCAACTTTTGAAATATATTTACTGAAACATTCTTTAAAGTTTATTAAAATTCCCCTAGAATTTCTGATATAGTTCTGCTTTCTCGGTTGCTAATACCAGTCTATTATCAGCCGATCGGAACAAAACATAATCCTTCGTTCCCTGATCTGTAGATGCAAAATATTGAACATAAATATTCGGCCTCATGGCATCGAAAGAGAAGCTGTTTGAAAATGTTGCCGAACAGCGGATGTCTCAGCCGAAGGCTCAGGTGAGCTGAAAAGCACTATAATTATGATTTGGTCAGACTGTGTAAATGACATTCTAATGGTTTTCAGAATCTTTCACTGATGAAGTTCTCTGATCTGTTGTATCTGAGAGTTCAAGCTTACGGCGGATTTATCAAGCTTGTTAAGTTTCTTTGAGTAATATCTTTTGTTATAACGCATCATTTTCTATAATGAAAGATAAGTTATAATATCCAGTAATTAGCCAATTACGTGGTTATTGAAGTTTGCCCATTGTGAAAAAGTTTTTTTTTTTCATTTAGTTAACGGTAATTTGTACTTTTCGCCCACCAAACCCCCACAAGTCTTAAAGATAAGTCGCATGCCTACCTACGTCTGGGCACAGCAACTTATGGTGTACACAGGTATGTTTGTCATTAAGCTCTCCTAGGTAAAAGTACCGTTCCATGCATCTTCAGGTACATTCACATTGCATTTGATATGAAGAAATGTACTTCCATAATGTGGCTCTAATTTGTAATATGATAATCGAAATCCCGTCGGAAGAAAACGTAGTAGTTTATGTTTGCTGCATTGAAGCTCGGGATCAGCCTGGCAATACAGGTCTTTCCCGCCAACTTACAGTATACTGCGACCGTAATTTAACAGTCACGGTGTTGACACAAGTCATACTTGGCGAATCAGATTCATCGATGATTGCACTTGCCAGATTGTCGTTTTCATTGTGCGGACTAGACGTTTCAATAGAGTACTTAAGGAAAAGGCTTCCAGATTCAAACTTCACAATTTTAAGAAATAATTTTATACCATACGAA
The DNA here is from genome assembly GCA_964017185.1 of Rugalucina vietnamica. Classification (NCBI taxonomy): domain Eukaryota; kingdom Metazoa; phylum Mollusca; class Bivalvia; order Lucinida; family Lucinidae; genus Rugalucina; species Rugalucina vietnamica. Next base: position 9,104,919 of record OZ024878.1, read on the forward strand.
AAAAGATATAGGCGAAATACTATATTTCAAATATATTAAAAAGTGTTCAAATATAAGTGGTTTGAACTCATATTGATACATACATGTAGTGCTATACCAGACATTGTCTATATAACCATTTACAGTAGAAGCTGAATCTTCTGATTCAAATGTTTGATTTCGGACATTAAATTTGAAAAGGAAAATACACGTAGTGTTCATCGATAAACAGAAAACATTTAATTTCATAGACAAATTATGGAAGCAAAGATGAGCATCTTCGACGTTTGCAGTGGTTTTATTCTATTTCTGATCATTATGTTCGGTATCGTCGGAAACGTGTTATCGTTTATTGTGTGGACAAAGGGACGTCGATGTAAGAAACTACCGGGCGGTATCTATCTACGGGCACTTGTTGTGTCCGATACTACGGCTCTTGCCATACCGGCATTGAACGAAGCGATCAACTTGGTGACCCATTTTAATCCGAGGACGGAAGTAGATTTCTTGTGTAAACTCGAGATTTTCGGACGCCACTATGGGTTGTTGGTTAGTTCATGGATAATTGTGTGCTTCACGGTTGAAAGAACAGTTGCCATCTTTCGACCGCGGCGTTCCACGGGGTTACTCAGCCGAACAGGAACTATTGCGTTGATGACCATTATTTTCGTCGTCAATTTTATTCTGAATTTTCCTTTCGGGATTGTCTATAGTCTTATCGATAAACCGACAACTGGAACCTCCGGTGGCATTCAAAATGCTTCTCTGATAGGGACGAATACAACAGATAGTAACGGAAACGAGTCGGTGGGAACTAAAATAGTAACGCCTATCATCGGTTCCCAACGAGTATGTGCCGCCGATCGTGCCAATTTCTTCAACTACCTAAACTGGTACCATATTTGGTTCATGGACTGGTTCCTGATTTTCATCATACCGTTTTCCCTCATCACGATCAGCAATTTGGCGGTATTGTATCTCATTGTCAGCCGAAAAAACATCATCCAGTCTAAGTTAGATTCCAAGGTCAAGGGAATCACCATGCGGGCGGTTATAATCAGCGTGATGCACTGCGTAACCACGGGCCCCTTTTCCATATCCATTCTTTTCCCTGGATATTTCTCAAAAGCCCTGACCGTGAAATACAGTACCGAATACTACATCAACAGGGTTTGCTTCATACTGGCGTTCCTGAATCACGCCATCAATTTTCTCCTCTACAGCTTCTTCGGATCGGAGTTTAGGAGGGACTTCCGGGATCTCTGGAAAAGACATTCCTCCGTTCATCCGACAGTAACCTCCACCCTGAACCCGACTGGCAATACGGGAGATGATGGGTCGTTAACTGGGATGTCTAACACGAGAAACGATGATTCGTCAAAAACTGGTAAAACGAACATTTCAACAGCGTAGTCAAATACTGGGTATTGTTAACATTTGAACAGTTAAAAGAAACTCACAAAACATTTATTCCAGTCGAATAATGTTTAAAATCTGATAAACATCGTTTAAACTAGAAACTGTTTTGTTAATGAATAAGACGTCGTTTTATGAAATGAAGTACCAAGTGTTATAAGAAACATATGACAGCAGTTCGAATCGTACGCATCAAAGTATAAACTGGTACTGTGACAGTCAAACCACATAGAATAATAGTCTGGGTGAAATAATGTTGGTGTAAAACGAGTCGTGAGTGGGTACCATCTATATTTAAAAACGCATTCAATAGTGTATGACACATGGTGACATTGTGACTAACGAACAGTTCAATTGACGTTACCTTCTGGCGCAAACTGCATTTTTTTCTAACGCTGATGGTGGATTTTGTTGAATTGTGTAGCTTTACATTTTATGTGGTATATCCCTGGCATTTTAACAACAGTGAATCATCGAAATTAATTTGAAGTATTGGATGAAGTAACAGGGCGTATGACTTACGTCTTCTGGCCTACTACTTCACATTCATTTAAACTAATTTTAACATAAAAATGTAAACGTATAGAGAAGAAGTGGCGAATGTTATATAAAGATTAAGAATAATTACTGCATAAATACCCGTGTCACACGATATTAACCGCCATATATTCATGAACAGAAAGCCATGGCAATTCTCGTGCGCACGTGCTGTTTATACATGACTTTTATTTATGCTCGTTACCGGGCACCACGAAAACCACGTGCTGATAATGAATAATTGAAGTCCGCCCGGAACTAGCATAAGAATGATGACTTTTACGCGTACGAAAATGTGACGAGGCAGTAAAATATTGTGCACCATTATTTCTTTCGTTTTTGCAGTATTTATGCACTAATAACGATCAAAAATGAAATGATTTTGTCATTCATTGCCATTCTCTACGTCACTCGGCGAGTGTTGAAAACCTCGGGCTATGCTGTCGGTTTTCAACACACCCCTCGGGACCTAACGAATGTTAATGAATGGAAAATCATATTTGATCCCTAAATTAACATTACTGTAAATCGAATAATATAATGTTAAAGGATAGCATACTAATATGTGTGAGGCGGTCATGTTCATCATCGGGGAATAATAGAGGTTTCCACACCTTTGATGGTAATTTAACAAGATGGTCCTGACTTATAGGTTTTCATTTTTGTTCGTTGGGACCGGAGTTTCTTGTATCTTGCTTGGGTTCAACTGGTGTTTCCGTTTGCTCCGGATGTCCAGTGATGTTGTTCGGAACCCAGGGCAGCTTACTATATGTGTTAGTCCTAGTTTTTGATTCATCATGGTTTTAATCATGAATTACATGTATTTGTTTGTCCTTGTCCTTGAAGATTCATTGACTACTTAGAGACTCACCACGAGGACCGAATAATTAAATAAATGTTGGGAACCATTGCAGAAGCTGATATTGAGGTTGGGATCTCGTAAAACCGGTTTATGACCGAGTAATTTTATATCGTTCCAAGGCAATACTTCTGTTGTGGGTCTTATTGTGTTTTGTTTTGGTGTTGAATGTTCGTGCTGTTTGCACCTGATGTACGTTTTCATATACTAGTATTTAGGATAACTAAATAATTGCCGGGCTTGTCAAAATAAGTTACAAAACATTTTCATCTTAGTGCTTAACGGTTATGCCTAGGTCACACTAGCGCTTACGGATGCCGCGGATAGTTGCGAATACTATACGTAGCGATCCGCAGAATTTTGTGGGCGGGGCTAACGGTTCTTAATGAATTAATTACCTTTAAATACGAATAAATACGGGTAGTTCAGGAAAGATACGGATACGTTCGAAGATACATGTAGTTACGGATAAATTCGAATACATACGGTTAAGATACTTGACTACATACCTTTCGATACCATCTGTTACTTTTAGATACAGACATACACTTTCAGATACATAATGTTGCGTTTTCTTGCGTATATAACGGTGGAATTTGATGCAAGAAAACGCAGGTTTTAGTCAAACTACAGTCACACTAGCACATCCGGATGCTGCGGACGCTGCGGACTGACCTTTCTTATCTATCCGTCATATCCGTAACAATTCGTATCTTTTCCGTATATGTACGTATCTTAACGTATTGTATATGCAAGTCCGATTCCTACCGCGCCCAAATTTTGAAAAAAAAAGTCAAAAATTGGGCCAAAAATTGGGCACGGATGAAACATCCGTAATAGTACGTAATGACATGTAAATGAAGGCGTTGATTCGAATCTTTCCGTATCTAAACCGTAACACAAACGTATCTACACAGTAAATGAACGCATCAACCAACAATCATACGGGGTGCCGTTTTACTATTTATTCCCTATTTATGGATATCCATAATTCATTTTGGATATCCAAAATTCATTTCTGGATACTTAAATCGATTTATGGATATCCTTAATTCGTCTGAATATTGGATATCCATTAATTGATTTTAGGATATCCTAAAATCGAACTATGGATATCCTAAAATACAATCCTATTTTTGGATATCCATAATTCGATTTAAGGATATTATAAAATCGGGCTAATATTGGATATCCATAATTCGATTTATGGGTATCCATAAATGAGTTATGGAAGTACTTCAATAGAACTGTATTTTAGGATATCCATAATTTAAGGATATCTTTAAATCACAAAAAATGATGTACGTGCCTATGGGTGCCATTTTATTATTTATTCCCTATTTTTGGATATCCATAATTCATTTAAGGATATCCATAATTTATTTATGGATATCCTTTATTCATTTATGGATATCCATAAATAATTAAGGATATCCATTAACATTTTTGGATATCCTAAAATGAAGTATGGATATCCATAAATGAATTATGGATATCCATAATGAATTATTGATATCCTGAAATGAATTATGGATATCCTGAAATGATTTATGGATATCCTTATTTTTTCGATACCCAAAATTTATTTTTGGACATCCATAATTCTTTTTTGGATATCCATAATTCATTTTGGATATCCTAAAATCAATTTAAGGATATCCTAAATTCGTCTGAATATTGGATATCCATAAATAGATTTAGCATATCCTAAAACCGAACTATGGATATCCTAAAATACAATCTTATTTTTGGATATCCATATTTCAATTTAAGGATATCCTAAAATCGGGCTAATATTGGATATCCATAATTCGATTTATGGATATCCATAAATGAGTTATGGATGTCCTTCAATAGGACTGTATTTAAGGATATCCATAATTCATTTAAGGATATCCTTAAATCACAAAAATGATGTACGTGCCTATGGAGTGCCGTTTTACTATTTATTCCCTATTTTTGGATATCCATAATTTATTTAAGGACATTCATAATGTATTTATGGATATCCTTAATTCATTTATGGATATCTTACAATAATAAAGGATAAATCGAATTATGGATATCCAATATTAGCCCGATTTTAGGATATCCTTAAATCGAATTATGGATATCCAAATATAGGATTGTATTTAAGGATATCCATAATTCGATTATAGGATATCCTTAAATCAATTTATGGATATCCAATATTCAGCCGAATTAAGGATATCCATAAATCGATTTTAGGATATCCAAAAAAGAATTATGGGTATCCAAAAATGAATTATGGATATCCAAAAATGAATTTTGGACATCCTAAAATGAATTATGGATATCCATAAATAGGAAATAAATAGTAAAACGGCACCCCATACGTGCCTATGGGATATAATGATTTTTCCCTAGTCAGAGAATGGAGGCATCCAGTGTGGTTGAATTTACGTTGGCTTCCGTTTCGTACAGTTTAAGTTAGCGCATGCGTATTACACGGAAAATATCATTATGGAAAAGAAATATTTTTAAAATGAATTATGGATATCCTAAAATCGAATTATGGATATCCTTAAATCAATCAGATCATTATGGATATCCAAAAAAAAGAATCATGGATATCCAAAAATCGAATTATGGATATCCTAAATTCAAGCTCATTTTTGGATATCCTAAAACACATTTAAGGATTTCCTTAAATGAGCTGATTTAAGGATATCCATAATTCGATTTTTGGTTATCCAAAAATCGAATTATGGATATCCATAATTCATCGTGATTTTTGGATATCCAAAAATGCATTTTAGGATATCCATAATTCAATTATGGATATCCATAATTCATTTAAGGATATCCATAATTCATTTATGGATATCCATAATTCATTTATGGATATCCATAATTCATTTATGGATATCCATAATTCATTTTAGGATATCCAAAAATATTGATGGATATCTTTAATTATTTTAGGATATCCATAAATGAATTAAGGATATCCATAAATGAATTATGGATATCCATAAATGAATTATGGATATCCTTAAATAAAATAAATTACCTGTATAACAGAAAAAATGTCGGACATTTTTGTCAAGGAGACTATATATTCCAGAAACGTTCTTGTATGATTCATTCAAGCATTGGATACAGATTATGTTATGCCCAAACACTCAGCTCTAGAGGGCTCAGCCGTACGCTTATTAGCATTGTTCAAGTTGCATCCTGGTTTGATTCCGTTTTCATACGTGTGGCATGCTGTGTAAACTTTAGGAAAACCGTAACATTACGTGTTCGTATCTGAACGTATTAAATTGTATCGAAAAGTGTGTATAAACGACAAAGACCGCAACCGAAAGAAACAATGCGTATGTAACAGTATCGATCCGCAACAAATGCTTGATCGCGGAATGATACGTTTAGATGCGATTAGATACGGACAGATTCGAATAAATGCCTTCAGTTACGTACCATTGCCTACCATTACCGATCGTCCATCCGCGCATGCATTTTTGACAGTTATGAAAATTTGCCCGCGGATCTACCGCGCCCTGAGGATACGATACGTACAGTTACGGACATTACGGATGAGATACGAATCGTTACGGATAGGACGGACAGATACGGAACACCTATCCGCAGCGTCCGCAGCGTACGTAAGCCCTAGTGTTACCTAGGCATTAGTGTGATGCTATTTGTATAGTAATTCTTCCATTCATGACGTAGCTCGTCTTGCTTCTTGTGGTACCGTAAAAATTCTATTATACGACAGGGCGTTTATTCAAAACAGTACTTTTACTAGTTATAGAAGGGAAATGGCATTTAATGGAAAAAGGGAACAAGAAGGCAACGATCAGGAGAAGGCGCAATCAGAAAAAGATTCCCACTCCAAACACCGAGTCGGGAAAAAAACAAACTAACAATAAAGTACTTATACCATGAAAACATTTCGTAAGCCGAATGAGCAGCTATTTTCCCAATAGGTGGCCACTCAGTTACCTAAACGTAACTAAAAATATGATAACATACATAAGGCGCCAACAGCACAAAAAAAATTTAAACACCAAGACATAAAACAAAAAGAACCACCACAGAAGTATCGCCTGGCAGATCAGTAACACAAAGTTACTGGCGGGCTTAAACCGGTTATGGTAGTTAAAGATAGGAAAATACAAACTGATTGCAAGCAATCCCTGAGGATATACGCCCGGCGTCATTTTTGTGGGGCATAGGCAAACAGTATAGCCAACAGCACAAAAATTTTAAACACCAAGACAAAAGGCTACATTCAAGAATTCATATATAGGATCGGAATATATTGTTTGTCGTCGATCTGCGCCAGACAAGATTTATTTCCAAGTGGGTGTTTGGGTATCACATGTATTACCATTTATTTGGACTACAAGAGAAAAATGACCTTGTGTGTTATGTAATGAAGCAGCAAAATTAGAAATTTACCGCATAGGATTTCCCCCAACATTTTTAAAGTGGGCGTTTATTAGAGGCTCCTTGAATTCCAAAACTCACAGATAAAATGGCCAGTTCTGGCACCAAGAGAGAGGTATGGGAATTTATTACAGTGTGGGTGTTTAATAAATTTTTTACGGTATATAGCTTATTTGCTTTGCAAGAGTCTGCAGTCACTATGATGATGTATCGGGCTTCAGCGCGCGGAATAAATAAACGACTTAACTTGTGCAGCAGTGCCGTCCATCATAACTTCGAATATGTTTATTTTTTCTCTTTTTTTTTTAAATTTTTAGCAAAAAATTAAGATCTCATTAACATTCATGAATATGCAAATTAGGTTATTTGCATATTGGAACTTTATTTGAAAGAGCAATCGTTTAGCTTCATTTTGGTATCAATATTGTTATTCTATGATGACCAGAACCTAAGATATGAGCACTTTACTACATGTACACCTTTCACAACTGTCGGCCATTTTGTTTTGTGGAGGCCATCTTGAAAATGGCGGAATTTCAAGTGGCTAGGGATCAGAATTTAACGTGTGTCATGTAAAAAACATATGGTGAAAATTGCTTGTATCATCAACTGAAGTATTTCCTCAAAATCTCTCACTAAGCCGCTCCACTAATAAACATTTTCTAAATTTTATCGCCGACACGACGAATTGATTTCCAAATTAAATGTTGGATTAAAGACACCTTTGTGGTCGTGTCTTGCGGAACCAGAATATTTTAGTATTAAAATCTAAGAAGCTTACTGGCTTAAATGTTTGTTTTTTTTACCATTTTACAAAACCATTTAACATTATTTACTCTGTAGTCGCACGCCGGTGGTCAGGCGTTACTGGAACTCTTTGATGCCCCCGATTGCTATTAGAGAATACTTTTCAAACTCATTTTTGTTTTCTAAGCCATTTTCAAAATTGCATGATCATTTTGCCTAAAGACGTGTCTTTCAAGTAAGTAAAGTTGCAGATTGTTCAGAAATAATTTTCTTTCACTAAACTTGTTATTGGAGATTTTTAAATAAATTGGTTAAAGCACAACCTTAATTGAAATGAGGAACGGGTGTCTTCAATGGGGCCCTTCGGGCTTGGCAAAACATCAAACATTCGAATTTTCTCTACTGGTAGAATTTTTACGCATTTTAAAAAAATCGCTATTTTCAAGGGCTTTTGGAAAATTCAACAATTTGCCTCTTAACCATCTTAATCCCTGTTAAATTCACTTGATGAGGCCTGGAAATGACAGATATAACTAGAAAGAACTGTATCATCAGGAAAACATGTCCGTGTAATGTATACCCCCTTCAACCCCACTTTTATATAGCAAAACTGGGGTATACAGGGGTATACCTATTTTTCTTATTTTTGATCTAAAACATAGATTGTGGGTACTCTTTAGAACCGCCTCGGCGAGGCGGTTCTAACGTGTATCAATCTATGTTTTGAGCAAAAATAAGAAAAATATCAAAACTTTTCAGCTGAAATTTTCCAATTTTTAAAGCACAAAAAATCTCTGTATATTGCATGGGCATGTTTTCCTAATGTTAGAGAATGTTGGAGGACAAACAGGTCACGGCTGCCGCACATTTCCGGTTTCAGTGCGTAACTTTTAACGAACAAAATAACGAAATTTTAAACTTTCAAAGTTTATCAGATTCTAGTATTAGATATAAATAATCGTTGAAAATTTCAATGACATGCTGCTGATAATAACACATCCGGAAAAGAACTGTTTGCATGAAAATTGCATGCAAAAAGATGAATTCCTGTTATTCATTTTGCCGTCTTCCTCCAAGTTTAAAAAAGAAAAAAAAATATTATGGCAGAAACACATTTGACGTAATTTTATCGTGCATCATGGCAGTCAGAAGCACTTTCAGACAAATTTAAATGTAAAACACAACGTCATAATATGACATCTAATTTGATGTTAATGAAGTGTGACGTTTTGAAATGAACGTACCTTTACTCATGCTTCGTCTGTGTGAGATGTATCACGCATTTTAACCATTAACCATTCTTTTAACCATGATAATCAAGCTGATGTTATCGAGGCTTTTAATTCGACTTCCCGGTACCTTGATGACCTTTTGAACATTGACAACCCTTATTTGGAAGGTATGGTCAATCAAATTTATCCACCTGAACTACAGCTGAACAAAGCAACTATCTCAGATACCGAAGCCCCCTTTTCAGATTTACATGTTTCTGTTGCAAATGGATTTGTTTCTTCTAAAATTTATGATAAGTGCGATGACTTTGATTTTGATATAGTAAATTTTCCTCGTTCCTCGTCGTGCTACTTATGGTGTTTACATTTCGCAACTTATTAGGTTTATCTAGAGTCTGCAATCATGTTACGGACTTCAACGCTCGAAATAAATGTTCTCGGTATCATAAACTTCGAAAAACATTTCCTAAATTTTATCATAGACACTATGAATTGATTTCCAAATATAATGTTTGGTAAAAGACGCTTTTAGGTGAGGGTCTTTCGGAACCAGAATGTTATTGTGACTTTGTTTACAAATTTAAGAAACTTATAGGAAGGATTGATTTATTTTTCAGTTCAGAAAAAACATTACACGTTATAGGTTATAACTTGAATGTTATGCGACAGTCTGCATGCTTAGTTTTTAACCCAAGCATTATTGATAACTAATTGCACGCCGATGGGTCGTGCGTCAGGCTCTATGATGTCCCCGACTTCAAGCTATTCATTTAAGTTTGTTGGGGCCGGAGCTTCTTGTCTGTTGCTTGGCCCACCGGGGTCCAACTGGTGGTTTTCTTTTGCTCCGGAGTTAGTAAGTTATTTTGCGCCCAGGGATCTCCTACTGAATCTGTTGAGTCCTCGTTTTTTATTCATCAGGATGTTTATCATGATTTATTTGTTTGTTTTTGATGATTCATTGACTAGTTAGAGATTCACCACGAGGACGGAAGAACTAACTAAATGTTATGAACCACTGCAGAAGCTGAGGGTGAGGTTATGGCCATGTAAAATCGATTAAAGCCCGCCAGTAATTTTATATTACTGATCGTTCCATGGCGATACTTCTGTGTTAGTTCTTTTTGTTTTAAGTCTTGGTGTTTTAATTTGTGCCGTTGGCGCCTTATGTATGTTATCATATTTTAGTTACGTTTACGTAACCGAGTGGCCACCTATTGGGAAAATAGCATCTCATTCGGCTTACGACATGTTTTCATGGCATAAGTACCTGATTGTTAATTTAGCTTTTTCCCACCTCGGTTTTTGGAGTAGGAATCTTTTTCTGATTGCGCCTTTTCCTGATCTTTGCCTCCTTGTACCTTTTTGGAATGCAGAAACTTAGAGAGCCACTGTTAGACATTGGTTTATTCATATGATAATGAATTTAAATTGATCATTTTTACTTTCTGAACTACAGCTGTAGAAGAAAAAATATGAGGCAACCTCTTATAATTTTCTTTCAGTGTAAATTTTAGTTCGCTGAACCATAGCTTTGACTTAAAGTTGTCTTTCAAATTTCAGTTGCATAAAATGTACCTGAATATACAGAGTCGTCGTTTTTATTCATTACAGCGTTTAATATCATGATTGTGTCTTTACCGTGAAGATTTTTGGACTCGAATTTTACCATGAGGGTCAAACAACTGACTTAATGTTTGATCTACTGCAGAAGCTGATGACGATGTGGTTTGGCCCGTAAAATAATTTTAAGACCACCCCCTTATATTCGAAGATATTTTATATAAATGACCGTTCCTAAGCGTCACTTGTGGTTTTATTCATTTCATGTTTGGTGTCGATTTATTTTATTTTATGTGCGTATTCATATGAGCCGTCTCGTGGGAAAAACAACAATGTGGTTTTCGAACATGTCCGACACAAACCGGCCTGTACAAGCGCAGAAAAGAGCTAGAAGCTTGAAATTTCGGATTTAAGTAGAAGAGGAATTGTACTATCCGAGCAGCGAAAACAAAGGCGCTGATCATCTTCGCGGTTACCGCGAAGATGATCTGCGTCTTTGTTTTCGCCTATGCAGAGTGTTATTTTTCCCATGATGCGGCTCATATATTGAAGATAGTTTATGTACCTGATTAACAATTTGTTTTTCCACAATTGAATTTAGGTTGTGGTAAATGTTATAATTGTGCCAGTTCCTGATCATTGCTTTCGTTTACCTTTTCAATATCATAAGTTCCCTTTTACATGATCCGAGTTCAAATGATTTCTGATCGTTTCTTGAAAGTAATTAGTAAAATACACGAGATTTTCGCTCAGCCTACTTGTTTTCCACTGAATGACACCACTGAATGACACTGACGTCATACGATATTGAGACTGTTAATCTTTCTAACATATATATCAAGTATGATATTATGTGAAATAAATAGTTACTGTATATTGTATAGTATCTAAATGTTACAAATCGTCTCCACACGACATACATTGCCAAAATTATCTGGTAAATGAATGGGACGCGAAAGTCAAAATGACCTTTTACAGTAAAAAACAGAACAAAAGAACTTTTGTGGTCTTACGTGATATATATTCAGAATAATTAATCACCCGATAGTAGATTGGGATTGAATTTCAGTAATAAATTGTCGGATCTGAAATATGGCATTATTATTACGCACGTTGGTAGTTACAGAAATGAGCCGCCTCATTTGAAAACCAAAACCCTGCATATGCGAAACCAACGGCGCAGATCAGCTGATCAGCGCCTTTGTCTTCGCTACACGGAAAGTACACTTCCTCTTCTTCATACATCCGAAATTTCAAGCTTCTACCCTACTTCTATGATTTTACAGCCTGACTTGTGTCGGGACCTGTTCGGAGACCACATCGTTGGTTTTCTCACGGGCTCTAATATAAATATCAATCTGTAATATTACGTCTACTCACCACGTTCTTACCACGTCCTAGCAATTCAAGAACGTGGCGAGGACGGGGTCAAAATGTTTTGTAAGTTCACACTACGTCCTTACTACGTCCCCACAACATCTTTACTACGTCCGCAACACGTCCTTACTACGTCCTTCATGTTTCCACTAGGTCCTCACTACGCGATCACCAACTTTGAAGCTCATCCCGTTTACACTACGTCCTTACAAAGTCCTCACGAAGACCAAGCCGTTCACGCCACGCGCGTAGTACGTTTTCGGGCTGTTCTAACTGTTTATGTATTATTATAATAATTGTGCTAAAATGAAGAACAAGTACTGAAACTTCATCCTCAATGCTACTGAAAATCTGCTGTAATGCCCATAGTGAAACTTTTTCATCATCATCATCGTCGTCATCATCATCATCATCATCATCATCATCATCATCATCATCATATCCATTTTCATAGCTTATATAGCCAGGGGCGCACCAAGCAGTAAGTAATAACAGATGGCAAATGGATTGATACAATAAATATTGAAATTCTTACCCAGATACCAAGCGCGACAGAAAGTATGGAAACACTATAAATAATGCATAAAGAGCAAGCTCGTTCCCAAAATGATAGCCATCTGGCTAGCATCAACAAAGGTGAGGAGTGCAATAGAGAGGCACACAGAGTAAATAAAAATGGTCATCGAATTTTTATATGAAGAAATCTTAATGAAGGCAGACGGAAATACAATAAATTATTTATCAAGATAAATCACCAAACAAAACAAAAAAAAAAAAAAAAAAAAAAAAAAAAAAAAAAACATTATAAATAATTGGATAGGAACCGTATGAAGATCTGAAGAGATTTAGTTAACGGAAATGTCACAAAAGAAAATCTTTATTGACTGTTCTTTAACAAAAATACAAAAAACTTATCGTTTTGATATAAAGCAACATTGATATAAGAACTCCTGTTTGTTTTCGGTCACTGGTGGAGAATACCACGAGTCAAGTAAAAATTCTACCCAAGTATAGGAGCTGCTGTCCTGCTGCATGATTTACAACACACCACAGTCTGTGAATGATGATCGTAAGTTGAACACTCCGAAGGCTTGCACGTAGGATCTCTGTCGCCATACTCACAACCTAAGTGAGTAAGTAAATAATTGAATGAGTGAGTAAGTAAGTGCATGTAAGTAAGTAAGTAAGTAAGATAGCGAGTGAGTGAGTGAGTGAGTGAGTGAGTGAGTGGCCTGGCTGAGCAGCAGCCTTTTTTAGACGATACCTAATCCTTCTATCATCACAAATCACCTAAAATACCCGGTTGGTACATGTGTGACACAGAAAACCAATGTGTAAACCGACTCGAGGTTTTATATCCGTCAGGATCAACTTAAATCTTTCCCCTATAAACACACATAGCGATCTACGATGGGTTATATTACCGCTGATTCCTGTATGCCACTGTTTACAAAGAGAACAACAGTTGTCATCATTGGCGTAACATTCATGAGCTTTCAGAGTTCGGCACCAATCAGCCTTGTCTCCATAGCGACAACCTAATGGACATATATACATTATTATATTGCATTTGAATAATATTATCATGTTGTAATGTCACAGCGAAAAGACGAATTCGCAGTAAGGTTTACAGGTTAGCTTAGGCAGGTCAAACGTAAGCGATGACCATCTTCTCGCCCAATCAAAGGCAGGAAAAAACCGAAGTAACAATTAAGTACTGGCTGCTTTTCTTCTCGAACGAACATCATTCAAGCTGGCCATAAGCTCTTACCCAAATGGTGGTAATGTCCATACCTCCGTCTGGTTATTAAATAACCGGATCCTATTATTAGGTAAGAATTATATAAAATTTAGATCTCTTATTCGTATTCGTATCATTATTATAAAAATACCATAATCGTACTGGACTTCGAAAGTCGTATCAGGCTAGGGGAGATCCAAACATTATTTTCCCCAGATAACCATAAAATATGTATTACCCGTAATTGCAGTTTGGAATTGTTTACATTTAGAACAGCATTCAACATCGTTAGAATAACATTCTCGTGCAGTCAGTGTCTTGCACCAGGTTTGTTTATCGCCGTACATGCAGCCTGAAGTGAATGACAAAATGACATCGTAGATAAGACAATTTTGTTTGCTATTTTGCGCAGTATTAGCTACAGATATCGTAATCTAAATAAAATAGGCCCTGAAAAAGAAGCAGATTCAAACCAAGGACATTTGCGTGCGGCACGAGGATAAAATGCAAAAGACAGTCTAGTTAATTTTCCTGCCTGAAAGATTGCTTTCGTGGTTTAAGGTGAGCGTATAGTATACTATTGCCCCGTCGTGAAGTTGTCGTCGCCGTTGTCCACAATTATTGCTCAAATATATTTTATTCTGAATTTGCTTAGACAATCACAGCCAAACTCCATGTGGAGCATCTTAATGAAGTTGTATCGAAAGTTTGCAAATAATGTTGTTGGTCACCACCGTGAACATCTATAGTACACTAGAAAATTCTTCTTCCCCGGAACCACTGAGCAGATTTCAACGAAATATGAACAAGTGTAAGGGTTGGGTTTATTTAGAAATATATTTAGCCTGTGATTCGAAATAAAAATTAAAACTGAGATCCTTTAAGAGCAGTGAACACATTAATGAGAAAGGGGATGTGCCATACCGCGGTTTCGACTATTAAAGTCTCGTCAGTGACGCTTTTGTATATAGGCACCTTATTGCGTTAATGAAGCTATGCGAGTATTTACGGTAAATTCAGTTTGTTGACACTGACCGCATTTTAGAAAACGATTCGATGTTTTTGTTGTTGTTTGTTATGTTTGGTGCACGTATCGAAGTCAACTAGGATGCATTCAGAAATTTACATGTACAAAAATCAATGTCGTTAAAAAAACACATGTAATTTATGCGAAACTTCGGTCCGCTGCTCAATGATGAATTCCATGGTTATTCTACTTTAAACTTAAGCTAATATTAACGTTCCTACTCTGACAATTAACATACAGCAAAACGTTTAGAAATTATTTCTGAAATTATTATAATCGAAAGAGAAGGATTTGATAATATTCGGTTTGCGATTTTTACAAGTATACACTTTCCTGGTCACGCTCTGACCTTTTAAGCCTCAGACATTGACACTTTGTCTCACGATGGGTCTAAATAAAATCCGAAGGTCATTTAGCTTCAATAAATCTCTTTAATATGGAAAACGAAGAAAAAACGGAACATGAAAATGCATAGCTTTCTCATCATTAAGTAAGTCCATTAAATGATTTGCGAAACGAAATAAGTTGCACGAAAATACATTGCCTTATCAAAGGAACTCAATCATACTATTAATTGTGCAATCTCAATGGGTACACTTGCTTAAGATTGAAATGTGTTCAGACGTCTGCCTCGGTCTTTCACCGCAAAATTTGCTGCTAGATCATTAAATAATAATAAAGCATCTCATTTTAAGGAAGGTCTATATAATATGTCTTAAACATGCATAGCTGAACGTCAGAATAAATCGAGCAAAAAACTTCTCGGTTAATTGTTGCTGATGAAGGGAAGCGAGAAATCTTGTTCAAAACTAAATTTGTAGAATATCATACGTCATCAAAACATTTCTTTGAACTACTTTTATGTGCGAAAGAAGTTATGGTCGGTTCTATCTGGGTCACTTCGACCCATGAAATCGGTTAGATTAAGTAAATCTAACCAAACGCGTCTCAACCAACCCACATTTTATTATGAATGCTCATAAGTATCATAAAGTGTCTTCTTTAAGTGCACGCTGCCCGTGGGCCGGACCTCAGACTCGATGACGGTCGAGATTTAAAGCTGACTAACACATAGGCTTTCTTTTGCTCCTGTATTCCAGAGTCGGGATTATTGCTGTGTCCTTGTTTTGCCAGGCCACAGTGACTTACATTTTATCGATTTTCTTAACAACTAAAATTAATTTGAAAATTCTATTTGCATCTCCTTACAGACGAATCCGTCTTTGACTAAGGCCAGTGAAAATTTTTACAGATTTTTCTTCATAGCATGCGGGGTGCCCCACTAAATAGTGGTTCCCCTATATTTAAAATTCGTACATTTCATCATTTTGTTTTAATGCGACATTTTGAAACGCCCGTTTTTGGCATTAAAAACCTTTTCATTTCAAAGGGTTGACCAATATTCAACATGTTCGTGCTAAAATCTAGGTTTACCGAGCATTACTTTTGCCGATTAAGGACAAAATGTGAAAAATTACCCTACCACCTTATGCTCCTTTTTAAATTGAGGATAGATGTTTGGCAAGGTGTTCCTGATGCATGTTTCTGAATTTTGCCAAGCTGTTTATTGGAAATATTTACGGATATGTTGGTATACTAAATGAATCAAAATAATTTATTTAATGCTTTTGAATTTGAAAAAAAATGATAAAAAGCTTGATAGCCCCGATATAAAGCTATGCATTTTAGTTGGTTGGGGCCAGAGTTTCTTATCTGCTGCTTGGTCCATCGGGATTAAACTGGTGTTTTTTTTTTATCTTTTGCCCCAGATTTTCAGAAAGTTATTGGGCTCCCAGGGATCTCCATCGTCGGGCAGCTTACTGAATCTGTGAGTCCTCGTTTTTGATTCATCATGGTAGTTATCATGTTTTATTTGTTTTTCCTTGATGATTAATTGACCAGAGATTCACCACGAAAACCGAACAACTAACTAAATGTTGTGAACCACTGCAGAAGCGGAGGGTGAGGTTATGGCCATGTAAAACTAGATTAAGCCTGCCAGTAATTTTATATGACTGATCCTTCCTAGGCATTGCTTCTGTTGTGGTTCATATTGTTTTATGTCTCGGTGTTGCATGTTTTTGATGTTTGCGCGTCTTCATATATTTTAGTTAGGTTTGGGTTACTGAGATGCCACCTATTGGGAAATAGCTGCTAGCTCGGCTTACGCTAGTATGTTTTCTTGGCGTAGGTACCTAATTGTCTATTCGTTTTTTTTCCACCTCTGTTTTTGGAGTGGGATTTTCTTTCTGATTGCGCCATTTTCTGATCGTTGCCTGCTTGTGCCCTTTTGGTGGCCGTTTATAACTTTTGACTAGTATACTTGTGTTATTAATCAATGACCGATTTGTCATCCGTTTAGTTAAATTAAAATGCTCATCGAAAAAGTAAGACCATAAGAGTCTACAAATAGAATATACGCAGTGACCCGTGCAGTGACGTCACAATAGCGAGGTAGAAAGTTTATGTTGAAGCTAATTTTCTTCCAATTCACAGCAGACTAATGCCGAACGTTGGAGCTCCGTAAACATGGTAACATCGATTAAAGCTTTCCAGTAATTTTTTACTGACCGTTCGAAGACGGTTCTATTGTGATTGATCTTTATGCTGCGTTTTTTTTGTTTTGTTTTTTTTTCGTTTGTCTCTCTGTTGTGCAAGTCGGTGTTGTGTATGGTGTTCAAATGGCCACCTCGCTCTTTAGGATCTCCATGCGTTTCGTTTGCGTTTTTGTGATGCCTTATATGATTCCTTCTCTCCCGCATGTCGTCTTTTGGGTGGGGATTGTAATAAAATTGCATCAGACGCTTGTGCTGCTCACCAGTTGAGCATAATGTTTAATTTCATTTTAATTTTAAATGAAATAAAACATATGATCCTTTAAGAGCAGTAAACATGTTATAATGAGAAATTTATTAAAGTAAACCTGTTGCGAATGACCATTGCGCTGGCAGTTAAAACATCAGTGTCTCGTAAGTTGTCTTTCCAATTTTATTTTTACTGGGCCAGTAAGCCCAGTATAAGCGTCACGACCCAGTAAAATCCTCATCATTCCAAAGCGGTGATTCATCTTTATCATCAATCGTCTGTTTATTCTGTCTGCCTCTCTTTGATGGTCGTTTTTGTTGTTTTATGTAAGACCAGTCGGACGATTACCTTGTTGGGAAGGAGCTAGTCATCTTGTTCATCAAGCATATTGTCCGAAAATGTTTAGTGACACATTTTCCTTCACGCCTGTTGTCTATGTTGGGACTTTAAATCTAATTGCACCGATTCCTGATCCCTCTATATTTGCTTTACAGGTATAACCAACCTAATAAACTATCATATATTCGGAGCAACGTTTCACGCGAGAACTATAATGTAACAACAGTCACAGGATGTTTGACGGAATCATGTCGTAAAACAAGTACGACAAGCAAAAAAAAATGAAATTCTCAGTCCCAATATGGCATCATTCTTCAATACCTAACCTGTGGTCGGGAAGCTTGTTAGAAGGGTTACTGATTATCAGGCAGCTGAGGGGCTACAGGTAATATTGTTTATTTTGGGACAGCTTGGGTGCAATGAAACATTTTGGTACCTGGGTAACATCAGCAAAATACTTTAAGGGAGATGAGAACAAATATAGGGTAGATCAATGTATTTATTTTAGGGACTAGGCAAAAATGACTGACTACATACACATACCTTGAACTCCAGTTGCGTATCTTGAACAGGTAGCACAGCATGTGTCGTTATTGAGGTAGCATTCATCTGAAGTCAGATTACCACACCATATCGCCTTGTCGCCATACGTGCAACCTGTACAAAAAATAGTGTTTTCAAATAACAGAAAATGTGTTTTGATGTCATCTTGACAGAATTATGAGAAGATACTATCTGTTCAAATAAGCATGGCATATAAACTGTACAATATTGCATTCATATTCATAACTCAGCAAACTGGACACTTCACTTTTGTGCTTTTAAATTCAATAAGAGATAAAGACATACTACATGTATATTAATACCGTAATTATTTGGAGGTGTTTGCATTTTAATACCTAAGACGCTATCAAGAAATAAAATTTTATTTGTGTTTCATGGTAAACGTTCACTAAAAAGTAGGGAATAAGACGTTCTACTTATTATTTCTATTCATTTTGTATTTTTCGTTCATGTAGGTTGTCCTGCTCAATAACAGATCACTATGTGGATGGCCCAAGTTTTGAAACCCTAGCCGCACACTGAGATCGACGCTCTACCTGTGATCACGGTGCAGAAAAACGATATACATGACATACTCATTGTGGATACAGTGAAACAATGAAATATGCTGCACTGTTAGATTTAAATAATAGTTAATCTTATCTGGAAACATTACGCACCTGGTAGGGTGGTATACAGTTTGGAGACATTTGCACATGTTTCACAACATTCCTCATCATAGTTGTAACACTCGTAATGATGGGAGTCGACGCCTATTAGGTCGTGACAAGTTTTACCACGCTTAGCGACGTGACCTGGTTGGTCGCCGAACAAACACGTCTCTAAAAGAGTCAATGATCATTCAGAGCCATATCATTCAGCCAGTGAAACTTGACGTCATTCTTATTCAACTTGATTAATTCATAGAATAGACATCTAAATATGATTGTTTAAGTTCCCACACAGTTCTTGATATAAGAATATAGGGTGATGGCACTGATATCGGTGAATATTGTCCCAAATTGGGATATCGAAGACACGAGCTTGCGATTATATATAGCTATAAATATCTGCTTCTCATATTTGATGCTTTGTTGAAAGTTAATAATAAAAAAATTGAAATATCTACACGAAGGTCGCGATAATATCCATAAGTGATATCATTTTTGCACTTGTGCAATATCAGATTATATCATTTTGCACTGTTACTTTTTGTAAGCAAACTTTGCAATTGAATCAATATTTCTGATCTTTTATTTGCTTAAACTTGAAACAGTCAAACTTCAGTTGACGTTTCGGCCCAGTATGACGTCATTTCCCACGCGACGTCAGATGAAGATGACGTAATTAGGGTTGAAGTCCCAAGTTTACAATTTTGCAAGACGACTCTCAAATATAGGTGGTGATGTTTTACAAAAATATTTTTTCGCCTTTAACAAAGTGTGCAATATCAAGTAAGTGTGTCGATATCGTCTGATATCTGCACACTTGTTAATCGGCTTTTATCCCTATGTTTTAATCATCTGATATTTATAGCTATGTAATAAATAATTATATTTCATAACTTTAATTTATGACAAATCTTCGGAATCCCGTTAAAAGAAATGGTTTCGAGCATTTAAGGTAGTAAATTATAATTGTCTGTCCCTTTTTGCTTCTCTTTGAATTCATAAGGCTACAAAGTCAATTTTCCATGATACTGATAAACGCCTACCTGATACATTTTTCGGAGCAACTGTCGAGGGAACACATGAACCGTCATAGCAAAGCTACAAAAACAATCACAAAACAGTGACTTAGTTAATTAGTCTGAGCCATTGCCGATACGCAGTTTCTTATTGTTTTATGTCTTGGTGTTTGAAATTGTGTGCTGTTTGCGCCTTATGTATGTTTTCATATTTTAGTTAAGTTTAGATAACTGAGTGGCCACCTATTGAGAAAAAAGCTGCTCAAATAATTATTGGTTAAGGTTCATTTTCTAACCATCGTTAAATATATTTGGCCCCATTTTGATTATTATAGTCTTATCGACTATCTTGTTGAAAGATGCAAAATTACAGTAATTCTCTTTGGCTTCATGTTGCCAAACCTGGAGAGTCACTGACGAGGCTTAAGTAGCCGAAACCGGCATGGACAGCTTCAAAAAAAGGCTACACGCTTGAAATTTCGGTTTTAACAAGAAGATAAATGGTACTATCCGTGTAGTGAAAACAAATGCGCTGTTCAGCTTCGCAGTAAAAACTGCGAAGCTGTTCTGCGCCTTTGTTTTCGCATAGGCAAAAATCCGATTTTCTCACGATGTGGCTAAAATGATACCTTTCCATCCCCACAACTAGTTCCACTCCAAGGGATCTCTATCAAACACGTTCCATTATTCGCTAACATAGAACAATCCATGTCACCGCATATTCGGCTGTAGTCAAAATCTAAGGTTTGCTGCGAAGCAATGAGACAAGAGCCGTTTCTGAACATCATTGACAACAAATATTCTTTTTTGCCTATGCATTTGAATGGGAAAAGCTCTTAAAATGTCAATTAAAGGGAAAAAAACTTGCAGGAAATGGGTAGTATGACCGAGTATTAATGATAAAAAAAATGAACCCCAGGGGCTCATCTGACCCAGCCCTGGGGCAACATACATGTATATTACCACAATATTTACTTCTCCTCTGAAACTGCTCGGCCAAACAAAGCCAAATTCAATAAGAAGCATCTAGAGGAAAATGGGACCAATGTGTTTATAAAGTTAAATAACCAAGATGGCCGCCATGACCATATATTGTATAACTCTTCAAACATCTTCTTCTCCGGGACCAGTGGGCCTATTTCAACAATACTTTGAAGCATCAATTGCTAAAGTACTCTAATGTGTATATCTTATGGCCCTATGGTGACCTTGACCTATTTTACGGCAATGTCAACTTAGGTCGCTCATGCATTTGAAAGGGGAAACTGTTAAAATGTCATTTAAAGGCAAAATCTTGCAGGAAATGGGCAGTAGGACTGCCTCCACCCGGCGCAATAAATACTTAGAATAACAATTTAGGGATATGGATTTTATTTCGATTTCATTGCAAAAGGTATCATTTTTTCTACCCAGATAATTAATACAATGTAGATATGTAGCAGAACCATTACTGTGCAAACATTCTATAAATTTTCCGCGTTTCCTGGAAGCGCTTCTCGCAGACTTGCAGAAACGATGGAACACCCCTAAAATTAAAGTTATCACTGCTATTTACTCTATGCAAATTCACTCACTCCCTCTTACTGGTTCATTCAAATACAAAACTGTTTTTATAATCGAACTGTTGACACTTTTATGTCTAAAACGCAATTTGGGAAAATTTCAGAAATGTGTGACTTTTGGCAAAAAACACTATTTTTCGCCATTTTTTTTCGGTTAAAATGTTTTCTTTTGCACTGTGAGTATAAAACTGAAATCCGTTTTTGATTGCGCGCTTTGGTTTGCTCAAAACAGCATTTTTTTAAAATGTGTTGTCAAATGTTTTCAGCACATAATGCACATTCCCATTAAGGTAATGTTCAGTCATTTACAAATGTTTTGAAACGCTGTAAAATCTACATCGATGCCCGTAGCTCAAATTGGTTTTCCTGTACCAAACTCGCAGCTTAAAGGGCAACGTTTTACGCAATTTTTGTTTGGTAAAAATCGTGTTTTTAACCAAAAATCACAGATTTCTTAAATTTTCCTAAGGTGCATTTAAGACATAAAATAGCGGCATTTCGATTATCAAAACAGTTTCGCAGATGAATGAATAGGTAAGAGGAGAGAAATGACAGAATTGTGTAGGGTTGGCAACAGTGGGAACTTCAATTTCAGGGGTGTTCCATCGTTTCTGCAAGTCTGCGAGAAGCGCTCCCAGGCAACGCGAAAATTTTAAGGAATCTTTGCATAGTGATGGTTCTGCTACATTTCTATTAATTATTTGGGTAGAAAAAATGATACCTTTTGCAATGAAATCGAAAAAAACCCATATCCCTCAATTGTTTTGCTATGTACACATGCATATTACCATGGTATTCTAACATCTTCTCCTCTGAAACCACTTGGCCAAACAAAGCCAAATTTTACATAAAGCATCTATAGGAAGAGGGGGGACCAATGTGCATATAAAATCCAGGTCAAATGACAAAGATGGCCACAGTGCCCATATAATGTAAAAACAGACTACTTTTCTTTTGTCCAGTGACTGTACTTCGATACTCTCAGGTGAGCTATCGTTGCCCTTGGGCCTACGAAAGCCAAACATTCGTGCTGCGATCTCAATAACATACAGGGTACATGCAGGTAAAGTCAATTCCCCATTTCTGTAAAGGGTCTTAATAATCAAATTAAAGCTAATGGGATAGTACAAGTATAATTTACATCAGAACACATGCAGGTCAAATCAAATCCTAATTTCCCCGAATTGTCTTAATAATTAAAATAAAGTCATTAAGATAGTACTAGAATACCATTCATCAGGGTACACGCAAGTCAAATCAAAACCCCCATTCCCCACAGGGTCTTAATATTAAAAAAAGTTAATGGGAGAGTACAAGTATACTCCCTCTTAAACATGTTATACGTGCAAACATTCCACCTGCAAATGTAGGTTGATATACATATGGAGCAGAGAACGTATTAATGAGAAAGGGGAAACTTACACGGCACATGTACGACCCTTTTCCGTTGACGGCTTCACACTGGGAATCAGGATCATAGATCTGACCCAGTAGTTCACCAGTAAACTCAGAGAAGCCACTTGCATTATAGCTCGCTGACCTTGTTCGCATACAGTTAGAATGTTGTCTGTAAGGTATGGGAAACGCTAACAATTAGACATTCTGACCTTTTCTGAGGAAAACAAAACCAAGCAAGAGTAATGCAAGACAAAGATGAATTGAATCCGAACTTTAAGGAGGCTGTTCAAAATACTTTAAGCCGTAACGCTTGTGCATATATTTGTTTGAACAAAAAGCCAACAAATAGTAATCTTAAACAATCATTCATACATGTACTTATGTTTACATAACAACTATAGTATTTCACATTTGCGGAGCTGTTATATTCAACGGTGGCACAAACAAAGCTTCAGAATATAAAATAAGGTATGTCTGTTTTACTTACTATTACAAACATATCTTGAGATAATCCAATCCACGTTTTGAGCTTGAAATAGCCTCTAGACAAGCACATTCTTTCATTACGAAAACTTGCACATGCAATAAACAGAGATTTTTTGAGCTTTAAGAATTGAAAATTTTCAGCTGAAATTTTTTGATATTTTTCTTATTTTTGCTCAAAACATAGATTGTGGGTACACGTTAGAACCGCCTCGGCGAGTCGGTTCTAACGAGTACCCACAATCTATGTTTTGGAGCAAAAATAAGAAAAAATAGGTATACCCCTGCATACCCCAGTTTTGCTATAGAAAAGTGGGGTTCAAGGGGGTATACATTACATGGACATGTTTTCCTGATTGTTTAAATTATTACCTATCAAGAGTTTTAATAAAAGCGTCGAAATAGTCGAGAGAGCAGTTTGAAAACTTCCAGAGTTTCTTGTTGAAAGTGGTGTCATTACCAACATCCATAATGGCATCCATAATATAGCCATCGCCAGCTGGACAATTGTTGCCTTCACCATCATGATCCGAGTTCAAACTATAGCAGGGGATATAATCATATATTTTCAATACGTTTTTGAATACACTGTGTTTTGGTTTGACGGTTTCTTGGAAAGTTTAGAAGATACTTGTATTACGCTTTGATTTGATTTTACTTGATTCTCAAAGGATGTTAAATTACTTTATTAATGATGTCAAACATTTATTCGTGTTTGAAACAGGATTATATTCTTATTTAGTATGTTTGCTTGAATTGAGCAAAGCAGGCACTGTTTGCTTGAATTGAATTTTCCCACCTCAGTTTTTGGAGTGGGGTTCTTTTTCTTATTGCGCCTTTTCCTGATATGTGCCTACTTGTACCTTCCCAGTCAATAGCCATGGTCAAGTCGGGACGTTGCCTCATTTTTATGAGATTTTTACCCAAAATTAGGATGACATGACATTCAAAAATTGTTTCAGATATAACCGCCTTAATAAGCCAATTATGCTTATATGTAATGATGGATTGACTTGCGCCACTTTTCCTGAGCAGGCGGTTAACCAGTACTTAGATGGTGTCAATATTGTATATTAAGCTTTGCCTGGAGACACAAACAGCCCATGTATTTCTTTAGGCCCCAATGGGCAGGGACATAATCTAGTGTCTGTACAAATGTATAATAAAACATAATCATTTTACAACTAACTTGTGACCCAGTTCGTGTGACGCAGTTGTTGCCACTGTCGCCGCAAAAGTATCCTCGATAACAGAAACATCATATTCCCCACACAGGCCACCTAGAAATGCTCTTCCTGAAAATTCATCACATGCTATTTGGTATAAAACTCAGTATATGTACGTATAATGAATGTACTTGACCATCACGATTATGGTTTAGTTGTGTACTATTTCATTCCAAGGATTATCAGAAGTGATCTTAAAATCAGGTTTCATTTTTGTTTGCTGAAGTCAGTGTAGGTAAACATTATCATAGCCCCAAAAAGGACTCCACGATATGTCAATAGTGTTTTAGCAAAATACGATCTGTTTCCTCTCTATCTCTCAAATTCAGATTGTAAACGTTTATTTCATTACGACAACATGCAAATGCATAATACAGAGATCTTTTGTGTATGGAAAAGTGAAAATTTTCACTGGAAAAATTTTGTTATCTTTGATATTTGCTCAAAACAGCGAGGCGGTTGAAACGAGTACCCAAAATCTCTGGTCTTGATCAAAAATAAGAAAATTAGGTAAAACCCTGCAAACCCCATTTTCACTATATAGAAGTGGGGTTTAAGGGGGTTTTCCTTGCATGGATATGTTATCCTGATGTCCAAATCTGAACTACATGTAAGTACAAATCAAGAAATGTATGAACTTACCTAGATTGTCATGAGGGCCTGTTGATTCTAGGTCATACCTGAAAGAATGGAAAATACAATTTCTACACGTAGTTTAAACAGAGTATTTTCAATTATCTAAGTACATGCGGCCTCAATTCGAGAGGTCAGTTAGAGAATTCAGCCCCCTATGTACAATCTTAACTACTATCATACTATGATTTGAGCAACGTTTGTCTGTTTGTTTATTTGTTTGTTTGTTTGTTCCCCTACTCATCTCAGGTCCTTGGGCCGATCTTCACCAAACTTGGAGGGAAGGTGGAGGGCGGCCCCGGATATTAGCTTGAGGGGTTCATTTTTGAAAAGTCAAGGTCATCGAAGTCAAAGATTAAATTGATGGGTTCTTTTCTGTTTGTTCCCCTACTTCTCCAGGTCCTTGGGCCGATCTTCACCAAACTTGGTGGGAAGGTTGAGGGCGGCCCCGGATATTAGCTCAAGGGGTTCATTTTTTAAAGGTCAAGGTCATCGAGGTCAAAGGTCAAATTTCTGTATCTCTGCAGTCCTTGGTCCGATTTGCATGAAACTTGGTGAGTGTATACAGGTTGATCCCTGATTAAGATTTATGGCTCAAATCGGGTCAAAGGTCATCGAGGTCATACTATAATTTGAGCAACGTTTGTCTGTTTGTTAGTTTGTTCCCCTACTCCTCCCAGGTCCTTGGGCCGATCTTCACCAAACTTGGAGGGAAGGTGGAGGGCGGCCCCGGATATTAGCTTGAGGGTTCATTTTTTGAAAGGTCAAGGTCATCGAGGTCAAAGGTCAAATTTATGTGTTTTTCTGTTTTTTCCCCTACTTCTCCCAGGTCCTTGGGCCGATCTTCACCAAACTTGGTGGAAAGGTTGAGGGCGGCCCCGGATATTAGCTCGAGGGGTTCATTTTTAAAAGGTCAAGGTCATCGAGGTCAAAGGTCAATTGTCTGTATCTCGGCAGTCCTTGGTCCGATTTGCATGCAACTTGGTGAGTGTATACAGGTTGATCCCTGATTAAGATTTATTGGTCCAATTGGGTCAAAGGTCATCCGAGGTCAAAGGTCAAATTTCTGCATCTCGGCAGTCCTTGGTCCAATTTGCATGAAACTTAATGAGTGTATACAGGTTGATCCCTGATTAAGATTTATGGGTCCAATTGGGTCAAAGGTCATCGAGGTCAAAGGTCAAATTTATTGCTACGTCGAGACGGGTAAAATTTACTGGTATAATCAAGGTGTTGCAAGAGTATATTTTCGGTCAGATTCTTACTTTGTTATTAACATAGCGTGGTCATGTCCTGGTAGGCTTCTGACGTGGTGGTTTTCCCAGAGCTTGAACTGATCCAGTGCAACAGAAGAGTTCACTTTAGGATGGTGGGAAGCCATGTTCTTGATATTCTCTGTCCATGAAGCCCCCGCTGGAGTCTATCAATATAGATTATTAAGATTTACATATTAATTAACCCATATTTGACGAAGGGATTCTCTCACCATATAACATATTTTGATGTTGTTATATAGAGACACTAATCATTGTTGTAAAAGGTATAATGCATGATGAGACATTATATTTGTTTAAGTTGGATGGAGTACGTTGAACATTCTGAATACTTGCTGTTCAGAAAATATCTATCGTAAAACTCTGTCCAGGCACCGATAAAACTCATGTGATTCTGTTGTATAGACAGGGTGATACAGAATATCAGATACCATTTCAATCCACCGTTCTCCAGAAGTTCATAGGTTGTGTTGGAAAGCATTTGCTTTGGATGGCAGTTGCAAAAGGCGAAACTTCTGGTTTGACAATTGAACAATGTTGAAAAAAATAATAACAACCAGGGCCCAGTTGTTCAAAACTAACGACGTCGTTACTTAACGTTTCGTTAAAATTTCAAACATTAATATTACAAATACACTGTTATTTTTTGTTAAAACAATAACAGTGTATTTGTTACTTTAGCTGATATTTGCTTAACAAATTTATGTCTTAACGATATCATTAAGCTAACGATGCTTTGAACAGCTGGGTCCAGGAGTCTTTCAACATGAGAAATCACAGTCTGAATCCCGGCCTTCCGTATGCTCATACAAACATCCTTTGCGGTAATTTTGTCATAACACGGCACGAATGCATGTGTAAAAGCAATCAACGGTAAAGTATGACACATACGCAAATACGATTACCAGACAAAATGCAAAGTACATACGGTATTACCACTATCTAGCAAATTTTGCCAAAAAAGCGCTCACTCAATGGTTACAGTACATTCTATGGATTTCTTGAGAACAGTGAATCTATAGGGTGATATCAACCTTAGATAATTATGTTTAGGAGGCACATACATTATTGAAATCTTTATAAAATTAATCTATACTGATGCAATTGTTATGTTATATACAATGATAAACCACTAACATGTTGAATGGAATTAGTCAAACATTTTCACATCATTTTCGGAGAAAGCGTTGTTTGACGCCCGTATTAGGTTACTGTAACAACGGTGTCACACTTATTTTGACAGTTTGCATTTTTGGGGGGAGGACACTTGAATCAAAATGCATTTTCACCTTTAACCAAATACTTTTTGAAAGCTGAAACACTTTGTTTATTGAAGGGTTTGAAAATTTACGGCACACATTTGTGCATCAGTGGTACCTTGCATTCATACGTTGATTGAACTTTACGTCGTAATAACATAAGTTTGACGTACAATAACACATCATGCAACAATGGTCAAAATGTTTGACCTCTATCTAAATGTTACTTGTGAAAGTAACCACAATGTCAACTTCTGGAAACCGTGGCAGTGATAAGATGGGAAATATCCAAAGGCTTTATGGGATTTCAATCCGGAGTTTCACAGCTTTTACGAAGAATAGTTTCCACAGTATGTTTAACATGGAGTATGCAAAACTTATACCCGCTGGTCTCTGGGGTTGTAGGGTCGTAGTTCCTTAAATGATGATGGGTAAATGTACATTCATCAGGAAAACATGTCCGTGTAAAGTATACCCCCTCAAACCCCACTTTTATATCATAGTAAAACTGGGGTATGCAGGGGTATACCTATTTTTATTATTTTTGCTCCAAAACATAGATTGTGGGTACTCGTTAGAACCGCCTCGGCGAGGCGACTCTAACGTGTACCCACAATCTATGTTTTGAGCAAAAATATGAAAAATATTGAAAAAATTCTACTGAAAATTTTCATTTTTTACAACTTTGAAAATCTCTGTATATTGCATGGGCAAGTTTTCGTAATGGATTTTGACTCAATTGTAGCATTCTTACGTCGGCAATATGGAGTCCTGCAAACAGCAGTTTCATGTTGTATCCCCTGCCAGTCACAGATTTATACCTCAAGTCCATCTTAAAATAGAATCGATATAATTAACATATATAATTCTGACCAGCTAGTTGTGAATTTTTTTAGGTTCAAATTGTTCAGAGATTCAGTACAGTATAACTGATTGTTTTATATGTTTTTCTAAGACGAAAGGGATTATGGGCAGTCATAATGCAGATATCATGCATCTTCTAATCTATGATTATATTTATTTGGTCAATGTTATTAGGGATGATTTTCGTATAGTTGAACAGTTAACTTAATTGTTTGTTTAAAGAGCATTCCGCAAGTACAATACAACAGTCGAACGCAATTACCTCAAATGGGCTCATCGTCCTTCGAACAATTACATGCATGTTAAATCAGGTTCTCACACTTCAAAGTCATACGAGACTGAACATTTTCAAATGTATGAAATATGGTATAAAACAGGAGCTTATTAAAATGGGCTTCTTGTATACTGTTTAGTATATGTAATTACGCCACTAGTAAGGTACGAGTTAATCGATAAAATGTAAGAAGTACAGGAATTGATACAATAGTTCAGACAGGAAAGAACCATATATGATGACATCACAAAAAAATCTCTGTATATTGCATGGGCAAGTTTTCGTAATGACTAGCTCTTTTTCAATGAGGAAGCCATCCGGCACTCAAGATCAAATGTTTATTTACTGACAGCATTAAGCACAAGTGCGTAGTACTCTCTCAGACGTTTCTTAGCATCCAGGTCTTGCTCCATCTTGGTGGAACCTTTGGCTCGACCTTTCCAGCTAAAACGATAAGTCAACATAAACAAGACATTTAAATGAGTACTTTTTCTAGAATCTCAATGGATTTTTTACTAAAATGCATAGAATTGCTCTATAAACGTGAATAGTTCTAGATGCTCTTTTTTGTTGAAACAAATCCCTAAGATATCATATTTACCTGATTTTAGGTATTTTAACGAAAATCTCTTGTTACTACAATACTGAATCCTCAAAAGATAGAACTAGAACATATTTGCTGAACATGTTCGGTAATGTTTTTCCAGCCACCTCAAAACCGTGCAAGCTTTTTAATTGCAGGATCTATAGTTTCAATGACATGATTGGGGAGTGCATATATGTCACTGAAGGTTAATATTGTTGATACGTGCACAATGCAATTCATGTAACTCTAAAATCGTTCTACCACTCATATATATAATAGATAACATTAATGTTAGGTTGATATATGTTACTTACAAGCTGTACACCGAGTAATCTACAACCATCAGTATTTCTATCTCATATACGACAGTTGATAGGAATCTCTTTGTCAGTTTGCGTTCTGACTCAGTCTGTAAGAATGGCGAATATTCTTCTGTATAAAGACAAATTAAAAATATAATCCGATTGATTGGTTGAAATATACATATATAATTGAATCTCATACCGTATCTATCAGCTAACACAACCACATAGCATATAGAATTTAATTTGGAAAAAAAAATATTATATACCGGTATATATAGTTCCTCTGTATTATGTACAAGACTGTGAACATTTAGCACAGAACTTTCAACATAAAGCAATAACATGCACATGATAACTTGAGTAAAAGGAGCACTTCTAAATAGTACATGGTTTACAGAGTTTAATTGCATCCATGATTTAAAAAGGTGTGCAAAACTGGTGCATTGCTGCTTGGAGTCATATCTTTATGGCACCTCTTATATGTACAAATGTCCACATTCAGAATGTTTAATTAACTCATTTAAGCCTGGCGTCCCTTTTATGGGACAAAGGCAAACAGAATAGCCCCAGATGTGACGATGAAAATCACTCCTAACGCCCCTAAAAATGAAAGTAGACTCGCCCAAATGATAAAAATGGGAAAATCCATTCGTCAAATATGGGTTTAAATCAGAAATAAAATCACGGTCCTTTTAGTTACCGGATAATTGCAGATATACTCGAAGATGGCGAATTATAATAACTCACCCGTTAGTGACCTTTCAATGTCAGTGTCATGGGGAACAGTCATGTATGGAGCAGTTGATATGGTGTGCCTTTCACTCACTTCGTCAGGTGGCTGGACTAGGTACACTTGCCTCCCGACATTGAATACTCCCAGCTGAAATAGAAATCTTGCTCATACAATAAACAGGAATTTTTTCAGCTGTGAAAATTAAAAATTTCATTGGTAAAATTTTGATATTTTTAAAATCTTCCTTAAAACATACATTGTGGGTACACGTTAGAACCGCCTCGGCGAGGCGGTTCTTGCGAGTACCCGCAATCTATATTTTGGATCAAAACTAATTAGGTATACCCATTCAAACCCCAGATTTTACTAAAGGACTTTGAACACGCATCACTATACATCGGTTATTATTTTGCTTAAAATTGGTTAAAATTAATCTGAAGTATAAAATAGATATAATAGTGTGTATCTTAGCATGATAAACAATATTCTTGCATAGATATCTATGCGCATAGCTGTTTGAAGCCGTTTTCGATTGGTCGAAAGCCGTGTTCAAACTGCAAAACCCATGTTCAAATCATGAAATTCACGTGCCGTTTGAACATGGGTTTTGGCCGACGTCATTGGTCAATGCGACGTGACGTCATGCGTTTGGTAGAAACAAAATGGCCGACGTTGAAGAAGCTCCGCGGTTTTCGGTGATTTTTTACGTTGTTAATGTTATTTTCATGAGCTTTTAAGTGGATTAGAGTGAAAATGCAAGAATAGCGATCAACCATGCTTTGTTTCAGTGTTCAAACATTCGCTGGATCACTCGGAAGGTGTTTGAACACGCGGCCTGCGGCCTTGTGTTCAAACACCTTTCTCGTGATCCATCGAATGTTTGAACACTGAAAACCATGGTTGATCCCTATATTTATGCATAACGATTTGTTTGCTTATTATGTGTTTGCTAAGACTGTTTTCATGATACGTAACGTTTGTGTTGTTTTGTCAAAGAAAACCTTAGGACGGCTACAAAAAAGCTTCTTGTGAAAACAAACCATCTCCGGTGATAGCGTACAACCTTAAGCACAAATTAAAAGCAAAATGAAAATGGGGACTTTTGATCAATACCGTTTAAGCGCTGAGTCAGACGCCAAGCGTAAAGTGGCCAAAACACCCAGACATACGATTACAGCGCCAAAAGTTATGGTAATTTTAACACAAGTCCGTGCCTATTTATTGTGTTTGAAAACTTTCGAATTTGTTTCATTTTACACGCAAAAAATAAAGTTTTCTACAAAAACGTTAAAGTGGCGTAACTATCACAGTTTTGTGCAATTGAATGACAACTAACAGCATTTGATTGGCTTTTGGTGTTTCTTTGCAGGAATCATGTTGGACCTGATAAATATTTTCTGTCTTCGTAGCTTGTTCTTCTTGAATTTTTGGTAACGTTCGAAATCATGCTGTATGACGTAAATCACTGGCGTTGACGTTTCGGTTTTGGTATGAAATTTAGGCAGACTGATTGTATTTTTCTGTTCGAAAATATTTTTGCATGTCATGTATTCTAATAGAAATAATAATTATTGCTGCCAATTTATAGTGAGGCGTTTTCAAAGTCCTATAGTACATGTATATATAAAAGTAAGGTTTTAGGGGGTATACATTGCACGGACATGTTTTCCTGATGACTATTGCGCACGCATTTGTGTTCATACAGAAAGTTATGAAAACAGTAAATGTAAATGTTTAAGACCCTACGGAAGCTGCAGGCAAAGTTTGGTGAAAATAAATATACCTGACAAAACGGCATTGGCTTTTACCATTATAAGGATCTTCTCTCCGTAATTACTTTTATCTATAGACGCTTGACGAAACATCGGCGGTAACGCATATTTCCATCTTACGTTTATTGTAAATTCAAGAATAGTGAATTGTTTCTGTTTATGATAATTCTAATAAGAAACTGGGCGTTTTTGTTTTACCTAACTCATTATTTGATTGGTTTAATTTCGAAATGTTAAACGAAAAGCACTTACAAAATGTAAACCAGTCCTTCTTGGTCGGACCATGAATGAAGCTCCTTTATCTGTATCATAGAAATATCCGACAGTCTGCAAAAATAGGTAAATCTATCAAATCTATTAGTTTTTCCTCAAAAACAATTCTCCGATAAACCTACTCATTTAGTGATACATTGACAACTTAATTATTTACATGAATTACGTTGAAATAGACATACAACAATACAGTAAATGCCAGGAAACATGAAAATGAATAAAGCAACTGGCAGTTGATAAGGATAGGAGGATATTGTCACACATTGCAAATCAGTTCTTACTTGGTCGCCCTTCAGGCTTTGTGCCAGGATATGACCATTTCGCTCCACCGTCACTGGAACCAGGTGACTGATGTGACTGTTGCGGCGCAGACTCAAATTTATCGTTGTATTATCGTGTACAGGTATTTCAATTGACAGCACCTCTTGGATACCTCTGGCTGACCGGTGGTTACGAGTGTCATGGTGCTTTATTTCAATTTCAGTTGCATCTGTAGTGTAACATTATCTAAGTTGATTCAAACATTTAGTTGCCGTGTCGTGTATCACGAAAACGTGTCCGTGTAATATATACCCCCTTGAACCCCACTTTAATATAGCAAAACTGGGGTGTGCAAGGGTAAACCTATTTTTCTTATTTTTGCTCCAAAACATAGATTGTGGGTACTCGTTAGAACCGCCTCGGCAAGGCGGTTCTAACGTGTACCCACAATCTACGTGTACCCACAATCTATACTCATCAATAAATGAGCCTATGCATGAGAAAACCAACAATTTGATGTTCCGACCAAGTCTGACCCAAACCAGGCTGTACAGTCATAGAAGCAGGCTAGAAGCTTGAAATTTTGGATTTAAGAAGAAGAGAAATTGTACTATCCGTGTAGCGAAAACAAAGGCGCTGATCAGCTGTGCAGTTACTGCGCAGCTGATCTGCACCTTTGGTTTCACATATGCAAATTGTTGGTTTTCTGATGCATTGGCTCAAATGTAAGTGCTGATCTGCACATTTGAGGAAGCAGTTTCACATGGCATATCACTTACCCAAGAAAACGGAAATATTGTAAGACCATTACACCAGGGGAACTATGAGGGTCTGGATGGGGGGTCCTGGTATTCACTAATCACTAAAATTTTAGCCAATCATTCACTGTCATTAAAATTTTGGCTTATTCATTAAAAATAGCTCAATTATTCATTAAAATATGATAATTACTAGTCACGCCTTCTTCACCCAGCTAATATCCATAAGCAAATAGGTGTTCCCCACCTAAGGCAGCCACAAGGACTAGGTCTATGATATTAAATTGTAGACTGCTGAGTGCAACCTTGATATTAACATCTTGAGAGAAGCATATTATACTCTGACCACAAAGCCTCATATGAACTTAAAGTTTCCGAAATAGTATACCGATTTATCTTAGCAAATCAATCCCCTTTTAAATCTGTTGGGAGTATAATTCCCTCCACCTTATATACTGAATACGCCCTAAGTTATACCCTGAATCTTTCTCTTCATTTATGAATACCAAAGGTTATTTAAGAAAAAAATGTAATTTCAGGGGTAAAAGTTATAATAAAATGCTGTTGTTTTTATTTAGTAAACTATGTGATGTATGAATTTGTGTTTGTGCCTGATTGTACAATAATGTCTTAAATACCGAGCGAGCGAAGCGAGCGAGGAAAAAAATATGTAGCGCCATATAAATTGCCAGATAGATTTGCATTAACGTTCTTAGTGCTGTTTCTGATTGCAAATGACAATATAATTATGTATGCTGTCCTATAAAAAAAAGCGAGATGATGTCCATCCTCAGAAACGATTATCATTATAGGATTGGAACATACATAATAAGGACAAAGTGGGGTAATAGAATAAAAAGAAAATACATACGAGGGTGATCCAAGAAGTAATGCGAACTCATGTGTATTATCTTACACCATTGCCATTTTTGAAGATAGTTTACATCAGAATTATGATGCATTATCGAATTTTCCAGATCCGATTACTATTTTCACTGAATCACATAGCAACCCTCGTTGCCTAGCAACATGAGAATGCAAGGTAAACGATCTTGGTCACGGTTAAAATGGAATTTATTTATGTACTGAAGTGTCATATGCAAAACACAATTACGTCAATAAGCATTTTATTCCAAAGTACAATAATCCCTTGAATAGATTTACAGTTCATACCATTATGAATTTAACACAGCGCAAATTATTGAGGTTTGGCTATCTGTACCCCCTAGAATTTGAGTCAATTTTGATCTCTCAAAATCTCCACATTTTCATCAATACCCATTCTACTTAACCAAAAATACTAAATTCCATACAATATTTATTTTTGAATGAGAAATTCTTAATTGTGATAGGTTGTGGGCATAAATATTGATATTTACATCCTTATCGGAGTCAAATATACGCATGAATTATAGGTATTTGTCGTATTTCGTCGAAATTGTGGTATTTTTGTCAGATGCCGTTGCTAGGCAACATAGAGTAGTCCCTGCTGATATTTGCATTTCTCTATTTTTTTCCAAACATAAGGCATATTTACACAACTACTATGATTTGTATATACATAAATGTCAATTTAATAAATTGGAGCACAAAATCTTTTCCCGTACCCCTAACAAAATTGACGTTTTCAGTCAATTTCGCGTCCATGTCGACTTCGGGTCGACAAATAAAATATTCTTTAAGTTTCAATCCGTTAGCCGAACTTAATGATATTACACATAATTACTGCGCATATATATACGTGTACACATGCCAAATTATTTAATTGAATCTGCTTTGGTTACTAAAATACAGTTGTGTTCGCATTACTTCTTGGATCACCCACGTATAACATAAGCAAACAAAACAGTGAAATAGTATCTGGCTCAGTAAACATCCAGAATGATTTAATTTATTTTTCTCTGCCTTCAAATGACACATTTCTTTTTCAATTGGTCCTTGAGGTGAGTCCCTACATGCTTGGCTTCCAGACATATGTCTTTACAAACATTAAGGGATATCTGAAATATGAATACAACATTTGAACTAAATGGGGTCTGGGGGCGTCCAGACCCCAGGAAAAAATGAAATTCTGGAATGTCAGGGAGGCCATCTAAGACAATTCCATAGCCAAATTTTAGCATATTCATTATTCTTTAAAATGCTATTATTCACTATAATAAAAAATAATATTACTCTGCTATTCATTAAAAATTTACATTTATTCATTATTCTTTAGGACCTCATTATTCACTAATCATTATTTTTTTGCTCTTTATTCACTCTCATTAAATTTTTAGGCCATTATTCATTAATCCAGACCCTCAACTATAAGAATGGCCAATAAAACACTTGATGTTGTTAGAAATGTATAAACATTCTTTTAAAATTTGACAGACTGTTACCAAGTTGATTTGGAGGTATAGAAATTCATTTCATAAATGGTTTCATAACTTCTCAAACAGCTTCTTAAGGAACTTCTCAAAGGGCGTTGGCATGACAAAAGATTGATGATTGTTTTCTATTGCGATAAAGAAAAGCTTCAAAATCTCATGAAATGAACTATGAAATCCTTTAAGAAGTTGGATAGAAACATAGCAAGTTACATTCCATTATCTTCATTTCTATCTTCATGTGATAGGCCGGGTTTACAAAAGGACAATTATTAGTATATCAGGGGTGTCCTTTGTAAACTCAACAGGCTTTGCCACTTTCTATTGTGAAGAAATCATGCTCCAAGATTTTATATGGAGATAAGT
Source organism: Rugalucina vietnamica (assembly GCA_964017185.1). Classification (NCBI taxonomy): domain Eukaryota; kingdom Metazoa; phylum Mollusca; class Bivalvia; order Lucinida; family Lucinidae; genus Rugalucina; species Rugalucina vietnamica. The sequence goes on from OZ024878.1 coordinate 9,141,586, forward strand.
TTCAACTTCTTTCTTTATTTGCAAAACTATTTTCCAATGAATTTGTAAAAACTTAACAAAGAATCAATCAGTCACCTGGGAAAGTTATTCTTTTTACCCTGAAAACCTGTGAAGGACTTATCACACTTGTCAACAATGAAGAATTGCCCAAGATATGGGAACACGTCTATATGATTCTTTCAATAGTTTGGAAAGATCAAGAGCTTAGCAAAGAACTTAGGTGATATGTTGGTCATTTTTACAGTTCCTCGGCTGTAAATCTTTACAATATGCTCTTCTTGAAGTACATGCGGCAAGTTTTATTCCACATTTTACGAATTCCCTTATCTACCAAGCTGTATGTAATACATCTTAAGTCATACAATACGAACTGGATAAAGATTTATTCGTGCTTGTTGCAATTTATCTATCTATCTATCTTCTGATACTGAGTCGATCAATTTCGGAAATATTCACGAAAACTTAATTTTCCCTAATATTTGCGAATTGGTTGCCACGCTAATTCAAAGTTCTCGCTGATAAAGTGTCACTATTAGCTTATAATACATGGGCACATAATGGCAAAATCAAGAACTCGCTAATAAATAGGAAATAGAAAATTCGCGAAATAAAAGTCACGCGAAAATTTCCGAACTTAACAGTAACAAGACGGTAGAACACCAAAAACTATATAGAGGTACCTACCTTTAAAGGTGTCGCGATCTACACCGAACCAATCAGACTGCACAACAACTATTTTTATTACAAAGATGAACAGACACACGAATGCATATTTTGCTATGATGAGTACCATATTCATTTTCAATGTCTAATACGGGGCAAGTAATGCAGATTCTTGTTAGTTGCTAATTGGCTGTGATATAAAATTTGACGCACCGCGAGAAAACCGGTCTTCGGAGTTCCTGACCAGGTCTGACACTAAACGGCCCATGCAGCTACAGAAGATGTCTGGAACTTTGAAATTACGGATTCAGGAAGCGTAGGCATTGTACTATCTGTGTGGCAAAAACAAAGGCGCTGATCAGCATAGCGCTGTTTTCCCATAGGCAAAAAAACATTTTCTCATGACGCGGCTCAAAGCCTAATAACCAACGGCCAATCCGTTTCGCAATTGTCCCTGAATGAACTGGGAAGTTGACGATTTAAATGTGCAGACGTTGGCTTTGTACCTAGCTACAAAAACAGTCGACCTGTTTTATCGTATTGTAATGAGTAATGTATCTCAACATAATCTACTTGTAATACTCGTACGTACTTAGACATTTAAATTGGTTAAGGAATGGAATCAAACTTTAACAATACTAAACTGCCTATTATTACTGGTTCATTTAGAAAGGTTGAGAAAAAAGAACGTGGATGACGAGTACAAAAATAGAATACAAATGGTTAACGAAACAAAACGTGGTGTCGACTTTGATCTCAGACCATTGTCTAGTCCAGGAAGGTGTAATTGCACATGTTTTAGCTAAAAACTGATCGAACGGTGTTTGCTCGAAGTCTGGTCTAGTAAATATGGCTACGCCCATGGACAGACGTATTCCATTTTTTGAATCTCAAAACAAAGAAGAGACATTATTTCAGTAGGGTGGGAGACATTTTTAACTTGGAAGATACATTTAAGAATCCAAGAAACAACAGTAAGTACCCAAATAACAAAAGCAATCGATGCTACGTCGATTAATTAGTGTACCAGGAAATGTTTTCATCGCTGTCGGCCATACTTGTGCCGGTAAAATCATAGCTGATGGCTACGTTAGACCATGGAGCCGGAAATGACGTCACTATAGTCAGACTATACCGAATTCGATTTATTTTGTGTTGGATCATAGAGTCTTTAGCTTCAGTTCGAAGTTGCTCATTGTAAGTGTGACTGAACACTCATTTTTTTTTTCATTTTGTTTTTGTTTGTGTTTTGATAAAGTTGCCCTAAACGTACAATTACCTTACAGGTACAAGTTCGCTTTTCCTCAAACATTCAATTTTTATAACATTTGATGGCCCGGGGCTACTCGCGTTTAAGGCGTGGCCACGGTGAAACCGGGTTTATCCCGGTAGCGCCCCCCCCCCCCTTCACCCCGGTATCGCCAAGGTAAATTTAATGGCAGACACTATGAGTTGATTTTCATTTAATGTTGGGCTACAGACGCTTTTACGTCAGGGACTTTCGGAACCAGAGTTTTATGGAGACTTGGTTAACAAATTTAAGAAACTTAAAAGAAGGAATGATCTTTTTCTTTTCTCTTCAGAAAAAAAATCATATAATATAAGTTATAGCTTGAATGTTATGCGATAGTCTGAATGCTTAGTTTTTAACCAATCATGGTTGATAACCATGCTGCCTTCTTTGATTGCACGCATGTGGCATGCGGGCGTCAGACTCTATGATGGCCCCCACACAAAGTTTTTCGTTTTATTTGGTTTTATTTGGTTGTGGCCGAAGCTTCTTGTCTGTTGCTTGGCCTACTGGTGTTAAACGCGTGCTTTTCTTTTGCTCCGGGTTTCAGTAAGTTATTCGGCGCCCGGGGATCTCCATCGTCGAATAGCTTAATCTGAATCTGTTTAGTCCTCGTTTTCGATTCAACAGGATAGATACCATGATTTATTTGTTTGTCGTCGATGATTCATTGACTAGTTAGAGATTCACCAGGAGGACTAAACAACAAACTAAATGTTGTGAACCACTGCAGAAGATGAGGGTGAGGTTGAGCGCCTATAAACTTGATTTAAACCCCCAGTAAGTTTATATTACTGATCGTTTCAAAACAATACTTCTGTTGTGGTTCCATTTGTTTTATGTTTTGGGGTCGATTCTTTGTGCTGTTTGAACCTTATGTACGTTTTCATATTTTTAACTGGGCGGCCGCCTATTGGAAAAAAGCTGCACACTCGGCTTACGGTGTGTTTTCTCAGTATGGATACCTAATAGTCAATTTAGTTTTTCCAACTCGGTTTTTGGAGTGTGAGTTTCTTTCAGATTGCGCCCTTTAATCGTTGCCTACTTGTGCCTTTTTGTAAGAACAGCCTCACCGAGTACCAACTATTCATTTTCGGAACAACAATAAGAACAATTGTACATGCGGCAGTTTTACTAAGTACATGTAAAAGTGGGGTGTAATGGGTGTATATTACACGGACACGTTATCCTAGTGATTTGAAAAAGCGTGCGTGTTGATTCCAAAAGTTACGAAAGACAAAATATTGTTGAGTATGCATGAAATCAAACAATGAATCAACATTAAACTGCCAACGTAAAACGTTCAAATGTTATATATAACCTGCAGTAAGCTTCACGCGCAGGAGAACAATTACACTGCTGCCACCCACAGTGATAAGAAATTGAAATGTCAAGGTATTTCTTATGAAATGCTTCGGCATCATGGCAGTTACGCACGATAATATATGCATTTCATTACGCAAACACGCCCATGCAATAAACAGAAATGTTTTTGGTTGTAAAAATGAAATTTCTCACTGGACAAAAATATATATTTTTTCTCATTTTTGCTCAAATCATAGATTGTGTGTACACGTTTGAACCGCCTCGACGAGGCGGTTCTAACGAGTACCCACAATCTATATTTTGGAGCAAAAATAAGTATACCCCTGCATACCCCGGTTTTGCTTCCCCAGTTTTGCTATATAAAAGTGAAGTTTAAGGGGTATACATGTCACGGACATGTTTTCTTGATGTTCTCTAGGTTTGCTGGCCTTATCGGGCTATGCGATTGAGGGTGCGACTTTCTCTTGGATTGCGGTGGTGGTCCTTCCAGTCAATGCAGCAGCTAATCCTGTTATCTACACATTGTTGGCTGCTTGGCAAACTCGGGTAATCATAACCATTTCTTTTAATCAATACTCATGCGAAAAAAACTGGGTCAAACTTTTTTTAAATGGACTATTATCACAAAATGGAGCAATCATCGTCCGTGATGATTTTCTCACAGGATCGATGTCCGAGGTTTGTTTCCTCCTTATATACATGTAAATCTAAACGACGACGTGCACAAGTACACTTACACGTTTCCGAGTATGTTCAACAAAAAGTGCTGTAAGAAATGTTTTGATCGAATTTTCCGTGTCCCCGGTTCAAGGTACGTAGATTTATTAGATTACATTGCCAAAAAGATCTTGTAAAATCACATTTTCTGTAACCCCTCAATACATTTATTGTTCGTTATTCAAGTAAGATCCAAAAATTTCATCAGTTCGTAAGTTCTTTATTGGAGCGGTGGCACATATAAAGTGCTGTCTCTGGAACACATATCAGTGCTGTCACAGTTATCGATTATGTTTAAACCCGTGGTATATTCTTCCACTGCCTCTCTGCCAAGTGCTTATTCATGTACAGGTGCGTTCACTTATTAATATACCCCTGCGATATTCACAAATAAATTGACAACTTTTCTTGTTTTTAAACAATCGTCACTGGCAAGAAATAGACAACTGGATGTATTTGTTTATATAATATGTTAAGTATGTCTATAAATATTTGCTTTGCATATAAAACTTTCAGATCGTATGATTTTGTATGCCTAAATTGATTACATAACATATGAAGCCAAATTTTTAACAAAAATTTCGCTGATATTCGAGTTTCAAAGATACCACAAGGAACCATGGTAAATGGTTGGTAAATTTGTTTGTACATTATAAAAGTATAGCCATTTGTGTGCCACGGCTGAAAATTTGGTGTCTTTAAGAGCATTATTTACAAAGTTACACCCTGATTTTTGTTTATTGTACATTTTAGAATTCCATGGTAAAACGGTTTTTACAATATAAAACTAAGCATGTCAGTGTCATTTCGCAAGAAAACTAATATTCTATCAGGACGAGTTTACGAACCAAGCTTGCTGGTAGGTTCCTTTATGAGGTAAGCGTGTCTTAAAGCACTGTGGAGTCACCTATGGCTTTGTATTCAGCCAAAACGTGGGTTGACATTTTATCATACAATTCATGATTTGTTTCCTCGGGACAGAATACCACACGAAACTGTGAACTGTGACTTTCACAGATAATGTTTAATAGCTAGGCTTTCTCTCTTTGCTTATATTCATAATATTTAAATCCTCTCGTATATGCATAAGTCAAGGAAAACACCAGGACATGCAAAGACAGACATTCCTCTAACATCAAAAATGTTGTTTGCGGATTAAGGATGAATACAAAGAACATTGCCTTGCATCCTTTTTTGACATCCTTTATTGGCATGTATATTTCCATGACTTAAACGCTGTAGAAGAGGTTTGAAATATCACGAAGAGAGTCATTGCCTTACAATATATTTACCCAACTTAGCCCCTCGGTGGGTAGGAAACAATCATGAAACTGTATGATGAAATGCCAATCCCACGTTTTGGCAGATAACAAAGTCATGGGTGACTCCACAGTGCTGTAAGCCTTGCTTAATTCATAAAGGGACCAACTAGCAAGCTTTGGTCTTAAAACCGTCCTAGATGAATATTAGTTTTCTTGCCAAATAACACTGACATGCTTAGATTTGTATTGTAACAACCGCTTTATCATGAAATTCTAAAATGTATAATGAATGAAAATCAGGATGTAACTTTGTAAATAAAGCTCATAAAGACACCAAATTTTCAGCCGTAGCACAAAAATGGCTATACTTTCATAATGTACAAACAAAGTTACCAACCATTTACCATGGTTCCTTGTGCAATCTTTGAAACTCGAATATCAGCGATTTTTTGGTTAATAATTTGGCTCCATATGCTATGTAATCAATTTAGGCATACGGCATCACACGACCTGGAAGTTTTCTATACAGAGCAAATATTTATAGACATACATAACATATTTAATAAACAAATTCATCCAGTTGTCTATTTCTTGTCAGTGACGATTGGTCAAAAACAAGAAAAGTTGTCAATTTATTTGTGAATATCGCAGGGGTATATTAATAAGTGAACGCACCTGTATATGTTAAATAGGGCCTGTGAAACATTTAGAAACCCGAGTCACGAAAATGGCTTCAAGCTTACCGACTGATTGAGATATTTCTCAATGAATATATTGGCATACCATGACACTATTTTTGTTTCCATGACCGTCCCTTAAATTTGCAGGTTTTCTTTACCATTAAATTAATAATGTTTGCATTTGAGGGCCAATGTAAGAAGTTTAATCAGATTTGTGTTGGCGGATCTTTAATTATCCTCTTTTAGCATACCTTTTAACACCCTTGTATACCATCTTGATGTAGTATGTTTGTAAAGAAGGATGTGACACCCATCGACACAAGCAGTGTTTAGGGAAGAAGTGGACCCGAGGCATTTTTCATTCTCAAGAGTCTATTAGTAAGTAAGTAAGTAAGTAAGTAAGTAAATTCTTTATTTTGAGAGGGTAGCCCAATTGGTTTAGTACCAATCTTCCTTGGGGCCTTCTTAGCAACAAATTGAATCATACAAGTAGGATGAATCATACAAGTAGGATGGTAGGTTCTGTACATGAGGCTGAGGATGCAAAACACAAAATTCTGATATGTTCTCTGTAGGGTGTCCATCGGACGACCAGGGTTTCCAGCTATGAGGATTTTGGGTAGGATAATATAAACCCGTCATGCTTTCGGTTCATCTACAGTTAGATAGATGGCATGTTTCATTAACTCATTTAAGCCTGGCGTCCCTTTTATTGGACATAGGCAAACAGAATAGCCCCAGATGTGACGCCGCAGAACGCGGCGTCCCATCTGAGGCTATTCTGTTTGCTTAGAAAATTTCCATCCAAAAATTGAATCAAAATTAAAAATCACTCCTACATGTAACACCCCTAAAAACAAAAGTTGCCCATTCTCCATTCGCATTTTTGCAGATGACAGCAGAAACTGTATTTGCAGGTGGCTAGATTTAGAATTTAGAAAAGAGAGGGGTCGGTGGGGTTGTCCAACTTCTTTGAGGACAAAATAAATGTTTTTTTTTTTTGCGAACATTATTTAGCATGGTATTTGAAAACATTAGCTAATCTCTATAAGACAACACAATACAGCGATGTACACATGAGCTGTGTGTTTCATTTAAAAGATTGTCATAATTGTATCAAAGGATGCTGCATTTAAAAGCTTTATAGATGCAAAGAAATATAGTATAATGTTATGATGGCATAAGCCCGACAAGCGTCGTCACTAGAATGAGGCCAAAAACTGCCTCAACTCCATCAATGAAGAACAAAATTCGTCCCCTCACCTTTATGATATATTTAGCAACTTTACCAATAGAGGAATCAAACATGATTTCCAATTATAAAAATGTACTAGGTCTCTAGGGGAGTCACTATTGAAAAACAATGGCGCAACCCGAGGGACATTACGAACGTTTAGTTTATTGTTAATTCTCACGCACTTAGAGCGCGGTAAATCTAGCATCTCACTGGCATGCGAATTTCTCACGACTTTTAGCGAATTTTGTCACGGAACTTTCGCACAATACCCTTATGAGTGTCGCGATATATTTTATTGTGCCGCGAACTAGACGCGAAAAAGTCTAGTCGAGGTTTTAACGCGATTTTTTTTCACCAAAATATTCGCAAACCCGACCGCAAGACTGTCGTACGATAGTCGTACTACGTTCGTACGAGTGTCGCGAGCCTGTGGCCGCGAAAGGTTGGCGAATTTATAAGGCGATAATATTGCGACATTCGTACGAATATTGCACGGCAGTCGCGCGACAGACTTGAGAAAGCATGCGAACAACTCGCGACTACCTGGTGAGAAAATAAAAGTAAGCCACATTCGTACGAATGTCGTGAGACACTCTCACGAATGTCACGCGACTGTCTTACATGTGTCCCGCGACTACCGCGCGACAGTTGTGCCATATACGTACATATATTTGCAAAATCAAATTCGCGAAACAGTCGCATAAATGCCCATTTAATGAGACTGCAACGTGAAAGTTGTGTTTAAATATATCGTTAATCATTCGCAACCTAGTTGTCGCAGTCCAGTGAGGTAGGGGCTTAACTCTTTATCTAAGTTCCGTTTCCGTGTTGAATTATATAAACACATGTTTCGATGCTAATAAAAAAGAATGTTTAAAACGCGTTTTACCATATACATTATCAAACTTTGCATTATAACACAAGACGTGGTACCCACATTTCAGAAGCCACGGGTTGGAGAGAAAGAAGCAGTCAAACCAAACAAACCAAAACAAGATGATGATACCACCACGGTAAAAGAATTAGTGCATTTTGGTAAGTCGTTTCTGATAGTTTTGAAAGTCGTTTCGTGAAGTCATTTTGGTAAGTAATTTGGTATGTCTATTCGATACATGTAAGTCATTTTGGTTAGTTATTCGTTTGGGTAAGTCATTTCAAGTGAGTTTCAAGAAAATATACGAACTGCTATCAAAACATAACTGAATTGCAGCTATGATGTTTAGGCGCGCTAATTGGCCGACGTATTGTCTAATGATGTACTAAAACCTGGCAAAAGCCACATACGCTAGATTGCATGTGGGGTGGTGTAATTCTTGCTTCGTATTGATCTCGTACAATACCTTTTAGGTTTAACGCATGGCATGAGCATGTACGAGTATGGTGAATGTTTAATGAAATCCTTTCAACCTCATGGAAAAAAAGTACAAATACGCAATGATCAGGAAATGGCGCAATCAGAAAAAAAATCCACTCCATAAACCGAGGGGCCGGAAAAAAACTAAAATGACACTTAAGTACTTATACCATGAAAACATGTTGTAAGCCAAATGAGCAGCTATTCCCCAATAGGCGGCCACTCAGCTACCCGAACTGAACTAAAAATATGAAAACGTACATACATGTAAGTCTCAAACAGCACAAAATTTCGACTACAAAACACAAAACAGTTAGAATCACAACATAAGTATCGCCTTGGAACGACCAGTAATATAAAATTACTGGGGGGGGGGGGGCTTAAACCGGTTTTACAGGCGCCTAACCTCACCCTCATCTTCTGCAGTGGTTCACAACACTTAGTTAGTTATTTGATCCTCGAGGTGAATCTCTAACTAGTCAATGAATCATCAAGGTGAAACGAATAAATCATGATAACCACCTTGATGAATCAAAAACGAGGACTCAACAGACTCCGTAAGCTGCCCGACGATGGAGATCCCTGGGCGCCGAATAATTTAGTGAAACCCGGAGCAAAAGAAAAACCGTTGAACACCAGTTGAAACCCGGTGGGCCAAGCAACAGACAAGAAGCTCCGGCCCCAACCAACTAAAATGAATAGCTTTATGTCGGGGCCATCATATAGTCTGATGCCCGACCCACCGGCGTGTAATTAAAAGAAGGCAGCAAAGTTATCAACCATGATTGGTTAAAAACTAAGCATGCAGACTGCCGCATAACATTCGAGTTATAACCTATACGTCTGTAACGAGTTATGTTTTTTTTTCTGAACTGAAAAGAAAAATCATTCTTTCCTGGATGCAGTTGTATAGGGAAACCAAGAGCAATTTCATCACCACTCTTGTCTAATTGTCCACATGACGTATCAACCATTTCGCGATCTGCTTTGTAGATTACGTCGAGGCATGGATGAACGTATGGCCGCGCTGCGTCTACTGGCAAACGTCGGCTTCTGATAATGGCTACACATCGCTAGCTGAAATTATTGACACGAACTGTTTGACTGGCAGTCAGAGATTAAGCGTCGCAAAACAGATTACAAGGCTATTCTATACACTACATGCTACGAACATGGTCCAGAATGACGTCAACATGGACGATGTTTATATTCGAGTCAGTGATGGGGTAATGAAATTGTTATTACAAATTAAAATGAATGTGAACAAGCTTAATTTAAAGAAGACTATTTGTGTGTGGTGAATACAAGTCTTCGTATATAGGCAATTATAAATGAGAAAGGTTTACCTAATTTTTCGGCAAAACTAAATTGCAAAAGACGCCACAATCTAACTTGAACACGCATTAACCGAAGTGTGCATGTATCTAAAGTAAATGAGGTATTTCTATTAACCCTCAGGAGTACATGTAAAAATGCACGATGTAAAGTGAATTACGGTTGAGTCATCTGATATGCATTGATACCATGTTGATTTTTGTTGCAGTCTGGCATGAGGGTACATGTAGCGATGGTGTTGAGGCCCAAATATGCACAGAATCCAGATGAATTTCAAAACAACGTTTCGTCCTTGTCATCAATACTTGTCAAATTGGCTTTGACCTGCGATGACTGATAACGTTGACAAATCCGTTTTTCTTTTCTTACGTGCATGTGCATTTTGCATGAAAATTAGCGTCAGTTAACATTCGGAGCTACGCCAGTGTGTCCTTCTGTCGAATGTTTTACAAATTATTCGGACAGTAATTAGTAAATGTGCAAGCCTAATGTTTGATATTATAATATAGGGATCAACCATGGTTTTCAGTGTTCAAACATTCGATGGATCACGAGGAAGGCGTTTGAACACAAGGCCGCAGGCCGCGTGTTCAAACGCCTTCCGAGTGATCCAGCGAATGTTTGAACACTGAAACGAACCATGGTTGATCGCTATTCTTGCATTTTCACTCTAATCCACTTAAAGTCTCATGAAAATAACATTAACAACGTAAAAACTGACCGAAAACCGCGGAGCTTCTTCAACGTCGGCCATTTTGTTTCTACGAAACACATGACGTCACGTCGCATTGACCAATGACGTTGGCCAAAACCCATGTTCAAACGGCACGTGAATTTCATGATTTGAACATGGGTTTTGCTGTTTGAACACGGCTTTCGACCAATCGAAAACGGCTTCAAACAGCTATGCGCATAGATTTCTATGCAAGAATTTACATTTTATCATATTATACTGGCCTAAATTTCTAACCGATCAGTCGGATATGTATAAATTTTACACAAAACCGAAAAAAAAAAAAAAACAAAAAAAAAAAAACAAAAAAAAAAACCGATGATCCTTTAACAGTATCGAGCATATTAATGAGAAAGAGGATGGGCCCTTCCACGGTTTTTGAGCAGTTTTGAAACATACAATGATTCATCCTTCAAAATGCCTTAACATAACTTTCAGAAGAAGTAAAATAGTTCATAATTTAGTCAATATTTTGGAAGAACCAATCCCAGTCTGTTCCAGATTTTTATAATCATTGTTTTCACCAGTGATTCATAATGGGGGAAATGACACTTACGTTTTTGAGTGGGAGTACAATTTGTGCATAAATACATATTTAGCATTACAATTGAAAAGATTAGAGGATTGGCTAAAGACTGTTGAATATCCCATTTTATTTTTGATCGGATGTATGGTGGATAAGATGTTATACATGTAGGGTTCCCTGTGTGAAAATTGCTATAAGGAAGGGTCCCCACGCGCATATCTAAACGTTGTTTTGGTTTCAAACAACACCAATACATGACTTTTGATGCATTTTGGGTTTAACTCGATTAAGCCTGGCGTCCCTTTTATGGGACATATTCAAACAGAATAGCCATAGATGTGTCGCCACAGAACACGGCGTCCCATCTGGGGCTATTCTGTTTGCTTTAAGGAATTTCATCGAAAAATAAAAGCAGGATCTTAAACCGCTCCCGACGCCTCTAAAAAGTGGACTCTCCCAAATGATAATGATGAGCGAATCCATTCGTCAATTATGGCTTGGTGGCAAACAGAGTATTTGGCTGTTCACTTAGCTCTCTGCATTTTACTTGTTCTGTCCAAGCTAGCACTGTGACCACCTAATACCTTCAATAGCTGCTCACCCTGGTTTCCGTTATTCATGTTAAACGTTGGTATTTTGTGTTTCGTATTTTCTTAATATGATTTTTCTTATTTCTTGTATATCACTGAACCACTGCAGAAGCTGAGGGTGAGGTTAGGTACCTGTAAAACCGGCTTAAGCCCGCCAGTAATTTTATATTACTGATCGTTCCAAGGCGATACTTATGTGGTGGTTCTTATTGTTTTATGTCTCGGTGTTTAAAAATTGTTGTGCTGTTGGCGCCTTATGTATGTTGTCATACTTTTGGTTAAGTTCAGGTAACTGAGTGGCCATCTATTGGGAAAATAGCTGTTCATTCGGCTTACGATATGTTTTCATGGTATAAGTACCTGAGTGTTAATTTAGTTTTTTCCAACCTCGGTTTTTGGAGTGGAAATCTTTTTCTGATTGCGCCTTTTCCTGATCGTTACCTACATGTACCTCTTTACAAAACGAATCGAAAAATTGTTTATCTACTTCCTGTTGGGCGGGAACCATTTTCATATAATCTGAACGTGTCGTATTGTTGCAAGTCACAAGCAATGCAAATCTGTGGTTCTGTTTTTAATTAATTAATATGTTTTGTTAAATGAGCCGCCTCGCGGGAAAACAAACGATCTGGTATCCGAACAGGTCCGACACAAACCGGGCAGTACAAGCACAGAAGATGGCTAGAGACTGGAAATTTTGGATGTAGAAAGCAGAGGAATTGCACTATCCGTGTAGCGAAAATAAAGGCGCTGTTCAGCTTCGCGGTAACCGATCTGTGCCTTTGTTTTCGCATATTTAGATTGTTGGTTTTATCATGATGCGGCTCATTAGTAAATGTAATGACAGCCTCCATAAACCCTTGATGAAAAAAAAATATTTAGATGTCAAACCGTCCAGGACTAAAACACGTCTATATCACGATTAACAGACTTTCTATGTAACTATTCAAATCGTTGTGTTACACATCGTTCGTCGACATAGGTTCCATACTGCTGTTGTTCGTCGTAAAAGTAGTGCATTATGATATTACAAGATACAAGATACAATATCTTTATTAGAAAATCCATAAAGGACATCATAAAGTTGAAAGTGAACAAGAAGGAAAGAAAAATGATGAACAGCAAATGAAAATGAACATGAAAACAAAACTAATGATAAACAATACTGTTGACTAGAATGTCAAAATACACTTTTTAGTCCATGGGAGACAACCACAGTCCATTCAACTATATCATAATAATAACACATGACTAGAAGGCAGCTATAAACTATGATCTAAGAGCAAAACATTCAGTAGTAAAACAGGCAATATCTTTACATATGACAGGGTCTTCATTACTCAAAATCCAGTTAAATTTTGACATATATGTCTGAGAAGCAATATTCTTATTACTATTCAAATGTTTAGTAATCCGGGCTCTTTGAGCAACATACTTGGGACATATCATTAAAAAGTGACACTCGTCTTCCACTGCATTCATTGAGCATTGTGTACAAAGTCTTTCTGCAATAGGAGTCTTTGGGACAGTATATCTACCATGCTCAATGCGCAGTTTATGACTACTGGTTCTAAAACGAGCCAAATTGCTACGATCAGAGGGATTTGAAACATGTTTAAGATATTTTTCAAACATGAATATTGATTTGAATTCCCTATATGTTCTTAACTTATCACTTTTTTGCAGTTCTAAACCCCAATATTTAACAATTTTTGACTGTAAAAACGTTTTAAGATCATTTAAGTGTCTTTTAGTCATAGCCAGAGGATTATGGAAAAAAGATAAAAGGTTACACTCTTTTAAAATCATATATATACAATTCAACCAACAATCTTTCTTATTTTGAAACATGACATAATTATCTTGCAATGCATCTTTAAGCAATGTATCTGTTTCAGATTCTTTACTAAGACGTAACCAGTACTTGACTATAGCCATTACAGTATCTATGTACAATGGATACCGACCGAGCTCACCATAAAAAGCCATATTGGTTGTCTTTTTACCAACCCCTAGTGCATATTTACACATGTGAACATTTAGTTTTTCTAAAGGTGAATTAGCATACATATCTTTTAATGTTTTCCATTTGGACCTGCATAATCTAATACTGTTAAAAGTCCCGACAACTTCTGCTCCATACATTAAAACCGGCTTTGCAGTATGATCGAACAAGAATAGAAATTGGTCAACAGAGCATTTGGCATTCTTGAAAAGGCTTGTTAATTTAAAGAACGCCTTTTGACCCCTATGGTATAAATCATTTAAAGGTCTGGTAAATGAGCCATTTAAGCTGAAAATTACACCTAAATATTTGTATTCTCTAACACATTCTAACTGAATATTGTTAAGGGTAAAGGATAAATCAAAAAGTCTACTTGATTTACTAAATACCATGACTTTAGATTTATTATAGTTAATATCGAGACCCCAAGTGGAGCAAAAATTACCTACAACATCAAGGCAGTTCTGCAGACCTGATGCTGACTCTGATAAAATAACAAGATCATCTGCATATAATAAGCAGTTAATTCTATGTTCACCTAATAAACATGGCATACATGCTTCATTAAAACAATGTGTAAGGTCATTGACAAATATATTGAACAGGTTTGGACTGAGGTTATCTCCCTGGAAAACACCAAGCTGAGACGGAAATGCTTCTGTTAAACCACGAGAATTACAGATAACTTGAAGATCAATTTGAGAGTACATAGCCTTCAAAACTGACAAGAATTTACCTCCTAGCCCACAAGACACAAGCTTTATAAATAATGCAGGGTGTAATACACTATCGAAGGCTTTCTTTAGGTCAATAAAGCATACATATAGCATTTTGGATTTGTGCAAATACTTACTTATCAGTGTTTTCAGTTTAAAGATATGATCACTAGTTCGAGAACCATGGCGACAACCTATTTGTTCTTTACATATTATGCTATTTTCCGTTAGGAACCTTGTTAATCTTTTATTCATAAGACGATTAAATAACTTTGCCAAGCAGCTTGTTATGGCTATGCCTCTATAATTACAAGGGTCATGAGCATTTCCAGATTTATAGATAGGTAAAACTAGACCATTTGACCATAGTTTCGGATAGTTACCCGATAAAACTAGACCATTTGACCATAGTTTCGGATAGTTACCCGAACTGAGAATATAATTAAAAAGACGCTGAAAACACGGAAGTAACACAAATTGACCATATTTTAACATCTCATTCAGCAATCCATCAGCACCTCCGCTTTTATTATTTTTCAACTCTAGGCAAGCTGCGCTAATTTCATCTAATGAAAATTCCAGATCTAAAACACAGCTTTCTGGAATATGAAGGGATCCAAGTCGCTCAAGAAATGAATTTGACAATGAAATTTTTGAAGGATCAACTGAATTAAGATTTTTGAAATAATCCTTCCAGGTTGATGACTCTATTATGCCATCCGAATTTTCCAAATTCTCATCTTTTAATTTATTTATCAAATTCCAGAAAGCTTTAGGGTTATTACTGGAGATAGATTCAAGCTGTTTCATTAAATTACTATAGAAATTTCTCCGCTTTGCTCGTTTAGTTTTCAAGTATTTACTATGAAGACGAAAACATTTCTGTCTCAGCTCTCTATCAAAAGGCTTATAAGCAAGTTGTCTACTACAGACAATAAGTGAGGCACGTAGTTCCTTTAATGTATAGTCAAACCACTTTTTGTGCTTAAAAGACCTTTTCTTGCTCAAATGCCTATCTTTAAGCTTTAAAGACATACTTGCTGCTTCATGAATTAAATTTGTTAAGTCATGAACAGCATTTTCTAACTTACAAAAGCTAGGGCTACTTTCTGACAGATATTGTGAAACCTTTGCAGCTACAGGGGCCGACTGCAATGCATTTTGAAATTTATCAACAGAAGAAACATTCCAACTGTACTTTATGGGAAGTGGATATAGTTGTTCTGTTTCAGATGAACATTCAACAAAATTGACAGAAAGAATACATGACAACATACAGTGATTCGAAAGTGACCTGTCAAAATCATGAACCTTCATGCTTAATATTTTACTCAAAAGTTTATCACTGCAAATGCAATAGTCAATTACACTGCTGCCAATACTACAGTGACACGTAAATTTACCACTAAGATCGCCAAGCGTCCTTCCATTTAAAATTCTCATTTTGCTCTAAATACACAATTCAAGCAGCTCTCGGCCCCTACGGCAAATGATCTCATCTTCACTATTTCTTATGTCACAGGTATAATCACACATTATGAAAACTTACCCATACAATATGCAGAGTAAATTCTCAGCCGAAAAAAAAATATGAAAATTCATTTATAAAATGATATTTTTATCATATTTGCTCAGAACATTGATTGTGGGTCACGATAGAACCGCCTCGGCATCTAACAAGTACCCACAATCTATGTTTTGGGGCAAAGATAAGAACAATAGGTATACCCCTGCATACCCCAGTTTTGCTACATAAACGTGGGGTATATGCACATGTTATCCTGATGAGTTTACTATGTTGCTATTTGTGCTTGTAACTTAATCTGAAATAGTGTCAGCATTGCATTGTAACATATTAAACCTGCATGTGAAGGTTTCACAAGCTTATGCCTAGGTTTCATTCGCCCCGATCATCGTACTATTTTCGGTCTGCGATTTTCCCTACGATTTTCAGACATCGTAGGTGAATGCGGACTAAGACGCATGTTTTTACAATTCATACGGGCATCGTACGATTTCTTGATCAGCCTTTTGTCGACGTTCTGATACATGTACAAAGACGCAAGGTGATCGTCCGGTAGTCGTAAGTCTCCGCAGATTTTAAGTGGATATCGTACGGAGCCAGTATGTCCGTACGGAGTCCCTCTATGTTCTGATACAAAACGCAAGGCGGTCGTACGGTAGTCGTAGGGTCTCCGCAGACGTTGTGGATATCGTACGGAGTCCCTTGGACTTCTGGCTGATGTTTCGGTCTACGATTGGCTTGCAATGATCGTAAGATGTCATTTTTTGCATTTTCGTGCTGGCTCCGCAGGGTGACCCTACGATGTCCCTACGATTCTCCGTAGCCTCTATTATTTTGCAATATTCTACACTATTACATTTTTTTAAAAAAAATCGTCAGACCGTAGGCCCTAGACACGTCGTAGGGCATCGTACAGAGACCCTGCCATGATCGAGCGGTCAACACACGTGTTTTGTATGATAATTCGGGGGACAAAAATCGTACAGCGATCGTAGGGAGGCCGCAAGGGCTCATGCCTAGTAGGTTACATTTGCCCCAATCATTGTACGATGTTTCGATCTGCGATTTTCCCTACGATATTTTAGACATCGTAGGTGTTCATGGGCTACGACGTATGAGTTTACAATTCATACGGGCATCGTAAGATTTATTGTTCTGGCTTTCTTCGATGTACTGAGTCAGAACCGTACGGAGATCGTAGGAAAATCGTAGGGTCTCCGCTCAGTTTAAGTCTAAATCGTACGGAGCCCATGCAATGTCCGAGAGGAGTTCCTACGATTTGTGACGGAGCTCTTGCGGTCTCCCTACGATGCTAAGATTTTTCTTCATGGACTTCTTTGAAAACACAGATTACGAAATATTGTTGCTAAGGGTGTTTCCGTTTAACGGGACATAGTTTTGATTTTACATATGAAAGATGCAGATATTTTAATCTGCTCAGACGATCATTTACAAAGAGCCATGATCGGCGACATTTGCGCCAATTGAAGCCTAATGGATAAAAGCAACAATATCCCATTTAAAATGCATTGCACTCACAGGGCGGACGCACGATAAACGTGCGGACGCCATGGTATGTTCGTGTGATGATCTGTACGATTTTAATAACCTTGCGATAGCCGTACGGATGCCGTACGTTCACCCTAAAGGTCTACGATTATCTGTATTTTTGTCCCAAAATTATCCCAAAATTATCATAACAAACCGCGCGGTGACCGCACGATCATAACACGGTTTCCGTACGGCGCCCGCACGATGCTACCTACGTCGTGTCTAGGGGCTACGGTCTTACGATTTTTGAAAATTTGTACAAGTGCAGACTATTACAAAATCGTAGAGCCTACGTAGATCGTAGGAAGTCGTAGAGTCGTAGGGTCACCCTGCGGAGACCGCACGAAAATGCAAAAAATGGCATCGTACGATCATCGCAAGCTAATCGTGGGCGAAATGTAACCTAGGCATAAAGCCTAGGTTACATTTGCCCTACGATTAACTTGCGATGACGTACATGTACGATGCCATTTTTGCATTTTCGTGCGGTCTCCGCAAGGTGACCCTACGATGCCCCTACGATTCTACGGCTTCCTACGGCTTCCTACGATCTCCGTAGCCACTACGATTTTGTAGTAGTCTGCACTTTTACAAATAATAAAAATCGTAAGACCGTAGCCAGTAGACACGTCGTAGGTAGCATCATCGTACGGGCGCCTTATAGAAACCCTGCGATGATCCTGCGGTCACCGCACGGTTTTATGATAATTTGGGGACTAAAATAATAAGATAATCGTAGACCTTTAGGGTGATCGTGCGGCATCCGTACGGTTACATCACAAGTTTATTAAAATCGTATGGACACCTAACATCGTACGCCTAACATGACCCCTTGCGGCCTCCCTACGATCGCTGTATGATTTTGTTCCCAGATTATCATAAAAAAATCGTGCGGTGCCCTACGACGTGTCTACGGTCTACGGTCTTACGATTTCAAAATTTGTAATAGTGCAGACTATTACACGAGAGGCTACAGAGATCGTAGGAAGTCGTAGAATCGTAGGGACATCGTAAGGTCACCCTGCGGAGGCCGCACAAAAATGCAAAAAAATGGCATCGTACGCGTACGATCATCGCAAGCTAATCGTAGGCCAAATGTAACCAAGGCATCAGTCATAAGTCCAAGGGACTCCGTACAATATCCACTTACAGTCTGCGGAGACCCTACGACTACCGTGCGGCCTCCTTGCGTTTTGTATCAAAACGTATAGGTACTCCGTACGGACAACGCACGGGATCCGTACGATATCTACGTACTATCTGCGGAGACATACGACTGCCGTACGATCGCCAAGTGCGTTTTGTATGAGAACGTCGACAAATGACAGATCAAAAATTGAACGATGCCCGTATGAATTGTTAACACATATGATCTCCTACGATATCTAAAAATCGTAGAGAAAATCGCAGACCGAAAAATCGTACGATGATCGGGGCAAATGTAACCTAGGCTTTAGTAATCAAATCAGGATAACGTGTCCCTGTAATGTATATCCCTAATAACCCAATTTTATTTCAGTTTACTTGTGGTTAACAGGGGTATATGTTTTATTTTGTTCCAAAACATAACTTGATTGTGGTAACCGCCTCGGTAACTTGAAGGTGGTTCAAACGTGTACACACAATCTATTGTTAGCAAAAGGTTTGATATCGTAATGTCGGCCTAAAAACCAGTTTTTCTGTCTAGAATTCCCATTTTCTTCAGCTTCTTTTCAACGTCATCCATAAACCTGGAATTCAAAGATTAAGAGCGTTCATTCCTATTCCTCTAACGGATGTATTCCACGAACAGATGTATCCGTGTACTGAAAGTAAAAAATACGCGAAATACGCAATCTTTCAATGATAAAATAACACACTGAAAACCATACCAAAATGCATGTTACGCTTAACTTACACGTATATTATACTGCAATTACTGTATCATTTTTATGTTTGTATTCAGATTATGCTTTGCCTAATTGTCAGTCTAGGGATAGGGGATAAAATGCGTCGTCCGTTTCTACGATGCTTAGAGTGTGCACGACGTACACGTAAGCACTGAAACATACTTATCCCAGTTTATATTAGCGTCGGGAACACAGATGCATGCCGCAGTGGCGCAGAACCCCGCTATAGCTTTATGTCTTCTCGCACAATGCATGTAGCAGCCCCGCCATCGCAACGGGCATCCATGGCCGAGACTTACATGAAAGTCATAGGTAGCAGCTGAAGAAGAAAAAGGCACCAGTGCCGAAATATGGTTCAGTGTGCCCACCAGGTCTTATATAATCCAAACTGCGGCTAGCTACCCATTTGGATTTAGAAGCTGCTAGCTAAATATTTAGATTTAGAAGCTAACACAATATTTTTTCTGTTTAGAACATACACTTCATTTCCCTGACAATAAGCACAATACACTTCTCTGACAATAAGCATAATGAACACAGAAACACCAGGACTGCATCCTGCAACATGCTTAGACGATTACATTACACTTACTTGCAAGACATACAAATAATAAAATAAGAACTACTCCAATTTTCATCATTGTTTATATTTCTGAAATCCTCGTTTTCGTGAGTTCAACTGAAAACCTGTGTGCTAAGATTGAAACTGTTTAAAACCATTAACAAATATGAGCCGCCGCCATCTGCATAGGCAAAGACAAAGGCACAGATCAGCTTTCCAGTAACTGCTCAGCTGATCAGTGCCTTTGTTTTCGCTACACGGATAGTACAATTCCTCTTCTAATTATACCCATAATTTCAACTTCTAGCCTGCTTCTGTGGCTGTACATGCCGGGTTTGTATCAGACTTGATCTGAAACCAAAACTGTTTTTTTTTCATACACAGGCTCGTATATCTGCTTAGAATGTTTAAAGCATCCCTGTATTCATTAAGCAATGTCTGGTGGAAAAGATAGTTTGCGCTGTTATTCCCCTACATGAAATGTAATATCGAATACACTTAAAGTAATGGTATGTCCAGGTTCTCAAGTTCAATGTCATAGAAACATGATGATAATATTATTATCATATTAAGCATATCAAATGACATGAGGTGACTGCAAAGAAAGAAACTATCAAAATACAAGGGAACTGGATATCCAAATTATACATGTGCCACCTATACGAAGGTGTTGTTTTCTACTGTCAGATATTATGCACCAGTCATTTGAAACCACCTACACGGAAGGGTGGGCATAGTGGGTATAAGGTGTGGAGCAATTACTTTTAGAATGTCCCCACAGTGCATGGGAAATGACAGGGTTTTGACATTCTGGTCCTTACCCAAGGGGGATTTTCTATTACAAAGGACAGGGCAAAGATCATGGATGTTTCTGGACCTCCAGTTTGTCCCCTGGAAATGGGGCTTATAGCAGGACATTGAAAGCTGAAAAGTCAAATCCCCGCCCTCCCCGTAGGTCGTGGGGCATGGTTACAAATGACTGGTGAATAAGTTCATCAAAACTTTATTGATTGTTTTTTGGCTGAATTTATCACTTGGTTTGCCATCAAATGTGCAGGAGAGAATTTCAAAAATTGGTTGACAAATAAAAAATAGTTTGGTAAAAATTAAAGATATGGAATTTATAATAATTATTATTTCTGGCCATTTTTCAAGCTCACACTCATCATAAAATGACAAAAATGACTTTCGAAACAAAATCTTCACTTATTTTATATAAATAAGGATTTTTCATGATCATGAATTATTGCCCTTGCCATGAAAAATTTAAACTTCAATATTCTTTTTGGCTATAAAACTTCATCAAATGACCGATTTTAAAACTGTTAAGTCCTATTAAGTTAAACTAAGATCAAAGTCCTGGGCAAGAACTCTTTTTCAGGTCCTATGAACAAAAGTTGTGTTCTTATTACGAAAACTCGCCCATGCAATATACGTACAGAGTTTTTTTTCATCTGTAAAAAACTAAAAAATCCATTGAAAAAAAAATGGTCCTGTAAACGCTCACCTGAGATCTGCTGCATATACCAATAAACATGTTTGAATATTAAGGTATTTAACCCCAGTGCAGGGGCAGATGAAGCCCTTGGGCCATTTTCATTTTTCAGATTAATCAATATTCTGTCTATCTGCCAGTTTCCTGCTGGCGTTTCCTTCACAGTTTTCCCCATTCAAATGCATAGGCAACCCTTGTTGACCTTGCCATAAACTTGGTCAAGGTCATCGCAGGGTCATGATTTATATATACATTGGAGTTCTTCAGCCATCGATGCGTCACGCCAAGTTTCCTTGAAATCAGTCAATTGGTTTCAGAGAAGATTTTTAAGGGTTTTTACCATATATGGACATGGCGGCCATCTTGGTCATGTGACCTAAATTATTAATATACACGTTGGTTCCCCCATCCCATGGATGCTTCACATATAATTTGGCTTTAATTGGCCAATCGGTTTCAGAGGAGAAGATGTTTGAATATTATGGTAATATACATGTATATTGCCCCGGGGTGGGGCCATATAAGCCATTGGGTCCAAATTTTTTCAGAATGATTAATATTCAGTCCTACTACCCATTTCTTGCAAGATTTTCACCTCAAATGACTTTTTAAAAGTTTTCCCCATTCAAATTCATAGGCGACTTATGTTGACCTTGTCGTAAAATAGGTCACGGTTACCATAGGGTAACGATTTATATGAACATTGTAGTAATAGCCATCGATGCTTCATGTCAAGTTTCTTTGAAATCGGTCCACCACTGATTTCCGGAGAAGATTTATTATGGGTGTTTACCGTATTTGGGAATGGCGGTCATCTTGGCCATGTGACCTAGATTATTTATATACACATTGATTCCCATATTCTCTAGATGCTTAACATAAAATTTGGCTTTGATTGGCCAAGCGGTTTCAGAGGATAAGATGTTTGAATATTATAGTAATATACATATATAATGCCCGGTGGTGGGAGCAGATAATCCCCTTGGGTCCATTTTTTCAGAATCATTAATTTTCAGTCCTTCTGTCCATTTCCTGCAAGACTTTCACTTTAAATGACTTTTTAAAAGTTTTCTCCATTAAAATGCATTGGCGACCTATGTTGACCCTGCCGTAAAATAGATCAAGGTCATTACAGGGTCATGATTTAAATATGCATTGTAGTACTTGAGCCATCAATACTTCATGCCAAGTTTCATTGAAATAGGTCCACCGG
Source organism: Rugalucina vietnamica (assembly GCA_964017185.1). Taxonomy (NCBI): domain Eukaryota; kingdom Metazoa; phylum Mollusca; class Bivalvia; order Lucinida; family Lucinidae; genus Rugalucina; species Rugalucina vietnamica. The sequence continues at coordinate 9,164,256 of OZ024878.1, forward strand.
TTCCGGAGAAGAAGACTTTTGAAGGATTTTTACCATATATGGGGCATGGCGGCCATGTGACTTGGATTATATAAATACATATTGGTAACCCCTTCCTATTGATGCTTCACATAATATTAGGCTTTGATTGGCCATGCGGTTTCAGATAAGAAGATGTTTGAATATTATGGAGATATACATGTACATTGCCCCGGGGTTGGGGCACATGAGCCCCTCGGGTCCAATTTTTTTCAGAATCATTACTGCCCATTTCCTGCAAGACTTTCACTTTAAATGACATTTTAAAAGTTTTCCCCATTCAAATTTCATTGAAATTGGTCCACCGGTTCCGGAGAAGATTTTTGAAGGGTTTTTACCATATATGGGCATTGCGGCCATCCTGGTCATGTGACCTGGATTTCTTATATACTCATTGGTCCCCCCTTCCTATAGATGCTTCATATAAAACAAAATTTGGCTTTGATTGGCCTAGAGGTTTCAGAGGAGATGATGCTTGAATATTATGGAGATACACATGTATATTGCCCCAGGGTGGTGGCACATGAGTGGACGACGACGGACGACGTACAGACGGATGCCGGGGCATGGGTATACTATAAGCTCACCTGTGAGCCTTCGGCTCAGGTGAGCTAAAAAAGAAAAAAAGAAGAAAAAAAAAAGGTGTACCCCTGTGAACCCCAGTTTTACTCTATTTAAGTGGGGTTTAAGGGGGCATGTACAGCATGGACATATTAGCTTGACTATCAGCGATCAGATTAAGACTCTAGCTGCAAAACAGAAAACTTACTTTTAGAATATTAGCATAATAAATCTATAAACTATAAGTGCTTCTGTTGTTCGCATGATCAGGCAAGTGTGACAATATTTGAAAAAGGTTCCTCTTACAATCTCATCAGGATAACATGTCCGTGTAATGAATACTCCCTGAACCCCATATTTATATAAAACTGGGGTTTACTGACAGGGGTATACCTATTTTTTGTTATTATGGGTACTCGTAAGAATATGGGTTGATTATGGGAACTCTAGGAGGCGGTTCTAAGATGTATCCAAAATCTATATATCAAGCAAAAAAAAAAAAAAAAATCATTCACAGCTGTCGCAGCACAGCGTGCTCGACTCCTTCTGACCTTTGTCAAACATAAGGCCAAACCCGACCAGTAACCAAAAGCATTATGCTCATATATCTTTTTGCCTTGATGCAATAAGGCAAAATCACTGAACGATGAAAGGTAACTCTACCTAAGATTGAAAGGTCTGACTCAAACTGTGAAAGAAGTGTGTTCCTATACCAACTGAGTGCCAAGATACAAGGCAAAATCACTAAACCATGAAATAAGGTCACACTGACATATAAGTATTTCAGGGTAAAAGGTCTTAATATACCCATTCAGTGTCGAGATATAAGGCTAAATCACTGAACCATGAAATTAGGTCACAGTGACCCAGGAATACTTTATGGTCAAAGGTCTTGTCATACGCAAACATATCGAGAAAGAAGTATGTTCATATACCAAAAGAGTGCTGAGATATAAGGGGAAATCACTGAACAGTGAAATTAGGTCATAATGACCTATGACTACTTTAGGGTCAAAGGTCTTGTCATACGCAAACATAGTGTGAAAGAAGTTTGTTCATAAACCACTTGAGTGCCGAGATATAAGGCAAAATCACTGAACCATGAAATTAAGTCATAGTGACCTATAAGTATGCTTGGTTTAAGGTCTGGTCATACTCATTCATAATGTGAAAGAAGTAGGAAAAAATACCACTTGAGTGTCGAGATATAAGGCAAACTCACTGAACCATGAAATTAGGTCAAAGTGACCTAGGAATACTTCAGGGTCAAAGGTCTTGTCATACACAAACATGTCGTGAAAATAGTATGTTCATATACCAATTGAGTGCAAATTAAGGCAAAATCACTGAACGTGGACATTAGGTCATAATGACCTAGGACTACTTCAGGGTCAAAGGTCTTGTCATACGCAAACAAACTTTGAAAGAAGTTTGTTCATAACCCATTTGAGTGCCGAGATAAAGGCAAAATCACTGAACCGTGAAATTAGGTCACAGTGACATATAAGTTTATTGAGGTCAAAGGTCTGGTCATACTCACTCATAATCTGAAACAAGAGGACCAATGGTCCTGTAAACGCTCACCTGAGATCTGCTGCATATACCAATAAACATGTTTGAATATTATGGTATTTAACCCCAGTGTAGGGGCAGATGAAGCCCTTGGTCCATTTTCTTCTTTATTTTCAGAATAATCAATATTCTGTCCATTTGCCAATTTCCTGCTGGCTTTTCCCTTCAAATGACATTTTAACAGTTTTCCCCATTTAAATGCATGGTCAACCCATGTTGACATTGCCATAAACTGAAACAAGGTCATCGCAGGGTCATGATTTATATATACATTGTAGTACTTAAGCCATAGATGCTTCACATCAAGTTTCTTCGAAATCCGTCCACCTGTTCCAGAGAAGAAGATTTTGAAGGGTTTTTACCATATATGGGCATGGTGGCCATCTTAGTCATGTGACCTTGTTTATTTATATACACATTGATTCCCCCATTATATAAATGCTTCACATAAAATTTGGTTTAGATTGGCCAAGCGGTTTCACAGATGTTTGAATAGTATGGTAATATACATGTATAATGCCCTGCAGTAGGGGCAAGTCCAATTTTTTTCAGAATCATTAATATTCAGCCCTACTGCCCATTTCCTGCAAGACTTTTATTTTAAAAGACATTTCAAAGGTTTTCCCCATTCAAATGCATTGGCGACCTATGTTGACCTCGCCGTAATATAGGTCAAGGTCATCCAAAGGTCATGATTAATAAACTCATTGTAGTACTTCAGTCCCTGATGCTTCATGCCAAGTTTCATTGAAATCGGTCCATTGGTTCAGGAGATTTTGAAGGGTTTTTACCATATATGGGCATGGCAGCCATATTGATCATGTGACCTGGATTATTTATAAACACATTGACTCCCCCTTCCCATAGATGCTTGCTATAAAATTTGGCTTTGATTGGCCAAGTGGTTTCAGAGAAGAAGATCTTTGAATATTATTGTAATATACAAGTATATTGCCCCGGGGTGGGGGCAGACCAACCCCTGGGGTCCAATTCTTTTCAGAATTACCTACCTTCAGTCCATCTGCCCATTTCCTGCAAGTTTTACCTTTCAAATGACATTTTAACAATTTTCCCCATTCAAATGCATGGGCCACCTATGTTGACCTTGCCGTAAAGTAGGTCAAGGTCATCCAAAGGTCACAATTTATAAACACATTGTAGTACTCTAGTCCCAAATGCTTAATGCCAAGTTTCGTTGAAATCGGTCCAGTGGTTCCAGAGAAGAAGAATTATGAAGGGTTTTTACCATATATGGGCATGGCAGCCATCTTGGTCATGTGACCTGTATTATTTATAAACACATTGGTTCCTCCTTCCCATAGATGCTTCATATAAAATTTGGCTTTAATTGGCCAAGTGGTTTCAGAGAAGAAGATCTTTGAAAATGGTGGACGACGACGACGGACGCCGGACGCAGGATCATGGCCATCCTATAAGCTCACCTTGTGAGCCGAACGGCTCAGGTGAGATAAAAAGTATGAAAATATACTAATTGAGTGTCAAGATATAAGGCAAAATCACTGAACCGTGAAATTAGGTCACAGTGACCTATAAGTATATTGGAGTCAAAGGCTTGGTCGTACTCATTCATAATCTGAAAGAAGTAAGAAAATATACTAATTGAATGTAAAGATATAAGGCAAAATCACTGAACCGTGGAAAGTACGTTATTCGACCCTTACCGTCATGACACACAACATGCTGAGAAAATCCTCTTATAAAATTAAGTGCGGTTACCCGAGAAACTAGGTGCTAACCCGGGTTAGATAAGGAAGTGCCTGCTGATAACATGTGGTTTTGATTCATCCTGTAGTAATTATTGCAATAAAATGCTGGGATGGTCAGTCTGATATCTGCTTGGTCACTAAAAGGTAATCTGATACCACAATCAAAAGAATGGAAAATATATAATTTTTTAATTTCTAAATTGTACAAAAATTTAAAGGCTATAGCTTTAAACAGTGGGAAAAGTTAATTGAATTTTGTTTTTCAAACGTTAAATTTGACCAAAAAATAACATTTTTAATACTTTGTTCAGGTAAAGAAAATGGGCAAAATACAGGTAAATGTAGCTAAAGACCCTATGTGTTAATTAGTTCATTTACAAAATATGTGCATAACAGCAAGATAAGAATTCTTGTTTACAGATATAAGAGATGTTCTCATCATGAGTCAGTGTCACAAAGTCAAAAGATGAATGACCAACAATCTTCCTAAGTTGTTTCTATCAAGTAATAAAAAGAAAAAAAATCAGGGATTTCTAGATTTTGACCTCTAGCCCCCCCCCCCTCCTCCCCCCGACTCCGACCCAGAGGTCCGATGTCATGAAACCTAAGTGTATAAGTATGAATGCTTTATGATAAGTTGTTGTCAAGATATGTACTCCTTGTAAAAGTTACACAGCAGTATATCTATTTAGTATGAAAGCCCTCCGATAAAAGGTTTTCAAGTTATAGACTTTTAGAATACTATATCACAGAAAAGGCCATTACTATTAATGGTGTTCTAGATTTTAACCTCTAGCCCCACACCCTGGAATGGACCCAGAGATCTGATGCCATGGAATGAAAGCCGACCCTACAGGGTGTCAATGGCCCAAGTATCAATGCTTTCTGATGAGTGGTTCTCAAGATATGGACTTATAGAAAAGTTTAACACAAGAATTGCCATTTTTAAAGGTGTTCTAGATTTTAACCTCCAGCTCCGACCCCTGGCCTGGACCCAGGGGCCCGATGCCATGGATGAAAGCTAACCCTACAGAGTATCTATGGTCCACGTATGAATGCTTTCTGATGATATAGACTTCTAGAAAACTTTAACACAAGTGTGACGCGCACGTGAACGGGAACGTGGACAACCGGGGTGACTGCAATAGCTCTATGCACTTCGTGCAGTCGATTTTTTTTTTTCTTCAATTTTTACAACTTCAAAAAGAAAAAAAAAAACTGTATATTACATGGGTATGTTTTCGCAGTGGTATAATACCAATTCTGGATTGTGAACAGGAATTGAAAACAAAACAAAAAAGAGCTCAATATATTGGTAATATCTTGAACAAGTACATGTATACATAAAAATTTAAGAAGCTTTTCAATTAATGCATACTATTATTAATAAGTCGAAGAATACATGTACACATTTTTACATCAACATACCTTTGGCATATACTGTGATTTTTGCTTTGTGGCTTGACGTCCTAGCCAATAATCTTTTAAGTTATGAGCCTTGGCATAAGATAACGAACAACATGCACAGACGAAAACAAAGGCGCAGATCAGCACAGCTGATCAGCGCCTTAGTTTTCGATACAAAGATAGTATAATACACAGATACATGTTCTTCTAACATCCAAAATTTCAAGCTTCTAGTCTTCTTCTATGACTGTACAGGCCAGTTTGTGTCAGACCTGGTCAGAAACCCAAATTGTTGGTTTTCTAATGCAAAGGCTCTTATGTCTAAACAAAGCCACACTACCTGGCACAACGTAGTGCACGACTCATAATGCCAGTGGGGTTCAAACCCTAATCTTTTAATCCAAAATCTGACACAGCTCAGCTTTCTCACTCCCCAAAGTGTTTAAAGACTGTAAAAGTCACGGTGGCAATACAGCATAACAAGGCCGTCGTCGGCGGTCCAGCTATGGCCGGACCACTTTTTTGGCCGAAAATGGTTTGGACCACAATTTTCGATTATTCGGCCGAAAATACGTTAGCTTTATCGACTTTTTTGAAGTGTCACGGATAGTCCAATGTTAAGTAATCAACCGCCCTTGGGTGTGAAAAACAATCATGAAAATGACACCTGTATTAACAGGTATTGCCATTATTGTATTGTTTGTCCAACGGATTATGGTGCATCAAATTGTTCTTTAATTCTTAGTGAATAAAACCGATTCTCCTTTCAGTTGAAAGTACTAGTTTCACAATAACCCAATCACTGTTTATAAGTATTGCATTAAATCAAACAACATGCCGAAAAATTGTTTACGTATAAAATTAAATAGATTCCAAAATTTGTTAAAACGTGCATGTTATTCTTCTATCATGGATATACCGCCGGTTCCGTATCAACCGACGTCTTTCAAATTCCCTTGATTGTTCCTTCGGCAAGACAAATCCTGTGAATAGGGGCTTTCAGGTCTCAGGACATGGCTTCATCATAATGAAACTTATAAAATAAGCAGTGCTTCAATGGCAAAAAATGTCCCAAAGTGCATTAAAATCATCTCTACGGCCGTCCGGAAATAAAAAATTTTCTCAGGGGGAGATCCCCCGAACCCCCCTTACGAGAGGGGGAATATACCCCCTCTCGTGCTCTCCCCAGTGCCTTTGGCACTCGTTAAACGACTTTGATGTTTCATGGCCGGACCACTTTTCAAAAGCCGACGACGGCCCTGCATAATTAACAAATGTTGTTTTATCCAATTATTCTCAGACCATAGTATTTACTGATTATATGTTTAGTTTCTTCAAGTCCCTAGATAAACAGCAATGGGTCAGAGAATGGGTCAGTTTACCTCATAAATTATTCTACTATTAAATCACACAACTTAAAGTCAAATACATTTCCATATGAGTGTCATATATGTATTGACAGAAATACAACTGCTGTGGATAAGCTGCAGGTTGCTATAAAGATACATTTGATTTAGCAGTGAGCAATGCTAGGGGACAAATTGCCTCCAATTTGCTCAAGGGGATGCATATGTTTCAGCCACAATATTTCTAAAGCTGATAGAAATTGCTAAAATTTCATATTATGATATTTTAATTATTGAATCACTTAAACATCTCAGGGTAAGTGATGTTAGTCAGTGTTTATATTTGACGTCAGACCTCTCATGAAATACCTTAAGTGTACAATGGTACCAGACTGCACCATACCTGTTAAAATATGACAGTCTATTCATTTAGAAAAGATTAGAAGTAGAGATTATGTACATGTATCTAGCTCAAGAACTCTTGCTCCTGAGTCCTGTTATTCTACCACTAGACCACTCCCACCTTCAAAAATCTTCAAGTAAAACAAATATCCATTAGTGGCAAAATATACAAACACTAACAATGTGGACATACATGTAAATACACGATCAAATAATAATCAAGAGATAATGGTGAAATCAATAATCTATTACAGTGGTTTCATAGAAGAAGAATTTTTCATATGACTTCTATAATTATTAGCCAATGGCAGATGATGACGTCCCTAGGGCATGGCCCTCCTTGACCCTAGGGGCACAGTTAGCAGGTTTTAAAAAGAGAATCACTTAACATTGCTATACATAAACTATAAAAGCTCTAGGACTCGAGGTTTCTGAGTAGAAGACGTTTGTGTGTTTTCCCATTGTAAGGATATGGGAGATAATGACCCCAGGAAGGGGCCATTTTTGACCACAGGGGCATGATTGTCAGTATTTATGTAGAGCACAACATAACATTGCTGCATAATTAGTATACAAGCTTCAAGGCCGTTGTCGCCGGTGCGGCCGGTGCGGCAGGTCCGGCGAGCGCCGTACCACTTTTTTGGCCGAGCATGCTATCCGCCGTACCATGTTTCCGACCGCCACCTTTAATCTTCTTTAATCACATCATTATACCAGTCTCGTCTTATTGGTGAAATTATCACCACTCAAAACTCGTGTCATCGAGGCAAAGGTGTGAAAATAAACAGCTTAGGAATCACAAAACGTGTAAAAATATTACTATCATTGAAATGACACCTTGTTCATCAGATTCTGTTCAGCGAAACGATATGAAATAGTCGTAATAAAATTGTTGTGCCATCGCCTGATGAGATTCAAACCTAAAATATATTCTTATTTTGTCACATAATCCAAAAATATACCCAAATCAAAAACAAAAAATGTTCCCACAAAAATATTTGTGCACTAATTGTTCAAATTTACTGGAAACTTGTTTGATTTGATGTTTTACGTCCCAGTCAAGGGCTATAATCATGACGGGATATTACCTCCTTTTTATGAGACCCATGTAAACAACTTAAGTTTAAATGTACACGTAGTAATCAGATGATCGGCAAGTTAATAACAGGTTTTGCTTGGAGGCACGAGCAGGCTATCTATTTTTCATGGCCCCAATGGGTGGGGCCGTTTTTCTGGAAACCCCCAAACATATGGAAATTCATGTCAGAATTTTCAAGCTATCATCAATTTATTTTTCATATTATATTTGAATATCGGTCGTTTTTTGTCAACAAAAACTAGTGAAATTCGAAATCAAAGACGCATACAGAACGCGTTTAGAAGCACCAATAAATCAAAATTTTCTCGGGGGAGATCCCCCGAACCCCCCTAACGAAAAGGGGGAAACCACCTCTCGTGCTCTCCCCCTCTCGTGCCTTCGGCACTCGATCTTGCTTTCGCCGGACCACTTTTTAGAGCGCGGCGACGGCCCTGAGCTTTGGGTCTTGTGGTTTCAGAGAAGAATATTTTTTTTCATGTTTCTCCTATTGTAAGCCTAAGGCAGATGTTCGCCCCCACCCCCCGGGGCATGGCCAATTTGGACCCAAAAGCATGGTTGGCAGGATTTAAAAAGCGAATTACATGTACATTACATTGCTATAAACAAAATATAAAAGCTCTGGGTTTTGTGGTTTCTGTGAAGAATATTTCTTTATGTTTGTTATACAGTAAGTCTATGGGGGTAATGATGCCCAGGGTGGGGGCATTATTGACCTCAGTGGCATGATTGGCAGGATTTATGTAGGGCACCACTAAATATTGTTACATGCTTGTGGTTTCAAAGAAGATTTTTTCCCATTATAAGCCTATGGCAGATATTGATGCCCCTGGGGTAAGGTCAACTTGGACCCCTGGAGCACAGCTACCAAACATTGCTACATTCAAACAAGAACTCCGCGGAGGTCAATATCGCACCTGCATCGGGCAAAGTCAATGGAACGTGAAATATAGGTCAAGGGCACCGGGTCAAGGTGCGTGCTTGAAGAGTTACTATGCAAGGTTTCACACTCGCAGCTATCAATGATGCAGAGAAAACCAAACTTTGACGTAGAAATTTGCAAAGTCAATGGACCGTGAAATATAGGTCAAGGGCACTGGGTCAAAGTGAATTCTTGAAGGGTATGTCAAGGACAATTACTATGCAAGGTTTCACGCTCGCAGCTATCAATGATGTGGAGAAGACCAAACTTTGACGTAAAAATTAACAAAGTCAATGGACCGTGAAATATAGGTGAAGGGCACTGGGTCAATGTGCGTGCTTGAAGGGTATGTCAAGGACAATTACTATGCAAGGTTTCACACTCATGGCTATCACTGATGCAGAGAAAACCAAACTTCGACGTAAAAATTAACAAAGTCAATGGACCGTGAAATATAGGTCAAGGGCACTGGGTCAAGGTGCGTGTTTGAAGGGTATGTCAAGGACAATTATTATGCAAGGTTTCACACTCATGGCTATCACTGATGCAGAGAAAACCAAACTTCGACGTAAAAAATAACAAAGTCAATGGACCATGAAATATAGGTCAAGGGCACTGGGTCAAGGTGTGTGCTTGAAGAGTATGTCAAGGACAATTGCTAAACAAGTTTTCATAGTCACAGCTATCACTGAGGCAGAGAAAACAAAAACTTCGACGTAAATGTCAAACTTCGACGTAAATGTTGACGGATAGGACGGACGGACGAATGGACGGACAGAAATTTGGACTCCTATATCGCACCCTGCTATAAGCAGGTGCGATAAATATTGAAGCCCTAGGCCTTGAGGCTTTATTCAGAGAAGAAGATTTTTTATGTTTCTCCCATTGTAACTATAAGTGAGCTATCTGTTGCTATAGAACTACATATAACAATCTGCTCCAAAACCTAATGCAGCCAATCACCCTCACTGGACAACTTGCAATTCTCTGGACAACTGGCAATTGTCTCTGGACAACTGGCAATTGTCTCTGACCAACCGGCAATTGTCTCTGGCCAACCCACAATTGTCTCTGGACAACTGGCAATTGTCTTTGACCAACCGGCAACTGTCTCTGGCCAACCCGCAATTGTCTCTGGACAACCGATAATTGTCTCTGACCAACTGGCAATTGTCTCTGGCCAACTGGCAATTGTCTCTGGACAACTGACAATTGTCTCTGGACAACTGGCAATTGTCTCTGGAAAACTGGCAATTGTCTCTGGACAAACCACAATTGTCTCTGGACAACCATTATGAAAGCCTCATCGACTGGAACTTCAGAAACTTTAGAGTGAAGGTAAGTCCCCTGATTAATAATGATCATAACTTATGTTTCTTCTTTTTCTTCTTCCTCTTAGAGTGACCATCATCTAAATCTTCAACAGAAGTTCCTGCAGGTTCATTAACACTTGAAGACTTATCTGTAGATTCATAAGAATGTTCCTCTATTCTATTTTTTCTCTTCTTTTTCTTTGAGTGACCATCCGCTATATCTTCAATAGATGTTCCTGCAGGTTCATTCATACTTGAACTATTATCAAAACTATTCTTATTATTCATATCTGTCAATTCATTTGAATGCCCCTCTGTTCTCGTACTACTTTTTCTCTTCCTTTTCTTAGAATAACCATCTCTATCATCATCAAAAGACATTTCTGTAGGTCCATTTACAATTACATTTAAACACTCTGTTTCATTAAAACTATGCTTGTGTTTCTTTTTCTTCACAGATTCATGTGAATGTTCATCAAAACCTGTGCTGCCTGCAGATGTTTCACCAGTTTCATTTACACTCTCAGACTCTTTAAAACTATGCTTGTGTTTCTTTTTCTTCTTTTTCCTACTATGTTCTGGAGAATGTTCATCTATTCTAGTGCTACTTAGAGCAGCACCACTCTCAAACTGACTGGCTGTAACCATATCAGAATCGTCTGCCTGGGAATCAACATTGTCAAACACTTTGTGGGTATTCTTCTTCTTGTGCTTCTTCAAGGCAGTAAAACTGGAAAAATATACAAAATTTATGCTTACAGTAAAACAACGTATTCATTCTAATTAGCGCACAGTGCAGTTAACTTTTCAAAATAACTAAAAGGTAACAAAATATCGTGCTAATTAGCCCACACTATGAATGAAAACTACTTATCAAAATGCTTAAATAACAATATCAAATCTATCAATGGTGATGTCATTCAAGTATTCAAATTGTTTGAAAGTAGTTTTCGATCATTTAAGGTTCAGTTTTAATGCCTCTAATGTGGTATTAATGTGTAGAATTAGAGTAAAATACCAATATACTATTCCAGCAGTGTGCGCTTATGCATATGTTTTTCAGAAAATACCGGGGTGTGCGCTTATTTGAGCATGTGCGCTAATTAGAATGAATACGGTAAATATGTGGCCCATTTTTAAGTTTGTTGTAAATAATGAAAATGCAGCTGGAGGATATAATATGGTTTTAAATATGTCAAAAAGATGCAGGTGAATTAACAAAGAATGAAAAACCCTCAATCAGAACATGTTTTCGCAAAATATTAGGTACATGTACTATAAAATCACATCATTTTGGTACACTCATTTTAATAGCCAATACCCCATGTACTTTAAATGCAACATATGAGATGTATTTAAAATGTTGTTGTGTTTGTTTTATCTTGTATTATAGAATGTACATAGATATTTGTTGACCATAGTTTGATACTTTTTTCAACCTATTTAAACAAACTGATAAGAGACATAACTCTCCAAGTAACAAGACAAAATTATGTGCATTGATTTCAAGCCCTTGCTTGAGCTTTAAAAGTTACATGAATAATGGCTATGGCTATTTTTGTATGGATGGGCCAAAACCGATTTACCATGTTTACACCCATTTTTTTTTTCAATATTCAAACATGTTCATCTTAAGATATTCTCAACATGATCATATTTGATATACTGTATTATAAACACAAAATTTGCAGATAAAATACACTGACAAGCATGAAATTTTGTTTGTTTGTATGTTTGAATTGGTGCTTTACATCCATAGTCAACAGCTAAAGTCGTGTATTAAATGATGGCCAGTTATCAGAGACCATCACTTTTCCAGGGTGAGCTCCTGGGGGCAGATGCCAGTACTTAGTGCACATCTATTACCACTTACTAGCCAATGCTGTTCTTCATTACGAAAACTTGCCCATGCAATAAACAGATATTTTTTCAGCTTTAAAAATTGAAAAATTTCAGCTGAAAAATTTTGATATTTTTCTTATTTTTGCTCAAAACATAGATTGTGAGTACACGTAAGAACCGCCTCACTGAGGCGGTTCTAACGAGTACCCACAATCTATGTTTTGGAGCAAAAATAAGAAAAATATGTTTGCCCCTGCATACCTCAGTTTTGCTATACAAAAGTGGGGTTCAAGGGGGTATAGATTACACGGACATGTTTTCATGATGTTGAATCAGTGGAAGAGGAAGCATAGTCATAGAAATACACTTTCATGACAAAATCTTCACGAAATATGCATAACATAAGGATTGATAATAGGTTCCATTTATTACTAAATGAGCATGCTGCAAATTGAACTATCATGCCCGAATCATTGTGAAATGAAAACGGAAAACAATCGATTAGTAGAGTTGCTTATGTAACGAAAAATGCTCCCGTGGACTTTCTTTGTTAATCAGGGTTTTTATATATCAAAATGTTCGTTACCATGTATTGATTTCAGAGCCGTGACCTTTGACCTTGAAAGTTGATAGAAAAAATGGCAGGAAACATTTTCGGAATCTACTCATGAAAACAAACATTTTGGTATTATAGAAACCCTGATTGACAAAAAGTGGCCACGGGATAACATAAACAACTCAACTATATACATTACCTGCTCTCCTCCACTCTCCCCTTCAGTGACAGTATATTGTTGTTGGTGAAAATATTTGTGACCACAAACTGTACTTCCTCTCCGGCTAGGTCCTCAGTCTGAGTCCCGGGGTTCAGTCTCGGGATCCATGCATTGAACTTGTCATGGACCAAGCAACCTATGTGTTGTTTACCAACTTTGTTGATCACTCCTGTAAAACGAAAATGAGCTTTTAAATTAATAGGGAGAGCATCTTGGTCTATTCAAAAAGCCATATGAGCCACATCATTCTGCAAATGCGAAAACAAAGGTGCAGATCAGCTTCGCAGGTACTGCGAAGCTGATCAGCGCTTTTGTTTTCCCTGCACAGATAAGTACAATTCCTCTACTTTTAAATACAAAAAAATTCCAGCCTCTAGCCGTCTCCTGTGCTTGTACAGCTCGGTTTGTGTCCGATCTGATAGAAAATGAAATAGTTGTTTTTCTCACGTCGTGGTTCAATTATTTGAGATTGTGATGTCTAATTGCCAACCTCTTGGGTGCTGGGTTGTATGGTAACTTTCTATACTACTACATGTGTAGTTAAAGGGGAACCAGGTCCCGAGTTTATAAAACTTTTTTCATGCTCAACTCAGCTGAGCTTGAAATTTATCCTGCTCATAAATGTTAAAATGCCAACAATTGTTGGCATTTTTACATTTATGAGCAGGATAAATTACCAGTTTTTGAGGTTTGAACCTGATTTTTCCATTTATTTTGACTATTTTAGCATTTATGAGCAGTTGAAATTTCATGCTCAGCTGAGCTGAGCTTGAAAAAAGTTTTATAACCTCGGGGCCTGGACTATAAAAGGCTGAATTAGGTGCATAATCTCAGTTTTTGCTTAGACACCAACCTGTCAATATCTCTCTATGCTCTCCAATATACAACACTAGCAATACTCAATTCTGATTGGATATTGCTTCAGGGAGAAAAATTACCCGTAGAATTTTTGACAGTTCTTATCAGCATAGTTAATACAGGTACTCCAACAGGCTTAAAATTACACAAGTCAGTAGTTAAGCCACACCCACTAAAATCTCAACAAGTAATTCTTGGTAATAAAACTCTTGCCGGCCAGCAGCAAAAGTGCCCCATTTACACCAAGGAAGGGGTGGCTCCTGTCTGAAGTGACTGATAAATTGACTTGGACACTGATCCACATTTAAATAGCAAACAGTAACTGTAAAGCTGACCAGCATCGTTGTTTTCACTACAGAGATAGTACAATCTCTCTCTTTAATCCAAAATTTCAAGCCTGCTTCTGTCAAGTTCTGTGACTGTACAAACCAGCTTGTGTCAGACCTGGCGGGAAACCCTGAAAACTACATTTCTCATGACTGCGATGCAATATACCGTTATCTTCCTCGCACGATATTTCCACATCCTCACGCCATACCCACCCACCCTCCAGATGGCTCAGACTTATAGATATGAAATATTAAACACTTAATAAACCTTATTTGCATATTATTTGCTCATTAAATTGTAAAGGGGAACAATTTTGAATACAGTTTATTCCATAGTGGGGATGATGACTGTATATTGTCTCATCTGTCAATAAACTTACCACTTAAAGTACACCCAATCTGAGGTTTAAACAAGACAAAATCTGCAGAAATGTCGAAATGGATACACGTCTGGTCTGCCATTATTTTCCCCATGTTCTGAACCAGTCTAATGTTCTTGTAGGCAACTGGTACCCCACCCAGTCTGAAACATAGGTGAAAAGTTTAACCCTTTTGTGAAGAATGGACTTACCCATCATTAACCTTTGGGTGGGTCCACTGTCAAACTTAGGGGCATCAGGAGTGGTTTTAGATTTCTATTTCATTTTTAGAAGAAAGGATCTCGGAAGAAAGTCTATGTTTCTCGCCTAAATTTTGAGCGTTTCTGGCGGCTTCTGTGTTATTTGTATAGAATATCAGTTGCATTCTCAGTAAAATAATTATAACATTTGATAAATGCAACAACATGGTTGAAACCTCTTGATGTTACATACCGGCAACATAAATCTGTGTCAAAGATGGAGGGGGTCAGATTTTTTCAAAAAATATTTTGTCAGAAAACATATTTTTTGCCATAGATTATCAAGAAAATACAGCAATATGCTTATTGCAACCTAAAGTTTTGGGTAGAAATGATTAATGCAGGAAAAGCATGTACATAATCTTTACTAGATTGATAACTGTAAATAACACTGTCCATTACTTATGCAAATACCTGTACCTTAAATAAACTGTGCAGAATATTTTAATCAACTTTTACTTTTGAACATTGACTCCATATGTTTTTAGACATATGGCAAATTCTTCTGACAATATCTTGCATGCATCTTATTAGGGTAAAATCATTCATTGTGTGGTGCTGAAGTGACATTAGATATTAAGTCCACTGAGACATATCTCAAATAAAACATAAAGCGTCAGAAATGGATAAACATATTCTGCGCAGTATACTTATATGCATCATGCTGTGTACACTTTGTGTATACCTGTTAAAATAGGACAGGTAGTCTGTTCATTCAGGTAGAACATACATATACAGTATATTTCCATAGCCTTGGTACATTACAAATAATTGCGCTGAGCCCATTTATGGGTTTTGTGGCTTTTTGACAGCCTTCCCCCCCTTGCCCAAACATGGCATTTTGATATAATATGTCAATTACAAAAATACAGTTGTATTCAAAATATTTTGATTGGGCAAGGGGGGGAACATGGTCTTATAAAACGTTTCCTAATTCCTATATGAATCTATGTTAAATTGAAAGATTTTGTCCATTTTTCATAGAAGTCACTGCTTGACTCACACACAACATAACATGTCTAAATACAACAGAAACTTATTTTTCGACTGCAATACACTTCATTTCATTGCCTGGAACGTGAGATTTTGAAAATTTCTTGGGCAACCTCACAATAGAATTCTTCCGAGATCCTTCCTCCAATCAAACAGAATAGCCACAAATTGGATGCTGTGTTCTGTCACTCTGTGGTGTCTAATCTTGGGCTATATACTATTTGCTTATGTCCCATAAAAAGGACACCAGACTTATAGTAGGCTTTTGAAAGTGTCTGATCAGGGTTCCAACTGAATTTTGAAATCATTACAGAACTTTCCCTGTTTTCACAAAGTGTTTTATAGTACAGCTGATTTTGATTGTATTTTTGCATTAATTACACTTAATTTACAATACATAAAAATAAATATCCTACTTGCTCTGATTATGAAATAATGGCTGAACAAAAATCATCTGTGAAACTTGACATAATTTTACGCTGAGTTAACATGTTTTTTCCTTTTTTGTGATGGTCTGCAAGGCGCTTACATGTATTTAAGCTGTGAAAATAAAATTTATAAGTGGCATGGTGTGACACTGTGGCAATTTTCGAGTGTCTTTGGCTATTCTTGGACTTTAGATATGAAGTAAAAATGTCATATTTTGATTGTGTTTTAGGCAAGGCTGAACTTAAAAATTTCTCTGTTTGCTGTCACCAGACCGAACCAGCTGCCTATATGATTCTAACAGAATGTAAACCTGCCCTCTGTAAGATAAGATAAGATAAGATAAGATAAGATTTATTCGGGTTATAAGATCACACATATACAAAGACTATAATCATAAATAAAATATGATGAGTTTCATTTAAGAGACATAGCACTACTTTAGAAAATCACATAATCATCTATAAATCAGCACATCTAAAATTTTATGTATGAACTAACAATTTAGAACTTTTACTTTGTATTTATGATTTGTTCTTCAACCCATGGATATCCCATAAAAGCTCGAAAGCTTATTTCCAATGGGGTCCATTTTGGGATTGGGAAAGGTAAAGACTTTGGTATTTGGAAAATCCATGTTAAAAATATTCAAAAATTAAATTAATATATCAGATAATTAAAAAATTGAATTTCAAAGAGTGCTTTAGACATATCATAACACGTCTCATAACATAAATCACATTACAAATATATCACAGATTATGAATTGTATTCAATATCAGCATATCTGTAAAAGTCGAACAAAAAAAAAAAAATAAATAAAAAATAAAATAAAAAAAATAAATAAAAAATTACCAACCGACCCAATCCTAAAACTATGGGTCGGGTGGCAGCAGACAAAATATTTATTAAGGATGGCCCTATGTATTTTAAGAAAATGCTGATTTTTAATGAAAAATGGTTTGTTTACTTGTAACAAAAATATGCAGTACTAGCTCTTAAGACAATGACCATTTCATAACCAAAAATTGTGATAGGTCTAGGAGTTAGAATTTCATTAAATTTCTTGATGAAACAATGAAAACAAGCAGTCTAGTCACATGGCAAATGGAATTTCCATTACTGTAAACAAGCTGGTCCAGATTTCCATTATTGTAAACAAGCCGGTCCTACGATTGCGTTAGCGATGATAATTGTTTTTTAACATAAGATTTTGTGGGTATGCAAAGGAATATTCAAACAATTTTTGTGTCTGTTTGACGCATAATCCTTCACAGACATGCCGATATATGCATGAGTCGTGGCTGTTACGGATTAGTCAAGCAGTTTCTGATTCGAACGGACAGGTGATTTTTTTTGTTCGCGAAAGTTGTAAATCTTTACAGTAATTTACGTATTGTTATATAAGAAGGTAGCTTAATTATGAGTATACACTTACTCTATTGCTTTCTATATACTTTAGACAATTTTCGTAACTTTATTTTATTGTGACTGATGTTGAAAAAAAAAAGAATAAAAAAAAAAGAAATGTATAAGCTTTTAATAAAAGTCCCAAGCATCTGTGGTTTGGTTATAGATCAGCTGGCTAACCTGCACTCCGATACACTTTGTGACCTCGCTCCTCTCTCATGACAGCTTAGCATTAGTTGCCTTTAAACTATGGTCGAACAGATTATGGATTTCGTAAGAAGCTTATAGCTGCTTTATTTGGTGAGAATTATTAGAATTTTTCTTATGTTTTGTTAGAAAATGCAAAAATCATTTTGTAAACATCTGGTTAGTCTGCAGAATTTCAATAAATTTGCAAAAAACAATCGATTTTCTACTTTGTGTCCCATATTCTACAGTAGTCTCCCCTTATCTATTTATAGATGTATGTGATATTTTCCACAGAAAACATTGTGTATTTTATGAATCTGCATATCTTTACATCTAGAATATGTAAAAACTAAGTCATATCAGTCAGAAAAGATATAACATAACATAATTTTCAATTTATTTGGCGTCTTTGATGATTTTTCATTTTCGACCAAGGGCTCAATACATGTCGTTTCCTTCGGTATGGAGTGGTCTAACGGAATACCGATGGAAATATTCCGTCTAGTTTGGTTATCTTTCTATTTTTTAATTTTCCTTCTTCTCTGTCCTTCCAGCTTTTAAGTCTAAAACTCATTTAAAGCAAACACATTAGTTTGTCTTATGATATACGAGGGAAAATCCAAAATAACGTAAACTTTTGTTGTAGGTTTAACATTCGTAGATTTATTTAAGAAAAATGCATATTGCGTTCAATCAAAACATTCGTATATCAAGATAAGATAAAACAATTACACATTTCGTAAGTATCGCAAACACGCCGAGCCATTTTAAAACCATGGTGACGCATAGGCGGCGCACGCGAATTTTCGGTCGTGTCCTGTGTCATACATGTCTCAATAAAATGTAAAATAGGCATGCAAATCGCACCAAATTTAGTACAGTAAAAGCTTGGCGTTTAGATATTGCTGTGTATAAGTTTCAACAAATTTGAGTCATGCGTTTTTGAATTACATGTATCAATTGTGCACTTTTCAGCCTGCATTTAACGTTAAAAACGTCGTCACCAGACACGGTTTAAATGTATGCGATTACTAAAATTGCCGCGATTTTTAAAAACGCCAACACAAACACCGAAAATAACTAAATGTAGAGAAAATAAGAACAGTCAATGAATAAATCAGCTGTGTAAAAATATTGCCCTTGTGATTCGGATGCTAAAATAGCATAACAATGATGGAAAAAGAAACCAAAATAACGCGCATCACTGCAGCAATTTGAAGTTAGAATTTGTTTCTAGTTTTGGACATTGATGGAAAATATGTGAAGTAGAGAGCACAATAAGTTAAAATTCTTTTATCTATGGTACATGTTGAATAGATGGCCGCAAGCGCTGATAGGAAAATAATACAAACGCCAACGACGTTACGAAATCAAAGCTGACGTGCGCCGGGTAGACCACAGTGACCTTTTTGTTTTTACTGTTGATTTTTAACGAGTAGTTATTTTTGCTTGATATTTTGCCGCAATATTCTAGACACATTCCGATTTACGTTCATGTTATTTTATAAGCATTTGATTGAGCTGTATAGAAGCTACAGCAAAAGTTTACGTTATTTTGGATCATCCCCCGTACATGTATGAAGTTACTCAAATAGCTAGAAGTTCAAACAGGGCAGTATAAGCTGTTGATAACCAGTTTTGTCGACAGGACAGGCTCTTCAGATGTTGGGAAATTTATACTTAATTTTTCTTTTCTTGACTATACATTTTTCTTCGTGAAACTTACTTCCATATGTCCTATTTCAGATCAAATTTGTTTACAAAACTGTGAAAAAATATTACAAACAAAATTTACAAATTCAGACGAAGATCTCTGACTGTATGGAATCAAGACAACTCACCAACAAGACAACTCACCGACACGTTTTTTTAGACAATTCACCGACAGATTTTGAGACAATTCACTGACAGATTTTGAGACAATTCATCGACACTTCTGAACACAATTCACCGACACCTTTGTTCAAACTTAATGTCTTGAAACTGATGACTATCATTGGTAATTATGAACAATTAAGGATAATTACTAGCCTGGGACCAATTAATTACAGATTTGATTTACATGAGGTGACTTGAAGGAACATTAGTGTCCCTTAATCATATAAAATATCTCAAGACAACTCACCGACATGATGTACGAGACAAAAAACGACAGATTTTGATATTAAAATACATATATGAAGGCATCTGACAAAAATTCACCGAGACTCTCTGCCAGATGCCTTAATTCATATGCATTTTAATATCAAAATCTGTCTGTGAATTGTCTCAAAAATCGTGTCGGTGAGATTTATTGAATGACACGTTAAATTTTAGTCAGATGCCCTCAAAATTCAAATTTGGTGATGAAATATTATAAAATAATCTTTAAAAAGTTAAATTCTTAAACTTTTCTATCAAAACTTAATTTTATCTGTCGGTGAATCGTCTTAAAATTGCTTTCAAGTTTTTATCTGCTGATAAATTGCCTTTGAAAAACTTTAATCTGTTGGTGAATTGTCTCAATATTTTGTCGGTGAAAACGTGATAAAACTGTCATTGCAGTAATGTAGAATGCATGATCACCAATCAAGATCATCAGTTACAAGTCATTAACTTTGAATAAAAGTGTCGGTGAATTGTCTTCAGAAGTGTCGATGAATTGTCTCAAAATCTGTCAGTGAATTGTCTCAAAAACCGTGTCGGTGAGTTGTCTTGTAGGTGAGTTGTCTTGTCCCCAACTGTATAACCCAAATGTCCCACTGGACGGTCACAAGACGTTTCGCCCCCAAGACGTTTCCCCCCTAGTCGTTTCGCCTCTATTTTTCACCCTAGTCGTTTTGCCCCCAATACCCTAGATGTTTCGCCCCCAATACCATTTCCCCCCTAGTCGTTTCGCCCCCAATTTTTATTCATTTATTTATTTATTTTTTAAGGTCAATTAGGATAGACAAACGAATAGATAGATAGATAGATAGATAGATAGATAGATAGATAGATAGATAGATATCAGGTTTGATGTGGTAATAAAGTGAAGGTGTGAAAAACTTGCGGTATACTAATGTGCAGAATTAATGCCATTGATTATTGACACCGACTTCTGAAGGATGATTAACTAAAGTGTGAAAACAAGATTCTTTAATCAAGGATTGCTTGCCGAATACTATGGTTTTGTCGGCATGCGGCAGGCTTTGTCTTTAAAAGAACTTAATGACTCAGTGGAATTTTAAATCTAATTATCTTTTATTCATCGATTTCTTTTAATAGACCGATTATCGGGTATATAAAATGTTCAGATTCATTCAGCATCATTCATCATTGAATTCTCTATAATGTCTGATCTGTGCATTGCATGTAATAAGGTTGTCGAAAAGCGCCAGCATGGCGTTACCTGCGACGTCTGTGACCGAAAAAGAAAAGAAAAAAAAAAGAAAGAAAAAAAGAAAGAAAAAAAAGAAAGAAAAAATGGCCGGTAAATGGTTACAGTATAATATTGGTAAACAGACTAAAACAATATTATAGTGTAACAAGTCCTACTCACGCACACCTCCCCGAGTGGCCAATATTTATTAATGGCCCGGTACTGGCTGGTAACTAAGGGTAAGGTATCCATAAACCTTACCCTTAGGCTGACGTGACAGGGCGATGATGCTCCAACATAAATTTCTTTCCAGATATTAATTTACAAAAGCCAGCGAAATGACATGTCTTTTGCAAACGAACTGTTTTTCAGCATTGATTGCCCAAGTGAAAAACTTAATAAGACAATAAGACTTTACTATACAAGTTTGAAATTTTTATTGCCTAGCATAATTATTTACATGAAGCAAAATGATGTACATAAGGTAATTATACTATATCCATATACTAGGGGGGAGGGGGGGGGGGGGGGGCGAAACGACTAAGGGAGCGAAACGACTAGGGGGCGAAACGACTAGGGGGGAAACAACTAGGGGGGAAACGTCTTGGGGGCGAAACGACTAGGGGGTGAAATGGTTTGGGGGCGAAACGTCCCGGATTCCACTGGACACACTAGAACAAAACGCTGATGTTAAGTTTATCGCCTCCGTGACATTTCGTCGAAAATTACATTTGTCGAAAATGTCCAGACCCTTACCCTAACCCCAGTGGATGATGACTAAAAATGTGGACCTATATGCTGGTCTTCTACGCAATAAGTCTCAAAATTTTGCAGTGAATATTTGTGAAGTTACAACATTTTCGACAAAATGTTGTGCATCAGAGTTTATTAACAAAAGTTTCTAGTGTGCCTTTATTTCATACTATAATATACTGACAACGAATCTTACTCGCTACTGTAGACATAAAGGTGATTATCCAGTTGTTCAACAATCCCAGCTTTTATGTTTCCAATGTATTTTGGCAGGAGTTTGATGTGTTTTCGGCTTGATGACTGTATAAACTGAGAGTGAGGATTAGTTCTTGATATTCCCATGGCTTTTTCGTAAGAAATGTTCAATGACATAATGAGAAACCCACTAAAATATTAAAAACTTCAATTTCAGCATGTTTTTCACGGGCGCAGCCATATTTCTTTTAGGTTGTACTTGATTGGTGCGGTCAGCGTGAGGTTACACGATCTACCGAATCCAAATCGTTTCGCCCCTTGCACATCATATTAGATCATATTTGGCTAACACACACAACTTACTTGATAACGTACTTGATCCAACGGTGATAATGTATTGTAAATTGTATTGTACATATTGTAAATGTTATGTAATTGAATGCTTAGAATTATCCGGTTCGGTTCGGCTCGGTTCGGCGACACGGACACAGAATTTTGAAAGAGAAGTTTTTTTCTATTATTTTTCGAATTTCCCATTGTTTTTGTTTGTAAAACTATCCGACTTTAGGTCAAGAAGTTTGGGACCTGCAATTTCTCATTGTTGGTCGCTGTTTTCCCCCAAATTAAGAGTCTAAGCATCGATTTTCTTAGTCGTGCGATTCGCACCAAAACGATTCGTACTTTACTTGAAAATTTCTTTTCTTGAAACTTTTTGGCCTGAGAGCTAACAAGCTTTTGGACCAGAATTTGTTCAAGCTTCATTGACAGTGACATTGAACGGCTCTAGCAGGGCTGCAACGATCTGTCATAAAATTTAAAGAATCTGAATAGTTTTTTCTGGTTTGACCTTCCCCCACCCACTTTTTTCATATAGTGATTGAAGGTCTTTTTTGTTTAATCATTTGAATTGGAACTCATGGCTTCAGGTTTTGTCGGTCCAACTGTGGGGCGGTTGACTTGTCGGGGTGGAAAAGAGCTGGTATGTTGTTTCCATACACCGAAGTCTTGTCCGCTGCTCCTCAGGTTGGCTTTGTTGTTGGTTTTCGGGCTCTGTGTTTGGAAGTGGACAACATCAGGAGATATTTAAGATGCGAACCAGGACTGTAGTATAGGATTTGGTAAATCAGTTGCACAATAACTGTTCTTTTATGCCAGACTCAGAGTATGAAACGATGCAAAACTCAAACTGTACATGGATTTGCCCAAAATGTGACTTTTTCAATTTCTCAGACTCTTTTTTTCAATGAACAGTTTAACTTGGAAAGTGAAAATAGGTTTGACCTACTTGCAAGAGGTCATGAAACCAAGTCCACTGAAACCTTGAATAGCAAAAACAGTTTTATTAGTGGTCTGAAATTTTCCAGTATCAACATAAACAGTATAAGAGAAAAAAAACTTGAGTTGTTGGCCTTCATTGATTTTCATCAATCTCAGATTTTGGCGATTCAGGAAACAAAAATTGACAATTCCATATTAACGTCTGAATTATTTCCGGAATCTTTTCCATACAGCGTGTACAGAAAGGATAGAACCTTAAATGGTGGTGGTGTTATGCTTCTTGTACACAAGGACATCCCACACATGCCCCTCACAGAATTGGACAATGACTCAGTCAGTTTGGGTCAAACTTTTTGTAAATAAGAAAACTCACTTTGTGGCTAGCTGGTATCGACAGCCTGTCGATGGTCATTTACCAGTATCGGACAATGGAAATGACTTATTGAATTCCCTGGAAAAGTTTGACAATTTATTTAGAGAACAGCTTGACAAAATCAAAAATATTAATAAAGGCAACAAACCCCCCTTAATTCATGTTTTAGGTGATTTTAACTTTAGAGATATTGTATGGCCGGACAGACTCAGCAAATCTGGGTCATCATTGAGTCAGACGGAGGTTCAGATTTTGATAGATATCATGAATGACCATGGTTTGGAACAATTAGTCAATTTCCCCACCAGAGAAAGAAATACTTTGGACTTAATTTTGACCTCTCTTCCTGGTCAGTTTGTAGACATTCATTCCCCGGATAAGCTCAGTGATCATGACATTGTTTCTGGCACATTGAAAATTGCTATCCCCCCTATAAAGAAACCTAAGAGAAAAGTGTATCGTTATCAGAAAGGTGATTATGAATCTATGAGAGCAGAAACACTTAAATTTGCAAAGGAAAGATACTTCAACGGTTACTCCAGATACTCGGTCGGTCCAGGAAAATTTCAATCTCATTACATCGTTTATTCAGGAATCGGCAGATAAACATATCCCCTCAAAAACTAGTCGCTCAGTTTCCTCTGTCCCTTGGATAACACCTGAAATAAGAAGGAAGATTCGCAGAAAAAATGCAACTCATGCAAAAGCTAAAAAGACTGGTAGTGCAAAATTTAGATCTAAATTTGAATCTTTACGGAAAGAGATCAAAGCTGATATCGGGAAACAGCATGATCTTTATGTGAACAACTTGGTAGGAGATGTTAAGGCTAATCCTAGAGATTTTTACAGGTACATAAACAGTCAGAAAAAAGATACCCCAGGTATTCCCCCGTTGAAAAAGAGAAATGGAAGTGGAATTGCACAATCCGAATTTGAGAAGGCGGAAGAATTTAATGGTCAGTTCTCGGATGTTTTCACTAAAAGTGAATACAAAGAGGTCCCTCTTATGGATAGATCTGCCCCATTCATGCATGATATTGTGGTCACAAAGGAAGGGATGACCAAACTTCTCAAAGGTCTAAACCCGTCTAAAGCCTTAGGGCCTGATGAGCTTCATCCCAGAGTCCTAAAGGAACTGGCTATGGAATTAGGGCCGGTATTCGCCCATCTCTTCCAGCAGTCAATTGCATTGATACAGGTGAAATTCCTAAAGAATGGTCTAATATTTGCCACCTGTTTAAGAAGGGCGACAGGTCACTTGCCCGCAATTACCGCCCTGTTTCTTTGACATGCATTCCTTGTAAGCTTCTTGAACATATTGTATGCTCTAATATTATGGCCCATCTCGATGAACATGAACTCCTGTCGGACAGGCAACACGCATTTAGGAAATGGCATGGCTGTGAAACTCAGTTGACTACAGTGATAAATGACTGGGCCAAAATCTTAGACAAAAAAGGCCAGGTCGACACTTTTATACTCGATTTTGAAAAGGCTTTCGATACTCCTCCCCATGAACTCCTTTTAAAAAAGCAAATTGTTCAGCTATGGAATAGGTGGAACAACACTGAATTGGATAAATGCTTTCCTTTGTTTCAGACAACAAAGGGTAGTGGTTAATGGTATTAAATCGGATTGGGCTCCAGTTGTGTCGGGTGTCCCTCAGGGCACCGTTCTCGGCCCCTTGCTGTTTTCCTTGCATATAAATGACATCTCAGCAGACATCGAGTCTGAAATAAGACTCTTTGCTGATGATTGTGTTTGCTATCGTGAAATCAAGAGAGAAGAGGATACATTGAAACTTCAAAGATACATTGATCTCTTAGGCAGTTGGGCTAGAAAATGGGGAATGAGATCTCCATCGTCGGACAGCTTACTGAATCTGTGAGTCCTGGTTTTTGATTCATCAGGATGTTTATCATGTTTTTTTTTGTTTGTTTTTGATGATTCATTGACTAGTTAGAGATTCACCGCGAGGACCGAAGAACTAACTAAATGTTATGAACCACTGCAGAAGCTGAGGGTGAGGTTACGGCCGTGTAAAATCGATTTAAGCCCGCCAGTAACTTTTTGTTACTGATCGTTCCAAGTCGATACTTCTGTGGTGGTTCTTTATGTTTTATGTCTTGGTGTTTAATATTTTTGTGGTGTTGGCGCCTTATGTGTGTTTTCATATATTTAGTTAAGTTAAGGTAACTGAGTGGCCACCTATTGGGAAAATAGCTGCTCATTCGGCTTACGAAATGTTTTCATGGTATAGGTACATGATTGTTGGTTTGGTTTTTTCCCACCTCGGGCTTTTAGAGTGGGAATCTTTTGCTGATTGCGCCTTTTCCTGATCTTTGCCTACTTGTACCTTTTTCAACCCGTCAAATGCAACATGATGCAGATGACAAATAAACGGTCTAGTAGGATACAGGCTAACTACACCCTTGAGGGCACTTTATTGGAAAACGTTGAAAGCATAAAATACCTGAGTGTAACTATCACAGATGATTTGAAATGGAATACTCATATTTCCAATGTTTGTACAAAGGCTAACAGAACTCTCGGATTCTTGAGGAGAAATTTGTATTCTTGTCCCCCAGATGTGAAAGAAGCAGCTTATAAAGGACTGGTGCGGCCGGTCTTGGAATATGGAAGCTCAGTTTGGGACCCTCACACTCATGGCCTCCAGGTAGAACTGGAAAAGGTCCAAAATCGTGCGGCAAGGTTGTGACGGGAAATTATGTTTTTGAAACTGGGAGCTTGACTGGCATTTTAGGTCAACTGAAACTTAAGAAAAGGAGGAAGGATAGTAGACTTATATTGCCATACAAGGTCTAAATGGTAAAGCCAGAATACCCACAGATGACCTTATCCCAAAGAATAGGCGTTGTAGAAATCAACACTCTTTGGCTTTTCAGATACCTTCAGCTAGCATAGAAGCGTACAAAAGTAGTTTCTTTCCACAGACTATCAGGGACTGGAATGACCTCCCTGATTCACTTGTCTCCTCTGCTGAAATGTCTGATGACTGTGTGTCCAAGTTCGCTTCACTCGTGCGTTCAAGGGACTATTTTCTCCCCCATCCGAACCCTCTGGTGAAATAATGTCATTTGGCGTGTCACCAGTAAACTATTCAGATTCAGATTCAGATTCATATCCGATGTAAGACAAAAATGTACAAGTAGGCTACGATCAGGAAAAGGCGCAATCAGAAAAAGATTCCCGCTCCAAAAACCGAGGAGGGAAAAACTAAATGTATACCATGAAAACATATCGTAAGCTGAATGAGCAGCTATTTTCCCAATAAGTGGTCACTCAGTTACCTAAAAGTAACTAAAATAAGGCGCCAACAGCACACACGCACACACACACACACACACACACGTATACAAAAATAAATAAATAAATAGATAAATAAAAAAAATAATAAATAAACACCAAGACATAAGGACCACCGCAGAAGTATCGCCTTGGAACGATCAATAATATTAGATCGATTTTACAGGTATCTAACCTCACCCTCCGTCCACAACATCTTAGACTAAGGATTAGGTTATGACAGCAGACAGGTCTGGACATTTTGGTTAGCGGAATTCCTGACAGTATCAAATAAATGAGCTACTTTCTAAATTAGCACGACGGTCGAAATATAGTCTTTCCCATATGGGACCAAGATATGCCATTTAAGTTGCAATTTTCAAATTATAATTTGAGTTGTATTTTTTTTACATAAAATGCGTAATATATTATGTCAGTGTAATCGAGATCATGCATTAATATTGTTTGAGATGTATTGAGGCTCAACGTCCCAGTCAACAATTTGTCAGTCATGTCGGGACGGAGCCAACGCTTCCTGGGTTTAACCAGTACTGTAGGCACAGTATGTTAACTTATTACGTAATCAGTGTACTTCAATCGGATGTGGATCGTGTGTAAACAATGCATGATTACACATATTCGTGTATATCTAGTTGTCGGATAAATTACACGTTTGGCAAAGCGTTTCGTTGCTGGAAAGAAGAATTTAGACTTGATTGGCGTCTGGATAATCAGCCTAGGTAAGCTTGACGCCTCTTTCACTTTTTTGAATCTTAAAACAGCATAAAATTGTAAAACTCGTTCCAAAGACATTGTTTAACACACAGAACTTGCGCTAATACAGACACGCTTTGTGAGATCAGTTTGTTTATCCAAAGATGTAAGGTTTAAATGTAATCCATAAATACCATATTTCATCAATGTTTAATTGATATGGTTGTGGTATCTTACATAATGGGGAAAACTTCCGACAAATAGACGGCCTGCTGTATTTTCGACTGTCCCATTTTCCGTTAATCCTGATGGAAAGACTGTACCATTACCTGATGATTCAATGTACCGTTTTCAGTGATGAAACATTCTTTTAGCGGCAGTAGATGAGTTTAAATCAAAGTATATTACAATAAATAAACTTTTCTTTGGTCTCTACTGTGCTGTTTTCAAAACTTGTTACGGCATAAAACTTTATGCTGACCACAAATATCAGTTTGTTGATGCACGGAATTAATATATAAAAAAAATCACTGCATTGCTGTTTTAGCTCACTTGAGGTGAAAGATAAAACGCTAGGTTAAAGAATCAGAGTGCCAGGTGTCAACATTTTCGAACATGGATAAACACATTTTTTCACGCTTGCTGAAATTACGTGTTTATTTTCGGATTATACAATGAAGCAGCGTCAAAGGTAGTTCAGTCACGGCCGTGGTGCCGCTTATATTGCAATTCTAAGCGAAGAACTGTACATGTAAGTGACTATGAGAATGCGTAACCGGGGCAATGATATGTGATTAAAATTAGTGGAAAATACTACTATTAAATGAATCATGACCAACGTGTTTTTGTCAGCATACCATGCGTAGTCTGCTCTGTGTGATCTTCGAATGGAAAGCCCCTGCAGGGTTTCTCAAGCAAAGCAGATATATGTGTGCTGTTTGCACATTATGTGCGCTTTTGTGTTTTTGGTTAAGTTTGTTAAATGAGTGGCCACCTACTGGGAAAAAAGCTGTTCACTCTGCGTATGATATGTTTTCTTAGTATAAGTACCTGATTGATTATTTAATCTTTTTGCCACATCAGTTTTTGGATTGGGAATTTCTTTCTGATTGTGCCATTTCCTGATCATTGCCTACTTTTACATTTTTCTAGCCTTCATCTGTGACTGTACAGAAGAATGTTGAACCTGGTCCG
Source organism: Rugalucina vietnamica (assembly GCA_964017185.1). Lineage (NCBI taxonomy): Eukaryota > Metazoa > Mollusca > Bivalvia > Lucinida > Lucinidae > Rugalucina > Rugalucina vietnamica. The sequence continues at coordinate 9,193,215 of OZ024878.1, forward strand.
AATTACAGAAAACCTTGTTTCACACGACTTAGTATATAATTAAATGTGCTGTAAATATTATTCGACGTTTCTCTTAATCTGCATCTAGCAGTTAGCACCGCACTATACACGCACAATATGATTTCTATACAATTCTCACTTACAATTATATATAAAGATTATTTGTTTGAGGTGAATACTAAATATATTTCAACGAGTGTGTTGAAAACATCAGAATTTTCACGATTGCGCAGCACAATTGAAAAACAATCGAGGTTGTCAACACACAAGATGAAATAGATTTGCTATTTACTGAAATAAAAGTACTTTTTATATTTGAAACAATAATGGCCTGTACAATACGCATAGACGGTGAAAATGCAAAATCAAAAATCAATTATATTTTGTAACCAAATAATGACAATGTAACGTTTTCACGCAGGCAAACAACCATCCTAATCATGTTTTATATAAAAGTTTATTGTCTTTGGCTACCATGTCTCTAGAATACTCATTTGTGAAAATGTTGACAGCCGCACGGATTCCCTGGCGCACGGAAGGGCACCGTTTCAAGTCTAATCCCATAAGCTCACCTTGTGAACCTTCGATTCACTTTTGATAAACCGGGTTTCACCGTGACAGAACCGTAGCGCTACCTCGGCAAACCGGGGTAAACCGGGGAGCATTCACGATCGTTTTAAATGTTTAATGCAACCGGGGCTAACCGTGGGGGGTGTAAAAAACCAGACAACAGCGGGGATACACCGGAACAAACCGTGACACCACCGGAGCTCGACCGTCATAATCAGGCATAAACCTTGAGTAATCGGAACAACTACTGGTTATTCCGGCAAAATCCGGGGTCTCACCCGAACACCATCGGGGTGAACCGGTGCAAACCGTCTTTAATAGCTCTGTCACACATTCACGTAGAAGCGGCGTATCGCTCGCGTATCTATGAGATTTCGATACGCCGAGGTCTGAGCCGTATTTTGTTCGAGCGACGTATCTAGCACGTACGTTTGACGTTCCTGCTACGTTCCTGCGCCGTATCAAACAAAATCAAACAACATTCTCTTTATTGAAAGCTCAGATAAAATAATATGGCAATGCAGAAAATACATTCATGGTGGCAATACAGAATAAATAAATAAATAAATAAATAAATAAATAAATAAATATTGTGTGGTGAAATTGTTTGGTTATTCAAGCAGGGGAAACTGTCTAAAAGGAAAAAAAAAAAGAACATCCCCAATTAACATGATTAAATATACATATTTGTTTGTTATCCTTTTACACGATATGGATCAAATTGACTATGAATTCACATCTTATAAAAAAAGGTAGATTTAGAAACACGTGTTTTTGCCTCAAAGTGTGTTTATGTTAAATAAATGTAGTTGGAATACAAAGTGAGTTTCATAGTGTTTTGGAATTTTCAAGTTTGATCCACAGTATAAATTCTGTTACATAATAAGTGTGTCTTATAAAGATTGCTGGAAGGAGGTTTGAGTCTCTCACAAATCAAATGATATATACTGAAACAAACAATAGTGCACACGCAACAAAACCGTTTTGTCAGAGATATCATCCTATCACGTCAACACGTCCATGCTGTCTAGACCAATGTTTGTTTGTTTGTGTGGTGCTTGAAATCTTGGTCATCATTTATTCAGTCATTTCGAGACCAAATGCAAATATGCGTTTCTAAAAAGTATAGATAGTTTACATTCCAAATTATTATTATCTTTCTAAATAAAGTTATTTAGGTCGCCCCAGCATTGCACAGACGCGTAGACGTATTTTTCGTGTACAAATCGTCCTAACAATTTCGGAAATTCTTGTACAGTTCAAGGAATTTCCAATGGCAGAAGGAAACCTTTCTAACTGGGTCCGTTTGTACAACTGCTCGTATCGAAAACGAAAAAGAACGAGTTGTTGTCCGAGTAGAACCAGCTTCGACAGCAATATGTTGAACATAGATCTGACTAAGAAGCGTGCATTTGGTAATGTCTGATCCAAACAATAGATTGCATTTTAATTCGTTTCTTGCACGTGGTTACTTGCCCCTACAAAATAGGGAGTTTTTTTTCAACTGTAAGAAATAGGAAAATTTCTTTCGGAAAATGTTTGATATCCTTCACATTTCTCCCAGAACACACACTGCGGGTACACGTTAGAACCGCCTCGGCGAGGCGGCTCTTACGAGCATCCACAGTGCAAGTATCAGTGACGTATCAGTATTCCTATGAAATTTCACTTTCGTTATTACGGCGTATGAAGGCGAATGTTCTACGTACGTATATCGTATGTATGGCGTATGAAATGTACGCGTGACGTACCTACGACGTATGTACAACGTTCCGTTCTTATCTGCGGTGTACCCGTGTGGCGCATCAAGAGTATGAGCTACGTATCTACGGCGTATCTGCCACAATGCTTTCGTATGTACGACGTATGTGTGACGTATGTACGGCGTATCGGACCTGCGTACATGTACATGTACGTGCTACGAATTTTTAAGTGCACACATAAAAAACGTAGCACCTCGACATATGAGGAGTATGAGCTACGTGTCGAGGAGTATGAGCTACGTATGCTCACGTATGTACGACGTACGCGTGACGTAGGGTACCTTTCGAATCTTGATACGCCGTAGATACGCGAGTCGATACGCAATAGTGTGACAGCGATTATAGGATTTGGCCACGGTGAACCACGTTTTACCAAAAATTAGGATGTGATGACATCCAACACGTGCTTAAAATATAACCATCCGACTAAGCCACAAAGGCTTATACTATGTCTGGATGGTTTGACCTTAACCACTTTTCCTGGGCAGGCTCAAACCAGAACAGTTTAATAGTAATCAGATGGTCTTCCTAGAAAGAGTTCATAAATAGGTCATATATAATATCTTCCAAATCATGCTTTTACTCAGGTTTGGTTTAACATAAAATGAGAATCTTATTTTAATGGTCAACGAAACTCGTGCATGTATGAAGAAAATTAACGTCAGAGTGCGTAAAAGTAGTAGTGGCTATAAAATGTATTATTACTTATTCAGTAATGTAGTATCAGACATAGTGACCGAAATAACGGGTACATAAACTGCAATAAAAGGATGCGCTTACTGCAAGAACGCATGCATTAATTGCACGAAATGGTACATTACTGCATCATATAAAATCACTAAGTCGTACACCTTGCAGTCGAAAAATGGCACATCTTTAGATTTGTCGTGGGTGTCTTTTAGAATCAATTTAGAACCTTTTCTCGGAGGAATCTGATAGAATCCTTTGAACAACATCTAGATAACTAAAATGCCTATTTCATCCACTACTATAAAAATAGATATATGGCCTTTTACGTTTAAAAACGCGCCAAGTAAGCGATCATTCGGCCACGAGACGCTTGCCTGGGCAGTGAGTTTATCATTGAACAAAAGAATCAAAATACAAAAACATACGAAAATACTTCTAACTTACCCTATTCAGGCGACCGTAGCTAAACCATATTATGTCACACAGTTTTTCCGAGATAAAACCTCAAATTATAAAGATTTCCATAAACATGTAACAAACGAATATGTGTAATCATTGTTTACACACGATCCACATCCGATTAAAGTACACTGATTACGTAATAAGTTAACATACTGTGGTAGGGAGTTGATGTTTCTTGCTCAAGGACAAAACACGGTGTCGCTTGTGGCGATCGAACCCAGGACCTCTCGATTCGGAGTCTGCTCTACCACTACGCCATCGCACTCCCTAAAAACACCGATTTAAGGTTTTACAGCTGTAGATAATAATAGACACCAAAATTTTATAATCTCATTAGTGGCGTTGTCATGAAATCCTTCAAGGCAAACCCATGTCGGTTTCCTATGTACATGTATATCCTTGGATGTACTCAAATGGAATTGTTGAAAAAGTCTGTATATGACCTACATACACGATTCCTGCCTATGACTCATCTGTGCCCCTTTTTGGTATACAAGATGTTTGCTGCGGTTGCTTACGCACACATGGGTCTATTCTATCTGGACCTATATAATGTATGTTTGCTGGGTTAATGGATATGCATTTAATGTGGTGCGACAGTATGCATGCATAGTATTTTTTTTATCCAGCCACGATTCATTACCATGCTGCCTTCTTCAAATTCACACGGTGTCAGACTTAATGCTATCCATATAAGTCGGTTGGGGAAGGCGCTTTCATGTTTGTTGCTTGGCCCATCGGGTTTTGAATGGTGGGTTTCTTTTGCTTCAGATTTATCAGTGATGTTGTTTGGCTTCCATGTGATCTCCAGTTGCCTGGTAGAAAAATATGTCTAAGAATCATATTTTTTTATTTATTATGACGCTTTTATTTGTTTGTTAGCAATTTACTGAAAGTAGTTAACAACTCCAGAAGCTGATTACCAGTTAAGACACCTATAAAAACAGTTTACGCCCCACCTCCCACCCCAAGTTATTATAACTATATGAAAACGGACACAAATATTGACTAGACTGAACCACAAAGATGTTTACATTCATTATTGCATAAATAGCCATGGCACACGATATTAACTTAAATGAAAAAAAAAAAAAAAAACAACAAAAAAACGCGTAGTTATATGGCCATTCTCGTGAGCGCGTGCTGTTAATACATGGCTTTTACTTATGCTTGTTGCCGGGCCTCTCCCAAAAATTGACGTCATCACGTAACGTGGATTTGATCTAACGTTATATTGTTACGTCATGATGACGTTGCAGTTTGTCCCGAAAACAGCATTTTAAAAGGTCGTTAGCAACGTCATTTTTCCGCACCATTTTAGGTTCTTGAACTTTTGCAAAATATATCAATTTCTCCAAATGGTCGCATGAAATAGTTGTATAATGCAATAATAACGATCAAACATGTTCTTTCTGATGCATTACCATCTGCTTGGCCCCTCGAAAGGGTTGAAACCCTCACCTTTAAGGTTCGTGTTTCAACGCCTCACTCGGGTACCAGCAGATGTTAATGCATTTGATCCCTATATTGGGAGACACACCAGATTATGTATCACATTTTGGCATCAGTGACATAGTTGACTATCTTTCTATATTACTACATCAAAACAGAATCATTACATCACTGTAAATTGATGAATATTAACCATCAGGTACGCGAAAAATGGGGGTTTGGACTTAGAAACATTCTTGCATTTAACACATTTCATAAAAATTTGAATCTTTTTAATTTTCTCTCATATATTTCAATGGAACACATAATAAAGATGCCCTGTATTCTAATTGTTTCTTGCTTAATTTTGCTACTTTCGAATGTATCATTTTAACACAAAATACACATTAACTTCCCTAATCATTATGTATACAATGCACCTACGTCATCTTGAAAGTACATACTGCATACACCCAAAGAAATGCGATAAGATGACATCCGGTATTTATTCAGTTGATAGTGTCATAAAACTTTCCTCAACAGAAAACTGTTGATTTCGTTATGTAAAAATGCATGTAACTTTTAAATCAAGATAATTACGACATGTGTTCGATTGTTTAACTATTTAATTCATATATGGATTGATTAAATATCGATTAAAGGTCATTGGAATGGCTGAAAGACAATTTTTGAGAGCGGGGATTCCCCTGAGGTTTACACTTGATAAACGGGTAAGATATTTTACTTCCGCATTAGAGTGCATTAACCAATTTTGACGAGTGGTCTTGCCCATCCTTTATAATTTGAGTTACATATGCAGTCCACTTTTGTTTTTAGGGACATCAGCAGCGAATTTAGATTTTTATTCCTTTTTGGCAAGCAGGATAGTCCCAACCTACTGTATACTGGTTGTGCATATCCCTTATAGAGAATATCAGTGTGAATTAAAACATTATGAAAACATACCCATACAATAAATAGAGATTTTTAAAATTGTAAAAAAAATGAAAATTTATGTAGAAAAAAAATTGATATTTTTCTTATTTTTGCTCAAAACATAGACTGTGGGTACACGTTAGTTCTAACGAGTACCACAATCTATGTTTTAGAGCAAAAATAAGAAAATAGGTATATCCCTGCGTACCCCAGTTTTGCTATATAAAAGTGGGGTATAAGGGGGTTTACAATATACGGACATGTTTTCCTGATGATGAGAACAACTAGTAAACCTATTGTTGGAATACTATTACATGCATTATAAAGAAAATGTTGTCCATCTAAATTTGACAGGTCAAAATGATTGCTGATAATCTGAAATATTTTGTGATACTAGTAATTATGATTTTTGACGCGATTAAATCACAGCATTGATATAATAGTAAACCTTCGACAACCGTAACTTCTAGGAGCAAACCATACTCTATGTAGCAGACTCAGTCATTGTCCTAGAAGACAGTTTGTTATTCGTAGAAAATGAAACAAGTTATGTTTTAGCATCATTACAGAAACATTAATAACAACTAAATGATTCAAAATGATAGCGCTTCTGGTTTAAATGCCATCATCGTCATTGACAACTGCAGCTAAAGAAATCCATTAAGATTAACAAGCCTTTGTTTGAACAATGCTTGTGGTTTCAACTCATTTATGAAGCATGTTGAATAGCACATAATATCATAAGTTTACTTTTTCTTCTTTTTCAGTTGAAACAAGAGGTATTTATACGTACACATGTTCGATTAAACAACTACACGTTCCGGAATTCAAACATAATAACCATATAACTAAGGTCATACAGCACCGACTAAGCGATGGATCCGTACACGGATATTGAAAGAATTGCACGACGAACGACAGCCGGCCATCCGTATTCATACGCACACGCGCAAGAACCTACCGTAGAAATTTGGGATGATTTCAAGCAAGGTGATGATGTCGTCGCTATTTCTCACCATTCAACATGTGACCCTGACGAACTTCCCGTTGTTCGCGGAGAGATGCTTACGTTTATGGTACAACATGGAGACCAATACTGCAAGGTGAAAAATTCCGAAGGAAGAATAGGATTTCTTCCCCTTTCACACATAGGACCAAAGGAAGAATTCCATCCGGAACCGTGGTTTCTGAACGTTTGTACAAGGAAAATGGCTGAAGCTATTGTAAATACAGGAGACATCGGATCGTTTATCGCATGGACCGATGAAACACATCCGCGGAACAAGATAATCATAACGATTAAGACCGACGCTTTATGTGAGCATTTCACGTTTATGAAAAGAGGTTGCAGGCTAGTGTTTGAAAATACTATGTATCAGTCTCTTTATCATGTACTAGATGAATTCAGGAAGGAAGACATTGTGAAAACAGGTATCAGTGTTTCTCTCCCAGATGTAGCAATTGACGCAAACCACAACCTCATTAGTGAGAGTTTGATATTAACTGGGACACATCTAATGGCCAAAGACGATTCTAAGTTAAAGACAAAAAGTAGTTACATTGCAAGACTCAAAGCTCATCACGCTTACTGTCTCATTGGAACACTACCTGATCTTAAGTGGTATGTCGTCAGAAATTTGGTCACCGGATTGGAAGGATTTGCACCTGTCGACCATCTTATGCCATTGCAACCCTCTTGGTATCACGGGGTACTATCAGAAAATGAAATAAGGAATGAACTGCACGAGAGTCAACTTACTTGCTCATTCCTAGTTGCACAGGTTTCTGGTCGCGAAAACAACAAGTCACCTTACGTGCTCGGCATTCTCGACCCACAAAGAAAGGTTCAACTACTCGATATTGAGTATAAGAGCGAAAGAGTCAGCTGTTTTAACTCAGTAAAGGAGTCAATAGTTCAGCTAATCAATGGATTTTTGACTCACAGGACTGTTCCTATGGTACGCAATGCAGTGACGAACAATGCCGTTTATTCCGTTAGATCTGAAAGTACATATCTTGACATCAAATCAATGATAACGTATTTCCAAGCCTTAGAAGAGGGAAGCGAAAAGGATTACAACATCAGACTTATGCTGCTAGGTCATTTTGGAGTAGGAAAATCAACACTAGCAAAACGACTCTTACATGAATCAATAGATGACGTCAGTAGCACAGAGGGTATAGAGACATTAGTACAAAAAGCACGTATAGACATCGATACAGGGGAATGGATCGTTGTTCGCCCTGAACATGATCACAATTTTATCGAAGAGAGACTCGTGCATGTCGTGAGAGAGAATAGTAGGAGTGAATCGCAATCACACACCGCCGAAGCAAGTGCCAGAGTGAACGATGGATATGCTACTATCGACGACGAACCGATGTCCGACACGGAGATGTACGATACTGTCTCCGATGTCCAAATGCGAAGAAAGCAAAGAAATGATACACAGAAAGAACCGACGTCTTCGAGACGTAGGTTCCTGTCCGAAGGCGATGCTCCAAATAAAACGAAGAAAGAAACTACCAATGCATTAAGGCAATCATTGAAAGATCTACCCATGGAAAGAAGACGACGAATTGCTAGCATCGTTAAAAGGAGTAGCAAGGAAGGGAAGCAACAGGGATATATTTCGATTTGGGACTTTGCAGGACAGTACATATACTATGCCACACATCAGGTATTTCTTGCAACTAATGCAATATATCTCCTCGTTCTAGATATGTCAAAAGATCTGGATGACATTATTGATGTCGGAGACTACCCAACAGGTTCATCTGAAAGAATGGGCAGAAAAGTAAAAAATTACATTGAGCTTTGGCTGCAGTCAGTACACACAAAGAAGAGTGGCGAAATCGGTGAGCTACCAGCGATTATACTTGTTGGTACCCACAAAGACAAGCTGCCATGTGACCCAAACGTTAGCGATCGCTATATAAATAACTACTTCGAATCAGTTCGGAGTCTTTTTGAACAGTCTCCCTTAATGAATCACATACAGCCAGAGCAAATTTGTGTTAGCAACACAGGTGATGAAACTGACATGCAGAAGTTAAAAGATATCATCTTTGAAGTTGCAAAACGAATGCCTTGGTGGGGAAAGTTAAAGCCAGCAAAATGGTTAAATCTGGAACAAGTGTTGGTGTCCATGGCGAAACGAAACCCAATCACAAACGTGAAGGATATAATTTCGGAGGAAAAGAATACCATAATGCCTCTGGAAGACGAACATGAGGTACGCGCATTCCTGAACACACAGCATACGTCTGGAGGCGTTATATACTTTGAAGATGTTGGATTGGACGACACAGTGATACTGAGACCACAGTGGGTCATTGATGCATTCAAGTCTTTCATCTTATCTTTAGATGAATCACGACGCTATCCTAGTTTACGAGCTTACGTAAATGACATTTGTCAGAAAGGCGTGCTGCATAAAGACTTCCTCGATCAATTGTGGGAACACAATGAATACACACAATTTCGGGAGTACAAGGACATTATTCTGCTGTATTTGAAGAAGCTAAGCATTTTGGCAGGAAAGAGCGATGCAAGCGGAGCGGACCAATTTTATTTCGTGCCTAGTCTCTTGCCAGATTGCGATAATGAACTAAAGCTTCCAAGTTTGGAATTAGACGCTTCACAAGGTGCTGTATCTATGACAACTCCATCGCTGTTCATTAAAATAGCCAGTTCAGACTATCACCCATCACTGTTCCCTAGTCTCTTGGCTGACTGCTTAGATAGATGGCAAGTAATGAACAAAAACAACACTTACAGTTTACATAGCAAGGGTGGTATTTTCGTTCTTGACAAATCCAAGACGCACGTCCTCTCAGTTTGCTTAACCTGCTTGGGAGATGGATCATTCTACGTGATATGCAAAGTAGTAAATGTCACAAACAAAGACGTCGACCGAAGGAAGGCGGATGAAGTCAGACGGTATGTTGTCTCATCACTGGTTACTCATTTGCACCTTCAGGACGCTAGCTCACTTGAGCTGTTAATTCAGTGTACACACCCAGGCGTAATCAATGTACTGGGAAGCTTAAGTTCTTGTGAACTACTAGACTCATATGAGACAGTCGGCTGTTATGGTCATACAACTTCATTCTACAAAAACACTATCGACTCTGAACATCTTCTCTCATTTTGGTATCCGAATGGATACAGACAAAGTGACTATTCGAGCTTGAAACGATGGGTTGACAAAGCTCCAGAGTACGTGAATGACAGATCACTGACAGACAGAGACTTTGAACAACTTGCCATTGCTCTAGGATTTGGGTGGGAACACGTTGGAATGTCACTAGGTATCGGCCACACAGAACTGGACCAGTGCAAGCAAGACTATCCACAAAGAACAGATATGCAGATTTATTCCATGCTTAGGAGATGGAGAAAATGTGGCAGAAGCAAGATCACATTCCTAACTTTCGTGAAAGCACTATTTGAAAATGAGAGAGTACATGTTGATTGGGACATTGTGAAAAATGTTGGAGAAGGTGTTTATGATTGAATGCTCATTCAAATGGCTACATTTTACTTGCAGAGAAATGTTGATACCTTGATGTTATTTCCGAGAAGACGTACCTGTGGTATACAGTAAATATGCTCTCCAAGTTTAAGCCCGCTCTTTGGGTTCGACCTTACGTGTTGACCTCTGTGACATATTTAACAGTACGGTCATTTTTATACATATATAAAAGTGTTAACACGTATAAGTGTGTGCACAATGTATTGTTCAAAACATTCCGTAGACTGTGACCTGAAAATTGGTAGATACAGACAGATTAATACTGGATCATTGGGGTATTCAATGTCAAGGTATTTTGGCCAAAGGACATTTGTAAAGACCAAATCTCAGGTGAACGTTCTCAGTACCAATGAACCTTCTTTTTTGTATAATTCGTTTTATGTTAGTAAAGTAAGACCCAACGGTATTGTTTACAAGAATACATGCCTTCTGAAACCCAAATTATAAAATTTAATTGTTATCGACTGCAATCCAGCAGCCACTAGCGGGTGATGGAAAAACAAAACAGGGTGTTTGCAACAACTTATCTCTATTCTTACTGTTTTATACCCTTTCTGATACGGCGGCATGTAAAAAACGCCAAATAATACAAAAAAAACGCAAACGATGTTTTTTTTTACATAATTTGACTCTCCATTCTTGGCACAGTTGTTGTTTGTTTGTTTGAATTGATGCTGTACGTCACGGTCAACAGCTAAGGTCATGTCGAGACGTTGCCTCCATTTTATGTGACTTTTACCCAAAATAATGATGTCATGACATGCAACAAGTGCTTGGAATATGACATTCCAACTAAAGCAAAAAAAGGCTTATACATATGAATGGTTTGACTTGAAACAGACATGAGCAGAAAACCAGTAATCAGATTGTCAGTCAGTAGCGAATAAGCTTTGCCTGTAGGCACAAGCAACCCAATTTCTTTAGGCCCCAATGGGCCACAGTTATGTAGAAAAATAATCGCCATTATTTTACATAAAAATCACAAACGTCATTCTGGCGATATACGGCGTTCAAACAAACTAAATTGGGAAGAAGCAAAAATATGTTAAAATGTGTATTTCACCATTTTTGCCTGAGAACATCAAATGCATATCAAACTGAATTCTTTGTGCAATAATTGACTTTTTGCGGGAGAACATCAAATGCATATCAAACTGAATTCTTTGTGCAATAATTGACTTTTTGCGGGAGAACATCAAAATCATATCAAACTGAATTCTTTGTGCACTAATTGACTTTTTGCGGGAGAACATCAAATGCATATCAAACTGAATTCTTTGTGCAATAATTGACTTTTACATATTAAAAAATAAACATAAGATGCACTATTGCGCAATACAAGCATTTTAGATGGATTATGAGGCAAACAAATGTAATTTAAATAAAATGTAATGTAAATAAAAAATGCAAAAACGGGGTTAGCTCATTAATCAAATGTAGTATAAATGGACAAGCATTGCATGTAATGAACCATCCTAAATCGGTTTGTTGATATAGATGTCAGCCATTACCAGCTGGGGATAATTCTCAAAAATGGAGACATTCTCTCGATCGGGAGACACTGCCATAGGGTCTAATGCATTTTGATCAATTTATAAACGATGTGTTAAAATTTTGTCCCCCGATCGGGAGACAGGAAATGACCTAAATAAAACGTTTCAGATTAAAGTTTGTACCTTCTGCTTGAAAATTTATCGTAAAAGTAACCATGCTTAATGAAAAAATCACCAAGAAAATAAACAAGTTTTTAATCTAGTGACTATACCAGGGTCTGTACCGAATCTCTGTACTAATCGCAACGGTGAATTTCTTTGATGCAACGGATTAAATTTAGGTCTTGATGGACTGGTGTCTTCCCAACTGGTTTTAACATGCGCTTTTTCGTAGTAAAAAGCGCATGACAGTCTGAAAATGCCTAAAATATGACATTTTTTCATACTGTCTCCCAATGGGGAGAATGTCCCCCGAATCGGAGACCTGTTTCGTCTCCAAAACGGGAGACATTCTCCCGATCGAGGGACATATTAGTTTTTGGGGATGTAGCTATTTTTTAACATAACTTGTCTCCTAAAAACGGAGACAGTCCCTCGATATGGAGATCGTCTCCATATTTGAGAATTATCCCCAGCTGATTACGATATATCTGATTTACTTATTCTGATCATAAGTTCATAATGAGCTACCGTAGTAAAACGCCTGCTGTGCCTTTATGCAAATCGATCGTGTCTTCTATACATTAGTTTCAGATACACCATATAATTAAATAATGTCAACCATACCCAGTTCACCTTTTGCACCTTTCGGGTGCAAGGGTAAAATCCAGTAACTTTGCCGAGAGTGCAATCAAGTGTGTGTCAAAATTATCAAGAAACGATCGTCGCAATGTGGCCTATGCGTAAAATATTAATGCACACAGCAGGATAATGCCCCCACTAGTTGTACACACATGAAAGCCTAGTAAACATGTGACTTGCAAAAACGGGTATAGCTCGATGTTGACTTCAGACGCGTCAAAAGATCGACGTGTCTATTTAGTTGCACGTGAAAGGATATTTAGCAAATCGTCAGTCTCTTGACGCATCTGAGGTTAAAATTGAGCTATACCTATATTCGCAAGTCACTTGTTGCATAACAGTGCACAACCAACAAATGAGGGACCCGAGAATCCGCGTTCTGAAAGGGATTGAACATATAAATGCTTGCGCTACTATGGCTACTACGTGTACCCCAAATATACATTTCTTACCTTACCTTAGATGTACTTTGACTTGTAAATACACCATACATTGACAAAACGTCAGGTTATGCACTTTTCGAACACTTTCATTTATTCAATTCTAAATAAAATGTGTGTCCGTGCGTTCGTTTGTTCCTTCGCCCATTTGTTTGTTAGCTTGCATTAACTTGCGGCTCATATCGAGACTGTCATTTATCCTTTCTCTAATAATCATCCGAGGGGAAAGATATTAATAGCAACCAACCAACCGAGTTGTTGTCGCGCAGCGACAACAACGAGGTGTTGGTTGCTTTACGATTAGAAGTTCTGTTCTGTTCTATTCTGTTTTGCAGTATGAAGACGTCGATTTTTGTGTGTCATTCAACTTCCGGAAAATTTTACCGCAGTCGAATTCCGCCAAGCGAATCCATTTAATCTTACAAATAAAATATGCTTGAGTTGTGATAGTTCAAAATAAAATTATACAAGAACATACAAACGCTCGAAACTGCGTTTGAAATGCAAAACATGTTTTTTCTTTACTTTCGTTTTATCATTATTTTTCCTCTTACTAACAAGCTGTGGTTCATTCTCTCCGTAATTGTTGCATAGCAACAGAAATCGTTCTTTGCTAGTTGGATGGCGGGAGACAGTTGAAATGAGATATGCTTCTGAAATGCATGGAAATGGTTCAATGAAACTAATTCATTCATGCTGACTTAAGCCAGTGGTAAGCCCTGTTTAACAGCCTTAACCGGTATGACATTACTTGGTACCGCTGATTAGCACTTCGCTGTTTAGTTGCCTCAAAGAAAGACAACTCTGTCAAGCGATGATCATGAAGGACTCGAAATTTCACTACCTGATAGGGCATGTTGGGATGACGTCATACAGGTAAGTTTGTTCATTCGGCGGAGGTACATTACTCGGTGTTTATCGCTATGCCATACCAAATTTGGAGCGCAAAATATGGAATCAAAATGAAATTTTTCCATCAAAGCATTGCATATACTATTAGATTTCCGGATATAATTTATTCCAATGTAAGGAATGCGTAATATTTTGGTCAAATTATGGTTTTATTAGCGTCTGAAAGTAGTAAACGCATAGCGATAATGACCGAGGTTACCACCTCCACCGAATGAAGAAAATAGCGGGAAAGGTGACCGATATTGATTTTTTTTCACGGAAGAGTACCTTGCCGACATGCCCTATTCGGTTTCCTCTATGATTATTTGGATCTGCACCTTGTTTACTGCGAGTAGGTGGACATTGCACATGTTAAACATTGTCAACAAAATATTTATAGTCTCTAACATACAGAAGGTGTAAATTTAACAGATTAAAAACAATCCGAACCACCGCCACCGGTGGGTGGGGTAGCGTAAGACGACAGTCACATTCTCAAAGGATACGTGAAGTAAATCTTATGCTTACAGACATTAATTGGAAAGGTCCTGAGACCTTTCCACTGTAATTAGGTTGTAAATAGTTTTAATGGCCCATCCCGAATGTTCTCCCATTGCTAAATTCAAAATTTAGCACCCACCAATCTGAGATGATTATCAGAAATTGATCGACTCAGTATATGAAGATAGATTGAATGTAGTAAAATTTGAGCTGGTTTTGTTTTACATCTAGATTGTCCATCGCTGACATCTAAAAAAGATCCGATACGAGAAAAGCTAGTGTAACGAACAGCCGAGCCAAGCCACAGCAAACCCCGTCGGTGGAAAAGCATGCTCATCCACCAAGGGTGGTTTACTGCGCTATATACCTAACACTTACTCTAATCACAAAGTTTCGAGTTTCTAATTTGCATATTACTACCCTCTAATATGCCGCTAATACGTTGCACCAACGTATTCTACAAGGGAGACTATCCCGTTACATTACTTCCCCCTCCGAGAAGACTCGCCCCGAGTCTTGGCCTAGGGACTACATGGGTAAGGCAACTCCGTTCTGGCAGTTGTCATCATCCCACCGCTGCCACCAAATGTAACGAACGGCCGAACCAAGCCACAGCAAACCCCGTCGGTGGAAAAGCATGCTCATCCACCAATGGTGGTTTACTGCGCTATATACATGTACCTAACACTTACTCTAATCACAAAGTTTCGAGTTTCTAATTTGCATATTACTACCCGCTAATATGCCGCTAATACGTTGCACCAACGTATTCTACAAGGGAGACTATCCCGTTACATTACTTCCCCCTCCGAGAAGACTCGCCCCGAGTCTTAGCCTGGGGACTACATAAGGCAACTCCGTTCTGGCAGTTGTCATCATCCCACCGCTGCCACCAAATGTAACGAACGGCCGAGCCGAGTCACAGCAAACCCCGTCGGTGGAAAAGCATGCTCATCCACCAAGGGTGGTTTACTGCGCTATATACCTAACACTTACTCTAATCACAAAGTTTCGAGTTTCTAATTTGCATATTACTACCCTCTAATATGCCGCTAATACGTTGCACCAACGTATTCTACAAGGGAGACTATCCCGTTACACTAGTATCTCACTGGCATGCGAATTTTGTCGCGTACTTTCGCACGACATTTGTGCGATTGTCTCACGAGTGTCGTGAGAATTTTCATGTGTCATGAGCTTGTCACCAAGGCCGTCGTCGGCGGTCCGGCCGGTCCGGCCATGGCCGGACCACTTTTGGCCGAAAATGGTTTCGGCCGGACCACAATTTTCGATTATTCGGCCGAAAACGTGTTTGCCTTTTCAATTTTTTGAAGCGTGCTCAGTGAATCAGCCCGAGGGCGTGAATCAGCCCGAGGGCGTGAAAGATGGTCGTTATAAAAACAATCACAAAAATGACACCTGTATTAAAAGTACAAGTAGGCAAAGATCAGGAAAAGGCGCAATCAGAAAAAGACTCCCACTCCAAAAACCAAGGTGGGAAAAAACCAAACTAACAATCAGGTACTTATACCATGAAAACATTTCGTAAGCCGAATGAGCAGCTATTTTCCCAATAGGTGGCCACTCAGTTACCTTAACTTAACTAAAAATATGCAAACATACATAAGGCGCCAACAGCACAAAAATATTTTAAACACCAAGACATAAAACAAAAAGAACCACCACAGAAGTATCGACTTGGAACGATCAGTAACACAAAGTTACTGGCGGGTTTAAATCGATTTTACAGGGCCGTAACCTCACCCTCAGCTTCTGCAGTGGTTCATAACATTTAGTTAGTTCTTCGGTCCTCGTGGACTGGTATTGTCATATTATTGGATTTTGACGGATTATCGTGCATTAAAGTGTTCTTTAATTCATTGTGAATAAAACCGATTCTCTGTGATCTTAAAACATTTTTTTTTTAAAAAGTGTTAAGCTGTATTCCACAGTTGAAATTTCTACTTATTGAACATAATTTCACAATAACACAATCACTGTTTATACTTGCATTAAATCAACAATGCCGAAAAATCGTTTACGTATAAAATTTATGCAAATATCATTTTTCTTCATATTCCAGAATTTGTTAAAACGTGCATGTATTATATCATGGAACATATTCCGCCGGTTCCTAATCAACCGACGTCTTTCTAATTCCCTCAGCGTTCCTTCGGCCTCATAGTTTTCGACCAGTACGTGGCTTCATAACGTTTCAAAAATTGTGTCAATTAAGGAATGAAATTCAGATTTTAGCTTTCACTGGATGATGAAAAACATTAGGCTGTTTTAATGCCTGTGAAGCCCGAAGGGCTTCTCGGAGACATTAAAACAGCTAATGTTTTTCATCATCCAGTGAAAGCTAAAATCTGAATTTCAATACTTATATTTACATTTTATATTATCAATCAAGTATCAAATTTTTAATTGCGCATATTACCGTTCATTTTTGTGTTATTTGACATTAAATCCCACCTAACGTAACTTTGGAACAGCCAAAACGACAAATTTTCGCGCCTAACGTCATGGCGATACGCGACCAACGTCACGTCAACAAAAGTAAACAAACAACGTCACTGGATGGGGTTTGACGTCGCCCCGCCAAAAGGCGTGGCCTCTAGATCACGTGACTTAATGTTTTTCATTGGGAAATGAAGAACATCAAGAAAGATACTTTCATCTAGGGCGATTGCAATAAAAATGCAAATATAGTGCATTAAAATCGTTTCTACGGACGTCCAGCAATATAAAATTTTCTCGGGGGAGAACCCCCGAACCCCCCTTACGAGAGGGGGAAATACCCCCTCTCGTTCTTTCCCCCTACTCGTGCCTTTGGCACTCGTTAACATTTTTGACCTTTCATGGCCGGACCACTTTTCAAAAGCCGACGACGGCCCTGGTCAGGAACTGGTCGCAAAGGTTTTATACATGTTTTAAAATTTTATGCGAATTTTTTAACCAAAATATTTCGCAGGAATGTTGTGAAAGTGTCGCGAACCTGTCGCCGCGAAATTTTGGCAAATTTACCAGTCTTCACGAAAAGTGTCGGTCTCTCGGTCATTTCCGACAAATTTTGAAACTGACCAACGATTTCTGTCATGTTCTCGGTCGATCCGTCCGACGAGAAAAAGGCCAATTCATACTATAAAATTGTCATCTCGCCTTTTCAGCGACGAATCATAAAATAAATCAACTTTGTTCCGATTGTTTTTTGCAGTTTGTTGAGATGCGTGCGGGCGACCATGTTGGTTTCATGTTTACAATTTTGATTGGTCAGCCAAGAATTTCAGCCAATCGAATACATTCGTACAGAAAATATTCGGTCAGGTATGAAACCTTCGACCGCGCTGCGCCTGCCATGTTTTGGTATGGCGAACCTGGAATGACCATTTAAAGTGTGAAAATAATACACGGTTACAATATAACTTTATATGAGTCAATTATTTTGAAATATTGATACACACGGAATAATGTAAAATCGTTTTATTTCGTGAAAATACACATGAATATTATAGCTGGTTCGCAAGAGCAGGCACTGCGTGGTCATGGCTTTCATACCTGACCCGAAGAGAAGGGAAATAACTCTTAAAGCACTGGCCTTGACCTTCCTCCGATCGAAGTTGCGTAATTTTGTTGTGGAATTCTTGAATAATTTGAGCGCTGCCGTAATTTCCCTACAGGTAATTCGAATGCCAAACGATATTGTTCAAAGAGTAGTGAACAGGAAAACGAATAATTCTTTTGCTCATTCATAGAAAACGAGCTTACGAAGCTCTATTTTTTTTTTTTTTTTTTTTTTCTGTCCTACATTTTTTTTTCTGACCAGCAAAAAAATTCAGTCTGTCAGACAGCTGTCAAGCAGCTGTTTTGAAGTTTTCGCGAAGACTGATTTACAATGCAAAATTTTCGAGACACTTGTACGAATGTCCTGCGAGTGTCTCACGACAGTTGCGCGACAGTCTTAAGAAAACATGCAAAAATCTCACAACAATCTGGCGGGAAAATAAAACTAAGCGACATTCGTACAAATGTTGTGCGACACTCGCACGAATGTTGCGCGACTGTCGTACGAATTAAAATGAAAATAAGCTACATTCGTGGGAAAGTCATGTGACTATTGCACGACAGTCGCAAGATTTATTTTCAAAATTAGACCGAAATCCGTGAATTTGTCGCATAAATGTCTATTCAATGAGACTGCAATGTGAAAGTTGTGTATATCATCAATCTTTGTCACGAAATAGTCGCGAACTATTCACGAACTAGTCTCCAGTTGTCGCATTCCAGTGAGATAGGGGCTAAACCAGTCCAAATTTACTGTACAGAATTCAATATGCAGCAATACATTTCCTGTAAACAATCGAGATAAGACAGTTCACCAACAAGCCGCACCACAGACCCTGTATCATTACGAAAACATGCCCATGCAATATACAGAAATGTTTTTTGGTTGTAGTAAAAAATTCTAAAATTTCGTCATTTTTTATATTTTTCTTATTTTTGCTCAAAACCGGCATAGATTGTGGGTACATGTTAGCCTGAACCGCCTCTAGCTATTCATAGGTGAATAGCTGCTAAAGAGGTATGTTTTCACTCGATCATTTCACCGCTGTGTCTGGTGTGGGTTCGAGCCCCGCTCTGGCCACATGTGAGACAAGCCAAGTTCTGCTTGTGGGTGTGCCAGGTGGTTTTTCTCGGGGTTCTCCCGTTTTCACCCCACCTTTTGATTGGCCCGTCTCATATGAGCTGAAATAATCTTGAAAGGGACGTTTAACTGTCTCAGAAAAAAAAAAAAAAAAAAAACACTTTCATTTGGATAAGTTTTACTGTTTCTTTGAACTGTATACATGTACTGATTTATTTTCAGGTGAAAAACCAGCAGTGTGATCATGAATCCATGGTCATTGAGGTGTTCTAAATTAGCCTTGGGTAAGACAAATAAAATTTCTGTCTTTGTTGCAAATACTTATTCAGGTGTCCATGGTCAGGGAAAAAGTCAGAGAGAAATCACTTTTTTCAAAGCCAAGGAATTGTCAGGGATTTTTGACATCAGTCAGGCAATTTTTCAATTGAAGCCAAAATCAGGAAATTTTGAAAAACAGATAAGAAGAACTTACTAAATGTTATGAACCACTGCAGAAGCTGAGGGTGAGGTTAGGATCCTGTAAAACCGGTTTAAGCCCGCCAGTAACTTTGTGTTACTGATCGTTCCAAGGCGATACTTCTGTGGTGGTTCTTTTTGTTTTATGTCTTGGTGCTTAAAATGTTTTTGTGCTGTTGGCGCCTTATGTTTTCATATTTTTAATTAAGTAAAGGTAACTGAGTGGCCACCTATTGGGAAAATAGCTGCTCATTCGGCTTACGATATGTTTCATGGTATAAGTGCCTGATTGTTAGTTTGGTTTTTTCCCACCTCGGTTTTTGGAATGGGAGTCTCTTTCTGATTGCGCCTTTTCCTGATCTTTGCCTACTTGTACCTTTTTATAAATTGCCAAACTACAATGAACACAAACATTCTTTCACCTGTTGCTTGTCCTTATGAACACAAAACTGAAGTAACTAGGATTTATAAGCAAACTTGATGTAGAAATTCAATCTATAGATTCAATATGTAGATCATAATAAGTTGATTATTATTATTTTCAGCAACTGTAGATATTCACGGTGCTGTCCTGGACTGTGACCTTTGGACCAAGAGGGGCATTAATTTCTGTTATTGTACAAGTCATAATTTCATAGGTAAGTGCTCCTTATATGACCCTCTCCCTAAACCCTCCTCTGGAAACCACCATAACATTTTTCCAGAGTAGAATAAAATTTAGTGATTGACATGCATAAAATTTGCTTTCCAAATGTTTTGATGTATGCAAAAGTTTTCAAACTGTGTTCACAAATTCAAAATTTTATTTCCAAAAATATTCTTGAATTAGGCTCCATCCTGAAAATTAGATGGAATGTTTCTCGCATCAGAAGTCCCATATTTGCTGAAATAATTGATTTTTAAATTTTTGAAGTACCTCCCACCAGTGCATGTAAAATGCAGGGTTAACACTGCTATTCAGTACTATAATGTTATGATTTTGTCAACTGATTTTCAAAATTTGTGTTGAACTTTTTAGGGATCGAGTAATGCAGTGGGAAAACAATATCAGATACATTTCATTGTTGCTGTTTTTGAACTAGGTGAATAGCTAAAAAGGTATGTTTTAAGAATGCTTGGTTGAAGTACAGTATGGTTATTCATGAAGATTTGGTCATGAAGATATTAATACATTTCTTCTTTCCTCATATTCTGCTTCCCCTGATCCAAGAACAGATGTCAGTAAAAAGTATACTGGTAAAGCCCTGTATATCCGTGATGCAACCAAATTTCTTAAGCACAGATTGATGCAACATTCCATCATGACAAAATGGAGTGTAGTGTTTGGAAGCCAGATTGATTTGAGTGCAACTTACGGTGAAGCATATACCTACAGACAGACAATGACCTCTTTGCTGTAGGTTGAATCCCAATGGATTATTTAGCTTCCAATCACTGGGCTGCTTGTCATGTGTCGTGAAATGCTGCATCAGTCTGCACTGTAAGAATCACAGGTATACAGGATGGTAATAACTGCCTCAGATCGATTTGTATATATCTGACCATCCTAATAACACAGCTGAGCAGCAATTGTCTGCAAATGTAAAACATTAAGTCAAGCAAATATGCATCTAATAAATTTGTACTTATACATCTATGATTTAAAACTTAATCATAGTCTAAAGTTTTGGAATATCCATCTTAATTGCTAAAATATGAAATCTTTTACAGAATATAGAGTGAATTTATTTGCACTTTACACTTTACTTTTATAGAAGTTGAGGCATTTTCCTTGGCAAGGTTTCATGTAATTTATTAGAGGTGTTTAAATCTGTTTCAGATTTATGTACGGTTTGATCTTTGAAGTGGGAATACAGTGTTGACCAGTGTCAAATGCATCATTGACCATGGAAACTCGAACATTGTTAACACATTACCAGAGAAATGCTCAGTCAGCATAAACATTATGGACTGATTTAGATTCAATTCTGAAACTCCCCATCTTGCCAGCAAGTTCGTTCATTCAGGATTCTGTGTTGTCAAAGCGCAATTACTACCTGTAGTTGAATCATCAAACTACTTTACTGTTTTTCAAATATTCTTAGTAAAAGTTAGCAAATACCATCTACTTTTCATGTGAAAGTTGTCTCTTTTAGCTTAAGATATGCACTATATTTATTAAATTGTACAGACCTGTGAAGGTGTCACTTAAATATTAAAACTTAATTTCAAGAATCTTAGTTAGAAAAGTGAGACATTCAAACTGAAAAATGCTTGGCAACATTTTCCGTATAGGAGTTCTGTTAATTAAAATATTTCAGAAATGTAATAGACTATTAAATGAGCCACAACACCAGAAAATTGGTCTTCAGGGTTTCCGACCAGGTCTTACACATACCGGTCTGTTCAGTCACAGGAAAAGGAAAGAAGCTTGAAAGTTTAAGTAGAAAAGGATTGAACTATATGTGTAGCGAAAACAAGGGCGCTCATCAGATGTAGAGTTACTACTCAGCTGATCTGCAGCTTTGTTTTCACGTTTGCAAAAATCCTGTTTTTCTCATGATGTGGCTCAAATTGTAAATGTTATAGGAAATGATATTCATTTTAAAAGAATAAATTCTACACACCCATATACTTGCTGTGTTTATATATAGTTTGTACATGTGACTCTGTGCCAGATATTTAAACCAAAATCATTTCCATTATATTGACTACATGTACATGTACTTGTACATGTAGCTCGATAGAAAGGTTGTGGTTCAAATCCTGCTCCTAAGACATAAGTACTAGGATATGTTGTTGAACAATGCTTTTGTAACCACCAAGTATCCAAACAATGTGGCCTGTCTTGTAATAATGAAAAATGGTTGACTGTATTGTTCAGCCTGAATGCTAACAAAACTGAAACATGGCTTTACGAATTTAAAATGGGAAGTAAAATAAATGGGAGGCCTGGTGTATAGGCTCAATTTACAACACGTTTTAAGAGATAACGTGTCTTGGAACAGAATAACTATAGAATTGCAGACTGGTTATTTAATAATACATTTATTGATGCCTTGTTGAATACTTCTGTTGCATATGATGCATATCCGTAATCTGGTCATGTAAACCAGTTTGAAAGTCCATTTTGCATACAGTTTAATGATGAGAGCCATACGTTTTTGTAAGTAAAGGCATCTAAGTTACGATTTGATGCACAGATATGACCATTGACCAAAGTTGTTCATTTGGTTAAGGAACAAAACAAACAAAATTCAAGCGTGCGGTATCCTGATAAATTGGTTGGTTGCCCATTAGGTGTGCCTATTTCATATTATTTTATATACAAGACTCAATCCAATGTCTCCTTACAAAAAAAAAAAAAAAAAAAAAAAAAAAAAAAAACCTTGTGCATCCTGTGCACCGTGTTCACACATCTGTGTTAGATACATATGCCAGTTCAAGATGAAGACGAAATATTTCTTGTCTATAAATCTAAGACTGAATTTGTTTGAATAGACGCAAAGGCTAAATAATGAATATATGGCTTGCGCTTAAATAGCTATGCTTGTGTGAAGATTTAGTAAAGGAAAAAGTAGGCAGTGGTCAGGAAAAGGGGCAATCAGAAAGAAATTCCCACTCCAGAAATCGACGTGGGAAAACTAAATTAACAAGCAGGTACTAATTGTAAGCCGACTAAGCAGCTATTTTTCCAATAGGTGGCCACTCAATTACCCAAACTTAAGTACATATATGTACACATACATAAGGTGCTAACAGCACAAAATTTCAACTCCTAGACATAAAACAACAAGAACCACCACAGAAGTATCGCCTTGTAGCGATTTGTAAATTAAACCGATTTTGAAGTGGCAAGATCATCACAGATTGTCTGAAAATATGTGTTACGGTGACAGTGAAATTACTGCTGAGTAACGCCCGGTCCGCCACGTGTAACTACCGTATGTTAATCGGAGCCAGTTTACCCATAATAAGTGGTCATTCTTTTGTTAGTTATTGACTGCTTGCTTCTTAGCTAACCTGAGCCGTTACGTTTTAGTATATCCATGCTCCGTCGTCCGTCGTCGTCGTCCACAATATTCAAACATCTTCTCTTCTGAAACCGCTGGGTCAATCAAAGACAAATTTCATGTGGGCTTCCTTGTGAAGGGAGAACCAAAGTCCGGCATAATTCTTTCAGGCAATGATCAGAAAATGGCACAATAAAGAAATCCCCACTCAAAAACCGAGATGGGAAAATCTAAATTGACAAAAATAGGTTATTTTACTAAGAGAACATATCATAAGCCGAATAAGCAGCTATTTCCGAAATAGACTGCCACTTAGTAAATAATGTAAATCCGAACTTACGAAAAGGTACATAAACCACCGGTCTGTTGCTGGTGGTTTTCTTTTGCTCCGGAGTTAATTAGTGATTTGGCACCCAGGGATCTCCAACGTTGGGCAGCTTACTCAATCTGTGAGTCCTCATTATTTCCCCCCTCCGAAGGGGTGGGGGACATATTGTTTTTGGTGTGGATCCCGTCAGAAAACTGGCACAGAAACTTCATTGGGACAGCCGAATGGAGTGATTAGATTTCGGTGACCTTGACCTACTTTTCAAGGTCACAAAGGTCAATTAACTGTTTGAAAATCCAGGTGTCTCCATTCGTTTCCGCTTTTTAACTTGAGTAGTTTTTGGCCGATTTTCTTCAAACTTTGCATATTAGTTGATACCGGCAAGGAGTGGTTTGGGATTGAAGATGGGTAAATTTCGTCAAACGACCTTAGAGTTATGGCCCTTGATTGAGGTTTTGCATTTTGTTCGTTTCCGCACTCTAACTTGAGTAGTTTTTGAACGATTTTCTTCAAACTTTGCATATGACTTGATAACGGCAAGGAATGGTTTGGGGTTGTAGATTGGTAAATTTCGTCTAATGACCTTAGAGTTATGGCCCTTGGTTGAGGTTAAAAATCGCACTTTGTTCGTTTCCGCTCTCTAACTTGAGTAGTTTTTGACCAATTTTCTTCAAACTTTGCATATGAGTTGATACCGACAAGGAGTGGTTTGGGATTGTAGATGGGTAAATTTCGTAAAACGACCTTAGAGTTATGGCCCTTGATTGATGTTAAAAATTGATTTTGTTCGTTTCCGCTCTCTAACTTGAGTAGTTTTTGACCGATTTTCTTTAAACTTTGCATATGAGTTGATATCGGCAAGGAGAGGTTTGGGATTGGAGCTGGGTAAATTTCGTCTAATGACCTTAGAGTTATGGCCCTTGATTGAGGTTAAAAATTGCATTTTTTCGATTCCGCTCTCTAACTTGAGTAGTTTTTGACTGATTTTCTTCAAACTTTGCATATTAGTTGATACCGGCAAGGAGTGGTTTGGGATTGAAGATGGGTAAATTTCGTCAAACGACCTTAGAGTTATGGCCCTTGATTGAGGTTTTACATTTTGTTCGTTTCTGCTCTCTAACTTGAGTTGTTTTTGACCGATTTTCTTCAAACTTTGCATATGAGTTGATACCGACAAGAAGTGGTTTGGGATTGTAGATGGGTAAATTTCGTCAAACGACCTTAGAGTTATGGCCCTTGATTGATGTTAAAAACTGCATTTTGTTTGTTTCCGCTCTCTAACTTGAGTAGTTTTTGACCGATTGTCCATGATGATGTGTTTGTGTAGTGCCGATTTTGCATTACCTGGTATGCCACATTCGTTTCACACATACGGTTCAACAGCACTGTGCGTCTCCATGTGCGATTTAAGTTTAGTTTCCTTCAAGATGTCTTCTGGTATGTAGGGCACACATAGGGTCTATCTGCAGGGCGCTTTAAGAGACGTCTAAGACTTGTATTTTTGGGAAATTTTTCACAAACGAGACATTCTATTTCTGAAAAACTAACAAAAGAAATAAGTATCAAATTGATTATTTAGAATAATTATTTAGATACTTCTCTTTGGCTCCATGTTGCCAAATCTATAGGGTCACTGTAGAGGCTTAAGTAGCCGAAACCGCGGTACGGCCTATCCCCTTTCTCATTCATGTGTTCACTGCTCTTAAAGGATCTCAGGTATATTTTATTTAGAGTATTTTGGTTTCAGTATTCCAAATATTTATATGAGGAAATATACGTTTGACCGTTCGTCTCTTACAAATGAGAAAGACCATCATTATTTCTTGAATAGGTTGATAAGGTGCATGCATGATGTCATAGAGGGAGAGAACAATTATTTCTTATACACGTATGTTTTTTATTGCTCTATTAACGTCCCAGTCAACAGTTGTGATCAGGTTGGGAAGGGCTCCTCCATTTTGTAGAACTGCTATTCTAGATAAGGATGCCAATTTTACTACCGCATATTATTATTATCAGTATTAGTATTATTATTATTATAACATAGTGGATAATGTCTCGAGTGCGTGAGTCAGTCAGAAAGTCATCGAGCGAGTAAGTAAGTACTTCAATTTAAAAGGGGTTTAAAAGTTTGTGAAACCTATCATACTTTAAAGAATAATTACGTGCAATTGGCGAGTCACGGACAAGCACTGCTTTCCTATTAGAATCCATTCTATCTAATAACAATGCGCAACTGTTTCATTAGGATACTTGATGGTCATGCCATTGAACATATAGTTCTCGAAACCTACATGAAAGAATAAATCACGATAAACATCCTGATGAATCAAAAACCAGGACTCATAGATTGAGTAAGCCCGACGATGGAGATTCCTGGGCGCCAAATAACCTACTAACTCCGGAGCAAAAGAAAAGCACCAGTTGGGCCCCGGTGGGCCAAGCAACAGACAAGAAGCTCTGGTCCCAACCAACTAAAATGAATAGCTTTAAATCGGGGCCATCATAGAGTCTGACGCCCGACCCACCGGCGTGCAATTAAAGAAGGTAACATAGTTATCAACCACGATTGGGTTAAAAACTAAGCATGCAGACTGTCGCACAACATTCAAATTATAACCTATACGTCTGTAACGTGTTATGATTTTTCTGAACTGAAAAGAAAAATCATTACTTCCATGGTTGATAAAAAGTCATGGTTGATAACTATGCTGCCTTCTTTAATTGCACGCCGGTGGGTCGGGCGTCAGACTCTATGATGGCCCCGACTTAAAGCTATTCATTTTAGTTGGTTGGAGCCGGAGCTTCTGGTCTGTTGCTTGGTCCACCGGGGTCCAACTGGTGTTTTTCTTTTGCTCCTTAGTTAGTAGGTTATTCGGCGCCCAGGGATCTCCATCGTCGGGCAGCTTACTCAATCTGTGAGTCCTGGGTTTTGATTCATCAGGATGTTTATCATGATTTATTTGTTTGTTCTTGATGATTCATTGACTGGTTAGAGATTCACCACAAGGACCAAATAACTAACTAAATGTTATGAACCACTGCAGAAGCTGAGGGTGAGGTTAGGTACCTGTAAAACCGGTTTACGCCCGCCAGTAACTTTGTGTTACTGATCGTTCCAAGTCGATACTTCTGTTGTGGTTCTTTTTGTTTTATGGCTTGGTGTTTAAATTTTTTTGTGCTGTTGGCGCCTTATGTATGTTGTCATATTTTTAGTTAAGTTAAGGTAACTGAGTGGCCACCTATTGGGAAAATAGCTGCTCATTCGGCTTACGATATGAATAGCTTTAAGTCGGGGCCATCATAGAGTCTGACGCCCGACCCACTGGCGTGCAATTAAAGAAGGCAGCATAGTTATCAACCATGATTGGGTTAAAAACTAAGCATGCAGACTGTCGCATCACATTCAAGTTATAACCTATACGTCTTTAACGTGTTGAAAGATACGGAAAAAATTACGAACTTAAAATATTTATTAAATGTGTTAATAAACGAATGTGTCTTAGTCCAAACCCCAAGCTGAGGGTGAGGTAATGGCCATGTAAAATCGATTTAAGCCCGCCAGTAATTTTGTGTTACTGATCGTTCCAAGGCGATACTTCCGTGGTGGTTCTTTTTGTTTTATGTCTGGGTGTTGAAAATTGTTGTGCTGTTGGCGCCGTATGTATGTTTTTTTCATATTTTTAGTTAAGTCTAGGTAACTGAGTAGCCACCTATTGGGAAAATAGCTGCTTATTCGGCTTACGATACGTTTTCATAGTATAAGTACCTGATTGTTAATTTATTTTTTTCCCACATCGGGTTTTGGAGTGGGAATCCTTTTCTGATTGCGCCTTTTCCTGATCTTGGCCTACTTTCACCTTTAAACTGCAATTTCGTTAAAATACATCATTTTACAGTAATAGAATTGCTCAACTGCCTAATGTGGATGTTTTGAGCCCCCAAAACCATATCAGAACAAACTATTTTTACACTAGCAGATGATAACTTCGGTATGTTTTTTTTTTTTTGCATTTAACACTGTGCAGCGAGTGGACTTTGGCATGTTCTTGTACTGACAATGGACGTATGTAGCAACCCTTTGAAAAAAAATAAAACAAAAAATTCATACAAACAATATGTAAAAGGTATCACAAACTATATATCAGAATGTATATTTTCGTATGTACATGGAGAGCGCACTGACACCAAAACTCAATTTTTGACAAAAATGGATTTAGACATGTTCTTACACTAAGACCTTCAATTAATCACAGGAATAGTTTTAACATATTAACTAGATACCACATTTGTTATTTGTTAGAAGTATTTCTTTTTTCCGGCGACGAAAATGTCAGTTATCATGAGAAAAACAGGACTTTTGCAAATGTGAAAACAAAGCCGCAGATCAGCTGAGTAGTAACTGTACATCTGATTAGCGCCCTTTTTTCGCTACACATATAGTACAATCCCTTTTCTACTTAAACCTTCTAGCTTCTTTCCTTTTCCTGTGACTCAACAGACCGGTTTGTGTAAGACCTGGTCGGAAACCCTGAAGACCAATTTTCTGGTGTCATGGCTCATTTAATAGTCTATTACATTCTGAAATATTTTATTTAACAGAACTCCTATATGGAAAATGTTGCCAAGCATTTTTCAGTTCTAATGTCTCACTTTTCTAACTACGATTCTTGAAGTTAAGTTTTAATATTTAAGTGACACCTTCACAGGTCTGTCAATTTAATAAATAAAGTGCATTTTCTTAAGCTAAAACAGACAACTTTCACATGAAAAAGATGGTATTTGCTAACTTTTACTAAGAATATTTGAAAAACAGTAAAGTAGTTTGATGATTTAACTGTAGTAATTGCGCTTTGACAAGACAGAATCCTGAATGAATGAACTTGCTGGCAAGATGGGGAGTCTCAGAATTGAATCTAAATCAGTCCATAATGTTTATGCTGACTGGGCATAAATTTCTCTGGTAATGTGTTAACAATGTTCCAGTTTCCATGGTCAATGATGCATTTGACACTGGTCAATACTGTATTCCCACTTGAAAGATCAAACCGTAAATAAATCTGAAACAGATTTAAACACCTCTAATAAATTACATGAAACCTTATCAAGGAAAATGCATCAACTTCTATAAGAGTAAAGTGCCTATAAATTCAATCTATATTCATAATAATTAATTCTGTAAAAGATTTCATATTTTAGCAATTAAGATGGATATTCCAAAACTTTATACTTAATATGATTAAGTTTTAAATCATAGATGTATAAGTACACATTTATTAGATGCATATTTGCTTGACTTAATGTTTTACATTCACAGACAACTGCTGTGTTATTAGGATGGTCAGATATATACAAATCAATCTGAGGCAGTTACGTATTACCATCCTGTATACCTGTGATTCTTACAGTGCAGACTGATGCAGCATTTCACGACACATGACACGCAGTCCAGTGATTGGAAGCTAAATGATCCATTGGGATTCAACCTACAGCAAAGAGGTCATTGTCTCTCTGTAGGTATATGCCTCACGATAAGTTGCACTCAAATCAATCTGGCTTCCAAACACTACACTCCATTTTGTCATGATGGAATGTTGCATCAATCTGTGCTTAAGAAATTTGGTTGCATCACGGATATACAGGGCTTTACCAGTATATTTTACTGAGATCTGTTCTTGGATCAGGGGAAGCAGAATATGAGGAAAGAAGTATAAATATCTTCATGACCAAATCTTCATGAATAACCATACTGTACTTCAACCAAGCATTCTTAAAACCTACCTTTTTAGCTCACCTGAGCCGAAGGCTCACAGGTGAGCTTATAGGATAGGCAGGCATCCGTCGTCCGTCGTCGCCCGTCCGTCGTCCGTCCGTCCGTCCGTCCACAATTTCAAAGAAGAATATTTCTGACGCTAGTAGGCGGATCTTGATCAAATTTAATGTGAACCATAATTGGGTTGGGGGATTGATGGCATTAGGTTTTGGAGCAGATTGTATCAAAATTGTGGTTTCCATGGCAACAGATAGGTCCCATAGACTTACAATGGGAAAAACTAAAAAAATCTTCTTCTCTGAAACCACTAGGCCCACAGCTTTGATATTTGGTATGTAGCAATGGCTAATGGTCCTCTACATAAATTGTGCCATTCATGCCCCTGGGGTCAAATTTGGCCACGCCCCGGGGGTCGATAGTCTCCATAGACTTACTATGGGAAAAAAATTCAAAAATCTTCTTCTCTGAAACCACAGGGCCCACAGCTTTGATATTTTGTATGTGGCAATGGCTAATGGTCCTCTACATAAATTGTGCCAGCCATGCCCCTGGGGTCAAATTTGGCCACGCCCCGGGGGTCGATAGTCTCCATAGACTTACAATTGGAAAAACTAAAAAAAATCTTCTTCTCTGAAACCACTAGGCCCACAGCTTTGATATTTGGTATGTAGCAATGGCTAATGGTCCTCTACATAAATTGTGCCATTCATGCCCCTGGGGTCAAATTTGGCCACGCCCCGGGGGTTGATAGTCTCCATAGACTTACTATCGGAAAAAAATTAAAAAATCTTCTTCTCTGAAACCACAGGGCCCACAGCTTTGATATTTTGTAGGTGGCAATGGCTAATGGTCCTCTACATAAATTGTGCCAATCATGCCCCTGGGGTCAAATTTGGCCACGCCCCGGGGGTCGATAGTCTCCATAGACCTACAATAGGAAAAAAACTAAATAAATCTTCTTCTCTGACACCACTAGGCCCACAGCTTTGATATTTGGTATGCAGCAATGGCTAATGGTCCTCTACATAAATTGTGCCATTCATGCCCCTGGGGTCAAATTTGGCCAGGCCCCGGAGGTTGATAGTCTCCATAGACTTACTATGGGAAAAAAATAAAAAAATCTTCTTCTCTGAAACCACAGGGCCCACAGCTTTGATATTTTGTATGTGGCAATGGCTAATGGTCCTCTACATAAATTGTGCCAATCATGTCCCCGGGGTCAAAATTGGCCACGCCCCGGGGGTAGATAGTCTCCATAGACTTACAATGGGAAAAACTAAAAAAATCTTCTTCTCTGAAACCACTAGGCCCACAGCTTTGTTATTTGGTATGTAGCAATGGCTAATGGTCCTCTACATAAATTGTGCCATTCATGCCCCTGGGGTCAAATTTGGCCAGGCCCCGGGGGTTGATAGTCTCAATAGACTTGCTATGGGAAAAAAATTCAAAAATCTTCTTCTCTGAAACCACAGGGCACACAGCTTTGATATTTTGTATGTGGCAATGGCTAATGGTCCTCTACATAAATTGTGCCAGCCATGCCCCTGGGGTCAAATTTGGCCACGCCCCGGGGGTAGATAGTCTCCATAGACTTACAATGGGAAAAACTAAAGAAATCTTCTTCTCTGAAACCAAAAGGCCCAGAGCTTCTATATTTTGTATGTAGCAATGTTTGGTAGTCCCCATTATAAATTGTGCCAGTCATGCCCCTGGGTCAAATTTGGCCATGCCCCGGGGGTCAATAGTGTCCATGCATAGACTTTCATTGGTCGATTCTCAATTATTTTAAATCTCATGAGCTTACAATGTGATAATCTCTCAGGTGAGCTACAGGACCAATGGTCCTCTAGTTAGCTATTCACCTAGTTCAAAAATGTATCTGATATTGTTTTCCCATTGCATTTCTCGATCCCTAAAAAGTTCAACACAAATTTTGAAAATCAGTTGACAAAATCATAACATTATAGTACTGAATAGCAGTGTAAACCTTGCATTTTACATGCACCGGTGGGAGGTACTTCAAAAATTTAACAAGAACGCCGCGGAGGTCGATATCGCACCTGCACTGGGCAAAATAACTAAAAACCTGAAATATAGGTCGAGGGGACCAGGTCAAGGTATGTTCTGAAAGGGTATGTCAAGGACATTTACTATGCAAGATTTCACGATCACAGCTATCACAGGTGCAGAGAAAACCACAGTTTGACATAAAAAGTAACAAGTCAATGGACCATGAAATATAGGTCAAGGTCAGCGGGTCAAGGTGCATGCTTGACGGGTATGTCAAGGGGAATTACTATGTAAGGTTTCACACTCACAGCTATCACAGGTGCAGAGAAAACCAAAGTTTGACATAAAAATTAACAAGTCAATGGACCATGAAATATAGGTCAAGGTCAGCGGGTCAAGGTGCATGCTTGAAGGGTATGTCAAGGACAATTACTATGCAAGGTTTCACACTTGCAGCTATCACTGATGCAGAGAAAATCAAACTTTGACATAAAAATGAACAAAGTCAGTGGACCTTGAAATATAGGTCAAGGGCACTGGGTCAAGGGGCGTGCTTGAAGGGTATGTCAAAGGGTATGTCAAGGACAAGTACTTTGCAAGGTTTCACACTCGCCGGTATCACTGATGCAGAGAAAACCAAACTTTGACGTAAAAATTAACAAAGTCAATGGACCGTAAAATAAAGGTCAAGGGCACCGGGTCAAGGTGCATGCTTGAAGGGTATGTCAAAGGGTATGTCAAGGACAAGTACTTTGCAAGGTTTCACACTCGCAGGTATCACTGATGCAGAGAAAACCAAACTTCGACATAAAAATGAACAAAGTCAATGGACCGTAAAATATAGGTCAAGGGCACCGGGTCAAGGTGCGTGCTTGAAGGGTATGTCAAGGACAATTACTTTGCAAGGTTTCACGTTCCTAGCTCTCACTAATGTAGAGAAAACCAAACTTCAACGTAAATGTTGACGGACGGACGAACGAACGGACGGATGGACGGACAGACAGACAGAAATTTGGACTCCTATATCGCACCCTGCTATAAGCAGGTACGATAAAAATCAATTATTTCAGCACAGGACTTCTGTTGTGAGAAACATTCCATCTAAACAAAAAATTTTCAGGATGGAGCCTAATTCAAGAATATTTTTGGAAATAAAATTAATTTGTGAACACAGTTTGAAAACTTTTGCATGTCAAAACATTTGGAAAGCAAATTTTATGCATGTCAATCACTAAATCTTATTCTACTCTGAAAAAATGTTATGGTGGGTTTCCAGAGGAGGGTTTAGGGAAAGAGTAAATCTTGGGTCGTATAACTTGAGGAGCACTTACCTATGAAATTATGACTTGTACAATAACAGAAATTAATGCCCCTCCTGGTCCAAAGGTCACAGTCCAGGACAGCACCATGAATATCTACAGTTGCTGAAAATAATAATATCAACTTATTATGATCTACATATTGAATTTCTACATCAAGTTTGCTTATCCTAGTTACTTTACTTCAGTTTTGTGTTCATAAGGACAAGCAACAGGTGAAAGAATGTTTGTGTTCATTGTAGTTTGGCATTTTCAAAATTTCCTGATTTTGGCTTAAATTGAAAAATTCCCTGACTGATGTCCAAAAATCCCTGACAATTCCTTGGCTTTGAAAAAAGTGATTTCTCTCTGACTTTTTCCCTGACCATGGACACCCTGAATAAGTATTTTCAAGAAAGACAGAAACTTTATTTGTCTTACCCAAGGCTAATTTAGAACACCTCAATGACCATGGATTTATGACCACACTGCTGGTTTTTTACCTGAAAATAAAACAGTACACGTATACAGTTCAAAGAAACAGTAAAACTTATTCAAATGAAAGTGTTTTTTTTTTTTTTCCTAATTCAGTTTAACGTCCCTTTCAAGATTATTTCAGCTCATATGAGACGGGCCAATCAATAGGTGGGGCGAAAACGGGAGAACCGCGAGAAAAACCACCTGGCACACCCGCAAGCAGAACTTGGCTTGTCTCACATGTGGCCAGAGCGGGACTCAAACCCACACCAGACACAGCGGTGAAATGATCGAGTGATTAAGAAACACGGAGCCACCTCAAATGAAATTGCTCATAGTGTCAGACAATCGAGTATTGGCAGAACAATTTCATATGAAAAGCGGTTCATATTCATCTTGTCAACTTTTTTTTCCCATTTATACTGCTCATAATCATTCCTTTGTCTCACCACTGCGTCCAGTGTATGTGGGTTCAAGCCCCCTTTGCCTTGGGTAGTGTGCTTATGGGTGTACAAAGTATTTTGTCTTAGAGTACTTCAGTTTTCGCCCCGCCTACTGATATGCCCATCTCATATGAGCTGAAAGAATCTTGTAAGGGCGTAAAAAGTAGGTTTAGAAAAAGAGAACAAGTTTCACTATCCATGATGTTCTTGAACATTTATGAATTAATTAAGTTCAGACAGGCAAGCTCTTTGACCAAGTGGTAGGGGTCTCCAATTTCCTGGGATCAATACTATTGTAAAAGTTCTGGGATGTTATGCAATATTTGGATTATTTGCAAGATACTCTTACAATATTCATGAGACATAAATTTGTAAAAGTGCCTCAATCTCACTTCATTCACAACAAGTTTGTTAAGTTTGTTTTGTCACAAGATAGACAAAAATAATTACCCAATTATTTTCAAAACTTGAAACAGTTTTGCATCAATTGCCTTGGTAAAGAGATGTTTGCAAAAGTGTCATAGAAGCCAGGGGCTCGTTTCACAAAGCGTTTTAAGACAAATTTTATCCTAAGTTTGAACTTAGGACTAATTTCGGTTAAGATATGTCTCATCCTTAAAGATGTCCTAACTTTATCCTAACAATAGGACACAACTTATGATTGAACTTATTTTATAGTAATCTAAAAATGGCGGACGTTCTTATGTGAAGGGAAACACAACAAAATATTACCAAGACGGGATTTGAACTCGGATCGCCTGGACAGAAGACAACATAGCTTACCACTGAGCCACCGAGTCATATTGTTTATACATTGGTTCAGTATTGATAAAGGCCAACATTTTATTTTAATTTGTTTGTTTGAGTTAATGCTTAACGCCCCATTCAACAGCTATGTTCAAGCTGAGACGTTGCCTCCTATTCATGAGGCGTTCATACAAAATTAGGACGCCATGGCATCCAAAACGTGCTTCAACTATACTCAGTCACACTTATATCGCAACAACGATTTATTTGTTATGTTATACAAATAAACTTTATTTCCACTGCATTAGATTGCCGTGCGATTGACACATCTAACAACATCTGGTTGTAACATTCTGTATTATGCGTCTCAAGAAATTAATCATTTTTCACGATCCAAAAGGAAGACTGACTTCCAGAATCTCTGGAGTCGCATGCCACCAAAATAACCACTTTGGCCAATATCATTCGAGCTCAATGGTCCATACTTTGAAAGCCAAATTGTACCTTATTAAATCATAGGCGATTGCTGACCAGCATATATATGGTAGACTGTATTACATTTCATTGAAAAGCGAAACATGCCATAATCGTGATGCGTTGTGTTTGGCTCAGTATAAATTACCAAAGTAAGGCTTATGTGCATGGATGGTTTTACCTAACCACGGTTTCTAGGCAGGCTCAGACCTGAAGGGTTCATCAGGAAAACATGTCCGTGTAATGTTCACCCCCTTGTACCCCACTTTTATATAGCAAAACTGGGGTTTGCAGGGGTATACCTATTTTTCTTATTTTGCTCCAAAACATAGATCATGTGGGTACTCGTTAGAACCGCCTCGCTGAGACGGTTCTAACGTGTACCCACAATCTATGTTTTGAGCAAAAAAAAAAAAAAAGAAAAATATCACAGATTTTCTACTGAAATTTTTTAATTTTTACAACTTAAAAATCCCTGTATATTGCATGGGCGTGTTTTCGTACTAATCAGATAGCCAGTCAGTAGCGTATAAGCTTTGCTTGGAGCGGTACAAGCAGCCCATCTATTTTTTCTCAGGGCCCCAATGGGTCCATTTTTTATTTTAACTGCAAACATCATGAACTGTATACATAATTGCTAGTATAACTAGACCTAAGTTTGATATGGCAAATTGACTATATTTCCCCAAATGATAAACAGATCGGCCGCCTTATCATACAGTGTATAAGGGAAACACTCGTGTTAAAGAGATTTGGTTTCGATTTGCAGACGAAATAGCCTATAATAGCATTACAAAGAAGCAGTTGGTAGATCTAAGTGAGCCTATAGCATTACAATGAAACAGTTGGTAGATCTAAGTGCATGTATTTATATTGAAATAGAAAGAAAAAAAAAGAAAAAAGAGAGAAAAATGGATGCGATCTCGGATCGCCTGGCTCATAGTATGGCAAAAATACTAATTAAATTACTTGCATAAATCCACTGAGCTATCACCAATACTAAATCAATTCTATTTTTTAACATACTTGAAACTAACTGTTTGTTGTGTTTGACCTTGAATTGAGATAAATCTTATGAGCAAGTCACAACCTCAAACATAAGACAAGTATTACCGTTAAGATAGATCACAAGTCACTCCTAAGAGTAGTCTCGATCATAAGATAAGAAATGTCCTAAGAGAGCTTCGTGAAACGAGCTACAGGCATACTTTTGATTTAGTAATATTTGTATTTGATTGTGTAACCAGAACTTTGAAATATTGGGAGTGGCCCTAGTGGCCGAGTGGTTAAGAGCGCTGATATTTTATTACCGCACTTAACCATTCAAGCATCTGTGTGGGTTTGAAGAAAAAAGAAAAAAAAAGAAAAAAAAAAAAGAAAATTGTCAGCTTTAAAAATTGAAAATTTCATCAGGCCATCCTTAATAAATAGTTTGTTTGCTGTCACCCGACCCATGGTTTTAGGATTGGGTCGGTCGGTAGGCTTTTTTTTTTTTTTTTTTTGACAGAACTGAAAGATAATATTTTTGTTTGACTTTTACAGAGGATAGGTTTAAATTTCTGTTCAGAATCATATAGGCAGTTACTCTTCATACTGTAAGACTGCACAATATTGCATTCAGACTATTATTATAATCAAAAAAATAAGTAATTCAGAGACTGAAATTTAAGATATTCAAATAAAAAAAAATCTTCTTTGAGAATGTCAATAAAATTTTTTGGGTAGGGGCAATTTTGGTGGGTCGGTCGGGTGACGGCAAACAGAGAATTTTTAAGGTTGGCCTCAGAAAAGCTTTGATATTTTTCTTATTTTTGCTAGATTGTGGGTACACATTAGAACGCCTCATCGAAGCGGTTCTAACGAGTACCCACAATCTATGTTTGGGAGCAAAACTAAGAAAAATAGGTATGCCCCTGCATTCCCCAGTTTTTCTATATAAAAGTGCGGTATGAGGGGGTATACTTTTCATGGACATGTTTTCCTGATGATTAATTTATTATATAATAGGCAGATTAAAAACCAAGACTTTTAACTGTCGTTGTTTAAAAATCACTCCGAATCTATCAGAAATGATACAGGGTCGGTGGTGCGGCCTGTTGGCGAACTGTCTTATCTCGATTGTTTACAGTATTGCTGCATATTGAATTTGGACTGGTTTAGCCCTATCTCACTGGAATGCGACAACTGGAGACTATTTCGCCACAAAGATTGACAATATAAACACAACTTTCACTGTTTCACGTTGCAGTCTCATTGAACAGACATTTATGCGACAAATTCGCAAATTTCGGTCTAATTTTGAAAATAAATCTTGCGACTGTCATGCAATAGTCGCACGACTTTCCCGGGAATGTAGCTTATTTTCAATTTAATTCGTACGACAGTTGCACAACATTCGTACGAATGTCACTTAGTTTTATTTTCTTGCCAGATAGTTGTGAGGTTTTTCGCATGTTTTCATAAGACTGTCGCGCAACCATCGTGAGACACTCGCAGGACATTGTTACGAGTGTCGCGAAATTTTGCATTGTAAATTTGCCAAAATTTCGCGGCGACAGGTTCGCGACACTTGCACGACTGTTGCACGACATTCTTGCGAAATATTCTGGAACAACTTTAAAAAATTCGCATAAAATTTTAAAACATGTTTAAAACCTTCGGGACCAGTTGGCGACAAGCTCACGACACAAGAATATTCTCACGACACTCGTGCGACACTCGCACAAATGTAGTGCGAAAGTCCGCGACAAAATTCGCATGCCAGTGAGATACTAGCTTTTCTAGTATCGGATCTTTTTTCGATGTCGGCGATGGACAATCTACAGATGTAAAACAAAACCGGCTCAAATTTTACTGCATTCAACCTAATTAGGACCTGAAAAAAGGTCCTCATCCTTGTGAGACCTTACGGCGAACACATGTTTACATGGTAATTTGTACTGTTTATGAAAGTCACAAGAACACGCGGTACGCGATGAGTTGTAGTCCTTACCACCACTGTTACACGAAAATTGGTCCCATGTTTCTGTCACTGTAACGTCGCGGCTCTTTCGCATCTGAGTTTCTACCAAATTGAAGGCATAGTTTGTCAACACACGTCTGTAATGACACTCAGCTGTATCTTCCATTGTACTCTTTAATGGAACTCTGGTCACTGTTCGACACAATTTACCGTTGATTTCAGTTCTATGCATTTGTAGGAAATTAACCAAATCCGTCGCGAATGAGTCGAACTTGGCGTTGCGGTCGATCACTTGCTTGACTTTCTGATTGATACTCTCGACTCTGTTGTTGGTTCTGTTGCCAAGACATTCACTTTCAGATAGTCCAACAACCCACTGTTCCTTTATGGAATCCCACGAATTGACAAAGTAATTCACCGCGGCTGGAACGTTCTTATCTAATAGTATTTGTTTGTTAGATTCATACTCTTCTATAGTTTTTGAATATGAGATCTTTTGGAGTGTTTCTAGAAGGGCGTCGCGTTGAAGTTTAGTCACTCCCATCTTCTCCGCGGTAATTTCTCTTCTGAAGGTTCTGAGTACGTGGAACAAACAAATCCTCAACCTTGCTTCTGGGAAACTTTTACTGAACACTTCACGCTCGACGAAATCTTTGTCAGTCATCACTGTTTTGATATCACTCCACTTTGGGATTTGATCCTTCAATATGTCTACCATGGCTTGTATCGTTTCTTCGGATTCATTGGCGACGACCCATATACCGACAATTTCACTCTGACCGTTACCGTTTTCAACTATAAGAAGATAAAGAGGCATTCGAAGATCGTTGACCTTATATGTGGCGTCAACACACAGAAATTCAGGATATTCCGAAAACACTTTACGCATTCTCTCGTCTTGGAAGAACAGTCCTGTCAGTTCTTGATTGTCCGATTTGTTCTCAGTGTGTAACTTAACATACGCTCCGTTTGTCTTTGACAGTTCATTCACAGCTCTTTGTAATGTAGTTAGGTCATTGTCTTTGACATTTGACACTTTCATGTTATGAATATCCTTCATTAACACAACTTTTCCAGTAGATTCCATGATAGTAGACTGGATGATTTTCTTGTTGGCCTTCATTTCTAGCATCTGTCGGATGTTCTCTTTGTCGGATTCTGGAAGCTTTCTCTGGTGCGGCAAATGTCGGAACAGCTCTCTGTTGGTTTCATGGTTGTGAACTTCATCCATAGACTTGATTTCTAGCGATTGTCCATCGGAAGATGCCCGGGCGGTGATATGAGCGTTGCAACCTCGTTGATACGTACTGAAATTTGACAAAATTGAACATAAGCTGCTTTTCATTCTGACTTCGCACACGCTATATTGTGAAATTATGCATATATATAACGACTAAAAAACGTTAAAAAGGCGGTTTGCATGTTTTTCAAACACATAATACTTTGCTTTAAATTTTCAAATAAATGCACTGACGTGGAGAGCCGCAATTCAAATTTTACGCCGTGTCTTTATCTGCAGCGCTTTGATAAAGACATGTTTTACATGTATGTAACCCGAGATAGATAGATAGATAGATAGATAGATAGATAGATAGATAGATAGATAGATAGATACATAGATAGATAGATAGATAGATAGATAGATAGATAGATAGATAGATAGATAGATAGATAGATAGATAGATACCTTTGTTCTCTCGCTCCTGTCCTTCGAGACTTGAAGTTCTTGCCGCCGTGAATGCACCTGAATGTGACCTCATAATATTTCAGTCTCTCATTCAACTTATACGATATACGAACTTGCGCCTTTTCAACACTTCTGGAATCTCTCTTATAGAACTGAACGCTTTCGGCATTCTGATAGCGCTCAATAGCACTTTCAAATGCTTGAAAGTTTTCGAATTTTTGCCCGATGTGAAGTATACGAGCCATTCTGACAGTATGAATCAAAATTTGCATGCATGTTTTAAAATTGCACGGCGATTGAATTGAGTAATAGCTCAATTGTTTTATTTTGCAGTTACTTACTTAACCATAACAAAAGTTAAAAGCATTCGCCGAATAATAATTGGCAAATTAAACAAAGCCTATGTCTTACTTCAGGGGTTTAGCGGTAGGACAAAATAAATCAACACTTCATTAATGCCGTGTTTGTTGTTCGCACGTTGGGGCGCGGACATCGCATTTATAACAAACACTTGAAATATAACAATTGAAAATTTTGTTCCACGGGGTTAGAAATAAAATTGAAATATCTCAACTTTATACATAAACATTGTTTTCTTAAGTCTGTATCTCTAGTCTTCCGTACCTTTAGCCATTTCCGATATACATGTATAGGCTACAGATACGGTACCGTATCTCTAGCCGCCAGGCTAGGGATACGGTACCGTATCCCTAGCCTGTGGGCTAGGGATACGGTACCGTATCCCTAGCCACTGCCTTCCAATTAATGTTTGTAAGCAAGATTACAAGAAACTTTATTTAAAGTCAACTTTCAAATTTACAACAGGATAACATTAGCCATTGGCTATTTTGTCGACAAACACAAATTAAATCTGTACATGTAAGCATAAGATTTACTTCACGTATCCTTTGAGAACCACTAGATGATCGATAACTGGTCCTTGATCGATCACTTGTCGTCTTACGCTACCCCACCCACTGGTGGCGGTGGTTCGGATTGTTTTTAATCTGTTAAATTTACACCTGTATGTTAGAGACTATAAATAGTTTGTTGACGATGTTTAACATGTGCAATGTCCACCTACTCGCAGTAAACAAGGTGCAGATCCAAATAATCATAGAGGAAACCGAATCAGGTAGTGAAATTTCGAGTCCTTCTTCGCTTGACAAATTTATCTTTGAGACAACTAAACACCGAAGTGCTAATCAGCGGTACCAAGTAATGTCATACCGGTTCAGGCTGTTAAACAGGGCTTAACATTGGCTAGGTCAGCACGAATGAATTAGTTTCAATGAACCATTTCCATGCATTTCAGAAGCATATCTCATTTCAACTGCCTCCCGCCATCCAATTAAGGATTGAAATTCAAAGTTTAGCTTTCACTGGATGATGAAAAACATTAGGCTGTTTTAATGTCTGTGAAGCCCGAAGGGCTTCTCGGAGACATTAAAACTGCTAATGTTTTTCATCATCCAGTGAAAGCCAAAATCTGAATTTCAATACTTATATTTACATTTTATATTATCAATCAAGTATCAGATTTTTAATTGCGTCTATCACCGTTCAGTTTCATGTTATTTGACATTAAATCCGACTTAACGTAATTTTGGAACAGCCAAAACGTCAAATTTTCGCGCCTAACGCCATGGCGATACGTGACCAACGTCACGACAACAAGAGTAAACAAACAACGTCACTGGATGTGTTTTGACGTCGATCCGCCCATAGGCGTGGCCTCTAGATCACGTGGCTTAATGTTTTTCATTGGGAAATGAAGAACATCAAGAAAGATACTTTCATCTAGGGCGATTGCAATAAAAATGTAAATATCTAGCAAAGAACGATTTCTGTTGCTATGCAACTATTACGGAGAGAATGAACCACAGCTTGTAAGAGGAAAATTAATGATAAAACGAAAGTAAAGAAAAACAGGTTTTGCATTTCAAACGCAGTTTCGAGCGTTTGTATGTTCTTGTGTAATTTTATTTTCAACTATCACAAGTCTAGCATATTTTTATTTGTAAGATTAAATGGTTTCGCTTGGCGGAATTCGACTGCGGTAAAAATTTCCGGAAGTTGAATGACTCACAAAAATCGACGTCTTCATACTGCAAAACAGAATAGAACAGAACAGAACTTCTAATCGTAAAGCAACCAACACCTCGTTGTTGTCGCTGCGCGACAACAACTCGGTTGGTTGGTTGCTATTAGCAAGTCGCTTACTTTCTGA
The DNA here is from genome assembly GCA_964017185.1 of Rugalucina vietnamica. Classification (NCBI taxonomy): domain Eukaryota; kingdom Metazoa; phylum Mollusca; class Bivalvia; order Lucinida; family Lucinidae; genus Rugalucina; species Rugalucina vietnamica. The sequence continues at coordinate 9,235,253 of OZ024878.1, forward strand.
TCACTTGAGGCTGATTTCAAGTTCTGACGTTATGCAGTAGATTATTCAGTGACATTTCAGCTTCATGATTAGTCTCTTGTAGGTGTCTCGAATCACATCTATTCTCACCACATATACCACTGGATCCGCAATAGTGTTCATTATGTGCAAGTTCGATAAACAAGTGACAAGAAATTTCGTTCGATCCGGTGCTAGCGAGGGCAGAAAAGAAATTATTGATTCATACTGAAGTAAAGATAGGACACCGTAAATCAAGTTTGGGAGGTAAAATATGATGTAAGTCGTAATCATAGCAGCAATCGTAATGGTTGACTTCATAATACCTTTCGCTCCATGGGATTTGTTTCGAAGGGAACGGTAAACTGCCTTGAGCGAGACAGCATGTAAAGGTAAACGATAACAATTAAGCAAACCAGTGCTATTCCCGTGCTTATGAATAGGGGGGTATTGTCATTTAAACGAACAATGGCCTCCAATGATGTTTCATCTGGTTGTTTCCGGCTTAAAGGGATAACAATCTGTATGCTCTCCGTAAGGATTATAGGAACTATCCAGATAAGTACCAAATGCGACGTTGAATGCGCATCCTGATTCCCTATGTTTGAAGGGAAGAATGATCTTGTAGTATAATTCCAGAGATATGACCGTATATGTAAAGGCACATGTCATGGCTCCGATGTGCACAATGTTGTAACTACATATTCGTATAATGAGTTCAGTAGGACTACCACCTTCTAGGAGCAACAATGAGATGTGAGCCATTACATAAGTCAGGGCAGTCATTGCGTTCGACGCTGCTTGGCTGATAAACAATTTGTACATTGTTTTCTTATATAAGTTTGATATAATTATGATTATTATGTTTGCAAGATTAAACAACAAACCCACACATGCACAAACAAATACTATTTTTCTTAATACATAAACCGCACACAACCAACCGGATGTGCCTTCATCACAACCGATTTTACTAATGAGTATGCTTTCCGTTGTCATGACCAGAGAGGTGCTGTGAAGATTGGTTGACCATCTTTCAGTATTGGTGATGATGTTTGCATGTAGATCCATTCTGTCTTCCAAATGAAAACGCATCTAAGTTGGATGCAGGTACAAAAATGTTTATCCTGTAAGACGTCACACTATAAGCATAAGTTGTTTGCACTACAATACAGACTGAACGACTTGAAACACTAAGTAAAGAATTAGTTTACATGAGTTTTTTATACTTTGGATTTCTTTCAATGCCTCTTTCAACTTGTATATAAATCATAACAAAAATAACAGTTTTACCGTATCAGTCTTCAGTTATGTTGGCATTTAGGTTTTGTTTTTGCAGAAAAATCTTAATGCAGTACAATCCTTGTTCTGTAATCTTTCATTGTCACTTCAATCAAGGCACAGTGAAAGTCCTAAACTTAGTGGCTGTAAGCATAGCAGTTCGTTTCAATTTATAAATCTAAGCTTATTTGGCCTGCTCGCCATACTAAACTTTGAATGACCACGCTATTTCCCAGTCGTTTAATTAATTAATATCATTTAGAAATAACGTACAATTCAATTGAATAATTGATCACCGATTCAAACAAAAGGTCTTCATCATGCTCAATTTAGTATGATAACTGTGCTCTTATCACATGTACAGCCTCGGTGGTGTAATGGATAGCGTATTCGCTTAGCAATCTAGATGTTGCGGGTTCGAGACCCGGCTGGTACATATGCCTATCATGTTGGTGACAAATGTTTACCCTGACGTTATAAAGGCAATCCGCCCATAGGGGTACATGTATAACATTTTAACATGCTCCGGATATAATATACAAAACAAACCTTCCGGCATACAGCTGTAATCGAAAGTCACTCAATTAAGCTGATTTAAAAAAAAATAAAAAGATACAGATATCAGCCTTGTTATTAACCCACTTAAACCCGGTGTCCTTTTTATGGGACATAGGCAAACAGCATATAGAGGCTATAAGTCTGCCTGGCCATTTAGCGGCCTTTTTCCAATAGGTAGCCACTCAATTACCTAAACTTAACTAAACTATGAAAACTTAAATAAGGTGCAAACTGCACGACAATTCAACGCCAATACATAAACAATTAGAACCACCACAGACATAAGTGGCGCCTTGGAACGATCAGTAATATAAAATTACTGCCGGCCTTAAACTAGTTTTACATGTACCTAACCTAGCGTGTGCTGACTTGTGCTGACGATGTAACATACACTAGTGACAAGCCGGACTAGCTACAAGTTCTGGTCAGCGAGGGCGAAGATTACAGTGGGATGGAACGATTCCTTTAACAGCCGGTCAAGAGTGTTGTTATGCCAGTACCAGGGCCAACGAAAAAGACTACCAACCTAGACCAATTTTCCTGGACGATAAACGGTGAAAAAATGCCAGTTGTGAGGGAAGCAGCTCATATGGGTATAAAGCGATCAGTAGTTTAAAATGAAGCCACAGTAGACGAGAACATCAAGAAAACTAGGAAGACTATGTATAGGACTTCATGGGCATAACGACATTGATCCTAAAAAGTCAGGAGAGCTTTACAAGGTGTGTGTGGTGCCAACTCTCGTCTATGGACTTGAAGTTATTCTGCCGGAGCAGCGACTTATGGAATCACTTGGAACGGACAAAAACATATCTTGAGGCGGTTCTAACGTGTACCCATAATCTATGTTTGCGCAAAAATAAGAAAACAATATCAAACATTTTCTACTGAATTTTTTTTAATTTTTACAACTTTTGAAAAATCTGTATATTACCTGGGCATGTTTTCGTAATGCCACGGCGTAACAGAGAAGTAGCTCCTTGGTACATCCAAGCAGGGTTAATAAACATTCAGTTTTAAAAATTGCAGTTACTGAACTCCAGACATTTGGAAGTCAAAGAAGTGTTCCGTGTAAATGGTCTTAAACTGTAAATAGCCGCGTTATAGGGTGGTGGAGAAAGCATCGTTTTAGATTCATGACTTTTTTTTCTACTCGGCAATTTGTGTCGTCAACAACAACAACAACAACAACAACGATGGTAACCAAAAATGCTATAATATTTAATCTACCTGAAACTACAATATGCGCGTTGTTTGTATGTTGTACTGACCTCGATCTCCATTTCGTTGTTAGAGGAATTATTTAAGAATTTCAGAGTAGCAATGCAATTTTCATTTTTCTTTTTCTTAGCTCACCTGATCATGAGCCGAAGGCTCACAAGTTGAGCTTATAGGATGGCCATGCTACGGCGTCCGTCGTCGTCCGTCATTGTCCTTCGTCGTCCGTGGTCCGTCCACAATTTCAAAGATCTTCTCCTCTGAAACCGCTCGGCCAATCAAAGCCAATTTTTGTATGAAGCATCTATAGAAAGAGGGAACCAGTGTATATATAAATAATTCAGGTCACATGACCAAGATGGCCGCAATGTCAATATATGGTAAAAACCCTTCAAAAATCTTCTTCTCCGGAACTGGTTAGCTGATTTAAACGAAACTTGGCATGAAGCACTGATGACTCAAGTACTGTAACGTGTATATAAATCATGATCCTGTGATGACACTGACCTATTTTACGGCAAGGTCAACTTAGGTCGTCTATGCATTTGAATGGAGGAAAACTGTGAAAATGTCATTTAAATGGAAAAACTTGCAGGAAATGAGCAACAGGACTGAATATTAATGATTCTGAAAAACAATAGGCCCCAGGGGCTCATATGCCCCCACACGGGGCATTATACATTATATTACCATAATATTCAAACATCTTCTCTGAAACTGCTCGGCCAGTCAAAGTCAAATTTTTATGAAGCATCTATAGGAAGGGGGAATCAATGTGTATATAAATAATTCAGGTCACATGGCCAAGATGGCCGCCATGCCCATATATGGTAAAACCCCTTCAAAATCTATTTCTCCGGAACCGATTGACCGATTTCAACGAAACTTGGCATGAAGTATTGATAACTCAAGTACCACAACGTATATATAAATCATTACCCTGCGGTGACCTTGACCTATTTTACGACAAGATCAACATAGGTCTCCAATGCATTTGAATGGGGAATAAAAATTAAACTGAGATCCTTTAAGAGCAGTGAACGTATTAATGAGAAAGGGGATGGGCCATACCATGGTTTCGGCTACTTAAGCCTCTTCAGTGACCCTATAGATTTGGCAACATGGAGCCAAAGATTATGACTGTAATTTACATCGTTCAAAAGGGCAGTCGATACAAAGACTAGTAAAATCCAAATGGGGCCACATATTTAAACGTTTGTTAGAAAATGACTCTAAACCGATAGTAATTTTCTGATTTCTCAGAATACTTCTAAAACATCATTTAAAGTGAAAGTGTTGCAGGAAATGCGCGGTAGGACTGAATATTAATGATTCTGAAAATAAATGGTCCCCAAGAGCTCATATGCCCCCACCCCGGGGCAGTATACATGTATATTTTCATATTAATATTCAAACATCTCCTCTGAAACCACTTGGCCAATCAAAGCTAAATTTCATGTGAATCATCTTTTGGATGGGATAACTAATATGTATATAAATGATCCAGGTCGCATTACCAAGATGGCCGCCATGCCCATATATGGTAAAAACCTTTCAAAATTTTCTTCTCCGGAACCGGTGGACCGATTTCAGAGAAACTTGGCATGAAGCATTGATGGCTAAAGTACTACAATGTGTATATAAATCATGACCCTGTGGAGACCTTTACCTATTTTACGACAAGGTCAACATAGATCGCCTATGCCTTTGAATTGGTAAAACTGTTAAAATGTCAGTTAAAGGGAAAGACTTGCAGGAAATTGGCAAATGGACAGGATATTTATTATAATATAAAATGGACACAGGGCTTCATCTGCCCCTTTACTGGGGATATTTTCCATAATATTCAAACGTGTTTATTGGTATATACAAAAGATCTCAGACGAGCGTTTACAGGACCATTGGTCAAAATGAGAAGCTGAATAGTAATACACATTTTACAAACCGATTCGCCACAAGTAAACTCTGCCATTTTCCTCGATTACTGTGCGTTTAACCTAATTAACTGTTAGTTGGCCTCGTTACCTGTACGTAAAGACAGATCCGTGTGGTTTCACGCTTAATTAAGAAACGCGAAAATGTTACTTAATATATGAGGGATGTCCGTAAAGTTTTAAGACTGTGTCTGCATCTCAAAATCCTTGATATGGATTTGTGAATAAACTGTGGAAAGATTTGAGTCGAGAAATGTATACTGGTGGATATTTGTAAGTGTTTCTCTGAGCACGTTGAATTTGACGTTTTCAAAGTACTAGAGACTACAAAACAAATGAGCACAAATTGAAAATCTGGCTCTTCTAAGCAGCAATAAATGTTTCGCGAAATTTCCAGGTGTTCCAATTGATTACATTGTTAGCTCACCTGAGCCGAAGGCTCATAGGTGAGCTTATAGGATGGCCATGATCCGGCGTCCGTCCGTCGTCTTTCCGTCGTCGTCCACAATTTCAAATGACATCTCCTCTGAAGCTGCGTGGCCAAAACTTTTGATATTTGGCATAAAGCATCCATAGGAGGTGTGAACTAAAATTATTGTTTTTTGTTCAGATCGGATAAGAACTCTGGTTGCCATGGCAACTTATACGTCCCATAGACTTATAATGGAAAAAAGTGGAAATTGCAAATGTTTTTCTTTCTCATTGGAGATATTTGAGTTTTATTTTTAGAGAAATGTTTATTGAGTAGTGCTCTACGTTTCAGATGACCTTCATCCTGATCGCTTATTTTGATTGGTTGCTGGGGCCCCAAAAAGGGCAAATTTTCGAAAAAAATCTTTAAAAATCTTCTCCTCAGAAACTGTTTGCTTTATGAAGCTGAAACTTTGCATACATGTTTCTGGCATTAGCCTCTACAAAAAAGGTGTTTTTGTTCCAGTCAGATAAAAAAAACTCTGGTTGCTATGGCAACTTTCAGTTTCCATAGACTTATAATGGGACAAGTTAAAATTTGCTATTTCTGCAGTCTGATTTTTATTTTTAGAGAAATGTTTATTGAGTATTGCACTACGTTTCAGATGACCTTCATCCTGATCGCTTATTCTGATTAGTTGCTGGGGTCCCAAAAAGGGCAAATTTTCGAAAAAAAAAAAAAAAAAACACTTTAAAAATCTTCTTCTCAGAAACTGTTTGCTTTATGAAGCTGATACTTTGCATACATGGTTCCTGGCATTAGCCTTTACAAAATATGTTTTTTTGTTCCAGTCAGATAAGAACTCTGGTTGCTATGGCTACTTTCAGTTTCCATAGACTTATAATGGGTAAAAGTGAAAATTTGCTATTTCTGCAGTCTCATTGGAGATTTTGCAGAAATGTTTATTTAGTAGTTTTCTTTGTTTTATATTACTTTTGCCCTAATACCTTATTTTGATTGGTTGCTGGGGCCCCAAAAAAGGTAAATTATCATTAATTATTTGAGTATTAGAGGTCAAGTTTACTTTTTACATTGACCAACATGACCTTGCTAAAGGTCATGCAAGACAGAATCACAGGTGAGCGATTTCAAGACCAATGGTCCTCTGGTTGCAATAGCTTTCGGAAGTGTACATGTCAATCGAAATGGTGGGTAAAAACGTGACGTTGACGCAACACACTGAGCATTGCCTCACTAACAAACACTGTATGCATGCCAAGAAGGTGTCCCCAAGATAATAAAACTTTATTGTTATTGACTAAATCAAATTCAGGATATGTTTGATAATTAATTGTTTGCTACTGTAAAGCTTTTATCAAATATATAGATAAGTGGGGGACGGGCAACAGGCAGTCCAATGTGTGAGGAAAAAAATAGCAAACTTAATAGCTGCTCATTCGGCTTACGATATGTTTTCATGGTATAAGTACCTGATTGTTAGTTTTGTTTTTTTCCCACCTCAGTTTTTGGAGTAGGAATCTTTTTCTGATTGCGCCTTTTCCTGATAGTTGCCTACTTGTACCTTCAATATCGGTGCAAAGCAATTGGAAGCTGACTGCATGTGTTCTGGCGTGCGTTCTTTATATAAGATATATTAAATATAGCAGATTATCATCAATTCTTATTGAAAAAACGGGCTTGAAAGCCTCCGAAAAGGTATAATGTCGGCAGCAAAATTCTTGAAAATAGTAAACATACGTGACGTTGTTGACGTGAAAGAGCCCCGAGAGCAGTAACACGCAGATACTAACATAATTAAAAGAATAGGTTCCTGATCATCTATTTGTCTGAATTTCTCAGCAATAACTACATGTAATGATATATTACCATGTTCCTGTGTATAATTTCATTTCTTTAATTTCAGCAGTTACCGAGATTTAGGCACAGTCTCAAAACTTTCCGGACAGCCTAGGTACATTCTTACTCGTATAATTACTGAAAATTTCTGTACTTGTGGAGGAACCTACTCTTATTGTTTGCAAAACACTTGAAAAAAAAATACTTTGCCTACTTGTACTTTTTTCATCGTTTTTAACGATTTTTATATAGTTTATTTACAGCTTATGGCGATAACCACAGAAACCTAAATAGATCTACACTGACAGTAAACTTGAAGCTCCTTTTTAAAATCCAAATATACATGGCTAAAAGTGATTTTGTGTTGCATATGTTCCGATCACCTGTTAAATGATATTTTAGCAACACAATCACATGCTATCTTAGTTAATGATAAATATAATCAGACACTTCATATGGGCCACATCATGAGAAAACCGGATTTTTGGATATGCAGATGCACAGCTGATCAGCGCCTTTGTTTTCGCTACTCGGACAGTACAATTTCTCTTCTACTTATAGCCACAATTTTAAGCATCTGGCCTGCTTCTGTGACTGTACTGGCCAAATTGTGTCGCACCTTGTAGGATACCCCGAATACCGGTTTTTACGCGCCGAGGCTCATATTATCAAAGGCCATCCACAATTAACCTCAATGAATTTTCCACAGAAGTGAGGATGTTGAGTAAGTCGCAAACAATTTGTCAATTTCCGACCTTTCAGACGCAAAAATGACCAAAATCGAAAATGACCACAGGAAATGAAAGACGACAAAAATGGCTTTAGGTTTTTTTGTCTACTGCTGGGTATAAGTAACGGTGAGTACATATAACTTGCATATAGGATTATTTTACAACGGGAGCCATGAATCTGCTAATACTAATAAACGCACTTATCTCATTGATGTCAACTGTGAAATTATCAGACCAAACAACGACTATGTCAGGAATTGTTCAAAATGTTACAGCTGAATTAATAAAGAACTTGACAATTCCATTTGCAGTATCACCTGAATCTATAGATACTAGAATGGATAAAATACATGTAACTGCCATTCCTACAAATATGTCGCAAAATGTGGGAATAGCATCAACAAATTCTAGACTGGCTCATTTAACTGGCATTCCTAACGTTATACCACGAAATGAAGGAGCATCATCAGCATACAGCGATATTAGCACAGTTGGCTTTACTTCGGGAGAAGATATGAATCTCAACACTGTCAATAATCACATCAATCAACGGGCTCAGAGTAGTCTCGCTAACCTTCATAACGAAAGATTATTAAGGGAACATCAGTTGCATAGGGCATGTGGCGCGGCAATACAAACAATGAAGCGTTTTATCGAGAGATATGTAAGTAAGCATTTAGAAGCTATTTAAATCACTTGAAACGCGTACTAAATTATATAAAGCCTTTGACTTTTCTGACAGCCCATTTATAAAAGATCCCATCTTATCGCTTTGATCAAAATGTTCTGATCATTTTTCTTTATCGACCAATCTTATTTTAATGTGATTATTACTTTTTAATTACTTATTAATGTCCAAAAAATGCGTTTGCCAATAAATTTTGCTATTTGCGGCGGGTAGGTTTTATCTTACCTAAACTTATAGGCACATTAATTTGAACACATTTAATATATGAAATGTAGTATATCATGATATATAGGTTTCCTTACCAAAACACGGGTGTTTTATCTACCTCGTGAAATAAACCCTGGGAAACTAGAGCTCCATAAAGGTTTTCCTTCCATTTGTTAATTGTGCCTTGTGTCTTTAAACTTTTTTACTGTACAGCTGTAATTCTATGGTTTCCTCTCAGAAAGAGCAACATAAAGTAAATACTAAAATTATTTATGTGACTATTATGTTTTATTGATCCATTTATTTCATTATTATTATTTTTGTTATTATTTTATCTTATTCACTTATATTTAATTAATTATTTATTCCTGTGCTAAGATTCTATTCCTGCACAAAATCTCTGTTTTAAGTTTCTTTTTCAGTCTTAAGCCAACTTGGAGTAAGTACGCCAAAATGACGTTACCTTAATTGTAATCAAGAACATCATTTCCAATATGGCGACCTGAGTTTAACTGAAAGTATGTAAAATTCGTAAAACGTTAGTTTCCTCTGAAGAAGGCTGTAAAAGCCGAAACGTCAGGATAAAAGAGGGTTTCATATAAAAACAAGCTGTTAATTTTATTTTAGAAGAAGGTTTGGACTCTACAGGTGCCAGTGCCATCGATGTCTTTAAATGCCGCATTGACATTTCTACCATCCATAAAGACATTCCTTCAACAAGATCAAAGTTTATCACAGGTAAATGCTTTGATTTGCTTTTGTCCGTCTCCTTTTAAGTGTTGCAAAATTATTTTAGCATGGGGTTGTCTGGACCTGATCAGCTTTTTGATGTTACTTTTTCAACCCATCGGGGCTGTAAAATAATGCAAGGTTGTGTTTATGTCAGAACATCAAGGTTCAAGATGAGGTACTTTTTCCTCATGCAAAAAATGTATACATCAGGATAACATGTCCGTACCCCCTGCACCCCACTTTTGTATAGAAAAACTGGGGTATGCAGGGGTATACATATTTTTATTAATTTTGCTCCAAAACATAGATTGTGGGTACTCGTTAGAACCGCCTCGGCGAGGCGGTTCTAATGTGTAACCACAATCTTTATTTTGAGAAAAATACAAAAATAATAATAAAAAGTAAAATAAATAAAAAATAATCCATTGACAATTCCAGTTATACACCTGAAAAATGTCTGTTTATTGCATGTGCACACTTTTGTAATCAAAAGGAAAAACAAAGACATATTTCATGCCAATGTAAATGAGTTTCTTTTTCACGCTATGGTCGTTTGTAATCAGTACATTTTGTACTCTGTGCTGACGGCCACCTAATGAAGTACAAATGATAAAAGTACACCAAGTTTATACAGTATTCTAGAGTGTTCAAGCACATATTATGGTATCTTATCCATTAGTATATGTAACATACATTAACCGTATAACGGATCCACCACATTTGCTATTATATGAGGTCCTAAAACAAAATGTTTCATGCTCACAGATGAGTCACTAAATAAGGTAGCGTTTCGACTACTGGCGTCCAGATTTATAAGGATATTCCATCGTGTCCATCGTGTTCAAATGATACGTTTATCCATGTTGTACTGAATTTTCGATTGCTTTAGGTACAGAGACTGAGCATCATAAAGAAAATGCTGGATCAGATGAAAAATCCAAGAGTGTTGCCTAATACTATCCGACACGATAAAAGATCGGAAGAATTGGCGAGTTCAGCTGGAATTCTAACAGAATTGAACAATTTGGCAGGGATGACTGACACTATGTTACGCCTTCTTCAACATTCAGGACCTGTTGATATGTCTCATTGTAACACATCTGAAATAAGAACAGCTATAACAATATTTGCTGCTGCACATGTTATATTGGACCAGCTTGAGCATCTCTGATTCATGTGTCTTCCGGTGTGGTCATAATGTTTTTGTGACTATGGAATTGTATAATAGTGCTAGTATTTTGAGTCATTTTAAAGTCATAAGGCATTACAGACACACAAGTGACAGTTTAGCAATCCAGGTGTTTCAAGCATCTAAAGTTGTCAAAAAGGTGAACTTGACATTTCCTGTCCAATAGTTTATCACCCTGAACATCATCGCCTATGTATCTCGTTACATGCATGATGGAATTGACAGATGTTGATTTCTCTTTTCAAAAATCCCATTGGTTGTTTTCAAATATTGAAACATACCAAGCTAATTGTTTGACATCTTTTGATTATTTCAAATAAATAAACATAGCACATGTACAGTGTATCCATATTTAGACTGGACCTGCATAACTACTGTGGACTGGCATGTTCGCCTGTTTGACAACTGATTTTGAGGTGTTTAAAACTTATGAATTGCTGAGCTGGTATTTGCGCAGTTGTAATGGTTAACTTTACAGAGACTTGATTCAGTGAGACAGCTAAACGCATTCATATGAAATCGACGGTAATAAGGGCAAATTCTCTTACCCTTCACTTTACTCATTTACTTGTTATTGTTACATGTACTCCCATGACAGAACTGTTCAAAAGTTGCTACATTATTCGTTTTTCTTGTTTTATTAGCATTACAGTTATGCATTTTGTAGTTTCGTGTTTATTTTATTTTATTTTTTTTATTTCAACTTTTTTATTTATTCTATTTCTTCCTATTAGACGCATTTCATATACATGTAGTTTATTTGTATAATCTATTTCATTGTTACGTATTTCATTTTAACTTGTCTCTATTTGGTGCAGTGGTCTTATTTTATAATTTCAATGTTTACAGTGTTTGCAATGTTTTAAAGCAATGTTTTAAAAGGGCTTATTTAATAAATACTTAAACAATTTATTGCATATTTATGTTGTTTCTATTTCTATTTTTGAACGAGGATTCAAATTGTTAAGCATTATTGACACTTTCTTATTTTGTCGATGGTTGCACTGCTATCTAACGCACACAAATCATTATACGAGCACTGCCAGCGCGCACACACAAATCATTATACGAGCACTGCAAGTACATAGAGATCTTATAATGTTAGTGGTACATGTACTACTTTGGCTTATTCAGAATCTACATCTTTAAAACATCCGGCATTTAGCTTTGCATGCAAAACAACGCAGTTACATGTTAGAAGAAAAACAGACGCATGTACTGACATACTGAAACTCGACAGACGGACAACATTATACTTATTAGCATATACTGCGCTCCCTTACTGGGGATATCCGTTCGCATTATCCTTCCGCATTTTCAACTGATAACCTATGAGAAGCTGATATGATGACATTGTTATCTTAAACAATTGAAATCATTGTCTTACTGGGCACCCGCCGTCGTCAGCGGTTTAAACAGGGGAATTCAAGTATGGAAAGTCGCATTAGTAAACTTTTGAAATAGATTATGTCTGGTAAATCCATGGGATTAAATAAGTATTCATATTCGCAATTTATGACCTTTTGAACATTGACAGGTACAAGTAGGCAAAGATCAGGAAAAGGCGCAATCAGAAAGAGATTCCCACTCCAAAAACCGAGGTGGGAAAAAACAAACTAACAATCAGGCACTTATACCATGAATTTTGAAGGTATGGTCAATCAAATTTATCCACCTGAACTACGGTTGAATAAAGCCAATATTTCAGATACCGAAGTCCCCTTTTTAGATTTACATCTTTCTGTTGCAAATGGATTTTTTTTTCTAAAATTTACGATTTGCGCGATGACTTTGATTTAGATACAGTAAATTTTCCGTTTTTGGATGGGGACATTCCTCGTCGTGCTTCTTACGGTGTATACATTTCGCAACATATTAGGTTTGCTAGAGTCTGTAATCATTTTACAGACTTCAACGCTCGGAATAAATGTTTAACGGCCAAACTTCTCCGACAGGGCTATCGGTATCATAAACTTCGAAAAACATTTTCTTGATTTTATCGTAGACACTATGAATTGATTTCCAAATATAATGTTGGGTTAAAGAAATTGCATCAAAATGTCTGGCTTTCGCTGCCAGTTTTATAAAGGGTCACTGATGAAGGTTCATTACCCGAAATTGTACAATATGGCCCATCTTCTAGCATTGTATTTTTACTGCTTCCAAAGGATCTAACAATTATTTTTATTAGCTATTACTGCAGCTGGTGTTGTGCCGTGTGGCGGCCCTAAAAAGTCTCCCCGTACATCATCCATAGTGCAGATTATATTTTTCTTTTGATCCTTTGGGATCAGTGAATAAATATGAACTTATGAAGTATTTCAAATTTTTATATGTTAAGAATCATCTTCCTAACAGTATTTTGATTATTTGGCCCGTTTGGGAATTTGAGTCTTTGATTTAGACTACACAGATGTAAATTCTTGAAATTGCATCAAAATGTCTGGCTTTCGTTGCCAGTTTTATAAAGGGTCACTGATGAAGGTTCATTACCCGAAATTGTACAATATGGCCCATCTTCTAGCTTTGTATTTTTACTGCTTCCAAATTTTTATTTATGTGAGGGCCTTTCGTAACCAGAAATTTATGGTGACTTTGTTTACAAATGTAAGAAACTCATAGGAATGAAGGATTTTTCTTTTCAATTCAGAATAATCATTACACGTTACAGACGTCTAATATAGATGTAATAATTTGAATGTTATGCGACAGTCTGCATGCTTAGATTTTAACCCAATCATGGTTGATAACTATGCTGCCTTTTTTAACTGCACGCAAGTGGGTCGGACGTCAGACTCTATGATGACCCCGACTTAAAGCTATTACTCAATCTGTGAGTCCTGGTTTTTGGTTCATCAGGATAGTTATCATCATTTATTTGTTTGTTCCTGATGATTCCTTGACTAGTTAGAGATTCACCACGAGGACCGAAGAACTAACTAAATGTTATGAACCACTGCAGAAGCTGAAGGTGAGGTTATGGCCATGTAAAACCGGTTTAAGCCCGCCAGTTCCAAGGCGATACTTCTGTGGTGGTTCTTTTTGTTTTATATCTTGGTGTTTAAGTTTTTTGTGCTGTTGGCGCCTTATGTATGTTTTCATATTTTTAGTTAAGTTGAGGTAACTGAGTGGCCACCTATTGGGATAATAGCTGCTCATTCGGCTTACGATATTTTATTTATGGTATAAGTTTTTGATTGTTAATCTAGTTACCTCCAACCTCGGTTTTTGGAGTGGGAATCTTTTTCTGATTGCGCCTTTTCCTGATCTTTGCCTACTTGTACCTTTTAATAAGCATCGGACTATCTACGGTGTCCAAAACGAATGATTTTTATATACTTCACATACATATAAACATCAAATCGTACATACGTACTCGTAAATAATAATAAAACATTTACACCATATTTTTCCGTACTCTATTCTTTCTTTTTCTGAGTGTGATACTTTGGTTCTGATTGAAACAGTTCCTGAGTATTGCTTTAGTTTAAATTTTTATACTGGCTGACCACTTTAATTATAACTACATTTTCATATGTATTTTATTTAGGGGGCGTAAAAGATCCAGTAGTTAATATAGTTTGTTTCTCGAGTTACCTCCGCTACCATAGAGACACACATGAGCCGCTACATCAAATAACCAACAACCTGCAACCAAAACCTGCATATGCAAAATCATAAAAAAGTACAAATAGGCAATGGTCAGGAAATGGCGCAATCAGAAAGAAATTCCAACTACATAAACCGAGGGGTAGGAAAAAACTAAAATGACACGTAGGTACTTATACCATGAGAACATGTCGAAAGCCGAGTGAGCAGCTATTGCCCAATAGGCGGCCACTCAGTTATCCGAACTGAACTAAAAACATGAAAACGTACATAAGGCGCAAAGAGCACAAAAATTCGACTCCAAAACACAAAACAATTAGAACAAGACGCACATCAGCTGTGCAGTTACTGCAGCGTTTTTGTTTTCGCCACACGGATAATACAATTCCTCTTCTTCTTAACTCCGAAATTTCAAGATTCTAGCCTGCTTCTATGACTGTACAGCCCAGTTTGTGTAAGACCTGGTCGGAAGCCCCAAATTGTTGGTTTTCTCACGCAAAGGCTCATAACATTGTCTTGTTATTTACATTTAAGGACAAGATCAGATAGCGGAATCGAACACAGCCTAAATGTTAGTAGCATCGAGCTGTTCCAAATCCAAAGGTTTGCTTTGTTAATGAAACTTAAAATTAGGGTAAAATCAGCCGAGCAAGCTAGTGATTTATGAGCTGACAATGTAATGATTTCAGTTGATTTATGTCAAGTTTCTTCTCTTTTCTCCAACAATCAAGACTTCAAATTCTAGGAAATTCAAGGAATTCAATTTATATAAGACAGTACGTCTTAATTCATTAGGATATATGATACAAACAACACTCTCTAGGGAATATCTATAAAAAATAAAGTTCGAATCGCTGATTTAACCTAGATAGTTTATACACCTTACGCCACGTAATCTGATATGATTTAGTGATTTGCCTTCTTTTATATTTTCATACAGCGATGATTTCAACTAAGGTTTCTGTGTGTATCCGACATCTCTATGTGGAGTGTAAAATTGAAAAGCTGAAGCAGCGGGTATGAACGATCTCCACTATTTACAAAGTTTGTAGTTCACAGAACACAACTCGCGGTCGCCACCATTAGTAAACACGTGTACATGTACAGTCAAGCGCTGCTTCGTTTGAAAAGGAAATTGTAAGCAAGAATCAGGAACTGTTCAAAAGACATCATCAGGAAAACATGTCCGTGTAATGTATACCCCCTTAAGCCCCTCTTTTATACTCGTATAGCAAAACTAGGGTATGAAGGAAAGGAGTTAAATACCTATTTTTCTTATTTTTCTCCAAAACATAGATTGTGGGTACTCGTGGGTACCCACAGTCTATGTTCGAGCAAAATAAGAAAAAATAATTAAGCGATTTCTGCGGGACATTTTAAATTATTGCATCTCTAAAAATCACTGTATATAATATGGACAAGTTTTCGTAATGTCTGTGCGCTACTAGCACTCTGAGCACTGACAGTAGCTTTCATTTTGCCATTTTAAAATAAATGCGAGATAAACGCAGCATCACTTCTCATTAGGCCGCAAGCAAAGTTATTAAATGTTGAGTACCCTTCAGACTATTTTCTCTGTTTGAATAAGGCTATTTTTAAATGTAATGGTTTTAGAATATAGGGAAATGGCGCTATAACAGTTTACTAATTATGATTGTAAAGTGAACTAAATGTGCCGCTTGAGTTAGCCTACACAATTTTCTGATTGAGCCATTGAAGGTGAGGCTCCGTTAAATATAGACAAACTGTATTTAAAATTTGATATTTTCAGCTTTAAATAAACCGAACGATCACAACACCCTCCTACGTACATGTAGAAGATCAGGCTAAGCATGCGCCAGCCCGCTTCCATCTATATACTTTGCTATTAAAAATAAAACAAGACATGAAGACAAAATGTAGAATACATCCTATTTTAGGCAACATGTCGTTAATGCGTGACAATATGGAAAAAAAAATGTTGTGACCATCTTAGCATCTTCGCATTTGATTTGACAATTATCGCCCTAAGGGGCTTGCAGTTTAAACAATATGTACAGTTCAGTAACTTAGCAAGAATTAAACAGATTAGAGCATAGAAATGTCAGTATCAAAGCAACAAGAGTCAGGATCACACACGTGTAAGTGAGGGCTAGTAACGAGGGACCTGTCTCATTCTCATTAGCAGTGTACCTCGCGGAAAATTTGTGAAGTACTACGTTCAAAATCTGATTCAATTGCCCCATTGTATCGATAGTGCCGTCACCTTTTCCAGTCAGGGAAAAAACTGAATAAAATTATTAAAACATTTAAAATTATCCCCCTTTCTTGGTTGTTAGATTTGACTTTTCTTCCTCTAACTCATTTAAGTTATTTCTAAAAAAAAATCCATTTAAAACTAAAAAGACAGTATATGCGTGAATGCATTGATATTTTTGCTACCCCACTCGTCTTTAAACCACCGTGCGTACCAGTTTCTAGACGATGGGTAAAAAAAAATCAATGAAATCGACAAATTAAAGTTATATCTTCCAAGGAAAATTGTCGTGACATGTGGCAAAATTCCGATAAGATGGGGATACATATTTAAATTCGTGAATTTCACATTTAATATCTTCCAAGGAAAATTTTCGTGACGTGTGGCAAATTCCGATAAGATGGGGATACATATTTTAAATTCATGAATTTCACATTTCTGAGGCCCAAAATCGCACACAAAGTTTTAAATTACCAACATTGCAATGCTGTTCAGTGACTGTCCACCATATTGGAATAAAGCTCCCGTCTCGAGGTATCCCGTGAGAACGTTTTCATGACGCAAAACCATGTGAATTTCAAACAAATGAAAGAAACAGTCGCAGATTTTGAACGATTCTGGAGTAAAGAAAAATAATGAGATTAAGTTATTTTTTTTTTATTATTATTTATTTATTTATTTATTTTATTTATTATATATTTATTTATTTTTGATAACCTGTTTATGTTACGCCCCTGACTGTTAGCCATATATCTATATTTATAATATAAGCAATCCTTGCATCACAATTCATATGGATTCAGAGAATGTTTGTAGCCGCTCGCAGAAGATGGCTTTACTAAAAGAGTGTAACGACGTAGGTGAACTAAAATTGCACCGTTCCTTTAGTTGCGCTAATGGTGCATCACATATAACACAATTACCGGCGTTATTCATTTCCATCGTTTCTATGGGGAATACAGGTTTAATAAAGATTAGTACAGTAATTTGCAAAAATACGTCTCACGGGACATGGATTTCGCAATGATTTTAGAGTTCAATTTACTGAATACACTTTTTGTGAAGCCACTTTTGTGCTTCTGATTTAACTTAAATGTATGTTTGAATCGACTCAGCAATTTTCTGTCACGTCGTGACGGATGTTTTAAACATAGCATTCAACTTAAGAACATATTGACTTGATCGGGTCACATTATTGACCAACATTAAGCTTTGTTATTTTTGCAGTTAGTAAGGCTAATTTCCAGCATGATGGATGCGTAAACCAAAGATACTCTATAATGTTGCCTGGTACCAGAAATATGGAAACTGTTTCAGATTAATTTTTGTAGCTCTAATACATAAATTGTGCAATTCATTACCGAGTCCCTATCAGAATGGCGTGTTAGTGAAATAGTACCTGCAAAATATCCTCAGCTTCCCAAAAATAAGATACCTGCTCCCTAAAATCACAAAAAATCGTTTACTTCTCCTTCAAAATATTTCCGAGCTCGCGAAAGTAAATAGCCCTGTTAGCACAGGGGTTTAGGTCCGTCACAGTGCGGGATGATTCTTTATGATATCAGCTACTGATTCTTTATGATAGCGTTACAGATTCTTTATGATTCTCTTAGCTCATCTATTGGTAGGTGATGAACAACCGGCATTTCTAAGGTTTTTGATGCCGGAAATGACCTTTTTGACACACATACATAGTATATATGAGCTGGAAACTGTTCTCGATCAATTTTAGAAATGGTGGTATATAGGTTGAAAGTTAATGGGTGATTATATCCTTGAAATGGTTAATTAAGCAAGGAAAATCGAAAATGAATATCAAAATACATAACACATCAAAACATTTTATCAACAGTTTAGAAATTTAACTAATTATCTATGAACTTACACTTTTCCATGCATGTAAATCTTCAAAGGAATTGTTTTGCAGACGTTTGTTTTTTCAAGCATCAAAAGTATCATAAAGAATCTGTGACAAAATTTTGTCACGGATTCCGTATGATACTAAATGTTGGGTAACGGATTCTTTATGATATGTTACAGATTCTTTATGACACCATAGCCTACAACCTACCACTCTTTTTATGGAGATAAACTACCAATTATTAATGTCTTTGATATACAAAGCAGGTTTGAACTATGTGGTTCGGTATACAAGTCTTTATTTTACCAGTCGTACTGAGATTTGAGCATTTATTTACAAATTTTATGATATGGTTTGGTTAAGTTATGGCTAGACATCCCAGTAAACAAGTTTTAAGTCATGTTGGGACAAAGGCCCACCAATTCTTGTGTATTAAACAATACTAAAGATTCATGAACACAACCTGCATGGTAGAGTTATGTCTAGAACCCACGGCCTCCCGCATCGGAGTCCTGTAGTCTACCCCTACAGCACTGTACTTCCTTTTTTACCATTGGCATTCAGGAGGGGCCACAGAAAACTCACATTTTTGGCTGGATGATCTAGAATACAATGCCTGACGACTGCATCAGGGTTATTGTATGATTTCATGCAGTACTGACACTTGCTGTGTATTAGGTTGTTACTCTGTAAATAAAGATGGCATCAATTATAATAGGAAATGTATGGCAAGCCGTTTTACTATTTAATATGCTTATTAGGTATCTTGAATGGTAAATAAGATATCTTAATTAAGATAAAAAAATATCTCATTTAGCAATAAAGATATCTCCTTTTTTAAATAAGATATCTTATATCCTTAATAAGATATTTTATATAGAAGATGCCTAATGTGCTAAATAAGATATCTTATTTAATCCCACAATTAAGATACCTCATATAGTATATATCTTATATGATAATTAAGATATCTAATATATTTTTTTTTAAATTTAGTTTTACATCACTTTCAAGATTATTTCAGCTCATATGAGACGGGCCAATCAGTAGATGGGCGAAAACGGTATAACTCCAGAGCTTGGCTTGACTCACAATTAGCCGGTGCGGGGCTCGAACCCACACCAGACACAGTGCTGAGATGATCGAGTGATTGTGAAACTAATATAATCTTATATACTAAATAAAACATCTGCTATACCTAAATAAGATATCTTCTTTACAAGATTAATCAAGATATCTTCCTTACAAGATTAATCAAGATATCTTCTTTGGTTAATAAGATATCTTTATTGCTAAACTAGATATCTTAATTAGCCAATAAGATATCTAAATTGGTAATATATATATCTTATATACAGTGGTCAATAAGATATCTTAATTAGAAAAAAGATATCTTAATTTATAATTCAGATATCTGAATTAATACAAGATATCTTAATTAAGGCTATAAATTAGATATCTGTATTGACATAGTAGATATCTTATATAAGTTAAAGAAATCAGTTGTGATTAGGTAAAATGAATAAGATACTAAAGGCGTCTTATTTGTTTAACTCAATAAGATAGCTAATATAGAATATAAGATATCTATTTTTGTAAATACGATATCTAATTCGTCAAAAACAATATCTATTTTAGCATATAAAATATTCTAAATGTGAATGTTATTAAGATATCTAATATACTACAGAAGATATTTATTCGACAAATATGATATCTTATATGTTAACATAGATATCTATTCAACTATTTTAGATATCTCAAATGCTGATTAAGATGTATCATTATGAAAAAAATATCTGATATCTAATACCATAATTGCTAAATCAGATATCTTTATAACTAATTATTAATTAAGAAATGTTATATACTTTTTACAAATAAGATATCTAATATAATTTTTAGCTCATATGAGCCGAAGGCTACTAGTATAGTAGTCGAGCCGGCGTCTGTCCGTGCGTTCATCCGTCCGTCTGTGCGTCCACATTTTCAAACTTGAATATCTCTAAGACAACATGGTCAGTCGTGATCAAATTTCATCTAAAGCATCATTGAGGAGGGGGAAGGTTGTGTTAGGTTTTGGGCCAGGTCGGATTAGAACTCTGGTTTCCATGGCAACAGATAGCTCCCATAGACTTACAATGGGAAAAACATAAAAAAAAATCTTCTTCTCCAAAACCACAAGGCCCAGAGCTTTCATATTTTGTGTGTAGCAATGTATAATGGTCCTCTTCATAAATCCTGCCAACGGTGTCACCGGGGTCCATACGGGCCCCACCCCGGGGGCGTCATGGGAAAAACATAAAAAAAATCTTCTCCGAAACCACAAGGCCCAGAGCTTTCATATTTTGTATGTAGTAATGTGTAGTGGTCCTCTTTATAAATCCTGCCAACCATGCCCCTGGGGTCAAAAAATGGCACCGCCCCGGGGGTCATTAGCTCCCATAAACATGCAATGGGAAAAACATAAAAAAATCTTCTTCTCCAAAATCACAAGGCCCAGAGCTTTCATATTTTGTGTGTAGCAATGTATAGTGGTCCTCTTTATAAATCCTGCCAACCGTGCCCCTGGGTCCATACGGGCCACGCCCCAGGGTCGTCATGGGAAAAAACATAAAAACAATCTTCTTCTCCAAAACCACAAGGCCCAGCGCTTTCATGTTTTGTGTGTAGCAATGTATGGTGGTCCTCTTTATAAATCCTGCCAACCGTGCCCCTGGGGTCCATACGGGCACCGCACCAGGGGCATCATGGGAAAAACATAAGGCCCAGAGCTTTCATCTTTTGGGTGTAGCAATGTATAGTGGTCCTCTTTATAAATCCTGCTAACTGTGCCCCTGGTGTCCCTGGGGGCATCATTATCTGCCATAGGCTTACAATGGAAAATACATGAAAAATCTTCTTCTCTGAAACCACAACAGCCAAAGCTTCTATATTTGGTATGCAGCATTGTTATGTGGAGATTTACATAAATCTTGCCAAGCATGCCCCTGGGGTCAGAAATGGGACCACCCCGGGGGGTCAATAGCTCCCTTAGACTTACAATTGGAAAAACATAAAAAAAAATCGTCTTCTTCGAAACCATATGACCCAGCTTTTTCATATTTTGTGTGGACTAATGAATAATACTCTCCTTTATAAATGATGCCAACGGTGCCCCTGGGGGGTGTAGAGTCAACGCCCTAGGCATGTCATTATCTACCATAGACTTATAATGGATATATTTTTTCAAGTGAACCAAATTGGCAGACAAGAGGATACACAATCCAGACAAGAGCTATTCTGCTGATGTAAGTAGGGTTTCAAGGTCACATGACCAAGATGGCCACCATATGGTAAAACCCCCAATTACTTTGTCCAGTGACTGTACTTGCTGACTCTCAGGTGAGCGATCGTTGTCCTTGGGCTACTTGTTAAGATATCTTATTTGTCATTTTAGATATCTATTTTAACAAATAAGATATCTTACTAAGCTTGAATGATATCTAAATATACTATATAAGACATCTAAATTAACATTTCATATATCTAATATTAACTTTTTGTATATCTAATAAACATGTAATAAAATGGATATCTTTTTTGCTATATAAGATATCTTCTTTATAATAGATATCTAATAAATTAAAGTAGATATCTTATTTATTAAACAAAATATCTAATACTGCATAACAGATACCTGCTTTCTTGAATAAATAGTAATATCTAAGTTAACATTTCAGATATCTAATATTAACATTTTGTAAATGTAATATAATAAAATGGATATCGTATTTGCTATATAAGATATCTTCTTTATAATAGATATCTAATAAAGCAAAGTAGATATCTTATTTGTTAAACAAGATATCTAATATTGCATAACAGATATTTGCTATTTCATATATCTAATCTTAACATTTTGTATATCTTATATAATAAAATGGATATCGTATTTGCTATATAAGATATCTTCTTTATAATAGATATCTAATAAATTAAAGTATATGAGCCGACTCATGAGAAAACCAACAATCTGCATATGCGAAAACAAAGGCGCAGATCAGCTTCGCAGTAACTGCGAAGCTGATCACGCCTTTGTTTTCGCTACACGGATAGTACTATTCCTCTACTTTCTAAATCCAAAATTTCCAGTCTCTAGCATTCATCTGTGCTTGTACAGCCCGGTTTGTGTCGGACGTGTTCGGAAACCACATTGTTGGTTTTCCCACGAGGCGGCAAATAAATCTTTTTTATTAAACAAGATATCCAATATTGCATAACAGATATCTGCTTTCTTGAATACATAGTAAAACGCTTGCCATAGGAATGAGATCCTGTAACAGCGGTGAAAAGAATGTAGATCTGTTTCAAATAATCAATATTTGTTGAATATTTGTATTTCCTGAATTCCAGTCTAGCAGTAAATGTTACCTCTCTTAAGTGGCACCAAAAAGGAAAAAGTATGCAATGATTATGATTAATGGAAATGGTGCAATTAGAAATTCCCGCTCCAAAAACCAATGTGAAAGAACTACATTGACAATAAGTTACTTATTATACTTAGGGAACATTTTGTAATCTGAGTAAGCAGCTGTTTCCCACTAGGCGGTCACTCAGTTACCAGAACATGAAAACATACATAAGGTGACATATCGAAGCGGTAAGGTTGTTAGAAATGGGATCAATGTCCATGCTTGTGAGACCCAAAACAGAAAAAAAACAATGTAAAATTGTACACAAATGAATACTACTTTTAAAATTGTCGGTCTCACTGATTGAAAAAATGGAATTGATTTTATCAAATACAATGTAGTTAAAACAATATTTAAATAATAGGGTTTTGTGATATAAACAAAAATACTACACGGTTCTACATTAATCACAATTATTAATTGGTTTGTGATAAATCTGATCAATTTTAGAATGCACATCATATTTCTTGCAGTGTAGAGTTGATAAAAACACAGTTCATTGGTGGACAATGGTTCCAAATCTGCATTTTTAGTTGTAGATTATCATAAACTTGCTTTAAATCATAAAGAATCTGTGACATTTATCATAAAGAATCAGTGACATGTATCATAAAGAATCTGTTACCCACATTTTGTTATCATACAGAATCTGTAACGTATCATCAAGAATCCGTAGCATGCAAAAAAATGAAAAAGGGTTATTACGCAGGGTAATGTAGAATTTGAAGGTCCAGATATCACTTTTATTAACTGTTTCCTTGTTTCCAATCATGTTTGCTTTAGAAATTCACATATTTTTACAGAATTGCCATGTTTTTCATATTTGCTCAATTTATCTATTTGGTTTTATTTTGAACACATAACATGTAGAATATATACATAGACTGCCATGAACCATGCTGCTAATATGTCTCCTGACAAAATTTAGATCTACAACTATCTAAAATTACCATTTTTTGCTGTTTGCAATTGGGAGTATCAATCCTTGTCAAGAATCCGTAGCATTTGTCAAGAATCCGTTACCTGATATCATCAAGAATCAGTAGCTGATATCATAAAGAATCACTCACACTGTGACGGACCTAAAACACTGTGAATATAATCGACCCCAGGTACCACAGGGGTTTAGGTCCGTCACAGTGCGAAATGATTCTTTATGATATCAGCTACTGATTCTTTATGATAGCGTTACAGATTCTTTATGATTCTCTTAGCTCATCTATTGGTAGGTGATGAGAAACCGGTGTTTCTAAGGTTTTTGATGCCTGATATGACCTTTTTGGCACACATACATAGTATATATGAGCTGGAAATTGTTCTCCATCAATTTTAGCAATGCTGGTATACAGGTTGAAAGTTAATGGGTGATTAAATCCTTAAAATGGTTAATTAAGCAAGAAAATCGAAAATGAATATTAAAATACATAACACATCAAAACATTTTATCAACAGTTTAGAAATTTAACTAATTATCTATGAACTAACACTTTTCAATGCATGTAAATCTTCAAAGGAATTGTTTTGGAGACTTTTGTGTTTTAAAACATCAAAAGTATCATAAAGAATCTATGACAAAATTTTGTCACGGATTCCGTATGATACAAAATGATGGGTAACGGATTCTTTATGATATGTTACAGATTCTTTATGACATCATAGCCTACAACCTACCACTCTTTTATCGAGATAAACTACCAATTATGAGGCCCTCCCAGGGTTTTGGGGGATACAGGGAGAAGGGCTATCTATTTTCAGAGAATTGGGGAGAAGGGTCATTTATTTTAAGGGATTTGGGGAGTAAGGATAACTTTTTGGAGTTTTAGGGAGCAGGGGGCTGAGGAAAACATTTTATGAGCTGGGGAGAAAGGTCATTTTTTCTTTCAGGGAACAGGGAGCAAAGACCCCCCTGGGGGGAATTATTAATGTCTCTGATCTACAAAGCAGGTTTGTACTATGCGGTTCGGTAAACAAGTCATTATTTTATCAGGCTGAGATCTGAGCATTTATTTTCATGAATAGACGTCCCAGTAAACAAGTTTTGAGTCATGTTGGGGCAAAGGGCCACCACTTCTTGTGTTTTAAACAATACTATAGATTCATGAACACAACTTGCATGGTAGAGTTATGTCTAGAACCCAGGGCCTCCCGCATCGGAGTCCTGTAGTCTACCCCTACGGCACTGCACTTCCATTTTTAAATGAAATGAAGTCAAATTGTATTGAGGCTTAATGTCCCAGTCAACATTGTCTCAGTCATGTCGGTACAGAGCCAATTCTTCTTGGGTTTAACAAGTACTGTAAGGAGTTAATGTGTTTTGCTCAAGGACACAACACTGTGACGCCTGTGGGGATCGAACCCAGGACCTCTCTATTTGGAGTCCGACACTCTACCACTACGCCACCGCGCTCTGAAGTGAAGTCTGAATACTGAAACAGACTGGACTGTGTCATGTGGAGTTGAATTAACTACTTAATATATCATAATTGGATTAATTGCTATATCAGATATCTTTATGACAAATTATGAATTAAGATATGTCATATACTTTTTACAAATAATATATCTAATATAATTTTTAGCTCACCTGAGCCGAAGGCTCACAAGTTGAGCTTATAGGATGGCCATGCTCCGTCGTCCGTCCGTCCGTCGTCCGTCTGTCCGTTCACAATTTCAAAGATCTTCTCCTCTGAAACCGCTTGGCCAATCAAAGCCAAACTTAATGTGGAGCATCCTTAGGAATGGGGAAAAATGATTAAATGCTATTAAATGGGTAAAATTACTGGGAATAGGCAAATAGACAGAAAATTAATGTTTATCGAAAAATTTTGGCCCCTGAGGGCTGTCTGCCCCTGTCCCGGGGCTATATACATGTATATTTCCATAATATTGAAACATCTTCTCCTCTGAAACCGCTTGGCCAATCAAAGCCAAACTTCATGTGGAGCATCTTTAGGAAGAGGCAAAAAAGTTTATATAAATGGTCCAGGTCACATGACCAAGATGGCCGCCATGGCTATAAATAGCAAAAACTTTAAAATCTTCTTCTCCAGAACCAGAAGGCCTATGGTTTTGAAACTTGGTATGAAGCATCAGGCAATGGAGCTCTACAAAGTCTATATAAATCACGACCCTGGGATGACCTTGACCTTTTTTACAGCAACGTCAACTTAGGCCGCCCATGCATTTGAATGGGAAAAAATAGGAAAATGTCATTTAATGGCAAAACACTTGCTAGAAATGATCAAATGGACAGAAGATTTATGTGTACGAAAATATTTTGGGCCCAAGTTGTCTGCCTCTGCCCCGGGGCTATATACATGTGTATGACCATAATATTCAATCATCTTCTTCTCTGAAACCGCTTGGCCAATCAAAGCCAAACTTTATATGGAGCATTCTTAGGAAGAGTGAATGAAAGTTTGTATAACTGGTCAAGGTCATATGACCAAGATGGCCGCCATGGCTATAAATAGAAAAAACCTTTAAAAAATCTTCTTCTACAGAACCAGAAGGCCTATCATTTTGAATCTTGGCATGAAGCATCAGGCAATGGAGTTCTACAAAGTTTATATAAATCATGACCCTGGGATGACCTTGACCTTTTTTACGGCAAGGTCAACTTAGGTTGCCCATGCATTTGAATGGGGAAAATTGTTACAATGTCATTTGAAGGGCAAAACTTGCAGTAAATTGGCAAATGGACTGAATCTTTATTATTTAAAAAAAGAAATTGACTCCAGAGGTTGCTCTGACCCTGCCCTGGGGTTATATACATGTATATTACCATTCTAGTCAAACAAGTTTATTGGTATATATATCAGGTCTCAGGTGATCGTTTACAGGACCATTGGTCCTCTGGTTAAGATATCTTATTTGTCAATTTAGATATCTATTTTTACAAATAAGATATCTTATTAAGCCGGAATGATATCTAAATATACTATATAAGACATCTAAATTAACATTGCGAATATCTAACATTAACATTTTGTATATGTAATATAATTAAATGGATATCGTATTTGCTATATAAGATATCTTCTTTATAATAGGTATCTAATAAATTAAAGTAAATATCATATTTATTAAACAAGATATTTAATATTGCATAACAGATATCTGCTTTCTTGAATAAATAGTAAAACGGCTTGTCATAGAAATGAGATCCTGAAACAGCATTGAAAGGAATGTGGGTCTGTTTTAAATAATCAATACTCGTTAGTGGCCTTGAATATTTGTATTTCCTGAATTCCAGTCTGGCAGTAAATGTTACCTCTTTAAAGTGGCACCGAAAAGGAAAAAAAAGTATGCAATGATGATGATCAGAGGAAATGGTGCAATCAGAAATTACCACTCCAAAAACCAATGTGAAAAAAACTACATTGGCAATAAGGTACTTGGTATACTTAGGGAACATTTTGTAATCTGAGTAAGTAGCGTTTTCCCACTAGGCAGTCACTCAGTTACCTAAACATGAAACCATATATAAGGTGACATAGCGAAGCGGTAAGGCGGTAAGAAATGGGATCAATGCCCAGCCTTGTGAGACCCAAAACAGAAAAAAATGTGAAATTGTACACACATGAATACTACTTATAAGATTGTCGGTCTCACTGATTGAAAAAAAAGAATTGATTGTATCAAAAGGTTAATAATAAATAAATAAATAATAGTGTTTTGTGATATACACAAATATACAACAAGGTTCTACATTAATCACAATTATTAATTGGTTTGTGATTAATCTGATCGAATTTTACACTGCACATCATATTTCTTGCAGTGTGAAGTTGATAAAAACACAGTTCATTGGTGGACCATGGGTCCATATCTGCATTTCAAGTTGTAGAACATCATAAACTTGCTTTAAATCATAAAGAATCTGTAACATTTATCATAAAGAATCAGTAACATATATCATAAAGAATCCGTTACCCACATTTTGTTATCATAAAGAATCTGTAACGTATCATCAAGAATCCGTAGCATGCAAAAAAATGAAAAAGGGTTATTACGCAGGGTAGTGTAGAATTTGAAGGTCCACATATCACTTTTATTAACTGTTTTAATGTTTCCAAACATGTTTGCTTAGGAATTCAAATAATTATACCGAATTGCCATGTTTTTCATATTTGCTCAATTTATCTAATTGGTTTTATTTTGAAACCCTAACATGTTGGAAATATAAATAGATTATCATGAACCATGCTTCTAATGTGTCTCCTGACAAAATTTAGATCTACAACTATCTAAGATTACCATTTTTTTTTGCTGTTTGTAATTGAGAGTATCAATCCTTGTCAAGAATCCGTAGCATTTGTCAAGAATCCGTTACCTGATATCATCAAGAATCAGTAGCTAATATCATAAAGAATCATTCACACTGTGACGGACCTAAAACAGTGTGGTTAGGGCCCATTTACATAAATGTTACATGAAATTAACAAGGGATATGGTTGCTTACGTCGTTTGGAATACACAACAACCGCAACATTTGACTTTCTGGCTGGTATTATATTGCTTCAACAACCACTTGTAGTCATTAAGAAATCTCCAATCTATAGTGAAGGTTATATTGTCTTTTTTGTCCTTTGAGATAAATGAGTGTATTCTGAGAATGTTATGACCAATTTAGATACAGTTTCGCTAGACATGCTTCAATTATTTGGCTCTGTGTTTATTTACCAGTCAATGTGTTGACAGCCTAGTTAAAATTTTCAAAATTACAGTAATTTTCTCTGACCCCATGATGGCAGATTTAAATGGTCACTGTTGAGGCTGGACTATCCGAAACTGCGGAATGTCTCATCCCCACTTCTCATAAATGCTCGCTGTATAAAGCTCGGGTAACCGAGCGGCCAACTTTATAGATCATATTAGTATAGTGCAAATACTTTGACCGTACCGCCTGGCCTCACGTGATGAAGTTTTGTAACCACTAGGAAAGGGACACCTATATGTTTTACATATTGCAACGGGAGCCTAGCGCCGAGATAATCTTGTCAGGATAAACTAGGATCGTCGCATAATTTGCATAGGTTCGCCTGGCCTGGTAGCTTAGCTAAGGGTAGTGATATAGAGTCAAATCTAGAGGGGTTAAATTTCAATTAATTTAATTAAACATACTCTATTAAATGTGAGCAATATCTATACATATTTCAACATTTATACAGATGTGCTGGCTTTAACCGATGTTTTATAATATTCGGGGGAGTCTCAATCTCAATATAATTTATTACACTAATACTTCTAAAGTACCATATCATCAATGCAACATAAGATGGTGCAAACCTAGTATGTTAGATATGAAACCCTATCATGTGTACAAAGTGCACCAACAATGGTGGATATGTTAATTTATGATTTACTAAAATGCACCAACGATGGTGTGCACCAACGATGGTGTGAGGGATGGTGCAATTGTTATTCGCTAAGGTGCACCAACGATGGTGTGCACCAACAAGGATGGATGATAGTATTTGATGGTTGTATAACTAAGTGCACCAACGATGGTGTGCACCAACAAGGATGGATGAT
Source organism: Rugalucina vietnamica (assembly GCA_964017185.1). NCBI lineage: Eukaryota > Metazoa > Mollusca > Bivalvia > Lucinida > Lucinidae > Rugalucina > Rugalucina vietnamica. Next base: position 9,264,754 of record OZ024878.1, read on the forward strand.
AGTATTAGATGGTTGTATAACTAAGTGCACCAACGATGGTGTGCACCAACGAGGATGGATGATAGTATTAGATGGTTGTATAACTTAGTGCACCAACGATGGTGTGCACCAACGAGGATGGATGATAGTATTAGATGGTTGTATAACTTAGTGCACCAACGATGGTGTGTACCAACCTAAGAGTGAAGTTTGATTGCTAAAGACTAAGATGCACCAACGATGGTGTGCACCAATGATGGTGTGCATCAACAAAGATGTATGATTGAGTGATAATCTAAAGTGCACCAACGATGGTGTGCACCAACACCAATGGTGAGAGTTTACAAGTTGCACCCTCCAGATGGTATGCACCAACAATAATGTAATTTACACTAACAAAGTAGTGTATCAAATAAACTCAAATATTCTCCTATATATTTCTTGCTATTTTAGAAAACATACTTTAGAGAAATTAATATAAAATTAATGTGCCAACCAGCCTTAAAGTATCAAATGCCAAATAACCACAGCACCAACAAGTCTAAACAACACAAAATGATTATGAGATTACATCAAGTGGGCCCTTCTGGTGTGGTCTAGGCATGATGGTGCTATAGATTTAGCAAGTGAGAGTTGTTATACGAGAATATTCAAGAACAATGGGCAAAAGCAGCTCAAGTTGACTATTTGAATCAAATTCAAATAATGCCGCCAGAGCTACTCCGCTCTGCTTTTATACCCATGGGTCACATGACCCCAGCAGGGGACGCTACTACGGAAGCCCACGAAAGGCGGATGGTGCATTCGGGAATTTCCGTAACGTTGGTGCAGTTTCGGTCGATGCGGACCATTCTGCAATTACAACCAACGGAAAGTACCGAAAATATACGATGATGGTGCAGTTTAGAAGACCCGACGATTCGATCGAAAAATCCAAAAATACAGCCGTACAAAGACATAACAACACGCAAATTTGGTGAAAATGTAAAATATAGAGGTAAATCTAACTGATCATTCCCGGATTCCCGTCAATTCAGCGAGTAAGCGAGTAAAATTAGCGAAGAAAGTTGGCACACAATGTTTACATAATTTCGACAGTCCTAATACCCGATACAAAGAAGCAGCAATAGCCCTGTTCCGTTACATAGCCCCCCATCCATAAAGGACATGGACCCCATGAGGAGCGCCAGGTAAGTAAAACAGGTAAAATGATATCAATACTTGAAATTTTGAACATAAAAATTTGAAGTTTGGTTGGTGGCTATTGCTGTTACTTTCAACTCCCCAGAACAATTACTAAGCAATTAAGTACAGTACATGACCATAAGTTGTGAGCAATAAATACATTTTATGATACCCTTAATTGCGGACTTTTTCTTAAATAGAATAGATGAAATTGAAGATGATTCCGCTTTAAAAATGACTTCAATAATTAACAGATAATTCATAATGAACGAAATTTAACTGAGAGGCTTAATTAGAAATCAATTTTACATTTAAAACTTTCAAATGTGATTTCATATGAAGATAATTTACATAAACTGCTATTACAGTTGCTGTTCAAAGGTACAGTAACAGACTAGAAAAGCGATGTCTACAATTTTCGTTAACAATGACCACATCTGTTAGAGCCTTACTTTCAACTTAAACATGTAAGTATATCATAGGTAAGTGACATTATAATTACAAGCCAACTAACAATGCTGCAATTTTCAAGATTGAAACAAGATACGATTTTGACATTTGAATTTTTACATATCATTGGTCTCTTACCTGGATACTCAAAAACAAACCTAATTTCAAACCTACATTTATTTAAAGTAATGAGTACTCGCATTCCATTGCATACTTCCTGGTAAGACTTGCAGCCAGCACATCAACAAGTTATACAACAACTTGGCATAAATATATTCACCATATATACACATAACATCTTTCGCAATTCAAGAATGGAATTTAACATATTTTGTCAAGTTGAACATATACAAACTTGCTTGACACAACCTATTCATTGCAATAATATCTATATCAATTCTCATGTAAAATATAGCAGATCATTATGCAGTGCATAACAATGGTAAATTGGATATAGTTCTGGTTGTGCACACATTAATCTCAATCAGACTCAAAACAAGCATTTAGTCAAACTAAATTATTGAATCATGACATACAATTAATTATAGCTGCATATACATGTATTCTCATTCATTTCAGGTAGCAAAGACATGACTCTGGCGTTAAGGTTACCTAAGGCAGTTATGTGATAGTCCATACTCAGAAGGCACATGTGATACCAGTCGGCTAATGCTCTACTCTTAAGAGGTAAGTTTCATGACAGTGCACAATATTGGTGCACATTCTGTGCACACACGTAAAATTTCATGATTTATCATAAATCAATACAAAACTAACATTATTCCATTTCAAATCTTTACACATTTATAATTCAGATACAACATAACGCACATCAAGCTCCTAGCACTCAGTATTCATTTGCAAACAGTTTAACCATTGCTTCACAGAAGATAGCTAGAATACCATAAACATACATTTTTCTTTCAATCAATAATCAACCAGAAAAGGTGTTTCACACCAAAAAAAAATTTGTGTCATACCTAGTCCAACAAATATCCTTAGGTGAAACATTGCAAATGTGATATCAACAAAAACTTGTCATATCTACACATGCATTTATTCTTCAAACATTGAAACAGTGAATCAAAAATTTCATAACAACTAGTGATCATTTAGCCTAAAAACATGAGCGTAATACAGCACCTAGTTATAGCTCACATGTTTGCGAGACCAAATCTTATACTTTCAGACTTCTCAGACTGCAACATAATTATACTGGGCTTAAAAAGACAATATACCAGTAACTTTAGAATAATGACCATCAATATGACAAATAGTATGATTGGTGTTATCAAATATCTTATCAGTTCATTCACTCTATTTTGTACATAAAACAGCTGCCTTACATTGCAGTATCTAATAGATAGCATTACTTATGGGATTGCGACACAGTTACTAGGCTTCAAATATGTAATACTTCAATATGACTGTCTTGTTGACTCAATATACATAACAATACATTTCAACAAGTTACACCATTCATCAAATTTATAGTTGTTCATAAAAATAGTGTCTGACAAATAAAAACTAGTTGGGAGACTATGCAAAATAGCTAAGCTTTTAAATATACTACAATCTTGTTTTCTGGTATGTAAATTCAAGTAATCAATATGCTGATTTTCTAAAATAACCTTACTTTCACAAACTTCTTTCACTATCATGATATAGAAAAACTGCTAATTGCTAATTTACTTTGACTATGAAATTGTAAGAACATCAACAAAAATATGTACAAGTACAACTACCTCAAATTACTTCACAATACCTAGAAATTCTATTAAAAATGACAGATTTATTCCTTATGATATTTCAAAAGTAATACTTAGTTCAAATAGCCAAATCTTAATATTGCTACGAATGAAATATAGAAGAAAAAGGTCTAAAAATTTATGATTGAAATTTAGAAATTGAAATTTAGTTATAGACTAAGATTTTAACAGTCTCCAAAAATATGAAAAATACAATAATTACTTAACATTAATTTCTAACTTAACTAAAACTAAATTCCGTCTTCTTGGTAGAGTAGTCCTTGGTCTTCTGTGGATTGACATCGATTTTATTTATGCTTCAGGAATGTCCATATTTTTCGCGAAATTTGATTTTAATAAATTAATTTTTAATTTTACGCGGGAAATTTCACACGCGATTTCTTCTTCTGTATTTTCAGGCAGATGACGTCCCTGATAGTATCTCAATTGTTGGAGATACTCATCCATCTCAATAGAATTTTTAGGTAAATTGATGACATCCTTGCTAGAACGCAAGCCCAAGGGAAGCATATGTATCTAGCCTTGCTTCCACCAACCTTCTCAGCCCTTCAAGTTTGTAATAAATACACTCATATTTCAGTTCTAACAAGTACCGGTTCTCTCGGGGCAGAACATCCATTGACAGGTTGCAATTCTCTCTCAGAAAGTTTAGTATGTATCTGAAGTGTGCACCGTCTCTATCTATGAAATAATGTTTTTTCCCCTCTTTGGCTATTGTATACAACTTTGAATTTCCATCGTTCATCAGAGTCCCTCGTGTGGTGGCAAAATGTCTACCACCAACATCCAAAGTAATCCTATCCGCCAATGTAAACTGCACTTCATTTTCTATTTCTTCCAATTCTATATCTTTACGTGTTACTATTGGCTCAGTCTCCTCTCCTTTCTCAATACTGTTTAACTCCTCTTCCATCATCATCTCTTCTCTCATTCTTTTAGCTATCTGTTCACCCTCTAATTTCTTTGCTTCCCTTTTCCTCTTTCTTTCTTCCTTATTTAGAATTCTTAATTGCTTTCTCAATAATTCTTCCGATGTGACCTCTTCTCCCTCTTCCATTATCTCTTCCTGTACATTTACTTCACATTCAATCTGTCTATTGGATTCCTCTTCCTTCTGCTTTGCCTCCCTCTGTCTTTTCCTTTCAGCTCTTCTCTCCTTCTTTTCCTTTCTCAATCTTTCTCTTTCCATCTTTTCCTCTTCACTTTCCTCTTTTTGCCTTTCAATTTTCTCAGGCTGACAACTCTCTACAACTTCTTTACTTTCAATAACAGTGTTCTCTTTTTCTATTGTTCTTTCCTTTTCCTTGGTTTCATTTTCAGTGTTCTTTTCCTGTGTACATGTATGATCATTTTCCACCTTTTCAATTCTAGTTCCAACTTTTGCATTCACTTCCTTTTCTTCCGTTTCATTTTCAGTGTTCTCCTTTACTACTGTTTTATAAATCACAATTCGATTGTCAGTGTCTTCTTTATTTTCAGGTGTTGGTACTGACGTGTACCCAGTTACTTGTTGTCCCTCTGGTTCCGTGTGGTACACATTTGACATGGACTCCACGATGTTCTGAAGTACATCCGCAGCCATGGCTGCCTCATCTTCAATTGGTAAAGAAACCTTCAATACTGGGGTGACGTGCACCACCGGTGACGTTTCATGAGTGGGTGCTGCCTTGCGAGCTTTCTCCGCCAGCGACTCAATAGAAGGTACATACTCGGGGTCACCCGCCTCAATTTTCACTGGGGATTCAAACTCCACCTCTGACACAGATATTTGGGGATCTTCCCCTAAAGGTGATGGTGAACGTGGTCGTGTGACCGTTGCTGGTTTTGGCAGTGTCCGCTTTTTGGAGTCGTGGATCTTCTTGTTTATTGGTGGCACCTTTACTTTTTCTACTTTTTTCACAATCGATTTCACCTTCGGTTTTTCTTCAATTACAATAGAGTTAACCCTGTCTCCATTGGGTTTGGGGACATAGCTCCAATGGGTGTCTCTTCTCTCTCTTATAAACTGCTCAATATATTGCCTGGCTTCCTCCCCTCTGCGTCCCGTCTCAGTATGAATGGGGCTGAATTCATTAGGTCTGGACCCGCATTTATGGGGTATGGTGCGTCGAGCATACAGCTCCCCGCAGTTGTGGCACTTCCACTGTATCCCGGTGTGGATGTCTTGCAGGTGCCGCCGCACCTGCCATATGTGTTGGGAGTACTTGCCACACAGGTGGCAGAGGTAGTGGTATCCCTGGAAGTACACAAATACAATATTGTTTATAGCTAAGATGCTACATTAGTCATCTCAATGTTAGAATTCACACCATTCAACTTCTAATTTTCTGTTCTGACAAATTTTTGCATATATTTCAGGCGAGCAGAAAAGCTAGAGGTAGCCAGTCACAAGAGGCGATCTGCCACATGGTATGGTATGTTAGTCATGAACCAACTATCCATCAGATATCTCATTTTAGTGAGAATATTTGGTCATCATATAAACTTCCTTATCATTATAATATACTGCACCTAATAATTAATATCACTGAAAAGAAGGTGCCAACTTCAAATGTTCATATAAGTCGTTTAAATACAATGTTTCAATACATGTAGATGGTTCATTCATGTAATGACAATTCTTCAAGTATGTCACAACATTTCGTCGTGTTCCAATGAACTTTGATTTTCAAAGTATTTTCAATTTACAAAGCGATTTGCTTGCAAATAATCGTCACACAAACTCAAGTGCTAGTACTCAATAATTATGTTTGCTGTCCCATTGGTTTGTGTATCGACTATGCATATATTTTTCAGCTCAATAACCCGATAATTTACACAGACACCACAGCTAGAGTACAGACATCAGAACAACTTGGTGTAAGTAATTTATTGCAAACATTGTTGTCAGTTTGCAATACCAATTTTCTGTAAATAACAACATATAACAAATGAGATTCTTTTCAAATCCCATTTGCAATAGAAACAACAGCATGCAATCATATAATTCTTCAAACCATACATACCTTCCTCGTTCTATAAAAACAAGTAACGAGAACAGAAATAACAACAACATTTCAACAGAATATATGTGTGGCTGGCTGGCACACTAATCAAATTTTCAAATCAACCATTTGGTTTATCGTCATTTATTTCTGCAAATCTATCCGCCAGTTGTCTCCCTTAGACCAGTGATTCATCTGTTTTAAACCAAGTTGGTTTATCATCACATAAGTACGGATACATATGATCATGGTGCGCAATCTCAGGTTTAGCTTTTGGACCAGATTTTACTCTGTAAAGTACCTCATTTAAACATTCAACAACAACCATTGGTCCCTTCCAGTGCGCCTGGAGTTTGGATTAAACCCTACTCGTCTTCGCGGTTTAAAACACCAAACAGGATCACCAATTTTATACTCATTGTAATTTGTTTTCAAGTCATATTTGCGCTTCATGCTGTCGCTCGCGATGCTCATATGTTTTCTCGCAAATTCATGTATTTCAATCAATTTTTGTTCTAACTGATATGCATGATCAGTCGCACAAATTCTCTCATCTTTTACAGGACGACCTAAAGCTAAGTCAATAGGAAGAGTGAGATCACGACCAAACGTCATCATGGCGGGCGAGACACCCAATGTTTCATGAACAGAGGACCTATAGGCTAACATAAGTAATGGTATGTGCTCGTCCCAGTCATCTTGTTTGTCTGATATGTAGGAAGCAATCATATTTTGGATGGTTCTATTTGCACGCTCCACCATACCGTCACTTTGTGGTCTTCTCGGTGTGGTTCGTGTCTTATCAATACCGAGAAGTTTGCAAACTTCTTGAAAAACTTTGGATTCAAAGTTTGTTGCTCTGTCCGTGTGGAGCTGCAATGGAACCCCAAATATAGAAATGAATTTCTCTACAAGATTCTCAGCAATATGAGTGGCTTCTTGCGATCGTAACGGAATGGCTTCAGTCCATTTGGTAAAATAATCTGAGATTACCATCAGATATTTGTTACCCTTTTTCGATACTGGGTATGGACCACTCAAATCAATAGCTATTCTTTCCATTGGAAAGCCAACATTATATTGTCTCATAGGGGCTTTGGCGCGTCTTGGTGGTAATTTCCTTGAACCACAAGTTGGGCAAATTCTGCACCAATATGCAACATCTCGGTGCATATTGCACCAATAGAAGCGTCGTTTGAGCTTATCATATGTTTTGCTTCTACCAAGATGTCCCCCTGTAATATATTCATGTAAGTGTCTGAAAACTTCCTTCCTCAATGAGGTAGGAATAATGTACAAGTAATCTGTGCCAGTTACTGTAAACTGCTTCTTACAAAGTATTTCATCTTTGATTTCTATGGTATCCCATTGGTACCAATAGATTTTGAGCTCTCTACAACAATGTGCTATCATAGCCCAGTCAGGCTTATTTCCGGCTCTCTTCCACTGAAGTATTTGTTGTAATATAGGATCATTCGCTTGCTCAAAACGAATGCTTTCCTGACTGATTTCTGCTCTGTTTACACTTACACCATCAACTGCTCTTGAGCTCATCTTTGTGCTCTGATTTGTACACTCATTTACTGTATCTTTACAGTTGCTGTCACTGTTTTTGGTACTACAAGAAAGACCAGTTTGAAGAAGATCTGAGGGGTGTCTATTTGAAAGTTTACTCTCACAGGGTAGGTAATCCTCACCAGGATGGTGCACAGTATCCTCATGAGTTACTTCCCTTGCTGGTAACATGCCTGCATGACCAACATTCTGGCAATCTGATACTCTTTCAAATAAGGTGCTTGGTTTTCTCTCAACAGCCCTGTCATGTGACAGCGTGGAACTGTCATCAGTGTTATCAAGTTGAGAGGAGACCTGAGCAACCTCTTGCTGTTCTGATTCAAATAAGTACCCAAACAAAGGCTCCTCTTCAAATCTGTCAAGCCAGTCATCATGGTGCGCCACCTGGCTGCACCGTATATCAGGACGAACACAAGAAACATAATGAATTTTGTGAGTTCTTTCATCCACCGTGTCATTACATGCGTTCCTGACAGGTGAGGGAGCACGATCAGTAAACTCCCTAGGTGCTGTCTCGTCCGAGACCCCCGATGTAACTCTTTGGCCTAAAGAACTGGTGGTGCATGCTTCTCCACCAGTCAATGTGTCGTCATTAAATATGGGCCCAATACAAGCATAAGGATCACTGTCCTTGCTACAATATAATCTGGCATCATCATTTTGCATCTCATTAGAGACAATATCATCGGTAGTACCATACCGTCTACATGTCAGACATTTTATATCAGCAGTGTCAGTTGTCTTGACTTGGGTTTGTGTACATACATAGTCGTGACACTGATATCTACATGGAGCACCATTCTCTGAGCAGTTTTGCTCTGCGTAACTCAATTTCCGTACACATTCATCACTCTCAATTTTTGCACTTGTTTTAGAGCTACGGTTTTCACTCAAGTCTGGGCAGTATTTGGCTTCGTATCGTTCACAATACGGACAATTGTCTGCATAACAAGGTCGTCTACTGACGGCGTCAGCATTGGAATTCATTCTGCCTGCACGAAATTTCAGTTTAAATGAAAAGGACGACAGCGTTTCAAGAAAGCGAGCTAACTGCCCTTCACCAGTATTTCTGAAGTTCATAATCCATCGTAAACTTCCGTGATCACTTCTAATAACAAATTCTTGGCCGTACAAGAAAGTATGGAAGTGTTTTACTGATGCGACAACTGCCAGAAGTTCCTTCCGTGTTGTGCAATATTTTCTCTCTGCTCTTGTCAAACATCTACTGAAATAACCAATAACTCTTTCTTCACCATTTTGCAGCTGATGAAGTACAGAGCCTATACCAACATTTGACGCGTCACAGTCTAACACAAAGCCAGTTCCCTCAGGGTCTACGTAGCTGAGAACAGGTGCTGTGGTTAGAAGTCTTTTGATGGTGTCAAAGGCGGACTGAGTCTCATCATTCCAGACAAATTTTTGGTCTTTTTCAGTAAGTTTGTGCAGAGGTTTGCACACCGTAGCAAATGAAGGAATGAATTTCCTGTAATAGGATGCCAATCCAACAAATTGTCGCACTTCCTTGACAGTTCTGGGCTGTGGCCAATCCTTGATGGCTGCAACTTTCTCAGGGTCGGTTTCTATACCAGCCTCGGAAACCTGATGGCCCAAGAAGGAAACACGCTCCGCAAAAAGGCTACATTTTTTCGGATTGAGTTTCAAGTTTGCTTGACGAAGCCTCTGAAACACCTCACGCAAATTTTCCAAGTGAGCCTCAAATGTTTTTGAGTATATGATGATGTCATCTAAATAGATGAGCAGAAACTTGAATGTCAATCTGTCAAATACCCTTTCCATCAGACGCTCGAACACACTTCCCGAGTTTATTAAACCAAAAGGAAGTACGCGGAACTGCCATAAACCACTGCCAGGAATCGAGAAAGCAGTTAGCGGCCTATCAGTTTCTTTTATCAAGATTTGGTGAAAGCCCGATTTCAAGTCGACAGTTGAGAACCATTTCGATCCTCCGAGCGCTCCCAAGGTATCTTCTGGGTTAGGTAATGGGTGCTTGTCTGGAATTGTCACCTCATTCAATTTCCTGTAATCAATGCAAAACCTGGTGCTGCCATCTCGTTTTGGTACCAAAACGACTGGCGAACTCCAGGGCGAACAAGAAGGCTCAATAAGATTTTTCTCGGCCATAAGCTCAATTTCTTTTCTGGCAAATTCTTGCTTTGCTAATGGAATTCTATATGGTCTTTGGTACACAGGTTTACAGTTTGGTTCTGTTCTAATGGTGTGTTCTGCTAACCCAGAAGAACCGAGGTCGTGCGAAGATCGTGAAAATATATCTTTAAATTCACGCAATAGAGCAGCCATATTTTCTGCTTGCGACACAGAAAGGTTTTCAGAGCTACGAGCAATCAAATCTTCAATGTGTGAGGTATCATTATTTTGGGTATCATCATTTGCAATGCTCTCTGTACCAAGGGAATTAACTCTCTCAAAAGTTTCTGTTTCCACCGGCTCATATACTGCTGTAATTGTATTTTTATGGAGAAAGCATGGCTTGTCCTGTACATTCATAATGCGCAAAGGCACTGTTCCCAATTTTGGACTTACTAAAGCCTTCGCCACCATAAGGCCATAACGTGTGGTGAAAGCTTCAGAAGCCTCCAATACACCAACACTATCTTTGTCAAAACTATCAATTGGCCTGCCCTGCACAATTATTTCACACTCAGGAGGCACCTCAATACTTTCTGTCAAAGCTATTCTACAGCAAGTAGCTATAGCATCAACGCTGTTGCGAAAACAAGCAATTCTTTCTCCATTCAACATCAAATGATCTTTGCTCAATAGAACATCACAGCCATATTTACTCAAGAAATCAATGCCCAGTATGCCATCATTTTCAATATCGGCAAACAAAAATTGCTGTTTTAATTTTTGATTTCCTAATGAAATTTCAACATCTGCTTTACCATAAAATGGTGAACAGTGACCTGTAGCTGTAACTAATTGTATATTTACAGGTGTCAAGCTGGGAAGATGTTCCTGCGGCAAACTATCTAAAAGACCATGACGCAAAATAGTAGCATTTGAACCAGTGTCTATCAAAAAGGTAAGAGGCAAATTCCCTATACGAGCTGGTACAAAGTATCCTTCTTCCATATTTCTAAGTGCTATCTTTTCGGGCCGGCTTATTGGTGTCGAGTTGTGGCCCCCCCAATTCGACGGATTCAAGTTTACCTGGCGATTGTTATCGTTCTCAAAAGAGGTAGCAACGCTTACACCATTGCCATGTGTAAAACCATCGTCATTTCTTCTCGAGAAGTTCTGATCATTGCGAGAATTGTGACCTCCAGAATTGCTCTGTTTTGCTTGGTATGAGTTATTACCCCTATATTGATTGTTGTGATTACCAGATCTTTGGTCATTTCGCCAGTTTTGATTGGTGCGATTGAACCTCTGAAATCTAGTATTTCTACCATTATTTTTCTGATAGCGGTTCTCCTGAGTTTGGTTTGTGGCTTGATTGTAATTTGTACTCTTGGGTCTTTGCTTACTAATGTTTTTCACCTCATTTGTAAGAGTTGAAATTGCCTCTGAAAGCGTCTCGATTTGCCCAGGTGATTTATCTCGCTCGTCTTTCTTCTGTTCATCATCGAAATCGACGCTACCGACCAAACGAGATCTCTGCTTGTCAGCAATCTTATACGCTTCAATACGCACGGCGGTTTGTTCTGCGTCTTCAAGAGATTTTGGTCCAGCTTCACGCAAACGAAGACGTAAGTCTGAATCAGTAATGGCATCAATGAAATAATCAAGAGATAATGTCTCTACTACTTCTTTATTTACCCCTGGGTAAGCTTGTCTTACAAGTTTCTTTATTGCTTGTGCAAGTTCAGGAATTGTCTCCCCTTTATTTCTTATCCTAGATTTCAACTGTGTGCGGTAAATTTCTGATTTATTCACCGAGCCAAATCTATTTCTCAATTTCTCTACCAGTGTATTGTAATCTCTTTTACCCTCATGATCAAGCTCATTTAGCAAAGACCTTGCTTCTCCAGTTAAACAATTTGCCAAATAAAGAGATTTTTCTTTATATTGCCACCCATTGATCTCACAAGTTATTTCATATTGTGAAATAAAGTCCTCAAAATCAGTCCCATTGAATGTTTGAGGTTTCATTTTGCAGTGGTTGTTATCTCCCTTAGACTGGTCTGAGAATTGGACCTGTCTTGCATTTTGTGAGTTAGAAGAAAAACAACTCTGGTTGGATGGTGCAGAAAGCTGTGGCATGTTGTCTCCCCTGTTTTGAGAAATCCTTCCCAAAGTAAAAGGGTCACCACCTGACTCAGTATGTGAATTGCTTTGGTGTGTCTGGTTAAACAATGATGTACTTCTATTTGCATTCTGATTTTCTAATCCTGTGTTAGAAGTGATATTGTTTAGTTTCTGTTCAATTTGCGAAAATTTTCTCTCAAATTGCTCTGTAAGATTTGAGACAGAATTTTGCAAGGAAGCTACAGTGTTTTTCACCATAGTTGCCATTTTAGCCATTTCATTTTCCAATCTGTTTTCTAACATTGACAATTGAAGTTCACTGGCTGAACTAGTGTCAGATTGTGTGTCTAAGGCCTGGTCATCTATATGATCTCGTAACGGCTCAATATGCTCATTTGCATCTTGCTGAGAATTATTCTCTGCCATTTTGTTTAGTATCACTACACACTAGCTGTGACCAAAACCAGGATTTACAATGTGGATTTATAACAAAATTTATCTTGTCAAATTTCCAACAACAAGAGAAATTCAACTGGAACTCAACAAGTGAAGTGACGTTACAAAACAAGTTGGAATTATATTGACATCCTGAAATATCTTTGTTTTGAATAAATTGTGAAATAAAATTATCAAAATATGTGTTGCTTATTTTTGGTTCCACATACAATTTTCTGTTTCAATAGCTAGTATTCCACTCCCACTTCTGACACCAAATGCAACGGGAGCCTAGCGCCGAGATAATCTTGTCAGGATAAACTAGGATCGTCGCATAATTTGCATAGGTTCGCCTGGCCTGGTAGCTTAGCTAAGGGTAGTGATATAGAGTCAAATCTAGAGGGGTTAAATTTCAATTAATTTAATTAAACATACTCTATTAAATGTGAGCAATATCTATACATATTTCAACATTTATACAGATGTGCTGGCTTTAACCGATGTTTTATAATATTCGGGGGAGTCTCAATCTCAATATAATTTATTACACTAATACTTCTAAAGTACCATATCATCAATGCAACATAAGATGGTGCAAACCTAGTATGTTAGATATGAAACCCTATCATGTGTACAAAGTGCACCAACAATGGTGTGCACAAGTACGAAGGATATGTTAATTTATGATTTACTAAAATGCACCAACGATGGTGTGCACCAACGATGGTGTGAGGGATGGTGCAATTGTTATTCGCTAAGGTGCACCAACGATGGTGTGCACCAACAAGGATGGATGATAGTATTTGATGGTTGTATAACTAAGTGCACCAACGATGGTGTGCACCAACAAGGATGGATGATAGTATTAGATGGTTGTATAACTAAGTGCACCAACGATGGTGTGCACCAACGAGGATGGATGATAGTATTAGATGGTTGTATAACTTAGTGCACCAACGATGGTGTGCACCAACGAGGATGGATGATAGTATTAGATGGTTGTATAACTTAGTGCACCAACGATGGTGTGTACCAACCTAAGAGTGAAGTTTGATTGCTAAAGACTAAGATGCACCAACGATGGTGTGCACCAATGATGGTGTGCATCAACAAAGATGTATGATTGAGTGATAATCTAAAGTGCACCAACGATGGTGTGCACCAACACCAATGGTGAGAGTTTACAAGTTGCACCCTCCAGATGGTATGCACCAACAATAATGTAATTTACACTAACAAAGTAGTGTATCAAATAAACTCAAATATTCTCCTATATATTTCTTGCTATTTTAGAAAACATACTTTAGAGAAATTAATATAAAATTAATGTGCCAACCAGCCTTAAAGTATCAAATGCCAAATAACCACAGCACCAACAAGTCTAAACAACACAAAATGATTATGAGATTACATCAAGTGGGCCCTTCTGGTGTGGTCTAGGCATGATGGTGCTATAGATTTAGCAAGTGAGAGTTGTTATACGAGAATATTCAAGAACAATGGGCAAAAGCAGCTCAAGTTGACTATTTGAATCAAATTCAAATAATGCCGCCAGAGCTACTCCGCTCTGCTTTTATACCCATGGGTCACATGACCCCAGCAGGGGACGCTACTACGGAAGCCCACGAAAGGCGGATGGTGCATTCGGGAATTTCCGTAACGTTGGTGCAGTTTCGGTCGATGCGGACCATTCTGCAATTACAACCAACGGAAAGTACCGAAAATATACGATGATGGTGCAGTTTAGAAGACCCGACGATTCGATCGAAAAATCCAAAAATACAGCCGTACAAAGACATAACAACACGCAAATTTGGTGAAAATGTAAAATATAGAGGTAAATCTAACTGATCATTCCCGGATTCCCGTCAATTCAGCGAGTAAGCGAGTAAAATTAGCGAAGAAAGTTGGCACACAATGTTTACATAATTTCGACAGTCCTAATACCCGATACAAAGAAGCAGCAATAGCCCTGTTCCGTTACAATATTTTACAGTGCCTAGCGAAGTACATGGTCATACATGTACATTGTTTATCATCATGGAGCCGAATTACTAACAACATAGTCATTTATAATCCTTGCAGTGTTGATTGTCACCTCCCCGTGACCAACTGTGTCTCGTTTACCAGTTAACGGAACACGGAACCAAAGTGACCTTCGCCACGACATGTTTACAAAATGAAATTATATTCAGTGTGATCCACAAATGCATATCTACGTCTGAGGTCAAAATATTTGCACTATACCTGATTGTCAATTTGTCTTTGTCCACCCCCGGTTTTTTTTTTTTTTTTTTTTTTTTGGGGGGGGGGGGTGACTTTGGTTCTAAATGCACAAGTTTCTGATCATTGCTTATTTTTATCTTTCCAATAAACAAAAACTCATCCCCGGCGGGATTCGAACCCGCGACCTCTGGATTAGAAGTCCAGCGCGCTATCCACTGCGCTACGGGGACAACATGACATATTCAAATGCCTTCAAACAGCCGTTTACCATTTTATCAAATTAAGGATGAATAAGACAACAGTTACTGTAATGAGCTCAAAACGCAGGACTTATCGTTATTAGATACTTGTGAAATTTGAATGATCTAATACAGATATATGGTAGACGAAATTTGCATATGCCATCAATAGAAAAAGGTACAAGTAGGCAAAGATCAGGAAAATGCGCAATTAGAAAAAGATTCCCACTCCAAAAACCGAGGTGGGAAAACACCAAACTAACAATCAGGTACTTTTTATACCATGAAAACATATCGTAAGCCGAATGAGCAGCTATTATCCCAATAGGTGGCCATTCAGTTACCTTAACTTAACTTAAAATATGAAAACATACATAAGGCGCCAACAGCACAAAAATTTTAAACACCAAGACATAAAACAAAAAGAACCGCCACAGAAGTATCGCGTTGGAACGATCAGTAGCACAAAGTTACTGGCGGGCTTATTCCGGTTTTACATGGCAATAACCTCACCCTCAGCTTCTGCAGTGGTTCATAACATTTAGTTAGTTCTTCGGTCCTCGTGGTGAATCTCTAGCTAGTCAATGAATCATCAAGAACAAACAAATAAATCAGGATAAACATCCTGAATGGAATAATGAAAAAGCTTTGATCTTTTTTTCGAAAAAAAAAAAAATAATAATGGAACAGATGTTTTAAATTCTCTGACTAGAAAGCCTCTTCTGACTCAGATACAGCCAGTATTGAAAGGGAAATAATATTTTTTTAGATTTAAGTTAAATCTTTTAAAAATATTACCGTAGCATACTAATTGTCGGGACTATATGATCGCGATGTGCGGCAAGTGGTGGTTTGGGACCTGTATCTCATGTAATATTTATCAGAATTTAACAATTTCGGTATCATTAGATTGGCATTTTTTTCTAATCTAAACATCCGTACATCACATGCTTTAAAACTTATTAAGAACAATGTTTTATGAGGTTTGATTATACGCCGGGATATGCATCTTTGTAAGAGGTGGGTGTGGGGAAATGCTTATAGCAGCTTTAAAAGCGTGGAAAGACATATAAATTAATACATAAATCTTATTTGATAATCATTTCCCTTTTCAAAAATTATTTTTATCATTCTAAGTATATTCTCCGAGATATACTAGACAACTATGTTCAAATATTTGAAAAAAAAAAAAAAAAAAAAAAAAAAAAAATACAAAAAAATGTTGTTGTTTTTTTTTTCCCTAGAATGCGTAAATTCATTTTTACCTTTCAATTTTGTTATTTGACAAGTAGCTTGTGAATACATTTACAGTTTGAAACACATTTCGTTGATATTTTTTAAATCTATTCCGTGAAAAATGAAATTGAAATTTTCAAAAAGTCTATTTTTCTGATTTTTGAAAATCGACAACTTTTTAAAAAGCATGTGTAGTCCAACAATGTGTTTGCTTTTTTGGTAGCATTCCACCTATATTTTAAGCTGTCTTAAAATTATAATTTTATTTATCAACAAAAATGGTATCGATCCGCCTTAAAATAAACCAGACTTTTGAAAAGTACATCTCCCTTTCAAAAACAACATACCCCTGAAATGTTGCAAAATGAATTGACCCCTTTTGCCTGCATTTTATCGATCATTGCTGGATAGCTATAAATCAGAATCGTTTTAAAGTTTGACATTTTGTGTTTACGTTCATGTATCATCTTAAAATGGAAATTAGTTCAAACTTATTATGAAAAGGTACAAGTAAGCAATGATCAGGAAAAGGCGCAAATAGAATGAAATTCCCACTCCAAAAACCGAGGTGGGAAAAAAACCAAGTTGACAATTAGGTACTTATACGAACATATCGTAAGCCAAATGAGCAGCTATTTCCCAATAGGTGGCCACTCGGTTACCCGAACTTAACTAAAACTATGAAAACGCACATAAGGTTCAAACAGCACAAACATTTGACTCCAAAACATAAAACAAATAGATCCACATCAGAAGTATTGCCTTGGAACGAACAGTAATATAAAACTACTGGGGGCTTAAGCCGTCATCTTCTGCAGTGGTTCATAACATTTAGTTCGCGTATACTATCACTCTACCAGAGCTTTCACATATCGACAATTGGTATTGTACCGGGAATAGTTTTACATTTAGACATGAAATCTATGCAATCTAAGCCATTTGTTTGATCTAGATTTGGGAAAATAGCTGCCCATTTGGCTTACGATATGTTTTCATAGTATAAATGCCTGATTGTTTATTTAGTTTTTTCCCATCTCGGTTTTTAGAGTGGGAATCCCTTTCTGATTGCGCCTTTTCCTGATCTTTGCCTAATTGTACCTTTTTTGGAAAGTCCTAGAAAGTCTACCCGTAAATCACCCATAGTGCAAATTATATATTTTCCTTTTTGTCTTTTAAGTTTAGTGAGGATATTCTGTATTATCGGTTTTAAATTAGATACTTTTTATAACCAATATTTAATACATTTGGCCGCATAGTACGAGGTTTTGTATCGACTTTCCTGTTGAAAGTTCCCAAATTACAGTAATTCTCTTTGGCTCCATATTGTCAAATCTGAAGGGTCACTGACGAGGCTTTAGTAGCTGAAACCATGGTATGACCCATCCCCTTTCTCATTAATATGTTCTCTGTTCTTGATGGATCTCAGTTTTATTTTTTTATTTATGATAAGCGCGATAACTTCCATTGTGATATAGAAAATTTTCTGATTTGCATGGTGACATTCCTCGCAGCCTAGAAAAATGGAACAGTGTCTCATCCAAACCTTTGCTTGGTTAATGAAACTTTTAAATGAAGCAAAAACATCAGCCGAGCTCGCTAGTGATGTACATCAGGAAAACATGTCTGTGCAATGAATACCCCCACAAACCCCACTTTTATACAGTAAAACTGGGGTATGCAGGGGTATACCTATTTTTCTTATTTTTGCTCCAAAACATAGATTGTGGGTACTCGTTAGAACCGCCTCGGCGAGGCGGTTCTAACGTGTACCCACAATCTATGTTTTGAGCAAAAATAAGAAAAATATCAAAATTTTTCTCATGAAAATTTCAATTTTTACCGCTGAAAAAAATCCCTGTATATTGCATGGGCAAGTTTTTGTAATGTATGTGCTGACAAAGTAATGATTTCAATAGATTCAAGTTAAGTTTTCCTCTTATTTCGAGCAATAAAGACTCAACATCCTAATGCAATTCCATTTATTTTAGACAGAGCGTTGTAATCTAATATGGCATATCTTACAACCAACACTCTCGTCGGAATATCCATTACAATGTGAGCGTTACAATGGCTGATTTTACACAGTTGCTGAACTCTTATAATCAGCTAGAGGAAATATCTTTTTGTTTGAATTGACGCTTAAATTATTACCTTCCTGTCTTACTGCTATCAAATCTCATGTCATAGTCACGGTTACGTCTTATTTTTGCCCACCTAGGTACAACTCATGTGTTTTCTTTTGCTCCGGGGTTCAATAAATTATTCGGCGCCCACCGGGATCTCCATCAACGTACAGCTTAGTGAATCTGATTCATTGACTAGTTTGAGATACACCATAAAGACCAAATAACTAACTTCGTGTTGTGAACCACTGCAGATGAGGGTGAGGTTAAGCGCCTATAAAACCAGTTTAAGCCCCCCCCCCAGTGATTTTATATTACTGAGCGTTCTAAAGCAATGCTTCTGTTGTGGTTCCATTTGTTTTATGTTTTGGAGTCGATTTAGAAACTTATGTACGTTTTCATATTTTTAGTTAACTGAGTGACCGCTATTAGAAATAGCTCCTCGGTTTCTGGAGTTTGAATTTCTTTCTGATTGCGCCTTTTCCTGATCATTGCCTAATTGTACCATTTTAATTCGACTTCTAGGTACCTCGATGATCTTTAGAACATTGACAATCCTTATTTTGAAGGCGTGGTAAATTAATTTTTCCACCAAAACTACAGTTGAATGAAGCTAACACCACAAATACCGATTCCCCCTTTTTAGAGTTACATGCTCCTGTTGTAAATGGCTAAAATTTATGATAAGCGCGATGACTTTGATTTTGATATAGTGAATTTTCCGTTTTTAGATGGTGACGTTCCTGGCCATGATTCGTATGGTGTATACATTTCGCAACTTATTAGGTTCTCTAGAGTCTGCAATCATGTTGCGGACTTCAACGCGCGAAATAAATGTTTAACAGTCGAACGTCTCCAGAAGGGCTATCGGTATCATAAACTTCAGCCGAATTTGTCCATTACATTTTTCTATACAAGAAACAATACGTTTGAAATATTCTGTGCTTGCTTTTTTCAGTTGATATACATGTATTCTACATTCTAACTGTTAGCATCTTTTGTCTTATTGACAATTGAACATTGACAAGCGACAATTGGTTTTGAAGTAATTGGTTCCCTGTTCAAATGAAAAAGAGGAAAACAGAAACATAATATTTTGGTTAACAAATAAGCTTCCGTGCTTCTATATCACGCAAGACGTGCAAAAACATAAATCGAATATCGCAATTTTCATTCAGCTTAATAAAACGGCAATTTATGTTTTGAAGTGATTGAGAAACAACGTCGCCCATTAAGTAAAGCTTATGTAGAGCTAGACAAAAAAAGCAGGCGCTCACATTCGTCTAAGCATTTAAATCTGTCTTGAGAGTACTATTAACATGTATGAAAGTATAAAACGTTACCAAGTTTGCCATTCGGTTTTCACATGTCAGAATTACTTTTTGAGGTTATGGTGTCATCAAGTTAACGAAATCTGAAATTCTCTTCGTTATATGATAGTTATTCAGCTAAGCATGCTAAGGACTTTAAGGTTATTCTATGACCTTAAATGTCTAATTTTACATGATTATGAGTATAGTCGAACTAACTGTAAGTTCGTGTGTCACAAATGTACTTTCTTTGTCACCGGTCTGTCATGGCATCACTTTTGACTGTTCTGTTTTTCTTATCGTCTGGAAATGTACAAATCCATGAAAGAATATATCTTCTTTTACACATTTATGATTTAGTAATTTTACTTTTATTACACACAAAAGCGCATGGAACTTAACACGTATATACACGCCTTCTTGAAGGCACTGGTGTTGACGAAATGTGATCAAACACGGTGGATGAAAGCAAAGAACCCGGGGGAAAAAAACGCGCTTGGATGGCTTTAATGGGTGAACAGAACCCTACCACATGCCTTGAATGGGATTTCAACCCGGACTGTGAGCGCAGAGGTGAGTCGCAAATGCATTCTTCCCTACGCTAACCAGACTTCATCAGGATGATTCATCAGGATGATTCATCAGGATGTTTATCATGATTTATTTGTTTGTTCTTGATGATTCATTTACTAGTTAGAGATTCACCACGAGGACCGAAGAACTAACTAAATGTTATGAACCACTGCAGAAGCTGAGGGTGAGGTTACGGCCGTGTAAAATCGATTTAAACCCGCCAGTAACTTTGTGTTACTGATCGTTCCAAGTCGATACTTCTGTGGTGGTTCTTTTTGTTTTATGTCTTCAAGTTGGTGTTTAAAATATTTTTGTGCTGTTGGCGCCTTATGTATGTTTTCATATTTTTAGTTAAGTTAAGGTAACTGAGTGGCCACATATTGGGAAAATAGCTGCTCATTCGGCTTACGAAATGTTTTCATGGTATAAGTACCTGATTGTTAGTTTGGTTTTTTCCCAACTTGGATTTTGGAGTGGGAGTCTTTTTCTGATTGCGCCTTTTCCTGATCTTTGCCTACTTGTACTTTTTCTTTGCATCTTCTTTAATAAGTAAAAGGGGTAAACAAAGAATAGGAACTGGCATAATCGAACAAAAGTCCAACAGGTAGGTAATAATTAATTTTGGGTTTATGATGCAAAAGAGAACACACTGCAAATCGATTATATTTTCTTATTACCTTAACTTTCCCATATATAAGAAAGCTCACAGGCATAAATACATAATTACAAAACAAATGACATGGTAAAGTACGCTGCCCAATAGTCGTCATGGTCCTAAGATCGTCACTTTTCTTTTGACCCCCACCATTTCCGTCTTTGTCATCGAAAATTTTCAGAAGGGGCATGATTTTAATGGAAAATATCTCCTCTACTTTATAATTATTAATTCACAACCTCTAAATAATCGGTTTCCTTGTAGTAGACGTTGAAACAGGGGTACCCAATTTTGCACAAAATTGAAAGTCTGTCGAGAGCTGAATATGCTTTTCATATCGATCCGGCGAAAGGAAATTCCCTTGAGCTACGCCTGCCTCTTAATGACTTGTACATTTAGACATGCCCAGAAGATACCGATCTACCAATAAATGCTTCCCTTTCATCGATAAAGCATGTAAACACATAAATAACTGGTTGAAAAGTGACATGACGACTTTAGGTCATGCCTGACGACCTTAGGTCTTCATGAAAAAGTGGTTATTTGATTCCGTTTTCAATTCTCTTTCTCCTATCCCCCTCCTTCATATTTGTCTTCCTCCATGCTAAGACTCGCCTAGATCACTGATAAAGCAAACTAAGACTTCCATCACACCTTAGGGTCGACCGACACCCCCATACAACCCCACAGTACACCCATGGACTCAGAACACTGTTTACCATTCACTAATGAGATACGCCCACTATTGTCAATTTGTTCGTACGTAGATGACATCACTTGGATCACCAAACTACATATGTTAAACCCCTTAGCTTCAAAGGTGGCTACAGAAGTGTCTTTCTGGACTAAGGTACATCCCAAGGTCCACTACCACCATCAGCCTATGTATTAAACAATCTTAAACAAAACCACAATTTTCGGTGACTCTAAAACGGTCAATATATTTTAGGACCACCAATACAACCCACCAATCGCTTCTATATGCCATAAGACTACCAACGTTTTTGACCAATCAGTGCGTTCTCGTAACCACATTCATTGCCACGCATGCATTTATTATGTCCAGTGTTCCACTAATTTCACCACTCAGGCATTCACTAGTCTTTAGACAACTTCTCCATCACTCATGCTTTCATTTGGTAATTAGGCAAAACTACCTGCACCGTTTAGCAGAACTTCAGTCCGCCAATATAGGACCGCCCCCTCTGCTGTTTGTAATCTTTTAATGATACCAACACATCACTTCTAAGTGCATGAGAACTAATGCAAATTCCAAAAGGCCACTATCATTATTGTTGAGGGTTTAAAACACTTCGCAGGTACAACAAATAACTCCCAAACACCTCCGCACCGAGGTACTTTATGTCATTAAAGGTACAAAAATGACGGGTCTAAGACTATCGTGACAACCCAAGGACCAGCTCAATATACCTACATAGCTACAGAGACATTAAGTGCACACCTGTGACTATCAACACCACCTCCGGACCACCCAATTACACGCAAAGTTACTAATCAATGCTGAGACCAGCACAGTACGTCCATTGGACAAGAACCACAGCCGATCAGACCTTTGTTGGTCCTTCAAGATCAAATAAGCGATTCATAAAGTTCATTTGCACAATCACACATGCTTTTATGGTCACAAGCGGTATTTGACACTCTACTGCTGACGACCTTAGGGCCTGGTCACTGACGACTTTAGGTCCTGGTGGTCCTAAAGTCGTCAGTCATACCCCTCTGCTCTAAATCGGTCTTTTTTTCATTATTTGCGTATAGTTTACAATATATTTCTTTAATTGACATACTAGATGAATAGTTAAGCTTCCCTTTGCCAAAATGCATTCTTAGCTAGCCTTGGTATGTAGCCCGTGGCAGTAGCTGAAATGCGCCAAGGTGACGACTTTAGGGCAGCGTACATTGATATAATCAAAATAGAATTGCCGCATTCAACGGTCAGTTTATTTTCTAAGAGACCAGGCTTGGTTTCAAAAGACCAAGTTTAGTATTTAGTTCAGCCGAACCAACCTGTCAATATCTTAGTCTTCTTTTGCCTCTGACAGTGTTTTTTTTTTTTTTTTTTTTTTTTTTTTTTTTAGTATTTTGTTCAGCCGAACCAACTTATTTGTCTACGTCACTGGATAAATGAGACCTATTGCTCACAATAAGCATAGTGATTATTGTTCAATGTCAACTTCAAGCAATCCTTAATCAATATGCGTTAGAAACTCATTTCACTATCACTCTGAGATTCTAGGGATTAGGATCAGATCGTTTACAATTAATAAGGTATTATAAAGAATGATTAACGTGTCTTTCAAAAAGTGGTTAATGAATTTCATTTTGAAAATTTGCACCGAAAGACCGTGTTCATGTTTGCTACATATTGGTGACATTGGGATTACCTGCGATTCGAATATGTAATGCTGGATCATTGAGGCTTGTTAAGGATATTTCTGGGCACTCGACATACCCCCATTTTTATATTTATTTAGAGGCTTCGTGACGCAATGGTTATGCAACTCGAGTTGTAAACTTGCATCGCAGGTTCGACCCAGGGCTTCTCCAGTCTGTCGGATAAGAATATAAAGCGAGGTCTCGTCTCCGTATGACCTTACTTGACCTTACTTGATGATGGAACGTCAAACCTCAAATCAATCAATCAATCAACCAACCAATCAACCGTTTTTCTTTTAAACACACTGTCTTTGGACACGGGGTGTTGAGGAAGATTGGGATTATGCGATTGTATTTGATACTAACATAGTTCTGCCACGTCCGATGCGATCCATATTATAGGCTAATGTCTCATGTCTATTCAATATTAGAATGGCGAAATGTTCAATTAACATTTTCTTTTAACAAATTGCTCCACCGATTAATGTTCGTTTACATGTACTTGATACATCCATATGACCAAGACCGCCTTCATGGCCATATACATGTTTTGTACAGTATAATATCTTCTGAAATATTATGGCAAGCGTTTTGCAGTCAAAGCATGGGCAAGCACATGCACTTAATGCGTGGCAACTGTTACAAAATCATTAATGGGAAAACGTAACGTACAGGAATGGACAAAATAGTGTTTCATTTCAGGGCACATACTAAACACAAGGGCTCAGTTGTTTAAAATCAACGACATCGTTACTTTACCAATCGTTACAATCACATGCCATGCGAAGGTTTCTCGCAGTTCATCAGCAAAAGATAAAAAAGTGTATTTGCTTATGTAGTCGACATTTTCTTAACGAGTTGAGGTCTTAACGATGACGTAAAGCTGATGAAGTTTTGAACAACTAACCCCTGCTGTTTTATTTAATGTTAATGCCATTCGCAAACGTCAAATATCATAAAAGTACCTTTCGTGTGAGTTTGAATATTACTTGCAGATAAATCCGCTTTTGCAGTAAATCATGCTATATTCGCACCACTCTCTTGTATATTGCATTCTTTTTACACTGTGTATGCTCGTTTATTAGCGACCATTCTTCATATCTCTGGTGCAATATGTCTTGTTAAGACAAAACATATACGGAATTTTAAATGCTAAGTAATTGGGTGCAACTTGCTCCGATGACAGAAAATAGCGAGATTGAATGTCATTTTGAAAAATGAGATCTTGGTAGTTTCTAGAAGTTCATATTAGACGATTTGTACAACATAACCGGAGCATTGTGCCATAGAGAAATATTGAAAGCAAACCCATAATGTCTTTATGCACTTTTCCATATTATTTAAATGTAAAATATCTATTAGTAACCGGCTACCAAGGTTTTAATTGGGCCATGCATAAATCCTGTATACTGCTTCATTGAATACTCCAAAATATCCATAAGAAATGCCGCTAATCAGCTTAGCATAAATCAGAAGCATGCACCGGAGAGGCATCCCATAACACATGTACCGTCAGTTTATAATATGACTCAAATTTGCATAAGGTGGTGGGGATTTTTTTCTCACTTTGTACGAAAGTACTTAGAGCTCTGTTTATCTAGTCACCACGAGGACCGAAGAACTAACTAAATGTTACATGTATGAACCACTACAGAAGCTGAGGGTGACGTTATGGCCATGTAAAATCGTTTTAAGCCCGCCAGTAATTTTATATTTCTGATCGTTCCAACGCGATGCTTTTGTAGTGTATCTTTTTGTTTAATGACTTGGTGTTTAAGATTTTTGTGCTGTTGGCGCTGGGTTCAAGCTGCCGATCAGATCAACTCGATCGTCCCGATTGCCAGAAGTTCCCGACCGAGCTTGATAATGGCCTAAGCACGACTTTTACTCGAGACCTACTCGATTATACCCGATAGCCGCACGAGCACTCAAGACTCCTACACGACTTCAACCCGACTGACAACCCGATCACTGCTCGAACATACCGATCTCAACAGGAGCCCTATACGATATGTTCACGAACACCGCGATAATAACTCGATTCTTACACGAAAAATTCCAGACAAACTAGACCATTACTCGATCGCTACTCAATCGCTTCTCGATGTCTACTCGATCGCAGCGCAACTATTTTGACATTAAAACCATGACCTACATATGTCAGGGTTGTGATTTGTGCATCGAAGAAGATATAAAGAATGTCTAGCAGGAGAGTCATCGACTTCAACTGGCGTTGGTGCTGACCGCTGTTTCCCCTTTTTAGCCTTCTGGGGGCTGGGTTCTGGCGAAGCCGTAGCTGCTAATACAGCAGCAACGGCAAGACGCGCCTTTTTACACGTTTGCGGCATCAGTTTCTTCTTCTGTCTTCAAGTACCGAGCAACTTATGACATCTACGGTTTTATATATTCGCGCTTTTTTAAGGAACGTATTGAAACTCATTGCGCGTGTGCAAAGTCGGGTAGCGATCGGGTCCACTCGAGTAGCGATCGGGTATGCTCGAGAAGTGATCGTGTACGATCAGGTAGAGATCGAGTGAGATCGAATGGGATCTGGTATAGATCTGGGAGCGATCGAGTACGGTCGTATGGAGATCGGCTTGATCTGGACCTCGGCTCGAGTAGGAATCGTGTTGATCGAGTAGCCATCGGGTAGTGGTCGAACTTAGGTCGGGCTGATCGTGTCCTGGTCTGCAAATTTTTCGGCAAATATTTCAATCCCAATCCAGGTAGATCTCTACACGATCGCTACACGACCGACCCGACCCCTACTCGACTGATTCTCGATTCGTTCTCGATCGCTTCCCGAACAAAAATTATCGGGAAGAAAGCCCGAGAGATGCCGACGAAAGATGACCGTCCAGACCACTCCCGCCGATCAAGTTCGATCAACCCCGTCTGCATGATCGGGTTTGATCGGGTTGATCTGATCGGCAGTGTGAACACGTCTTTATGTATGTTTTCATATTTTTAGTTAAGTTTAGGTAACTGAGTGGCCACCTATTGGGAAAAAAACTGCCCATTCGGCTTACGATATGTTTTCATGGTATAGGTACCTAATTGTTAATTTAGTTCTTCTCGCCTAGGCATTCGAGTGGGGATCTTTTTCTGATTGCGCCTTTTCCTGAACTTTGCATACTTGTGCTTTTTTGCGTGTTCATACTTTATGCGTTTATCATAAGAAATAAAACGGGTTGACACTGGAGGATTCAAAATGTCACATCTCACAAAATATCGACATTTGTGGATTTAAAAAAACGGCTGTACCGATATTTCTCGAGGTACCCTGCATGTCAAGGATGATTTTTGTAAACGTTTTCACAGCCCTTGGTCTGTTTTAAAACGTAAATACAATATAAAAGTTTGGTCCTTTGGAAGCGGTAAAACCATTCAGAGAGAGATAGTATGGACAATATTGCGCAATTTCGGGTAATGAACCCTCATCAGCAGCCCTTTTTAAACCGGCAACGTACTCCAGACTATTGTGCTGCAATTTCGAGAATTTATACTAGAAGTCTATATCAAAGACACATTCCTAAACGAGGTAAAATAATTAAAACATTGCTTGAAATGTGTTTCTAAACGTAAGTGCTTTTAGCACTCTGAATAACTTTACTGATCCCAAAAGACCGAAAGAAAATATAATCTGCTCTATGGATGATGTACGGGGAGACTTTTTAGGCCCACCACATGTCACAACGCTAGCTGCAGTAATCGCCGTCCATGTCTATATACTGTGCCAATTTTCACTTTAATCTTGAATTTTATTTCATTGAATCTTAATCTCAAGCTACACTCTTACGAACTCCTTGTTTTAATAAGGACTGAACATCTATCTCATTTTAACCTAACCATGTGTCTTAACAAACCCGCCAATTTTGAAAACAACTGTTTAATTATTTAATTCAATGTGCTTTTAAATGTTGTAGACTCACTCAAATGATTCCTATGCTTAGATGATCCATTTGTAAATATTTATAGGCGCAATCTGAAAGAAATTCCCCCTCCCAAAACCGAGGTGGATAAAACCTTAATTGACAATTAGGTACTTATACTTAGAAAACATATCGTGTGCCGAGTGAGCAGCTTTTCCACTCAGTTACCCGAACTTAAATAAGAATATGAAAACTTACCTAAGCTTTAAACAGTACAAAATTCGACTCCAAAACATACAAGAAATGAAACAACAACAGAAGTATCACCTTTGAACGATCAGTTATATAAAAATACTGGGAAGGGGGGGGGGGCTTAAACCGGTTTTACAGTCGCCAAACCTCACCCTCTTCTTCTGCAGTGGTTCACAACATTTCGTTAGTTGTCCATTCTGCTTTGATTTATAGCCAAACATTGCAGTCAAATATAACAAAAACTATATTTTTGCTCCATGAAATTTATAGGGTAAGGAATTGTAAATTTTTGGGTATATGCACAAACCAAGAGTTATATCCACCTGCAGGCATTTTGGATCACTGCCAGACCCTTTATCACACAATTTACATACATTGTATATACTCAATAATACAGTTTAAAATTTTGCTTAAATTATATGTTTTAAAAATTGACCCCTCGATCATAGGCTTTTAGGGACTTTTATCATCTTAGGCATAGATCCCCTATTCCTTTATCATCCTTCCTTGCTTATTAGCACAGATCTTCTTCGGTGGGTGCATACCTTTAAATGGAAATCACTTGCAGCACGGCGCAATTTGAGAATCATAAGCCAGGGAATAAGTTGTCAGGTGCTTTTCAAATCTTGTCAGTGTTAGCAACAACTCGGATACAACACAAATAAGTTGAGGCTCCTTTTGCTTAGTGTTTTTTTTTTTCTTTCTTTTTTTTTTTTTTTTTTTTTTTTTTTTTTTCTTTTTTTACTTTTTTGTCCGCACCTCCAGTGCACATCTTGACTTTATTTTATTTCATTTGTACTATTTACAATGACATACTATATATATATTTACAAGATCGGCATTATCATCTGAAGTATGTATGTATGTATGTATGTATGTATGTATGTATGTATGTATGTATGTATGTATGTATGTATGTATGTATGTAAGCTTATGTATGTATGTATGTATGTATGTATGTATGTATGTATGTATGTATGTATGTATGTATGTATAAGCTTGTAGGAAGGTTGTAGAAATGTGTCTATGCTATCACGTATGTATGTATGTATGTATGTATGTATGTATGTATGTATGTATGTATGTATGTATGTATGTATGTATGTATGTATGTATGTACGTATGTATGTTGATTGTAGAAAGGCTGTAGGAAGGTAACTATGATGTTAATTGATGATAGAGTGGACCTTCAAAAGGGCATTAAAAACTATGGTTCACTTTATTTGGCATGTAATGACAGAAAGGCTTTTTTCACTTCCTCTGACCAAAGTCAGTATACACTTTGGTCATGTTAGAATGTGTGCGACGCCTTGTCCTATCTCCTTGATTATATTTATATTAGATTTGGGACCAAGTTATACAGACAAATAGCGCACCTCTCGTAGCTGATTTATTTTTATACTGCTACGAAAGAGATTTCATGGATTCTCTTAACCATGATAATCAAGCTGATGTTATCGAGGCTTTGAATTCCACATCTAGGTACCTCGATGACCTTTTGAACATTGACAACCCTTATTTTGAAGGTATGGTCAATCAAATTTATCCACCTGAACTACAGTTGAACAAAGCCAATATCTCAGATACCGAAGCCCCCTTTTTAGATCTTACATCTTTCTGTTGCAAATGGATTTGTTTCTTCTAAAATTTATGATAAGCGCGATGACTTTGATTTTGACATAGTAAATTTTCCTTTTTGGATGGTGACGTTCCTCGTCGTGCTTCTTATGGTGTATACATTAGGTTTGCTAGAGTCTGCAATCATGTTACAGACTTCAACGCTCGAAATAAATGTTTAAAGGCAAAACTTCTCCAACAGGGGTATCGGTGTCATAAACTTCGAAAAACCTTTTCTAAATTTTATCGTAGACACTATGAATTGATTTCCTAATATAATGTTGGGTTAAAGACGCTTTTAAGTGAGGGCCTTTCGGAACCTGAATTTTATGGTGACTTGGTTTACAAATTTTAGAAACTTATAGGAATTAATGATTTTTCTTTTCAATTCAGAAAAATCATAACACGTTACAGACGTATAGGTTATAACTTGAATGTTATGCGACAGTCTGCATGCTTAGTTTTTAACCCAATCATGGTTGATAACTATGCTGCCTTCTTTAACTGCACGCCGGTTGGTCGGGCGTCAGACTCTATGATAGCCCCGACTTAAAGCTATTCATTCTAGTTGGTTGGGGCCGGAGCTTCTTGTCTGTTGCTTGGCCCACCGGGGTCCATCCGGTGTTTTTCTTTTGCTCCGGAGTTAGTAGGTTATTCGGCGCCCAGGGATCTCCATCGTCGGGCAGCTTGCTCAATCTGTGAGTCCTGGGTTTTGATTCATCAGGATGCTTATCTGGATTTATATGTTTGTTCTTGATGATTCATTGACTAGTTAGAGATTCACCACGAGGACCGAAGAACTAACTAATTGTTATGAACCACTGCCGAAGTGAGGGTGAGGTTGGGCGCCTTTAAAACCGGTTTAAGCCCGCCAGTTACTTT
The DNA here is from genome assembly GCA_964017185.1 of Rugalucina vietnamica. Lineage (NCBI taxonomy): Eukaryota > Metazoa > Mollusca > Bivalvia > Lucinida > Lucinidae > Rugalucina > Rugalucina vietnamica. Next base: position 9,294,743 of record OZ024878.1, read on the forward strand.
GTGTTACAGATCGATCCAAGGCGATACTTCTGTGGTGGTTCTTTTTGTTTTATGTCTTGGTGTTTAAAATTTTTTGTGCTGTTGGCGCCTTATCTGTGATTTCATAGTTTTAGTTAAGTTAAGGTAACTGAGTGGCCACCTATTGGGAAAATAGCTGCTCATTCGGCTTACGATATGTTTCATGGTATAAGTCCCTGATTGTTAGTTTGGTTTTTTCCCACCTCGGTTTTTGGAGTGGGAATCTTTTTCTGATTGCGCCTTTTCCTGATCTTTGCCTACTTGTACCTTTCCATAAGATAAATCTACGACAAAGTATTTCTTTCAATGTGGCCATTTTGTTATCTGACTTTACCCGAATATATGAGAACTCAAATTAAAGGCATAAAAAGGAAACATACAATCATGACAAATACAAATTAAACTGATATCAAAGCATAAATTATTAAAAGACTATATAAGAACCGCATTTGAAGGTTCCGTACTTTCACGGGGTTTATTATCCAAGCGTCTACAATCTGGTATCGTCCAGGTATAATGAGGTTCCGGTTCGGTTGTGAACAATTGAATGTAAACAAAGAAATGGAGTAAACAGGTGAAAAGGTAAGTTGCATGACTAATGTTTTATCTTTTGATTTTGAATAAAATCTTGATGTGCAGTCTCAAGAGAATTTACAAACGCTAGTAAAATCAAAATCAAAATTAGAGTGGCGAAGATGCATTAGGAAACTAGCTTTTGATGTTCAAAGTTTCGATATGTGGCTGTTTTGATATAACAGTTTCGGACAGATTCACAAGTTTGTCCTACAGTTTGAATATTTATGCACCGGATATTGTCCGATTCGTCTCACAAATTAATATAAACAGTACGTACATTGATGGGAATCAACATTGCTCCATGAAAGCGAGTCCAAAAAAAAAATCTTGGTATAAGCACATTTTTCAGGTGACCGTGAACGATAACTAAAGACGCTTTAAGATGGCCCCGACTTAAAGCTTTTCATTTTAGTTGGTTGGGGCCGGAGCTTCTTGTCTTTTGCTTGGCCAACCGGGGTCCAACTGGTGTTTTTCTTTTGCTCCGGAGTTAGTAAGTTATTCGGCGCCCAGGGGATTTCCATCGTCGGGCAGCTTACTAAATCTGTTGAGTCCTCGTTTTTGATTCATCAGGATGTTTATCGCGATTTATCTGTTTGTTCTTGATGATTCATTGACTAGTTAGAGATTCACCACGAGGACCGAAGAACTAACTAAATGTTATGAACCACTGCAGAAGCTGAGGGTGAGGTTATGGCCATGTAAAATCGATTTAAGCCCGCCAAAAATTTTATATTACTGATCGTTCCAAGGCGATACTTCTGTGGTGATTCTTTCGTTTAATGTCTTGGTGTTTTTATTTTTTTTGTGCTGTTGGCACCTTATGTATGTTTTCATATTTTTAGTTAAGTTTAGGCAACTGAGTGGCCACCTATTGGGAAAACAGCTGCACATTCGGCTTACGATATGTTTTCATGGTATAAGTACTTGATTGTTTATTTAGTTTTTTCCCATCTCGGTTTTTGGAGTGGGAATCTTTTTCTGATTGCGGCTTTTCCTGATCTTTGCCTAATTGTACCTTTTTAGTACGGTAAACGTGCAACCTGACTACTACTGTGCCAGGTACTCATATTGTTTATGCAATCGCAAACACTCTCCAATCTGAAATAATTGAGCATGTTTACAGTGGCTGAGAGACATATTCACTCAAAAGCTTAACAAGGATCACATCCCATCCCAACACATAAAATGGTTCCTCCTAATTCTGGTGTGAGTTGCATAACGCAACCCCTTGTTGTTTTTTTTTAGTATTTTTTTCCTTTTGTTCTTTCTGTTGTGTGCAACGGTTCGTTACGTTAGAGCGCTTAGACGCCTATCGACGATAATGTAAACGTAATCAAAACACATTATCGTTCCATAGAAGGTAAGAATATTTTTGTTTGGATTAAACGGATGTCTCCGGACGCACTCCTGTTTATGCATAACACGCTGTCAGCGGAACTTTAACAAATGTTTTGAACACAGCAAGCCCGTAGCCCGTAGACACGTCGTGCGGGTGCCGTACGGAGACTCAGCGTTGATCGTACGGTCGCCGCATGATTTATTATGATAATTTGCGGACAAAATATCGTACGGCGATCGTCAGGAGATCGCAATGGTTTAGTCAGAAAAATCGTAGTGACTCCCCAGGGACATCGAACGGGCTCCGTACGACTTCTAAAAGTGTGCTTATATCCTACGATTTCCCTACGACTTCTCTGCGATTTCTTTACGATTCTGACTCAGATCTTCGACGAACGCCAGAGCAAGAAATCGTTGAATTGTAAACACATACGTCGTAGCCCAAGATCACCTATGATGTCTAAAAATCGTAGGGAAAATCGCAGACCGAATAATCGTACGATGATCGGGGCCAATGTAACCTATGCATTAACACTTTAGGTTCACTATTAATCGTACAAATTAGTTGTAATGTATATAACGCATATTACTCTTCGCATTTGCCTGGTTTGATCTACAGTAACAAGTTAATGAAACTCTGAATATGTGCAAATGCACATATTAATTATGGTATTACCTGCTAAAAGATTCCATAGCACGAACGAACCCCAATAATATCGAAAACGTAAGACTTACGGTTTTAAAAATATCTCACAACCCATAATTCTGTGCTTTGTTTTCACACCATTTCTATATTTTATTCTTATACGTTCGATGTTTACATGCTGTTCTTCAAAGCAAAATGACATGTTATTTCTTCACTATATCAATCACTGAAGACCAACGAGTGTACTCACCTTTAGCAGTGCTCAAAATCACAAGCGTGTCGACAAATCAACCAAAATGTACCGCTAGTTTATATTCTCGCAAATGAGGCACGTGCTTTTTATGACCTTTGAACAAACCTGCTGAACGCTTCTCAAACGTTTGCAAAGATTTTATGTTTTAGTATGTATCTAGAGACTGCACTTCCAAAAAATGTACATTGCTGAGCTAAGTTCCGTATTTTTTTATTTTTTATTTTTTTTTTATTTTATTATTTTTTTTTTATTTTATGAAGAAAACAACGAAACACCAGACGACCTTAACCAGCACAACTCCCGAGCATAATGGCTTGAAGAATAAACCTCGTAAGTTTAAAGCCTAATCTCAGTATTAGACACTAACCCACCAACATCTCATTTGCCTATTGCTTCAGGGAAACAGGACACAGTCACCTGTGAATGACTGACATGTATTCAGATATGCTTTGTTTTAAAGTTGCATTTCACATTTACTTCATATGCGTGTTGTTCATCAAGTTCGTTATGTCTTTATGTCTTTATTTCAGTCATCAAATTTGAAGTTTCGACAAGTATATTCCTTCGTACAATACATATCAACCCCAAATTGCCTCTTTAACCTTCTTAAGCATGTTAAGGTGTGTTCTATATAATTATACATTATACGTGTTCTTATGTATTTTGGATGAATTATGTACTTTATGATACCGGAAAGTCTAACATTTTCCTATGTGTCTGCTTGATGTTCTCCAACATAATTACACGTTATTAAAAGGCTCATGTAGGCAATGATCAGGAAATGGCGCAATCAAGAAGAAAATTCCACTCCAAAAACCGAGCTGGGAAACCCCTTAAATGACAATTGGGTACTTATACTAAGAAAACATATCATAAACTGAGCAAGCAGCTATTTCCCAACAGGTGCCCACTCAGTTACCAAAACCTAACTAAAAATGAAAACGCACATAAGGCGCAAACAGCACAAGACGAAAACAATAAGAACCACTACAGAAGAATCGCCTTGGAACCATCAGTAATATGAAATTACTGGCGGGCGTAAACCTGTTTTACATTGCCTTGACATCATCCTTATCTTCTGCAGTGGTTCATAACATTTAGTTAGTTGATTGGTCCTCGTGGCGAATCTCGTAACTAGTCAATGAATCATCACGGACAACCAAATAAATTATGATAGCCACCATGATGAATCAAAAACGAGGAATCACATATTCAGTTAGCTGCCCTAGGCGCCCAATAAATTTACTTACCGAAAATACGGATCAAACAAAAAGCACCAGTTGAACCAGAGAAGGTCAAGCAACAGACAAGCTCAGGCCCCAACCAACTAGAATGAATAGCTTTAAGTCTGGGCCATAATAGAGTCTGAAATTAAAGAAGGCAGTATAGTTATCAACCATGATTTGGTTAAAAACCAAGCATGCTGACTGTCGTTTCTTTTGGACGATCTTTTTGTGTGCCAAGGACATATCATTATTTGACCTAATTTATTTATGTGTCACCCGATCTAACATAACAACATATCAAGGTGACATTCAGAAGAATAAAGAAAAAAACACCCAACATGCATGCAGAAGCTGTTCCTACGATTTGCCTCGTCATTTGGTTATCAACAATGGGATCTTAATACATTCAAATGTACCACAGTGAAAACAAATTAACCATATTTCTGATAATGCACAAGCTGCTGTTGCAAACCGATTTCTTATTTTTTCTGTCAAAAAATCTTGTTGCATCTATAGCATTTGTTTAATGTTTCTGGCGATAAGATATCACATATCAATACGCGTTTGTAAAAGCAAGCAAGTAATCTTTGTAAGAGAAATCTGTTTAGGCCCATGCAATATCAAGGCTTAAAAGTTCCGTTTTTCTTTAATTGAAAACGTTGATCTTCTCAAATATAAAACTCACAGAAAGACCTGGAATGTACCCTAGTATTTCTAAGTGCAATGCCAAGAAGTGCAACTGTTGCAATCATTTATACACTAAGACTGCTATCACTTCATCTGTGAATGGTAGGGCATTTTCAGTGGTTAACGATTCTGATTTAGACTGAAAATCAATGGATCTTGTATATGTTCTTACTTGAAATACAAACAATTGTAGGATGCAATATGTTGGACAAACTTGTCGAACTTTGCAAAAACGATTTGGTGAGCACTATCGTAGAATCAGAAAGCCCAAAAATAATGATACCTTTCTGTACCAGCATTTTAAGCGCACTGGTCATTCTCCCAATAATGTTATAGTTCAACCAGTGGAGAAAATCTCATATAATGGAAATTCTTCTGTTAGATTTTAAAACATCAAACGATTTGAAACTGAACTTAAATGGATAAAATTATTGCAAACACCCTTTCCACTGGGAATTATCGACACCATTTACCATGAGGGTAATATTTCCAAAATGCCCGATTTTGATGTACTTACACTTTCAGAGTCTCGTAAACGTCTAGATCTCATGGTATACGGGAAAAGGGTAATGACAAACGTAAACGGTGCGCTACAATGAAATTGAACACTTCCCTTAATGATTTAGCTGTTAAACTAAGGATTCACGGTCGACATCCAATGTTGTCTTATCTTCTACCTATTGCTGTATTACGTTCCTTGGACACAGAGGCTAATAGATTTTACGATAGAAATCATCAAATGTATGACGCTGCACTGTTAACAAGATGTTATACTCAGCATGCTCTTCGTCCATTTATCGATTCCGAATCTAATCACATTAGAAGTTTTATTAAAATTCCTTTCATAAATAAAGGGATTGACTTTATTTTTTTACCAAGCATATTCCAGGATAAATCAGTGATACAGTCTCTACCTACGTACTTCCAAAATTCAGAACCTCATATTATTTGTTACAAATATAATAAACCAATCAGAAATACTATTTTTAATTTCAATAAACTTGTTTCTGATCTTGATATCCATGCTTATACTCCTAAGTCTTGAGATTGTAAAGATTCTAAATTTGTTTATCAACCAGCCGGACATATAGTTACTGGAAATTTAAAAATAATTTCGGATTCTAGAATTCGTAAAATTGTTTCTAAAGGTCCGAAATATAGATTCCCTTCCTACATCAATTTCGACAAATGTAGAGAGGAGATTGCATCTGCATTGAATGATTTCGGTAATCGATGGTGTAAACGAGAGGGTGTTGAGGATAATGCTCTTAAAGAATGGAAAAGAAGTATCTTCACTATGATCGTGGATAAACGTATAAAGTTTTATTCACAAAATACTAATCTTTTACCTCCTAAACCTAAATCGTCATTTAGGCATTCGAAGCAGGGTATCCAAGAATTTCACAGAAAGTATGTCTTGGTTCCGGCAGACAAAGCCGCAAACAATGTTGTTGTTGTTTGTAGGCTTCACTACGTTAACACCTTAAAACAGGAGCTTGATGGTACCAGGGCTTATCTGGACACAGATACTGATGAAATGTCTGTAGTTAATGCCCACTTAAACGATTTACCTGTTAAGTTTTCTGTTTGTGTCAATGAAGGCCAAGACAAACTTCCTACGATGTATTGGTTACCTCAGCTTCACAAAAGACCATACAAAGCTAGATTTATTGCAAATTCTAGCTCTTGTACTACTACTGAACTTTCTAAATTATTAACTTCCTGTCTTACTGCTATCAAATCTCATGTTATAAGATACTGTGAGACAGTGTATGAAACTTCAAATAAAAATTGGTTTTGGTCAATAAAAAATTCTGGTGAGGTGCTCAATAAATTGAAGTGTAGAGGGTTCCGTGCGACGAGCTTGTCCACATATGATTTTTCTACTCTGTATACAACATTACCACATAATCTAATTAAAGAAAAACTTCTGGATTTGATAGAGTGGACCTTCAAAAGGGCATTAAAAAACTATGGTTCACTTTATTTGGCATGTAATGACAGAAAGGCTTTTTTCACTTCCTCTGACCAAAGTCAGTATACACTTTGGTCATGTCAGAATGTGTGCGACGCCTTGTCCTATCTCCGTGATTATATTTATATTAGATTTGGGACCAAGTTATACAGACAAATAGCGCACCTCTCGTAGCTGATTTATTTTTATACTGCTACGAAAGAGATTTCATGGATTCTCTTAACCATGATAATCAAGCTGATGTTATCGAGGCTTTTAATTCCACTTCTAGGTACCTTGATGACCTTTTGAACATTGACAACCCTTATTTTGAAGGTATGGTCAATCACATTTATCCATCTGAACTACAGTTGAACAAAGCCAATATCTCGGATACCGAAGCCCCCTTTTTAGATCTACATCTTTCTGTTGCAAATGGATTTGTTTCTTCTAAAATTTATGATAAGCGCGATAACTTTGATTTTGATATAGTAAATTTTCCGTTTTTGATGGTGACGTTCCTCGTCGTGCTTCTTATGGTGTATACATTTCGCAACTTATTAGGTTTGCTAGAGTCTGCAATCATGTTACAGACTTCAACGCTCGAAATAAATCTTTAGCGGCTAAACTTCTCCAACAGGGCTATCGGTATCATAAACTTCGAAAAGCCTTTTCTAAATTTTATCGTAGACACTATGAATTGATTTCCAAATATAATGTTGGGTTAAAGACGCTTTTAAGTGAGGGCCTTTCGGAACCAGAATTTTATGGTGACTTGGTGTACAAATTTAAGAAACTTATAGGAAGTAATGATTTTTCTTTTCAGTTTAGAAAAATCATAACACGTTACAGACGTATAGGTTATAACTTGAATGTTATGCGACAGTCTGCATGCTTAGTTTTTAACCCAGTCACCGTTGATAACTATGCTGCCTTCTTTAATTGCACGCCGGTGGGTCGGGCGTCAGACTCTATGATGGCCCCGACTTAAAGCTATTTATTTTAGTTGGTTTGGGCCGGAGCTTCTTGTCTGTTGCTTGGCCCACCGGGGTCCAACTGATGTTTTTCGTTTGCTCCGGAGTTAGTAAGTTATTCGGCGCCCAGGGATCTCCATCGTCGGGCAGCTTACTCAATCTGTGAGTCCTGGTTTTTGATTCATCAGGATGTTTATCATGATTTATTTGTTTGTTCTTGATGATTCATTGACTAGTTTGAGATTCACCACGAGGACCGAAGAACTAACTAAATGTTATGAACCACTTCAGAAGCTGAGGGTGAGGTTATGGCCATGTAAAATCGATTTAAACCCGGCAGTAACTTTGTGTTACTGATCGTTCCAAGTCGATTCTTCTGTAGTGGTTCTTTTTGTTTTATGTCTTGGTGTTTAAAATGTTTTTGTGCTGTTGGCGCCTTATGTATGCTTTCATATTTTTAGTTAAGTTAAGGTAACTGAGTGGCCACCTATTGGGAAAATAGCTGCTCATTCGGCTTACGAAATGTTTTCATGGTATAAGTACCTGATTGTTAGTTTGGTTTTTTTCCCACCTCGGTTTTTGGAGTGGGAATCTTTTTCTGATTGCGCCTTTTCCTGATCTTTGCCTACTTGTACCTCTTCACACAGGACCATTCGAGCAATCATTATTGTGTTGTATAATGAATAAAAGATGATAATGATTGTTGAAGGTGACCAAACCATGCAAATAATATCAAATGACATAAAATTGGTTCAAAAACGATGATTAGAACCTAATTTATTCACATACCGTTGTAGATGTGAATTCTTGATGCTTCATTGTCTTGAGAACAGCATTAAGTTGATATTAAGTTACTCCACTTACTTAATTTGCATGGTATTTAACAATTTAAGTTAAATCATGTGAAAACGACTTATACATGTAGGAAGGAATCTTTTTTTCTTTTCAGTTCAGAAAAATCGTTACACGTTACAGACGTATAGGCTATGATTTAAATGTTATGCGGCAGTCTGCATGCATAGTTTTTAACCCAATCATGGATAATAACTGTGCTGCCTTCATTACTTGCACGCCGGTGGGTCGGGCATCAGACTGTTTGATGGCCCCGACATAAAGCTATTCAGTTTAGTTGCGTTGGACCGGAGCTTCTTGCCTTTTGCTTGGCCCACTGGAGTTAAACTGTTGTTTTTCTTTTGCTTCGGATTTCAATAATTTTTCGGCGCCCAGGGATCTCCATCATCGGGCAGCTTACTGAATCTGTGCCCTCGTGTTTTGATTCATCATGGTGGTTATCATGATTTATTTGTTTGTTTTTAATGATTAATTGACTAGTTCGAGATTCACCACGAAGTCCGAACTAAATGTTGTAAACCGCTGCAGAAGATGAGGGCGAGGTAAAATCGATTTAAGCCCCCCCCCCCACCCAGTTATTTTATATTACTGATAGTTCCAAGACGATGTTTATGTTGTGATTATATTTGTTTTGTATTTTGGAGTCGAATTGTTGTGCTGTTTGAACTTTATGTACGTTTTCATAGTTCGGGTAAATAAGTGGCCGCTTATTGGGAAACAGCTGCTCACTCGGATTACGATATGTTTTCTAAAAAGGTACAGGTAGGCAATAATCAGGAAAAGGCGCAATCAGAAAGACAACATGTTCACTACAACATGTTCTTCCCTAAACTCAGATGATCCAATCTTTCCACATTTTCTCTGTACATCAGTATCCCTCCTTCCTGGTGTTGCACGTAATTTGGCATCTTGTGTAGATGTTTTAGTTATCCAGTCATCAACCTCAGATTTTTTATTAGTATTTTAGTATTCTTATCTCAATGATCTTATTGTCAATTTAGTTTTTTTTCCACCTCGGTATTCGGAGTGTGAATTTCTTTCTGATTGCGCCTTTTCCTGATCCCCTACTTGTATCTACTTATAGGAAGAAAGTTCTATAATGTCACACGTATGAACAACATCTAAATGTATGATGCAATCAAAATGAGAAACCATAAAAATATGGTTTCGGATGCTTGAAATTGAGGAATATCAGGCTTGTGCTTTCTTCTAGGTAGCAAGAACAAGGGCACTGATAAGACTTGTGGTGACCTCGTCAGTGTGACATTGTATTACATAGTTATACATGTAGCAATAATTGTTCCTTTCTTTAGAGTCTTTCAAATGTCATGCTGTCATGCCAACCCTGTGATGCCGACACAATCGTTCCAAGGCAATACTTCTGTAGTGTGTCTAATTGTTTTATGTGTTGGTGTTGTTTTTATACTGTGTGCACCTTATGCATGTTTTCACGTTTTAGTGTTTCGTTTGGGTAACTGAGTGTACGCCTATTGGGAAATATCTGCTCACTCAGCTTACCGTATGTTTTCTAAATTTAAATACTCAGTGCTAATTTATTTTTTCCCACATCGGTTTTTGAAATGGAAATTTCTTTCTATTGGTCCATTTCCTGATCATTGCAAACTTTTTCGTTTATGCATATTTAATTTCAAATCAATTGGTTGACCTGAAATTATTTACACCAGTTTTACACGTATTTTCCGATCGCCCCTCGTTTTACTTTTTATTTTCATTTTTTATTCTGATCTCGTCATCTCCACCACAAGGTGCACAGTGGGCTATAATCCATACATTGCCACATCACGGATGAAGGTTTCCATTACGAAAACACGCCCATGCAATATGCATCGATTTTTATTTTCATATGTAAAAAATAAAAAAAAAAATAGTAGAAAAAAAAAAAATTGATAGTTTTCTTATTTTTTGTGCTCAAAACATAAATTGTGGATACATGTTAGGACCGCCTCGACAAGGCGGTTCTAACGAGTACCCACAATCTATGTTTAAGAGCAAAAATAAGAAAAATAGGTATACCACCGCATACCCCAATTTTACTATACAAAGTGGGGGAATACATTACACGGACATGTTTTCCTGATGAGTATGGTTATCGGGCTTAACATTAACATTAGTTTATTTTGCCATGCCAGTATACCCCGAGAGACGTTATACATAATAACATGTATATGCGCGATCACTCCTCTGAAAAAATTATACTTAATATAGTCATCTACATTATACAAAATAAGAAGTGAAAATTAAGGGAATAAAAATAGTATCTGGGTTATAATTGTTTCATCATATAGTGGTCTAGATTAAACTCATAAACACGCTAACAAACATAATGACACGGCGGTGCTTGAAATGTTGCAGGGGTACGTATTTTAATGACGTCTTAATGGTGTCATATCTTTATTAGAAAGTCAGTATAACGTTAATGTTGGACACATTGCTCTTCTAAACATACCATTATTTGTCACTAAACAGTTGAAGAAATTTGATCGGTAGTTGTAAAGATATAACGCATGAACCACATACAACAATACGAGCTACGTATTCCCAAATTCAAGAAAACGTACCAGTGGTAATACCCCCAGGTGTCTTTCAAGACGTATACTGAGTTCCACAGCCAACGCAACTTTATTTTTTCCTCGTATCTTTTAAACTGGTCATTTATCTGATAACTTTTGTGCCCTGAAGACTACGGCCCAGCGCAATAAATTTGCATTGACTTTCAGTACCCGAAAAGTGCTTGATTTCGGCGTTCAACGTCACTTGGTCACGTGGTCGACGTCACTGCAGATGTCAGCCATATGCTTAATTTTGTGTTGGCAACCTAGCCTTATTGAATAAAGCAGCTACTATGGGGAATTCGTTTTCCATTGTGTTTGCCTTCAAAATCGCTGATTTCCTTTATTTTTCAAAATTACCCCTTCGCCAGTTTTTACGCAATTGCATGCGAACAAAAAAGGCTGACGGCTGATTTTCACAGGCCGTCTTTGAATATGAATCAAATCAAATCAAACCAAATCAAATTTATTCAGTCCACCGGCCCATAATAGAACAACATATATACAATCTATACGAGTAGCAATTTAACAAAGAAGGAAAAGATAATTGCATGCATATTTGACTTTACATAAACAGTTTATATGTGTAAGACATTGACTCGCGAAATACTTTTATAATTTGGAATAGCTGCTAAAGAGCTACATTTAACTGAACATACAGATACCAATGATAATTTGACATTTCATTTCCCAACATCAAAACTAAAACTCATGTCAATTTCAAACTAGCATAATTTTTCGTCTTTCGAAATCATAGTATAAGTATTTTTGCTAATGATGTAATCATCTGCTCATTTCTTGAACTGATAAAACTGTAAAATTTGTCTATAGTCACATAATTTAACATATTTTCAGGAAAATAAAATATGATCATATATCTTCATATTGTGGACATACCATTAAGAAATGATACTCATCTTCAATAGTATAAATATTTCTTTTTAAGCAAAAAAGGACAATTTTTAAAAATTCAGTCAAGGTCTAAATGTCTTCCTTTTTCAATCATTAAGTTATGGGAAGAACACCTAAATTTTGCCAAAGCTTGCCTAAATTTAAAACACAAGTCCAGAGTTAGATATTTTTTATCTTCCAGTAAACTTTTGAAATTCTTATAATGTTCTGCTTTTTCCGACTCAGCCACTTTCGATAGCCATTCTTGAAAATAACGATCTTTCAATCGTTCTGTAAGCAAGTGCATCAACAATTTAGTATTACCTACATCTTGTGAAATCCATATGTATCCAAATTTAAATCTAAAAAGCATTGATTTTACATGACTCGCCCAAGTTGTCTTTCCACTTTCATCAAGGCGTTTTAACATTAAATAGGGCTGTTTTGGATATCTATAATTCACCATTCTTAATAATTTAATCCAATAACTTAAACACCTAGTCATATAAGTTATAGCAATCGGTAGTCTACCACATTCGCCAAGCGCCATAAAATCAGAAGTGTTAGCACTCAAGCAGCAGAAGCGTTTACAGAATTTACTCTGTATTTTTTCAATCTTCTCATAGTATCTATAACCCCAAATTTCGGACCCATAACATAAAACAGGTTTAACAATGGTGTCAAATAGTTTAAAAATATCTTGCGGGCTAAAGAATCCAAAGTTTTTCTGAAATTTGAAAATAGATGCGGATGCCTTTAATCCTTGTAAAGCTTGAGATTCTAATGTTCTTGTCCATACTAGTTTAGGCGTAAAAAAGATACCAAGGTATTTATAAAATGAAACTACTTCTATGTTTTTGCCATCAAACACCCATTTTTCTCTCATTCGTAAAGGATCACCATTTCTAAATACAATAATTTTTGTTTTATCAAAATTGATATGTAGACCAACGGATTTACAAAATACTGACAATTCATTTAACAAGCGCTGAAGCCCAACAACTGCATCAGCAAAACATCATACATCATCTGCAAACATTAGAGTTAATACATCATCAATGTCTGTTGTAATAAATATTCCCCGGTTTAATTTTGATTCTAAGTATGATATTAAATCATTTATAAATAATGAAATTATTTTTGGGCTCCCAACACACCCCTGTCTGGTACCAATAATACAATCAAAATATTTTGTTAAATTTTCATCAACTTTAACACAAGATTTAAGTTTACTATAAAGCGATTTCCAAACCCTGAGAAAATTTCCTTCGATTCCTTTACGTGTTAATGCACCCCACAATTTATCATGATCAATACTATCGAATGCTTTACGAAAGTCTATAAATAAACAATAAAACCTGCCTCCTTTTTTGCAAAGATATTTTTGTGTAACAGCATGGAGAGTAAATATATGATCTAAAGTTGAGTATTGTCGTCTAAATCCTGCTTGTGATTCATGTATAACATTAAATTTTTCAGTCCACTTATCTAATCTTGATGTAAGTATATTTGTTAACATCTTGCAAATTGTGCTTATCAGAGATACCCCTCTAAAATTGTTAGGGTCAAACAAGGAGCTCTTTTTATGCAGGGGACAAATTATGTTATTACCCCAAGAATCTGGAATATTTCCACTTTCATAGATATTATTAAATAATGTAGTCAAATACGGAAGTATATTTTCCATTGTACATTTGAAAAATTCTGCTGACAAACCATCCGGTCCAGGAGACTTATTAGTATGTAGCTTGATTATACTTTGTTTAACTTCATTTTCAGCTATTAGAACATTTAGATCAGAGGCATCATTATTTTGTCTTATTTCAGCAAGTAAATTTCCATTTTGATTTTCGTTATCAATTTGTGGATTCAAAAGACTTTTAAAATTACTTAAACCAGTCATTAGTCGGTATATTTTGTGTAACATCTTTCTGCGGTTTATGTCCCTTAATGCTTTTCCAGAACTGTTTTGGACATTTCCTCAAATTAACAAGGTTCTGTTTTCTCACGCGTTTAAGATTTAATTTCTTTTCATATACATGGTTTTAAAACGTTTCTTGCTACATAAATATTCATCAAGTGATCTCCGGGAATTGCTTTGTCGAAAATGTCTTAGAAATAAATACTTTTCTTTTTTGGCCTGTTCGCATTCTGACTCCCACCATTCCGGCTGATGCGTATCATATATCTTATTAATTGGTTTACATTTCATATTTTCGGCCGATTTTTGAAATAATCGTATGAAGTCTGGTAAAAGATCTACTGTGGAAATATCTTGATTAATAAAATGCTGCTGAAAAAGTCGAAAACTGTCTCTAAATTTAACAAGAAATGCATCTTTATATTCATGTTTCCATTTATACTTTTCATATGCATATTATTCACTTCCTTGTGTCTGACGGTGCGTATTATCAAATGTATATTGTTCTACGTTTAAAGTTAATGTACAATATATTGGCATATGATCAGAGGTATCAAAATTATCAACTCCAAAATTTGTAAATTTAGAGAACAATGTTGTTGACGCAATCATATAGTCAACAACTGAAGTACCATTATTTGCAAAACATGTATAGTTTCCATCAAGATCATTAAACAAACGACCATTCAAAATATGTATATTAAACATAGAACACATTTCTATCAAGGATAGACCATATGCATTTGAAACGTCACTGTCTAAATTATTTCGTGGAATAGAAAACGTATCAGCTGGATAAGCAGTGAGTTCTCTAAATACAAAATCAGTATCATCATCAACAATATAGTCAGCGAGAGGTTTCGTTCTGGCGTTAAAGTCACCTGCAAGAAGTAAATCTGCATCTTGGTACTCAGATGAAATCTAATTTGTCTGCTAATAGTTCAATACCATTATCATTTTGGTTTGTATAAAATGAAGAGCCCTCTGGAGAAATATATGTAAAGATCAATATACAGTAATATCATTTTGATTTTCAAACTTCTTACCATTCAAAAGTAATATAATACATTCATCTAAATTATCAAATATTCTACGAACAATATTATTCTGAATAAGATATTCTTTGATAAGTACACATATACCCCCAGAATTTCTGATGGCATTCCCCAATTTCCGTCTTACTTTAGTAAAACATTGATATCCATGTAACAAATCAGAGAGGTCTTCATTTTTATTACCCCATGTTTCACAAAGTCCAATAATATCATATTTTTTAAAGTACTGTTGAAATTCTCTATCACCTTAAAATTTTGCGAGACCATGTACGTTTAATGAACATATATTAATGTTAATTGTACCAGATTCTTCAGAGTTAATTTCATCTATAAGTTCAAATTCTCTAGGAAGATTTAAGTTTTCGTTATCTCTCGTAACTGTATTAGTTCTCCCAAGATATCCAAAGTTTCTAACTGAATGACGTATAGAGGTATTAACGTTATAGCCTTGACCTCTTTCCTATTTACCCGGAACTGCTACCGGCACTTTTCTAACACTGTCATAAACATGTACAACATCATCGACAACCAGTTTGTCATAACGCAGGAAAGCATTCTTCCCTACAGCGAGACAGTCCTGCATGTAAGGAAACAATTTGATACGATCATTTGTTACTCTCTCAACAAAGTCCTCGGTGCTACATATATTCGGAATTTCGGATAAATCGACAGAAACAACAAACAGTTATTCAAATCTTAATGACGATATTATGATTTTAACCCATTGAATTTAAATGACGGATGGATTCGCCCATCACTACCACTTTCATTTTAGGGAGGGGGGGTGGTGGGAGTTAGAAGTTATTTATATTTTTTATATCATTTTCGATAAAATAACCTTTAGCAAACAGAATAGCCCCAGATGTGACGCTGCATCCGTTTGGCTTTGTCCCATAAATGGGATGGGCTGGCTTAAAAGAGTTCAATTTTTTATGACGCCTATGGCAGAACGTTTTGACCAATCCTCATAATACAGTGCCATATTTAAAATTGAGGAAATACACAGTTTGAATTAACTCTCGGGTTCCACATTTATTCAGATTTTTTACATCCGCTTTGCTGGCCTCAGGTTCTCAAAAGTATACCCACGGGCACGTGTATAGCCGATGCTGTTGCTACCGTATTGATTCCGAGGGGGTATTGAAGACAAATTGGCTAAAAGGAAATCACAATGAAAAAAAAAATAAATTAAAAAAAATGTTTAAAAGAATCCTTTTCTATATTTCAGGACTTCTATGTATATTTGTGGTGGTTTATCTGCTATCTTCGTACCAGCATACATTCGTGTCGAAGATCTTTCAGTCGACTGAGGACGAAAATATGCATATCAATGGGACATCACATGAGATTGCGGTAGATGTTTTTCTTAATACTGCGGCACGCGCACGTGTTCTTAGAGGCATGCAGTTATAAAATGATGCTCAATTCAAACATAATTTCACAGTGACACCATGTATGTTAAAAAAAAAAAAAAAAAAAAAAAAAAAAAAAAAAAACAGTGCATGGCGTGATAGACATCTTTCTGTCGAGCTGATCTTGTTTTAAAAATAAGCTTGTCAAGCAAATGTATCTTTTAACTCTGATATAACCACCCGGGTTTCAAATCAAAACCCACTTTTGTTGTTGTTTTTTTTTTATCGGGCTATATCCAGCCATGCTGTCTAATTTTATTTTCACGTTGACAGCAGCTACTACAGTAGTCACATTTTTTATTGTCACTTCCCCTAGACGGAATATCTCCATCAGTATTCCGTTAGACCTCTCCATGCCGACGGAAATGACTTCTATTGAGACCTTAGTCGAAAATGAAAAATCATCGAAGACTCTAAAGAAATTTAAAATCATGTTATGTTATATCTTTTCTGACTGATAGGACTTAATTTATATATATTCCAGATGTAAAATGACGCAGATTAATAAAATACTTCGTGTTTTCTGTTGAAAATATCGCAACGTCTATAAATAGATAAGGGGAGACTACTGTAGAATATGAGACAAAAAGTAGAAAATCGATTGCTTTTTGCAAATTAATTGAAATTCTGCAGGCTAACCAGATGTTTACTTAAAATTTGTGCATTTTCTAACAAAACATAACAAAAATTCTAACAATTATCACCAAATACAACAGCTATAAGCTTCTTACGAAATCCATAATCTGTTCGACCACAGTTTAAAGGCAACCTATGCTAAGCTGTCACGGAAGAGGAGCAAGGTCACAAAGTGTATCGGAGTGCAGGTTTGCCAGCTGATCTACACTTCCACGTGACCAAATTTGTCCCGTTTTACTTTTTAGTTAACGGAACACGGAACCAAAATGACCTTTGCCACGACATGTTAATAAAACAGCATTTTACTCTATCGTGTCTATTATGTTTGTTGTTTTCTTTTTTTTTTTTTTTTTTTTTTTTTTTTGGGGGGTGGTGGGGTTTAACGTCGCTTTCAACATTATCTGTCATATCACGGCGGTGTTTGGTTGACAGGGAGCTTAATGCTGACTTTTATAGCGCTGCCTCATTGTGGTATCAGATCCCAGACACTTTTACCTGATACCACCTCCAGTCACATTATACTGACACCGGAGCGACCAGTCCTAGCCCTACCCCGAAAATCCGAGTGCCAAGCGGGGAGCAACTAGTACCATTGTTTACGGCTTTGGTATGTCGCGGCCCGGGATCGAACCCGGAAACTCCCGATCTCGGAGCGGACACTCTACCTACTGAGCTACCGAGGCCGGTCGTGTCTATTAGCTCTAATACAATCAGTTCATAGATGCATGGTAATAAGGCTATACCATTTTTCGCACGAACAGGTAAATCACGGTAAATAAATGCAGTCACTAGCAGCGAACTCTAAAACTCGGAATAACTATGCGCATTGAAATAAGTAATAATATCTAAAAGTTGTCAGTAAATACGTCATTACCTGTAAACTGTAAAATGCGAATAATTCGATATTCTTTGTTTACAGCGGTTTCCTTAGATATATGAACGATTTATACTTTGTCTGAAATGAGTCTGGAGTAAATAAAATATTGTTGTTGAATATGTTGCTATAAAGATGAAAAACACCCACATTCTCATGTGCTGTCCTATTTACTGCATGCGTAACAACTAAGACTGGCGATACCATTGACATAGTAAACTTCCAAAAACAAGTAAACGTTTTTGTTGAAAAGTTAAAAAAGAAGGTCCTCTTCTATAATCCGGCACACTACTTGCGTGTTCGAAATGTCAAAAATGCTAATTTAACAAATTGTGAAATCAAGAACTGTCAATTAACATTGGATAGAGAAGAGGCAAATCAAAGTGATGCAGTTATTATTAACCATAGATCAATTAACGGACGAGACGTTCTCTGGAGACCACCCGGGCAAATATGGATAATGTTTCAACATGAGAGGCCAACTTCATACAGTGTCAAATCTTCGAACATTTTTCAGGTAAATAAGAAGTGCAAACGTTTCTCTGAATATCACCACTTATGTTTGCGTTCAAATAATAAACAAGTAATGGTAAACGACTGATATATGTAAGGAACTTGCTAATTTTATTATGGTCCCGCTTTGTAAAACTGGGGCTGTACTGCGTTCATCTTGTTCTTCCGTCATTTAGCGGTTCCGTGATCCGTGAACATTTGGTTCCCGCTCATTTGTTAGAGAATGAATTGACAGAAGCTAAACCGATAGTGTATGCATATCAGCATTAATATTGATAAGATGTAGCTGGGTATTATTACCCGCCAATGCTATGCAAACGACGTTACGACCCTTGATCAACACCAGATCAGTTTCTTCTCGTCTCAATCTCTTGAGAATGAATTGACAGAATCTGACTAAATTTTGTATGCTCATTCACAACTGCACGAGCTACGTGTAGCTTTGGATAGTAATCCCGCCAGTTGTTCGCAAATTCGCAATGGAATTATGGCCACTGATTGACGTCTGAAATTTGATTCTGCTCAATATCTTGTGATTTAATTGTCAAAATCTCTCCACATTTTGTATACGTATCAACATTAATAATATCTAGCTCGGCGTATTTTTTTTCAAAAAAGCGGAATATAGAGTTACATTTGACGTTAACGCCATCGACGCCGAAACGTCCTCAACATTTTTCATGACGTCATGTTTAGATCAACACAGCTTTCAACGCTCATACCTTTGCTATTTGTGAAGTTAATATCTTCAATTTTTCAGGAAATACTCAGCAAATCTTGGTCTTTCAATAATAATAATAATGTTATTAATTTCTTAATTTTGAATTTTTCGGCCATAAGAACCCATTTTTTTTTCAGATCTTGCTCCATATGCCAATTGCATGATTATCTATCTCTTCCTCTAGAATCAGTTCAACTGGACAGTCACTTACTCCACGAAATCTGACATTCACCTTCCATACGGAAAGATAGTTCCCAGACAAAGGGACTCGTTGCACCAGCGTGATTTTCTCTCCATTGCCAAGAACAAATCTAAAGACGCCGTCTGGGTGGTATCACATTGCGAGACAGACTCACGGCGGGAAAATTACGTTGACATTCTCAGGAAATACATCAATGTTGACATCTTGGGAGCTTGTGGAACAAAATGGAACTGTGGTAGACGACATAACCACGCCAAAGGAGACTGCTTTGATATTCTCAATTCCACTTATCGTTATTATCTTGCTTTTGAAAATGCACTTTGTGATGAATACATTTCAGAGAAGTTCTTTGAAAATTATGATTACGACATCATTCAGGTGGTCCGTGGTGGAAACCCAAAATTCAGACCGATAGATATTAAACGGGATGCGTACATCAGCGCGAATGATTTCAAAACAGCACATGACCTCGGAAGGTTCCTTAAATCTTTAAGTAATGACACAAAAATGTATGCATCAATGTTAAAGGCAAAAGACAAATATCAGGCGGTTCCATATATAGACCTCTTTCAGAAGGCTATGTGCGATATTTGCAAGCGCCTACAGAACCCCACAGAATACAAATCTGTTTATGCGGACATACGTGAATGGATGCTTTCTGAGGAACCTTGTTTCAAACCAAACGATATATTAAACTAATTATGCTCAAAGTTCAGCTTTGTCATATTATACAAAGGTTTTTAGTTTTTAACCCAATCATGGTTGATAACTATGCTGCCTTCTTTAATTGCACGCCGGTGGGTCGGGCGTCAGACTCTATGATGGCCCCGACATAAAGCTATTCATTTTAGTTGGTTGGGGCCGGAGCTTCTAGTCTGTTGCTTGGCCCACCGGGGTCCAACTGGTGTTTTTCTTTTGCTCCGGAGTTAGTAGGTTATTCGGCGCCCAGGGATTTCCATCGTCGGGCAGCTTACTCAGTCTGTGAGTCCTGGTTTTTGATTCATCAGGATGTTAATCATGATTTATTTGTTTGTTCTTGATGATTCATTGACTAGTTAGAGATTCACCACGAGGACCGAATAACTAACTAAATGTTATGAACCACTGCAGGAGCTGAGGGTGAGGATATGGCCATGTAAAACCGGTTTAAGCCCGCCAGTAACTTTGTGTTACTGATCGTTCCAAGTCGATACTTCTGTGGTGGTTCTTTTTGTTTTGTGTCTTGGTGTTTAAAAACATTTTTTGTGCTGTTGGCGCCTTATGTGTGTTTTCATATTTTTAGTTAAGTTAAGGTAACTGAGTGGCCACCTATTGGGAAAATAGCTGCTCATTCGGCTTACGATATGTTTTATGGTATAAGTACCTGATTGTTAGTTTGTTTTTTTCCCACCTCGGTTTTTGGAGTGGGAATCATTTTCTGATTGCGCCTTTTCCTGATCTTTGCCTACTTGTACCTTTTTCTAGCCATCAGCCGAGATTGCATGTGACTTTTGACCTAACATATTACTGATTTCAATAGATTCAAGTTAAGCTACAGGATCCTATTTGTCATCAATAAAACTTTACATTCTAGTCCAATTAAATTTGAGTGCGAACCTAACAAAAGGGGTCTTCGGGCATTTCAGTTCATTTTATGCTAATTAATTTTTAAAAAAATCTAAATTTGAAATGTTTGACATGTTCTGATATTTATGTCAAAAATACAATATAAAAGATCCTTTGGAAGCAGTAAATAGTCAAAGGGAGATAGTATGAGCAGTATTCTTTATTATTGTAACACAAACAAAGATACATTAAATTTTATATGCTATAAAGCTAGTTGTATCATCCATATTACGATGGCAACCGCTGCGCCATAAGGACTACTCTCGTTTCAAAAAACAAGTACGCCCTATATTATGCATATTGTTTCCACCGTGTGTGAATTAGTCCAGTTGCCAAACATGGATTTGGCCTGTGACCTGGAAATGTGTGCCGCATAAAATGTTTTTATGGATTTCACTTCTTGATACCTTTCAGATGAAGAATCCGAGTGATGCCACCTTGGCATCATTGAGCATTTTGAAATATTCAAAAATTGAAAATGGCCGACAAATGGCGGAAAATATTGCAAAAATCGCAAACATAATACATGTATGTGAAGCAAAAAGCTCACTTCTCTTGTTGTCCTTACTGTCTTCTTCTGGTTCATCAGACCATGCCAGCTCAAAAACTGCATCATGAATTGTTTGAAAAAGTCAAAAATCAAGATGGCGTCCAAGATGGTTGGCAAAAACAAGAAAACAGCATCAAATAGTTGCATATACTCAATGTTTTGTGTTTAAAATGCTCATTTTATGTTCTAACAAAAACCACATAATTTAGTTTTGTGTATGTTTTGACGCTCCAATCATAACAAAAAGGCGAGATGGTGACCAAGATGGCCGCCGATATAGAGAACTTGGTCAATAATAAACTGCCTTAACAGTCTTGTTTTTGACTTTACTTTATTTTGTTAACAGTTCAAGTTTGAGTTTAGTTCTGACCCAACATCATAACAATGATGCAAGATGGTGGTCAAAATGGCCGCCTTAATTTTAGTATAAGGGAGCATGGCCTGTGATTCAAATAGCTTATCTAAACGTATATTTGTTAAGTTTTAAGTAAGCAGAATAAACAGAGGGATGCAAATCTACATCATATAATGAAAGATAGAATAGGCACTTTGTTCTAAAACCGAGATTAGGTATTCGTCAGTGTCACTAACATTGTAATACTTAGCAAAGTCATCAGCTATATTATTCAATTATTGCAACAATTGTTTCTTCAATTCAATTGCATTTGCAAAACACTATACATGCTAATTGATTTATGAAACGCCTCTATTTCGATGAGTTCAGAAGCATTCCCACAGCTAATTTTTCTACTTGAAGTATCGTGATTTATTTGTTTGTTCTTACTGATTCATTGACCAGTTAGAGATTTACCACGAGGACCGAAGCACTAACTAAATGTTATGAACCACTGCAGAAGCTGAGGGTGAGGTTATGGCCATGTAAAACCGGTTTAAGCCCGCCAGTAACTTTGCGTTACTGATCGTTCCAAGGCAATGCTTCTGTGGTGGTTCTTTTTGTTTTATGTCTTGGTGTTAAAACATTTTTGTGCTGTTGGCGCATTATGTGTGTTTTCATATTTTTAGTTAAGTTTAGGTAACTGCGTGGCCACCTATTGGAAAAATAGCTGCTCATTCGGCTTACGATATGTTTTCATGGTATAAGTACCTGATTGTTAATTTAGTTTTTTCCCACCTCGGTTTTTGGAGTAGGAATCTTTTTCTGATTGCGCCTTTTCCTGATCTTTGCCTACTTGTACTTTTTTACTATCTGTTGCTGGAGCCACACTGTCTATTGCTGTAATTGGCATAAGCGCTCAGAACCCTTCAACATTATTTCGACCACCGGATCCCCTTTCGCATTAATGTTTTCTCTGTTCTTAAAGGGAATTGGTTTTACTTTTTATTCTTTTCGTTTTACATTGATTGTAGATATTTAATCTTGAGCAATACATAGACGTTTGTGTATGACGCTTACATATTTTCCTCAATGGTTCGCAACCATCTCACTTCTTGCCACTGTTACACTATGTCTACACTATGTCTCACCTGAACTGCGTTAGCGTTAGGTCCGAACACGATTGGCGAGTGTGCTTTTGATCAGTCTGTGATATCACAGCCCTTCTTCAATGTGAGATGGTCACAGTTGCATGCACAATCATGAAATACTTAAATCATCGTATCTTTTCAACATTGGTTTTAAAGATGACATCTGCTGAGAAGTTCGAATAGTACTGAATGCTAGTGCTTTTTGTCAAACCTCTTGTCTTGCTGGAGAAGTTTTGGTTGTGCTTTTAATGCTACAGTCAAAGTGACAATGGGTCGTCCACAGAACAGCACAACCCATCGGTGACAACTGTATCAGGCCAGCGCAGTGTATGCGAATTTCTCAACTTGTACATTTTAATTCCAAACATATTGTGTTCGTAATTCTCTTGTCCCCGCTGTCCCCCAGCATTGAAGAATGTTGGGAGCCAACTCTTGAGGGTATACCATGGCAAGGTAAATCTACATGGAAGTGTCTTTAATAAATAATATTTGCTTCAAATGCGTTTGTGGCTTTTACTTAAATGAGTTTGCGTACCGCCATTGTAATAGCCATAGCAATGATCAAGCGATCATCGTTTGGAAACTTTCCAGCGAACTTTTTCAAGTTCATCCATCAATTTAAATACATGCGCTAAGAAGACTGAGTCAAGGTTTACACGTATATTTATTTAAGATGTGACAACAGCACATTATATATAAAGTTGTGATGTTGTATTAACCAATATTCAGAGTTTCTATGCACGTTTTAAACTTTTTCTGTTCTTAGCATTAGCGTCAGTTCGACTCTTCCATTCATTTTTGTGAACCAGCTTTATCTGCGTTTCTCAGTCCGTTACATCCTTTCCGAATATGCTTCAGACCAAGCGCCTAGCTTTTTATAGCTCTACTGAAGGATTCACTAAATTATCTTTAAAAATGCAGTCCTCTTTTCTTCTTTATTATATTTAAACTGTAAATGTTACGAGTACTTTCATTTAGTCGTGTAAATTGATTTGCTTCCCTCCCTTTATTCTGCTAAATCAATATGCAACACGTTTAGGTTATATTTTGTTCAGTGAAGAAGATCTCAGTCGTAGTAAAATTACGTAGGACACATACGCCCCAGTATCATTTTGCGGTGTCAAAACAAAACATGAACATTAAATTGCGATGTTTACACCATAAAATGATCATTTCAAATACAAGTCATTCAGTATTTACATCACTGGAATGCTGCTGTAGCCAGAGAACATTAAAGCATGAATATGATGATCCTCTTGGTCACCATATTGTTTTATTGTTATCAAGTTGGGTAAAATAATCAAAAACAGTTCATTTGTCAACATAATTTGAACATTTGAATTACAAAACATTGAGCAAATGCAGCACTGGAATGTTGATTCAATCAGAAATTATGTACTCATACATTATGATTATGGCTGCCGTCTTGGCTACCATCTTGGCTCATTTTGATAATGTGGGAATAAACAATAAATCATGCTGCTCACAACATTATATGAGCATTTCAAACGCGTTACTTTAGTATATTCTGCACAGGAATGGTGTTTTAATCAGAGAATACAACCGTTTAAATTATAATTATGGTGGCCATTTTGGTCGCCATCTTTTTTGCTGTAATGATGTGGGGTCATAATCGAAAACCAAACACTAACGTATTATGTGTACCACAAAAATGGACTTCGAAGCACAATACGCTGTTTTATGCAACACTTTAATGCCGTATTATTAAGAAAATATTGTTTTTGTTATTATGATTGTGGCAGCCATCTTGTCCGCCATCTTGCCTCATAATAATGATATGTGGGTCAAATCTTAGAATTATCTTTTTACACTCCCGCCCGCGTAATTGTACTCACTGAATGCGCGTAACATACGCGAGTAATACTCGCGTAATACGCGCCTATTTTATACGCGTATGTGTCAATAGCCAGTCAAAATTCAATTTTTCTTACGCGTATGATACGCGTAATGCGCATACATTACGCGTAATGACTTTAACCAATGAGCGGTGAATTAGTAAAGCAAGTCATTACGCGTATTTGAAGTATGTATACGTATTGTTCTAACCAATCGAGATTAAAACAGTCTTACGTAAAAAAATACGCGTAATATACGTGTAATGAATGAGCCAACAATCTTGAAATTTTATGGTTAAACCAAAATTCCGGACTTTGCTTTAGACCAAAACAATATCTTATCTTGTTCAAACTAATGCCTGCAGTATTAAGGGCTCGAACAATTCATGAGTACGAAATAACATCCGTGAGAAATATTTTTAAAGCTTCATCCCCAGATCGGTAGCTGAACGAACACCAAGTTTCTGTTATATTTGCTTGTGGTTTTTATTTTGAAGAAGAAAACATTCGAGTTCTGTTAAATAATAATTGAATATCAATAAATAAGAAAGAGACGTGGTAGGAAAACAAGCGAAAATCTAACATGCCGTATACCGTACGGTGGTGCCTCTAAAAATGGAGGGGGAACTAAACGACAATGAAAAAAAAATGAACAGAACTGAACATGGTTACCTACAGGTGAAAGTCACTTAGTCACGCATGAATTTTCACTCCAATTGAAGGCTGAATGTTGACATGATGACAGTTATTGGGTAAGTTTTATGCTTCTTGAATCTGTAAACTTTAAACCCCATGTAAACATAAAACAATTTGACAATAACTAGAATAAAGTCACGCCATTTTCACGATTACATCAATAAAATCCATAAAACTTGCACATTGTTTATTTTTGATTGAATAATAAAATCAACCGTTAGGTACTTTAGCTTTTATACTCCTTGTCGTTACGCGTATGATACGTGTAAATACGCGTAAATGTATTGCCAATCTGATTGGGCGATACTTCATACGCGTAATGACTGAACCTTACGCGTATCGACGCATTTATCTCTGCTTATGAATATTAATGAGATATGTTACGCGTAAATATGCGCATGTTACGCGTAAATGCGCGTAATTGGCCTTACGCACGTAATACTCACGTAATACTCGCGTAATACGCGTAAATGGAGTACAAATACGCGGGCGGGAGTGTAATATTGTTTACAGCGTAAATTGAGCATTTTAAACACAGAGAAATGAGTTTATTAAACCCTGGGTGTCGTTTTCTTGTTTATGGCGACCATCTTGGACGCCATCTTGATTTTTTCAAAACGCTCAATGATGCCAAGGTGGCATCATGCAGTTTCTGAACTAGCATGGTCCAGTGAACTGGAAACCACAATAAAATTTCATGCGGCACCATCTTCCAGGTTATGCTGATGGCTGCTGGACTAAATCTGACAGGTGCCTATTGGCTAGTCTGTACTAGGGTATAGACCTTTAACTTCAATAAACACATAGAATGTCAAGAATTCTAGTCTTGGCCTCTTTTCATTACAGTGACCTTATGCCTAGGTCACACTAGCAATTACGTACGCTGCGGATAGTTGCGGATACTAAACGTAGCAATCCGCAGGAACTAGTGGGCGGGGCTAACTGTTCTTAATGAATTTACGTAATTATAGTTACCTTTAAATACGGATTCATACGGTATAGTTACGGATATATTCGGATAAATACGGAAAGTAACTTGTCTACATACCTTTCGATACCATCTGTTACGTTTAGACACGGACATACACCTTCAGGTACGCATTTGTTGCGCTCTCTTGCGTATAAAACGCTGCAATGTGATGTAAGTAACCGCTGTTTATTATCAAAGTACAGTCACACTAGCACATACGAATGCGACGGACGCTACGGACAAGTCATACGTATCTATCCGTTATATCCGTAACGATTCGCATCGTATGCGTATATGACCGTATCTGTACGTGTTTTATCCGCAGGGTCCGTAGAATCAGCGCCCAGATTTTGAAAAAAGTCAAAATTTCGATACGGACGAAACATCCGTATCTGCATGTGAAGAAATTATAGAACATAATATGCTTTGATTGATTGATTGCTTGATCGATTGATCGATCGATTGATTGCTCGATCGCGATCGATGTCTCGGTCGATCGATAAACTGATTGATCGATGATCGATCAATTGATTGATCGAGTGATTAACTGATCGAAAGTTCGAGTGATCGATCAAGACCGATAGGGTGATAGATCGATTGACTGATCGTTCTTGCGATCGATCTAGCGAGTGATTGATCGATTGCGATCGATCGATTGATTTAATATTGACGGATCGATCGATTGATTAATCAATCGAGTGATAGTCGTAAAACAACGGAAATAACTTCTCATAATAGTATAATTTGAGTAACATTTACAGTGTGTTTGCTTGTTCCTTTGTTGGTTCTTCAATTTTTCTTAGATATTGCAGCCTGCTTCTCAGCTAGTAAAAGCAATGCAAAGTCTTCTTTTGAGGAATCCATATTTTTCATACTGGCTAAAGGAATGCACTGAAAGCACGTGCATATTTGTGAGCATTGGACGCACGGGCGACTCAGTGAGTAAGCGGTATACTTTTCATCACATAACTGTACGCCGACAAAGACCGTAACCGAACAAAATAGCACAATAGCACATATGAAACAGTATCGATCCGCAACAAATGCTTACGACACGATACGTTTAGTTACTGAATAGATACGGTTTTTGATACCGATTAGATACGGACAATTACGGATTTTTCATCCGTGCCTGATTTTTGACAATTATCAAAGCTTGGCTGCGGATCTTCCGTGCCCTGTAAATAATGCACGTACAGATACGGGCTTTTACGGATATGATACGAATCGTTACGGACAGGACGGACAAATACGGAAGCCCTATCCGCAGCGTCCGCAGCGACCGTAAGTACTAGTGTGACCTAGGCATAACAGGGATGTTTAGATTACATCAAATACACACCTTTCATCGCTCATATCTTTGATACTTTGATATTTTCAGGAAATTCTTACAGACACTTGGGTTTCCACATGTTATTTATATATTGATTTCAAAAATCTTAATTTCGAAATATTGGCCATACGGCCCATTTGGTTAGAACCTTTGCAATTCATTTCATACAGAACGTCGTAACTTGATACGACGTATCATACAACCAACACACTACTCTCTCGCGCAAATCAATATCAATTTTAGAGTTCCAATTGCTGATTTAGAACAGTTGCTTATATGACTTAAACCCGGACTCATTACCTGACTAGTTTATGGTACACGAGTGTTGCGTGAAGTTCATGTCTGGCATATTACATACAAAAAGAAAAGCAATGAACGGGTTACGAGAAGGTCATCACGTGTGATGCCTGTTCTTATTGGTCAAATACATTCATTTCATTTACCGCACTCGCCTGCTCCTACTAATCAAATACATTCATTTCTTTCATATCTATAACGGTAAATGTGACGTAAGTCTGCTACGATCGTCCGGGATCTATATTAATCTGAAATCGGCTACAAAGCAATAATTGCATGCGTCAAATACGTAACAGCTAGTGCAGCAGTTTTAATTAAAGCGCCACAACCCGACAAATGCACAAAATAAATTACGAATGTAAATTGCGTATGCCAACTTTGGTTGAACACAAGTCAAAGTATCACACCCTGTTGAGATCAGTTTCGATCTTCTTCGATACGTTTCGATCTACTTCGACCTCAGCGTAGTGTCGATATGCATTGCTCAGGACACTGAGATGAGAAATTCGAGTTTTCTTATATAGCCTTTAATCTACTGACTGATAGATATGTGCAGTCAATGCAGAAATTGAGCATTTATTGAAAGAAAGTAACCTGAGAAATGCCGGTTATTTCCATTTTTGCAAACACTTCAATGTTATTGTGATGGAAGTACTACATGTATATGTTCATAGGGCGAAAGTGTTTGCGAAAACGACATATCCTGGATTCCTTGTGTTACTTGCATTCATGTTCAATTTCTGCATTGACTACACCTATTTATTGGTCAATAGAGTATACGCTATTGGAGAAAACTCGAATTTCTCATCTCAACTTCGGGCAGAATTGCGATGTGTGTCACCGATCATTTATCGGTTTGTATGTTTTCAAAAAGGACGAAACTATCTACAGACATATAGTGAAAATAGTTATTGTACTATTATTGTACAATGTCCCAAATTTTGAATGTAAATAGCATTTAACGTACAGGATCGAAATTTCCTCTCAATTTTATGTTCAAAAAGAGTTATAACTGTTCCTGTAGATGTCGAAAAATATTCATTTTTCATTTGTGTATTGTGGGGATGCTGTCTGACTCAATTAACATTTGAAACCAGTTTAAAGAGGGGGCCGTATATGCCCAAAATCATACTTAGCAGCCAGAAGGTGATTGTACTAAAATAAAATAATGGCTTAGGTTACCTTATGCTGCACTGCGCCATTTATTGCGCTAATGGCGCACTAACCACAACGTAATTACCGGCGATATCCATTTCCAGTTTTTCTCTGGGGAATACAGGTTTAATAAACTAAGATTAGTTCAGTAATTTGCTAAAACACATTTCAAGGGACATCAATCTCGGAATGATATTATAGTTTAATTTACCGATTATATGCAGACAAAACGTTTTGTGCAGCCATCTTTTGTGCTTAAGTTTTCTAAGCTTGGAATTCATCTTAACATTCTAATAGGAAATAGTCTTGGCTAATTCTGCTTAGATAAGTCATTTTGTTTCTTACTTACCGACTACCAAGTGGTGGGAGAAAGCCAGGGCTGTAAAACTACCGCGCCCGGAAGGCGACAGTCAAGCCATTGGTACACACCGATCCATGGACAATTGGATAGGTTTAAAATTGGTTTGGGCCGGGGCTTCTTGTCTGTTGCTTGGTCCATGGGGGTTCATCTGGTGTTTTTCTTTTGCTCCGGGTTTCAGTAAGTTATTCGGCGCCCAGCGATCTCCATCGTGGGGTAGATTACTGAATCTGTGAGTTCTCGTTTTGATTCATCATGGTGGTTATCATAATTTATTTGTTTGTTCTTGATGATTCATTGACTAGTTAGAGATTCGCCACGAGGTCCGAACAACTAACTAAATGTTGTGAAACACTGCTGAAGATAAGGGTGAGGTTAGGCGCCTGTAAAATCGATTTAAGCTCTTGTAATTTTATATCACTGATCGTTCCGATACGATACTTCTGCAAAGTGTTGTGGTTTCGTTTGTTTTATGTTTTGGAATCGAATTCTTGTGCCGTTTAAACCTTGTGTACGTTTTCTTATTTTTATTTGAGTTCGGGTAACTGAGTGGCCGCCTATTGGGAAATAGCTGCTCACTCGGCTTACGATATGTTTTCTAAGTATAAGTAAATAACTGTAAATTTAGTTTTTCCCCACATCGGTTTTTGGAGTGGGATTTTTTTTCTACTTGTACCTTTTCCTGATCATTGCCTACTTGCTCCTTTTAAATAATCGATATTTAAATAGCCAGACGGGGATTCATTCGAACCTGCATGACAGATGTACAGAAGCCAATGGCGCTACCGACTGTGCTATCTGGTTATTAAATTTTGTAACGGGATGCGCGCGAATAGTCAGGTCGCTTTTGTCAAATTAATAAGAAATGTTTATGGCAATAAGTTCATACCAGCTTAAAATATTATGACTTGAACAGTTGTATCTAGGAATATCATTTGCACTTACTATTCCGCCGAAATAATGGTGAAATTGATTTGTTATTTTAAGCGACCCATTACTTTCATCTTACATTCGTCGGGTAAAGAGATGGGAAACCAGTCCAAATACTGGGTACCAGCCTCAGGGTATGTCAATGAGAAATCTAGTCAATTTTCACATGGGCATCTTTTCCTGGTGATTTGGAAAGAGCTAGTCATCATTCCCGTCGAGTGTGTTGTTGGAAAAAAATATGTTTCGTGATTTTCCTTTCCAACTGGTGTTTATGTTGGGGTTTTAAATATATATATAATTGCATCGATTTTTGGTCCATTAATTCTAACTTTATTTGACATTAATATTA
Organism: Rugalucina vietnamica; assembly: GCA_964017185.1. Lineage (NCBI taxonomy): Eukaryota > Metazoa > Mollusca > Bivalvia > Lucinida > Lucinidae > Rugalucina > Rugalucina vietnamica. The sequence goes on from OZ024878.1 coordinate 9,325,646, forward strand.
TGCAGTCCACCTAACCCCACGGTCTAGTTAACATGCAATGTACTTTACCCTTGTTATCGAATCATGTGCTAACACAATGCCTCTAACAGCGACATGCCATTCATTGATAATTTGTCTCATAATTTGAAAATCTGAAAATGGGCCGACTTTCACTTACATATTTTCTATACGAGCGGCACCCGTGTTCGAGCGGTTAAGAGCGCTGTTTCTTAATCACTCGATCATCTCACCGCTGTGTCGTGTGCGGGTTCGAGAACCGCTCTGGCCACATGTGAGACAAGCCAAGTTCTGCTTGTGGGTGTGCCAGGTGTTTTTTTCTCGGGGTTCTCCCGTTTTCGCCCACCTACTGATTGGCCCGTCTCATATGAGCTGAAATAATCTTGAAAGGGACGTAAATTGAATTAAAAATCTGTTCAAGACTTTAAGTTTTTTTTTTTTTTTTTTTTTTTTTTTTTTTTTTTTTCAGTTGATATTATTCTACTTTCTAACTGTTAGCTTCCTCTTGTCTTCTTTTAATTTGAGCAACAATTGGCTTGAGAGAAATTGGCTAGCAGTTAAAATGAAAATGAAGGCAACAGAAACACAATTTTGGTGAACAAATAAGCTTCAGGGCTTCTATATCACGCAATACGTGTATAAACATAATTTGGATATCGCGATTTTTATTCAGCTGAATTAAACGGCAATTTATGTTACAAACAACGTCGCCCATTAAGTAAAGCTTATGTTGAGTTATACATATTTTTACTTTTTAATCTGGGTTTTTTTTTTTTCAGGCTCTAAAATTAGTAAAAAAGTATAATAATTTATTTAGATAGCCTTTCGGTCCTCACATGTCATTATGTCTTTTTAGGTTATGGTGTCATCAAGTTAAAGAAATCTGAAATGCTCTTCTCTTTATATGATTGGAATTTAAGCTAAGAACTATAAGGTTATTATGTGACCTAAAATGTTTGAAATTTACATGATTATTGGTTGATATAATGGTATAGTGGAACTATAAGTCAGTGTGTCACAAATGCACATTGTCACTTAAAGAATCTGAATCTGAATCTGAATAGTTTACTGGTGACACGCCAAATGACATTATTTCACCAGGGGGTTCGGATGGGGGAGAAATTAGTCCCTTGAACGCACGAGTGAAGCGAACTTGGACACACAATCATCTGACATTTCAGCAGTAGAAAACAGAGAGTCAGGGAGGTCATTCCAGTCCCTGATAGTCTGGGGAAAGAAACTACATTTATAGGCCTCTATACTAGCAGATGGAAGCTGAAATGCCTTGGAGTGGCTATTTCTACAACGCATAGTCTTTGGGATAAGGTCATCTGTTGGTATTCTGGCTTTACCCTTCAGACCTTTGTATAGTAAAATAAGTCGATTATCCGTCCTCCTTTTCTTGAGAGATTCCCATTTGAGTTGTTCAAGAATGCCAGTCATACTACCTTCGTCGAAAGTATAATTCCTAGTTACAAATCTAGCGGCACGATTCTGTACCTTCTCCAATTCCTCCTGGAGGCATTTAGTATGAGGATCCCACACAGAGCTTCCATATTCCAGGACTGGGCGCACCAGTCCTTTATAAGCTGCTTCTTTAACATCTTGGGGGCAAGAAAATAAGTTTCTCCTCAAGAATCCAAGTGTTCTGTTGGCTTTCGTACACGTCAGATATTATTGATATGGGTATTCCACTTGAGGTCATTTGTAATTGTTACACCTAGATATTTAATGCTATCAACATTTTCCAGTACCGATCCCTCGAGGGTGTACGAGGCCTCAATTTTATTTATCCGCTTATTTGTCAGCTGCATCATGTTGCATTTGCCAGATTGAAATCTCATGCCCCATTTTCGGGCCCAGCTCCCTAAAAGGTCAATGTCTTTCTGAAGTTTCAATGTATCTTCCACTGTTTTAATTTCACGGTAACAAACACAGTCATCAGCAAAAAGCCTGATTTGAGGGTCAATGCCAACGGGTATGTCATTTATGTACAAGGAGAACAACAATGGACCGAGAACGGTGCCCTGAGGGACACCAGACACACCAGGGGCCCAGTCAGATTTAACACCATTAACTACTACCCTTTGCTGCCTGAAGCACAAAAAAGCATTTATCCATTCCAATGTCTTTCCACCTATACCATAACTAAACAATTTGCTTTTAAGAAGTTCCTGTGGATGGGTGTCAAAAGCTTTTTCAAAGTCCAAAATAAAAGTGTCAACCTGACCCTTTTTGTCCAATATTTTTGCGCAATCATTTATTACTGTAATCAACTGAGTTTCACAACTATGTTATTTCCTGAATGCATGCTGTTTGTCCGACAAAAGATTATACTGGTCAAGATGACCCATGATATTTGAGCAGACAATATGTTCTAGAAGTTTGCAAGGAATACAAGTCAAAGAAACTGGGCGGTAATTACAAGCAAGGGACCTGTCACCTTTCTTGAAAAGTGGACAAATATTAGCAAGTGACCATTCCTTGGGGATTTCACCCGTATTGATTGACTGCTGGAAGAGATGTGCAAATACAGGTCCTAATTCTTTTGCCAATTCTTTTAGGACTCTAGGATGGAGTTACCCCTTCCTTTGTAACAACAATTTCATCCATGAATGGGGCCGACCTATCCAGAAGTGGGACTTGGGTGTGTACCGTTTTGGTGAATACATCTGTGAACTGTCCATTAAATTCGTCTGCTTTTTCGAAATCTGATTGAGCAATACCACTTCCATTTTTCTTTTTCAAAGGGGGAATGCCTTGGGTATCTTTCCTCTGACTATTGATATACCTATAAAAATCCCTGGGATCAGCCTTAACGTCCCCTACCAAGTTATTGACATAAAGGTCATGCTGCTTCCTTATATCAGCTTTGATTTCCCTTCTTAAGTTTTCAAATTTAGATGTAATTTTTGCACTTCCAGTTTACTTAGCTTTTGCATGAGTTATATTTTTCCTGCGAATCTTCCTCCTTATCTCAGGAGTTATCCATGGGACAGAAGAGACAGAGCGACTTGTTTTTGATGGGATATGCTTATCTGCCGAGTCCTGAATGAAAGATAAGATTATCTGTCATAGCATCACTATTGACTGTAACAGTAATTTTATATTACTGATCGTTCCAAGGCGATACTTCTGTTGTGGTTCAATTTTCTTTATGTTTTGGAGTCGATTTCTTGTGCTGTTTGAACCTTATGAGCGTTTATGTATTTTTATTTAAGTTCGGGTAACTGAGTGGCCGCCTATTGGGAAATAGCTCACTCGGCTTACTTTATGTTTTCTAAGTACCTTATTGTCAATTTAATTTGTCCCACATCGGTTTTTGGAGTGATAATTTCTTTCTGATTGCGCCTTTTCCTGATCATTGCCTACTTGTACCTTTTTCTTTCTGTCCAGAAATGTATAAACCATGATACAATTAATCTTCCTTTGCACATTTTATTTATTTATTTCACTTCAATTACACAGACACTCGTGGAACTTGTTTACGTATTCTTGAAGACGTTGGCGCTATGTGGCAAAACCCGGTGGAGGGAAGCAGAGAACCCGGGGAAAACAGCGACATTTGAAGGCTTGGATGGACGACCACTACCCTGCCATATACCTTGAATGGGATTTGAACCCGGACTGTGGACATGGAGTTGAAATGCGAGTGCATTATCCACTACGCTAACCAGAATTTCACACATTTACCTTTTTATGGGACATATGCTGACAGTATAGTCCAAGACGTGACGCCGATATGCGGCGTCCCGTCTGGGGCTATTCTGTTGGCTTACAGAAAATTCATCGACAAATTGAATAAAAAGACCTACAGTCACACCTGGTGCCCTTAAAACTGACAATGGGCTTCCCAAATGGTAATGGTGGACGAATACATTCGTCCAAACTAGGTTAATAAGTAAAAGAGGTAAACAAAGAATAGGAACTGGCATAATCGGAACAAAATTACAACATGGGTTAGGTACTGATACAAAATGAACGTACGCCAAACTGCTTATTTCCTTAAACGTGGTCACTAAGTTACATCTAAGTTACTTTTCCCAAATATATGAAAGCGCACAGACATAAATACAAAATTACAAAAAAAGAAGCAAAAACGCCAAGTTGGGTTTCTAAAGACTCAATCTTAGTTCAGCCGCTAACCTGTCAATATCTCAGTCTTCTATTGCTTCAGACACATGCATTATTGTGTCTTTTTTCAGAGTCGTGACGTGCGATGGCTAAATAAACTTATTTGTCTAGTTTACTGGATAAATGAGACCTATTGCCAACAGTAAGCATAGTGATTATTGTTCAATGTCAGATGCAAGCAATGTTTAATGTACGTCATAATCAATATGCATTAGAAACTCATTTCATTAGTACTCTAAGATTCTAGGGATTAGGAATCCGTTTCCATTTAATAAGGCATTATAGATAACGATTAACGTGTCTTTAAGTGAGCCGCCTCATGGGAAAACCAACAATCTGCATAGGCGATAACAAAGACGCAGATCAGCTTCGCGTTAGCCGCGAAGCTGATCAGCGCCTTTGTTTTCGCTACTCGGATAGTATAATTCCTCTTCTACTTAAATCTGAAATTTCAAGCTTCTAGCTCTCTTCTGTGCTTGTACAGGCCGGTTTGTGTCGGACCTGTTCGGAAACCACATTGTTGGTTTTCCCATGAGGCGGCTCAAATAAATGGTTCATTAAGTCCATTCTGAAAGTTTGCACCAAAGGGCCGTGTCCATGTTTGCTACACATTGGCGACATTGGGGTTACCTGCGATTCGAATGTATATACCTTTACATTTAATGTTGAAATCCTTAAGACTTGTTTACGATATTTCTGGGCACTTGATACACCCCATTTTTTATATTTATATCTCCGTATGACCTTACTTGACCTTACTTGATGGTGGAACGTCAAACTTCAAACCAATCAATCAACCAACCAAACAACCATTTTTATATTAGGTTTAAGGAGTACAGGATTAACACATTGTCTTTGGATACGGGGTATTAAGGAAAATTGGGATGTGCGTATATGATGTTTCGATTGTATGTTTTATATTATGGACGGTTTGTTTGGAGGATATGGATAAAGCCTAACCCTAATAATATTCTAACATACTTCTGCCACGCCCGATGTGATCCATTCTATGCCTAATGTCTCATGTCTATTTAATATAAGAATGGCGTAATGTTAGTTCAAGCGCCAACCAAGGGACGCATAGGACTTGTCTTAAAGTGGTCTTGGTGCAGACTGCACGTCACCAAAATATTTGCTGATTCCTGTATTAAACAATTTAAGAACATCTATCTACACTTTATGTATGGCAACTGTTACAAAATCATTTAATAGGAAAACGTGCAGGAATGGACAAAAAAGTGTTTCATTTCAGGGCACCAGGGCTCAGTTGTTCAAAATGAACGACCTCGTTAGCTAACGAGTCGTCAAAATCACATGCAATGCAAAGGACTCTCACATTTTATCAACAAAAAAGCCATTCGCAAACGTCAAAAGTCTTAAACGTACGTTTCGTGTGAGTTTGAATATTTTTGCAGATTAATACTAGTTAATCATGCTATACTTGCACCAGGCGTCTGTATATTGCCTTGTTTTTGCACTGCGTGTAGTCGTTCATTAACGCTCAGTCTTCAATTTTCCTGTTGCAATATGCCTTGTTAAGACAAAACAAATATGGAAAATGCTAACTAATTGGATGCAGCTTGCTTCGATGGCAGAAAATGGTACTCAGATTAAATGCAATCCTTGACTAATGAGCTCTCGATAGTTTCTAGGAGTTCATATTAGACGATTTATGTAACCGGAGCATTGTGCCATAGAGAAATGAGCCGCCCCATGGGAAAACCAACAATCTGTATATGCGAAAACAAAGACGCAGATCAGCTTCGCGGTAACCGCGAAGCTGATCAGCGCCTTTGTTTTCGCTACTCGGATAGTACAATTCCTCTTCTACATAAATCCGAAATTTCAAGCTTCTAGCTCTAGGTTTGTGTCAGGCCTGTTCGGAAACCACATTGTTGGTTTTCTCACGAGGTGGCTCAAATATTAAAAGCAAAGCTATTATGTCTTTATGCACTTTTTCACATACATTATTCAAATAATCTTACCGGCCACCAAGGTTTTTATTGGTTATCGACGAAGCTAAGGGCCATGTATAAATTATGTATACGGCTTCATTGAATACACAAAAATATAAGTAAAAATGCCGATTATCAGCTTAGCATGCACCGGGGAGGCATCCCAGAACACGAGTACCATCAATTTATAATATGAAAAAAATGCATTAAGGTGGTGGGGGATTTTTTAAACTGAATGTTTTTATCTTAAGGTTGCCATTGGGCTTTTCAATTTTTCCCATCTCACAAAATAATGACATTTGTGGATTTAAAAACGGGTGTACCGATATTTCTTAAGGTACCCTGCATGCCATGGAGCTTTTGGACTAGTTGTGTTTAAGTGTAAAAAGGTACAAGTAGGCAAATATCAGGAAAAGGCGCAATCAGAAAAAAGATTCCCACTCCAAAAGCCGAGACGGGAAAAAACTAAACTAACAATCAGGTACTTATACCATGAAAACATATCGTAAGCTGAATGAGCAGCTATTTTCCCAATAGGTGGCCACTCAGTTACCTAAACTTAACTAAAAATATGAAAACATACATAAGGCGCCAACAGCACAAAAAATTAAAACACCAAGACATAAAACGAAATACCACTACAGAAGTATCGCCTTGGAACGATCAGTAATATAAAATGACTTGCGGGCTTAAATCAATTTTACAGGTACCTAACCTCACCCTCAGCTCCTGTAGTGGTTCATAACATTTAGATAGTTTTCAGATAATTTTTAGTTTTGAACAAAACAATTACAATGTAAGAGATTTTTAAGATTTCTGGTTAGTACATGTAAATCTTACTCTGATATGAATTATTATTTACTTATTATTTATTTTTTTAAAGTACAGTGTGTATGTGTGGTGTTCATCAGATTCCAACGAATGCTGTTTATCAAGTTCGTTACTCATTTATGTCAGACAAACCTCTTTACACAATTACACATGTTAGTAAGAAGCTGGGTCTAGTTTGGGGACATACTTTCACATTTTTTTTTATTTTTTGATCGGAAACAGAATGGCCTTAAAATGTGTTTAAAAATGTGCATGAGCAATAAAAACAAAACCAAAACTGGTTAATATTGACAACACCAATTCTGCTTCGGTTTATAGTCAACAATTGCAGTCAAATATATAGAAAACTATATGTTTGCTTCATGAACATAAGCAGGGTAACGACTTGTAAATATTTGGGTAGGTATACAAACCAAGAGTTATCTCTACCGGTTGGCATTTGGGAATGCTGCCAAACCCTTTGTCACACAATTTACATACAATGTTTATACCCAATAATAACGTTGAAAATTTTGCTTAAATTGCATGTTTTAAAAATTAACCCCTCGATAATAGGCTTTTAGGGACTTTTCTCATCTTAGGCATATATCTCTTTTTCCTATATCATTCTTCCTGGCTTATTAGCACAGATATTTTTCAGTGAGCGCATACCTATAAATGAAAGGTGACATATGAGAAAATCACATTACGAAAACTTGCCCATGCAATGTACAGAGATTTTTTAAGATGTAAAGATTGAAAAATTTCAGCAGAAAATTTTTGATATTTTTCTTATTTTTGCTCAAACCATAGATTGGGCGAGGCGTTTCTTACGAGTACACACAATCTATGATATGGAGCAAAAGTAAGAAAAATACCCATACCTCAGTTTTGCTATATAAAAGTGGGGTATAAGGGGGTATACATTGCACGGACCTTTTTTCCTGATGATAAGCCAGGGAATTAGTTGCCAGGTGCTTTTCAAAATCTGTCATTGTTGGCAACAACTCGGATACGACACAAATAAGTTGTGGTTCCTTCTGCTTAGTGCTTTGTGTTCGGCGCACCGTATAGTTAGGCCGAAATCATTTTCTTCAAACGTCTATAACTTATTTTGAACAATAATATATAAAACGTCATTGTGGACAGACCAATCAAAAACACTTAACCACAAGCAAATCATTCATTCTTTATCGTGGACTGAACAGAAATTGATCTCGTCGACGATTCTCTAGATCCACAACCGAAAGTCATTACTACAAATCAACAATTGTCATTTATTTGCCAGCATTCGACCAAATTGAGGACATAATTGGCCTATTGAATATCTTGGTCATGCACACTCTCTCGGGAACTTAAGCTTGACGAATTAAACGTTGGCTCGTTTGAAAATGAGAGAATACTACTCAAAGGAAGTTTTTCACAAAATAGATTGTTTTCAAATACGCATTCAAATATACTTTATTATTGTAACACAAACGAAGACACATTAATTTTATGTGCTATAAAGCTAGTTGTATCGTCCATATTACCATCATGATGGCAACCGCTGCTCTTGATTCAACAGTCAGGTACGCCCTATGTTATGCATGTTGTTTGAAACGGTGTGTGAAACTATGCCTTTTGCCTAGTCTGTACTTGGGTACAGAGGTTTAACTTCAAGAAACACATACAATGTCCAGAATTCTAGTATTTGCTTCTTTACAGTGACGTTAAAGTGATGTTTAGATTACATCAACTACCTCAGACAACTACACACCTTTCATCGCTCATATCTTCGATATTTGTGAAGTAATCTCTTCAAATTTTCAGAAATTCTTACAGATACTTGGGTTTTCACGTTAATTTATATCTTAATTTCAAAACTCTTAATTTCGAAATTTTGGCCAAACGGCCCATTTTGTTAGAGCCTATGTAATTTTGTCACACGATCAAGTCTCATAAAATGCCAGATTGCAAAATGTTTATCTCGTCCATTTTCTTTTTAAATGAAAAGTAGAAAAGGAGGACTGAATGAAAGTCTTCATGATTGTATCGCTTACTTCATGATTGCATCGCTATTATCGGACGAGTTTATGATACACTATGATACACGAGTGTTGCTTGAATTTTATTTCTGGCATATTACTCACAAGAGGAAAAGCAATGGGCATTAGTCCCTCGGGTTACGAGAAGCCCATCACGTGTGAAGCAGTGCGTCAAAACTCGAATGCATGTAGGCCTATGTCAGTCCGACCATTTAATGAAATATACTTAGTTAAAATGGGATGCGTGCTTTTTATTTCGTGAATAGTTGTTGGATATACATGTAACTTTTCTAAAAAAATATTCGACGTTAAGTTTAGTCAACATTAGAAAAGACGGTAATATGGTTTACTCTTGTTGCGGCCACGAGCAAACACGATAAGTCCACATGGCCAATGCTAAACAAGCAGTGACTCTGTCTCGTCTAGACTGAAAATGTTGGCCATAAATACCAGCGACACACACTATAAACAACGAATCAATAACACACGACGTAAGCGATACAATCATGAAGACGTTCATTCAGTCTTACTTTTCTACTTTTCATTTAAAAAGAAAACGGACCGGATGAACATTTTGCAATCTGGCATTTTTGGAGACTTGTCCTAGCCGTAGTATTGGTCGCTTATTTGAATAAAAGGTTGCAATATCTGGCGATCGAAACAATGTATTTGATGCATGCGTGTGTTTGTATGCACATGCCTTCGTCGATTAAGTGTACACAGACTCTTAGTCAATGTCGAATAGGAATCTCGTGCGATTTTTTTGACGATTTATGACGACCTATATAAAACTTATCTATGGGGTACATGTATAACATTAAACCTGTTCGTCGCACTTACAGCCGTGTCAGAGTCGATTTATGACGTCATCAATATGGCGGCTATCTGACTATATATGAAATATTCGTATTTCCATCAAAATCAGTTGAAAACATCGCATTATTACCCTTTATTGCGAATAAAATGTATTAAATGCATCTGATCATACATACGATAGACGAATCAAGTCGATGGGTTAAATGATATTGCTTTATCCAGTCATACGTTCGTTTGTGCATACGTTGGACATACGTTTTTCTTCAAAAAACGCCCACAACTTAAAGACCCCGGGAGCTAAAACTATAACAATTGCAAGTTATTGTATATGTTATATGGCCTAACTCGCATCTCTGGGACAAATTCTCAAGGCTGTTAGTGTTGTCAGAGGGACCACCTTAATGCCATCAACTATTGTCCCCAGCAACAAAATCATTTGCATGATGTAAAATTGCTTAGTTTTACACCACCTCTCATGCGATTCTAAAGAATAGGGTATACTTACAAAAAATACTCATGTTCCACCAATAGAATGCTCTAGAATACTATAATTAGTCTGATAGTGATGCATGAACTGAACAAATTAACTCTTATACCTCATATTTTAAGCACTGAACTCACTTATATTTATGAAAATTAACAAAATAAAAAAATAGACAAAAATATGAATACAAGAAAGACATTAAAAATGGAGAAGAATTGTGTAACAATAGGGGTTATATGTACCATAATCGCTTGTACCAGAGCTGTTTATCATCCCAGGATGCTGAAAGAGGTATTCATTGAATGCTATGACAATGTACTATGGTCCTGAAGTAATATATAAGAATAATGTGATTTCCAATATCATGAATTTTAATGAAAACTAAAGAAATTTTAGAGAAAAGACAATGAAAAAAATAGGTTAACCTACAAAATGGCTTGTATGACGGCAATCAAAAGTCCTATAGTGCTGAAAATGGCATCAAATGGTGTGTAGGGCAATATTATTACATCCTGAACTACAATTTACGAGTCAGTTGGTGTTAGTTTCATGAGTTTTAAGAATATCAACAAAACCTTTTGAATTTAGTGGGTTGGGTATACGGAACAATTAAGGGGGTACACGAAGAAGAGCTATAATTGGCATCAAATGATTGCTAGGATAATGTTCTGTAACGATATAATCAGCTATTTTTTGTTGTATGGATAGTACTGAGATCTTCATAAATAAGATAAAAACGGGTACATCAAAGAAAGTTGCTCATATCTCAGCTGACAATAGCATTAGAAAGCTGAAAATGGTTCCATTAGAATGATGGGAGAATGCACTAATGCCATGCAGTACGATAGCTTACCCACATGTTATTAAATTTTCTGAAAGTTACATAAAGTTTCGAAAAATATGAAAATGGAAGGCTATGCTTCACCAAAATTTATTAAATCTTGCTGGCCAGAAAGCAGGATTTATACATCTGAGCACATGATAATAAAACATTGTCCTAGCAATAGATTGAGGCCATTTTGAGTTCTCCACGGCTATTGGCAGCTGAGATATAAGCAATATTGCTGGTGTACCCCTTCATTTTTCATTGATGGTGCTATTATTTATTAAGATCTCATTAATATCAATATATCTACAAGAAAAATAGCTGGAAACCGCGGTATGACCAATATTTCTCATTTATTCAAGGATCTCAGTTCTACTCTTTTTCTTACTTTATATATCGGATTATATGGTTACAGACCATTGTCCTAGCAATCATTTATTACAAATTATAGCTCCCTAGGTCTTTCAGTAACCCGGGTACGTGCATTTTTCTACGCATACCCTTAATTGTTCTGTATATTTTCTTTAAATTTAAAACGTTCTGTTTATATTCTTAAAACTAAAACACAAATGACCCATACTTTATAGTACAGGATGGTATAATAATGCCCTAGACACCATGATTTGATGTCATTTTTCATCACCATATGACTTTTGATTGCCGAGATACAAGTCATTTTGTAGGCTAAACTGTTTGGTAAATGTATCTTTATCAAACCAATTATAGTACTCTAGAGCATTCTATTGATGGGATATAAGTATTTTAGGAAGAACATCCTATTCTTTGGAATCGCATGAGGAGTGGCGTGGAAACCATGTCATTTTACATCATGCAAATGTTGTTTCATTGCTGATGGCAATATTTGATGGCATTAAGGTTGTCCCTCTGAAAACACTGACAGTCTTGAGAATTTGTCCCAGGGATGCAAGATAGATTGGATCTTATAACCTATCCAGTATACCTTGCAATGGGTATAATTTTGCTCTTGTTTTTCCTCACTTTTTGGCAATTTTACTAATATTCATGAATATACAAATAAAATAATTTTCATATAGGACCAGGTCATCAATAAATTCGTCATATGATATTACTGGCTAAATAACCAAGTGTCACAACGACAGCTTGGGTCAGAAATTACTTCATTTATGGATTTTTAGAATTTTTTCTGTCATTTTGCATGTTTTCATGAAAATTAATGATAATGCTAATTAGAAATTTTACATTACTTACCATGAAAAAGGGCTATGTCTAAGCTTTAAAATGAGACCATTTTTAATAATCTTATATAAATGACAGTGGAGATATGATCAATTTTGTATGTATACCCCCATCCTCAAGAATCACGTTAACGGTTACCATGGAAACCGTGCAGTGTTTCATAGTGCATTTGATTTTATCTGTGGGGACATTTTTTGTTTTGTTTTCTGGGATGCCAGTAAATGATTGGCACCCATAAAAATGTCTTGGGGATGCAAGGTAGGTCAAATTAGCTCCCGGTGTACTACGTATAATTTGGCACTTTGTATGCAGATTTTCTCGTGACGTAGCTCATATCTTTAGTGCTCTGCGTCTTGTGAGAGATACTTTTGTGCTAAAATAGCTTTTATAAATACAATTGGTACCAGAGGACCAATGGTCATGTAAACGCTCACCTGAGATCTGCTACATATTGCAGGGGCAGATGAAGCCCTTGGGCCATTTGTTTTCAGAATAATCAATATTCTGTCCATTTACCAATTTCTGTTTTATTTATTCCCTTTAAACGACATGTTTACAGTTTTCCCCATTCAAATGCATTGGCAACCTATGTTGACCGTGTCGTCAAATAGGTCAAGGTCACCACAGGGTCATGATTAATATACACATTGTAGTACTTTAGCCATCAATGCTTCATGCCAAGTGTCTTTGAAATCAGTCCACCGGTTCCGGAGAAGATTTTTGAAGGGTTTTTACCATATATGGGCATGGCGGCCATCTTGGTCATGTGACCTGGATTATTTATATATACATGTACATTGGTTATCCCATCCTATAGATGCTTCACTTAATTTGGCTTTGATTGGCCAAGTGGTTTCAGAGAAAAAGATGTTTGAATATTAAGGAAATATACATGTATACTGTCACGGGGTGGGGGCATATGAGCTCCTGGGGACCAATCTTTTTCAGAATCATTAATATTCAGTCCTACTGTGCATTTGCTGCAATACTTTCACTTTAAATGACATTTCAAAAGTTTTCCCCAATGAAATGCATTGGCGACCTATGTTGACCTTGCCGTAAAATAGGTCAAGGTCATCACAGGGTCATCATTTATATACACATTGTAGTACTTGAGTCATCGATAGTTTCGTTGAAATCGGTCAGCCGGTTCCGGAGAAGAAGATTTTTGAAAGATTTTTACCATATATGGGCATTGCGGCCATCTTGGTCATGTGACCTTGATTATTTATATATACATTGGTTACCCCATCCTATAGATGCTTCACATAAAATTTGGCTTTGATTGGCCAAGCGGTTTCAGAGGAGAAGATGTTTGAATATTATGGAGATATACATGTATATTGGCCCGGGGTGAAGGCATATGATCCCCTGGGGTCCATCTTTTTTAAATCATTAATATTCAGTCCTACTGCCCATTTCCTGCAAGAATTTCACTTTAAATGACATTTTAAAAGTTTTCCCCATTCAAATGCATTGGCAACCTATGTTGACCTTGTCGTAAAATAGGTCAAGGTCATCACAGGGTCATGATTTATATACACATTGTGGAGCTTGAGTCTCTTATGCCACATGCCAAGTTTCAAGATCCTAGGCCTTTGGGTTCTGGAGATGAAAAATTTTAAAGGTTTTTACCATACAATGTATATGGGCATGGCGGCCATTTTGGTCATATGACCTGGATAATTTATATATACATTGGTTCCCCCTTCCTATAGATGCTTCATATAAAATTTGGCTTTGATTGGCCAAGCGGTTTCAGAGGAGAAGATCTTTGAAAACTGTGGACGACGACGACGACGGACGGACGGACGACGCACGGACGGACGGACGCCGGCTGCCTACCTATCCTATAACCTCACCTGTGAGCCTTCGGCTCAGGTGAGCTAAAAATCCACCCATTTAAAAACAGCGAGAAGCTGGAAATCATTTTTATTTGACAAGCATAGTATGAAAATGATTGTTTAAAAGGCATATTATGAGTGCGCTGGACGACATTTGATGACGTCATATTTCAGCCCAGACGCGGGTCCCAGGGCGACGAACTGGTTTAAATTGTTGCATATGCCCCAATGTTTGATTTAAGGTAGGTCGTCACAAATCGTCATGAAATTCCCACGGGACGATTTTTTGTGCCCATTCGACATTGACTATCTGATATCGGTTGTGATTTAATCGATTATAGATCCGGGACGATCGGAGTAGACTTTAGTCACAAATTTACCGTAATATATATGCATGCCTCGCCTGCTCCTACTGATCAAATACATTCATTTCATTCATATATATAACGGTAAATTGACGTAAGTCTGCTACGATCGTCCGGGATCTATATTAATCTGAAATCGGCTACAAAGCAATAATTGCATGCGTCAAATACGTAACAGCTAGTGCAGCAGTTTTAATTAAAGCGCCACAACCCGACACATGCACAAAATAAATTACGAATGTAAATTGCGCATGCCAACTTTGGTTGAACACAAGTCAAAGTATCACACCCTGTTGAGATCAGTTTCGATCTTCTTCGATACTTTTCGATCTCCTTCGACCTCAGCGTAGTGTCGATATGCATTGCTCAGGACACTGAGATGAGAAATTCGAGTTTTCTTATATAGCCTTTAATCTACTGACTGATAGATATGTGCAGTCAATGCAGAAATTGAGCATTTATTGAAAGAAAGTAACCTGAGAAATGCCGGTTATTTCCATTTTTGCAAACACTTCAATGTTATTGTGATGGAAGTACTACATGTATATGTTCATAGGGCGAAAGTGTTTGCGAAAACGACATACCCTGGATTCCTTGTGTTACTTACATTCATGTTCAATTTCTGCATTGACTACACCTATTTATTGGTCAATAGAGTATACGCTATTGGAGAAAACTCGAATTTCTCATCTCAACTTCGGGCAGAATTGCGATGTGTGTCACCGATCATTTATCGGTTTGTATGTTTTCAAAAAGGACGAAACTATCTACAGACTTATAGAGAAAATAAGTATTGTACTATTATTGTATAATGTCCCAAATTTTGAATGTAAATAGCATTTAACGTACAGGATCGAAATTTCCTATCAATTTCATGTGCAAAAAAGAGTTATAACTTTTCCTGTAGATGTCGAAACATGTTCATTTTTCATTTGTGTATTGTGGGGATGCTATCTGACTCAATTAACATTTGAAACCAGTTTAAAGAGGGGGCCGTATATGCCCAAAATCATACTTACATGTAGCAGCCAGAAGGTGATTGTTCTAAAATAAAATAATGGCTTAGGTTACTTTATGCTGCACTGCGCCATTTATTGCGCTAATGGTGCACTAACCACAACGTACATGTAATTACCGGCGATATCCATTTCCAGTTTTTCTCTTGGGAATACAGGTTTAATAGACTAAGATTAGTTCAGTTATTTGCTAAAACACATTTCAAGGGACATCAATCTCGGAATGATATTAGAGCTTAATTTACCGATTATATGCAGACAAAACGTTTTGTGCAGCCATCTTTTGTGCTTAAGTTTTATAAGCTTGGAATTCATCTTAACGTTCTAATAGGAAATAGTCTTAGCTAATTCTGCTTAGAAAAGTCATTTTGTTTCTAACTTATCTACTACCAAGTGGTTGGAGAAAGCCAGGGCTGTAAAACTGCCGCGCCCGGAAGACAACCATCAGGAAAACATGTCCGTGCAATGTATACCCCCTTGAACCCAACTTTTATATAGTAAAACTGGGGTTTGCAGGGGTATACATATTTTTCTTATTTTTGCTCCAAAACATACATTGTGGGTACTCGTTAGAACCGCCTTGCCGAGGCGGTTCTAACGTGTACCCACAATCTATGTTTTGAGCAAAAATAAGAAAAATGTCAACAGTTTTCAGCTGAAAATTTTCAAATTTTAAAGTTAAAAAATATCTGCTTATTGCATGGGCAAGTTTTCGTAATGAGTCAAACCATTGGTACACACCGATGCATGGACAATTAGATAGGTTTTAAATAGGTTTGGGCCGGGGCTTCTTGTCTGTTGCTTGGTCCATGGGGGCTCAACTGGTGTTTTTCTTTTGCTCCGGGTTTCAGTAAGTTATTCGGCGCCCAGCAATCTCCATCGTCGGATAGATTACTGAATTTGTGAGTCCTCGTTTTGATTCACCATGGTGGTTATCATGATTTATTTGTTTGTTCTTGATGATTCATTGACTAGTTCAAGCCACAATATTTTAAGCTGACACAATAATTCATTGACTAGTTAGAGATTCATCATAGGGGCCGAACAACTAACGAAATGTTGTGAAACACTGCTGAAGATGAGGGTGAAAATAGACGCATGTAAAATCTATTTAAGCCCCCCAGTAATTTTATATTACTGATCGTTCCAATGCGATACTTCTGTGATGGTTCCGTTTGTTTTATGTTCTGGAATCGATTGTTTGTGCTGTTTGAACCTTGTGTACTTTTTCATATTTTTATTTAAGTTCGGGTAACTCAGTGGCCACCTATTGGGCAATAGCTGCTCACTCGGCTTACGATATGTTTTCTAAGTACTGTATAAGTAAATAATTGTCAATTTAGTTTTTCCCCACATCGGTTTTTTGAGGGGGAATTTCCTTCTGATCGCTGCTTTTCCTGATCATTGCCTAATTGTTTCTTTTAAATAATCGATATCTTAATAGCCAGATAGGGATTCGAACTTGCATGACAGATGTACAGAAGCCAACGGCGCTACCGACTGAGCTATCCGGTTATTAAGTTTTGTAACGGGATGTGCGCAAATAGTCAGGTCGCTTAATATGTCAAATCAATAAGAAATGTTTATGGCAATAAATTAAGTTTATTCCAGCTTAAAATATTGTGGCTTGAACAGTTGTATCTAGGAATATCATTTGCACTTACTATTCCGCCGAAATAATGGAGAAATTGATTTAAGTTATTTAAAGCGACCCGTTACTACGTCTTTAGGTACTTTCATTTTTCGTTCGTCGGGTTAAAAGACGGAAAACTAGTCCAAATGCTAAGTACCAGCCTTGGGGTATATTATATGAACGTGAAATGTAGCCAATTTTCACATGGGCATGTTTTCCTGATGATTTGGAAGGAGCTAGTCATCCTGCCCGTCGAGTGTGTTGTCGGAAAAATGTTTTGTAATGTTTCGTGATTTTCCTTTCCAACTGGTGTCTAAATTGGGGTTTTAAATATAATTGCATCGATTTTGGTCCATCTATTCTAACTTTATTTGACATTAATATTATGCAGTCCACCTAATCCCACGGTCTAGTTTACATGCAATGTACTTTGCCCTTGTTACCGAATCATGTGCTAACACAATGCCTCTAACAGCGACATGCCATTCATTGATAATTTGTCTCATAATTTGAAATCTGAAAATGGGCCGACTTTCACTTACATATTTTCTATACGAGCGGCACCCGTGGTCGAGCGGTTAAAGCGCTGTTTATTAATCAATCGATCATCTCACCGCTATGTCTTGTGCGGGTTCGAGCCCCGCTCTGGCCACATGTGAGACAAGCCAAATTCTGCTTGTGGGTGTGCCAGGAGGTTTTTCTCGGGGTTCTCCCGTTTTCGCCCACCTACTGATTGGCCCGTCTCATATGAGCTGAAATAATCTTGAAAGGGACGTAAAACTGAATTAAAAAAATCTATTCAAGAGACAACGAGTTTGTTTAAATGTTTTTTTTTTTTTTTTTTTTTTTTTTTTTTTTTTCAGTTGACATTATTCTACTTTCTAACTGTTAGCATCCTCTTGTCTTATTTTAATTTGAGCAACAATTGGCTTGAGAGAAATTGGCTAGCAGTTAAAATGAAAATGAAGGCAACAGACACACAATATTGGTGAACAAATGAGCTTCAGGGCTTCTATATCACGCAATACGTGTATAAACATAAATTGGATATCGCGATTTTTATTCAGCTGAATTAAACGGCAATTTATGCTACAAACAACGTCGCCCATTAAGTAAAGCTTATGTTGAGTTATACATCTTTTTACTTTTTAATCCGGGTTTATTATTTTTTTTCAGGCTCTAAAATTAGTCTGAAAGTATAATAATTTATTTAGATAGCCTTTCGGTCCTCACATGTCATTACGTCTTTTTAGGTTATGGTGTCATCAAGTTAAAGAAATCTGAAATACTCTTCTCTTTATATGATTGGAATTTAAGCTAAGAACTATAAGGTTATTATGTGACCTAAAATGTTTGAAATTTTACATGATTATTGGTTGATATAAGGGTATAGTGGAACTATAAGTTAGTGTGTCACAAATTCACATTGTCACTTAAAGCGTATCTGTCATAGCATCACTATTGACTGTAACAGTAATTTTATATTACAGATTGTTCCAAGGCGATACTTCTGTTGTGGTTCAATTTTCTTTATGTTTTGAAGTCGATTTCTTGTGCTGTTTGAACCTTATGAGCGTTTATGGATTTTTATTTAAGTTCGGGTAACTGAGTGGCCGCCTATTGGGAAATAGCTCACTCGGCTTACTATATGTTTTCTTGGTATAAGTGCCTTATTGTCAATTTAATTTGTCCCACCTCGGTTTTTGGAGTGATAATTTCTTTCTGATTGCGCCTTTTCCTGATCATTGCCTACTTGTACCTTTTTCTTTCTGTCCAGAAATGTATAAACCATGATAAAATGTATCTTCCTTTGCACATTTTATTTATTTATTTCACTTCAATTACACAGAAACTCGTAGAACTTGTTTACGTGTTCTTGAAGACGTTGGCGCTATGTGGTAAAACCCGGTGGAGGGAAGCAGAGAACCCGGAAAAAACAGCGACCTTTGATGGCTTGGATGGACGACCACTACCCTGCCATATACCTTGAATGGGATTTAAACCCGGTCTGTGGACATAGAGTTGAAATGCGAGTGCATTATCCACTACGCTAACCAGATTTTCACACATTTACCTTTTTATGGGACATAGGCTGACAGTATAGTCGAAGACGTGACGCCGATATGCGGCGTCCCATCTGGGGCTATTCTGTTGGCTTACAGAAATTTCAACGAAAAATTAAATAAAAACACCTACAGTCACACCTGATGCCCCTAAAATTGAAAATGGGCTTCCCAAATGGTAATGTTGGACGAATACATTCGTCCAAACTAGGTTAATAAGTTAAAGAGGTAAACAAAGAATAGGAACTGGCATAATCGGAACAAAATTATAACAGGTGGGAAATAACCATGATTAGGTACTGATACAAAATGAACGTACGCCAAACTGCTTATTTCCTTAAATGTGGTCACTAAGTAAAGTTACTTTTCCCAAATGTATGAAAGCGCACAGGCATAAATACAAAATTACAATATCTCAGTCTTCTATTGCTTCAGACACATGCATTATTGTGTCTTTTTTCAGAGTCGTGACGTGAGATGGCTATATAAACTTATTTGTCTAGTTTACTGGATATATGAGACCTATTGCCCACAGTAAGCATAGTGATTATTGTTCAATGTCAGATGCAAGCAATCTTTAATGTACGTCATAATCAATATGCATTAGAAACTCATTTCATTAGTACTCTAAGATTCTAGGGATTAGGAATCCGTTACCATTTAATAAGGCATTATAGATAATGACTAACGTGTCTTTAAATGAGCCGCCTCATGGGAAAACCAACAATCTGCATAGGCGAAAACAAAGACGCAGATCAGCTTCGCGTTAGCCGCGAAGCTGATCAGCGCCTTTGTTTTCGCTACTCGGATAGTATAATTCCTCTTTTACTTAAATCTGAAATTTCAAGCTTCTAGCTCTCTTCTGTGCTTGTACAGGCCGGTTTGTGTCGGACCTGTTCGGAAACCACATTGTTGGTTTTCCCACGAGGCGGCTCAAATAAATGGTTCATTAAGTCCATTCTGAAAGTTTGCACCAAAGGGCCGTGTCCATGTTTGCTACATATTGGCGACATTGGGATTACCTGCGATTCGAATGTATATACCTTTACATTTAATGTTGGAATCATTAAGACTTGTTTACGATATTTCTGGGCACTTGATATACCCCATTTTTTATATTTATATCTCCGTATTACCTTACTTGACCTTACTTGATGGTGGAACGTCAAACCTCAAACCAATCAATCAACCAACCAAACAGCCATTTTTATATTAGGTTTAAGGAGTACAGGATTAACACACTGTCTTTGGATACGGGGTATTAAGGAAGATTGGGATGTGCGTATATGATGTTTCGATTGTATTTTGTATTATGGACAGTTTGTTTGGAGGATACGGATAAAGCCTAACACTAATAATACTCTAACATACTTCTGCCACGTCCGATGTGATCCATACTATGCTTAATGTCTCATGTTTATTTAATATAAGAATGGCGTAATGTTAGTTCAAGCCCCAACCAAGGAACGCATAGGACTTGTCTTAAAGTGGTCTTGGTGCAGACTGCACGTCACCAAAATATTTGCTGATTCCTGTATTAATCAATTTAAGAATATCTACACTTTATGCGTGTGGCAACTGTTACAAAATCATTTAATGGGAAAACGTGCAGGAATGGACAAAAAAGTGTTTCATTTCAGGGCACCAGGGCTCAGTTGTTCAAAATTAACGACATCGTTAGCTAACGAGCCGTCAAAATCACATGCCATGCAAAGGACTTTCACATTTTATCAACTAAAATTCGCAAACGTCAAATGTCATAAACGTACGTTTCGTGTGAGTTTGAATATTTTTGCAGATGAATTCCAGTTAATCATGCTATATTTGCACCAGTCGTCTGTATATTGCCTTGTTTTTGCACTGCGTGTAGTCGTTCATTAACGCTCAGTCTTCAATTTTCCTGTTGCAATATGCCTTGTTAAGACAAAACAAATATGGAAAATGCTAACTAATTGGATGCAGCTTGCTTCGATGGCAGAAAATGGTACTAAGATTAAATGCAATCCTTGACTAATGAGCTCTCGATAGTTTCTAGGAGTTCATATTAGACGATTTATGTAACCGGAGTATTGTGCCATAGAGAAATATTAAAAGCAAAGCCATAATGTCTTTTTGCACTTTTTCACATATATTATTCAAATAATCTTACCTGCCACCAAGGTTTTTATTGGTTATCGTCGAATTAAGGGCCATGTATAAATTATGTATACAGCTTCATTTAATACACAAAAATATAAGTAAACATGCCGCTTATCAGCTTAGCATAAATCAGAAGCACGCACCGGGGAGGCATCCAAGATCTATAATACATCAGGAAAACATGTCCGTGAAATGTATAACCCCTTATACCCCACTTTTATATAGTAAAACTGGGGTATGCAGGGGTATACCGGCCTATTTTTCTTATTTTTGCTCCAAAACATAGAAAAATAAGAAAAATATCATTTTTTCAGCTAAACATTTTCAGTTTTTGAAGCAAAAATATATCTGTTTATTGCACGGGCAAGTTTTCGTAATGTATGAACAAAATGCATTGAGGTGGTGGGGGTTTTTCAAATAAAATGTTTTTATCTTAAGAAATGAAACGGGTTGACACTGGGCTTTTCAAGTTTTCCCATCTCACAAAATAATGACATTCATGGATTTAAAAACGGGTGTACCGATATTTCTTAAGGTACCCTGCATGCCATAGAGCTTTTGGACTAATTGTTTTTAAGTGTAAAATCGGGAAAAAACTAAATTAACAATCAGGTACTTATAGCATGAAAACATATCGTAAGCCGAATGGGCAGCTATTTTTCCCAACATGTGGCCACTCAGTTACCTAACAAACTGGTACTTATACCATGAAAACATATTGTACGCCGAATAAGCAGCTATTTTCCCAATAGGTGGCCACTCAGTTACCTAAACTTAACTAAAAATATGAAAACATACATAAGGCGCCAACAGCACAAAAAATAAAACACCAAGACATAAAACGAAATACCACCACAGAAGTATCGTCTTGGAACGATCAGTAATATAAAATGAATTGCGGGCTTAAATCGATTTTACAGGTACATGTACCTTACCTCACCCTCAGCTCCTGCAGTGGTTCATAACATTTAGTTAGTTTTCAGATAATTTTTAGTTTTAAAGAAAATAATTACAATGTAAGAGGTTTTTAAGATTCCTGGTTAGTACATGTAAATCTTACTCTGATACATGTATGAATTATTATTTATTTATTATTTATTTTTTAAAGTATAGTGTGTATGAGTGGTGTCCATCAGATTCCAACGAATGCTGTTTATCAAGTTCGTTACTCATTTACATGTATGTCAGACAAATCCTCTTTACACAATAAATGTTAGTTAGAAGCTGGGTCTAGGTAGGGGACATACTTTTACACTAAGAATATTAATGGTCGCCATTTTTTATTTTTTGATCGGAAACAGAATGGCCTTAAAACGTATTTCAATGATGCGCATGAGCAATACCAACAAAGCCAAAACTGAATAATATTGACAACGTCAATTCTGCTTCGGTTTATAGCCAAACGTAGTCAAATAATTAGAAAACTATGTGTTTGCTTCATGGACATTAGCAGGGTAAT
Source organism: Rugalucina vietnamica (assembly GCA_964017185.1). Classification (NCBI taxonomy): domain Eukaryota; kingdom Metazoa; phylum Mollusca; class Bivalvia; order Lucinida; family Lucinidae; genus Rugalucina; species Rugalucina vietnamica. The sequence continues at coordinate 9,348,432 of OZ024878.1, forward strand.
GACTTGTAAATATTTAGGTATGTACACAAACGAAGAGTTATCTCCATCTGTTGGCATTTGGGAACGCTGCCAAACCCCTTGTCACACAATTTACATACATTGTATATACCCAGTAGTACCGTTTAACATTATGCTTACATTGTATGTTTTAGAAAATTACCCCTCGATTATAGGCTTTTAGGGACTTTTCTCACCATGGGCATAGATCCCCTTTTCCTGTATCATCCTTGCTTGCTTATTAGCACAGATTTTTTCAGTGACCGCAAACGTATAAAAGAAAACCACTTGTAGCACGGCACTATTTGAGAATCATAAGCCAGGGAATTAGTTGTCAGATGCTTTTGAAATCTTGTCAATGTTGACAACAACTCAGATACGACACAAATAAGTTGTGGTTCCTGTTGCTTAGTGCTTTTGGTTTTCGGCGCTACATGTAGTTAGACCGAAACCAACTGTTTCAAACGTCTATAACTTACTTTGAACAATAATATATAACTTTAAAAATGGCATTGTGGACAGACCAATCAAAGACACTTTTAAAACCGCAAGCAAATCATTCATTCCTTATCGTGTACTGAACAGAAATTGTTCTCATCGATGATTTCCTAAATCCACGACGGAAAATCTTTACTACAAATCAACAATTTTCATTTATTTGCCAGCATTCTACCAAAATGAAGACATTATTGGCCTATTGAATATCTTGGTCATGCACACTCTCTCGGGAACTTAAGCTTGACGAATTAAACTTTGGCTTGTTTGAAGATGAGAGAATACTACTCAAAAGAAGTTTTACACCACCCAGGTTTTTTCATACTTTAAAGTAACATTTCGGTATACGCATTCAAAACACATACTTTTGAATTTGCGCAGTCTGCAAAATTGGATTAGGCCTGTTATTAGTCAATCAATTTTCGCAGAAATAACTTGAAGAAAGATAGAAAATTCCTTTTTTTCTATAAATACTGAAATCTTGAAAACAGAAACATTATCAGAAAAATGTCATGCTCTTTCGACCTCATTTTTGTTTCCAAATTTAAACAAGAAAGCTCCAAAACAAATGACTAAGCTACAAATATTGAAATTTGTGTATAGATACATTTTTGATGCATGTTTGTGCCAAAATTGCATTTTTGAGATTGTTTCATAAATATTGGAGAAAATGAGAAAAAATCACTTTCCTATCAATTTTAAATCAATATGAGTTGTTTCGATACCAAAACATAGCGGCCAAATCCGTTCTGTTAAAAGGGATTTCAAGTCAAACATATTGCATTGGCAATTTTCTGATATGCAGCTTTTGAAATTTAATTGCATCGATTCCCAGTCCCTCTATTCTTACTTTTACATGTTCAAAGTCTTAGTCTAGATAGGTTGAAAAGCAGTTACTTCCTAAATTAACTTGAGAACTAATGATTGCTGCTATTCATGTTTTGTGACAGGATGGCCCATTTGGTGGAAAGAGTAGTTGCTAAATTTTATCTGAGAATTGAAACAAAATCTCAAAATCGTTAATTTTGGTCACAACGGCATTTTTATCCCAAATATACAATTTCCATTTTTTTTGCTAATTTATTACAACCATTATCACGTGTAAGTTACAATGTAATGCTCTCAATATAGTTATCGGCTTTTTGCTGTTTCCTAATTTGTGGTGTTTTCAAAATCATGCATTTTTATACATTTGGCTTTATGTCTTCAAAACAAATTATTGCTTTGATATCTTTGATATTTACGGAATGATCTCCTTTTGTCAGTATCATTTTTAACTAAACATTGTTTTAAAATGAGAAAATTATTTAGCGGTGCCAAACTTCTTTTGGTGAGTATAGTTAATTGTTATAATTTGATTCGCATTTTGCGAAATAGACATTTATAATTTGATTCGCATTTTGCGAAAAAGACATTTATATTAATAAAATGAATGCAAGAGTAAACAGACCAGGAACTGATAAACAAATAAATTAAGAATTACGCCTAAGACTGATTACGTCAGATAATCCATTAGATACTTTCACGGTCTTTAAAACGCAATCTATGCTTTATTGATTATTTCTCTCAGAAAGCATGGTGTTTCCGAAAACACCATACTGACATGTAAAATACATACGGTCTATTGAACTTTCGATACCAAAAAGAAAACGACAATGTCTGATCATGTATGTGCTTTTTATGACTATTTTAATATCTAACATGCTTACAAAACGGCGAAAATCCAAATGTGTAGACGCGCTTGTGCAAGGTACAGACCGTACATAAAGCGTATATACATGTAATTTACAAGTAAAAGATATGAATTGATGACAAAAGTGACCCACTGTCAATGTTGGACATCAATTGTGAAAGAACAGAAACAGCAAAGGCGTGAAAGTCCGTAAAAAGATGGCAAAATGTTAACCCATTTATATTTCACTCCTGATTTGCCATAGAATTCCTACATGTTTCCATGTATAATGGTCCAAATAGTTCTGTTTACAGTCAGAGTTGTCAGACTCATTCATGTGCCAAGCAAACCTTGCGACACTTGTGTTTTCTATCTTTATTTCACTTGTCCATTTCTTTAATTGCCAGTACAATTCAGAAGCAATGATCATCTTATTGACATTTGAGAAACACTGCATACTTTATTAATAATTTTGATGCTGTACAGTACATCAGTCTATTTGACGAAGGATGTGCCGTGTTTAAAATAAGGATGTCCCTAGCTCTCACTTGAAAATCAAAGCTGTTTTAAGGAGAAAAGCTGTTTTAAGCACTGACCTGACCCTCTGTATTATATGTCAAACCCCAAGGAAAGAAGCTATACGTGATGCAGCAGATGATGGCCAAATAAGTTTATGGAATGCTGCTTGTATCCGGAAAGACATGGTGTATAAAACCATTACTGGAGAATTTGGTACATGTAATTCCTTCCTGAAATCCACCTGTACCATTATATATCACAAAACTGTATTGGACCATATAGGAGCCAGACAAACCTTAAACTTTTGAATGATGAGGGTTTTCTTACCAAAGACAAAAATGAGGAGAAAAAGCAAGTATTAAGCGTTGGAATAGATCGGTGTCTGTGCATCATTTGTCAAAGTTAGTAAAAGAGAAACACAAATACATCTGTTATCAACAGAAATAAAGGCACAGGATCTTGTACAAGCAGCATAGGATAATGATGATAACATCGCCTTAAACAATGTTACGGTTGATGAACTCCTAAAATTAAGCAGTTTATTATTCCTTGTGCAAGCTATCCATTTTGCGTCCGAAAAAGCAAGAAAGACAGATACGAATAAGAAAATGAATCACGACGGCACTTTTCAAGAATTTGTTTAAGGCATCTCTGAAGATCTCATTGACAAAAATAGGATTTTGCTATGGCAGAACTGTTTACAATACATGTATATAAATCCCAACGTATATGCAGCATGCACAGTAGGACGCATGATAAAAAGGAAAGGAATACCAAAGAAATGCCAGGGCACTTACTATGACTGCCTTTTTTCAACTCTAGCAAAGCCTTACATCGAAGCTTCAGAAGATGTAGGGGTTCTTTCCCCACAAGGAGAAGCAGAAGGTTGTGTCATGTATGGTGCATTATCTGAACCAGACGCTATTTCAAATGATAATGTTCAAAGAATTTTGATCCTGCTTTTTCTGGAAACTGGGTGTAAAAAGTCCTCTACTGTCAAGTACTGGATCATGCTTTTAGAGGCAATTCAAATTCTTCTTGAATGTATAAAAGCTGAAAGAACCGGTAACTGGAAAGCCCATTTGGTGTCATAATGTAACATGTTGTCATATTTGTTTTGTACAAATAGACAAAACTCTTTTAGATGTCTACCAGTGTATCTCCAAGAGATGCTCGTGGATATTCTTGAAGACATTAATGAGTGATTCGAAGGTGCTGAAGTTACATTTGGGTTTCGTCCAAACACATCTTTCAATGGAATTTGGATTAACATGGCTGTAGAGAAGAATGTCATCCGTGACTCAGAAAGCGATGGAGTCGTTGATGGCATTACCAGAAACAGGAGGCTTTATTACGCTGGTATTTATCCAAGCATACCATTGGCAGATAAAGTCATGTTGTAAAGACACGTGCTGGCTTAGTAAACACAGGCAGTGACTCAAACTCGTAACTTCAGAAAGTCGAAGACGATGTCAATGTACCCATGAATCATATTACAACATACATGAGTAATCCATGTGACGCAGATACCGAGGATGTCCTTATCAATATATCAATTGCCCTTCAAGCTTCTAATGAAGTAAAGGCGTCACTCACTGACGTTGTAGGCACCGAAAAGAATGGCAAATGGGATCATTTGTACGCTCCAATCTTGAAATAGGTTACCATCATGGTAATTTCTACTCTCCGATATATATAGAGAATATCAAGGCCTTTCAAAGCAGACAATACCAACTCATGTACCTGCTAGTAATAAGACAAGAACAAAGAATGCAACTATGAGCCCGTAAACCATCTTTCTAAGAGGATAAGCATTAGCTAAGTTCAGAAAATTCAATGATATAACGATCCACAGTTTAATGAGTCATCCAATCGGAGCTCTCCCTCTTTCGTTACGATGGTTCTTCGCGGAAAACTACGGACTCCGATCTTACCTTGATGCTCGTGCAGAAGTGGTGTCGGAAACAGATGAAAAGGAGTTGCCCAGAGAGTCGTGCATATTCGGTCTGGCTCGACAGATCTACATGCCACATGCCTGTCAAACATTTGATGATTTGGTACAGAAATATATGAAAGGAGTTGTTTCGTGCGTGGCTGTATCAGATACGTTCATGTATTTGACAGATATGATATAGAACACACCATCAAGCCTTCAGAACGACATCGTTGCTCTAAATCTACAAAAGCAAAGACATACAGTGTGAAAGAATCACGGCCTATCCCTCGCTGGAAAGACCTTATGGGCATTGATGCAAACGAATTTGCTTTGACGCAGTTTTTAACACAAGAAAGTCCAAAAAAAAAAAAAAAAAAAAAAAAACAACGTCGAAAATAGACGCTTTATTCCTGTCAACACTATCACGGTCAATTTACATCCTATAGATCCTACAGTAAGGGATATACTCCCAGCCGTACATATTTTGACAGGATGTGAATCTGTTTCACCACTATATTTTATTGGAAAGAAATCAGCGATGAATGTATTGGAGGGTGATTAATATGTTGCCTTCGAAAATTTGCTCGACCTTGGATCAGTAGGAGCACAAATTGAAGACATCGCATGACCATTCGTTGCATTGTTATATGATTCAAAACGACTGCATAAATCATAGCAAGCGAGTTTGAACATGTCAGCAACGAAAGATACACGATGTTTCGCTAACCTACCTCCATGCTAAGATGCCTTCAAGTTTCAAGTAATTCGAGCCGCATATCGATGCCGAAAATGGATGTCGGTCAGTGACACTAATACGGTTAGAGAACTGTTGGGAGCAACATGTGACAGGAATTCTTCCAACTTACCATGAAGGTGAAATGGCTGGTAGTCTTCTACCTAAGATGTACTGCAGTTGCAGCTCAAAATCCATGTCCATCGGACGACTGTTCTTGCAAAAAGTTGCACTCCTTGCATTGAACTATGTGCCTGTAGTGATGGTGAAAATTACTTTAAAATATCAATGTTATAACGGCGACGTTACATTGCATTTAATCATTTTCGTGCCACGCTTTCATAGAAACATTGCACTTCACAGTATATAGTCAGGTATATCATAATAATGATTATGGTCTACAATCTACAGTAAATCAAAATGAAGCCATGTGACCCCCATTTTGTATTTGCTCTGCGCAAAGAAAACATGCTAAAGTGTCTTGTAAATGAAAATAAGAACAAACATTTCAGGCCGTTAAAATCATCGTATGGGGTGGTTATCATACTTAAAGCATGTAGAGTGTAGCATTTGTATCCGTACAATGGAATTAAGGGAGATCCCCTGAGTTAATAGATCGCACACTCATTTTGTATACATGTTTTAAGCTTTTTTTATCCATGCAATTATTGACCGCTTTCCAATACCACATTTTTGACAGAATCAATTCAACATAAAATGTATTCAAACAATTTTGCTTGACATGATTTCAAAATGAAATAGAATTTATTTATTCCCTAGTTCAGAAAATTGTAGGATTGCATTAGAAAACTTTTGAGAACACTCTAAAATGTCATAACTGTGTGACAGTTTTACAGCAATTGCCACTAAATTTTGTCATCAATGTCAAGCAACGACAACAGATAATGTAAAAACCCTCATTCTTTTTCTTAACACCAAAGAAATATCAGTGAAAAATATTTGACTGTGGATTTGTTTAGTGGCACCGACTGTCGATTGACAATGCAAAATATATATTAGGCTCAGATAGAATTTGAAGCATCTTCCTCTGTTCCTCTGTTGATACTATTCGTTAGAAAGTCTGTATCTAGCATTCACGTCTGAGTTGATGAGAATGGTGTCCTGATGAAAAAGTACAAGTAGGCAAAGATCAGGAAAAGGCGCAATCAGAATAAAGACTCTCACTCCAAAAACCGAGGTAGGAAAAAACCAAACTAACAATCAGGTATTATACCATGAAAACATTTCGTAAGCCGAATGAGCAGCTATTTTTCCAATAGGTGGCCACTCAGTTACCTTAACTTTACTAAAAATATGCAAACATACATAAGGCGCCAACAGCACAAAAATATATTAAACACCAAGACATAAAACAAAAAGAACCACCACAGAAGTATCGACTTGGAACGATCAGTAACAAACGCTACTGGCGGGTTTAAATCGATTTTACACGGCCGTTACCTCACCCTCAGCTTCTGCAGTGGTTCATAACATTTAGTTAGTTCTTCGGTCCTCGTGGTGAATCTCTAACCAGTAAATGAATCATCAAGAACAAACAAATAAATCATGATAAACATCCTGATGAATCAAAAACCAGGACTCACAGATTCAGTAAGCTGCCCGACGATGGAGATCCCTGGGCGCCAAATAACTTACTAACTCCGGAGCTAAAGAAAAACATCAGTTGGACCCCGGTGGGCCAAGCAACAGACAAGAAGCTCCGGCCCCAACCAACTAAAATGAATAGCTTTAAGTCGGGGCCATCATAGAGTCTGACCCACCGGCGTGCAATTAAAGAAGGCAGCATAGTTATCAACCGTGATTGGGTTAAAAACTAAGCATGCAGACTATCGCATAACATTCAAGTTATAACCTATACGTCTGTAACGTGTTATGATTTTTCTAAACTGAAAAGAAAAATCATTACTTCCTATAAGTTTCTTAAATTTGTAAACCAAGTCACCATAAAATTCTGGTTCCGAAAGACCCTCACTTAAAAGCGTCTTTAACCCAACATTAAAAACTAAGCATGCAGACTGTCGCATAACATTCAAGTTATAACCTATACGTCTGTAACGTGTTATGATTTTTCTAAACTGAAAAGAAAAATCATTACTTCCTATAAGCTTCTTAAATTTGTAAACCAAGTCACCATAAAATTCTGGTTCCGAAAGACCCTCATTTAAAAGCGTCTTTAACCCAACATTAAAAACTAAGCATGCAGACTGTCGCATAACATTCAAGTTATAACCTATACGTCTGTAACGCGTTATGATTTTTCTAAACTGAAAAGAAAAATCATTACTTTATGATTTATGTTTATTTGCGATCTTTAATATTTCTCGCCACCTTTGCGTTGTTTGACATTTTATCCGTGATTCTTTTTTTTTTTTTTTTGGGGGGGGGGGGGGGGTAATGACTATTTATTTCGGTATGAGTTTCTAGTTCAACTTGTTTAAATGGTTATGTATTAAGGTTTGTCAATTCTTATTACTTATTATTTATTACTTCATATGATCTCATTGTTACTTTAATATTGTTTCGTTTAATAGCAAGTTTTGGTTACAAACGTAAAGCAATAAGCCATAATAATTTGTCAGGGCGTTTTAGGAGGCTCTTTTTGCACTTGCAATTCCAACTTTATACGAGGGTCATCCAATTAGTTCTGACAATGGTCTCAATCTCCCAACCCGTGTATAAATTCAAAATAAGTTTGCATACTAAATGTGGCCTTGGATGTTGTCTACTAGTGTGTGAAATATGAAGGCTTGGTTTACAAATTCAAGAAACTTATAGGAAGTAATGATTTTTCTTTTCAGTTTAGAAAAATCATAACACGTTACAGACGTATAGGTTATAACTTGAATGTTATGCGACAGTCTGCATGCTTAGTTTTTAACCCAATCATGGTTGATAACTACGCTGCCTTCTTTAATTGCACGCCGGTGGGTCGGGCGTCAGACTTTATGATGGCCCCGACTTAAAGCTATTCATTTTAGTTGGTTGGGGCCGGAGCTTCTTGTCTGTTGCTTGGCCCACCGGGGTCCAACTGATGTTTTTCTTTTGCTCCGGAGTTAGTAAGTTATTCGGCGCCCAGGGATCTCCATCGTCGGGCAGCTTACTGAATCTGTGAGTCCTGGTTTTTGATTCATCAGGATGTTTATCATGATTTATTTGTTCGTTCTTGATGATTCATTTACTAGTTAGAGATTCACCACGAGGACCGAAGAACTAACTAAATGTTATGAACCACTGCAGAAGCTGAGGGTGAGGTTACGGCCGTGTAAAATCGATTTAAACCCGCCAGTAACTTTTTGTTACTGATCGTTCCAAGTCGATACTTCTGTGGTGGTTCTTTTTGTTTTATGTCTTGGTGTTTAATATTTTTGTGCTGTTGGCGCCTTATGTATGTTTTCATATTTTTAGTTAAGTCAAGGTAACTGAGTGGCCACCTATTGGGAAAATAGCTGCTCATTCGGCTTACGAAATGTTTTCATGGTATAGGTACCTGATTGTTAGTTTGGTTTTTTCCCACCTCGGGTTTTTGGAGTGGGAATCTTTTGCTGATTGCGCCTTTTCCTGATCTTTGCCTATTTGTACCTTTTTATCACAATCTGATCTAATGCTGTAACAATTTGTATGTAACACTCTGAGAGCTCATGACCGCGAAAATGGCGGTTTTGTCTTATTTTTTACTGGGGGTAGGGTAAGCAAAATCTTCACTGTGTTTCTTTGTTTGGTCATACTTGTGTTGTGTGATATTTTCCGAATACCCATTTCTCCATAAAATCAGCTATTGCAATAATGTTGACTTTGCAGCTTTCGGCATGCACGGTTGCTAGGCAACAAAAGAAAATTGACAATTTTCCCCAGTTTCGGTGCCATTGTATATTTTGAACTCTCCCGTAACCTATACCAAACAGCTAACATATTGGTGGATGCATGTTTTGTTTAAGCTGTTGTATGGTCTTTTGAACACAAATAAAAAGTGACTTTCAAGGACCCTTACATTTGAGACAAACGATACTTTGTTGTACAACCCTACTTTAATGGTAAAAAAAAGTACAAGTAGGCAAAGATCAGGAAAAGGCGCAATCAGAAAAAGATTCCCACTCCAAAAACCGAGATGGGAAAAAACAAATTAATAATCAAGTACTTATACTGTTGCCGAAATGGCCACATGTCGAAAACAAAACCCTGCTTAAGGAAGTTAAGCTGCAATTGTAGGCAAGACCACTCACTATGGCAGTCAAATCCAACACACACATATAGTCTTTATCAATTGATATACAAAGCTTTAAAGAAGATTCTGCTATTTCTATAGAATTGAGTCATGAAAATGGCATACATGGCATTTTGCCTTTATGTCTTTAGTTGCTTAGCAACCGCTCCAGTGGCAATATGATTAATATTTGTCTTGATGATGTAGCTCTATACTTATGCAGCTACACGTGAATATAACTGAATAACACCTAAGGGTAATAAATTTCGTTTTATGAGGTCATTGTAAGAACTTATTGGATGACCCTCGTATATAACTGAATGGAAAACAAAAGACTTGACCTAGTCCAATAATTCTTATAATCCTTTGGGAAATCAATGTAAGAAGCCACGAAGCAATGAAGACACGGTAATGTTGACATCAAATACTAGACATCAATCTTGACCCATATATATTTAACGAATAGATTTTCCCATCATTATCATTTGGGTGAGTCCACTTTCATTTTAAGGGGTATCAGGAGTGATTTTTTGTTTTCGATTTTTTGATCAAAATCCTCTAAGCAAGCAGAATAGCCCAAGATGGGACGCCGCGTTCTACATCTGGGGCTATGCTGTTTGCCTCTATCCCATAAAAAGGACGCCAGGCTTATATGAGTTAATTCGCTTTCAGAAGTTTGAACTGATTTGACATTGTTGCACACCATTGCCTTGTTCCACGATGAGTTTACATGTAATGGCGATTTGACCTACATCTAATTACAGCACTGTAACACTAAATTACATCACAAAGTATTGCCAAATGTGAGTAAAGCTAACATACTCCCGGTGGTAGCCGTCAGAGGTTCGACCAATTTAGTAACAATGCCTGAAAATGTCTCGAAAAGGACTAGGGCATTAAACGCCTGATTTTGGCCTCAGATTTTGCTAAAAAATACATTTTCGAAATTTAGGTGAGAAAACTATTCCTTGCAACAGTCATATATCTCCTCCATTAAAAACAAGAACAAGTACTTCATTTATTCTACAAGCGTTGCCATGGCAACGCCCAGAAGAACCATATATAGAGCACATTTTGCACTCTTTGGTCTATTTTTGCCCATTTCTGAACACATTTTTAATTTTAAAGTGCCAGCCCACGTGACGAACAAAATGATACTTAGCATACAATATCTCTGGATGACACTTCATAATTATTTCATAATAAAAATTGTTCGTCGCGTTGGCCGGTAGTTGAAAATGATGTTGAAATGTGGAAAATAGACCCAAAATTGCAAAAAGTGGTATTTCCATGCTTTTCGGAGCGTTGTCATGGCAACATGTGTAATTTGAATGTGATAGTTGTGCTAGAATTAATAAGCAGGGACCTATAACTGCTATTTGTAATACTTCTCTCCTCAACATTCAATTTTTTGCCAACACATGAGGCTGAAATCAGGCCTTAAATTCCCTAGGCCTTTCAATTAACAGTAAAAGTGACAACATAGTCTACATACCACATGCATACCTTCAGTCAATGTCCAGGATACATGCAAATTTTAAAGGATTCGGAATAATAGTGTAGGAGTATTTGCACAAGGTACTATGAATTCATTTGCATTGTCAAAATACTTGGAAAAACATCAGTTCGATTTGCATGAACGTGACGAAAAATTATCTGAGATTCATATCCAAACCTCACATCATAACATGTAGAAATTGTTTGTTTGTTTGTTTGTGCTGAGGCTTAACGTTCCAATCAACAGTTTTTTCAGTCATGTCGGGACGGAGCCAACGTTTCCTGGGTTTAACCAGTACGGTAGGGAGTTAATGTGTCTTGCTCAAGGACACAACACGGTGGCGCCTGTGGGGATCGAACCAAGGCCCTCTCGATTCGGAGTCCGACGCTCTACCACTACGCCACCGCGCTCCCTATAACATGTAAAACATGTAAAAATATAAAAAATATAAAAAAAAAAAACAATTGTAGGTAGCGTTTCGCACTCAGTGCCCACTATGTATTCCCTTTCATTGTGAATATGTCACAAACATGACTCAGTTCAATTTGCGACAAAAAGACTAAGGATCATATCAATCCTCCTCAAATGCGAAAATTTACAACACGCTTGCAGACTGCACACACAAGCATCTATTTGAATTACATGTTTACTCATACTGTTTTGATCTGAGGCGACGTCGGTATTTTCCTTATTAAATATTTAGGCGATATTGCTCCTAACGTGGGCGTCAGTCTTGGTCCCTATCTCGGTTTCCTTTCATTTTAGTTGGCAATGCCTGTTATTTTATATAGTGGAAGGAGATATTTATTAGAGGAGAGCCGAAATACAAGTTTTCATCCATCGGCTTTATTTGCGTATGAAATGATTTTTAAATACTAACATATTTGCTTATCCATTAATCATTTCTTTTTAAATGAAGCAAATAAATGAAAAAAAGCTTTTGTATGTTTTGTCGGGAAGGTCCAGTAGAGACATGCATTGTTACTTCTGTTACTGCGTATTTACACGCTAAGCCTACGTACTAAGACAAATATGGAAAATCAAAAGGAGCTTGACATTTAGACATACGTATAAGGTAATTGATAAAATAATCTTACGCTTCAAACTAGGGAAAGTTCCATTTATTGAGTTTACCTTGTAGTACCTTTAATATACCATGTTGGAAGACAAAAACATGCAGATTCTGTTTGTCCTTTTTCTTTGCCACATCAGCTCCAAATTTTGTTAAAACTGTTTACCAGTATTAAATAAAAACAGTGTTGTAACATTGCATTTTATCCGTAGCATGCTTCATGTCGACATTGCACGTAGAACCGACTGCACTAGAGAATATTTTTGTAAAAAACTGTTAATACACCAAATGTCGACGTATCGGTAACCCGTAGTTTTGTAAAAAGGTACAAGTAGGCAAAGATCAGGAAAAGGCGCAATCAGAAAAAGATTCCCACTCCAAAACCCGAGGTGGGAAAAAACCAAACTAACAATCAGGTACTTATACCATGAAACATATCGTAAGCCGAATGAGCAGCTATTTTCCCAATAGGTGGCCACTCAGTTACCTTAACTTAACTAAAAGTATGAAAACATACTTAAGGCGCCAACAGCACAAAAAATTTTAAACACCAAGACATAAAACAAAAAGAACCACTACAGAAGTATCGACTTGGAACGATCAGTAACACAAAGTTACTGGCGGGCTTAAACCGGTTTTACAGGTACCTAACCTCACCCTCAGCTTCTGCAGTGGTTCACAACATTTAGTTAGTTCTTCGGTCCTCGTGGTGAATCTCTAACTAGTCAATGAATCATCAAGAACAAACAAATAAATCATGATAAACATCCTGATGAATCAAAAACCAGGACTCACAGATTGAGTAAGCTGCCCGACGATGGAGATCCCTGGGCGCCGAATAACCTACTAACTCCGGAGCAAAAGAAAAACACCAGTTGGACCCCGGTGGGCCAAGCAACAGACAAGAAGCTCCGGCCCCAACCAACTAAAATGAATAGCTTTAAGTCGGGGCCATCATAGAGTCTAAAGTCAGCAACTGTGACAGTTTGTCACTATTGTGACAGTTTGTCACTATTTCATACTATGGCCTTTTTAATCTCTCTCTTTTAATATAGCGGTGATTGCCTGTTGCCGCGAGTGAAATTTACCTGTGAAATGAGTAACATGTATTATCAACAGGTAAACAAATCCAAGTATTCCAATAGGCTTAGCTTTACCTAGACCAGGAGCCAAGTCACACCTCTCTAAAACTGCCATTAGGTTACAAAACAGCTGCTTTGTGATATGAGATGCGACGCATTTCAAATCGTACAGCTCTCATTCAGCATAGTGTCATTTTGAATATGTCTGTTTTGTCTTGGCGTGCGATTGCTAAAGCAACTTATTTATCTAATTTACTGGATAAATGAGACCTATTGCCTGCAATAAGTATAGTGATTATTGTTCAGTGTCAGCTGCGAGACATCTTTAATTTACACCATAATCAATATGCATTAGAAACTCATGTCATTAGCACTCTAAGATTCTAGGGATTCAACTCAGATCGTATTGCATTATTTTCTGATCTCTCGCATAACATGTAGCATGTTTATTTTGTATAATTGAACTGAGTATTGCTTTATACTAGTAGTTACATTTTTCCTGCACTCGCCTTAGATGAAAGTGGCATTCTTGATGTTCTCCATGTCCCGATGAAAACTTTATTAAGTCACATGATCGTAAGCCGCGCCCATGGGCGGAGCGACGTCAATGTCAGCCAGTGAGGTTGTTTGTTGACTCACGTTGGCGTGACGTCGGTCGCGTATCGCCATGACGTTAAGCGCGAAATTTTGGCGTTTTGACTGTTCCGAAACTCCTTTCAGTCGGGTTTATTGACAAATAACCCAAAAATTATAGTGGACAAATATTCACCTGATGTTGACATTTATGCAATGCATAAATTATAAATGACGCTGCATAATAAATTATCGATATTATCGTAATTGATTCCTGCACTGTCGGTAAGACTCGATAAAGTACGCGAAGAATGTGCACCCAATCTTAAAGCCATTTTGTTACATTATTAATCACAAGGACCATAGCTCAGTGTATGGAACGCCAAAGCTGTCTGATGGTAAGGAATAAAAACATTTGATGCATCATCGTCATTATATCCTCCCCACATTTGATTATATGTTGTATAGTGTGCATTATATGATGAGAAAAGTCCATTATATGTTGGACCAGGTTCTTTATATAATGAAAATTTTCACTATATTATGAGTAAACATCTTTATATTATGGTAGACTTACATTATATGATGGGCAAACATCTTTATATTATGGTAGACTTACATTATATGCTGATACAACCTCATTATATGATGTGACAACTACATTATATTATGGGCTATTGTCTTTATATGCATCAAGTTCATTATATGGTTCGATAACTTCATTATATATGCAAACTTCATTATATGCGCAAACTTCATTATATGATGTGACAACTACGTTATATGATCTGGACGATTTTGCGAGAAGAAGAATTACATTGACACCGTTTAGAGAGTTATCGTATACATACCGGGACTACCGGACATACTGCTGAATCTATCTATCTATCTATCTATCTATCTATCTATCTATCTATCTATCTATCTATCTATCTATCTATCTATCTATCTATCTATCTATCATCACCATCATCATCATCATCGTCATTATGATATATCATCATCAATATCGATCATCATCATCATCATGATCGAAAGTAGTATAGAGGGTGGATTTTTAATCTACTTTCATGGTCGCCTGGTGTTGTTCGGTTGTTCAAGATGGCGGCCTCCATGGGACCGATATTGCTCAATATTTCGTAAGATCCACGAATCATTCTATTTCCGTTTCCATGCCACTTTCGATCCGGTTTCTTATTGGCATTTTAAGAACGGCTAGCGCCAGCCTGGCCACCACTAGCAGAGTCCAGGATACCGGTGCCAATTAGATTAAGCTTAGATTTCGACTCCCAATACCCTCCCGAGTCGAAAGCGTCGGTCTGCGACACTACCCGACCACTCGCAGACTTCCAGGATACCGGTGCCAATTAGTTAAATCTTACATTTCGACCCCAAGACCCTCCCGAGTCGAAAGAGTCGGTCTGCGACACTATCAGACCACTTGCAGACTTCCAGGATACCGGTGCTAATTAGTTTAAGCATATATTTCGACTCCCAAGACCCTCCCGAGTCGAAAGCATCGGTCTTCGACACTACCAGACCACTTGCAGACTTCCAGTATACCGGTGCCAATTAGTTTCAGCTTAGATTTCGACCCCAAGACCCTCCCGAGTCGAAAGCGTCGGTCTGCGACACTATCAGACCACTCGCAGACTTCCACGATACCGGTGCCAATTAGTTTAAGCATATATTTCGACTCCCATAACCCTCCCGAGTCGAAAGCGTCGGTCTGCGACACTATCAGACCACTCGCAGACTTCCAGGATACCGGGTCGTAGTCGAAATATATGCTTAAACTAATTGGCACCGGTATCCTGGAAGTCTGCGAGTGGTCTGATAGTGTAACAGACCGACGCATTCGACCCGGGAGGGTATTGGGGGTCGAAATCTAAGCTTAAGCTTATTGGCACCGGTATCCTGGAAGTCTGCGAGTGGTCTGGTAATGTCGCAGACCGACGCTTTCGACTCGGGAGGGTCTTGGTAGTCGAAATATATGCTTAAACTAATTGGCACCGGTATCCTGGAAGTCTGCGAGTGGTCTGGTAGTGTCGCAGACCGACACTTTCGACTCGGGAGGGTCTTGGGGTCGAAATCTAAGCTTAACCTAATTGGCACCGGTATCCTGGAAGTCTGCGAGTGGTCTGGTAGTGTCGCAGACCGACGCTTTCGACTCGGGAGGGTATTGGGAGTCGAAATCTTAGCGTAATCTAATTTGCACCGGTATCTTGGAAGTCTGCTAGTGGTGGCCAGGATGACGCCAGCCGTTCTTAAAATGTCAATAAGAAACCGGATCAGATATCGAAAGTGGCACGGAAACGGAAATAGAATGATTCGTGGATCTTACGAAATATTGCGCAATGTCGGTCCCATAGAGGCCGCCATCTTGAACAACCGAACAACACCAGGCGACCATGAAAGTAGATTAAAAATCAACCCTCTATACTACTTTCGATCATGATGATGATGATGATCGATATTGATGATGCTATATCATCATGACGATGATGATGATGATGGTGATGATCGATCATGATCATGATGATTAAAGATAGATAGATAGATAGATAGATAGATAGATAGATAGATAGATAGATAGATAGATAGATAGATAGATAGATAGATAGATAGAATCAGCAGTATGTCCGGTAGTCCCGGCCGGCATGTATACAATAACTCTCTAAACGGTGTCAATGTAATTCTTCTTCTCGCAAAATCGTTCACATCATATAATGTAGTTGTCACATCATATAATGAAGTTTGCGCATATAATGAAGTTATCGAACCATATAATGAACTTGATGCATATAAAGAAAATAGCCCATAATATAATGTAGTTGTCACATCATATAATGAGGTTGTATCAGCATATCATGTAAGTCTACCGTAATATAAAGATGTTTACCCATCATATAATGTAAGTCTACCATAATATAAAGATGTTTACTCATCATATAATGAAAATGTTCATAATATAAAGAACCTGGTCCAACATATAATGGACTTTTCTCATCATATAATGCACACTATACAACATATAATCAAATGTGAGCAGGATATAATGACGATGATGCATCAAATGTTTTTATTCCTTACCATCAGACAGCTTTGGCGTTCCATATCAGTGGTGGTTAGGACACCGGATTTGTAATGTGTGGAACCCTGGTTCGAATCCCATACAAGCTGGATAATATATTGCTCTTTTTATTTTATTAAATAAAATGCACATTACGTTTTATCAAAAGCAATCGTACGGAGAACATGGTATTCTTGCTTTATTGCACTTTCATGTGTCATATCGCACAGCATTATGGGTTTCAAACACACCCATATCGACAAAATGTCTAAGCAGAAGTCAAACCATTTCCTATCTTCCAATGCAAAAGAAATTATTTTTAACGTTTCTGACGCATTCGAACAGACGCCGGGCTCTGGGTCATTCTTGGACAGAAGATTGCGGGTGTGAGCCGCAGCACAGTAGATCGAGTTCGACGGCAGACGAAGGAAACTAGCATATTGTTGTCTCCTAAGAAGAATGTGGCGCGAGGACCATACAAGGCAAAAGATGCGTTCGACCAGGCCGAAAATAAAAACAAATCAAATTATTGAATACGATTGAGAATGAATAGAGTAGATAAGTAATAAAATAAACAAAAATGCGATAAATCGTGAGACTCGAACAGCTGTCAGTAAAATGAAAAGTAATACCATCTTAATGAGTGTGCTCTACCATTTGAGCTATACATTCCTGACAAAGTTTTTATTAGTAGCAATCTTATCAAGACTTCTATACCGATACATTTACCTGGCTAAATAGTTCTAACAATTACAAAGAGTCACAATTATGTACGAGCAATCACGAAACGTTCCAAAGATATATTTAGAATTGCACCTAACTATAATTATATACTAATAGAAAGGTACAAGTAGGCAAAGATCAGGAGAGTCCACCCAACACCAGGTGAATATTGTAGGACTATAAAAGACTGATACTTTACTGACAATATGAAATGTAAATATAAGTATTGAAATTCATATTTTTAGCTTCCACTGGATGATGAAAAACATTAAACTATAATTGTTAGATCCTTTGGCAGCAGTAAATATATTCAAAGAGAAATAGAGGGCCATATTGTACAATTTCGAATAATGAACCTTCATCAGTGACCCTTCACAAAACTGGCAGCAAAAGCCAGACATTCATGATCGCTGCAAATTCCAAAGTTTACACCAGTATAGTCTAAATCAATCCCAATGAGTAGTTTAAATGTTACCGAGAAGCCCTTCGGGCTTCACAGAAATTAAAACAGCCTAATGTTTTTCATCATCCAGTGAAAGCTATGAATCTGAATTTCAATCCTTAGTAGGTTATTCGGCGCCCAGGGATCTCCATCGTCGTGCAGCTTACTCAATCTGTGAGTCCTTGTTTTTGATTCATCAGGATGTTTATCATGATTTATTTGTTTGTTCTTGATGATTCATTGACTAGTTAGAGATTCACCACGAGGACCGAAGCACTAACTAAATGTTCTGAACCACTGCAGAAGCTGAGGGTGAGGTTAGGATCCTGTAAAACCGGTTTAAGCCCGCCAGTAACTTTGTGTTACTGATCGTTCCAAGGCGATACTTCTGTGGTGGTTCTTTTTGTTTTATGTCTTGGTGTTTAAATGTTTTTGTGCTGTTGGCGCCTCATGTATGTTTTCATATTTTTAATTAAGTTAAGGTAACTGAGTGGCCACCTATTTGGGAATAGCTGCTCATTCGGCTTACGATATGTTTCATGGTATAAATGCCTGATTGTTAGTTTGGTTTTTTGGAGTGGGATCTCTTTCTGATTGCGCCTTTTCCTGATCTTTGCCTACTTGTACCTTTCTGTACAATAGTTTTAAGAGTGTTTACGACTGTATTAGAGCAGAAGTCTCACCATTGCTTCTTCAGTATTTTCATTACTGATGATTTGGAATTAGATAAAGTCTTGGTTGTTGCTTTTTTAACCAGGACATCGGATAGAGACTCTTACTCACTGGTATTTGCTTTAACTATTAAAAATTCTTGTTTCTTCTTTTTAGATAAGATGTTGGTTTGTTCGAGTCGTGGTTTAGCGTCACAGTCAACATCTAAAATGGTGATTGTCGGGACGTTATATCCGTTTTATGAAATTTCTACCCGACGTAAGGATGTCATGTTATCAAAAGTGTGCTAAAATAAGTATGCATTCATGTAAAGTTTACCAAATAAAAATTAAAACTGAGATCCTTTAAGAGCAGTGAACACATTAATGAGAAAGGGGCTGGGCCATACCGCGGTTTCGACTATTAAAGTCTCTTCAGTGACCCTATAGATTTGGCAACATGGAGCCAAAGAGAATTACTGAAATTTTGCAACTTTCAACAGGGTAGTCGATACCAAGACTAGTATAATCTAAATGTGACCAAATATCTTAAACATTGGTTAGAAAATGAATCTTAACCGATAATAAATTTCTGGTTTCTCAGAATATCTTCGCTGATCTCAAAGGATCAAAAAGAAAATACAAAAAAAAAGCTGCTTATATATGTATGAATGGGTTGGACTGAATTTCCTTGTGCAGGCTCAGACCTTCTGTGCGCTAACCAATAAGCAAATCATTCATTCCTTATCGTTACTTGCTTCCATCGATGATTCTCTAAATCCGTGACCAAACGAAATTACCGCAAATCAACTATTGTCAGTAATTTTTCAATATTCTACCACTTTGAACGGGAAGATTATTAGCCTGTTAAAAACTCTCGGTTGGGAACTTGAAATCGACAAATGAATTCAAACTTTATTTCGTTTGAAAATGAAAAACAATTTAAAAGTGTCTGAATTTGTTTGGAATTTTGAAAAATGCCTATATTTTTTCTTTAATCATTTCAAGTAAGAATAAAAATACCAGGAATTGACAAAATTAAATTTAGAAGTCCAACAAAAGATCATCAGGAAAACATCTCCGTGTAATGTATACCCCCTCAAACCCCACTTTCATATAGCAAAACTGGGGTATGCAGGGGTATACCTATTTTTCTTATTTTTGCTACAAAACATAGATTGTGGGTACTCGTTAGAACCGCCTCGCCACAAACAATGTTTTGAGCAAAAATAAGAAAAATATAAAATTTCAAATGAAATTTTATATTTTTACTAGCCAAGGAATGTCTGTATGTTGCATGGGCATGTTTTCGTAATGAACTATTCCCACTCCAAAAGCCGAGGTGGGACTAAACTAAACTGTCAATCAAGTACGTAAACAAAGAGAACATACCGTAAGCCAAGTGAGCCGAGTGAGCCGATATTGCCAAATAAAATATGTTTTACGTCTGACAATCTTAGTGATAGACAAGCCGACAGAAAACAAACGTGAAAGTGCAACACGGTATAGGCACACATAGAAACTCATCCTACTTGCTGACAGAGAGTCGGGACTGGGTGTCTCCTGTTTGAAGGATACCTTAGAGTCATGGTCGATGTGCATAGTGGCCGATAGTGAATTCCGATCTAGGATGCCTGGTTCGATGATTGAAGCTGATGTTGATGAAATCAGGTAACTTACTGACAACTTTAGGACAAATGCTGATATTCGGCTGAACTGTCTGTTCTGTTTGCATCAACACCTTATTGTTATGTAGTTTTTGTCACAAATGGGGTTTTAGCGATGAGACGTTGGTCCTGCTTGCACCTGTTCCTTATCATTGTTTAATTATATTTGTTATATTTGTCCTTATCATTGTTTAATAGGATACTAGCATTTAATTTAGCGATCATTGACTGCATTTTTGCACAACATTTTTGACTGATGCAATTCAACATAAGATACAGCTCCGTTTCATTAATAACATACCCCTGCAATGTCGCAAAATAAATTGACCCCGCACCCTTCATTGCATGGCTCATTGCTGGATGGTTATTAGTCTGGCCTGGATGAAACTTCTACAATTTGTGTATGTATTTATGTGTGTTAAACTGGTAGTTTGTTTATATTGATCGTGAGCAGTCCGATTGGACAGGAAGCTGCTTTCGGCGTGTACCAAAATTCTGGTAGATTTAATGTCAAGTTTTCAACTTTCGGCGATTGGTATTATGTAAGTACTGTGAATATTGCCAGTTTCTGACATGAATGTTGTTCATTGGCATCTATTGTAGATACCTTAAAACTTACATCACATTCGCTAAAGTACTGAAGTAGAAATGGAATACCTAACTATACCTACTACCCTGTATAATGCTACCATGCAAATGCATGTTTTCAGCACATAAATTGTCTGAAAGTTTATCAAATTTAAAAACTGGACATCTGAGAATATCATTAACAGTTGACATGATTATTTAAAGAGAGTTACGATAGCCTTGTATCTAATGCAGTGTGTACCTGCCTATGACAATGTTTTAAGTTATGTAATGACATTCTTAAACATATATTTATTAAGGACATTTGATGGTTTTTGAATACAATTGATTGAAATAGTGTGACCGGCGATTTTAACAAGACGGCTTATATTAGTAATAATCCAAGAGAAACTTCAACGAATCAAATATTAAACGCGCGAGACCACACTAAGATGGAAGTAAACATTAAGAGCAGTTTTGCTTCCTTGAAATATGTCTGTAATGAAGGAAATAGCGTCTATTTAATCATTATTTCTGAACTTTATATGTATTTCGAATGCGGTGCAAGTTTTAATGTATATCAAATAGATGTCAATGAATAACATTCAGGTCAGAAAGTGGCAGTATTCATAGTACTTACATAATACCAATCGCCAAAAGTTGAAAACTTGACATTAATTCTGTCGGAATTTTGGTACATGCCGAAAACAGCTTCCTGTCCAATCGGACTGCTCACGATCAATATAAACAAACTACCAGTTTAACACACATAAATGTATACACAAATTGTAAAAGTTCCATCCAGGCCAGACTAATAACCATCCAGCTATGAGCCATGCAATGCAGGGTGCGGGGTCAATTTATTTTGCGACATTGCGGGGGTATGTTATTAATGAAACGGAGCTGTACATTCAAACAACTAAGTTTGACATTATTTCAAAATATGGAATCAATTTATTCCCTACTTCAGGAAGTAGTAGGATGACGTTAGAAATGATTTGAGAACACTTATTGTCTAAGACGTCATAACCGTGTGACAGTTTTATAGAAATTGCTACTAAATTTCATCATCAACGTCAAAAAAGACAACAGATAATGTGAAAAACAACCGTTCTATTTCTTCACACTATCGGAGAAAGTTATTTTTCAGTTGCACAGAATGATTTAGACTCACACAGAACTTGAAGTAGTTTCTTAGATTGACATCATTCATAAGAAAGTCTGTCTGTATCCTTCTTTGCAGATTGTCCTGCAGACAGTTTTTTTCCAAAGGCAAATACACGTATTAACGTTTTGATATTTATCGGAACCGTTGCGTTATTTGATTCTCTTATCCATGATTGTTCTTTTCCTAGTACTGACAATGAGTTCGTGGTATGAGTGATATGTAGCTGTTTAAATGTCAATGTATGTCCCTCAACCGAACTTAAGCCAATACGACATCTTAATGTCCGAAAACCTTTTTGTTGAGCTCCCCTTACTTGCATCTCATAGTTGATAACAAAATGGAATATTAAAAGCTTAGCTTCGTCCAATAGCTCTTCTGATCCTTTGGGAAATCAGGATAAGAAATGTAGAACAGGTTATGTTGACATCAAATAGTAGACAGTTATCTTAATTCGCTTTCAAAAGTTTGCTACTTGATCGGATGTAACATTGTTGTACACCATTGCTTTATTCCACAACACGTTAAATTTTTTTATTTGTTTGCTGTTCTAGTTCGCACACCATTCTTTGTTCCACAACGCGTTAAAATGTTTGATTTGTTTGTTCTTTTCCTTTTCCTGCTTCTCCTTTCAAATTTCCTGGTGACTTAAAATGGCCTTACCATAAACTATGTCAATGCAATGAGATAACCATAATTTATATACTCATTTAACATGATAAATCTTTTGACCGTTTGCCCATTTGAAATATTTACCCTCCAAAGAGGTGGAGGGGCGGCGTGAATTGACGTTGGTGTTGTCGTGATCAAAAGAATGCTCATTAACGTGGTCATACATTGTATGGCACTTTGTTTTCATGTTAATTGCGTGTAGTTTTATACAATATAAGAATAGTTTGACGAAGCCAACCCATATTGTTTCATCCATCTACTTTAATAACTTCTGAAATATTTTTGAACACTGCAGTATTTGCTTATCCATTAATCATCTTGAAGTGGTGTAACTGTATAGAAAGGTTTTTAAATGTTTTGTAGGAAAGGCCGAATAAAGTCAGGCATTGTTACTTTTCTAACGCTTCTACTGATTATTTACACGCAAGGCATTCTTATGATACAAAAAGGGCAAAGTTCCATTTAAGGAGCGCAGTATGACAAATATACCCACTGGGAAAAGAAAACTTGTTGATTTTGTTTAGCGTTTTCTCCAGCAGCTCCAAATGTTGTTCAGCATATTTACCAATACAAGATGAAAATGTTGTTTTAGCATTGCAAGTCTAAAGCGCTTCAATCACCGCCTTCGGGCTTTATGTTTTGGAGCAAAAATAAGAAAAATAGGTTTACCCCTGCAAACCCCAGTTTTGCTATATAAAAGTGGGGCATAAGGGGGTATACATTAAATGGACATGTTTTCATGGTGTTTACAGGTGAAGCACCAGGTAAATTTCGTCGTATACAATATGAGTCGGGGTAGTATAGCTACGCTTCATTAGAGGTAAGTTAGTATGAACTATACCAACCTACCACTACTGAAGCGAAGCCATACCACCCGGCTTTCGAGTGTTCATGTTGGTTATTAACTTCAAAGATATTACTACAGTCGGTGCGTAATATCCTATACTTTCTTCAGAATGTAAGATCATAACGCAACCGTATCGATTTCACAAAATAAAGCGGTCAGAATACAATTACTTATTGAAACCTGACGTAATTACGTATCACTTAGCTTGATTTACGACCATTTAAATTTTCACTCGTCTTGTATTATTGCCCCTATCAGACTACGATCCCGAACTCCACGAATTGCCACGAACTGATACATTTTAGGATTCGTGGAATTTCGTAATCTTTTTTGTTTATTCGAAATTAAGTACGAATCTGTTACGACACAGACACGAATCTTCGGCAAACTCGACAGAATCGCAAGAATTCGTTACGATTTACAATAATCTATTGCGAGTTTGTTGCTCGAAAGTTTGAGAATCAGCTGCATGCATTATACTAACAAGTGCGAATAATAACTATCCATAGCTGTTCCTGACAATTCTTAAGAGTCTTTTCTCAAGACTGTTATAAAAGTCATAATAGACCTGCTTGAAAATCAGTTTTAAAATAAACGAAAGACGATGGCCACTTTTCCATGCTATTTTTGTATCGCCTATGACCATCGACACTCATTCGACGGCACATGTTTATAAATTACGTCATAACCACCTAACCATTGAGTCTCTTATTTTATCACTGCAACGTTTTTAACCTGAAAAGTATAGAAGTAGCATTTAAATAAAGCATTTATGGCCCATCACCTTTCTCATTAATATCATGTTCATTGCTCTTAAAGGATCTCAGTTTTACTTTTATTTGCTATTACCTCAGCTAGTGTTGTGTCGTGTGGCGGCTTTAAAACGTCTCCCCGTAATCGTACATCATCCATAGTGCAGATTATATTTTCCTTTTGGTCCTTTGAGATCATCAAGGCTATTCTGAGAAATCAGAAACTTATTATTGGTATTTACGGAAACTTACCACGAACTGTGCAATTCAGCTAAGATCAAGTGAAGCGATTAACGAACTGACCTCGAATCCAAAAATATTCCAATTCGTGGCAATTCGTGGTCTGATATGGGCATAAAGCCATGATTCTTGTAGAATGTCTTTTACGATCTTTGAAAGATGATATGAACAATGGGACAAAAAAGAGACAATGAAGATACCAGCCATTACGAAAACTTGCCCATGCAATAAATAGAGACGTTTTGAACTTTAGAAATTAAAAGTTTTCAGCTGAACTTTTATATATATTTTTTTCTTATTTTTGCTAAAAACATAGATTTTGGATACACGTTAGATCCGCCTCGACGAGGCGGTTCTAACGATAACCTACAATCCATGTTTTGGAGCAAAAATAAGAAAAATAGGTATACCCCTGCATACCCCAGTTTTTTTTTATAAAAGGGGGTATTTATTTCACGGACATGTTTTCCTGATGGCTTTCCCTGGAGACGGTTCTGTCAACATATCGCATAGTAATGTCTGCATTTTTTTTATAAGTCAAACTGCGATCATGCAAGTTCAACCATCCTTCGATAACAATAGGCTACTGTAGAATTTTCATAGTCGCGTGCGTTTACGTCTATTTAATTTTTGTCTTGCCTTCTTTATGTTTTGAAATGGTTCTCCAGTTTGGAATATTAACTCCGAAACCAAGCAGATAATTAGTGTTATATCGATGATACACTGTAAGTAGTGGCACATGTTACAATGGAACGTTAAAATCTAGGATGGAAAGATCAGAAATTGTCGAATTCCGAATCCCAGCTTAGACACCAGGCGGGTAAGAAATGACAGCACAAGACGCCATATAAATTTTAATAACAAGATCCTCTTTCGGCTAAGATTATCAAAGCAAGTATGGTGGTTAGAAAAGGGCGGAATAAACCGAAAACTTAAAGGTTTATTACCATTGGAACTATCAGTATTAAATTTAGACACAATCGAATTTACGGGGCGGGGCTCCGATTCATGCCCTCAGTCTGTCGATATGTTATTTCTAATTCAGCTGAGAACAGTAAGGTTATACTGTCATCTAAAATTGAATAAGTCCATGATTGCTATTCAAGTTAAGTGTTGCGTGGTAATTGTGTCACCAGTTCTCTGGCTTCGTCAGTAAAGTGTACTTTGGAACCATAAAATCTTCCGTAATATGTTTTCTTACAGTCAAGATACATCTAGGTGCGTGGTTTTATGTATGCATGTTCCTTTATAGGGTAATAGAAACAATAGACAGGAACTGCCATAATCACAACCAAACTCACACGATAAAACCCAGGGTGCGAAGAAGTACTGATATAATGATTCCATACTGGAAACAGAGTTTCCCTCAATGGTGACCACTTAGTTACCGTACCTTACATTAATGTATAAATCGCACATCAAAAGCACAAAATATGAAATCTATATCTGTTTTTACATGACATGCGATGGTTAATACAACTTATTTCTCTAGTTTACTAGATGAATGAGACCTATTCCCCTCAATAAGTATAGTGATTATTGTTCATTGTCAGCTGGGATGAAACTTTAATCTACACCATAATCAATATGCATTAGGAACTCATTTTATTAGCACTCTTAGATTCGTTGGGTCCAAATCATACCGTATGTCTGTTGAATATGATAATGACGCAATGTTAGATCACGCCATATCTTTTGTGTACAAATCAGCAAGACATTACCCAAGCCCATTAATATTTAATATACCGTATTCGTTGTAATTTGTGCACAGTGCTCTAAACTTTTAAAAAATAACTTAAAGTTAAGGTAACAAAGTATCGTTCTTATACGGACACTACGGACCAAAACCACACAGCGGTATTTGCGTGTAAAATTGGCTAAAATAACAATATGCTAGTCGAGCAGTTTGCGCTTATGCACATGTTTTTCGGAAACGACCAGGGTGTGCGTTTATTGGAGAATAATCGCTGATTAGAACGAATATGGTAATCTTTTCGGCTCGTCCGATTAGTGATCACTTCCTTGAAAAAGGTTAATGATCTAAGTCATATAACCACGGCTTCTGTTATACCCATATATGGCAAAATGCTATTTTCTCTTGAACTAAGACGGAGTTTGATTTTCAGTCTAGGCCCGACGACGTTGAATATGCATTTAAAAGCATGACATATAGCGTTAAAAAGGCACAAGTAGGCAATGATCAGGAACATGTGCGATAGGAAAGTAATTCCTATTTCAAAAATGCCAACGATTTAGGTACAGAAGGTGCTGTTTTAGAACATTATGCATGGAACGCATGTTTCAACTCAGAACTTTCTGATTTTCTGCAGGCAATATACAGAACAGTACGTTTATTTATTCTCGCCATTTAAACTGAATCTGTTCGCCAATCGCCAAAGTAGAAATCTAATGCTCTAACCACTGAGAAGAGTCGACTCCCAGATGCAGTATGTCAGAGATTGTACTTATTTGATATTTTGTATCGCCGCGCGGAATAGTTGTGCTATTTTCAGAAGCTTCGCATAATGCTATTTTCAGAAGCTTCGCATAATGTGACCTGCCAACCCGACCTTCCAACCAGGGCAGATAATCTCAAATGAATGAGTGGTGCACTGGGCCATAACACATCCCCGTGCCGAGAGAGTAATCATTGACTCAACTAGAACATGAAAATTCGTAAATAAGATTTGATGCATAGTTTGAAAAAATCCCGCGTCCCTTACGGGGTTCGAACCCCAATCATAGGGGTAGAAATCCAATGCTCTAATCGTAGAGCAAAGGAGTCGACTCCCTGACGCAGTTTATCAGACATTGTACTTATATGATACATTGTATCGAATAGATGTGCTATTTATAGAATGGTACAAGTAGGCAAATTCAGGAAAAGGCGCAATCAGAAAAAGATTCTCAATCCAAAAACCGAGGTGGGAAAAAACCAAACTAACAATCAGGTACTTATACCATAAAACATATCGTAAGCCGAATGAGCAGCTGTTTTCCCAATAGGTGGCCACTCAGTTATCTAAACTTAACTGAAAATATGAAAAATATGAAAACATACATAAGGCGCCAACAGCACAAAAATTTAAACACCAAGACATAAAACAAAAACAAAAAGAACCACCACAGAAGTATCGCCTTGGAACGATCAGTAACTCAAAGTTACTGGCGGGCTTCAACCGGTTTTACATGGCCATAATCTCACCCTTAGCTTCAGCAGTGGTTCATAACATTTAGTTAGTTCTTCGGTCCTCGTGATGAATCACTAACTAGTCAATGAATCATCAAGAACAAACAAATAAATCACGATAAACATCCTGATGTATCAAAACCCAGGACTCACAGATTGAGTAAGCTGCCCGACGATGGAGATTCCTGGGCGCCGAATAACCTACTAACTCCGGAGCAAAAACAAAACACCAGTTGGACCCCAGTGGGCCAAGCAACAGACAAGAAGCTCCGGTCCCATCCAACTCAAATGAATAGCTTTAAGTCGGGGCCATCATAGAGCCTGACGCCCGACCCACCGGCGTGCAATTAAAGAAGGCAGCGTAGTTATCAACCATGATTGGGTTAAAAACTAAGCATGCAGACTGTCGCATAACATATGATCTGCCAACCAGACCTTCCAACCACGGCAGACAATCTCAAATGAAGTAGTGGGACATAGCGAGTCCATGAAAATGCCATGAAAAGTCCACAAATTGCACAGGGTTTAATGCAAGAACATACATGTACATGTACCTATTGGTCAGGTCAGTTTAACTGCTACTGTAACATGTAATCAGTACTACCTGTTGTCATGCGGTGCAGATGGGGCTCGTTAGCCTTGGAAGGCAACTCATCTAGGAGTAAAGCTAGTTCTCTACACAAAAAGCTAGCTGGGCAGGGGGAACTCATTAGTCTTGGTTGACAGCCCTCCTAGGAGTTTACAGGTCTCTAAACAAAACCTAAGAAAGGGTAGATGGAGCTCTTCAGCTGTGGCCAGCAATTCATCTAGAAGAAGGAAACTCCAAAATCAAACCTGTGTGTCTGGATATGCCTAGTCCAGATATGCAAAGACTGTTTCGGTAGATGGAGCGGAAGAAATCATCTGATTCAACGGTTCACAAAGCGATACAGCAACATGTTGTGGAACATGCAGAGCGTGACAAGGCACTAAAGATGTTACGGTCATCCACTGCATCCAAACCCAACTCCAGACGTCTTGACCTGTGTCTTGCCTCTGTGCGCAGCTGGGCGAGGACTAGAGTGTGAGGTTGACGTTGCGCACCTCTTCCTCACTATAATCCAATTTCATAGCGCATGTCATCTTATTTCTCAACACACAAGCACTTGCATACACAACAATTTCATCACACATGCACCCACATACCTACAAAGTCCTGTGGCGATGGGCGAGTGGCGAAGCAGCAGGTGTAGGACACACTGTGAGCTGTAGCTGCAGACCTGCACACAGGCGGCTCAGTTCTAATGGTCGCTTTCTGTGAGGAGAAGCAGTAAGCAGAATTCGGCAGTCGGCTGAGTGACTGAGCAGACCTATTTAGGACCGCACTGCTCACCCCCGTAGCATGGGGAAGGGGCTAGAAAAGGTGCCCTAAACAATTGCCTGCTTCAAACCCCCTGGCTGATTAACCGCGATCAGCGGGGATCCCCTTAAGCGGTCGAAATACAAAGAAAAAAGCTAGAGTAATCCCCTTACGGATTGGCGCATGGAATGTGCGCACTTTAATGGATAGTGCTGGGTCAGATAGACCACAGCGTAGAACGGCCCTTGTGGGCAGAGAACTTGGGAGGTATGATATACAGATAGCTGCATTGAGTGAGACTCGGTTCGCAGATGTTGGGAAGATCAAAGAAGTTGGTGCTGGATACACCTTCTTCTGGAGTGGACGCAAAAGTGAAGAGAGGCGTGAAGCAGGAGTTGGCTTTGCCATCAAAACATAACTTGTTGGTAAGCTGTCAGGATTGCCAAAAGGCATTAATGACCGTCTAATGACATTGAGACTTCCTTTGTCAGGCAATAAACATGCAACTATTGTCAGTGCTTATGCACCCACAATGACCAATCCAGATGAGGTCAAGGACAAGTTCTATGATGACCTAGACAATGTTATTTCTGCAACACCCCGCACAGACAAGCTTATCCTTCTTGGCGACTTTAATGCCAGAGTGGGTACAAACCACCAGACCTGGGAAGGAGTTATAGGTCCAGAAGGGGTTGGAAAGTGCAACAGCAATGGTCTCTTGCTTCTCAGGAAGTGTGCTGAACATGATCTTCTAATCACCAACACAGTCTTCCGTCTACCTAATAGGAACAAAACATCCTGGATGCATCCCCGTTCCAAACACTGGCATCTCATAGACTATGTCATAGTGCGGAGAAGAGACAGGTAGGATGTTAAAGTGACAAAGACTATGTGTGGTGCAGACTGCTGGACAGATCATAGACTGGTTGTCAGCAAACTCAACCTAAGAATACAGCCTGCGAGGCGACCTCAAGGCAAGAAAGCTCCTAAGAGACTGGATGTCTCAAAGCTGAATAAAGACAGCATGAGACAAGATTTCTTAACAGACATTTGCAACCAACTGGATGCAATGAATCTCAGTTCAGAGGACCCCGAAGAAAACTGGACAGTTTTCCATAAAACAGTTCTTTCTTCAGCTGCAAGCACCTTAGGCCATCCATCTCGCAAACATCAAGACTGGTTTGATGAGAATGATGATGAAATTCAGAGGCTTCTTGAAGAAAAGCACCGTTTGCTCAAGGCACATCAAGATGATACGAGCTCAGTATCAAAGAAAGCAGCCTACAGCAACATTTGTAAGACAGTCCAGACCAAGCTAAGGGACATGCAAGATTCCTGGCTGAGGAAGAAAACAGAAGAAATTCAGTCTTTTGTGGATAGAAAGGACATGAAGAAATTTCATGATGCACTGAAAACCATTTATGGTCCAAAGAGTTCTGGAGCCACCACATTGCTCAGTGCAGATGGAAACACTCTTCTCACAGATAAAGAAGCTATCTTGGAAAGGTGGGCAGAACACTTCAATAGTGTGCTTAATCGACTATCAAGCATCAATCAGGATGCAATCGACAGACTTCCACAGATAGAGTACAATGTTCTGTTAGATGAATTTCCTACCGTTACGGAAACAAGAAAAGCAGTTCAACAACTGGCAAAGCCCCAGGTGCAGTTGCAATTCCTGCCGAAGTTTACAAGGCTGGGGGGCTACCCATGGCAGAGAAACTGACAGAGTATGTGGAGGAAGGAGGCTATCCCACAAGAATTTAAGGATGCATCCATAATCCACCTATACAAGCGGAAAGGAAATCCTCAAGTCTGTGACAATCACAGAGGCATCTCCCTCCTATCAATTGCTGGGAAGATACTTGCAAAATTCTGTTAAATCGTCTGAATGCTCATCTTGATCAGACGGGACTTATCCCAGAAAGTCAATGTGGATTCAGAAAAGACAGAGGGACAATAGACATGATCTTCACAGCAAGACAGCTTCAGGAGAAATGCCAAGAACAGAATGTAGATCTATACATGACGTTTGTTGACCTCACCAAAGCTTTTGACACTGTTAGTCGTGATGGACTCTGGAAAATCAAGGCCAAGTTTGGCTGTCCACCCAGATTCATAGCTATGGTGCGGCAGTTTCATGATGGCATGCAGGCACGTGTGCAAAATGATGGAGAGTTCTCTGAACCATTTGAAGTAACAAATGGGGTCAAACAAGGCTGTGTTCTGGCACCAACACTGTTCAGCATGATGTTTTCTGCCATGCTTATGGATGCTTTTCAGGACAGTGACACTGGTTTTCCAATCAGGTACCGTTTTGATGGCAACATATTCAACCTCAGAAGGTTGCAAGCCAAAACTAAGGTCCAGACTGATGTGCTAGATGAGCTCCTCTATGCAGATGATATGGATAAGAATGCCAACACAGAGGCAAAAATGCAAAGAGCCATGGATCAAGTCTCACAGTCATGTGATAACTATGATCTCACAATCAGCACAAAAAAGACAGAGGTTGTACACCAACCAGCCCCCGGAAAACCATATAATGAACCAACCATCACTGTGAATGGGCAAAAACTGAAAGTTGTTGACAAGTTCACCTACCTGGGAAGCACTCTCTCCAGAGCAGTGCATATTGATGATGAGATCACTGCCAGAATTGCAAAAGCTAGTGTGGCATTCGGAAGACTCCGTGCAAATGTCTGGGAGCGAAATGGAATCAAGCTTGACACCAAGCTGAAAGTCTACAAGGCTGTGGTACTGCCAACCCTCTTGTATGCATGTGAGACCTGGACAGTATACCAACGCCATGCAAAGAGACTTAACCATTTCCACTTAAGCTGTTTGAGAAAGTTGTTAAAAATCAAGTGGCAGGACAAGATTCCAGACACAGAGGTCCTGAGGAAAGCAGGGATGCAAAGCATGCATACAGTCTTAAAGCTAGCACAGCTAAGATGGACTGGCCATGTTATAAGAATGCCTGATGCGCGACTTCCAAAGAAAGTTTTCTATGGAGAACTACAGGAGGGAAAGCGCTCTCAAGGTGGCCAGAAGAAACGCTACAAAGACACCCTCAAAGCCTCTCTGAAGGATTTCGAAATACCAATGGGGTCCTGGGAACAGACTGCACAGGAGCGATCAAAGTGGCGAGGTCTCATCAACAAAGGAGCAGCTCTCTATGAAAAGAAGAGAATCTGTGAAGCTGAAAGAAAGCGAAGAGAGCGCAAAGCCAAAACAAATGTGCCACCAGCAGACTCTATGACATTGACTTGCTCTACTTGCAACCGACAGTTTAGAGCCAGAATTGGCCTAGTCAGCCATCAAAGAACTCACCAACACACATCAGCACTATTCAAGAAATAATGATGGTCTTTCTCATTAGTGAGAGACGAACTATCACATGTACCTAAGTCCAAGGAATATGTAACTATCTGCTGGTGTAACAACAATTTGTTCTGAGATGGTTTTAGAAGCATCAAACATGTACGTTAGGCAAATGAAAAATTACATCAATGTAAAATTACGTATTATTAGAATATTCCAACCAAATCAGGTATTCGTATAATGGGGGTTTGGGCACATTCGTGCATTAACACATTTCATAAATATTTGAATTTCTTAATTTTCTCCCGTATCGTTCAACGAAATTTCATGATATTTCAGTGTTTTACTTTATAGTGGGGGTTTGTTTTATTTTATAATGGGGGTTTGGGCACATTCGTGCATTAACACATTTCATAAATATTTTAATTTCTTAATTTTCTCCCGTATCGTTCAACGAAATTTCATGATATTTCAGTGTTTAACTTTATTTGATAAGACCGATAATTTGGTACTATTTTCAAATGGTTGCCAAACCTTTGTCAAAATTTTATGTTTTTTTTTTGGCGTTTTTCTTGAAACTTACAAAAATGGACTTAGACACGTTCTTGCACTAACTTAAGCCCGCCAGTAATTTTATATTACTGATCCTTATAAGGCAATACTTCTGTGGTGGTTCTTATTGTTTTATGTCTTGGTGTTAAAATTTTGTGCTGTTTGCACCTTATGTATGTTTTCATATTTTTAGTTAAGTTTAGGTAACTGAATGGCCACTTATTGAGAAAATAGTTGCTCATTCGGCTTACTGTATCTTTTCATGGTATGCATGTAAGTGCCTGATCGTTGATTTGGTTTTTTCCCACCACGGATTTTAGAGTGTAAATCTCTTTCTGATTGCGCCTTTTCCTGATCGTTGCCTACTTGTACCTGTTTTCTGATTGCGCCTTTTCCTGATCTTTGCCTACTTGTACCTTTTTACCTTTATATGGAAACGGACATAAGGTACAAACACCACGTAAAATTAAAAAAAAAAAATTCCTAAATTTCAACTGTCTTAAGATTACCTTTCGTTTGAGTTTCGCAGATTTATCTGTTTTTGTCTTAGAAGTTATAATATTTTATATTTGGATCACGCTCCTATATATTACCTTCTTAATGCACTGCGTATGTGCGTTCATTAAGGCTCGTTCTTCATTTATCTGGTGCAATCTGCCTTGTTAAGACAAAAACAAATACGTGAAAACGCAAACTAATTGGGTGCAGCTTGCTCGGAAGACAGAAAATGAGAAGATTAAATACATTCCTTGACTAATGAGCTCTCGACAGATATTTGCTGGAAATTACTGGCAATACTCGAACTGTGGTAATCTTTATGAGTGATGGATTTAGAGAATCTTTGACGAAAGCAATTTCTCCAAGAACCAAGGGGAATGAATAATTTTCTTGTGGTTAAAATTGACTTTGATTTTTTTAGTTAATATTGACTTTGATTTTTTAATCATCAATGTCATATTTTGTTCTAAGAAATCCATGACCAAAAGAGATTATCACAAGTCAACGATTGTCAGTAAATTCAAGCATTCTACTGGAACAGAACGTTACATGTAATTGCCTACTAAATATCTCGGTAATGCACACTCTCTTGGGACCCTAAGTCTGATAAATCAAACCGAAGTTAGTTTGAAAAACAAGAAGCTGTTAAGTGTGTTAATTTGATTCGAATTTTGCAAAGTGGAAACATTTATCAGTAAAAGTACGAACCAAAATTCCAAGCCCAAGAATTACAATGCTTCATAAAGGTATGGAATACATAAGTTAATGTGACAAATTGTAGCATTCCAAATTGTGAATCTAAAACATAATTATACTGAAATCATTATTATTGGTTCTATTCTGAAAATGGTATTTATCTTTACACATTTGGTGAAAATAAAAGCCAGGATTCTTTAAGAGCAGCGAACGTAGTAATGAGAACAGGGATGGTTTTTCGGCGACCAAAGCCTCGTCAGTGCAGTGACCTTTTAGATATGGCAACATGAAGCCAAGTACAATTACTGTTATTTTGCAACTTTCAAAAGGGTAGACGATACAGAGACTAGCATTATCCAAACGGGACCAAATATATTAACCTTGGTTAGAAAATGATTCTAAACCGATTATGACCTTTCATGTACTTCCACATCTGTAATATACTTGATTACATGTAAAAAATGTAAGGCTCAGTATGTCGGACAGACCCGTCAGAAATGTGCAAATCGTATGAACAATCATAAATATGACATTGCTCATTTTCCTGATACATTCACAAATGTTTCTGAACATTTCAATTCTGCTGGACACTCCATTCAAGATTTCTCTTTTATGCCAATAGATAGAGTTACAAATGACTGGAGAAGGCTTTTAAAAGAAACTACTTGGATGCATGTTTTAGATACAGTTTCTCCTAATGGTATGAATTCCAAAGTATTATTTTAACTATTAGCATGTTTTTCCTAGAACAGTTATTGCAGGCCTTATTTTTATTCAGCTTTTTTAAATTGCACTTTGCCTGTAATTATGTATCTTCATAGATCCTGTTTTCTTGTACTGCATGCTTATTATTATGGAATCTCCATTTTTTACGCCAACGTCATTGCCATTTTTTGACGTCGTTGTCATTGACGTCGTGACGTTGATGTCATCATTCTCCATTGTTGTTTATTGATGTCCCTTGACAAAGGTAATGCACCGAAACTAGTCGGGAAATAAAGAAAATCAAATAATTCAGTCTTGGAGTTTGATCTCTTTTACTATTTATATATATCTAAAAAGGTACAAGTAGGCAAAGATCAGGAAAAGGCGCAATCAGAAAAAGATTCCCACTCCAAAAACCGAGGTGGGAAAAAACCAAACTAACAATCAGGTACTTATACCATGAAACAATCGTAAGCCGAATGGGCAGCTATTTTCCCAATAGGTGGCCACTAAACCGATAACAAAGTTCTGATATCTCAGAATATCCTCGCTTATCTCAGTGAAAGAACCAAGTGGAAAATATAATCCACACTATGGATGGTGTTCGGGGAGAATGTTAAGGGCCGCCAATCGACACAATACCCGCTGCATTTATAGCAAATATAAAAAGAGCCTGAGATCCTTTAAGGGCAGCAACCATAGTAATAAGGGGATGAACCATAGCTCTGTTTCGGTTAGTCAAGCCTCGTCAGCGACCCTTTAGATAAAAATGACAATTATCGTTATTATTCTACCTCCAAAAGGATGCTTGATTCTCCTTTATCATAGCATTCCCAAACCCAATTTTGTTATAATAGTACTTGTGTAATATACATGTAGCGCCGATAGTTTGAGATTTATGAAATAATCATTAAATTAAAGTTATGTCGGTTTGGGCGTTACAGTATTAGCTGCAATTTACTTAAGTTTTCATATTTTAGTTAAGTTTCGGTTCTAGATGAGAAGCCAGCATTTGGGAAGTAGCTTCTCACTCGGCTTACGATAAGTTATCTTAGTGTAAGTACCTGATTGTCAATTTAATTTTCTCACCTCAGTTTTAGAGTTGGAATTTCTTTCAGTTTGTCCATTTCCTGGTCATTGCCTATTTTTACCTTGGCATTACAACGCAACGTAACATCACGATGAGCATCCAATTCGATATTTTGACATTGATTTTGCACACTCATTCTTTTGCGTTTTGCACTAGCCGTCCATAGAGCAATTTATATAGTTTTGCCTGTGGGATCATTGACCGAATTGCAATGCCACACTTTTGACTGATACAATTCACCATAAAATACATTCAAATAATTTAGATGACAAGATTTCAAATCGTAGAACCAATTTATTCCGTAATTCCGGAAATTGTAGGAATACATTAGACCAGATTTGAGAACACTTATTGTCTAAGACGTCAGAATCGTTTGACAGTTTTACAGAACGTGCTACTAAATTTCCTCATCAATGTCAACCAATGACAACATATAAATTAATGTAAAACCGTTGTTCTATTTCTTTTAACACTAAAACCTCATGAGTGAAAGTTGTTTTAATTTATTGATTTTTTTTTAGTTGCACATACTGTCGAACGATAACGCAAAAATGATCTTGACTCATAGGGAAATTGAAACTGCTTCTTACATTGGTATTATTCGTAAAAATGTTTGTCTGTATCATTCAAGCATGTGCAAATTTGCATATAGTCCTGCAGAAATTTCTTTTTGTGATGTTAAATTTTAAGTTTTGATTTTTCTCGGAACCTAGTACACATAACTGATTCGTGGCGTGAGTGATACCTAGCTGTTTAAATGGGCGTTATTCCAAATAAAAATAATTGTTAGATCCTTTGGAAGCAGTAAAACATTCAAAGCGAGAAGATGGGCCATATCTTGTTTGTATCTTGTAATAAGAATTTTACATGAATTGGCTGTATGTCTCTAAACCGCACTTAGCCAAAAATACATCAATTTGTCAAAACCTTTTCTTGGAGGTCCCCTTACTTGCATCTCATAGTGGATAACAGAATGGGATTTGAAAGACTTGGCTTCGTCCAGTAATTCTTCCTACCCTTTGGGAAATCAAGATAAGAAAATAAAAGAAGAATTGCAGACAAGGCTATGTGGGCATCAAAAAGAAGGCATTAATCTTAATTATTGCATAAATACCCATGTCACACGGTATTTACAGCCATATATTTAATGAAAAGAAAGACATGTATTAATGTGGCAATTCTCGTGAACACGTGCTGTAAATAGTACATGTTTTTTTTTTACTTACGCTTGTTAGAAAAAGGCCCCTCACAAAAACTGACGTCATCGCGTAACGTACATTTGATTTATCGTTAAATTGTGACGTCATGATGACGTTGAAGTTTGCTCCAAAAGCAGCAATTTTCAGACGTCGTTAACTAACGTCATTTTTCGCGCCATTTTAAGTTCATGATTTATTGCAAAATCTGAACAATGTCTCCAAATTTTCGCGAGAAATAGTTGTTTAATGCAATAACGATCAAACATGTTCTTTCTATTGCATTACATCTACTGGACCCCTTGGGAGGGTCGAAACGATCGCCTTTCAGGCTCGGGTCTCAACGACTCCCTCCTGGCCCAGCAGATTTTAGTGCAAAGAAATTCATGTTTGATACCTAATAAAAGTATATTCGCTTTCAGAAGTTTTCTTATTAAACTAATTGGACATAGTTGCACACCATTGCGTTGTTTTACAACGTGTTTAATGATTTGTTTGGTCTTGTTCGCAGGCCATTGCTTTCTTCCACAACGCATTTTCTAGTTCGCACACCATTGCTTTCTTCCACAACACATTTTATAATGTGTTTGTTCTAGTTCGCACACCATTGCTTTGTTCCACAACGCATTTTCTAGTTCGCACACCATTGCTTTCTTCCACAACGCATTTTCTAGTTCGCACACCATTGCTTTCTTCCACAACGCATTTTCTAGTTCGCACACCATTGCTTTCTTCCACAACGCATTTTCTAGTTCGCACACCATTGCTTTCTTCCACAACACATTTTATAATGTGTTTGTTCTAGTTCGCACACCATTGCTTTGTTCCACAACGCATTTTATGATTTGTTTGTTCTTAGAAATTCTTATCACAGCACACAATCAACCCACAATATGGTATTTCATACGACGGCTATGACACGTCTCAGAAACGACCAATTATAGAAGATGCAAAATATATGAACCAGAAGACCAATGGCCACTAGATCTGTTCATATACAAGTATTGATTTATTTAAATATACTTGTCCGCAAAAGAAACGCGAAAAAAATGAAGCCCCTTTTCTTGTAAAGGTTTATTTTGATGGAGTTTTGATGCAGTTTGTTTTCATGTTAATTGCGTGTAGTTTTATATAGAATAAGACGGTTTTAGACGAAACCAACATACAACCGCTTAACCATCTGCTTTATTTGCTTATGAAATGATTTATAAATACTAATGTATTTGTTCATCCATTAATCATCTCTTTTAAAATGATGTAACTCAATCAAAAAGCTTTTAAATGTTTTGTAGGGATGGTCCAATAAAGCCATGCCTTGTTACTTTTGTTGGATTTCAAAAGGCTTTTAACATATAAACCTACGTGCTTGGACAAATATGGAAATAATGTAGGAGCTTGGCATTCAGACATAGACAATTTATTGCGTATGAATTTATTGATAACTGATAAAATGTTCCATTTGAGGAGCGTGTAAATATAAATATCCTCAGTTGCAAAAGAAAGTATGCAATTTTGTTTCCCATTTTCTTTATCATATTGGATCAAAATTTATCTCAGCAAGTCTAACCAGTAGAATACACAGCTGAGAAACACGTGGTACAGAATAGGTGACGCACAATGAAATTATGTCCGAAGTTGAGATGAGAAGATCGAGATTTCTCCTATAGTGTTTAATCTATTGACTGATAGATAGGTGCAGTCAATGCAGAAATTTAACATAAATTGAATGAAAATAACAGAAGGAATCCAGGTTTTTTTCGTTTTCGCAAACACTTCCGCCCCGATGGCATTGGTACTTCCATCACAATAACATCGAAGTGTTTACGAAAACGAAATAACTGGGATTTCTTTTGTACGTTTCTTTTTTTCAATAAATGTTCAATTTCTGCATTGACTGCACCTAGTAAAAACGCTATAGAAGAAAACTCGAAAACCTAACCTCAACTTCGGACATAATTCCATTGTGTGCCACAGATCAATTATCGGTTTGTATACAATACCACGTGATTCTCAGTAGTGGAATGTGAAAATAGTGTTGTACAATGTAACATTGCGCTTCAAAGCGCTTAAAACCTTATCCTCAGGCTACATATGTCGATATTGCCATACACAGGACTTGAGCAGCTAATATTTCCGTAAAACAATTATCAGACAAATATTTTAATGAAACATCGACTTCATCCACGTTTGGGGGGTTATAGGTAAACCATAGTTGCTATAGAATTCTAAATTAATCCATATTTGACGAATGTATTTTCCCATCATTATCATTTGGGTGAGTCCACTTCAGTTATCAGCATCAGGTGTGATTTTTAAATTTTATTCAATTTTTCGATGAAATTTCTTTGTACAAACAGAATAGCCCAAGATGGGACGCCGCATTCTGCGGTGTCACATCTGGGGCTATTATGTTTGCCTTTGTCCCATCAAAGGGACATCAGGCTTAAATGAGTTAATCGAACTCTGCTAACTATAAGCGTCTGATGCCAGTGTTACGCCGAAAGTTGCCAATGAAAGTCGTCATTCTGTGAGTAGCCAACTGAAGATGAATCGTTCCCCTCGGCATTTGTTATACCTCCATAGTTTCTCAACGCTATTACATATATAATACATATACATAACATATATACAAAGGCGTGCAGATAACAGCTAAGCAAAGTAAGCAAAGTTGCCTATACATGTAAGTAGCCAAAATGTATGTTTTTGTAAATTTATTTTAATTATTGGTGGCTAATGATGGAATATGTTATAGTATTATGACGCATCATGTATTAACGCTCAACAGAAATCGTTTATAAAACGTGTCTTGATTTACGACCCTTTAAATTCTCACTTGTCTCTTATTAAAGCCATAAATAATTTAGACTGTTTTCCTCGATATTTGAAAGATGACACATTGAATGAGAGAACAGACACAAGGAAACATCAGAAAAACATGTCCGTGAAATGTATACCCTTTCATACCCCATGTGTATATAACAAAACTGGGGTATGCAGGAGTATATTTATTCTTCTTAATTTGAATCCAAAGCATAGACTAAGGGTGCTTGTTAAAACCGCCTCGCCGAGGTGGTTCTGACGTGAACCCGCGATCTATGTTTTGAGCAAAAATATAAAAAAATATATTCTAATGAAATTTCTATTTTTACAACTTAAAAACAATCTCTATAAATTGAATGGGCAAGTTTTCGTACTGGTACCAGCTTTCCCTAGAGACGTTTCTTGTCACACGTTACAAGGAATTCTGTCGCAACACTCTACAAATCAGGCGCGATTATGCGAGTTCAACAACCATTCGATAAATATTTGCTACTGTGAAATATGCATTTCTGTTTGCTCAAGTCTGTTTTTTATGTATTTTTGAAATAAGAGCAAATCTTCAATTTGAAATATCGAATCTGAAACCCTGCAGTAAATATTGTTATGTCGATAATAAATAGTAGCACACTTTGAGAAGCGGTATCGATACTTGTTCGTGGATTCATTTTGGAGCTCAATTATGCATTCGGTACAATTTTGTTTTTATTGTTACTTTTGTTTGCTGTATTGTAAACAAAAGTTTCTATTTTTTTCATTTTTACCGAGAAAATAATTACTTCTCCTGATCACGGTTTCAACGGTTTCAAGAAAAACCCCTATTCAAAATAATGTCTATTATAAAACTTATATTTATGAACCGATTTTAAATTTTTGCAGCATTTTAAGGTCTTTTGGAATGCAAAAAGGGGACATAATCATATTTTTCATGAGGTATTTCAGGAAAAGTTGATTTCAAAGAAGGCAGTTCCTGAAAGATATGGTAATGCCAGTAGGTCTAAACACAAAGATAAGATATGCTACGCCTAGTGGGCAACTGTAATTTCACAATATGGTCATCCAGTTACTTGAATTTACATTAGTATATGATTACGCACACAAAATGTACAAACATCACTAAAGCCGATACCTTAACAAGCGAGTAGAAAAAAACATAACTTCTACCAAGGAAGGTACAGTAATAAAATAACTTAAGGATTTATCAATATTGACATGAGTGGGTGGGGTATGTAAAACAGAAATCTACTGTTTTCTTGAATCTGTCAATCAAATGATGATGTGTATTTATTGCTAATAGACGTCACTGATACTAGGAATGACTCAATATAGTTATTATTTTAAAATTTTAAATAGCTTGGTGTAAAATTGGAAATGTAACTGGTTTTCGTGGGACCCATTTCCTGGAAAATGGAATGCATTTGAATAAAAATTACGCAAAGCCTAAATGTCTAGGATATATAATCTGACAAATTATGGGTTATTTTGGGGTCATGGAAATGTATTTCTCTGGGAAAAGTTAGTGTAAACATATTTTTCTTGAAAATTCTGAAAGTGGGTAACTTTGGGCGGCTCGTGTGCGCTTATTGTTTGCTGAAAGATGACATGCCTTTTGTTTCAGGTTCTTATATGACTGAAGTCAATTGGTCCATGAGCTATTTAAGATGTCAGTACCACCTGACCTGAACAGATCCCCCCGCACTTTTTCACAATTTTAGCATGTATAGAATTAGATAAAGTCGGGGGGATCTTTCTAGGTGGTAGCTTTATGGTTAAAATCTTCGGGGTTATTCTAGTATACCCCCTTCATTTGTCTGTGTTTTATCTTATATCTTAAGTTTTCTTCATTTTTTGGAACAAGATAGTCAGCTTGTTCATATGTCTTATTATATGACATGGCTATCAATTATTGTCATATCAATCATTTGATACCAATTTTAGCTCTCTAGGACTTTTGACTGCTGAGATATAAGCGTTTCTGTTGGTATACCCCCTCTATTTTTCTTTCATTTTTATCTAATATTTTAAGTTCTCATCAATATTTAACACTAAGAAAGCCTAGTTTTTCATAAATCTTATCCTATGATTATAGAGCAATACCATAGCAATCATTTGATACCAATTTCGGCTCTCTATAACTTTTGGTTGCCGGGTTATAAAGATGTTTTGGGGGTATACCCCCTCCACTTTTTTCTGTGATTTTTCTCTAATATTTATAGTTTTTATCAATATTCGAAAAAAAGTAAGTCAGGTTGTTTGTGTGTCTTACCACGTGCTTTTAGAACATTATCTTAGCAATTAATGGATACCAATTTCAGCTTTCTAGAGCTGTTTGTCATTGAGATAGTAGCAGTTTTATAAGTATACTCCCTTCGTTTGCAAGTGATTTTTCTCATATCTTAAGTTCTTTTAAATATTTGAGAAACAAGAAAGTCA
The DNA here is from genome assembly GCA_964017185.1 of Rugalucina vietnamica. NCBI lineage: Eukaryota > Metazoa > Mollusca > Bivalvia > Lucinida > Lucinidae > Rugalucina > Rugalucina vietnamica. Next base: position 9,390,869 of record OZ024878.1, read on the forward strand.
GCTTGTTTATATACTTGTTGCATGGTTATAGAATATTGTCATAGCAATCATTTTATAGCAATTTCAGCTCTGTAGAGCCTTTGGTAACTGAGATATTAGCAGTTTTATTGATATACCCCCTTCTTTGCCAGTGATTTTTCTCCTATATCTTAAGTTTTCTCAAATATTTAAGCAGCAAAAAAGTCAGCTTACTATATACCTTTTACATGGTCATAGAATATTGTCATATCAATTATTTGATACCAGTATCAGCTCTCTAAGACTTTCGGTTGTTGATATATATGTTTCCTTTAGTATACCCCCTATATTTTTCTGTGATTTTTTATCTAATATTTTAAGTTTTCATCAATATTCAAACACTAAGAAAGTCTAATTTTTCATAAATCTTATCTTATGATTATAGAACATTACCATAGCAATCATTTGATACCAATTTAAGCTCTCTATAATTTTTGGTTGCTGACGTATTAAGTTTTTTGGTGGTATACCCCTCAATTTTTCTGTGATTTTTCTCTAATATTTAAAGTTTTTATCAATATTCAAAAAAAGAAAGCCAGATTGTTTAAGTAACTTACCAAGTGGTTTTAAAGCGTTATATTAGCAATCATTTGATACCAATTTCAGCTTTCTAGGGCTTTTTGTCGATGAGATATTAGCAGTTTTATTGGTATACCCCCTTCGTTTGCAAGTGATTTTCTCTTATATCTTAAGTTCTTTTAAATATTTGAGCAACAAGAAAGTCAGTTTGTTTATATACTTGTTACATGGTTATAGAATATTGTCAAAGCAATCATATTACAGCATTTTCAGTCTCTAGAACTTTTGGTTATTGAGATATATACGTTTCCGTTGGCATACCCCCTATATTTTTCTGAGATTTTTATCTAATATTTAAAGTTCTCATCACTATTTCATCAATGAGAAAGTCAAATTATTTATGTTTTTATCACATGATTAAAGAAAGTTATTCTAGCAATCATTTGATACCAACTTAAGCTCTCTAGATCTTTTGGTTACTGATATATTAGCAGTTTTCTTGGTATACCCCCTTCGTTTGCCAATGTTTTTTCTCCTATAGCTTAAGTTCTCGTAAATATTCGAGAAAGAAAAAACATATTTTGTTTGTATACCCTTTACATGGTTATAGAATATTGTCATAGCAATCATTTGGTACCAATTTCAGCTGTCTAGGACTTTTGGTTGCTGAGAAATATATGTTTCCGTTGGTATACCCCCTATATTTTTCTGAGATTTTTATCTAATATTTAAAGTTTTCATCTATATTCCAACAATGAGAAAGTCAAATTATTTATGTTCTTTATCTTATGTTTATAGAACATTATTCTTGCAATCATTTGATACCAATTTTAGCTCTCTAGAGCTTTTGGTCACTGATATATCAGCAGTTTTCTTTGTATACCCCATTCGTTTGCAAATGTTTTTTCTTCTATAGCTTAAGTTCTCTTAAATATTCGAGAAACAAGAAAGACATTTTATTTATATACCCTTTATATGATTATAGAATATTGTCATAGCAATCATTTGATACCAATTTCAGCTGTCTAGGACTTTTGGTTGCTGAGATATATACGTTTCCGTTGGCATACCCCCTATATTTTTCTGAGATTTTTATCTAGTATTTAAAGTTCTCATCTATATTCCAACAATGAGAAAGTCAAATTGATTATGTTACTTATCTAATGATTATAGAACATAATTCTAACAATCATTTGATTCAAATTTTAGCTCTCTAGAGCTTTTGATCACTGAGATATCAGCAGTTTTATTTGTATACCCCCTTCGTTTGCCAGTGATTTTTCTCCTATATCTGAAGTTCCCTTAAGTATTTGCGCTACAAAAGAGTCAGCTTATTGATATATCTAATTGTATAATTATGAAATTTTGTTATAGCAATCATTTGATACCAATTTCTGTTCTTTATGACTTTTGGTTCATGAGAAATACACGTTTTCGTAGGTATACCCCTCCATTTTCTGTGATTTTTCTCTAATATTTAAAGTTTCCTCAATAATTGAACAGCACAAAATTCCGACTATTGATGTATCTAATTATATCGTTTTAGAATGTTAACATAGCAATCATTTGTTACAAACTTCAGCTCTCTATGGCTTTTGGCTGCTGAGCTATAAACGTTTCTGTAGGTATATCCCCTACATTGGTCTGTGATTTGTCTCTAAAATTGAAAGTTCTCATCAATATTTGAACATCAAAAAGGTCAAAATCATTCTGTATTTTTTCACATTAATATAGAACATTATTATGACAATAATTTAATATAAATTTCAAGTCTTTGGAGGTTTTGGTTGCTGAGATATCTGAATTTCGTTGATTTTTCCCCTTCGTTTATCTGTTATTTTTCTCTAATATCTGAAGTTCTTTTTTAATATTTGAGCCTTAAGATAGCCAGCTTGTTTATATATCTTATTACATGGTTATAGAGCATTGTCATAGCAATCATTTGAGAACAATTCTAGCTCTTTAGAGCTTTTGGTTGCTGAGATATAAACAACTGTGCTGGTTTTCTCCATTTTCTGTGATGTTAGTCTAATACATGAAGTTTTCATTAATATTCGAACACCAGGAAGTCAATTTGATAATTATATCTTATTAAATACTTATATAGCATTGCAAAAACAATCATTTGATACCTATTTCTGCTTTCTAGGTCTATCAGTAGCCAAGAAACATGTGGTAATATAGGTGTATCACCTTACTAACTGCGCTTATTAGGGATTGTATTGAACACTCCGTGATTTTAGGTGACACAAATGGGCATTAAAGTGATCCTCTGACCAAACTGACACCCTTGAGCATTTGTTCTAAGGGTTCAAATTACATCCTATAACCCAAACCAAACCCTTCAAATGGCAATATAATTATTTTCCCTTTGTAAATCCTGATTTTCGTCATTTTCATTAATATTCATGAAAATGCAAATGAGATGATTTTTCAGTTAGGCCCATAGCATCAACAAATTTGTCAAATAGAATAATTGATACAATAACAAGGAGCCACAATGATAGTTTAGGCCTGAAATTGGTTTTTATGGGATAATTGATTTTTAACTTTTTTTTTTTTTCATTTTAATGTTTTAATGAAAATTCATGAATATGCAAGTAAGATATTTTCCATTACTTATCATAGGATAAAAGGGATATGTCTAAGCTTAAGAATGAGACCAAGTTCAATGGTCTGTGATAAAAAAACAATTGAGATATTTTCAATTTTCTATGTGTACCCCCATTATTGACGCAAAAATTGAATATTTAGAGTAATTTAATAAAACATAGCGTAAAACGCAAACGCCTCGACTTTCAGATGGCAGAAAACAGGATTTGATAACTTTTTTCAATGTACTTTTAGAGAATAATAGTGTAGGAATTTCCCTTGGGGAGGAAAGGGGGATATGGATAGCTAGAAGACTATTCCCTACCGTTTTTGTGTTAAAATGACGTTTTTTTTAATTATGGGGTATCGTAAATAACGTGTCGTTTCACCATCAAAGCTACCAGCAATGCAAGTCCCCTCGATTTTTTACAAGTCTACAAACATAGTCCTACATGAAAATCATAAGGGGATTTGTTCAGGCCAGATGGTACCGACTCCCAAAATTTACGGTATTGGCTCATGGACCAATGACTACATCGAAAAATCTGTCTTATTTTTTTCAAAAAGCTAAGAAAAATGGGTCCGACGATTTCAACCCGGAAGTAACTGAAAAATGACTCACTTGCTGTGAGCTGAACACTCATTCCACAATCATGTATACACAAATCCATGTATTTGCAACATATTCAATAGTCCCATGATAAAGCATGCTAAAGAATGTAGCATTGTTGACAAAATAAACAATGTTTTTTTTTACAGGTAAATCTTCAATTATGTATATACAGTGACCACCCATAAGTCCTTAACCGATAGGTTGCGACAAGAGAACTGTTCTTTACCTTTATCTACTATCATATCTGATAATAGATGTTGCCGGTTGACCCGATTAATATACTCGTAGGCAAAAGAAAACAATTCACTTTTGGGTTTCCCATTTGTTCACCAGTTTTCATCATATTGACTTCAGATTATATTTTTCTTTCAGTAGTGCAGATTATATTAATTCTCCTTTCAGTCCTTTGAGATCAGCGAGGGTATTCTGAGAAATCAGAAAATTATTATCGGTTGAGATTCATTTTCTAACCAACGTTTTAACATATTTCGCCCGATTTGGATTTAACTATTCTTTGATTCAACTACCCTGTTGAAAGATGCAAAATTACGGTAATTCGCTTTGGCTCCATTCGCCAAATCTATAGGGTCACTGAAGAGGCTAAGTATCCGAAACCGCGGTATGGCCCAACTCCTTTCTCATTAATATGTTCACTGCTATTAAAGGATCTCAGTTTTATTTTTATTTCCTATTACTGCAGCTGGTGTTGTGTCATGTGGCGGCCGTAAAAAGTCTCCCCGTACATCATCCATAGTGCAGATTATATTTTCATTTCAGTCCTTTGAGATCAGCGAGGAAATTCTGAGAAATCAGAAAATTATTATCGGCTGAGATTCATTTTCTAACCAATGTTTTAACAGATTTCGCCCGATTTGGATTTAACTAGTCATTGATTCGACTACCCTGTTGAAAGATGCAAAATTACAGTAATTCGCTTTGGCTCCATGTTGCCCAATCTATAGGGTCACTGAAGGGGCTTAAGTAGCCAAAACCGCGGCATGGCCCATCCCCTTTCTCCTTAATATGTTAACTGCTCTTAAAGGATCTTAGTTTTATTTTTATTTCATATTTTGCACAACATGTCTTTCAGTAATGGAACAATAGGATCAGATTGATAACTTGAATATACATGCACATTGCAATACACTTGTATATTCGAATTTCGGCAAAGACATATATGTATTTCACAAATTATGCACGTACTTGTACATCCGACTGTCACTCAGTATCACGAGTAGCGAAAACAAAGGCGCTGATCAGCTTAGCGGTTACCGCGAAGCTGATCTGCACCTTTGTTTTCGCCTATGCAGATTGTTGGTTTTCCCATGGGGCGGCTCAAATGATTTTGACTTACAGAGAAATTGAAGTAGCTTCTTTTTCTTTAATTGGTATTATTCGTAAGAATGTCAGTCTTTATCCTCCAAACATGGGCTGATTTTCATAACTGTCCTGCAGAAAGTTCTTTTTGTGATGTTACATGTAAGTGTAAATGTTTTCATATTTCGCGGCACCCATTTCTGTAACAAACAATTAATTCGTTGCATGTATGATACCTAGCTCTTGAAAGAGGAGTTATTTCAAGGTTGTATTTTCCAATAAGAATTTTACATGAATAGACTGTATGTCCCTATAACGCACTTAAGCCAATAAGACATCATGATTTGTCAAAACCTTTTCTTGGAGGTCCCCTGCATCTCATAGTGGATAACAGAATGGAAAATCAAAGACTTGGCTTCGTCCAGTAATTCTTCTTACCCTTTGGGAAATCAAAATAAGAAAATAAAAAATGTAGACAAGGTTATATGGGCATCAAATAGTAGACACTCATCTTATTCGCTTTTAGAAATTTTCTACTTGAACTGATGGGACATTGTTGCACGCAATTGTACGCCTTTAATGATTCTTTTGTTTTAGTTTGCACACCATTGGTTTCTTCCACAACGTATTTTATGATTTGCTTGTTCATACGACGGCTATAACATGACTCAGAAACGACCAATTACAGAAGATGACGATAATATGAAACAGAGGATTGTTGGTCATTTAAACGTTTACCTGAGATTTATTTCATACAAACAGTATTGATTTGCCGGAATATAACGGTCGTATAGCCCCAGTGCTGGGACAGATGAACCACTGTGGCAAAGAGTGTTTCAATGTTCAAAATTCCGCTATCCACTTTTGCCATTTCCTGACAGTTTTTCCCTTCTGCTGCTTCTCCGTTCAAATACACTGGCGACTTAACAGTCAAGGTCAATGCAATCACATGACCATAATTTAAACACTCATTTTACTACTCTAGTTCTTGCTGTTACATGCCTGAACTCAAGATCATAGGACTTTGGATTTAAGAAGAGATACTTTGATAGGCGGACACCTTTCTCATGTACGTTGTAATCTGAATTATTTGTCGTAAAAAATGCTTTGGTTGGCCAAACGGTTTGAAAGGAGAAGATATTTGAATATTATGGTCATAAACATGTACATAGCCCCATGGCGGGTGTTGAGCCCCTAGGGTAAAATATTTTAGAATGATAAATCTTCAAACTGTTCTCCCAGTTGCAAGGTTTACCCCTCAACGAGTTTGATTTTTTTAAAAAATCAAAAAGCGATTTTTCACCATCACTGGACACAATAGGCACATGCTCTTTTGAACTAAGGGTGGGGGCGAATCGACGTTGGTGTTTTTGTGATTATATAGTGAGGAAAATGTGCTCCTCATCAACATATTTGTTGATCTTGACTCATATCGAAGTTTGTTTTCATGTTAATTGTGTGTAGTTTTATACATTATAAGAATATGTTAGACGACGCCAGCATACACCTTTTTACCCATCTGCTTTATTTGCTTATGAAATGATTTCTAAATGCCAATGTATTTGTTCATCCATTAATCATCTCTTTTAAAATTATGTAACTCAATCGAAAAGCTTTTAAGGGAAGGTCCAATAAAGCCATGCATTGTTACTTTAGGTACAGTCCTAAAGGATGTTACCATACAAACCTACGTACTTCGACACATAAATGGGAAATGATGTAGGAGCTTGGCATTCAGACATACACAATTTATTGCGTATGAATTTATAAATAATGATCAGACAAGTATTTTAATGCAAACATCGACTCAATCCACGTTTTGGGGTTTATAGTTTATAGGTAAAACCATAGTTGCTAAAGAGTTCAAACTTAATGAACTTTGCTAATGATAAGCTTCTTATGCCAGTGTTACGCCAAAAGTTGCGAATGAAAGGCAAGCAGGTAAGCAAAGTGGCCTATACATGTAAGTAGCCTAACAGAACGCTCGTGTCCATTTATTTCAGTAATTGGTGGCTATTGTTGGAAGATGGCATTTTGATGCCGTGATGAAAAGGTACAGGTAGGCAATGATCAGGAAATGGCGAATCGGAAAGAAATTCCCACTCCAAAAACCCGAGGTGGGAAAAAATTAAATTAACAAATAGGTACTAATACCAAGAAAACAAATTGTAAGCCGAGCAAACAGCTATTTCCCAATAGCGGCCACTCAGTTATCCGAACTTTACTAAAACTATGAAAACGTACATAAGATTCAAACAGCACGAAATTTCAATAATTTGAAGTTACAATATAAACCGAATGATTACTGTATATGTATAATACGCAATCCTCTTACTTGAACTTACAAAAAACAGAGTACTGATTCCAGATAAGAATCATGTATTAACGCTGAACAGAATTAGTTTATAAAATGTGTCTTGATTTACGACCGTTTAAATTCTCACTTGTCTCTTATTAAAGCCATAAATAATTAAGACTGTCTTCCTCGAATATTTTGCAAGATGACATACTGAATGAGAAAACAGATACAAGGAAAGTACCAGCTTTCCCCAGAGACGTTTCTTGTCACACATCGAAAGGCATTCTGTCTTCAATGCTTTCTACAGGTCAGGCGAGATTATGCGAGTTCAAGTATAGCTCGATAAACACGTGCTGATGTGAACTATTCATTTTTGTTTGCTAAAGTCTGTAATTTTGTGTGTTCTGAAATGAAATTCTTCATGGTGCAGGTACCTGATTGTAATTTAGTTTTTTTCCCATCTCGGTTTTTGCAATGGGAATCTTTTTCTGATTGCGCCTTTTCCTGATCTTTGCCTACTTGTACATTTTTTCAATTTGAAATATCGACTCTGAACTCCAAACAAATTTAACGAAATAAAAATGAAATTAAACATAGTCTCAGTGCAGTGTAATGTTTATAATAGAAGCACACGAATGGTGAAGAAGAGTATACATATGTAATGTTTGACACTTGCATCAACATGACGTGGTTAATATAAAAATGGGGTTAAAACGAGTGGTGGGGATATATTTCTCGTCATCAGTTCGTTACGAGGAAAGCGCCACAAAGACAGGCGTATGAACAAGGCGATACTTCTGTTGTGGTTTAATTTGTTTTATGCGTTGGAGTCGACTTATTGTGCTGTTTGAACCTTGTGTACGTTTTCATAGTTTTAGTTAAGGTCGGGTAACTGAGTGGCAGCTTATTGGGAAATAGCTGCTCACTTGGCTTTCGATATGTTTTCTAAGGATAAGTACCTAATTGTCAATTTAGTTTTTCCCACCTCGGTTTTTGAAGTGGGAATTTCTTTTAACTGCCCCTTTTCCTGAGCACTACCTAATTGTTTAGATAGTCTATTTAAAGTAGTGTGCCAAAGAAATTATTTCAACAGCAAAATTAAACGGCAGGTTCACACTATGATACCTTGAATTTTGTGAAAATGAATACTCCTTCTCACAACCGAACATAAACACAACATAAATAAATAAATAAATAAATAAATAAATAAATAAATAAAACAAATAAGTGAAATATACCTTCTAGCCCATAAGTTATCAGTTAAGGCATATATTCTGAAGAAATGTCAAATCATTTTCATACTTTCTGAATATTTTCAAGGCAGAGTTCAATGGGATAAAGTACCACCTGGGAAGCATGTACATGAAAAATATATACCCTGGGGTATCCCAATTTTCTTATAATTGTTCTAAATCATACATTTCGGGTAATAGTTAAAACCGCAGCGAGGCGGTTCTAATGTGTACACATAGTCAATTTGAACAAAAACAATAAATATATCATATCATAGTTCCTCTACTGATTTTTATTCAGTTCTAAAAATCTCTGTATATTACATGGGCATGTTTTCATCACTTAAGCGACGAAACGTTATGTAAATACCATGTCTAATAACCATGAATGGTTCAAATTCAAACATTCTAGCACTCTGCTAAAAGCATTTACATTTACTAAACACTTGATATGGAAAAACATTATAAGTGACATTTCAGATTTTGAATAATTAGAAAAAGCTGGTGCACTTTAATAAAAGAAAATCGTTAGTCTTTGCGAAAGAAAGTTATAAACTAGTCGCTTGCGTTTTGCGAATCGTGTAACGTCAAAAGTACTTTTCGCATGTGTTTTAAGCCTGGAAACGGCGCTCATTCAGGACTATATCTCCATTACATCAGAAACGCCGAATACATAGAGGATATTTGCTTTTTTGAGGTGAATACCAAATATATTTCATCGAGTGAGTTGAAAACATCAGAATTTTCACGAGAGCGCAGCACAAAATGTTTATGTTTTCAACTCACGGGATGAAATATATTTGGTATTCACTGAAAAAAAGCAAATTTTCTTTTTATTTTATACAATACACGGGCATTTCCCAATATACATAAGCGGTGAAAATGCAAAAACCAAACATTTTTGAAAACACAAACAATTTTGGTAGCACATTGTTCCTTACGTTCTAACTAAGAAAATGAATACCCACACTTTATGTTTTCGTTCATAAATCACGGAGTTATAGGCGTTTGAATTTCTGAAGTGACATACATTTAATGACGTCAAGTAAATGGAAACGTCAGAAGTAATCCAAAATCTACAGTGAAGATATAGGCTGATATCAGTCACATGTGACTTTTCATCAGTGAGATTTGATATCAGTGAAATTTCATATCAATGAAAATACCAATTTTATCAAGTTTTGATATACATTGGTTTTCACTGTAAAGTATAAAATAAAAGTGACATTTAGATAGAGCTCAGCGGACGTCCGTCTAGATGCGTTAGACATTAATTTCAAATATAACTTTAAGTTAGTGTTATGAATGAACATTATACACGTATAAGTATTTTTCTTGTAACTTGCAGGGCTATGATTCGATAACGATCTGTTTGATTACATACAAGAAAAAGTGCCTTGAGAGGCACGTATACCCCCGGCTGGTAGCCACCAAGCCCCCTTCCCTACCCAATACCTGAACTATCCGGTACATGCTCACCCCTGACATTGAACCTCACATCACCAATGAAAGACAGTACCCTTATCAAGTACATTTTAGAAATAAGCAGTGTAAAGTACTTTGCATACAAGCATGGGGGAGTGTAGTTTTAGAATGACATATCTATTATAGAGCGGTATACAGAGCTGACGTGTATACCCAATCTAGGACAATGGGTCAGATCCTCAGTCCTAGATTGAAATGAAAGTAGAATGTCATTCTAAAAAAAAAATAAAAACATCTTGACCTCTTGACCCCACCCCACCCCCGTACCCATCGGTCTAGCCCTTATGTGGTACCTATGTTGTGTTGTAAGCATGAACACTTTCTGACACATGGTTGTCAAGATATAGACATACAGCTTATTAATCTTGGTAACTATTGTATTTTATGTGTCCTAGATTTTGACCTCCAGTCCCACCCCTAGAGTTTGGTGCCATGGAATTTAATTCAACCCTAAAGGGTATCAATGATCCAAACAGCAATACATTCCTATAAGTATTTGTTAAGATATGAACTTAGAGATGAAAAACAACACTACGTAAATAGCACATTTTCGAGGTGACCTAGATTTTGACCTCTAGCCCCGACCCCGGGCATGGACCCAGGGTCCGAAAATATAAATGGTTTCTGATCATTGGTTCATGAGATATACACCACCAGAGAAACTTTAACATAGCTGCTCATTCGGCTTACGAAATGTTTTCATGGTATAAGTACCTGATTGTTAGTTTTTTTTTCCCACTTTGGTTTTTGGAGTGGGAGTCTTTTTCTGATTGCGCCTTTTCCTGATCTTTGCCTACTTGTACTTTTTTAACATAAACTTTGACATAAATTCCACGAACGTTCCGGAATAACGAACGAACTAACGAACGAACGAATGAACGAACATACGAACGGACGAACGGAAAAGCAAAAACCATATACCCGTCGACATAAATGCCGGGGGTATAAATATTAGGCTAGAAAAATATTAAAGAAAACCTGATCCTGAATTATTATTCTGCGTTCTTAGATGATCATAACTACATATAGCAAACGAGTGTATATAGTTTTAGCCATAAGTGAAATATATATTAAATGTAGCCTTCCGTGACTTTGCTTGACAAAAACTTATGGAACTGTATCTTTATAAGATACAACTAGGCACCACTGGAACAGTACCTATTCTTGCTTCCATAATGATATTCCAGTTCGACTCCCAGTACTACCATTTAACCGACTTCTACTTCTCTGAATCAACGTAAAGTCGCTATAATATTTAAGGATGTATGACGGTCTTGTTTTCGAACTTCTGCGCACGTCACATGACTTTTGGCACGCGCCTGTATACTGGTTACCGGCAGCCAAACGTTTGCCGAATCAATGAAACGGAAACCGGCTATGGATTTCCCAAAGAGCCGCCATTTGCAATCTGATAATCGATACAAATTAGAAACCAGTTGAAAACGGATTATTTCCCCCATTTGAATGGTCATCAAAACACAGACTGTTGGATATTTGGAAATTGAATGGTATGTCATTGATTTGTTACAGTATTTTGCGCAAATTACGGTGTGTGTATGAGCTGAGTACTTTTCAAAAGTCTTTTGTCACGTATTTTCGCGAACGTTATTCAATGGAAGTTTCATCTTTACGAATGGCTATAAATTGCTGATCAATGCAGTGTATCGAGTGAAATTGGACACGGCGTGTGTTAAGTGCTTTTGATTATTTACTCCAAGAGTGAGAGTGATTGGATTTCTACGGGAAACTCAAACTGTACAATTTCAGTCTATGATCTACTGTCCATACACTGTCTTTAGGAAACTACATTTTCTATATATACTTTCTATATATACTGCAGCACCCTCTCGCGAGGATTTTGTGCAGGTACCTTGATATCTGGACAGAATTGTTTGAACTGATGCTTAACATCACAGTCAACAGCCAGGGTCATGTCAGAACACGCCTCAGAATGTAACCACCCAACTAAGCCAGTAAGGCTTATATGTATGGCTGGTAAGACTTGAAACCACTTTTCCTTGGCAGGCTCAGACCGGAGTGGTTAACGAGTAATCAAGGCGGCCAGTCAGTAGCGAATAAGGTGAGGCACAAGCAGCCCATCTATTTCTTCAGGCCCCAACGGGTAGGGGTGTTTCAGAAAAAGGTGATTTTGAAAACACAGTTTCTGACAAATGTTGTTTGGACAGTATGGGTAATAGTACCTGGAGCTCCCTGTTTCTATAGAGTTATAGATTATGCTGTTGCATACAACGTTGCAGTTCAATATTGATTTTATACTTTGAACTAGAACATGTATGTAGAATGGGTACAAAATTTCTAATAGCGGCTCCCGAGGCCTAGTGGTTAAGAGCACTGATATTTTATTACTTTCACCGGGCTTAATCATTCAATTACCTCATTGACATGTCTGGTGTGGGGCACATGTGAGACAAGCCAAGTAATGCCTGTGGGTGTGTCATGTGTTATTTTTCTTGGGGTTCTCGTATTTTCGCCCCACCTACTGATTAACTCTCCACATACATCAGGAAAACATGTCTGTGAAATGTATACCTGCTTAAACCCCACTTTTATATAGTAAAACTGGGGTATGCAGGGATATACCTATTTTTCTTATTTTCATTCCAAAACAGATTGTGGGTACTCATTTAGAACCAACTTGGGGAGGTGGTTCTAACGTGTACCCACAATGTTTTGAACAAACATATTAAAATTATCATTTTTTTCTTATGAATTTTTCAAATTTTGATGCTGAAAAAAATTCTCTGTATATTATTTTGTAATGTATGAGCTGAAATTGTCTTGAATTTTGAAAAGGATGAAATTAAACTGAATCCAAAGTATATCTTTAGAATATGACACAGCCAGGTTTTGATATGAATACAAGTTGAATGTGTTGAACCATATATTATTTTTTTTTCTGTTCAGTGAGCTATTTTTACTTCAGAAATTTCCTGTACAATGGTGAGGAGGTGAATAGCAAGCCAGATGAATCAACTGAACAGTTGCAGCATAATTATACAATGAGGCAGCTAAGGTGAATAAAATTTAAAAACAGTAAAATTAACAACTATTGAATTTAATAATTGTTCCATTGAATATGTAGAGAAATAATAACATGCAGAGCAGCAAACCCATCTTGACAGAAATATTGTTATTGAGGCTTAACGTCCCAGTTAACAACTTTTCAGCCATGTCGGGATAGAGCAAACGCTCTTGGTTTAACCAGTACTGTAGGGAGTTAATGTGTCTTGTGCAAGGACACAACACGACACCTGTGGGGATCGAACCCAGGACCCATTGATATGGAGTCCGAGGCTCTACCACTATTCCAGGTATTAAAGCAAATTATTTCGCAACAAGACAGAATAACCAATGCAGGAGAAATCAATTTGCAACATTGGGGAGTACATAACTGTCTAGGAACAACTTAAACCATGGGTTTGAATGCTTACTCTATGGTTAGTTGTTCCCACACAGTAACATCTATGTACATTAGTTGTTCTCAGTTGCATTGGTTGTCTCTCGATAACTGATGTGTCACAAGATTTGTCAGATTTTTGTGCATAAATCTCACTCTGTTATAATTACAGCCAAAATGAGTTGCAGCCATAACAGTATCACTGCGAATGGTGCTAGAGAAGAGGTCCAGCATAGGAGGACTGGTAATTGATTTTGTTTGTTGCTTTTTATCTATCTTTTATCGTCTCAGGCAATGTAGGGACAGAAATTAAGGCATACATGTGATATCTCCCTATTTCGGAGGGATCTCCCTATTTTGGAGCAAATCTCCCTATTTGGAATTTCAACATTTCCCTATAAAAAAAATTGAAAAAGGAAATTTATTTAACGTTGGGTTAAATAAATCTGGACATTTATTCGTGTTGGTGTTGTGCATTATTGAACTGTTTAAAAATTTCCCTATATAACTCATACATCTCCCTTTTTCAAATTTCAGATCTCCCTATTTGAAATCAAGAATTTCCTTCTTTGATTAATCATTCTCTCTATTTCGAAAAGTAAATCTCCCTATTTGGCATCTCAGATGTATCACATGTATGAATTAAGGTTAACAACATTTTTTTTTCTATAGCTAGCCATCTAAAAAGACAGATTTGCCATTTTGAAAATAACAGCTTTCCTAATCTGGAAAAGTGGAGTATGCCAAATTTGAAGCCATCTTCTAATACTGCAAAGGCCTAATTCTATAAGACCTGGTCAGAAACCCTGAAGACCGATTTTCTCGCAGCGTTTAAAAATGTTTAATCAAAATAGGTCGGGCATGAGAGCTTTGACCATGCCATGCATGCTTTACTGGGCCAGACACTTTCATTAACCGCAATACATTGCCAAAACTACTTACGTAAAGGATATTTCATATCTTATTGTATCTTAGCTGGTCACTGTGATACATGAATATTTTTTCGCAAAACAAAATGTGTTTACTTCATTCCATGTATCAATATTTTAGAATATCCCGTTAATGTTAGTTATAATGTGACAAAATATCATTTTCACGTTTTAAGGCTGAAAGGGTTGGCATGTGCAACAGGGTCAAAGCTTTTATACCTGGCCACCAGAATAGGTGTAGATGCATGTATTCATTTATGATTAGATTGCATGTGATTATTTTCTCAGAATCTGACATTGAATGGAAAGATGTGACAGACAGAGATATATTGGAGAAAGAAAACATCAACAAACTCCTGCCCTGTATATTTCACATTTGTTGTAATTAAAACAATAAAGTGAGTAAAATGAATGGCTTTTGTGATTTAAGACAGAAATTTCCACTGATTTTAGCCATTGCAGTAGTGTCGGTTGGTTATAAATCCCACTCAACAGCTAAGGTCATACAGAGACAAGCTCCCTATATATCAAGTCTCATTTGAGAGGCTGAGAAGCCTGGCATCCATCCCATGATCCCTGGTTTACAAGCTGATTGGCTTTATCACTATGCCAGGGTAGGCTTCCTATTCCAGTATTTGATGGGCATGAAAAAAGTATCATAACCTTAGGCTGGAAACAAAGCGAAGTCTGTCATTTGATCTTCTTGTGAGAAAAGATAAGAATTACCTTAGCAATGACCAGGAATTGGAAAATCGTCTGAGTATGTTTCAGATTCTATATATTTTACAAATGAGAATGAGCAAAATTTTAAGGAGTCAGAATGGATCCAGTATTTTCTCGCTATGTGGTTATTTCCGACAGTTTGTTTTCAGGAATTCCACAAAAATGTTTATGAAAATAAGACAACACACCCTTTCATAGAGCTCAGTAGCCTTTAGTGCTCAAGATGACCTAGGATACCCACGATCTGGTTTTCAGCTCACCTGAGCTTGCTCAGGATGTGAGGTTATAGGAAGTTACTCGAGCCGGTGTCCATCTGTCTGTAGGCCTGTCTGTTAGTCTGTATGCCTGGCCACCCTTTCAAATACATGTACATGTATGTATTTATCGCGGAAACTTGCATTTATTTTAAGATTTCACGAATTGGATAGTAAAAGTTAATGACAAGTTGATTTCCTTGTTGTTTTGACATTAAAAATGTCCAAGGTGTAATTATGGCAAAATACCTTTTTTTCATGCTATGGCTCAAAATATAAAGGGTATCTGGCATTAATTTGTTTCACTGATTCATATAGTAAATCAAAATAATAACTGTGTGTGACAATTCTTAGCATAGATTTTGGTCTTTAAAATGACCAAAATAGTTGCTTTAGGGTGAAATTATGGCAAAAAAGCACATTTAGTCATGCCCTGACCCCTTCATTTATTTGGAAACACATAATTATTGTATGTATTTTACTAAAGTGAAAAGTGAAGTTAGTAACATGATTAAGTATTACTATTTTATTATTTATTTGAATGTTTAATAATGACCAACCATGTAAATTTATCGTAAAAATTCCAAAAAAGGGTTATAAGAACACCTTTTTCCTTGACATGACCCAAAATCTAATGGGCATCTGGCTTTTATTTTATGCCATTTCACAAACTGGAATGGGAATGTTCAACTATGATCAAGTATGACAAGTTTTTCATTCATTTTTGTGCTTAATAATGTCCAAAATTGTTATTTTAGGGTGAAATTATGGCAAAAAAGCACTTTTTTCATGCCCTGACCTCTATATTCTTATGGATTTAGGACTGTATGTCATTATTTTCTATGTTTTTGTAAACAGGATGAAAAATTTAATAAGAGGACTTTATTTGATGACTTTCTCATTTTTATTCCTTTAAAATTGCCCACAATGGTAATTTTAAAACAGCCAAACACTATTAAAAGGGTCCTTTTTTCGTGTCGTGGCCTATGTATTAGGGACTATCTGTCGTTATTACTACGTATTTTGCAAATAGGATGAAAGACTTAATAAGAGACTTTGTTTGATGACTTTCTCATTCATTTTATTCATTTAAACTTGCCCACAATGGTAATTTTGATGGAAAATATGGCCAAAAGCCCCCTTTTATCATGCCGTGGCTTCATAAAAAGGCTGGTTACACATGTTTTTTTCATCATATTTTTAAAGAATGTACCTTTATTGGTTGTTGTACAGAGTTTCACAAAATTGACATTATAACATGATATCTAAATTTTGATAAATGTCATAAAAATAGACATTTTCCCATAGCCACCAATGTTAAAATGTCATTTTGGGTACCTTTTCGCGTGCCCCTCCAGCACCCAAACGAATATGGGTACCAATTGATTTTTTAGGTTAATTTGTTTAACCAAGTGTTATACTTGACAAAAAAGTTATTTTTTAAAAAAATGACATTATTCAGGCAGAGACCTTCATACATCCTTAAGGATAGTCTCATAAAGGGTAATGTTTTGGCTATACCAATTGTTGTAAGCAGTCGGTGCTACGAGGTGGGATAACGATGTACAATGCAGACATTTTCTACAATTCAAGAAACAAACAATATAATCATTTAACCCGGAATCGACATTTACTTTGTTTCTCCTATTTGTTCTGATATTAGTTGAGCATCCGGTAATTCTTTGCAAGGATACACATATGCATTCACATTGTATTTACTCGTTTAAGCCTGTACTGACGTCCTTTTATTGGACATAAGCAAACAGTATAGCTCCAGATGGAACGCCGCTGAACGCGACGTCCCATCTGGGACAATACTGTTTGCTTTGAGGAATTCCTTCGATAAATGGAATAAAATTTTGAAATCGCACATGAAGCCCCTACAAACTAAAGTGGACACATCCAAATAATAACGATGGTTAAAGTCATTTGTCATTAATGGGTTAGACTTCAGTACAAAGGTATGAAGTTACTGAATTCACCGATGTCCTATCAGGCTTCGGTTTCTTGGTAAATACTTCCTTAATTGCGCTTCTAAATGAATGCGAGCATAATATCCATACTATTATCCCTGAAGAATAACTAATCAGTACTAAACACTGTGAGATATCCCTTGCTACCTCCATATTGTGAATAATTGGTTCACTTACCAACCATGTACGTGGGCTAAAATTGTCAATCACGTTAATCACAGTAGCTGGTGCATTTAAGAGAAAATAAAGCAATGCATTAGATATTGTTGCCAGCGTGATATCCATGCGTATGCGTGCTGAAATCATGGCTTTGAATCGTGACCGACGTCGGACTCCCACAGCGGCTAGAATTCCGAAGAACAGGATGAGGCACAGGGGCACAACTGAGAACTGCATTCCAAGAATGAGCCAGAAATGTGTGTAAAACGAGGAATATGTGTCAATGTGGCACCACGTGTCGGGACCTTTCTCAATAAGTCTGGATAACCACAGCGCATGCGCACTGATGATAGTCAAACCTACCACAACAAACGTTATAATAGCCTTGGCGAAGAACACGGAGCAAAGGCCGTTGGCTTTTTTCGGGAACCACATATTCAGAAAACGATCAATTGTCATGGATACCATGAACCATCCTCCTGAATATGTCACTATTCGAATCACAAACTGCCAAATTCGACAAACAGATTCAGTGTTATTTTTGAAATGAGTACCGATGATAATATCACTCATCCATTCAACGCCGGAGTTAAGCACCAGTGCTAGAATATTACTAATTGAATAAGCACCGAGAAATGTACACAATGATATATTCCTAAATCCGGGCTTTCGTAGGACCAATAGAATCAAGAAATTGGTACCAATTCCGAGAACAATGAGAATAGGAGCTGGATAAATAAAGGTAATATCTTCTATTCCATTTCGTTCGTGAAGGCCGCTGTCCATCGAGGTTTCAGTTTCATTCCTCATTTGCTCAGATGTATTGAGCGTTACGTCAAACCTGTCCGTATTATGCTTCAAACTCGAAAAGTTATACGCTCCGGATTTAGACTCAAAGTCATTTGTCATCATGTGCGATTTTGTATCGAGCAAAAAATAAGCTTGACGTTGACAACGCTCGGAACTGACAATCCAAATGATACAAAAAACGATTACCAATAATTCATGGCTGCAATACAACTCCGTCACTCGAGGCTTGGCGCCTAACTGTTGAAGTCACGCAAAGTCGCTTTGTCGTGAATTTAAATCTGGAAAACTGAGAAAGACATTCGAACGTTTGAGTCAGTGCATGGTAGTTTGTATTTTGCTGGCATAGAAAATAGATCGACGACTTTTGAAATAAAAGGTAACGTGCTTAACACTCAATAGATTTTAAATGTAGGTATAAATAGAATTGAACATAGCACATGTAAAAAACATAACATTACTATGATCTTGCATTTTCGTTTAACCCTTTAAGGCCAGATATTTTAGTACAATTGCTTCGTTATCACTGGCTTGTCACATGTGTGCCTTCGGAAACAGAAACTTAAGGTCACCACACATATCCGACGCGAAAGTATTGATAAAACTTGTTTATTGAACTAAAATCGTCACGACACATCAGCGTTTTTATAATCCTATGAAAAAAAGTGAAACTAATCATTTCAATAAAGCAAGTTCCGACATTCAAGTCTTAATTTGTTCAATCTATATACTTTCGAACACGTAACAATGATCAAACACTTACTGTAGTTAAATTGTCTCTTCCAGTTCGTTGATTCGCAATGCAAGTTGATAATTGCTACTCAGACAATTTCATCTTTCAATCTTATAGATATAGTTTATTGTTTAGAATATTCACCAGTTTCTCTTAAATAGTTGCAGCATTTTAATCGAAACAAGTATCGATTATGTATCTGAATGCATTGACAGTATATTCTAATGTCATGTGTTTTATTGTATTTCCAAATTGCTATTTTCGCTTTTAAATCATTTTAGAGTTTATGTCCGCAATCGTTCTCTAATGGATCCAATTATACGAAATGAGCCTGTGCGTGAGAAAACCAACAATTTGGGTTCCGGCCACGTCTGGCACCAACCGGGCTGTACAGTCACAGAATATGGTTAGAGGCTGGAAATTTTGGATTTAGAAAGAAGAGGAATTGTGCTATCCGTAGAGCGAAAACAAAGGCGCTGATCAGCTTCGCAGTAACTGCAACGCTGATCTGCGCCTTTGTTTTCGCTTATGCAGATTGTTGGTTTTCCCATGCGGCGGCTCAAATGCATGTTGTTTTGTTACGCAGTCACATATTTCCTATGTCAACCTGTTGATGATAACACTTTTAATTCCAAGCTGAATTGACAGAAATATTTAGTCCGTTGCTTGATATTGGTTGCCCTAAAATCCAAACTATTTTCAGGCAAGTTTTAACAATTGCAAATTGCATAAGCGAAAACAAAGGCGCAGATCAGCGTTGCAGTTACTGCGAAGCTGATCAGCGCCTTTGTTTTCGCTCTACGGATAGTACAATTCCTCTTCTTTCTAAATGTTATAGTTATTTTAAATGTTGCTTTTTACTGTATCCCCGCACTCTACATCTATTCTAGTGACATTCAGTCAGCGTATGCTCGCTGGATATATATCGACGGGGCATAAACGTTTCCAAGCAGCCTCCAGAGGCCGCCATCGAATGAGCCGCGTCATGAGAAAACCGGCATTTTGCCTATGCGAAAACAAAGAAGCAGGTCAGCTATGCAGTTATCAGCGCCTTTGTTTGCGCTAAACGTAAAGTACATTTTCGCCACTATTTATATACAATATATACAAAATACTCAGCTTCTGGCATTCGTTTGTGGCTGTACAGGCCAGTTTGTGTCAGATATGGTCGGAAATCCCGTATATCGTTTTTCTCGTGACATCCATCGGATAGTGACAGAAGCTTGCATGACTGTACATATTATGCCTGAGTCGCGTCATTAGAAAAAAATCGGAGTTTTTCATATACAAAAACAAAGACAACAAATAGCTGTGCAGTAACTGTTTCCGCTACACTGTACTACCTTTGCCTCTCAAATCTGACATTTTCTAGATTCTGGTAATTTTCTATGACTGTACCAGCCGGTTTGGGTCCAATATAATATTGTATCTGTTGAGTGGCGGTCTGTAGCCAAATCACTTTATACCAATGGCACTTTGTCGCCAAATCACTTTATACAATTCTAATAATCATAATTTTTGCCTGCGTAAAGGATATTCGGACCGACATTTTGGTATTTACTTTAGAAAATACATGTATACCGTGCTTTCATCTAATTAGAGCCAATGTGTGTAGACTTCTTTAAACTGAAAGTTGTTCACAACATATGATTTATATAGATCTTTTCCTTTAGACTCGACAAAAAGTAACCAGATGTCACAATGAAACGCATTTCGACCATAAAGTATTTACATGTATTTTTGTCTGGTTCAGAAATGTTTTAAACACACCCTGAATGTACCTGACCATGACACAACACCTTACCATATATACTCCTCGATACGTAGCTCATATTCCTGGTTTTTATGTACGCATTTAAAAATACGTAGCATGTACATGACAGCTTAGATACGCGATATGTCTTATGGTGAAACATGCTTTGAATATAGTTCAAATACAGATAGTCCAAATAAAGTAACTTAAATGTGTATTAAATAAGATTAAATCATTGTGTTTACATACAGTATCTTCTGACGTCAAAGCTTGTAAATGGGCACCACCCATTATGAAAACACGCCCATGTAATATAGTGAGTGTTCTTAAAAGTTGTAAAAAAATAAAAATTTCAGCAGAACATTTTTAATATTTTTCTTATTTTTGCTCAAAACATAGATCGTGGGTACACGTTAGAACTGCCTCGCGAGCGTGGTGCGAGGCGGTTCTAACGAGTACCCACAATCTATATTTTTGAGCAAAAATAAGAAAAATAGGTTTACCCTGCATACCCCAGTTCTGCTATATAAAAATGGGGTTCAAGAAGGTATACACTACACGGACATGTTTTCCTGATGAGATCGAATTTTCAAATAAGTTATGTATAATTAATGTTTATTGATTCTTACTTTGTTTTCAACGGATCAGTCCACTAGACAATGTATGCAAATCTAAAGGAGTGGTCACATCATCATCAATTTCCATGTAAATAAAATCACTACAATAAAATACTACACTACACTGAAAAAAAAGTTATAAGAGGCCACTTTTCAAACTCATTTTTAATGTATAAGCCATGTGCAAAATCGAATGATTTTTTTGCCTAAAGACGTGTCTTTCAAGTAAGTAAAGTTACAAAGTGTTCAGAAATAATTTTCTTCACTAAAAGCGTTTTTCGTGTAAAAGTGCAAAAATCAATATTTTTGAATAAAAATTGGTTAAAGCGCAAAATTTATTGAAATAAGGAACGGGTGTCATCAAAGGGGTCATTCCAGGTTGGAAAAACATCAAACATTCGAATTTTCTCAAGTTATAAATTTTTTACGCATTTTTAAAAAAAAAAATCGCTATTTTCGAGATTTTTTCAAAAATCAACAATGTACCTCTTAAACATGTTGATCCCTATAAATTCACTTTTTGAGGACTGTAAGTGAGAAAAATACCTCGAAAGAGCTGTATTATACGATTTTCGAGGACAAACAGGTCACGACTGCCGCACACTTCCGGTTTCAATTCCAAATTTTAACGACCAAAATAACAAAATCGACTATTCGTTTTGCTTATTAGAGAAATTTAATAAAAGTGAATGACAATTAAATATCACTTTTGATTCACCTAAAATGAGAGGTGACTCGTTTAAATGAGAACAATGGGAAAGTCCAAATGTCACTATTGAGTTAATCTAATGTATATTTGAACTTTAGATCTGTGTGTTTAAGATTCTCCTCCAGCCATCTATCAAACCGTTCATTCTCTGCCACAGTCAACCAGTTCTTCCAGTCTCCGACTTCTCCTAAAATCATACGACTGTGACAGTTATTTGTGCTATGGAACACATTACAGTGGTCACATTGTTTATTGTCACCTCCACGTGACAAGAACTGTCCCCTTTTAACTATTTAGTGAGCCAAAAAGGTCATTATAGTTTATTTTGTATTGATATAATGTAAAAATCATTATGATTATAAAATGACAATGTTTTTTTATACTATATTTAAAGAGGGTGCACAATTAGCCAATGGCTAGTCTACTTTATGGCCCTCTTTTGATACATACAATTAATACAGTGAAATAAAACACGTATACACAATATTTACAAGGAGTTGAGCATGTTTCGTGGTTAAGAATATGGAAAATGGAACTGAAACATATTCAACATGCTTTGAAGTTAAAATAAATAAGAGCAAAATACTTAAAAACACATATTCTAGGCGTTAAAATTTCTGTATTTAAATATTAGCTGTGTGAAATATGTTTAAAAGGCGGATTGCTTCATATATCTTAACTAAAATACGTCTAAGGGCACATCAAAGCAACATCACAGACATTATGTCTTCACAAGGAACCATTTGTTTGTCAATCAGTAAAAACATAGCAGATATCAGCACCATGGTTCCACGTTTGTTTAAAAACATTTATGGATTCTGCATTGCGGACTGCTTGAGTAAATGAGTTCCATAATCTTGGTGCCGAGCAAGAAAATGCATCGCTATACAACTTTGTTTGTGAAAATGGTACATACAATTCATTCTTCTCGCTTGAACGAAGATTTCGAGAATATGCTTGTGAAATCGGTGTTAGCAACTTAGTAATGTAATCAGGTGTCACATTATTAAGCGCTTTTTACATGTATGTAAGAACAGCTTTGTTGTAATTGATTCTACTTTCTACAGGCATCCAACCAAGCTCCTGAAACGCTGAAGCAGATGGGGTGTCAAAATCAGATTTAGAATTAGCCAACATCATGAACTACCTGCTTATTTCTACTGTTGGTACATGTGATATAAAGCAACTTGAATTTTTGTCCTGATGGTACATTGGTGGTTCGTCATCCGTCGACAAAAGGCAATTTGACACTGAATAATGTATGTGTATTACTTTTGTCAACGAAGCGGTGCTGTGTACTGTACAGTGTATAGGAATTAATGAGAAATAGACCGCCATACCTTTACGATACATTAACGGCCTGCCATCGACAATGAAGCGTTTATGATGATCATTCTCCTTGGTTGCATTCCTCATCTTGTCAATATGGCATCTGTCAGCAATCTGTTCAACTAACTCGTTACCAATGTCAACTTTGAGAAACTCCGCTACTTTCTGCACAGCAGTAGCTAAATTCTACATAAAAATCGACATTTTTATACATCATAATTTGTAAGTACGAGACATTAGCGTTTTTAGAACAAAGATGTAAGGCTTCGTATTATGAAAGAGGATTCCATTAATATCAGAGAAAATGCATTTGGTTAATAAAATTATTGACGTCTACTCCAAGAATGACCGTCGCGTTGACAACTTCGAAAGAACGAGCAAGATGATCCTGCGAAAGTAATATTATTGAGCCTGTTTGTGAGAAAACCAACAATTTTGGTTACGACCAGCTCAAACACAAACAAGGTTGCACAGTCACAGAAGCAGGCTAGAAGCTTCAACGGATTTAAGAAGAAGAGGAATTGTACTATCCGTGTAGTGAAAACAAAGGCGCTTAGTGATCAGCTTCGCGGTTACCGTGAAGCTGATCTGCGCCTTTGTTTTCGCCCAAGCATTTTGTTGGTTTTCTCATGAAGTGGCTCAATTTGAACAATCTCATGTTTATCTTAACCTGAAAACGTGTGGACACGATAGATAATGAAATTAGTCTTCATCGAGACGTCACTGTTTGCTCTACCCTCACAAACATTGACGCACATTATCGAACGTCATAATGGCGTCAAGCGTAAGTACTACGTATTATGACAACGGCCGTTTAAACAGATTACCAAATTATTTGCCAGAGCAAGTTTACAACATTATACACCTTAATTGAGCTATTGTTTTATTTGTGTCATTCGACCGGTGTACATGTACCTTAGGTATTATTATGCAGTTTGGTCGCACTGCTTCAAATGGGTTGTTTTTACATGTAATAATGCGATTCAGAATCGAAACTGGTACACGAGACATATTCACGTGCCTCAAATGGATACAGTAAAATGTCTAATATACCAATCTGATTCTTTTTACAATACATGAGGTCAACCGGAAAAGTCATAGTGGATGTAGTCTATGGTTAAATTACCTGTTTCATGTCCTCATAGTACAAGTTCAAAATGGGATGATCGGGATGGTCTCTAATAAATTGCTCCCATTCTAATTCATATTTGAACCATGGGTAAAACAGGTCTGGAAAAGCAGTTTAAGATAAACAGTTTTTTTTTTTCTCGAAATAATTTCAGGAGTAGGACATTGATGTGCCGCCTTGAACTGAGTTGGTCTTGGAATTGAACAAAACGTTTGTTATTTATTATAAACATCGGCTTACTTTTAGCTGCGTTAAAGATTACCAGACCTAGTGGAACCAGTTTTATTTGTAAGTAGAAACAAGTCACGTGATATATAAAAGTTATGTTACGTCTACGCTGGACCACGTTCTCACCACGTCCTTACCACGTTCTAAAAATTCAAGAACGGGGCGAGGACGGGGTCAAAATGAGACAATTTCGGATTTCTAAGTTCCCACTACGTCCATACTACGTCCCCGCCACGTCCTTATTACGTCCGCACCACGTCCTTACTACGTCCTTCACGTTTCCACCACGTCCTCAATACGCGCTCACCAAGTTCATCCCGTTTCCACTACGTCCTTGCTATGATCTCACAAAGACCAAGCAGTTCATACCACGCGCGAACTACGCTTCCAGCGCGTTCTAACTGTAAATATATTAATCAGTCGTGTATTAAGATTCAGATAAATTGCGAAACAGCTTGAAATTGCAATAAGAAAATGACGGGTGGACAAAATTTCTGGTGGCATTCGCATGAAATTGCTATCTTCAACTCCGCTAGCAGTCGGTCGTAATGCCCATACTGAAGCCTTCTTTCAGCTGATAGCCAAGGGCGCACCCAACAAGATCTTGTCCTTCTATTACTCCTTCTGTGCAGCCTGTGCACCAAGTAAGGCATGATGTCCTTGAAGGAGAGCAAGTTGCAAGAGTACTTCTCTGTTCATGTTTCGATTTCGATATGATTTAAATAAAACCGAAAGTAATTGCTTGAGAGTAAGGGACCATTAAAACAAAACTAATAAAGCGTGGAGGACGTAGTTCGAACCTGGTGTGAACGTGATAAGAACCTACTAAGGACGTGTAAGGAACCGCAAGGACGTGATAAGAACGCAGTGCAGTCTTCTAGGACGCGGTAAGGACGTACAAGGAGTGTGGTATGGTCTTGTCGAGAAATTGATGGACGTAGCGAGGACGTAGCGAGGACGTAGTAGAAGCGTAGCGAGGTCTTGATGGTCTGCAACAAATTTGCATCGCGTCCACGAAGACCGCACTACGTTTGCGCCACGTTCTTTCTACTCCTACAAGTTCCTACTTCGTCCTTCCCACGTCCTTACTACGTCCTTACTGCGTTCTAATTCCACCCCGTCCTCGCAACGTTTCTTTTGAGCATGTTCCAAATTTGACCAAGACCTCCGCGTCCATCAAGACCTCGCTACGTCCTTACTACGTTCCTACCACGTCCTTCAAGACCGTACCACGTCCTCACTACGTCCTTAATTTTTTAGGACGTAGTAAGGACGTAGTGAGAACGTGGCCCGGTGTAGACGTAACAGTAAACGCAGATCCCTTCACAGTCTTAATTTTCTATTGGTTGCTATAAAATGGTTTCGTCCAAAGGCTTTGAGAACATTTAAACCTTGAACACCAACCCTTATCTGAAAAGAGCTTAAAATTCTTCAGTAAAAACACTTAGGTAGAGATGGACAAATTGAAACGTTTCAGTACTCATTCATATATCGAAATACTCACGGAAGCCGTTTTCCCCGAGGAACATTGGTAGAAATGCTGAAAAATTTTCCACATTTTCATATATCGTTTTGTAGTGATTATAAAACGACACACAAACGTCCTTTGGATTTCTCATAATATGTATTATGGGTATTTTCTTCTGTATAGCCTGTCGTGGTAAAGATCTTGGACAATAGTGGAGATTGAGGAACCTGAAATCGTATCAAGAAAGCATTGTCGTGAAGCTGTAACAGCGTACTGATTACAGTAAAACAGACGCTTGTCGCATTGACGTTTCAGTTACTTAGCCGACAGAACATTGTATTTGCACAACATAAAATACTAGATTCCATATAATGTATATTTATTTCTGAATATGTTTTATGTTAAAATTGTGTGAGCTGTATAATAAATAGTTTAATTTGTGATTTTCTTAGCAAGAAGACAAACTCTTGTTAATAAAATATCTATGTGTTTAGACTTCAAGTTGTATGCATCATCGTTTCGGTGATTGTTTGTACTGTTAAGGGACTCTATATTCGTTGAACAGTAAATAAAATAAAATCAAATACATGTATCTTTAGTGGTTTTAAAATTCAGAAACAAGATTGTTACCAGCTACATACAAGCATACATATACAAAACATATAACAAATTTATATCAAATGGTTTATACATGCAATACAAGGACTATAAAAGGGTATCAATGACCGACTTAATACAACATTTTTACAGTATGAACATGTTAAAGCTTAGGTCGATCGAAGCTCACGTTTTTCACCATATGCGCGCTTAGGCTTGCCTGAAGGTCTTGCAGTCTGTTTATATTTCTAAAATGATTGTGGGATAATATGACCGATACTACCTCGGTGATTTCAGGGCATGTAGTTCTTGTGGTGTTCTAAATTCCATCATAGCAACTTCTTTGTGATTCTTGTCGTATTCCGAGGTTTTATTTATAACCATGGAAACTATCTCCCATAGCCAATGGGTCCCTGTTGACACATTTATAAAATTCATACGAGCTTGTGCGTGAGAAAACCAACAATTCGGGTTCAGACAAGGTCCGACATAAACCGGGATGTACAGTCACAGAAGATGGCTAGAGGCCGAAAATTTGTATTTAAGTAAAAGTGGGACTGTACTATCCTTGTAGCGAAAACAAAGACGCTGATCAGCTTCGCGCTTATCGCGAAGCTGGTCTGCGCGTTTGTTTTCGCTCAAACATTTTGTTGGCTTTCTTATGCAGTGGCTCATATTACTTCATCTTTTAGGCATCAGAAACGATACAACATCAGGAAAATATGTCCATGAGAAGTATCTCCTCTTAAATACCATTTTTATACAGAAATTGGGGTTTGCAGGGGTATACCTAAGTATTTTTCTTATTTTTGATCCAAGACTTAGATTGAAGGTACTCGTTAGAAGCGCCTCGCCGAGGCGGTTCTGACGTATTCCCATAATCAATGTTTTATTGCTTTCAGATGATCAAACCATTATACATGTTTTTTTTATTTGAGCAAAAATATTAAAAAGATCATTTTCAAGATTTTTTTTTCTTTTTTTTCAATTTTTACGGCTGAAAAGATATCTTTGTGTATGGCATGGACAGATTTTCGTAATGAATACATATATGTTGTGTGCGGAATCGAGAAGATTGTACATGTACGTGAATAAAGAAAAAAAATGCTTTTCAAATATTCCTCAATGTGTAATTTATATTAAATAGCCGTAGAAAGTTCTGGACATGAGACTGTATCCCTATCGAGAGAACAGTTTTTTATGTATATATTATTAGTTATTCTGAGCGAACAGTATCAATTATCGTTTTTTATCCAAAACAAGCCAACCTTACGTACCAGATTTCATATACGCACAAATGAGTAAATCATCATCTCTAACTTCAAAGTCTCGCATTTCTTCTAGTCGCTTCTTTACACCATCTTTCATGAATCTTTCGACTTGCTTACTAGGCAAGACGTATTCATCTTCTCGTATAAATGTTTTCTCTTTTCCTGTCCCGTCCTTGCCTTTAAAGATTGACATCTGTGGGAAAATAATCCTTAAGTATATAACTGTTTCTTCAGGTTAACTTTAAACCAAAGGTCCCCTATGTTGCAACTAATTTTGAACTATTAGTACATTCCTAGGAAATTACGATTTGACACAAGTACACTACGATTTCAAGCAGAGAGACATACATGTATATATACATTTAAGGATTGATCCATTCCTTATTTAAGGTAAACCATCTCACTGATAGGTACTTTATAACATATTATATTACAACATTTACATCACAAGTATTAATCGTGTTTCTTAGGCTCAGGCCAAGAAAACCGAGGGTTGTGGGTTCGAAACTAACCTTGGGATACTTTCTTGTTTTCACAATTGATCAGGGATATCTTGTGCAATGTTTGAGTATTGTAAAAGGGAGTGCGAAACCTGCACTTAACAATTGGAACCATCAGAAATTCATTTCAATGAAAAGTATATCCCCTCGAATCCCACTTTTATATCTAGAAAAACCGCGATATACAGGGGTATACAATTTTTCTTATTTTTGATCCAAAACATAGATTGTGGGTACTCGTTAGAACCGCCTCGCCGATGTAGTTTTAACGTGTGCCCATAATCTGTATTTTGATCATATTAAAAATATATTAAAAAAATCTGTCGTGATGAAATTTTAAACTTTTACAGCTGAAAAATATCTATTTACTGCATGGACAAGTTTTCAGACCAGCTGATCAGCAACGTCCTGCAGAATTTAACAACAGTCGAGTGGGAAAACTGCCTCATGTCATTGATATGCGTCACGTGATTGATACTGAACGGCAAATCAACATTGCCGTCAACGTAGAGGTCATTTGCCCAGTCGAGTCCGAGGTCTGGACTGAATCAGAGGACGATCATACGTTTCTCTGATTTATATTTTTGCTAATTTGAAATGAAACGAAATGAATGAAATTTGATAAAATTAATAAAATGAACAAAGAATAAAGAAGAAAACAAACAGAATTATAAACCAAAATCAAACAACAGAAACAATACCTTTGATATACTGTAGAAAAATCGAAAACAAAAATATGTTTCAAAAAAGGCTCACTTCGACCAAAAATGAAAATTATAACAGTGGGATTCGGACCCGGAACTTTTAAAGCTGCAGTCCTGTATCAAAGCCACTGTGTGCCATGTTTGAATGTATTTCAGAATACGATAAATAAACGTTTTGCGATACTTTTGTTTACAATGGTAGGTAACTACTGCTGATAAAAACGAACTTATCACGTCCTAGGGGTCATGACTCAAGGGTTGAATTTGCGCTTTACATTTTTTTTTTTTTTTTTTTTTTTTTTTTTTTTTTTTTTTTGCGGGGGGTGGGGTGGAATTGATGATATTTTATTTTTTGACTAATGAAACCCCAACACAATAAAAGCATTACACAAAGGAAACGTTTTCGTTCACATTTTGCGCATACAGTACGGTATATATGTATGTGTAAAGATGACAGCCCGAGCATATTAATGTTACGTCTACACCGGGCCACGTTCTCACTACGTCCTTACTACGTCCTAAAAAAATTAAGGACGTAGTGAGGACGTGGTACGGTCTTGTAGGACGTGGTAGGAACGTAGTAAGGACGTAGTGAGGTCTTGATGGACGCGGAGGTCTTGGTCAAATTTTGAACATGCTCAAAAGAAACGTGGCGAGGACGGGGTGGAATTAGAACGCAGTAAGGACGTAGTAAGGACGTGGTAAGGACGTAGTAGGAACTTGTAGGACGTAGAAAGAACGTGGCGCAAACGTAGTGCGGTCTTCGTGGACGCGATACAAATTTGTTGCAGACCATCAAGACCTCGCTACGCTTCTACTACGTCCTCGCTACGTCCTCGCTACGTCCATCAAGTTCTCGACAAGACCATACCACGCTTCTTGTACGTCCTTACCGCGTCCTAGAAGACTGCACTGCGTTCTTATCACGTCCTAGCGGTTCCTAACACGTCCTTAGTAGGTTCTTATCACGTTCACACCAGGTTCGAACTACGTCCTCCACGTTTTATTATTTTTGTTTTAATTGTCCCCTACCCTCAAGCAATTGCTTTCGCTTTTTAGCTCACCTGAGCCGAAGGCTCACAGGTGAGCTTATAGGATAGGCAGGCATCCGTCGTCCGTCGTCGTCCGTCCGTCGTCCGTCCGTCCGTCCGTCCGTCGTCCGTCCACAACTTCAAAGAAGAATATTTATGAAGCTAGTAGGCCGATCTTGATCAAATTTAATGTGAACCATAATTGGGTTAGGGGATTGATGGCATTAGGTTTTGGAGCAGATTGTATCAAAATTGTGGTTTCCATGGCAACAGATAGGTCCCATAGACTTACAATGGGAAAAACTAAAAAAATCTTCTTCTCTGAAACCACTAGGACCTCAGCTTTGATATTTGGTATGTAGCAATGGCTAATGGTCCTCTACATAAATTGTGCCATTCATGCCCCTGGGGTCAAATTTGGCCACGCCCCGGGGGTCGATAGTCTCCATAGACTTACTATGGGAAAAAAATTCAAAAATCTTCTTCTCTGAAACCACAGGGCCCACAGCTTTGATATTTTGTGTGTGGCAATGGCTAATGGTCCTCTACATAAATTGTGCCAGCCATGCCCCTGGGGTCAAATTTGGCCACGCCCCGGGGGTCGATAGTCTCCATAGACTTACAATTGGAAAAACTAAAAAAATCTTCTTCTCTGAAACCACTAGGCCCACAGCTTTGATATTTGGTATGTAGCAATGGCTAATGGTCCTCTACATAAATTGTGCCATTCATGCCCCTGGGGTCAAATTTGGCCACGCCCCGGGGGTTGATAGTCTCCATAGACTTACTATGGGAAAAAATTAAAAAAATCTTCTTCTCTGAAACCACAGGGCTCACAGCTTTGATATTTTGTAGGTGGCAATGGCTAATGGTCCTCTACATAAATTGTGCCAATCATGCCCCTGGGGTCAAATTTGGCCACGGCCCGGGGGTCGATAATCTCCATAGACCTACAATAGGAAAAAAACTAAAAAAATCTTCTTCTCTGAAACCTTTGATATTTGGTATGTAGCAATGGCATATGGTCCTCTACATAAATTGTGCCATTCATGCCCCTGGGGTCAAATTTGGCCACGCCCCGGGGGTTGATAGTCTCCATAGACTTACTATGGGAAAAAATTAAAAAAATCTTCTTCTCTGAAACCACAGGGCCCACAGCTTTGATATTTTGTATGTGGCAATGGCTAATGGTCCTCTACATAAATTGTGCCAATCATGTCCCCGGGGTCAAATTTGGCCACGCCCCGGGGGTCGATAGTCTCCATAGACCTACAATAGGAAAAACTAAAAAAATCTTCTTCTCTGAAACCACTAGGCCCACAGCTTTGATATTTGGTATGTAGCAATGGCTAATGGTCCTCTACATAAATTATGCCATTCATGCCCCTAGGGTCAAATTTGGCCACGCCCGGGGGTTGATAGTCTCCATAGACTTACTATGGGAAAAAAATCTTCTTCTCTGAAACCACTAGGCCCACAGCTTTGATATTTGGTATGTAGCAATGGCTAATGGTCCTCTACATAAATTGTGCCATTCATGCCCCTGGGGTCAAATTTGGCCAGGCCCCGGAGGTTGATAGTCTCAATAGACTTGCTATGGGAAAAAAATTCAAAAATGTTCTTCTCTGAAACCACAGGGCACACAGCTTTGATATTTTGTATGTGGCAATGGCTAATGGTCCTCTACATAAATTGTGCCAGCCATGCCCCTGGGGTCAAATTTGGCCACGCCCCGGGGGTAGATAGTCTCCATAGACTTACAATGGGAAAAACTAACAAAAATCTTCTTCTCTGAAACCAAAAGGCCCAGAGCTTCTATATTTTGTATGTAGCAATGTTTCGTAGTCCCCATTATAAATTGTGCCAGTCATGCCCCTGGGTCAAATTTGGCCATGCCCCGGGGGTCAATAGTGTCCATGCATAGACTTTCATTGGTCGATTCTCAGTTAATTTAAATCTCATGAGCTTACAATATGATAATCTCTCAGGTGAGCTACAGGACCAATGGTCCTCTAGTATTTAAATCATATCGAAATCGAAACATGAACAGAGAAGTACTCTTGTAACTTGCTCTCCTTCAAGGACATCATGCCTTACTTGGTGCACAGGCTGCACTTGTGCTATTTCACAGGAGGAGGAATAGAAGGGCAAGATCTTGTTGGGTGCGCCCTTGGCTATCAGCTGAAAGGAGGCTTCAGTATGGGCATTACGACCGACTACTAGCGGAGTTGAGGATAGAGGCATTCTTCAATTTCATGCGAATACCACCGGAAATGTTGTCCGCCCGTCATTTTCTTACTGCAATTTCAAGCTGTTTCGCAACTTATCTGACTCTTAATACACGACTGATTAATATATTTACAGTTAGAACGTACTGGAAACGTAGTTCGCGCGTGGTATGAACTGCTTGGTCTTTGTGAGGACGTAGCAAGGACGTAGTGGAAACGGGATGAACTTGGTGAGCGCGTATTGAGGACGTAGTGGAAACGTGAAGGACGTAGTAAGGACGTGGTGCGGACGTAATAAGAACGTGGCGGGGACGTAGTAAGGACGTAGTGGGAACTTAGAAATCCGAAATTGTTTCATTTTGACCCCGTCCTCGCCACGTTCTTGAATTTTTAGAACGTGGTAAGGACGTAGTGAGAACGTGGTCCAGTGTAGACGTAACATAAGTCACAATTCATGCTAGCGCTTCTTAATCTTAAGAACTGATTAATAATTTTAAATCATTTGCATAGCTTTAAGATAGTGTTGAAATAGTACGAAAATATAGAGTGACGGGTCAGAAGTTTCTTCAGTTAGTACATGTTTACTGTTACATGTTTTCGCTGATAGAAAATAAGCATTGAATGACTGTACTAGTGACAAAACACTACACAATAAATAGATCATTTAATATATCCAGTTTGATACATTTAGAAGCATCAGAAAATAAATGTATTTGACCTTACCTTTGTACACATATACGCTTTCCTATGTGCACTAAATTGATAGGGAAGTAGAACGATAACACTGTGTGTACCATAAACTGGAGATTAAGCAATTACACGTTCACTTGTGGATTTGCAGTTAGCATATCATTATGTAGATAGTTTTATTGCCAAGCACCTTCAGTCCCTTTAAAGGTTCAGAATATGTGACCTTATATATACAGTTATCACTAAAACATTAGTAAATTTGCACACAAAGATGAACCCAGTGTCACTCAGTGTCAGTGAAAAGTTATCATCATTACTTCGACTAAAAGACTTTACTGCGGTTACACTATGTTCCCGGCGGCCACGGCAGCCCCGTTTGCTGGAAACGTAGCGTTCCGTGGACGATATCCGTGACGTGCCGTGGTAGCGATAAGCCGATATGTCACGGAGGCGTAAAGGTATCCCATGAACTATCACGATTATTAACGCATTCTATTACGGGAGTTACATTCTGATGCAGTTAGTTGCGTTCTGACCAAGGCGTAACACGTTTTGTTGTTCTATCAAGGTCTGCTACGGACGAAACTTAATCCCAATTCGCATGCGCAAAAATACACACCTGTAAATATACTCCGGTGTGCAAATCAACATGTGAGTAAATTTAAATTGCATGGGTTTTACCACCAGGAGTATTTTTGTATGTAAATAAATCATTTCCGGATTAAAACCTGTTCATTTAAGTCTTCTGTATTTGCAAAAGAGGAAGAGGCTGCTTCAAGGTGTTCTTGTAGACTTTTACACTATGTTCCCGGCGGTCACGGCAGCCCCATTTGCTCGAAACGTGGCGTTCCGTGGACGTTTGCTGAAAATAAGCGACGGGGCGTTTCTTGTCTGTTGATTGGCCCACCGGGGTTCAACTGGTGTTTTTCTTGTGCTCCGGAGTTAGTAAGTTATTTGGCGCCCATCGATCTCCATCGTCGGGCAGCTTACTCAATCTGTGAGTCCTCGTTTTTGATTCATCATGGTATTTATCATAATTTATTTGTTTGTTCATGATTCATTGACAAGCTAGAGATTCACCACAAGGACCGAACAATAAACTAAATGTTGTGAACCACTGCAGAAGCTGAGGGTGAGGTTAGGTACCTGTAAAATAAATTTAAGCCCGCCAGTAATTTTATATTACTGATCGTTCCAAGGCGATACTTCTGTGGTGGTTCTTATTGTTTTATGTCTTGGTGTTTAATTCTTTTGTGCCGTTGGCGCCTTATCTATGTTAAGTTAAGGTAACTGAGTGGCCACCTATTGGGAAAATAGCTGCCCATTCGGCTTACGATTGTTTCATGGTATAAGTACCTGATTGTTAGTTCGGTTTTTTCCCACCTCGGTTTTTGGAGTGGGAATCTTTTTCTGATTGCGCCTTTTCCTGATCTTTGCCTACTTGTACCTTATCATATTTTAGTTAAGTTTAGGTAACTGAGTGGTCACTTGTTGAGAACATAGCTGCTCAGTGGCATACGATATGTTTTTCTGATATAAGTACCTGATTGTTAATAACGTTTTCTTCCACCTCGGTTTTTAGAGTGAGAATCTTTTTCTTATTGCGCCTTTTCCTGATTGTTGCCTACTTGAACCTTTTTAGCAGCAGAGCAGAATCATGTAGTGGTCAGGCAGGCTAACCTTAGCAGTTATGCAGTGCCCTTTCATCATTCTTTCAATGAATTACTGTAAAAATGCAACAAGTATACTTACCAAAAATGATAAGAAATAGTGTGGCTTTTTGCACTCTATATGGTCTAAAATGTGTTGAATGGCAATAAACTCTTATTTAGCAACAATGTCCACTGTGAGTTTTAGCAACTGTCATATAATCAAGTAAGAACAAAAATGATGTAAAAATGCATTATCTAAAAGCAGAAATGTGACTTAATATAAACCAGAGGACCATTGGTCCTGAGAACGCTCACCTGAAGCCTGATCTTCGAGTATTAAGTCATCATGAAATGACCTTGACCTTGAATACTCACACACCTTTATTGACTTCATAAGTTGTCTGCATCTGCCAAGTTTCAGGTCTCAGGCTGCAATAGTTTCCAAACCCAGTGATTTCTGAGTACACCATAACTTTAATTTTGATATTTAAATGACCTTTGGTCAAGGTCTAGAAATGACCTTGGCCTTAATTGATTACTTACCATTATTGACTCCATTAGTTGTCTGCATCTAGCAACTCTCAGGTCTCAGGCTGCAACAAATTCCTAAATATCCATTGTTTTCGCCTTTTCCCATGTAAAAGCCTATGTTTCCAAAATTGACCTTGTCGTATAATAGGTCAAGGTCATCCTAGGGTCATCATTCCAATAAACTATGATGGACTGGAGTCCCAAATGCTACATACCAAGTTTCGCGAAAATCGGCCGGCCGGTTCTGGAGAAGATTTTTGAGTGGTTTTACCATATTTGGGCATGGCGGCCATCTTTGTCATGTGTGGACGACAGACTGGCCAAGGTCAGGAGATGACCTTGACCTAAAATAATCACATACCTTCATCTACTCCATTACTTGTTTGCATCTACCACTTTTCAGGTCTCAGGCTGCAACAGATTTCGAAAAATCCATAGTTTCACTTTTCCCATGTAAAAAGACTATGTTTCCAAAATTCACATTGTCGTATAATAGGTCAAGGTCATCCTATGGTCATCATTTGATCAAACTATGATGGGCTGGAGTCCCAAATGCTACATACCAAGTTTCATGAAAATCGGCCTACCGGTTCTGGAGGAGATTTTTGAGTGGTTTTTACCATATATGGGCGTGGAGGCCATCCTGGTCATGTGACCTGGATTTCGCGGTCAAACTTTCGTCATTCCTACCCACGAATGCTCCACAGAAAATTTCAGTTTGATTGACCAAGCAGTTTCAGAGAAGAAGATCTTTGAAAAGTGTGTATGGACGACAGACTGGTCAAGGTCAAGAGATGACCTTGATCTAAATTAATCAAATACCTTCATCTATTCCATTAGTTGTTTGCATCCACCACTTTTCAAGCCTCAGGCTACAATATTTTTCACTTTTTCCCATGTAAAAGCCTACGTTTCCAAATTTGACGTTGCCGTAAAATAAGTCAAGGTCATCCCAGGGTCATCATTTTATCAAACTATATGGGCTGGAGTTCCCAATGATACATACCAAGTTTCGTGGAAATCGGCCCACCGGTTCTGGAGAAGATGTTTGAGTGGTTTTTACCATATATGGGCGTGGCGGCCATCTTGGTCATGTGACCAAGATATCGCGAACAAACTTTCAATGCCATTATCCAAGGAGGCTCCACATAAAATTTCAATAAGATCGGCCAAGTGGTTTCAGGGAAGAAGATCTTTGAAATTGTGGACGACGACGACGGACGACGGACGGACGCCGGATCATGGCCATCCTATAAGCTCACCTTGTGAGCCTTAGGCTCAGGTGAGCTAAAATACTCATGGCTTTATTTTACTGTGCGTTCGCATGGGGCATAATAGTAAATTGACACGTTTGTTTTTGTAAAAATACAATTGCATCTGGTCAGACCCAGGAGTAAATTTACCCATATGTAAATATACTCCGGTGTGTATTTGCACGGTGGGGACAACGCCGATAATCGTTTTCACATGGAACATTCTATAAAGAAGAAAATTAAACAAAAACAATAATGTGCTATTTTAATTGGACTGTGAAACAACAAAACTATGCCCTCACACGCATCTCAAAATTGTGAGGCAGTCAAACCGTACCCCAACCCAAATACACTGGGCGGGACAGTGGCATTTCTGCTGGGTCGTCAAAACGATAATAAACGACACTTACGTGTACATGTATAAGGGTTTAACTAAAAGTCAAATTAACATGATTGTGCTCAACTGGCTAAATTAACATCCCATTCCAAAGACACCAGGCGAGACAGAATATTACAAGGTGTCACGTCAAAACACAACCAACACACGTGAAGAACCCAACGAGCAAGTCAGCTACCCGATCAAAGACGTTCCGACGAGCACAACAGACAGACAAACGGACACAACACGCAACATACATAAATATAAATTGCAACAGAATCGCTTTGAAACGTTCAGTAACGAATAACTTTGGGGGGTGCGGGCTTAAATCGATTTTACGGAGCTTCAGTCATCTCCCTTAGTCTGTTTATATTTAAAACTTAATGGTTTTGGCTTAAACACCAAATCTTCAGGAAAAGATGTCCGTGTAGTGTTTACACCCTTAAACCCCACTTTGATTCAGTAAAACTGGAGTTTGCAAGGGTATAACTATTTTTCTTATTTTTGATCGAAAACATAAACTTGCCTCGCCGTGTACCCACAATCTATGTTTTGAAAATCAATTTTTTTCCGATGAGATTTTCAATTTTCATTTTTTTTCGACGACATTTTCAACTTTTAATGCTGAAAAAATCTCTGTATATTGCATGGGCATGTTTTTGTAATGTCAATTATATTATTCCACCAGATCGAGAACTCGAACCAAACGTTGAGGTATCACCAACACTTTAAATTTGACTGTGCATTTCGATTGGAAGGTTTGACATTTGACAATAGTAGGTAAAATCCATTCAGGTGTGATGCGCAATGTTTTCTTTTGCAATTATGGGTGAGAATACATGTCATGAAAATGAATGCAATAGTGTCGGTAGTTGTCTGCTCTGGATGAACCGAACACTGCAATGCGTTACAACCGCGCTAATACCAGCTTAACAATTTACAAGCTTCAGACATCTCAAAATCAGTTGTCAAAGACAATACAAGAAATTGACAGTCCACAGCAGTCATCCTCGTGCAATTTAATATTATTAGAAAAAATGTTCATTTCTTTACAATAGCCAAAATCTGTAAAACAATCACCTTGGTCTGTTTCATTATGTTCAAACAACCAATGAAATTTTGAAAAGAGAAATTGACATCTGCCAATTACAATGTACATCTTTCTGTAACCAATCAGAGATATACAAGGTGATGATGTACATTTCAAGGTTGATACAAATATTGGACAAGAAATGTCAGTTTCATTTTTTGACAACTAGTTAAGAGATGCTTGAAACACCTGGATTGCCATCAGGAAAACATGTCCGTGTAATGTGTACCCCCTTGAACCCCACTTTTATACAGCACAACTGGGGTATGCAGGGGTATACCTATTTTTCTTATTTTTGCTCCAAAACATGGATTGTGGGTACTCGTTAGAACCGCCTCGGCGAGGCGGTTCTAACGTGTACCCACAATCGATGTTTTGAGCAAAAATAAGAAAAATATCAAAATTTTTGTGATGAAATTTTCATTTTTTTTTACGACTGAAAAATCTCTGTATACTACATGTACATGGGCAAGTTTTCGTAATGCTAAGCTGCTATTTGCCTGGTTGTAAGTGTTCCTGATTTACTGGTAAAGTTTTTACCGACGCTTACTACATGTACATGCATTTACGAGTATACTTTAACTTACAAATTCGTAAAAATATTTGACCTAATTGTACATTTTCATAAAAAAGAAAAAAAATATCAGTTTATTCTAATCTGTAAAAGATTTGATAAATTCGTACAAAACACAACAATATTTTTTTTAGTTTGTAACACTATGCGACAGAGATACACTCAGTTGACAAAGAAACCTTTGTATGGTTCGAGTATTTTGAATATAGAATAGCATGTCTATTTGTTTAAAGTGTATATCTAAATTTCAGATTTGTGTCTTTCAGATTCTCCTCCAGCCATCTGTCAAACTTCTCATTCTCTGCTACAGTAAACCAGTTCTTCCAGTCTCCTACTTGACCTGCCAGAACGAACATGCAAGAATGTCT
The DNA here is from genome assembly GCA_964017185.1 of Rugalucina vietnamica. Taxonomy (NCBI): domain Eukaryota; kingdom Metazoa; phylum Mollusca; class Bivalvia; order Lucinida; family Lucinidae; genus Rugalucina; species Rugalucina vietnamica. Next base: position 9,430,041 of record OZ024878.1, read on the forward strand.
AAAGCACCGGAGAGTGCAACATTGTAATATACATGTAAGTTGGATACGTGTTTCATGTCCCACTCAGAAGACAGGTCATCTAGAGACGGAACGTCGGTTGTAATAAAACTACTGGAGTAGCCCGGCAATCGAGCCAACAGCTCTAGGGTAACAAGGCTAGATATTGAACCACTACTGTAACGCACAAAGGCTTTTCAAATGTATAATGTATACAAATGCAACAAATATATTCAGCAAACGCTGTTGAAAATTATGAAATAACAGCCTAAGAAGTCACCAAGGACGTGTAGAGAAAGGGAAATATAGAAGCGTTTGAATTTTGATCGTACGTAGAAGATAATCAAAGACAACAATTCCTACGTTGGGCGATCACAATGTTCGTGCACTATTGCCATAACATATACATGTAAATGACATGAGCTAATAGGGTATTTGTTGTGTATATCTCAATGAAACTTTTCACGTAGACTACAATAGTATCAAACTATCATAACAAAAATATCATTTTGGTATATATCACAGTTTAAAAACGACCAGAGTACATGTACTTTCTAATCGCGCTTCGTATGTCTCAATGTATCAAATCCTAGCTGGAGCACTAGGTACATATGTATGCTGTAGAAGATTTTCCACCCGAATTTATATTTTCATTTCAGTTTTCTAGGTCAGTATAATTACCTTTCCTATACATCAGTGGTCTTCCATCAACAAGAAACCCTTTTACAAAGTCGTGTTCTTTCACGGCATGTCTCATATTTTCAATGTGACATTTGTCAACAATCCGGTCTATCAGATCATCGTTGATATCAACTTTCAGAAAATCTGAGATCTTCTTCACACCAGATTTTAAATCCTATAAAAGAAACGGAACAGATACTAAAAATCATTTATATGGAATACATGTTGATGGCCGATTTATTATTTGCATGTACGTTCGTAAAACGTCACTGTACGAGTATTGTCGCAAAATATTCCTGATAACATCTGTATGTATAGTAAAAACAGTATGACTGTGCCGACTAACTTCACGTGTGTAAACAAAAAAGGGTACCTACGTGTTTAAGACATTTTTCAACTATCACCTGAAACACATGCATTGGGCATTATAGGATCTCATATTGAAATCATATCCATTCGAAGCAGTCCAATCATCAAATGCAAATCTATGTCAAACTTAAACCAGCACTGTCAAAGAAATTATCCTATATGTGTACATGCGTCTACATGACTTGTATCTGAACAATTTTGATCGTTTTGCTCTATTTAAATTTGGTTGTTTATTTATTGACATCCCAGTTAAATTTCGAAAAATTACAGAAACTGTCTCTGGCTCCATGTTGCCATATTTACATGTATATGGTCACTGGTGAAACTTTAGCAATAACCGCGGTATGGTCCATCCCCTGTCTCATTAATGTTATCCCTGCTCTTAAAAGACCTCAGTTTTACTTTTTATTTAAACTACAATACTATTTCAAGTCGTTGTGTTTTGGGGATAAGGTTAAATGCCTCTATCAACAGTTATTCGGTTATGCTGTACATGTAAAAGCTTCCGGATAATTTCAATGATATGGTAAGAAATGTATGCTTCAAATCGGAGTCAAGCGCACTAGCCTACTGTCCAATAAATTGTTTCGCGCTTCAAATAAAATGAGATCCTTTAAATGAGAAATGGGATGGGCCAAACCATGGTTTCGGCTACTTAAGCCTCGTCAGCGATCCTTCAGATTTGGCAACATAAGGATTACTGTATTTTAGCAATTTTCAACAAAAGTGGCGAAACAAAGACTTTGTAATTCAAAGACGACCAAATATATCAAATCTGGGTTGAAAGTGAATATACACCTATATCATACTTTTCGGATTTCTCAGAATAACTTCGCTGATCTAAAAAAAGGAGAAGAAAAAAGGAAACTATAATGTTGCACGGAGGCTTTTTACGGCCACCACACAGCACAACACCAGCTGTTGTTATACAAAAATAAATACATTTAAATGAAAGCTTTTAAAAACAGTGAACATATAAATGAGAAATGAGATGATCCATACCATGGCTTCGGCGACGTAAGACTTTTCAGTGACGTTTATTATTTGTCCACATTGAGCCGAAATTACTGTAATTTTGCATCTTTAAACAGGTTGTCGATATAAAGACTTGTATTATCCAAAGAGGGCCAAATATATCAAATCTGGGAAGGTTGAGTATGTTTTGATTTACAACAGGGAAAGGCACGTAAATACCTGAAACTGCATTTTTTTAATTTTGCGTGTTACCTCTTTTAAATCCTCATAATACAAGTTCAGGATAGGATAATCAGGATTTTCCCGCGTAAATCTTTCCCAATCAAGAACATATTGGTACCAAGGAAACTTCAGGTCTGTAAATAAGTATAAGATAAATTATTAATATTTTCATCATTTAATTCTTAAAAAGAGTACCTAGTCTCTGTATTATTTGTGGTAGATGACCACTTTATTTTACCTTCCATAATAATAATAATAATAATAATAATAATAAAATTACAACTATTATTATGTTCATTATTATTATTATTATTATTATTATTATTATTATTATTTTTATTACTGACGTTGTTGTTTTGATAACTAAATGACTGTAAGTTTTTAGTCTGGTCTAGTTGAAACCGTTCACACAGAGAAAAACAAATACATAAAACCCAATTTTTGACAAATTAATTCATAAAGGCAACAACTGATACTGAAAACTTACAAAATCCGTTTTCACCAGTAAACATTGGCAGAAACGCTGAAAAGTTCTCCACAGGTGTATATAGTGGAAGCGTGTTATAATGGTTGTAGTATGAGACACAGACGTCCTTAGGATTCCTCATTATATGTATAATTGATATCTTCTTCTCGAAAGCTTTTCTTGGCACAAACGGCAATGGAAAATGGAGATTCAAAATCCTGAAAATACATGGAACTACCATTTTAACAGTCAGAGTGAGGTAATCAGTGGAGGAGAGATGCCCAATTGAGTATCACTGACCTAGATTGCTTTGACAGGTAAATGTTACTATAAATAGCAATTTGATACTCAATTGGGCATCTTTTTGTCATTTTTATAGTACTCTCAGAAAATCGAAAAAATGTATCACACTTTTTAACCGATTTCCACCAATTTTGGAGAGCTTAAAGATGAATAAATTTCCAAACTTTTGACCGTTCAGATTTTTTTTTAATTGTCTAGAAAAAAAGTTATTAAGGTTTAAAATCAGGATTTTTTTCTGATTTTCTGTGATTCCTATTTGGGAGCTAGAAAAAAAGTGATGCCCATTTAGGAAACGGTGATTCCTATTTAGGAACATATAATAAGATCTATGATTCCTGAATGGGATACAAATAGTTTGTTATGCTTCCTGTTGAAGAACTTTGTTTACCAGAGCCTCACTGACTTAACTGTCATGTTATTTTCTGAATACCTTTCTGTATCTCATATCGATCATAGAGATGCTCCACATTCAACCCTTTTTCATTTTAATGGCCAGAGTGTATTTTAAGTTCAGTTTCACAATCATTTATACAGGTGCGTTCAGTTATTGATATGCCCCTGCCATATTCAGAAATAAATTGACAACTCTTCTTGCTTTTGAACAATCTTCACTGGCTAGAAATATACATCTGGATGAATTTGTTTATATAATGTGTTAAGTGTGTCTATAAATATTTTCTCTGTATACAAAACTTCCAGAGTTTGTGATGCTGTATGCCTTCTTTGATTACATACCATATGGAACCAAATTTTTAACAAAAAAATCGCTGATATTCGAGTTTCAAAGATACCACAAGGAACCATGGTTAATGGTTTGTAATTTTGTTTGTAAATTACAAAAGAATAGCCATTTTTGTACTACGGCCGAAAATTTGTTGTCTTTATGAGCTCTATTTACAATGTAACACCGCTGATTTTCATTCATTGTACATTTTAGAATTTCATGGTAAAGCGGTTGTTACAATATAACTAAGCATGTCAGTGTTTTTTTGCAAGAAAACTAATATTTTACTAGGACGGTTTTACGACCAAAGCTTGCTTATGGGTTCCTTCATGAGGTAAGCATGTCTTAAAGTACTCTGGAGTCACCCATGACTTTGTATTCTGTCAAAACGTGGGTTGGCATTTCATCATACAGTTTCATTATTGTTTCACCAAGGGGCTAAGTGGGCTAAATTTATTGTTAAGCAATGACACATATCTCCTCTTCGTGATATTCAAAACCTCTTCTATAGTTAAGTCATGGAAATTAACATGCCAGTAAAAAGGTACAAGTAGGCAAAGATCAGGAAAAGGCGCAATCAGAAAAAGATTCCCACTCCAAAAACCGAGGCGGGAAAAAACCAAACCAACAATCAGCTACTTATACCATGAAACATTTCGTAAGCCGAATGAGCAGCTATTTTCCCAATAGGTGGCCACTCAGTTACCTTAACTTAACTAAAAATATGAAAACATACATAAGGCGCCAACAGCACAAAAATATTTTAAACACCAAGACATAAAACAAAAAGAACCACCACAGAAGTATCGACTTGGAACGATCAGTAACACAAAGTTACTGGCAGGTTTAAAACGATTTTACATGGCCATAACCTCACCCTCAGCTTCTGCAGTGGTTCATAACATTTAGTTAGTTCTTCGGTCCTCGTGGTGAATCTCTAACTAGTCAATGAATCATCAAGAACAAACAAATAAATCATGATAAACATCCTGATGAATCAAAAACCAGGACTCACAGATTCAGTAAGCTGCCCGACGATGGAGATCCCTGGGCACCGAATAACTTACTAACTAAAGGATGTCAAAAAATAGTAGTATTAATACAGCTGTACAAGGCAATATTCTTTGTATTCATCCTTAATCCGCAAAATACATTATTGATATTAGAAGAATGTCTGTCTGTGAATGTCCTGGTGATTCCCTTGACTTAAAGCATATATACAAGAGGATTTAAATATCATGAATATGAGCAGTGAGACATAGCCTAAGTATAAATGTTTCTCTGTGAAAGTCCCAGTCCCCTATGGTATTCTGTGCCAAGAAAACAAACCATGAATTTTATGATGAAATGCCAACCCACGTTTTGGCAGAATACAAAGACATAGGTGACTCCATAGTACTTTAAGGACTTATGTGTGGTCACTGTATATATAATTATTCGCAAAAGAAACACGAAAATAACTAATACGCTTGTTTTTCTTTCTATATCGCCAAAATGTTTTTTAAGTGATATAAATATTGATACACATGTAGTCCCATAAATTCGCTTTCACAAAATTAGAAAATCATGACGTTAAGACTTATGCTTGTCGCGTTGCCGCGAAAAAAAAAAGTTGTCACCCATTTCCATAGCTACAGGGTTAGGATACCTTTAATTACCTTGCAAAAGTTTACAAACCGATACCAATATTCGAAAGTCACGTTTGAAACAAAATCAAATCAGAAAATTTTATGTCTTTTCCGACGCTTTTTTATTGTACGTGACGTCGTTTTTACTTTTTGGCGTAAATTGGTGTTTTCTAGCAAGCGAATAGACGTACTCAAAATCTTTTAGTGCCATAAGATAACTGTTGACACACTGAACAGACACCTACAGAATCACAGTTCGGAAGCCCATAGTGTGTCTGTAGTAAACAATAATGGCGATCTAAAAACAATAGCTGACGTCAACAGAAAAACGCGACCCTTGGGAGCGTTGACAAGCAGTATTTTTCCAATCTTTTTGTACGATTTCTTTAGGTTAGACACCCGGCTACTACTTCACGCCATCTGTTTTCAAATCGCATTAATCGTGAATGTTTTAGATTCAAAATCGTAATACACGAGATCGTACACTAACGTCATTGTAACGTCTTAATGAAGAATGCTACAAACGTTTAATTTTGGTTGATTATTGCTCACTGAAAATACTCAAAAGTTATATCACTGAAACTTCCATCACAATGATTCTTTTCAAGAAAATGGTGTTTTAATATTTTCGCATTTCTTTTGCGGATAAGTATACATGTTTGAAGATTTACTTGTATAAAAAAGCATTGTTTATTTTTGTCAACAATATTATATTCCTTAGCATGCTTTATCATGGGACTGATGAATATGTTGCAAATATATGGATTTGTGTATACATGATTGTGAAATGAGTGGTCAGCTCAGAGCAAGTGAGTCATTTTTCAGTTACTTTAAGGTTGAAATCGTGGGACCCATTCTTATTAGCTTTTTGAAAAAAAAAAAAAATAAGCTGGATTTTTCGATGTAGTCATTGACTTCAGTCACTTAAGAACCTGAAACAAAAGGCATGTCATATTTCAGCAAACAATAAGTGCACACGAGCCGCCCAAAATACTCACTTCGAGAATTTTCTAGAAAAAACATGTTCACACTAACTTTTTCCAGAGAAATATATTTCCATGACCCCAAAATAATCTTTAATTTTTCAGCTTATGTATCCTAGACATGTAGGCTTTGTGTAATTTTTATTCACATGCATTCCATTTTCCAGGAAATGGGTCCCAAGAAAACCAGTTACATTTTCAATTCTAAACCAAGCTATTTAGAATTTTAAAAGAATAACTATATTTAGTCATTCCTTGTATCTGTGACATCTATTAGCAATAAATGCACATCATCATTTGATTGACAGATTAAAAAAAAACACAGTAGATGTCTGTTTAACATACCCCACCCACTCATGTCAATATTGATAAACTCTTAAGGCATGCTTACCTCATGAAGGAACCCACAAGCAAGCTTTGTTCGTAAAACCGCCCTCAGGTAGAATATTAGTTTTCTTGCAAAATAATATTGACATGCTTAGTTTTATATTGTAACAATTAACCGCTTTACCATGAAATTCTAAAATGTACAATGAAATGAAAATCAGAGTGTAACTTTGTAAATAGTCCTGATAAAGACACCAAATTTTCAGCTGTAGTACTGATAAACATGGTTATTCTTTCATAATTTACAAACAAAATTACAAACCATTAACCATGATTCCTTGTGGATTCTTTGAAACTCAAATATCAGTGTTTTTTGTTAAAAAAAAATTGCTCCATATGTTATGTAATCAAAGAAGGCATACAGCATCACAAACTCTGGAAGTTCTATATACAGAGTAAATATTTATAGACACACTTAACACATTATATAAACAAATTCATCCAGATGTATATTTCTTGCCAGTGAAGATTGTTCAAAAGCAAGAAGAGTTGTCAATTTATTTCTGAATATGGCAGGGGCATATCAATAACTGAACGCACTTGTATAAATGATTGTGAAACCGAACTTAAAATACACTCTGGCCATTAAAATGAAAAAAAGGTTGAATGTGGAGCATCTCTATGATCGATATGAGATACAGAAAGGTATTCAGAAAATAACATGACAGTTAAGTCAGTGAGGCTCTGGTAAACAAAGTTCTTCAACAGGAAGCATAACAAACTATTTGTATCCCATTCAGGAATCATAGATCTTATTATATGTTCCTGAATAGGAATCACCGTTTCCTAAATGGGCATCACTTTTTTTTTCTAGCTCCCAAATAGGAATCACAGAAAATCAGAAAAAAATCCTGATTTTAAACCTTAATAACTTTTTTTCTAGACAATTAAAAAAAAATCTGAACGGTCAAAGGTTTGAAAATTCATTCATCTTTAAGCTCCCCAAAGTTGGTGGAAATCGGATAAAAATTGTGATACATTTTTTCGATTTTCTGAGAGTACTATAAAAATGACAAAAAGATGCCCAATTGAGTATCAAATTGCTATTTATAGTAACATTTACCTGTCAAAGCAATCTAGGTCAGTGATACTCAATTGGGCATCTCTCCTCCACTGGTAATGGCCATGTAAAATATATTTAGGCCCGCCAGTAACTGTGTGTTACTGATCGTTCCAGGTCGATACTTCTTTTGTGGTTCTCTTTGTTTTATGTCTTGGTGTTTGATTTTTTTTGTGCTGTTGGTTTCATATTTTATATTTAAGTAAAGGTAACTGAGTGGCCACCTATTGGGAAAATAGCTGCTCATTCGGCTTACGAAATGTTTTCTTGGTATCAGTACCTGATTGTTGGTTTGGTGTTTTCCCACCTCGGTTTTTGGAGTGGGAATCTTTTTCTGGTTGCACCTTTTCCTGATCTTTGCCTACTTGTACCTTTACCTAGCGGATGCTTGCCACAATTATAATAAAAAGGTACAAGTAGGCAAAGATCAGGAAAAGGCGCAATCAGAAAAAGATAAAAGATTCCCATTCCAAAAACCGAGGTGGGAAAAAACCAAACTAACAGTCAGGTACCCATACCATGAAACATATCGTAAGCCGAATGAGCAGCTATTTTCCCAATAGGAGGCCACTCAGTTACCTTAACTTAACTAAAAATATGAAAACATACATAAGGCGCCAACAGCACAAAAAAAATTTAAACACCAAGACATAAAACAAAAAGAACCACCACAGAAGTATCGACTAGAAGTTATGTTCTAAATTTCTCAGAAACCGAAGCGAAACTTTAAATCAATTATACTATTACGCTTAAGTGTCATTTTGTATATTATAACATGTATTTGATACTGAACGTTTTCGTATAAAAATATGAAATTTAGACACAGAAAAATTGGATTAGGACGGTTCAAACTATCGTGCTTCACATTATATATAATAACAAAAGCCCATGAAGGCGTCCTGTTCATCTACTTTTGATAATAAATAATGTAAATATAGCCTTCCAGGCTTGCTGATTATAGATGCATTTCATGTATATTCCAGTTCAGTGTGCTTGCTTGATCGTTAGCTATTTATACTTCTAACGTTTATCGTCGTATCAAAGCTGGCATTAACACGTGAACGGTACAAAGCATGTCAGATGAAGATGACAATGAAGAAATTATTTTAATTTACGGTGAATTAACGTGATCAACGCGGGATGTTGGAGGGCAGTCTAATCAAATATCATTCACCGTAACAAGGTACAAGTAGGCAAAGATCAGGAAAAGGCGCAATCAGGAAAAGATTCCCACTCCAAAAACAGAGTGTGGAAAAAACTAAATTAACAATCAGGTACTTATACCATGAAAACATATCGTAAGCCGAATGGGCATCTATTATTCCAATAGGTGGCCACTCAGTTACCTAAACTTAACTAAAATATGAAAGCATACATAAACGTACGTAAAGTAAACTTATTTCGATTCTAACGTGAATAATAAAAACAAGCTTACATTTTAAAACGTTTTCAAGTGGACACATTCGCGACGGACATGTATGTTTATATGCGACGTCACGAAAACGCTACCTTATGCGTGTAATTTGTTCACAGTGAATTTTTGTTAATTTGCAAACGGTGAGGTTTAAGTGAGGGTCTTTCGGAACCAGAATTTTATGGTGACTTGGTTTACAAATTTAAGAAACTTATAGGAAGTAAAGATTTTTCTTTTCAGTTTGGAAAGATCATATTACCACGTTACAGACGTATAGGTTATAACTTGAATGTTATGCGACAGTCTGCATGCTTAGTTTTTAACCCAATCACGGTTGATAACTATGCTGCCTTCTTTAATTGCACGCCGGTGGGTCGGGCGTCAGACTCTATGATGGCCCCGACTTAAAGCTATTCATTTTAGTTGGTTGGGGCCGGAGCTTCCTGTCTGTTGCTTGGCCCACCGGGGTCCAACTGATGTTTTTCTTTAGCTCCGGAGTTAGTAAGTTATTTGGCGCCCAGGGATCTCCATCGTCGGGCAGCTTACTGAATCTGTGAGTCCTGGTTTTTGATTCATCAGGATGTTTATCATGATTTATTTGTTTGTTCTTGATGTTTCATTTACTAGTTAGAGATTCACCACGAGGACAGAAGAACTAACTAAATGTTATGAACCACTGCAGAAGCTGAGGGTGAGGTTACGGCCGTGTAAAATCGATTTAAACCCGCCAGTAACTTTGTGTTACTGATCGTTCCAAGTCGATACTTCTGTGGTGGTTCATTTTGTTTTATGTCTTGGTGTTTAAAATATTTTTGTGCTGTTGGCGCCTTATGTATGTTTGCATATTTTTAGTTAAGTTAAGGTAACTGAGTGGCCACCAATTGGGAAAATAGCTGCTCATTCGGCTTACGAAATGTTTTCATATATATGTACCTGATTGTTAGTTTGGTTTTTTCCCACCTCGGTTTTTGGAGTGGGAGTCTTTTTCTGATTGCGCCTTTTCCTGATCTTTGCCTACTTGTACTTTTTTCCATTAGGTTCAATGGGAAAGACGATAAAGTCGTGTTAGAATCAAAGATAATTCACCGTAAAGTAAAATAATGTCGATTCTAATACGATTTATAAATAAATGCTTACATTTCAAAATGTTTTCCAGTGGACTCATTCTCTCCGGACATGAATGTTTATGTGCGACGTCACAAATACACCACTTTACGCGCTGATTTGGTTTACAGTGAATTATTGATTATTTGCACACGGTGATGTTTCCATTAGGTTTCCATTAGGTTCAATGGGAAAAACGATAACGTCGTGTTAGAATAAAAGACACTCCTCTTATAACGTCATGAAAACATGTCCGTGTAATGTATACCCCCTTGAATCCCATTTTTATATAGTAAAACTGGGGTATGCAGGGGTAAATTTACTTTTTCTTTTTTTGCTCCAACATAGATTGTGGGTACTCGTTAGAACCGCCTCGGCGAGCGAGGCGGTTCTTACGTGTACCCACAATCTATGTTTGGAGCAAAAATAAGAAAAATATTTTTATCCTGTTGAAAATTTCCATTTTTATAGCTATAAAAATCTCTGTATATTGCATGGGCGTGCTTTCGTAATGAAATAAGAAAATGAATCGTCGAACCTCCGACCTGCTAAACTGTCGAGTTCCTCCGTCGTTTTGAAATCCATCATCAACGCTTCTTTAGCATTTTTATCATATTCTGAAGTTTTGTTAACTACCATCGAGACTATTTCCCAAAGCCAGTGCATCCCTAGATTGACAAAGTAAACAACAATGATACAATGGTTTGTAGATTTGTTGCCTGGGTTTGTGTCGGTGCACTATATATTTAGAAAATATTCTGTTTATCTGAGTCTGAAATAGAAAGAATTAGGTGAAGTATACATGCAACCGTTTTCTTAAAATAATGTGTTTAACCAACGTATATGGACAACTTTATTATTTTTGTAATGAGTCCGGAGCAATGTGTGCTAAGTTTATACTGTTTCATACGTTCGTTCCTAAATCAAACTACTTTGCATAAGGATACCTGATTTCAAAAAGGCACAAATCAATATGTCATCGTCTCTGACATCGAAATCTCTGACGTCATGCAGTTTCTTTTTGAAATCGTTTTGCATCAATACTTCTACTATCTTGTATGGGTAGTTATAGCCTTCCTCCTGGACAAAGGTAATCTCCTTCCCAGTACCGTCTTTGCCTTTGAAAACAGGCATTCTAAAACAAAGAAAGAGAAAAAAAAATGAAAATATAAGTCTGGCCCCGTGACTGATTTCATTATAATAGCGCCTAATTATCTCATTGCTGTCTGGTGTGGATTTAGAGCCCCACATGTGAGGCAAGCCAGGTTGTGCTTATGTAAAGGATCTTAAACGAGTGGTCATTTCATATGAAATTTATCAAACGAGCCTTTGAAATATGAAATGACCACGAGTGTAAGATTCATTTTATCATATGACTTCGTAAATACGATTATATCGCCTTTAAAGTGGAAATATTTCCAATGAAAATTAACAATGCTGTTACGGACGTCTTCAATGACGTTACGTATTCCCGCAAAAGTGTTAATACACGTGTGGTCATAACACTTTTATTACATGACGGTATCCACTGGAAAACAGCGACGTCATATGATAAACATTTTTATTAGTAGAGCCATGCCATCACAATTGTGAAGCAAACAGCTATAAAACAGGTAAATGTCATTTCATGTTAATATAAAGCCTTGCACTTATCCATGTATGCACTTATTTTTAAAATTAGCCGCCGAAGTAAACAAATATTTTCTGCAGTTAGTGTAATTTAAGTTAAAGACATATTTTATCCAGTTAGATCGATATTTTGTGTCATTTTAAAATGAATTTACCTGATTACGAGTATTCATTAAATCCGTACTTCCGTGTTGAAATCAACGTTAAAAATGATAATCATTCATGCCATTTCACGGCATACGTAAACAAACTGTTACACCGTCACATACACCAGCAAACCTTGACCTACGATTTTGTGTAAATGTAGATCGATGCTCCGTTCAGTAAATTGCCTTTTTTTATCTCCGAAACCACAGTCAAACGCTAGGTTACTATTTTAATAACCACTTTAGATATTAGTGCAGTAAAGCAGTCAATGACCTTATTATTGACAAGACCTTTGACCAGGCTTTGTGATCTTTCATCAGGATAACATGTCTATGAATAGTTTACCCATTTGAACCCTACATGAACATGTATAAACTGTATACCGCCAATGGGTCGATTTTAAGTTTTATAACGGTTCTCATACAATAACTTCAGCATCTCGTTTACGCTGGTTTTCGCCGGTAGTGGATTATTTCGTTAGAAGTTTCGGTAGAAGATTCGACTTGGCAAACCCACTCTTCAATTATTATATACAATCAAAGTAGTATGTTCAAATAAAAGGTGATAGTTTTAAACTTAAAGTAAATCAAAATCACAGGCAAATTATATGTAACTGCATAATTAGGCACATAGATATTAACACATAATAATAAGAGTAAAAATATGGCTATTCTTTAAATCGTATATCTAAATTTCAGATTAGTGTTTTTCAGATTCTCTTCTAGCCATCTGTCAAATTTCTCATTCTCTGCTACAGTAAACCAGTTCTTCCAGTCTCCTACTTGACCTGTGAGAAGTAAGAATAGATACCCATTATGAAAACATGCCCATGCAATAAACAGAATTTTTATTGGGTGTAAAAAAAATCTCAAATTTCATTAGATTTGTTTTCATATTTTTCTTATTTTTGCTCAAAACATAGATTTTGAGTACCCACAATCTATGTCTTGGAGCAAAAATAAGAAAAATAGGAATACCCCTGCATACCCCAGTTTAACTATATAAAAGTGGGGTTTAAGGGGGTATATATTGCATGTACATGTTTTCCTGATGTGTATCTAATATAGCACTGCAGAGACTGCGTTAAATAAATTCGTTGGCTTGTTCGTAGTTAACATTCAGGGAACTAAGAAATTGCGAGATTTCATTTATGCCGCAGGGCTTTGCAAAACAGATGTAGGGTTATTCCCTTTGACCATTGACCTTGGCGTCGGAAGTTTTCGGATGCAGCGGAGAAAACAACATGAGCAAGTTACATACGGATACGGACATTCACAGGGAAAGATTTTATTGCAGAAATTACGTATTAACACGCTATACAAATTCAAAAATTTGTTTAACAAAGAAAGTCAACAGAAAATGAATCTCCAACTACAAAGTCATTTTGCTTCTTAATAAAATATATATTGCACCTACCTTTTCTATACATAAGTGGTTTACCATCAACAAGGAAGCGTTTAGCATTATCAACGTCTTTGTCCATATATCGCATTTTGTCTATATGGCATTTGTCAACAATTCGATCTATAAGGCCATCGTTGATTTCAACTTTCAGAAATTCGGAGACTTTTTTCACGCCAGCTTTTAAATCCTTATAAAATAAATAAAAATATTGTTTAAGAAATAATTACGAAACGACTCATATGGTAACATGAATTTCATAATGGTTTGATGGCAGTACACTTAATTAAAAGTTTACAAGACAACACAGTCCTAGTAATTTCAATTATGATTTAAGCAAAAGGCCGGAATACAGCTTTACCGTCTCAAAACAAATAAATCTAAACCTTATTCCATCTGAAAAAATAAAAACCAAATATTGGAGCGCACAACTGGTCACCTCGGTGTTCTTTGCTAGAATTGTTTCTTCTGGTACATTTAAATTATAAGATAGTCAAAATACATTGCGCATTGCTTAATTGTACATTTGCATATTTTTAGATCACCCACAACATATTCATGGAGGTGAAAAAGAACATCTGCCAGTTTCGGGTTAATAACATATACACCTTGGTGCACCATACGCAATGTGATTAAAAGCTTTTCATGCATTAGTTAGTTACGAGACGTACCTCTTTTAAGTCCTCATAATACAAGTTCAGTATTGGATAATCTGGGTTTTCTCTCGTAAATTTCTCCCACTCGAGTTCATACTGGTACCATGGAAACTTTAGATCTGGAAATGAACTACATTACCTATATTTACATTGAATGTTGTTTGCTTTGAGCGGGTTGGTTATTTTTTATGATAATGATATATGCAATAGTAACGCATGTGCTGAAAACATATGGTCGAAATGAATTTTGCTTATTTGGCCAAACGGATACGTTTGAAACCATCATTGGGTCGCGTTATTTCACTGTCGTATATTCTTGAACGTAACATTTAGCTGTCGTGTTGACTTCAATTCGATATAATTATACAAGTTAAAAGTTCTTACCGGCCACCAAGTTTCCATCGATTTTCTCTGAAGGCAAGAAAACTATATAAATTCTTTTGCTTGACTGAATACATTTACACATCCCTAAATGTTGCCACTAAAGATCTTAGCACAATTCAGACATTCACTGGGGAAGCAGGTACCAGCAATGTAAAATATGATGAAAAATTGCATTAGTTGGTGGGGTAATTTTCACATTTTGTCCATAAATTCAATATGAGTTCATCTTTAGCAATGAAAAAATTTGAAGGACGAGAACAAGCGTTTCACAAAGTCGTATCTCACAAAATAATGCAATTTGCGAATTTAAAAACGGGTAACCGATATCAAGTGGGCCACCATGCATGCCACGAGGAAAACATTTTAAAAGTTTCCAATGCTCTTAGCCGATCTGCTTATTGGAGGATGCTATCAGAATTTTCACAATATTTTAAGATTTTAGGAGAATCGATAAAATGTAAGTGGCTGGTCAGAACGTTTGGATGGTATATTCGTTTGCTGTTAGACCATGCTTTAGTTGATATTTGTTTGTTTGAACTGATACTTTACATGTACTTCACAGTCATCAGCTATGGTCATGTCGGGACGTTGCCTTCATTTTATGGGACTTGTACCCAAAATTAAGGATGTCAAGGTATCCAAGAGTGCTTGAAATATAACCACCCAAGACATTAAAGCTTATATGTCTGTATAAGGAATCACGGCGAATATATATAATATCAGTAGAGGACATATTCGACTTACAAAACCCGTTTTCTCCTATAAACATCGACAAAAACGCTGAAAAGTTGTCTACTGGTGTATACAGCGGAAGTGTGTTATAATGGTTGTAGTACGAGACGCAAACATCTTTTGGATTCCTCATTATATGGAGAATTGGTATCTTCTTCTCGAAAGCCTTTCTTGGCACGAATGGCAGTGGAAAGTGGAGATTCAAAACCCTGCAAATTATCAGAAAGATTATATATATTATATTTTGCTAAACATTTGTCCTGTATAATTGCTAGTTATATTGATTTTTTCTTCAATAATTGTTTATCAGCCTTCCATGATACATGTAAAAGTGAGCAAGCGTGCAATACGGCAGCGTTTCAGCATCGGTTTTTACCACAGCAGCGTTTTTAAAGACGAACAATGAATGTTAAGTGGAAGCCATCTGAAGCATATCTATCAGTCAGAGCACTTACTTAAACAAGTGATCTTAAAATCACGATCTCGGGTGATTTTTTGGCTCCAAAAGAAGACTGCAATAGCATGAATAAATGCCTACTTTTTTGTTTTATTTTCAATTTCGCGCTGTTTTCCTAATTCTAAGCTATCCGAGGGGTCAATGCAAAGACGCGCCATTCAGTCACATGGTCAGAGGCAGCCAAAGTGTAAGCATCGCAGAGAAAATTGAGAAAAACTGTGAATTTTATGTGAAATTTTCATGATTTTCAAGTTCAGTTTTGAAGGATTTCCTATTTTTTGTGAAGACAGCGCCTATTTTTTCTGATAAGTTTGGAGTCTTATTCGTTGAATAGTGAAAAGAAAGTGTGGTGCGCGCATTCAAATAAGTACTGCGCACAGTGGGTTAAAAGTTGAAGGGTAACCCCCAAAAATCACTCCGCATCGTGATCGGCCATTGATCGGTTTGGCCGATCACTGTTTCAAGTAACACTTTCTCAATAAAATAAAAAACACAAAACTCGATATGGCTTCTCTATGTTTCTTGGTTTCATCTTAGCCGACAATGCTCGTCAAGTCCCTTAACATGTTGGCATTTGTGCCTGGCAAAATGAACAGACAGCACCGTCCCTTTTTCTTATTTACTTAAATCACCTATGCAAGTGATTTGATAGATCAAAATAATCACCCGAGGAAGTGATATTGAAGATAATTATTTCAAACAAAGGGAAACAAATCTTATATCTTGTGACTGATTTTATAAAAAAATATACTGCACAAGGTGATTTTCATAATCACCTGTTTAAGTAAGTGCTCTGACTGTCTATCAGAAAACATAAAAGTAAACCGCAACTGTTCTTTTGCACCTCCGACCTTTCACAGAGTCGAGTTCCTCCGTCGTTCTGAAGTCCATCATACACACTTCTTTGGCTTTTTTGTCATATTCTGAGGTTTTGTTTACTACCATAGAGACTATCTCCCATAGCCAGTGCATCCCTAGAATGAAAGAAATAATATAACATTACGAAAACACACCCTTTTTCTTAAGTTGTTAAAATTGAAAATTTTCAGTAGATATTTTTGGATATTTTTGTTATTTTTGCTCAAAACTTAGATTGTGGGTACACGTTAGAACCGCCTCGCCGAGGCGGTTCTAACGAGTACCCACAATCTATGTTTTGGAGCAAAAATAAGAAAAATAGGTATACCCCCGCATACCCCAGTTTTGCTATATAAAAGTGGGGTATAAGGGGGTATATATAACATGGAAATGTTATCCTGATGAACTATTCAGCAGAATTTGATTTTTGTATTATTGGTGTTGATACATGTAGTGCCGTTGAATGTTGCTCCCTTTATATTTCCTTGTAAGGACTGTTCGAGAACATGTTAAATCTGATACTGACGCCCCAGCTACATGTAAGATAAAAAAAACTCCAGAGGTTTATCTATTTATTTATTTATTTATTTATCTATTTATAATATATCTTATTTATTTATCATTGACTTTCAATTTTCGAAATTCCACAAGTAATGAAGTATTTGCTACACAACCGAATAACATTTGATAAATTAAAATTTTATTTCATCTTGGCTAACTTTTAAGGTTCATATAGGTGCGCTTTGCGAAATATTTTTTGTGCCATGACTTTCTGATCATCAAACAACTATGCTATGAGCCTACGATTCTATATATACATGCAGAATTGGCATACAGACATAAACAATGCATTTTTCGGATTTCGTCTAATTCTATATCGTTTGCGTAAAGTTCGTGTCCTCACAACATACCTGATTTCATAAAGGCACAGACCATTATATCATCATCTCTAACATCGAAATCTCTAACATCATGCAACTTTTTCTTGAAGTCATTCTGCATAAGCCTTTCTACCATCTGACTAGGGTAATTGTATCCTTCCTCCTGGATAAAGGTGATCTCCTTTCCCGTGCCATCTTTGCCTTTGAAAACTGGCATTCTTAAAACAGAAATGTGGAATGAGCCTTTGCATGAGCAAACCAACAATCTGGGATTTCGACAAGGCCCAACACAAACCAGGCTCTACAGCCACGGAAATAGTTAGAAGCTTAAAATATCAGGAGGTTTAGAAAGATGTGGGGCGAAAACAAAGACACTGACCAGTTATGCATTTATTACACAGCTGATGTGTGCCTTTGGTTTCGTATAACTTAAGTTTGCTTTAACTATAGCATATTGCATATGAAATTTTGTAACAATGGTATTTTTATGATAAACAGTGATTACATGTAACTGGAATTTAAGGTCGGGAAAACAGGATACCACAGGCGCAGTCAAAACTTTCTTTCCTGACCATAGAGCCTCAAAATACTGTCGGTTCATTTCATTCCGTTGTGGCTTGGATAAAATGTAATCATGTGACTGCCGTAAGTCATTCTGATTGCTCAAAATGGTGGCTTAACTAACTATTAGATTAATTACCCCACAAGACAATAAGCATCGCATTCGCTGTAGCAGTCGACCAATGCGACGTTCGTGTTAGCCCTCGACAGTAAGCATCTTCCAAAAAATCTCAAGGCCTATATATAAATTAAAATAGATCATAAGTTTCGTCTCCATTAAACTTACATTTATTTCGTCCGTCCAAGTGTGATTGCGTTCCAATATGAAATGGTAAAATGTGACATACCAACATAGGCCCTAATCTCTTTAAATATGTGTGTGTACTTCAGTAGACTAGTGTGCATTAGGTTTATCATTAAACAAACTTCTCACGATAGCTCACCCATCTTGCAAGAGAAGTTCATTGACCTTACTTTTATTTGACGTTCATGTATAATTTATTAATATAGGTAAAATACTTTGACAGGGCCGCTTCACATAAATATACATTTGTTTATCGCACTGCTTTTATAACTATGTTTTCAATAACGCGACTCTATGACGGTAAACAATATATGTCCACGTGTTTCACACAGCCGTGGAAAAAATGTGTGAATCAAATAGGAAAAGGTAAAAGTAGGCAAAGATCAGGAAAAGGCGCAATCAGAAAGAGATTCCCACTCCAAAAACCGAGGTGGGAAAAAACCAAACTAACAATCAGGCACTTATACCATGAAACATATCGTAAGCCGAATGAGCAGCTATTTTCCCAACAGGTGGCCACTCAGTTACCTTAACTTAATTAAAAATATGAAAACATACATAAGGCGCCAACAGCACAAAAAAATTTTAAACACCAAGACATAAAACAAAAAGAACCACCACAAGGAACCCGTTTAACATGTACTGTGTTTACAAAACTTCATCACGTGAGTTCAAGCGGCACGGTCAAAGTATTTTACCCTATACTTTTAAAGATTAGCATTCTCTCAACTTGGTGGAATGATGCTTTGGTTGGGGATCTGGACGATTTTCAAAGAACGTACTGCAATGTATGGCCCTTCTGGCAGCTGTATTTATCGCCTTTGAAAGTGGTAATCGTGCTACTAAAATATCAACTAACAAAGGAGATGAAGAAGAGTCACAGTGCATGTATAACACTTCGAAAACATGACAAACCAAAACGCCAATGTTTACAACACATTACGAAATCTAACCTATGCAAATAACATAAAGACATTTTTTTCAGAGGCAAAAATTGAAAATTTCATTGGCAAAGTTTAGAGTTACATACAATACTTTTTTGGTACACGTTAGAACCGCCTTGACGATGCGGTTCTAACGAGTACCCATAATGTATGTTTTGGATCAAAAATAAGAAAATTAGCTAGAACCCTGCGAAGCCAGTTTTTCTAATAAAAATGGTGTTTATGGGGATTCATATTTCACGGACATCTTTTTCTTTTTCTGATGAAAATCGTTAAGAATAGAAATATTATGATTAGTTTGACGATTCTTGTTCGGAGTTATGAGCCGTTTTGCAACAATTAGTGTTTCGAAATTATTTTGATCAACACGTTTGTCTAATATGTAGTACTATAAATATTTGGTGATCCTGATTTACTTTAATCATTTTCACCATTTTACTGACTTCTGATTTCATGTCCGGATATGACCACAGCTGTTGTCTGCTTCGCAAAACAAACATTAATATGCATGGTAACAGATAATTATTGTAAGATGGTGGATCTTTAGGCCAACTGATTTTATTCTCATGGAAAAGTCTGAGAAATATTAGTTAAAACTAAGAAAACGTGAACCCGCTTAGTAATTTTAACACGCTCTTTAGAAGCTATTCCATAGCATACTGTGTTATGAGTTGCAGACCTGCACGCAGGCGGCTCAGTTCTATATGGTCGTTTTCCGTGAGGAGAAGCAGTAAGCGAAATTCGGCAGTCGGCTGAGCGACTGAGCAGACCTATTTAGGACCGCACTGCTCACCCCCGTAGCATGGGGAAGGGGCTAGAAAAGGTGCCCTAAACAATTGCCTGCTTCAAACCCCCTGGCTGGTTAACCGCGATCAGCGGGGATCCCTTTTTAGCGGTCGAAAAAATAAGAAAAAAAAAACAAAGATAATCCCTTTGAGGATTGGCGCATGGAATGTGCGAACATTGATGGACAGTGCTGGGTCAAATAGACCGCAGCGTAGAACGGCCCTTGTGGGCAGAGAACTTGGGAGGTATGGAATTCAGATAGCAGCTCTGAGTGAGACTCGGTTAGCAGATGTTGGGGAGATCAAAGAAGTTGGTGCTGGATACACCTTCTTCTGGAGTGGACGCAAAAGTGAAGAGAGGCGTGAAGCAGGAGTTGGCTTTGCCATTAAAACAGAACTTGTTGGTAAGCTTTCAGGATTGCCAAAAGGCATCAATGACCGCCTAATGACATTGAGACTTCCTCTGTCAGGCAATAAACATGCAACTATTGTCAGTGCCTATGCACCCACGATGACCAATACAGATGAGGTTAAAGACAAGTTCTATAATGACTTAGACGACATTATTTCTGCTACACCCCGTACAGACAAACTTATCCTTCTTGGAGACTTTAATGCCAGAGTTGGTACAGACCACCAGACCTGGGAAGGAGTTATAGGTCCAGAAGGTGTTGGAAAGTGCAACAGCAATGGTCTCTTGCTTCTAAGGAAGTGTGCTGAACATGATCTTCTAATCACAAACACAGTCTTTCGTCTACCTAACAGAAATAAAACATCCTGGATGCATCCCCGTTCCAAACATTGGCATCTCATAGACTATGTTATTGTGCGGAGAACAGATAGGCAGGATGTCAGAGTGACAATGACTATGTGTGGTGCAGACTGCTGGACAGACCATAGACTGGTTGTCAGCAAACTCAACCTTAGAATCCAGCCTGCGAGGCGACCTCAAGGCAAGAAAGCTGCTAAAAGACTGGATGTCTCAAAGCTGAATCAAGACAGCATGCGACAAGCTTTCTTAACAGACATTTGCAACCAACTTTATGCAATCAATCTCAGTTCAGAGAACCCCGAAGAAAACTGGACAGTCTTCCATAAAACAGTTCATTCTTCAGCTGCTACTACTTTAGGACATCCATCTCGCAAACATCAAGACTGGTTTGATGAGAATGATGACGAAATTCAGAAGCTTCTTGAAGAAAAACACAGATTGCACAAGGCACATCAAGATGATACTAGCTCAGTATCCAAGAAAGCAGCCTACAGCAACGTTTGTAAGATAGTCCAGACCAAGCTTAGGGACATGCAAGATTCCTGGCTGAGGAAGAAAACAGAAGAAATTCAGTCTTTTGCAGACAGAAAGGACATGAAGAAATTTCAGATTGTTAGTTTGGTTTTTTCCCACCTCGGTTTTTGGAGTGGGAATCTTTTGCTGATTGCGCCTTTTCCTGATCTTTGCCTACTTGTACCTTTTCATGATGCACTGAAAACCATTTATGGCCCTAAGAGTTCTGGAGCCACCACATTACTCAGTGCAGATGGAAACACTCTTCTCACAGACAAAGAGGCTATCTTGAAAAGGTGGGCAGAACATTTCAATAGTGTGCTAAATCGACCATCAAGCATCAATGAGGATGCAATTGACAGACTGCCACAGATAGAGTGCAATGTTCTGTTAGATGAATTTCAAACCGTCATGGAAACAAGAAAAGCAGTTCAACAACTGTCTTCTGGCAAAGCTCCAGGTGCAGATGCAATTCCTGCAGAGGTTTATAAGGCCGGGGGGGCTACCCATGGCAGAGAAACTGACCGAGCTGTTTCACTGTATGTGGAGGAAGGAGGCCATCCCACAAGAATTTAAGGATGCATCCATAATCCACCTATACAAGCGGAAAGGAAATCCACAAGTCTGTGACAACCACAGAGGCATTTCCCTCCTATCGATTGCTGGGAAGATACTAGCAAAAATTCTGTTGAACCGCCTGAATGTTCATCTTGATCAGAAGGGACTTATCCCAGAAAGTCAATGTGGATTCAGAAAGGACAGGGGGACGATAGACATGATCTTCACAGCAAGACAGCTTCAGGAGAAATGCCAAGAGCAGAATGTAGATCTATACATGACGTTTGTCGACCTCACCAAAGCGTTTGACACAGTTAGTCGTGATGGACTGTGGAAAATCATGGCCAAGTTTGGCTGTCCACCCAGATTCATAGCAATGGTGCGGTAATTTCATGATGGCATGCAGGCACGTGTGCAAAATGATGGAGAGTTCTCTGAACCCTTTGAGGTAACAAATGGGGTCAAACAGGGCTGTGTTATGGCACCAACACTGTTCAGCATGATGTTTTCTGCCATGCTCATGGATGCTTTTCAGGACAGTGACACTGGTTTTCCAATCAGGTACCGTTTTGATGGCAATATATTCAACCTTAGAAGGTTGCAAGCCAAAACTAAGGTGCAGACCGATGTGCTAGATGAGCTCCTCTATGCAGATGATATGGATAAGAATGCCAGCTCAGAGGCAAAAATGCAAAGAGCGATGGATCAAGTCTCACAGTCATGTGATAACTATGATCTCACAATCAGCACAAAAAAGACAGAGGTTGTACACCAGCCAGCACCTGGAAAACCGTACAATGAACCAACCATCACTGTGAATGGAGAAAAACTGAAAGTTGTTGATAAATTCACCTACCTGGGAAGCACTCTTTCCAGAGCAGTGCACATTGATGATGAGGTCACTGCAAGAATTGCTTAAGCCAGTGTGGCATTCGGAAGACTCCGTGCAAATGTCTGGGAGCGAAATGGAATCAAGCTTGACACCAAGCTGAAAGTCTACAAGGCTGTGGTACTTCCAACCCTCTTGTATGCATGTGAGACCTGGACAGTATACCAGCGTCATGCAAAGAGACTAAACCATTTCCACTTAAGCTGTTTGAGAAAGCTGTTAAAAATCAAGTGGCAAGACAAGATCCCAGACACCGAGGTCCTGAAGAAAGCAGGGATGCAAAGCATGCATACTGTCTTAAAGCTAGCACAGCTAAGGTGGACCGGCCATGTTATAAGAATGCCTGATGAGCGACTTCCAAATAAAGTCTTCTATGGAGAACTACAAGAGGGAAAGCGCTCTCAAGGTGGCCAGAAGAAACGCTACAAAGACACCCTGAAAGCCTCTCTGAAGGATTTTGACATACCAATTGGGTCTTGGGAACAGACTGCACAGGAGCGATCAAAGTGGCGAGGTCTCATCAACAAAGGAGCAGCTCTCCATGAAAAAAAGAGAATCTGTGAAGCTGAAAGAAAGCGCAGAGAACGCAAAGCCAATACCAATGGGCCACCAGCTGATTCAATGACATTGACTTGCTCTACTTGCAACCGACAGTTTAGAGCTAGAATTGGCCTAGTCAGCCATCAAAGAACTCACCAACACACACGAACCTATTCAAGAAATAATGATGGTCTTTCTCATTAGTGAGAGACGAACGACCATGATGTTCTAATCTGATTATACCTTGACTCTGAAACGATGTCTATCCCATGCTGAAACGTATGATGCACCTACATCTTTGGAGAAGAGTTTCAAAACTCAAGTAGTCAGGCTCACAACTACGCCGTTCACAATAAGCGCTCGATCTTGGCCAGTCAAATGGATCACCTGGGGTTATACTGGGAAATACTATTATTGTTGCTGTACAGAACATCGTTCTTTGTCTGTGACAAATAAGCGTGAACCTATAGCCAAGCTCGGAATTATACAATGTTGACGATGCTCAGTTCTCATTTACGGATTTTTTCATGTAATGAAACATCCATTGTTCTGGTATTATAGGAATGAATTTTATTTTTGTTGATTTTATCGATGTGTGAGTAAGTACCTAAAGACTCGCAGACTCGCTCCTCTAGGTCTACTGGTATTTGCACTCTGCAGCGAACACTAGTATGTCTTGTGTCTATATTTTAATTTTCATTCAATCTTCGTGATGTGCAAATTTTAAGTGGTTTAAAACATTTTACATACTAGGTGTTTTCTTCTACTTTTCTATTTTTTTTAATACAAATTAAAGTCGCTTGTGTTTTATTTGATTTGATTCTTTGCTAAACTGTGACATGTCTTCTAATGCTTTAACCAATGTACATTATGTAAATCTGTGATAACATGTTTTCTTTTTTAAAACAAAATACAAAGTATAGTGTCTCATAAGTCTATATAGACTGGATATCAAATATGTTGTTGATTGTTGTAAATCTGTATATAGTATTTGTATTTGATATGTGACACTTAAATAAACTATTAAACTGTAAACTCAGGCAAATCACTCACAAACTAAATAAAGCCCGAAGGGCTTTATGAAAAAGTTTGTGAGTGATTCGCCTGAGTTTACACATCGATAAAATCAACAAAAATAATAATTCATTCCTTATAATTCCAGCTTTGTCTCATTACACTGCATTTGTCTACATTGATTTATTTTTTATAGCCAGCGGAAGGAAAATAGAGCAAAACGGAACATTATGAGGCAGCCATCTTGAAAATTTCCAAAGCATAAAACTCACTTCCCGCAATAAATAGAAGCTATAACTGGCTTGCTATAGACAGGCTGTCAAAGCGGGAGCTTTAAAACATCTCCCCTTCATTCAAAATTGTGCTTTTGGGAGAAAATATCGCCGTCTGGACCGATAAAAAAACTGGGGCTCGGAATATTAAAAATTAAAACGTCAAATTTCAACACACAACAAAAAGATTAAAACACTTACCGTACGATGTTCTGTTAAAAAGAAAAGGTGTCAATGTTAATAAAAATTCCAAATATTCATTTTGACGCCTTCAAAACACGTTCATCCATTGTTTTATGACATTTAGATTTGGTGACGTCAACGTTGTTTTTTTTAAGAAACGTCACGTTATCACATAACGTCGCGCCGTTTTAGGGTGAAAACTGAGTATTCTTACGCATTGCTTTTATCGAAGTATAAAGTCGTCCAAACAACCAATCAGAATGTAGGAAATTAGTAAAGTTGGAATTATTGGGATGTGTTTCCTTTTGCCTCTCCATAATGACTTATTTTTGTTTATATATACTCATGATTTGGGATACATTGTCCATGTAAATTTTGTAAAAACGAAAAACTGAGTGTTCATACATGTATATTACGAAAACACGCCCATGCAATAAACAGAGGTTTTTAAAGTTGTAAAAAATCAAAGTTTTCATTAGAATATTTTTTATATTTTTCTTATTTATTATCAAAACATAGATTGTGGGTACATGTTAGAACGCTGAGGCGGTTCTGACGAGTACCTGCAATCTATGTTTTGGAACAAAAATAAGAAAAAAAGGGTATACCCAAAGCAAACCCCATTTTTTCTATATAAAAGTGGGGCTCAAGGGCGTATACTTTTCACGGACATGTTTTCCTGATGTATACAGTCGATTCAGAGATGCATTATTATAAGTCGATACCATTTTAGCACGAACAGGTAAATAACGGTAAACAACTGCAATTTTTCCTTGCATCTATGATTTAGTTGCACATTGAAATAAGTTAGAGTTAAAGTACCGAGTAGAAAAAGAAGTAAAATAAAGCAAGTCGAAGACGAACTTCTTTTTTTACTTATTTTTTCTACGAGGCCTTTAACTAACTTGTGGTATGGCACAACACAAAGAAGATAATATGCTGTTTTACCTCCGGAATATATTACACCATCCAAGGATTTAATGGTAGAAATAAAAAAAAAGAGAAGAATATATGTTTATGAAAATGCACATGCAGATTGTTTCCTGAGTCAATAGTCGAGAAAATGTATCAAAACACATTTATACATCTCTGAACACTTCTCTGGGCTACATGGTAATTATGTTTCAAGTTATGGGCATCCTGGCTATTTACCCATATTTGACGAATAGATTTTCCCATCATTATCATTTGGGTCAGTCCATTTTTAGGGGCGTCAGGAGTGATTTTTAAATTTGATTCAATTTTTCCGATGAAAATTCTCTAAGCAAACAGAATAACCCCAGATGGGACGCCGCGTTCTCAGGGTCACTGATGAAGGTTCATTACCCGAAATTGTACAATATGGCCCATCTTCTAGCTTTGTATTTTTACTGCTTCCAAAGGATCTAACAATTATTTTTATTTGCTATTACTGCAGCTGGTGTTGTGCCGTGTGGCGGCCCTAAAAAGTCTCCCCGTACATCATCCATAGTGCAGATTATATTTTTCTTTTGATCCTTTGGGATCAGTGAATATGTATGAAGTATTTCAAATTTTTATATGTTAAGAATCATTTTCTTAACAGTATTTTGATTATTTGGCCCCTTTGGGAATTTGAGTCTTTGATTTAGACTACACAGATGTAAATTCTTGAAATTGCAGCAAAATGTCTGACTTTCGCTGCCAGTTTTATAAAGGGTCACTGATGAAGGTTCATTACCCGAAATTGTACAATATTGCCCATCTTCTAGCTTTGTATTTTTACTGCTTCCAAAGGATCTAACAATTATTTTTATCATATCTGGGGCTATTCTATTTGCCTATGTCCCATAAAAGGGACGCCAGGCTTAAATGAGTTAAACGCAACTTATATGATATACTGCTGTCTAAGGGAAATCACTTTTATTGTTTTCACAAATGAACCATTCAGAGTAATAATTTGCATTGTCCTTGCGTGTCACATGTTACCAATTCATATGTAGTATAAAATGCACGAGTCACTTTTCGCTCGAATGCCGCGGTGTGTTGTTTTTCATGAAACTAACACCCAATGTTGAACATTGTTCTCTAGTATAATTAGCCTAATAGATGAAGTGGGTTTTACTTGCTCGTTTACGATATTGGATTCAGTCTCAGTAGCATCAATTACTAGTTTTATGACAATTAATTTTGTGTATTGTTTCAATTTTAGTGTCAGTGGATAAGTCACTCGCCTTGTAGATCAGGGTTTGAAGGTTCGATCCCGGGCGTCTTCAAAAACAACCACAAAAACAATCTCCTACTCGTTTGAGCCTTCGGGTGCTACCAGGACATGAAAACCAACAAAACAATCTCATAGTACCGGTCTCGCCCAGAATAAAAGTCTACGAGAAGCGATCGCAGGCAACGCGGAGCAAAGATGGGGTGTTTGCACAGTGATGATTCTGCTAAATTAGAGTAAAAGATTGAGTCACTTTACCAGTAAAGTACCAGAGGACCAATGGTCCTGTAAACACTCACCTGATATCTTGGATATATATACCCAGGGAGCCAAAAGTCTCTATCTCGCAAAAAAAGGTTGGAGGTGACATCTCCTGCTATAGTTGTTTTGAATGCATTTTTGGATAGCTCTGACCTTCCAAAAGAAGGTCTAAGTGGACTGCTCTGGAAATTTGTTTGGCGTGATGCTTTAATCAGACGGTATTTAGACGTACTATTTGTTGTACAACTGAAATGCAGTACACACCTATATTACGAGCAGTCGTATTTGTAGTATGTTTCGTCATTATCGTATACTATCCTGATGCCGTTTAATCTCGTCTGATTGCAGCTGAGTATGCCTTACCCATGTATAAAGCTGTAAATGTGTCATTTGAGTAAACTATGTGTCATCTTAAGGCATTGAATTACCCCACCTACTTAATGTATATGTTAAACTTTATGTGCAATTATGAGAATCAATATATTTTTATCAGTACATTTTTATCAATAAATGTTGATGTCATCATTATTTTTATAACATTTTTATTGCTTTTTACTCTGTTTACATCCTTTTCAATGTTTATTTACTCACAATGATTGGTAAATGCGGAAAAAAGTCTGCCAACATTAATTTAAGCAAAACTGGGCTTCTCATATTGCCATTTGAAGTGTTTGGGGCGGGTTATCTATAGGACTTACCTTGCACCCTTAGAACAAATGCTCATGGGTTCCAGTTTGGTCAGAGGATCAGTTTAATGCCCATTTGTGTCACATAAAATCACAGAATGCTCACCCCCACCCCTAATAAGCAGGGGAAGTAATGTGTTACCCCTATATTACCACATGTATCTTGGCTACTGATAGACCTAGGGAGCAGAAATAGGTATCAAATGATTGTTTTGACAATGCTCTATAACCATGTAATAAGATATAAAATTAAACTGACTTCCTGGTGTTTGAATATCAATGAGAACTTTATATATTAGAGAAAAAAAAATCACAAAAAAGGAGTATACCAGCATAGTTGCTTATACCTCAGCAATCAAAAGATCTAGAGAGCTCAAAATTGGTATCAAATGATTGCTATGACAATGTTCTGTAACCATGTAATAAGATATATAACTTAATCTCAATTATTAAAGAGAACTTCAGATATTAGAGAAAAATAACAGATAAATGAAGGGGGTATACCAACAACATTGCTGATATCTCAGCAACCAAAAATTCTAGAGAGCTGAAATGTATATCAAATAATTGTTATGTTAAAGTTCTATAATAATGTGATATAATACAGACATAATTTGACTTTCTTGGTGTTCAAATATTGATGAGAACTTTAACAATTAGAGAAAAATCACAGAACAATGGAGGGGATATACCTACAGAAACATTTATAGCTCAGCAACCAAAAGCCATAGAGAATTGAAATTGGTAACAAATAATTGCTATGACAACCACAAAATATGATA
Source organism: Rugalucina vietnamica (assembly GCA_964017185.1). Lineage (NCBI taxonomy): Eukaryota > Metazoa > Mollusca > Bivalvia > Lucinida > Lucinidae > Rugalucina > Rugalucina vietnamica. Next base: position 9,458,742 of record OZ024878.1, read on the forward strand.
CATAAATAATCAGGCTTTCATGCCGTTCGAATATTGATGAAAACTTAAAATATTAGAGAAAAATCGCAGAAATGGAGGGGGTATACCTACCGAAATTTTCACCTATCTCCCGAATTACCTCTCGGCAACCAAAAGCCATAGAGAGCAGAAATTTGTATCAAATGATTGCTATTACTGTATTCTATAATCATGTATTAAGATATATAAATAAGCTGACTTTCTTACTGCTCCAATATTTAATACAACTTAAGATATAAGAGAAAAATCATTGGCAAACGAAGGAGTTATACCAATAAAATTGAAAATATTTCAGTGACCAAACGCTCTAGAGAGCTGAAATTGGTTTCAAATCATGGCTATAATAATGTTCTATAAACATGTGTTAAGAACCATAAATAATACTACTTTCTTGTGGTTGGAATATTGATGAGAACTTCAAATATTAGATAAAAATCTCAGAAAAATAGAGGGGGTATACCAATGGAAACATATATATCTCAGCAACCAAAAGCCACAGTGAACTGAAATTGGTATCAAATAATTGCTATGACAACATTCTATAACCATGAAATAAGATATCTTAACAAGCTGACTTTCATGTTGCTTAAATATTAAAGAAAACTGAGGATATAAGAGAAAAAATCATTGGCAAACGAAGAGGGTATACCAATAAAATTAAAATATTTCAGTGACCAAAAGCTCTAAAGAGCTGAAATTGGTTTCAAATCATTGTTATAATAATGTTCTATAATCTTGTAATAAGAATCATAAATAATACTACTTTCTTGTTGTTATCATATTGATGAGAACTTTAAATATTAGATAAAAATCTCAGAAAAATACCAATGGAAACGTGTATATCTCAGCAACCAAAAGCCATAGAGAACTGAAATTGGTATCAAATAATTGCTATGACAACATTTTATATCACCATTAAGTAAGATATATTAACAAGCTGACTTTCATGTTGCTCAAATATTAAAGAAAACTTAAGATATAAGAGAAAAAATCATTGGCAAACGAAGGGGGTATACCAATAAAATTGAAAATATCTAAATGACCAAAAGCTCTAGAGAGCTGAAATTTGTATCAAATCATTGCTATAATAATGTTCTATAATCTTAAGATAAGAACCATGAATATTACTACTTTCTTGTTGTTGGAATATTGATGCGAACTTTAAATATTAGATAAAAATCTCAGATAAATAGAGGGGGTATACCAATGGAAACGTGTATATCTCAGCAACCAAAAGGCATAGAGAGCTGAAATTGGTATCAAATAATTGCTATGACTATATTCTATAACCATGTAATAAAATATATTAACAAGCTGACTTTCTTGTTGCTAAAATATTTAAGAAAACTTAAGGATATAAGAGAAAATCACTGGCAAACGAAGGGGTATACCAATAAAACTGCTAATTTCTCAGTGACCAAATGCTCCTGAGGGCTGAAATTGGTATCAAATGATTGCTAGGATAATGTTCTATAACCATGTGCTAAGGCACACAAACAATCTGACTTACTTGTTTCTCCAATATTGATAATAAAACTTTAAATATTAGAGAAAAATCACAGAAACATGGAGGGGGTATACCAACAAAAAATTTATAACTCGGCAACCAAATGTCCTAGAGAGCTGAAATTGGCATCGAATGATTGCCATGATAATGTTCTATAACCAAATGATAAGATAAATGAATATTTTAACTATCTTGTTGTTTGAATAGTGATGATAACTTAAAATATTAGATACAAATCACACAAACATAGAGGGGGTATACCAACAGAGACGTTTATATCTCAGAAACCAAAAATCCTAGAGAGCTGAAATTGGTATCAAATGATTGATATGACAATAATAAACAACTAACTAGATACAATTGTAGTACATGTATTTCATAGCTGCTTGCTTAAAGGTGTGCATGATCCAGCCTATGGAACAATGAGAACTTACATCTGACATTTTATAGGAAACGGTAATCTGACCATGGACTTGGTCATGATAATGATGAACAGATGTAAATTTATAAAGAAACTGAATGACAGTTGTATAATGATGTATAATGTTTATGAGCACATCACATATTCATTTGTTCTTCTATTTAAATTTCATGATTCATATTATTATGTAAGTGGGTGGGGTAATTCAACATCATAAATACCAAAACAACAGCTGCAAAAGTATGTTTTAAAGATTTTTTCTTTAATTGTGATTCCTACCATTGCTCTAGACTAGAAAATTAAGCAGTTTATGATCTGAAACACAAATGATATGTTCATATATCTAGAAAACGTTTGTAATACGTAGGCAGCTCAAATAGCATGAAACAATGTGTAATTTAACCATCGCGCCAAAAAATGTTCGTGAGCAGTCCACCCAGGCCTTGCAAAATTTCAGTAATTCTCTTTGGCTCCATGTTGCCAAATCTAAAGGGTCACTGACGAGACTTTAATAGTCGAAACCGCGGTATGACCCATCCCCTTTCTCATTAATGTGTTCTCTGCTCTTAAAGGATCTCAGTTTTAATTTTTATCTTCAATAGGATGGCAAAGCCTAACCAAAATTGTATTCAAACCAACTATAGCAGGTGATGTCACCTCCTCTCCCCGAAACGGGGCTTGGCTCCCTGGGTAATATCAATAAATTTTGCAGATAACCCCCTGGGGTTATTTTATTTTCATAAACATAAACCTTCTGTCCATTTGCTCATTCCCAGCAAGTTTCCCACCATTATATAACTTTTCCCACTTTTTTCTTATTCAAATGCTTGATCTTGCCGTAAAATAGGTCTAGGTGTTTCCAGGGTCATGATTTATATAAACTTTGTAAAAGTGTATGCCATTGGTCTGTTTTGGTATGTTCATTGCTGTGTTGCCCGTTTTCATGTGAATCTGTTGAAACCAATGAGTATTATATTGACCGACCTACTCTACATCGGAACCCCCTTGATCTTTAAATAATAATAATAATAATAATAATAATAATAATAATAATAATAATGATAATACGGTAATCCAGTCTGCCGTACGGTCATCCAGTCTCCGAATGATTTATTTAGGATTGCACACTGTATATCTTGCGACAGGAAAACTGTATCATGCCAATATCATGTCTGTGCTTAAAAAGACTTTAAAAAGAATATTTATGTATGCAAGACAGTTTTAAGATTATAAAGATTTGTCTGTCTTTCTGTCTCCCTATCTGTCAGTACAGATGAGGTACGTTCTCCCCCTGAATGCATACATGATACTAGCAAGGTCCCGCGCTAAACCAAGTAGTAGTGGTGCAACCTTTGCTAACAATAACATGCATATGTGAAATACCTTGTATGCTGTTCAAATTCAACAAAGAGAGTAAAAAGGCACAAGTAGGCAAAGACAAGGAAAAGGCGCAACCAGAAAGAGACCCCCACTCCAAAAACCGAGGTGGGAAAAAACCAAACCAACAATCAGGCACTTATACCATGAAACATATCGTAAGCCGAATGAGCAGCTGTTTCCCAATGGTGGCCACTCAGTTACCTTAACTTAATTAAAAATATGAAAAACATACATAAGGCGCCAACAGCACAAACAATTTTAAACACCAAGACATAAAACAAAAAGAACCACCACAGAAGTATCGCCTTGGAACGATCAGTAACACAAAATTACTGGCGGGCTAGTGTGTGTGTCTGTCTGTGTGTCTGTCTGTGTGTCTGTCTGTCTGCCCGTCTGTCTGTCTACAAACAGTACAGAAATTGATAATTATCTGACTATTTTTATTCTGGCAAAAAAGTTTCTTTTCGTTTTTTTGCTAAACAAGTGATGTTGTTGATACTATATTTTTGGCTGAAGAGAAGCCAGTGCTCGCGTTATAATGCGGAACGCCAAACAAGATATTCACTTGCGACATTTTAAAGTCTTTGATCGAACCCACGACCTTCTGCCGCCGAACGCTCTAACCATTTAGCTAATGGGTCTGGTCATTTATGTTCTTGGGTTCAGAATGTGTATTGACAACTGGATATATGTAAAATACAAAAGAAACCATATGTTTGACAAACATTCCACACGCATAACAGCGAGTAATACAAAATACACACAAGTCCTTCTATACGAGTCAAAAGTATTTTATTAACAAGTTGTAAGACAAATAAACAAGGACAGAGCTCATTACCTACTGTTGGACCATCTCATTGCTGGTTGACAACTAAGAGTTACCGAGCCGGGCCAGGTAAAGTGGCTAAGTTAAGCCATCCATGCATGTAAGTCTGAGTTGTTTACCTTGGTGGTTAAATGTTGAGTAGATATCAAAGGAAATGGAGGTAACGTCCTGACAGGACAAACGCTAATGACTGGGACGTAAAGCGCCAATTAATGCAAAACATACTAGGTGATGAAACAGAAAATAGTGGCGAATTTGAGGCAAAAGTACATGTACGTCGTTTTCATGGAGAAAACGTATCCAGTTAACTTGTGACTTCTGAAAAAGCTTGATCCGCTCTTTATATTTTAAACCGTACAATGCGGTAAATATAAATAACAATGCAAAAAAAACTTTATCCTACCGCGATGGTTTACATTCTAGTTAGGAATCGACGTTTGTTTTGTGATGACAGCCACATCCGATGATTTTCTTGTAGACTTCTTTAAAAGAAGAGAATAAACTCTTTTGTTGCATATAAATGCAACCATAATAAATACACCCTGACTAGCATTCAGTATGATATAGAGATATTCAAGAACATCGTTTCTTACCAGAATTTGAAGAAAACCAAATAACCATGTCAAACCAGTCAGAGTAGAGAGGCGGGCATTAATCCTAAGATAGCTTCTTTCTTGGTTAAGACGAGTTGATCTGATGTTATATTCACGCATCTTGTACAGAACAAAGACGAACAGAAACAAGTTGACCATGATAATGACAAAGGAGGGGGCGACGAAGGTGATTATATGCATGCTATAAGCTTTTATAAAGCAAACATTGCCACCGTAGCCAGTTTCGACCCCAGAGCTCCTGACGAGGGATACGATAATTGTTACTACTACAAACGCCAATGAGGAACCGATGACATAACTAAGCGTGGTAACAGTTGTCCGGGTGTGATAAGATGTCAATAATTTGGCGTGGCTCCGGAATATCATAAACATCTGAACGGAACACGAATTTAGAGCAAACATAACGGACAACCAAAGGAAATGACAGATGGCACCTACAACTGCGCAGGATGTTCGTGAATGCTGGGGCTGACCAGCAGCAAATTGATAGACAGACTGTGCAAATAAAAGGCATACACAGAGAATAAGGTTGTTGACACCAGGCTGGGTGCGGAGTTCCGAGAGACAAATATAAACCGCTATTGTAACTAACAAACATAGGATGGACATACAGACGCATATAAAGCTTAAGATTCTCTTCGGACCAACATAAGTGGGTTGTGATACGGTGATATCCAAAGTAAGCAATTCAGCGTCCGGTAAGGCATTGTTAATCTGAAGGTAGTCATCCAGACAGATGAATACGCCATCGTCAGTCAACCGATATTCCCATTTCAGTAACGTCATTAAAATATGTGATTTTCTCCAAAACCGTAGAAATTCATTTTCCATAGTAACTCTAAATTCATCAAAGTAAAGCTTGATAAACGGACAGTATAAAAGTTTATTAAACGTGTAGCTGATTTTAGCTGGACAAACGACATTGCTGTAAGGTGGCGCTTCAATTTTTGGTGTCAGAAAAATATCAACTTTACTTATGTTCTCCTGATGTGTCACGATCACCTCATCATACATTATATTTTCTGATACGTTATAAACACCAAGTTCTACCATAAAGTCAGTTGGAGTACCCTTGACATTAATCTGTATTTTGCTGTTATGCAACCTTTCAAAACTCTTTACAAACCACGTGTCCCCGTTTAGAAGGCCATGAACAAGAACGTAGTTGAATATTGTTGAACCCGGTGGTGATTCCTGCTTCAACAACTGCATATGACGCATCGGTGGGAGCACTTCGATAACCTTCTGTTCGGTAATTGTTGCTAGCTTCCAATTAACATTATCTATAGGTTTGAGTTTGATGAATAACTCGTAACACAAATTCCTTGATGAATCGTTTTCCGGCATTCGACAGTTTGAGCTGGGGTCCAGATACCTTGAAGGGTGACAGAGTATATCATGACATCGCATCTGTAATACATAATGAATCATTATAGCAACATATTCAGAATCACAATGCAAGTTTTATATGAACAATAATCAGTACGTTCGTATAAACCGCATTTGGATGCTGCAGGCAGAACAACTCCACTACGAAAACAAAGTCTGTGCAATATACAGATGTTTATTGTTGTAAAAAAGAAATGTTTTAGTAATAGTAATTTTTTGATATTTTCGTTTTAAACATAGATTGTGGGTACACGTTAGAACCGTCTCGGCGAGGCGGTTGCAACGAGTACCAATAATATAGGTTTGGGATCAAAAATAAGAAACATAGGTATACCCATTTATACCCCAGTTTTACTATATAAATGTTGAGTATAAGGGGTATGCATTTCAAGAATATGTTATCCTGATACAATCATCGCATTTGAATAGATAAATCAAATACCTTTCTATTCGAAAACGCCTGAAAATGTAAACATACTCTCAAAAATCATAAAAGTTACCATAAATGATATTTTCAACCCAAACAAATTCCGTGTAAAATATGCATTTTCAGCATCAGCACCTATTTGACGAATCGTGATTAACGACAACACGGAACGGTTAGGAAACTTACCAACTTCGTATCCATGAACTGTGATGGATTACAAGTTAGTTTTGGAACCATCCCTTGTTGTTCTTTCCAAAGATCAATGTCCAGTATAGCAAAGAACGGTGGAGATACCGAAATTATATTGTCATGATTTCCAACACAATAGGTGTGATCTTGATTTTGAAATCTGGTTGGCGTATTGCACAACATGCAGAAATAGTTTTTATACGTTTGATTGAATGGATCTACAAACGCATTACATGCTCTTTCCATGAATTCGTCATACGAGTCCCATTTACCTGTTTCGTTACATGTACTTATGTAATATTTTGGCCAGTCTTTACAGTCTGTTAGTATAGCATTAGATGGTGGCTCATACAAGATATTACACTTCTTTTGCACAATGATGTCAAGAAAATTCTCATCCGTTAGTGATATAATTTCATCGCAATATACTTCAAGCTTCCATTTGTAATTTGAACTAATGTCGTAACGGCCATTGCAAAATGCACAGTACTTGTTCATAAAATGCGTGGTACCAGATACGTCGGAAACAGGCTGTAGAGATCCTAAGTCGCCATTTAAGCCCGGATGTTCACAAAGTTGTCTGTCGTTGTCATCAACGATTCTCTCGTCATCAACAGGACACTTTATAACCATCCAATACCACCAGTTGGAGACATGCTTTGAAATCGTTTTGTTGACATATTGTGGCTTTACGCACTCATACCTGGAAAACAGAAATGTATATACGTCATACTGCAAACCCATGAGCCCAATGTCTCATTGTATTCAATAAATAAAAGACCCTTATCATGGTCAAATTGTTTTTGTCGTCTTTTAACCCGTATTGCCCCGTCCCCTTGTTAAGGAGACACGGAACCGAAAGTATCTTTTACACTTTTGGTTGGACTTTTTGTGCTTCAATGCAAAGTTTTACTCAACTGGCCGACCGCTTGATTATTCAATTTGGGTTATCACTTAGATCTAGGCCTGCAAAGGAAATGAGGTTCAGTCGAACCGTCCATACATGTACGCCATAATTGTTTAGTTGAGTGGTTATACTTTATAGATCCGATTATACATTTCCGATCTCATCATTACGAAAACACGCCCATATAATATATAGAGATTTTTTCAGCTGTAAAAATTGGAAATTCAATTTGAAAAAATTCGATATTTTCAATATTTTTGTCCAAAACATTGATTGTGGGTACACGTTTGAACCGCTTCAATGAGGCGGTTCTGTTGAGGCGGTTTTAACGTGTACCCACAATCAATGTTTTGGAGCAAAGATAAGAAAAGTAGGTATATCCCTGCATATCCAAGTTTTGCTATATAAAAGTGGGGTTCAATCATGGAGTAAACATTACACAGATATGTTTTCATGATGTCATGACATCCATGACGTTCAGTAGGTCCAACGTCCAAACATTACCCTACCTGTTGACTGCGGCGTAACGCATTTATTATTTAGCTAAAACGCAAAAATATCAAGTATACATGGATTGGACAAAGAACTTTTCCTTGGCAGGCTCGATCAACTGGCCTGTCAGTCATTTATACATGTACATGTAAGATTTGCCTGGATGCATGTGCAGCACATCTATTTCTCATTTTCCCAAAGGGCGGGGTCCATACTCCCACCTTGCTAACCTTCATTAATCGGTTCTCACCAAACAGTTTGAATTTAATATGCGTTATGTTAAAGGTTTAAGTCAGACACTAGGGGTTGCTGCTAAATCAGTAGCATTTACCAAGAACATGTGGTATTTTGAAAATATCCCCATTTCTTCGACTTTATGCCATCATGTCATATCGAAAAGTAATTCCGTTATACATGAAAATATTAAGCTATGTTCTCACTGTCCCGGTTTAGCTCCCCGGTTCACCCCGGTTTAACAAACCGGGGTAAACCGGGACGAACCGTGGCGAACCAGGGTAGAACCGTAGCAGCACCGTGGACAACCGGGGTAAACCGGGGCGAACCGGGGTAAACCGGCTTGCCTTGCCGGTCGTTTTAAAATGTTTAATATAACCGGGGCGAACCGGGACAAGTGTCAAAACCGTGATAAACCGGGGCGACACCGGGGCAAACCGTATCTCCACCGGGGCGAACCGGGGCGGCACCGTGATAAACCGGGGCGTTTATTTTACCCCGGTTCGCCCCGGTGTTGGGCCGGTATCGCTACGGTTTATGCCGGTGGAGCTACGGTTTGACACGGTGTCGCAACGGTTCGGCCCCGGTTAGTGGCGGTGCTACTACGGTTTGGCCCGGTCGAGTCCCGGTTCAATACGGTTCACCCCGGTGCCGTTACGGTTTAGATGAAATTACATGCAATTAGTTAAACTGATACACAGATCTTATCACTTGTGTTCATGTTTTACACGAAATAGAATGAATTATCTAATAAACACCAATTGGAAAAGACTACAACTTCTGCAGTACCAACTCCAGTTGACTAGTCAGCAAATGACATGTGCCGGCGAGAGCTCAACCACTGATCGACTGGTTTCAGACTCGACTGCTAGAGGAATTGAGGCTTGAAGATGAGGCTTCCTTCCGAAACTTCCTTCGAATGATTCCAAGGTGTATGATCTGCTACAGACATTGCGCTCGAGTGTTGGCGTACATTGTCAATATGACGCATTGTGGTTCTTTATGGTATTGTAGAAACGCCGAAAATAAACGCATTTTTCAAATTTATATCAGCAATATCAGCATTACTTTCAACGTATATGGCCAAGACGTAAGATTTAGATTTTGTATTAAATCCATCTGAACAACAGTAACATGCAAATGACAATATCTGTTTATACGGTTCAATGCTTAGGTCATAAACAATACTGTCAAAACATGTATTTTGTGTTGAGGTTTGAATAAGTATACTATCTTTCATTAATCTAGCAACGATGTCACAACGCGCAAAACACGCGAAAATGTAAAATGCAAACTTTGATGGTTAACTGTAGCCCGATAACGTTCAGAAATTCATTTGAGAATGATAACTATATGAAGTTCATAAATCTACCAATGGCATAAAATGCATGAAGAATTTTAACGGATATGTGCTTTTCGGCAAATTATTTCGTGAACCTAGCGAAAATGTCACACTGCCGAAAAAGCGCAACGTCTGCATGACGTGTTAATGAAAAGGGTTCAATACACATTGATGTTGGCTTATAAACTCCGAATCGAGAGGCCCCGGGTTCGATACCCACTGGTGGCACCGTCTTGTGTCCTTGGGCAAGACAGATTAACTCTCCCAGAGTGCTGATTTTAATATTGGAAGCGGTGGCTCCGTTCCGACAAGAACGAAAAAATAAAATGCTGATTGGAAAGTTAAACCTTCTGTTATATTGATTTTACATCACGTGTTATCCTCCTGCGGTATTATTTATTCATTTTATAAACTTGCCATTCTATTTAATTAATAAGTGTTACCTCTGTTACCAAAGTACCAACATGCAAGCTGATATGCACGAACATGCAGCGTATATAATTTTGTTTTCATGTGTATGAAGCCATCGTAGCAACATTGGCTGATGAGGTAATTGACTGTCCTACAAACCGGGGTAAACCCGGACGAACCGTGGCAAACCGGGGTAGAACCGTGACGCCACCGGCGCATACCGTAACGCGACCGGCAGTCACCGGGACAGCACCATGGACAACCGGGGCAACACCGGGCCTTACCGTAGTAGAACCGGGGCTAACCGGCATGCACCGGGATGAATCCGGGGTAGAACCGGGAATAATCGTGGCTCCACCGGGGCCCTTCGTTTTTAAAACCGTAGCTCCATCGGGGTAACACCGGGAATGTGAGAACAAAATCATTTTTTAAGAAAATGTTCCCCGGTTTATGCCGGTAAACCGGCTTGCCTTCACCGGGGCAAACCGGGGTAGAACCGGGACAGTGAGAACGGGGCTTTAAAGAGACTACATCTGCAATAAGATGAAAGCAAACTTAATTTTATGAAACCGTTTTAAGGATGCATGTGATACTATGTAAAGTTGTGATTCAAACAATGATTATTTTTTTTTTACCTCGACTTTGATACGACGTCATTTCCATACGAAAACGAATTGTACATCTTTAGACAACAGTTTCCTATCTCAAAGCAGTTTGGCTTACAACTGCACCGTCCACAACAAGCGGTCGATTTTGGCCCGGCCAAGGGATCATCGGAGGTGATGTTGGTTTCCAAACAATCATTTTCTACAAGTTTGCACACATCTTGGTGTATGTCTGTGTATTTCAGAAACTTATACTCTTCATCGGAGATTTCAGAGACTGATTGTTGTGTTAATATACAAAGCAGTATAACTAGTATTGCCTTGTAGATCATTCTTCTTTGTCTGACTAAAATGTATAATACAAAGAATTCGAAGAAGATAGTACTATTGTTAAAAGAAGAAGAAGAAGAAGAAGAAGAAGAAGAAGAAGAAGAAGAAGAAGAAGAAGACTGAAACGAAGCAGCAGCAGCAGCAGCAGCAGTAGGAGTAGTAGAAGTAGTAGAAGTAGTAGTAGTACAAGTAGTCTTCTGAAGAAGAAGGAGGAGGAAGAGGATGAGAAGGAGGCGGAGGAGCAGCAGCAGCAGCAACAGCAGCAGTAGTAGTAGTAGTAGTAGTAGTAGTAGTCTTCTGTCCATATATTTTTCGATATAGAATGCTTTATTCAAGAATACAGTTACATGTATAAACGACACCAAATGTTTATTTTTTTATAGTTTTACCTTGTCTCCATCAATAATCAGAAATCAGAGCCGTCGCATTGGAAAACCAACAATCTGCATTATAGGCGAAAACAAAGGCACAGATCAGCTTCGCTGTAACTGCGAAGCTGATCCACTGTCACTGCGAAGCTGATCATCGCCTTTGTTTTCGCTTTAGCTCAAGATCCCTTACTTTCTAAATCCAAACTTTTCAGTATCTAGCCATCTTCTGTGCTAGTATAGTCCGGTTTGTGTCGGACCTGTTCAGAAACCACATTTATTTTGTTGGTTTTCCCACGAGGCGGTTCTTTTTGTTCAGTTACTTTCGGAATAAGGTACGAGGTGGATACTAGTAACGGAAATTTAATGTTGATAATTGGAAAGTAATTGAAAGATTATTGATGAATACGTACAAGCATTAGTATCTCCAGAAAAAAAAAATGTCGCAAAAATATACCCAATCATATTTATAAACATTTTAAAGTATCCCGAAGCTACATGAAAATATTATGACTATAGCTATAACGGGGGATCGTGGGTGCTAAAACAAAAACAACAATGTAATATAATCTGGCTCGTTCAAGGTCCAACGTAATGCAATATATGGGTTTACTATTCTGCATACCTTTTGAACACCTCAACTTTAATAAATTCTGATTTTATATATAATACTATACTTATTTCGGATTACTATATATAGGCAACTTGAAATTAAGAGTTGCTCGCCGCATCTTGCATCTTACAAACAATAGATACACGTATTGGAACAACAAGCAATAAGTATGAACAATTACTCAGATGGTACCCTAAAGCTGCAATATGATTTTATGATTTCTTGAAATCTGATAAATAAAACGCTGAAAAGCATCCCCAAAAATTACGTTTAATATCTGTAATAGATGTTTTATTGGTAAAGTATACTCGCGCCAGATAATGTTGGGTCCCTTAAGCAGTTTAAGAGATATCAAATACAATCATAACTGTTTAATTGTGTCTGCCTGAAGATACGCATGGTCTTATTATGGCCATAAACCCAGGACTAACTCTAATGAGTCGCTTCATGAGAAAAGCAACATTTTGCAATATGCGAAAACAAATGCGCAGATCAGCTTCTATCAAACTTCGAAAATAAAAATTAAAACTGAGATCCTTTAAGAGCAGTGAACACATTAATGAGAAAGGGGATGGGCCATACCGCGGTTTCGACTATTAAAGTCTCGTCAGTGACCCTTTAGATTTGGCATAATGAAGCCAAAGAGAATTACAGAATTTTGCAACTTTCAACAGGGTAGTCGATACAAAGACTAATATTATCTAAATGGGACCAAATATGTTAAACTGTGGTTAGAAAATGAATCTTAACCGATAATAAATTTCTGATTTCTCAGAATATCCTCGCTGATCTCAAAGGACCAAAAAGAAAATATAACCTACACTATGGATGATGTACGGGGAGACGTTTTAGGGCCGCCACACGGCACAACACCAGCTGCAGTAATAACAAATAAAAATTAAAACTGAAAAGTATACATTTATATTACTACTACATGTACGCGAGGGGTCTATGCCGCCGATGTTGCATGGTTTGACATTGACATAAAAACATCACGCTGGAAATGGATCAGGTATAGAAATCCATTTGCAGTAACATGATTTTACGCATCACTGGTTACTATTACAAAAACTTACCCATGCAATATGCAGATATTCTTTTGGTTGTAAAAAAACTGAAAATTCCCTTAGAAAAAGTTGGATATTTTTAATATTTTCGTTGAAAACAGTCATTGTGAGTACACGTTAGAACCGCCTCGGCAAGGCGGTTCTAACGAGTACCCACAATCTATGTTTTGGAGAAAAAATAAGAAAAATAGGTGTATCCATGAATACTCCAGTTTTACTAGAGTAAACCGTCATATGTAGTACATGTACCCAATATCCAAAAGTCGCATGGACAACATTTCCAGTTGATTCTTGAACGCAAACCCTTTTCAGAATATCGATTACAGTTTATTTGGAACAATCGAATAGCTTTATATCCCTGTAACATTCATAACACATAAATAATACACTAAACATGACTGAAAATAAGGATATACTTTTCGCCCATCCTATGCACGCTGACATGTTCAAATTAAATTGTATTTATAAATAGGTTTGAATGACGGAAATTAAATACCATTAATACATTATAAAAAGGTACAAGTAGGCAATGATCAGGAAAAGGCGCAATCATAAAAAAGATATCAGGATAATAAGTCCGTTTAATATAAAACCTCATATACCCATCATTTATACATGTATATTTACATTTTTATTGCAATCGCCCTAGATGAAAGTATCTGTCTTGATGTTCTTCATTTCCCAATGAAAAACATTAAGTCACGTGATCTAGAGGCCACGCCTATGGGCGGGCCGACGTCAAAACCTATCCAGTGACGTTGTTTGTTTACTCTTGTTGTTGTGACGTTGGTCGCGTATCGCCATGACGTTAGGCGCGAAAATTTGACGTTATGGCTGTTCCAAAATTACGTTAAGTGGGATTTAATGTCAAATAACATGAAAATGAACGGTGACTTGCGAAATTAAAAATCTGATACTTGATTGATAATATAAAATGTAAATATAAGTATTGAAATTCAGATTTTAGCTTTCACTGGATGATGAAAAACATTAGCTGTTTTAATGTCTCCGTGAAGCCCTTCGGGCTTCACAGACATTAAAACAGCCTAATGTTTTTCATCATCCAGTGAAAGCTAAAATCTGAATTTCAATGAAGGGCTTCACGGAGACATTAAAACAGCCTAATGTTTTTCATCATCCAGTGAAAGCTAAAATCTGAATTTCAATTCTTAAATATAAAAATGGGTTGAACTTTTTATTTTTTTTTCTATTTGCTCTAAAACATATTGTGTGCTCATCAGAACCGCCTCGTACTGGCGGTTTAACGTGTAAATGTACGCACAAGCTATGTTTTGAGCAAAATTCAAAAAAAAAATATCGACATTTTCAACTGAAATGTTTCATTTTTTACAAATATCTGTTTATTGCATGTTTTCTTGTATAAAAAGAAATACACTTGTACAGTAACGTATCTAAATAACAAGTTACAGATGATACACATTTGGTCAGATATTAAAACAATCGACAGAATCTGTGCGCATTCTGGTTATATTCTCTCGATTAGTTTATACTATGAAAGAAAGGTCGTTTGTCATTTCCATCCCGACACACGGCACAGTGCACGTTTCAACTAATTCATCAATATTTAAAGTTGGTATTTTTACATGCGTTGAAAACGGAGTAAAATGGAATGCGAATTTTGATGCTTTCATAATTATCTTGTTTATCTTTATGTTTCCTTATGTTTTAGTCAGTAAACAAATCAAAATCGCCCATCATCCATCCGACGTACATCCACAACTACAACATGCAAGTATAAGAAGGGAAACGTAGGCAATGATCATGAAATGAAGAAATAACCACTTCGAAACCGAGGTGGGAAATCTAAATTAACTAAAAACTAAATTAACATAAGAAGTTATAGCCCTAATAGTAGTATAGGGGCCCCTTTGGTGTCAATGACGTTACAAGGTAACGTCAATGACGTCATAAGATGACGTCGTCCAAGATGGCGGCCAAAGATGACGTCGTCCAAGATGGTGGCCCAAAATAGCGTTGTCCAAGATGGCGGCCCAAGATGACGGTCCAAAATGGCGACGGACCGGTGACGCGCTCGGTTTCACGTGAGAGGTGAGTAACGCCCTAGACCACGGGAAGGTGGCGTCACATCCTAGGGCATGGTGTCGTTCTACTGCTATTGGGGTCCTCATTAGGATTTTCGTTGACAACGTATGGTGGATTTCGGCTTGGTGATAGAAGGGTCTAGGCTGACTCTTTCGGATAAACTTAGAACAGGTAATCATCATCTGGAATATATTTGTAGATGTGTTTACGGAGTGGTGGTTTCACAAAGGTCTTTGCGTACTTTTTTTCTCTTGTCAGTTCTGACTTGGCCATGTCCGCCGCTTGCGCGACTGGGGACACTAGATTCACCACCGGTTTTTGCTCTTCTATCTCTTTCAACTTTCTGTATTTATCACCGCTTCCTACGATATAACGACTTAGGTGATCCGGCTGAACGTAGCCATCTCGTAAGTCTAAGAAATGCTGGTACCACTTATCGGGATCGGACACCACCGGGACCCATTTTTGTAGTTTATCATCGTACACTTCTCTGCTACCCATTTTGTCTTTAAGCGACAGTCTTTAATAAGGATTCTTACGGTATTTAGACGGCTTCGCGGCTTCAAGGTATCACGTTGACCAGGAGGTGTCATCTTAGCAGCTTTTGTCACAGGTCGTGTCTTGGTAGTCAGACTTTGGTACTTCTTGTAAGGCACTAGGACCAACTTAGTGGATCGCCGTTTCTGGTGACGGTCCCACACGTGTTTGGACGGTCTCGATAGGATACCCAATTGACCACTATACGATAACCAATCCCTCTCGGGGTCATTTGGATGCTGTTTTCTCCAGATCTTGAATAAGGCGTTGGCCTCTTTTAATTCCCTTTTCCACTCGGATTCAGCCATGGCCGTTGCCATGGCGATTGGTGTAACCCAGTTTATTTTATACATGTTGATAAAAGGGTACTCGCTTCATCATTCTTACGTTAGGCCCAGCTGTCGTTGTTTACTGGTATTAATATTTGGTTCAGTTCAGGCTACCTCCTCCTCCTCCTCACACTTTCCTCCTCCTCCTCCTCCTCCTCCTCACCACACTTTCCTCCTCCTCCTCCTCCTCCTCCTCATACTTTCCTCCTCCTCCTCCTCAAACTTTCCTCCTCTTCCTCCTCACACTTTCCACCTCCTCCTCAGACCTCCTCCTCCTCCTCCTCCTCATACTTTCCTCCTCCTGCTCCTCAGTCCTCCTTTTCACACACTACTCCTCCTCCTCCTCACAATTTCCTCCTCCTCCTCAGTCCTCCTCCTCCTCCTCACACTTTCCTCCTCCTCCTCCTCCTCCTCATACTTTCCTCCTCATCCTCCTCCTCTTCCTCCTCCTCCTCCTCCTCCTCCTCCTCAAACTTTCCTCCTCCTCCTCCTCCTCCTCACACTTTCCTCCTACTCCTCCTCGTCCTCAAACTTTCCTCCTCCTCCTCCTCACACTTTCCACCTCCTCCTCAGACAACCTCATCCTCCTCAAACCTTCCTCCTCCTCCTCCTCAGTCCTCCTCCTTTTCACACACTACTCCTCCTCCTCCTCACAATTGCCTCCTCCTCTTCCTCAGTCTTCCTTCTCCTCCTCCTCCTCCTCACACTTTCCTCCTCCTCCTCCTCCTCATACTTTCCTCCTCCTCCTCGTCACCAGAAACGGCGATCCACTAAGTTGGTCCTAGTGCCTTACGAGCAGTACCAAAGTCTGACTACCAAGATACGACCTGTGACAAAAGCTGCTAAGATGACACCTCCTGGTCAACGTGATACCTTGAAGCCGCGAATGGGCAATCCGTCTAAATACCGTAAGAATCCTTATTAAAGACTGTCGCTTAAAGACAAAATGGGTAGCAGAGAAGTGTACGATTATAAACTACAAAAATGGGTCCCGGTGGTGTCCGATCCCGATAAGTGGTACCAGCATTTCTTAAACTTACGAGATGGCTACGTTCAGCCAGATCACCTGGGTCGTTATATCTTAGGAAGCGGTGATAAACACAGAAAGTTGAAAGAGATAGAAGAGCAAAAACCGGTGGTGAAACTAGTGTCCCCAGTCGCGCAAGCGGCGGACATGGCCAAGTCAGAACTGACAAGAGAAAAAGAGTATGCAAAGACCTTTGTGAAACCACCACTCCGTAAACACATCTACAAAGATGATGATTACCTGTTCTAAGTTTATCCGAAAGAGTCAGCCTAGACCCTTCTATCACTAAGCCGAAATCCACCATACGTTGTCAACGAAAATCCTAATGAGGACCCCAATAGCAGTAGAACGACACCATGCCCTAGGACGTGACGCCACCTTCCCGTGGTCTAGGCCATTACTCACCTCTCAGGTGAAACCGAGCGCGTCACCGGTCCGTCGCCATTTTGGACCGTCATCTTGGGCCGCCATCTTGGACGACGCTATTTTGGGCCACCATCTTGGACGACGTCATCATAGGCCGCCATCTTGGACGACGCTATCTTTGGCCGCCATCTTGGACGACGTCATCTTATGGCGTCATTGACGTTAGCTTGTAACGTCATTGACACCAAAGGGGTCCCTATACTACTCCTAATGCCCTGAGAGTCCGAGTCTGGTGGAGCTGTCATAATATATGTAAATCATCATTTACCCCCTCAAATCATTGAAGACCATAGTACATAAAGAATATACCTCAAATCACTGAGGACCATAGTACAGAAAGAATATAATAAGCTGGTCTCATACATTCTGATCCTGCGACTTACAGTTGAATTTACTCTGCCTTTTAATTTACTGATTTTTTTATTATTGTTATTATTTTATTTATGTTATTTTTTATTGTGAATCAACGCCATATTCAGAATATCTTCAGTCATGTTGAGACGGATCCACCGCTTCCTGGGAATTAACCAGTACTACTATTGTGATTGCTCAAGGAGACACGTCGGTGTTGCCAGTGGGGATCGAGCCCTGGCCACCTCGAAATAGGGTCCGACGCGCTACTACTGGACATTCCAGCTCCTGAGAACAACATTTAAGCTTCATTATTAATCTCTTGTATGTCTCCCGAATCGTATTTATTCTCAGAACATATATCACTGGGTCTGCAATGCTATTCATAACTTTCAAACTCGATAAAAATACATTCACAAATACCATTTCACCCATTGTCATAACCGGTAAAATCGAAATTTTGGAATTAAATTCAAGTTCAAATAAGATACCAACAATCCAGTTTGGGAGGTAAAATATGAAATACGTTGTTACCATAGCAACGATCGTCATAGTTGACTTTTTGGTACCTTTTGCTTCACGCGCTTTACCTTTAAGTGATCGACGAACTGCCCTGAGTGAACAAACATTGAGGTAGACGATAACTATTATACAGACCAGCGCAAGGCCCGTGTTGATGTATGCGAGTGTGTTATCCTGCAGACGTGAAAAGGTCATTAAGAATGTTTCATTTGGTTCCATATTACTTAGAATTATACCGATACGGTAACTTGATGTAACAATTATGGGTATTACCCAAATAAATATAAGAGCCACGTTGAATGTGTGTCCCATTCCCCTGTGTTTAAACGGTAGAATAACTTTGTAATATAACTCCAGAGATATCAATGTGTACGTAAGGGCGCAAATCATGGATCCGATGTGAAGAAGGTTGTTAGTGGAGAATCGAATGATAAGGTCAGCATCACCCTTTAAGAAATAAAACGAGGCGCGTACTAGTCCATCTGACAATGCGTATATTGCGTTTGCTGCTGCTTGGCTGATGAAAAGCTTATACATTATGTTCTTATATAAGTTTGATATAGAAATAACAAATATGTTTGATAGATTAAATAAGAAACCCACACAGGCGCAAACAAAACTGAAATAATCTATCACGTCCGCTGCAAACAACAGTCCAGATGTCTCTTCATGGAAATCAAGATCTGAGGTGGATGGTGTTGTACTCGGAGTACTGAATAGATCAGCATCTCTTGTGGACGCGTTTTCACTAATGAGCAGTTTCTCCGTTGTGACAAATTGAAAGAAGTTTTGTAATGTGGATGTAATGTTATCACTACTGTTTGTTGAAAAAGCGGTAGAGTTGTTATGCATCATATCACTTTTGTAAATCTGATCTTGTCCCGGTTGAAGTTCACTGTCTTGAAACATTCTGCTTTTCTGAAGATACAAACAATCATTGGTGTTTCAATTATTTGAAACAAATAATGCAAGGAAAAGAGATACATGGCTAGATTGTTAGTTCGATGATTCTTCAAACTGGTCATAAATACTTATTATATTGTTTGTATTGAGGTTTAACGTCACATTCAACATTTTTTCAACCATTGCGGGACGGAGCCACCGCTTCCTTATATTAACCAGTACTCAAAGCAAAGCAGTTAAATGTGTCTTGCTCAAGAGCACAACACGGTTACCACACTGTACCCACAATAAATGTTTTGAGCAAAAATAGGAAAAGAAAATTATTTTATTCGACTCAAGATTTTCTATTAATTCACCCCTAAAACTTCTGTGAATTACATGGACATGTTTTTCGTGATGGAGAATCTAACCCAGGATATCTCGATTCGGAGTCTGACGCTCTACCACTAGGCCACAGCGCTCACTAAAATACTTATCATAAAGGTATCCAGTAAAATAAAAAAAATACAACGTTTGTAGTTAAAATTTACCTATATTATTGTCACATAATATCAGCACTAAATTAAATGTTCAACATAAAGCGTTAAAATATCGCTCACTTAATTATATGCCTTCATATTTACTGATAAACGCCACGTTGTACTTAAAAACTGTTTTGCAAATTATGTTGTTTGTTGTTAGTTTATATCCCAGTTTACTCAACTATTCTTACCAAATAAGATGAGCATCAAAATGAATATGAATATAAAGAGATCATTTGTTTTAAGAAAAAAGGTCATGAATCGATGGAATTTGTAATGTCTGAGATTATAAGCAGTTTAAGTGGTTGTATGCTTATAACAAAGTTTATGGTTTTACGCTCGTAGACTGCCTGGATTGTCTGGTAACGTTAACTTCATACATGTACATATACACAACATAGTGATGTGTATGCAATTTTGAGTAGTATAATCACGATATCAACGCGTATTATTAAATGATCACAAACTCAGATTGAAAACAACATCCTTGTGGGAATGTAATCTAAATAAAACACGAAGATTCGTTATTCTCTGATGTCCAGATACAAACAAAATGTGTATTGTGTTGACATCTAAATAATTACAAAGTTACATTAACAGAACGGTTCTGACCAATAACATCTACAGATAATGTAAGATATGCATTGTCAATCAATTTTCTATCAGTCATTAGAGATTAGAGATATAATGTCTAATATAAATAACATTATGATACTTAGATTCTTTGGGAGCATTACAATTTTCATAGGGTGATGGTGGATCTTATTGTAAAATGGTAATGAATCATAATGTATGACTTAGTCCATGAACCAGACGAGTTGTTACCAAGAAAGGGGACTAAATCTGATACTACATGTATTTTTCTATTAGTTTAGCATGTTTAGAGACGATTTTATCATGATTGTTATCATGGATCGGTAGCCTTTGTCCCCAAAACACATTTTTCGTGTGTCTCGGTATCTTATTTCGAAAAACAAAACAAAAACAAACAAATGTTATTTTTACTTTTCACAGGGAAAATGTTTTCATTTCCATGTAAAATCCGAAACAAGCAGATTTGTTCACACAATTTTTACTGAGATTAATCAACAGTGAATTTCTGAGCATTTAGAAACAATCCCCCCTGGGATGTTACATAATTATGTATGTGACATATGTAAAGACCCTCGGACATGCATTATAAATATTGGTCCATATGCCAGAAGCATTTTGGTACCAAGCGAAAAGGCTAAATATTACTTGATTTTTTTTTCTTCAGTAAAAAGGTAAAAGTAAGCAATAATCAGGAAACGGCGCATAAGCTTGATATAGGGAAAAGCAAAGTGATTGCAAGTAATTCCTAAGGATGGGAGGGAAAATAAGAACATCAGATGGATGTACGCGCATATTTTTAAGGGCCGCCATAAGGCACCATCACAAAAACTCCGATATAAAAAGGAAAAAAGTAGGCAATGACCAGGAAATGGCTTAATCAGAAAGAAATTCCCATGTAAAAATGCAATCTGATTGCAATCAAACCATGAGGATTGGAAAGATAAAAACATTAAATGAGTGTACGGGGAGACGTTTTAGGGCCGACACCACAAGCCTATCATGTGCAGCTTTATTTCACTATGAATCCAAGATCACAGATTGACAACTTATATGTCCCAAAAATACAGTTTCCGTTAGGTCCCTTATTTCGATAAAATGTGTTGTGTTGTTCTTCTTTACTTTTGACAAAAATATGTTTTCAATTTCATATAAAACACAAAATTAGCACCTTGTTTACATACACCTACCTTGACTTGCTAATCACGTAGCTTACACATGTACCTTTTAAATCGAGGAATTTTGTAAACACCGAACAGAGTCACAGAATAACCCTAAACAAAACAAAAATCTTACTTACCTAGTCTACATCTTCATAGAGGCGCTACTTGTTTATGATACATGTACTGTTACTCACTCTAGTGTATTCATGCTGTGCATCTTTTTTGCCATCTTTGTTATTGAAATCCCGATTTATTTGCAACAAAAATTAACCATTCAAACCGGAGGCACATATCAATCGGTCGGAACACATTTTAAACACTAAAATTACGTGTCTGCATCCAATGCTTATTGGATACTGACTGGTCATCTGATTATAAGTAAACTACTTTGAGCCAATGTTAGAAACATGATAAATATATTTATTATAGACTACTGAAGTAATTTGGGTTTTAAACCCGCCAGTAACTTTGTGTTACTGATCGTTCTAAGTCGATACTTCTGTGGTGGTTCTTTTAGTTTTATGTCTTGGTGTTTAAAATATTTTTGTGCTGTTGGCGCCTTATGTATGTTTGCATATTTTTAGTTAAGTTAAGGTAACTGAGTGGCCACCTATTGGGAAAATAGCTGCTCATTCGGCTTACGAAGTGTTTCATGGTATAAGTGCCTGATTGTTAGTTTGTTTTTTTCCCACCTTGGTTTTTGGAGTGGGAGTCTTTTTCTGATTGCGCCTTTTCCTGATCTTTGCCTACTTGTACTTTTTTAAATGCGTCTTATAGGGGAAGATGTATTATTGTTTCGTGTGCATTAGTAAATACGGTAAATGTTCAGTGATTTTAGCACGAGTATATCGCTTCAAGTCGATGATATAATATCATTTAAGCTCATGAATAGACTATTGCGTGAATCTAGAGTGAGTGCTGTTCAGTGAGGGTATAAATAATGATTGCATAAGTCTCAAGGTCATTCGAGGCTTGACAGACGATACGGAGCAGTTGAGTTAGGTTTTGTGCGCTTGCCGTGTCGCCGACGGTGTGGAAAATTGACAGTCAGGAAGAGAATCTGGGTCTCAGCAGAAACGAAATGAGTATTTTATTTTTTGCGTTTTAAGTCGATTATTGCGCTGGTAAACAGTTATGATATCTAGAGACGTTTTTCTTATTTTGATAATTCATTTGTTAGTGGATTTCTGCTTGTGGGCTTTTACTCGAATACACATACGCCGATTTTATGTGGATGGACGTATTGTTAAGTTCAATATATATTAATCAAAATGTAATTGAACTTGTCGTTTTTGTTTCTAATTTCATAATTTTTATGAAATAAATTCGTCACAGGCGATATATAGTAGCTCTTAGTCAAGTAGTACTTCTTGTGTACGCTTGGTTACCATGATGACAGAACTATGGAGTCGGCACTGGAGGTGCATTTCATGACCAAAGAGATAATGGTGACGTCATAGTAAATGCACGGGCGTTTAAGTATAAATAGTTGTTTGTATATTTCATTTGAATTATTTCGAACGTTTTTAACGTTTTTTCTTGAGAATTGATTTAATGAACGTTCAGTTGGCTTGCCTTATTAGAATAAGGATATCCAGATATACATGTACGTTGCCTTTAATATTTTTTATACTTAGGGAATTTCTATTCTTACAGATAAATCCGATTTAAAGGGTAAACAATTGCGCCTGCTTGTTGTAAGTAATGCTGAAGTTAGTACAGTCGACTCGTAGATACATGGTTATAAGGTTATGCCATTTTTTCGCATGAACATGTAAATGGCGGAAAACAATTGTAATTAACCAATGGAAAAGGTCCGAATTGAACAAAGGTAAAAGGTCCGAATTGACAAAAAATTTTTTTTTCTTTTTGGGGTCCGAATTGACCGGTGGTCGAGGTCCGATTGACCAGTGGTCGGGGTCGGAATTTTTTAGGGTCCGAATTGACTAGGGCCGAATTAGCCAAGGTCCGAATTGTCCATAATTCGTTTTCATTTAACGGATAGTACAATCCCTCGCCTCTTTATATCCAAAATTTCAAGTCTCTAGCCTGCTTCTGTGACTATATAGGCTATTTTCGTCGGACCTGGTCGGAAACTAAATTGTTGGTTTTCGCATGGTCATGTTCATATATGAATTTGTCAACGATTGTCCCGTTGTGCTTGAACGTTCTATGGATCGTTGACGTTCTGCGGGTGGAAGCATTCTTTCGGGTCAAGCGTGCTTTTGAGTGTCAACTGTGTATGTATTTGTTTCATGTTGCAGTTTCAGGTGCCGAATATCTATGGCATAGCATGACGAAAATTACATAGAACTTTTTGAGCTTTCAAAATTGAAAATTTCGTTGAAACATTTTCGATATTTTTAAGAACTGACATTGACTGTGGGTACACGTTAGAACCGCCTCGTCGAGGCGGTTGCAACGAGTATCCATAATCTACCTATAGGACTGACGGCTTATCAGTTACTAGCATCTAGTAAAAATACAACATGAAGTATAGGGAAAATCCCGCCCACTTTTGCAAACTCTTGGCGTGAGTCTCTATGGTAAATCTATGTTTTGGAACAAAATAAGAAAAATACTGAGGTATACCCCAGCTTTTCTATATAAAAAGTGGAGCTCAATGGGGTGTACATTTCATGGACATATTTTCCTTGTGGTTTCTGCAAGCTTGCAACCGACTGTTTTTAGGCATTAATTTGGATGAAACTAAATAATTTGGAACGAGGATAATTTACCTATTGTATTCGTTCTAATATGTAGACATGCTTAAATAAGCGCACACTCTTGTCATTTCAAACCAACCTCACTGGTTGGCTGGTTTATTGATGTTTTACACCGGTTTTATCAACGAAGTATCTTATTAGTGGGTGTACTTTTACAGCAATTAAAAGAACAGACTAAAAATAAAACTAAAATAGTACGAAAAGGTTTGAATTCGTATATGTACCATCATGCAAGCTTTCGACTTGCTTTCGTCAATAAATATTTAATATGTTGCTGTTGGTGTTGTTGTTGTTGTTGTTGTTGTTGTTGTTGTTGTTGTTGTTGATGATGATCATGCTTTACAGTACGCGAAGAAGGACGAACTGTCTTGCCAACTTTGTTATCCACATGGTACGCTAAATGGAACCAATACAACATTATGATAAAAAAAAAACCCAACTGCACAGCTGATCAGCGCCTTTGTTTTCGCTACACGGATAGTATAGTCCCTCTTCTTGATAAATCCAAAATTACAAGCTTCTTACCTGCTTCTGTGACTGTACAGGTCGGTTTATGTCGGACCTGGTCAGAAACCCAGAATGTTGGTTTTCTCATGTGAGCACTCAATTAATAAGACGTGATGCGTTGTCAAATGCAATATCAAATTTTGTCAGCTTTGCGCGTTAAAATGAAAGAGACCCGTCTTGTACAAAGATATAATTGTAAACATCTTTAAACAAGATACATGTAGGTGAAAGCAATCATCATAAGATCTTAGTTAGTAATACGTACAGAATTTAATGGTGGCCGTACCTTGAAAGCGAATCTTTGTCTATTTTTATGTATTTAGAAAATTATTATTTCTAATTAATTAACATATTTAACTATCTTTACCCTCCCAGTATCCTCCAGTTCCATAAGTTCACAAGTTCACTTGATTACGAGAAAAGGGGAATGTTTTAAATATAGAAAACAAAACAAAAGACTACTATCATTGCCGTTACTTATACAGACACTATCCGTAAGTGAACATAAATGTGGTTTTTAGACCCGGGGAAGAAGGTATATGGCTAAAATGTTGGTGTCTAATTTTCGCCATGACTTTAAAATGGCAGACCACCATGATGCCTAACCCTCGTTTCTCCAGTAAACTGAACAGAATTAGTCTTTGGGCACGAGCTTAATCAAATAATTGGACGGGGAATGTTTTGTATTAGGATAATTTTAACACATGTCCAATGAGTATTAGACAAACTTAATAAATGGAATCTGGTAAATGACTCAAATATATTTGAGGACATTGATTATCTTGCCGAAAACAATAAATAGGAGAAATAATTTTTTCTATGTCTTTGAACACACACTGTACACTGGTGGTAGCTTAAAACAATTATTGAGTGTTTTATGACACCAATTGCCGCTTCAATGTTTCATCGGTACTTGTCAAAGATATAATACCCCTTTACTTTCCCTTTTTACAATATTATGGCGCTTTCAATGACACTCATTGATAACAGCAATGTGTTCATACATTCATTATTGAAATATAATCTGCCGGGACATAGTTATTCCTTACAAAATGAAACATGCCTTTTCTACTCATGTATCAGGTATAATGCTCAACGTGACTTGTAATTTGTCAGACGTCCTTGGGGAACTTACAATGTTGTATCTTAACATGTTGGAGACAATTGGTTACAGCGTTAAGAATTCATTAATTTTATTTAGTGTAAGAGTCACATACTTTTTTTATATGGGATTGGGTTTAAATCTAAATTCAGAAATTGACGGATCGACAATAACAATATTTAAATTGCTGACAATTATCTCTAGAAGACACCAGACGTTCAATATGAGCATGTGCGTGAGAAAACCAACAATTTGGGATCCGACCAGGTCCGACACAAACCGGGCTGTACAGTCACAGAAGATGGTTAGAGGCTGGGAATTTTGGATTTAGAAAGTAGAGGAATTGTACTATCCGTGCAGCGAAAACAAAGGCGCTGATCAGCTTCGCAGTTACTGCGAAGCTGATCTGCGCCTTTGTTTTCGCCTATGCAGATTGTTGGATTTCCCATGCGGCGGCTCATATAATGTTCGCAATTAGATAATGGATCGTTCTCTTTACTTCTAATTATAGTCGTTTAAATTAATTGCAACCGAGACAAGTGTTTACGGAGACGTTCTAAAAACATTGAGAGAACAAGTATAGATTTTAACTCCCTTTCTCAAACGATACGTCATAAATAATGTTTCGCGGCAGAATGCAAACCAAACAGAACCATTAAACAAAAATAATTCGACAAGCTGTTGCTTAAGGGACTATTTCTAATGAAGCAAACTGCATGCATTGTAGTAAGGTTAATTATGCCAACACATAACTAAAACTTCTTGGCTCTTAAGAAATGAGCCGCCCCATGGGAAAACCAACAATCTGCATAGGCGAAAACAAAGGCGCAGATCAGCTTCGCAGTAACTGCGAAGCTGATCAGCGCCTTTGTTTTCGCTACTCGGATAGTACAATTTCTCTTCTACTTAAATCCGAAATTTCAAACTTCTAGCTCTTTTCTGTGCTTGTACAGGCCGGTTTGTGTCGGACCTGTTCGGAAACCACATTGTTGGTTTTCCCACGAGGCGGCTCAAATATTCTTAAAAGCGAAGAATCCAATCCCCAGAAGACATTTTCCTAGTTCGTTTCTCTTCAAGTTAACTGGTGTTGCGTGAGTTTACAATTAAGGTAAAATAAGAAATTATTTGGCTTAAACGTGCATTAAGCTTGTCTGAAAACACAATTATGAGATTATGCTTTGGTCCCATTGGATAAATGACAAACAATTATGGATTATATGATAACTAGAAATGCGTGTTTGTAAAACACTATGCCCCCAACTGTATGCTTGTCCCTAAACTGGCAGTTTGTATGGTTCATTTATTTCATTCGAATGCAGTCAAATTTAATTTCCTGAAGAAGCTGTTCGGATGCGTCTGTTTTGACCTCGATCCAGAAACAGAATGTAAGCTTTTTCAGTTGCAGGCAAGTTAGAAATGAAGTAAAAATTTAAAAATGGAGTAATTATGTCAAAATTTGACAGAGAGTCCTCAAACGTTAATCATGTGATCTTCTTCTCAGCCCCAACCAGCATACCAAATATGAAGGCTCTAGCTAGCTTAGCCTAGCTCAAATACGTTTTGAGATATCTTGCACACAAGATTTTCAAAATTAGTTTTCAAAGGGACATTATTCCAACAAGGGGCATAACACGTAAATGAAAAATACAGGCCAACTATTTTTTCATGAGTTATCTGTAAATGTAATTTCAAAACCCTATAATTCACCGTTCAAAGGTTTCAAATTTCACCGAAAATTGAAAAAATCAATCAAAATTTCAAACTTCTGTAATTTTTGTAAAAAATTGACAGAAAGTTCTCAAAAGTTAATCAGGTCATCTACTTCTCAGCCCCAACAAGTGTACCAAATATGAAGGCTCTAGCTTCAATACTTTTTGAGATATCTTGCACACAAGATTTTCAAATTTTGTTTTCAAAGGGACGTAACTCAAAAAAGGGGCATAACTTGGCCATACAAAAAATACGGGTCAACTATTTTATCATGAGGAATGTGTATATGAAATTTCAAAACCCTAGCATTCACCGTTCAAAAGTTTCAAATTTAACCGAAAAGTGGAAAAATCAATCAAAATTCCGTATTTTTGTTAAAAATTTGACAGAAAGTTCTCAAAAGTTAATCAGGTCATCTACTTCTCAGCCCCAACAAGTGTACCAAATATGAAGGCTCTAGCTTCAATACTTTTTGAGATATCTTGCACACAAGATTTTCAAATTTTGTTTTCAAAGGGACATACCTCAAAAAAGGGGCATAACTTGGCCATACAAAAAATACGGGTCAACTATTTTATCATGAGGAATGTGTATATGAAATTTCAAAACCCTAGCATTCACCGTTCAAAAGTTTCAAATTTAACCGAAAAGTGGAAAAATCAATCAAAATTCCGTATTTTTGTTAAAAATTTGACAGAAAGTTCTCAAAAGTTAATCAGGTCATCTACTTCTCAGCCCCAACAAGTGTACCAAATATGAAGGCTCTAGCTTCAATACTTTTTGAGATATCTTGCACACAAGATTTTCAAATTTTGTTTTCAAAGGGACATACCTCAAAAAAGGGGCATAACTTGGCCATACAAAAAATACGGGTCAACTATTTTATCATGAGGAATGTGTATATGAAATTTCAAAACCTTAGCATTCACCGTTCCAAAGTTTCAAATTTCACCGAAAAGTGGAAAAATCAATCAAAATTTCAAAATTCCATATTTTTGTAAAAAATTGACGGAAAGTTCTCAAAGGTTAAGCAAGTCATCTACTCCTCAGCCCCAACAAGTGTACTAAATATGAAGGCTCTAGCTTAAATACTTTTTGAGATATCGTGCACACAAGATTTTCAAATTTTGTTTTCAAAGGGACATAACTCAGAAAAGGGGCGTAACTCGGACATGAAAAAAAATACGGGTCAACTATTTTTTCTTGAGGAATGTGCATATGAAATTTCAAAACCCTAGCATTCACCATTCAAAAGTTAACACACACACAGACACACAGACACACAGACAAGCCGAAAGCAATATGCCCTTCCAACTTTTTCAAATTTGGGGGCATAAAAACTGAAGTGCATCTTTGTTAAATGAAGGACAAACTCTGAGGCTAATAGTGGAGCAAATATGATTCAAAAAGTAGCTTAGAAATAGGAGTAGGTGGTCTACGGAGTACCACATTTGTTTTTATATACCAAAATGTTCGTCTTGGTCTGTAGTTTTGAAATCCAGCGTTTGCCACCTTGGCAAACCTTGCATAACTCCAGTATTCAAGATGGCGTCAAAGATGGCTGCCGTTTCCTAAAACCAACCCCTACTCCAAAAATGCATCATATTTTTCATGTGTTTGCATTGTAATGGTATTTAAATGCCCCATTTCATGTAAGAATGATATATTTGTATATTGCAAGTAAAAGACCTGACAATTTAGGTAAAACAGTTGTAAAAATCATGTTTAAATTCACAAATGCACGTGCCTAAGGTTTTTCACCCAGGAATGTTTGTTTAATGGCTCATTATTTATGATCAGATAGTTATGGCTGCTATTTTACTTCTTTTCTATCAAATATAATATCTGTAAAGATTTTTGAGAAACATAAATTGTTTCTATATATAAGCTTCATGCTTGAAGACAGGTTTAAGACATCCAACCCAACACGACAAAAACAACAAAAAGTACATATTTTCTTATATAAAATATGCTCTTCAGTTTTATTTGTTTTTGATTCTATATACCATAGTGTTTGTCTCAGTCTTAGTTTGTAGCATAAAATCCAGTGTTTGCCACCTCAGCAAGGCACAGGATAGCTCCAGTATTGAAGATGGCATCCAAGAAGGCCGTCAAAATATAGAATTTTGAAAAATGAGCCAAATATGTCCCTTTACTTTCATTAAGTATTAAAAAGCTAAAATCAGGTTGAAAAACACTTAGAACATTTTCTTAATGTTATCTTCATGTGTGTTTTTCCTTGTTAAAACAAAATTGCTTAGACACCATAACCTTTTTATAACACTATTGTTGGGGTTCAAACCAATCTCTGTGTTAGCTATATTCAATTTGTGTTATAACGAGAGTAAAGTATATAGACATATACCAAAGGTAGTATGAAATGACCATTTGGAGTCCAGCTATGATCAGTGATATATCCAAAACTATGTTTCTTGAACAGAGTTATAGGAAGGTCCAGATTTATTTATTCTAGAAATGAGTGGAATTTTCTTGCCCGGCAAGAAAAAGAGCAACAACGAAAACTTATTTTCCTGTACATCATAAGCTCCGCAATCTTATTACAAATGTAATTCACAAATTCTGGTTCTGCAATTAATATAACTTTGGTGCAGTATTAATCTTACAATTGATACAATCTTAGTGCAGACATGGATGTACGATATGGCACTTTATAAAACAAAATAATACCAAACCATGTTTTGTTTTGACACTATAATCCTGTAGGTTCTAATTCCTCAATAACTGGTTATACTTTGAGTATTTATGTACAAGGTTTATGCAAACTGTGGTGCCATAAGAATCCATTTATCAGAGCATTGAAGCAAAAACCGTAGAGAAGTAAAGTCAAACATAAGAAATGATTAGACTAACCCTAGAAGTACCATATCATCTACAATGTATTTTGATTGGAAGAAAAATTGCTTATTTGTGGCGAGATTTGCGACCTGTTAGAAATGAAAGTAAAGTAAGTGGAAGCTGGTCGATGTTAGCATACGCAATTGGTGATTGTAAGATTGATGTATTTATAAGAGTTGTTGAAGCAACGGAGAAAGGCAATGACTTGAAAGTGCTATACATACATGTACTAATGGACCTTCCAAATGGTGACTTAATTGCTGCTGGCGCAATATATTGTGCAGTAAAAAGAGCTGTTTGCTCAATGGCACATTAGAATATAACGTTCAGCTATGACACTGAGCATGCTAAGGATAATTCTGTTTCATTTAAATATGCAGATACAGGTTCAAAGCTAAAAGCTGAGTATGAAAGTTCAATAATGAATTTAAACACCTGGAGTTAGAAAGCTGGGTTATGTAACATAGAATGTTCTAAAACAATATCCATATAAAGAGCCTTTTTATTTAATTATCGTCAGAATTATCATTTACGTAGTTATTCACTTAATAGACAAATTCACATACCTGGAGTTGGAAAGCTGGGTTATATGACATACATGTAGAATGTTATAAAACAAACAATATAGAGAAGGTACAAGTAGGCAATGATCAGGAAAATGTGCAGTCAGAAAGAAATTTCCACTCCGAAAGCCTAGGTGGGAAAATCTAAATTGACAATTAGGTACTTATAAAAAGAGCCTTTTTATTTAGTTATGGTCCAAATTATCATTTACGTATTGAGGTTGATTTGGTGCGAATCAGTGTGGCTGAAGCGCTGAATATGTTTGATCAACTATGAAAATTAAACCAAAGCATTTCAGCTGATGATACACACAGGCTTCTTTTAAATAATAGCAGCAGAAAATTTTAAACTATCGGTATGTTTATAAATGGTATTCTTAGAAACATTGAAAGTGTAATGGATCAAACTGCCACCCTTGCAAGCCTTTCAATATATTTTACTGTGCTAGACAGATGGTCGGCTTCAAGTGTAAGCAATGAAAGATTTGCTAATGCTTCACACATATCGGCTGAGCTTCAGTAGACTTGCACTGTCTTTAAGTTGCTTGTAATACATGTATTACAAAAGCAGCGATTTCTATTGCATACCCAAAACATATAGGTCTTGTTGTACATGATCAAATCTGGAGTAGACTCTTTGATTTAACAAATAGCTTATCTTCGATATACGATTACATTCCCTGAAATGAGGCGAGTTTTATCATCAGCACACAAGCTAACACTCCCTCAGTGGAACCGTCCCCTAAAAATTACGTCAGTAATCAGGGGGTATGCTTATACTGGGAGTTACCGATAACTTTGACAATAACGAAAAGGCAGTAGATGTAAACTAACCAAACATGTTGTGACCTCTATCGTTCTGATTGCGCCATTTCCTGATTGTTATTTTCATTTCGCTTTGTTATCACATTATGCAGGGTCCTGAAACGAATATAGATCTGCACCATCTAGGTGAAGATTTAGAACACACGGAGGATCATAGGTGGTCTAAGTTTGTTACAAAACAGTTTGTCTTTAAACTCACTGTGCGTAGAGAAGGCAATATTGGTGATGGCTAAAAAGCTACCTCGACAGATAACAGTTTCGGGTTTCATTGCCTGAAGTGTGTCTATCAACTGCATATTTGGCAGAATGGGTTGCACTATGTTCAAGAACTGAAATCACCATCAGACTTTAGATTTGAATTGGACAATGAAGGATAAAATAAAATGCTTAGTATTGTTGGTAACACTATCAGTTGCAGCTCCAGAGCTATTGAATGACATTGTATGCTAACGTAAAGAAATGAGTGATGAATACTGCACAAGCTCTATGTGTCGACAACAATACACTGTGATATATAACTGTCAGAAATTAATGTACATGTAGTTATATACACAAATGCGCATACTATCTTTTCAGGCATGTTCACAGAGGAAAATTACAGTGATTCAGATTATTAAAAGGAATTTAAGTTGCATCTGTTCAAACATACTCTAGCCCTTACCCCATGAATTTCTAGATTTGTATGCATAATGTAATATTGACAAAGAAATATATACATGAAAATATTTTTAAAAAGATAGATCTAAGTGTTTTAGCTTGATTTTTTAACTGTTTTGTTAGTAAACAAAGGTTAAAGGACACATGCGGCTTTTTCTTTCGAAATGTTATGTTTTGACGGCCTTCTTGGATGCCCTTTTGAAAACCGGAGTTATGCTGGGTTTGCAGAGGTGGCCAACGCTGGATTTAAAAGTTTCAAACCTTCAAAAAGCTTGCAAGACAAAATATTTGGTATATAGAATCAATAACAATCACGATTCAAGAGCCTATAATGTATAGGAAAATATGTATTTTTGTTCTTTTTTGCCTTGTCAGTGAGACCTTACTCCATTTATATCTAGAATATGTATGCATAATGTAGTTTTAACAATGGAAAACACTTGAAAATACCAATAATAAGATAACTCTAAGTGTTTATAGCTCAATTTAAGCATATATGTTTCTAAACAAAAGTCAAGGGACATATGTGTCTCATTTTTTCAGAATTGTAAATTTTGACGGCCATCTTGGATGCCATCTTGAATACTGGAGCTATCTTGTGTTTTACAGAGGTGACATACACTGTATTTTTATGCTACAAACCAAGACCAACACAAAGACTATGGTATATAGAATCAATAACAAATTAGATTTTAGAGCGTATTTTGTATAGGAAAATATGTACTTTCTGTTGTTTTTTTCCGTGTTGGGTTGGATGTCTAAAACCTGTCTTTAAGCATGAATATTATATATAGAAACAACTTCTGTTTCTATAAAATCTTTAAAAATATTATATTTGATAGAAAAGAAGTAAAATAGCAGCCATAACTATCTGATCAAAAATAATGAGCCATTAAACAAACATTCCGAGGTGAAAAACCTTGGGCATGTGCTTTTGTGAATTAAAAATTGATTTTTACAACTGTTTTACCTAAACTGTCAGGTTTGTTACTTGAAATAGACAAATACATCATTCTTACATGAAATGGGGCATTAAAGTACCATAAAAATGCAAACACATGAAAATTATGATGCATTTTTGTATAGGGGTTGATTTTAAGAAATGGCAGCCATCTTGGACGCCATCTTGAATACTGGAGTTATGCAAGGTTTGCCAAGGTGGCAAACGCTGGATTTCAAAACTACAGACCAATACAAACATTTTGGTGTATAGAAACAAATGTGGTACTCCATAGACCACCCCCTTGAAAGATAGCCCATGATATTTGCTCCACTATAAGCAACATATGTTACGACTAAACTGTGATATTATCAGAATACACTGAATTGATAATGTCGACAAATTAATTTGGATATCAGACACGAGTCGAATATTTTAGGTATCTTATAAATAATGATTTCACAATTTTTCTTAATGCTGCGTTTACACACACCACGGTCTTTCCGATGTGGTGTGAAAAGCGATGAGTGCGGGGAACGTTTTGGACGAATCTTTGTGATCATAATAATTAGAGATGTCGGATGAATCAATTTCATACGAAAACTTGCCCATACGGTATACAGGGATTTTTTTAGCTGTAAAAATTGAAAATTTCACCATAAAAAATTTCTATATTTTTAACATTTTTGCTCAAAACATAGATCGTAGGTACACGTTAGAACCGCCTCACCGAAGCGGTTCTAACGAGTACCCACAATCTATGTTTTGGATCAA
The DNA here is from genome assembly GCA_964017185.1 of Rugalucina vietnamica. Taxonomy (NCBI): domain Eukaryota; kingdom Metazoa; phylum Mollusca; class Bivalvia; order Lucinida; family Lucinidae; genus Rugalucina; species Rugalucina vietnamica. The sequence continues at coordinate 9,492,976 of OZ024878.1, forward strand.
AAATACGAAAAATAGGTATACCCCTGCAAACCACAGTCTTACTATACAAAAGTGGGGTTTAGGGGGTATTCATTGCACGGACATGTTTTCATGATGTTCTTTACAACATGTCCAGGTCATGAACATCTTCGTAACCTTACTACCCTTGCTTACCCTGTCTATGCTCCAGGTTCAAAAATGCACAAAAAACGTCTTCATATTGCTAACACATTAGAATGAATTCGCAGATTGTTGCGATAAGCGTAAACAAGGGTGGGATGAAATACTTTCTGAGAATTTTAATCATTTACAAGACACTTTAATCATGATGCCTCTCTTCTGTCTTACTTGGTGATCTTCCAGAGTAATCAAAGGTTTTAATTACTTTCCTGACAGTGAGTAATTGAGCTGCAGTCACGTGAAAACCTGTACTTGGGGTGTGTGACCTGGCCCGACAAAACCCGGCCTGTACAATCACATAGAAAGACCAGAAGCTTGTGACTTTTTGGTTAAAGATAGATTTGGATTATGGTGTCAATGAATTGAAAACTTAGACGCTGACCAGCTGCACAACTGATCTGCGCTTTTGTTTTGCATATGCAAACACATGGTTTACACATAACTTTGCTCGATGAGTAATTGACTGGAGAAGATATGCAGGTTGATAGACGCATGCATCAACAACTGGTCTATTGCTAATATGCAATAGAAAGCAAGAATAGAGAGTTCAGGGAATTATGCAATTAAACTTAAAAGCCAAACGCAGACTTCAGACTTAGCAATTGTCCATATGCAATAGAAATAAAAAACAACATTAAACTCAACCCAAACACCAGACAAAATGATATCAGGCTTATGTACGTTAATTGCTTTTTTCGTGCTTTTGCATCGCTTTGATCGAAATCAGAAAACGTAGTAATGTTAAGAAATAAATGCACTTCTCTGTTATTGTGTAGTATACAGCGTACATTCAATGTAGCCCATACTCGTCCTGTTCAGATGCAGAGGACACTTATGAGATACGGTCACGTGGCATGAAGGAAATAATGATAGAAAACCTTGGTCCGCTTATTTTTGCCGCTTTCAAATATCTGGCTTTCTTATAAAATGTATTTATAATTATTTGCAAAGTAAGAATTGAATGACAAGAAAATGATAAAATAGTTTTATCCCAATCTAGACACCAGGTGTTACTAACTCGTGGGCATCGTAAGCCTCTCTACTTACGACGTACTTGCGATGGACTTATTATGTCCCATCTAAAATTCCAGTTACTCAAAGCTGTCGTCAAGTATTGAAATGAAAGGTGATATTTTTTAAGACGCTAGGGCGGGCTTGCATTTACCGTGGAGTTACAATGCTGTTTTAAAGTTGCCACCGTAACTTAAGGTCTTTTTTCAGTTATTCGCCATAACCTCTAAGAGACACTTATGTTGCTTGTAAGTTGGTCAAGAATGTCATGAGTTACCAAACCCAGGTGGGAAAGAAACGATGCAAGGCTATTTGGTGCACGTCATTTCAATATGTACATCTTCTTGTTAAAACATCGTCATTGTCTCTGAAGAAAAATATCAAAATAAAAAATTTCAAGGATTGACATTTAGATCAGATTCATAGTATGAAACTCATTTGTAAACAACTCAAATGCGAAAATCTGTTCACAGCATTTATTTAATACATGTATAAAGGTTACAATAATGATAGCCTCAGCTATTGGAAGATGACTGCAACAACATGAAATCGATAAAATATACATACCACACATGTGAAAAAGGTATTAATTTGACAAATCTCTACAGTATACATTCCGTTTAATTATAAATAATCACACCTGAGCACATTGTATCACATGTCTACGAGTAAGGCGTGAAAATTAGCCTAGCGTTCCATCTTTGATTCTACGTGCCTTTTTGATTGTAAATGTGGTTTTCATATTCACGCAACATATCAAAATTCTAGGTCATGTGGTTGGGGGACATGGTCAGCCAGGCTGGATCCTGTGAATGACACAAGGACTGAGCTTGTACCACGGGTCTGCTCTGCCACTGTCAAGGATCAGGCTGCCATTGCAAGATCTGTTGTATAGGAACTTGGTTCGGAGCTTGGTTGATTCCTGATTCCTGTTCCGCCTGTTTTTCAGCGTCATACAGAATGCCAAACATGGCCTTGTGAGCTTCACAGTAAATCGATTGGGACGGGTTTTGGAATGAATGTCCGATGTATTCCTCAAACTTAAACATATCTTGATTGGGGACCTCGGGCACAGCTGAGTCTTGAAAAATTTGCAAAAGCTTCTCCTGTCGTTCCTTGCTAGTCTGTAGCCTCTCATCTAGGTTGGTCTCGATCATTTTTTCCTTCTCCTAGGGCCCGACATAACCGTAGTTGAGCTCAACTTAGTACCGGCTGATGGTGTAGTCGTCACTACATGCTAGAGGTCATCCTCACGGGACTCTTGTGTCTTGGTGGAGGGGGCACTCCGGAAATTCTGTACTGTTCGTTGGGTTACGTGTCCAATGTGAGGCATTAGGAATTGAAACCGTCTCCATATTCACTCCTGGCGTTCCGTCAACAGCTTCCTTGCCACATATTTTTGTTTTAAATTTGACAAGCTGCGTACGGATACTTTCACAAAATGTCATCATAAGTGCTTTCACTTCATTTCCCATCTCTCGTTACTGGTCGTCCCATCATTTTTCGTCACAGTGGTATGTTCTGTCCGCCTCTTATTTCAAATAAAGTCACATCTTTCCATGAACAGGGCCACTTCATCTTGCTCGTTATCTTTTAACTTAGACTTGGCTATGGCTTTTTTAATCTTTGACGGCTGGTAAGACATTGATCCATTATCATTTCATTACCACCGATTTCATCTGTAACAAGAGTCTCTAACTGCGGTCTTTCTTCTAAAGTGACATGTCTCCTACGACAGTCTCTAATTGTGGCCTGTCGTCTACATCCCACTTTAAAGACCTACTTCTGAAGTAGCTAATAGTACCCCTGTTTATTCGGTTAATGACCCATAATGGTGCAATATGGTCCAGAGATCAAAGGACTGTAATAATGAGGTGATTATCAAATCTCTCTGCAGGGGGTCATAAAGAGGCCCCTAAAGGATAATACCTGTAGTGCCACTGTTTATTGATTTTATGGTCCCATATAACTTGTGCAATAAAACTGCCTTCCTTTGCAATCAATATTGATTTTTCTTTTTTTGGCTCCTACCTGTATTCTGAGTCATTGTCAGGAAACTAGGTTTTCTAATGCCCTGTCCCTTATCAAATGACCTTCAATAGACATAGAAATAGGTCTTTAATCGTGGCCCTTCTTCTACGACAACTTCTAATCTTCATGCACATGGATTCCTCTTCAGGCTGAGGAGTGGCTCTTCTAACTGGACTACCTTCCGCATCTTCAGAAACACTGACTTTCTTTTTTACCTTATCCATTCCTTTTCCCTTGGCTGCACCTTTCTTGTAAGCTGATTCAGTAATTCTTGATGTTTTCCCGCGAGATCGTCAGACGCTTATGACATAAATTAAATGCGCCACTGCTTTTAAATCATTCCTTTGTTTGCAGTCGTAGCTGAATCGTAAACCATTCGTGGAAGTCGTTGTCGGTTCGAATTGTGTGTTAGGGTTGTAGATTGTTCTTATCTAATGCCCCTCTCACATTACGATAAATAGTCTCACGAATCGTCACGAATTCATATTTTTTAGGATTCGTGGAATTTCGTGAACTTTTTTGGTTTATTTGAAACTACTTACGAACCAGTAAGGACACAGACACGACAGCGTTACGAATATTCGGCGGACTCGGCTGAATTCGGCTGCAATCGCACGAACTTGGTAAGAATTATTAACGATTTACATAATCTATTGAGGGTATGCTGCGCGAAAGTTTGAGAATCAGTTACGAATCAGTTACGAGTATGACGATAACATGTGCGAATAATAAATATTCGTAGCTGTTCTTGACAATTCGTGAGATTTTTTCTCAAGATAGTTATAAAAGTTATAATACGCCTGCTTGAGAATCAGTTTTAAATTAAATGAAGGATGATGGCAAACTTCTCGTGCTATTACTCTATCGACTATGGCCCCCTACACCCTTTCGATGATACTTGGGAAACTCAGTTCATAAATTACATCCCTGACTGTAGCTTTATCCCTGTAATGTTTTTCGCCTCTGAGGATGGATTCTCAGAAGTAAAGAAGTAGCTTCTCTTCAGCGGAACTGCCTTCTGCCGCAACCTAAATGATAACCTTGCTTTTATATGTATCTTTCTCCCGTCTTCGTTATATTACTGTTGTAAGATTCGTGGACTTCGTGGCGCGTTCCGGTGCAGTCGGCTAACATTCGTGCTATAAACTGCCATATTAAATTCCATTAATCTCCAGCTTCATACAAGTCGTAAGTCATTCGTGAGACTCTTGGCTGATTCGCATATTGATATGAATTCGTAGATAGTTCTTACCTATTTCGTATCTGCTTCGGTGTGTATTCGCAACATTCGTAACGGATTCGTTGTCAATTCGTAGTTGGGTGACGAGCTCCGGAATACCCGAAAGAGTTACGAGTGCATCCGAATCAGATAAGATTGGGTTACGATGTCACAGAATGCACTACGACTGTGTTAAGCATTAAATGCGAATTTTTTGGGTCGAAAATTCGGGACCAAAGTTTTGAACAGTTCAAAACTTTGGCCAAGAATTTCTGACTGACCAACGATTCGCAGGAACTAACTACGAACTGTAAGAATTAGTTAAGAACTATACGAATCTGTTACGTTTCAGCTACGAATCGAAAAAAATGTCAAAAATTGTTAATTCGTGACGATTCGTGGGGCAATTTATCGTAGTGTGATAGGGGCATAATCGTTCGTATCTGCTTCGGCATACATGTATTCGCGACATTCGTAACGGAGTCTTGGTCAATTCGTAGTTGTGTGACAACTTCCGAAATTCCCGAAATAGTTACAAATGCATCCGAATCAAACAGGATCCAGTAACGATGTCGCAGAATGCATTTCGATTTTGTTACGAATTAACTGCGATTTGATTTAGTGGGAAATTCTGGACCAAACTTTTGCCACGAATTTCTGACTGACCCACGAACAGCAAGATGATTCATGGGCATATATTTCGTAGTGTGATATGGGCATAAGAGTGAAATTTGTGGCTCCGTTAAGTCGATTTCAGCCCCTTAAACGGCAGTGGTTTACTGTTTCTGTGTTATCAAGCCGTCTTTGTGTTTGTTTGCTTGTACGTATCTTGCCGGGAGAGAGAGCTGTTCCTCGTACTTGGTTTAATAATATGTGATTTATCTTATGTGAAGTCTGGTATTGCTATTTTCTTACCCACCAGGATAGCTTGTCCATGTAATACATACAAAATGAAGCCAAACTTTTATTTATAACAACTGGGGTGTATAGGGGAAAATAATAATTATTTTTCGTATTTTTGCTCTCCAAAACAAAGAGGTGGGTATTCGATAGAGCCTCCTCGGTAAGCCGATGCTAACGTGTATCCACAATCTTTGTTTTGAATATCAGTCAGACAAAAAGGTACAAGTAGGCAACGATCCGGAAAATGCGCAATCAGAAAACGATTCCCAATCCAAAAACCGAATTGGAAACTTTAAAAAACTTAATTAACAATCAGGTACTTACACCATGAAAGTATGCCGAATGAGCAGCTATTTTCCCAATAGCTAAACTTAACTTAAATATGATAACATAGTACATAAGGCGCCAACAGCATAGACTTTTATTTAGATACCAAGACATAAAACAAGGAGAACCACCACAGAAGTATCGCCTTGGAATGATCAGTAATATAAAATTACTGGCGGGCTTAAACCGGCTTTACATGTACCTAACCTCACCCTCAGCTTTTGCAGTGGTTCACAACATTTAGTTAGTTGTTCGGTCCTCTTTGTGAATCGTGTTTTTTTTTTTTTTTTTTTTTTTTTTTTTTTTTTGTTTTTTTTTTTTTTTTTTTTTTTCCAACTGATTTGCTTTTCAATTGTACAAATTTAGAAAAATAGATATATTACATGGGTGAGTTTTCGTAATGTACAAGCTGTCTAGCTTAGTTCATGTACACTTTTTGTAATGTACAACTGAAGTGAGAAAATACTGACACCAAAAATATAATTCACAGACAATTCATTGAAACTAGACGGCTTACACGGTTTATACGTCATTGGGTTACACTTGTCATCGGCTTCTTAACCGATATAGCTACCTAAAAACCACTTTCTTAAAATAGAGAATTCTTTTTTTTTCTATAAGAACACAGTTTATACAAAAAGGTGAAATGATATGACATCGTATCATTCACTTTAAAATGACGATCATGCAGTTATCATGTGCGTTTTTTGTGATTCAAGCAAAACATAGCTGTTTTGTGTGTCTTTGAGTCCATTTATTCAACAGAAATGGAGATAGAAGGGAAAATCTACATATTAAACAAAATGCGAAAGACGTGAAAAAGGAGAGAAGCTCGAACTAACAGCTACTCCAGGCAGTTCCTTACCAAAATGGTGGTTTCAATAAAGTTTGATCATTGTCTACCTGCTGGTCTTAGGGTCATTGGCCTTTAGAAGTGTGGACGTACGGATAACTGATACATGTAAGTCCCGCCCGTTAAGTTCATCCCCGAATCTTTGGCTCAGGTGAGCTAAACAGGTAAACGTTGTTGAGTGATTATGGATTTAGTCAATGTTTTTACCAGACTGTTTATCGTTGTTAACTGAATTATTTCCGACTTAATTCTACGCTGAAATATTAACCTGACAGTGAGCGATTAGAAGTGAAAGCTACACAGGTAACCAGACGCAATGATATATGGAATGCCTGCACAAGAATATCTGTTCTTGGAATAAGCGTAAACGAACTACGCAAAATAATGAGCTCCAGTACAGTCTGATCGCACAAGTATACACTGAAGTATGGTGGTATTTGTGCGTTCCTCCGAGAGTCTGATTTAATGACCTACCCGTGGAGCATCATCAGATGAGTTCAGCGTTACGGGTACAGAGTTTGGAACATCATAATGTATAGTTTTTCTCGTGAACAAAAAATCTATTTAACCCCATTCCTGAAAATTCTTAGTAAAAACATTCACTGTGTTGATCACTGCTATATACCTACCAAATGCAGCCTATGTTAAATAAAGAGCAAAACATTATTTCCATAACATTTCCAAAGATATATTGCAAATACATCGGGTATGTAACACCACGAAAACTTCACTCATTTACAGTCAATACATAATTGTCTTAGACGCTCGATGCATTTTTCTAGAAGTCTTTGGCACTGTATCTTGTACACAACACCTTGATGTTAAATGTTCTTTAACTACTTGTTTGTTTGATTGCTTTCTCGCATTATAGCTGGTAATAACTTCTTTTGTTACGTTGTTGTTTGGAATTTATCATCGAACTTGTGAAATTCGTGAAGCTTTACTAGGATTTTAAAACCCCGACAGTCTGCTTACGTTTGAGAGGCCACCAGGTAAGCCTGTTTCGTTATATTTTGTGTTATCTCATTGAAAACTGTCTTTATCGATGGATGTCGCCAGGATTTTGTTTTGGCGTTGTCCCCAGTAAAAACGATAATCGGTGTCCCAGGAAAAGTGGTTCATCTTCCTTATACTACTGTTTATTGTGCCTGCCTCTCTGTCGTGTCCGTTACCTTTCGTTTCGATCTAAACTTAGCCGAAAGGCTACCTTGTTGGAAAAGAGCTAGTCATTCTACACTTCGTGTCGGAAAATATTTTGTTGTTTTTACGTATTTTCCTTCCTACCTGGTGTCTACTATGTTGGGACTTAAAATTTAATTGCATCGATTCCTGGTCCCTCTATTCTTACTTTAGATGGGTCATCAGGATAACACCATCAAACTGGTGCATATTGGTGTATAACCTTTTTAATTTATTCCAAAACATTTATTCAGGGTACTGATTGAGGCGATTGACGTGTGCAAACAAATGATGCCATCTTATCTGATGCATGTAATTATTATTTTTCGATACTGAAACAGTACATTGAATTGCCTAGGCGTTGTCTTTTCACAATGCGGAAAGTGAGCCGGGATATTCCGTTTTAGCTCGCTCACAATGTGAGCTTATATGGTGGCTATGCTCCGTCGTCCGTCCGGACGTCGTCCGTCCAAACTTCATGCGGAGCATCCTAAGGAAGTGGGAACGAAAGTTTATATAAATGGTCCAGGTCACAAGACCAAAGTGGCCGCCATGGCTATAAATAGCAAAATAAAAACTTTAAAAATATTTTTCTCCAGAACCATAAGGTCTATGATTTTTAAACTTGGCATGAAGCACCAGGAAGACGGGCTCTACAAAGTGGATATAAATCATGACCCCGGGATGACCATGACATATTTTACGGCAAGGCCAACATAGGTCGCCCATGCATTTGAATGGGGAAAATTCAATTTGTCAAAATGCCATTTGAACAGAAAAACTTGCAGGAAATGGGCAAATGGACTGCAGATTTATGATTCACAAGTCAAGTAATTTGGACCCTAGGGGCTGGTCTGACCCACCCCGGGACAATATACATGTATATTACCATAATATTTCTTCTTGTCTGAAACTGCTTGGCCAATCATAGCCAAACTTCATATGGAGCATCGTTCGGAAAGGGGAATGAACGTTTATATAAATGGTCCAGGTCACATGACCAAGATGGCCGCTATGGTTATAAATAGCAAAAAAAAAAAAAAAAAAAAAAAAAAAAAAAAAAACATCTTCTTCTCCAGAACCGAAAAGCCTATGGTTTGGAAACTTGGCATGAAGCATCAGGGAGTACAACTCTACAAGTTTATATAAATGATGTCCTTGGGATGACCTACATGTATTTTACGACAAGGTCAGTATAGGTCGCCCATGTATTTGAATGGGAAAAATTGTTAAAATCTCACTTATAGAGAAAGTCTTTTCTTGTGGTTAGACGCGGTCCGGGATCGAATTAACGAGCTCTAAGGCCTGCTCTCGAAGCGGACGCGCTAAACATTACGCTTAAGGGACCGGTTCCTTAACGTTGGTGTAGCTTCAAAGACTAACGACGTATCCCGCAATTTATGAATTTGTTCTTCATCAAACACCCCGAGTATAATCCATTCTTGCCTTAATCGTTTTCAGAATTAGATTCTGATAGCATTTCAATGCTTGAAACTTTTCTTTTATCAGGTTCGCAGCAGTTCGATAAACACAGTTCAAGTATTAAGAGAAATGTCGTTATCATCAAAGGTGGATGAACAACATCACGAAAACATATCCGGACCACGTCTAACCACAAGATGTGCAATTCGCAATAAATAAGTGATACAATTCCTAGACATTTTACGTGCAATACAAACATATCCATAAGCCATCGCATCGAAACATAATCAACAATATAATCAGGTGTATGTTAGAGGAGTAAAATAAAGCGAGTTTTTTTTTTTTTTTTTTTTTTTTTTTTTTTTTTTTGTACGACGTCTTTAACTAACTTGTCGTACATGTATGACATAACACCAATTGACAGATCGTACTGCATCTTCCAATCTCAGGAAGTTACTGTATTGTTTTCATTTTGCCTCCTTCCAGTGTATTAATGTGTAGGCCCACCTCCTTTGACAATAACTTTTATTTGATTAAATGTTACATAAACGTCAAAGGAAAAGAGAACATTATTATTATACTTCAAAGATTATATAAAGATTATTCCAATGAATGAGAACATTTTTGTTCTACTATAATTATAGTACTCACCGATACTCATACATGTAGTTTGTAAAGATATATTCAGAACTAGACAGACTGACATCAAGACAGACCAAAACATACCCAGTCTTGTTTTCTTAGAATGTAATTTCAAATAAATATTTTACGCGTTTACATGTTTTATATATCATTCGGAAAACATGTCCATGTAATGTATAACCTCTGATTCCCAACTCCCAACTTTTGTGTAGTTCAACTTGGGTTAACATGGGTATACCATATGTTTCTTATATTTGATCCAAAATATAGAGTGTGGGTAGTCGCCGAGACGGTTTTAACGTGTACCTACAATCAATGTTTTGAGCAAAAATATTAAAGATATCATTTTTTCCAATGAAATTTTCATTTTTTTTTTTTTCAAAAAAATCTCTGTATATTGGGCTGATGTATTGCATCGGTTTTGTATTCGTGTCTCATTATGTGTGAAATTTCGAACTGTTGTCGTCGCAATTCTGGAAGCTCGGTTAATAGAAGAAGAAGGCGGGGGAGTGTTAATATCACAATAACAACATTGATTCAGTGAAACTCACACATGTCCTACAATGCGCTGTTAATCACACTAGCTACATGTATACAGAGACAACCAACTCGAATTTCTGGGAACAACATACGTGGATTAAACCAACCAATAGAGGACTGTATAGTATACAAACACCTGTCTTGGAACAACTTTATACGGATCAATAAGATCCTTTAAAAGTTGTTGTCTAATAGGTATTTATTAACAACTGCCGAATATTGATTTTATCCGGGTTGGTTGTACCCAGTTGCGTTGGTTTTACCTTCATAACCAGCGTGCTAATGTGTATTTTCGACGTGTTCTCTCGCATTATTTAGACATAAGACAGAACAGACAATAAGAGTGACAGTTTAATGGCATTAATTTGTTCCAATTCAGGAAAACAATTCGTATTTGAGGGAATATGCTTGCCAGTATTAAACGTAAACAAGATTGTTTACCAGAAAGAATTTTTATTATGTATCCCTCAATTGTTAAAAAAAGGTGCGTTGTGGTGTACCGGTAATGCGGGTCTCTTGGATTTGATCATTTGAATCTCTACTGCAGTTAAATAGGGACGAAAACATTATAAGAAAAAAATGTACATAATCTTAACTATGGGCTTTAGTCGATAACCTTCTATTTACGGCTTTGTTGTGCATTGCAAGTTTTGATTGAATATACGCATAAACTGTACATGTACAAACCGTTTGTTCATGAGCTTTGAAAATATAAATTTGAGCCGCGCCATGAGAATACCGGATTTCGCCTATGCGAAAACAAAGGCGCAGATCAACTGTGCAGTAACTGCACAGCTGATCAGCGCCTTTGTGTCCGCAGTGGTTCACAACAATAAGTTAGTAGTTCGGTCCTCGTGGTGAATCTCTAACTAGTCTATGAACCATCAAGGACAAACAAAAAAAAATATGATAACAACCATGATGAATCATCGGTTTTACGGGTCCACCCTCGCCCCAGCATCTGCATTGTTTCTAAACATTTTATTTCATGCCGTCTTATTTCTTTTCAATTTAAGAATTGCTTAACTATTATGATCAATCTCTACACTAACTGTCTTCAATCTTTCTTTCGTACGCCAAAGGCAGAAAACAAACATGATCGTTAGTGACTCTTTTGTCTAATGAAACCAATTGATACGGTTCCTGAAAGCCTAGAGACGCAAAGACAAAACATATAAATAGAAGTAAGTTTGCTGAGCTAAGTCTCCTGAAAAAAAGGAAACGTCTTTAGTTATTATTTGTCCTTGATATGCATACGCAAACGTACCAGTTAAAATCTGATCGTTTACATCATTACGCAAACATAACCATGCAATATATAGAATTTTGAAAAGCTGTAAAAATGTGATATTTTCAACCATTATGTTCACAACATAGATTGTAGGTACACGTTAAAACCGCCTCGCCGAGGCGGTTCTAACGAGTGCCTACAGTCTATGTTTTGGATCAAAAATAAGATAACCAGGTATACCCCTGCAAACCCCAGTTTTTCTATATAAAAGTGGGGTTTAAGGGGGTATACATTTCACGGACATGTTTTCCTGATGCAATATACATTTCGCTTATTATAATGATAAGTTTATCATCGCCTAGACTACAAGACATGTTTTGAACGGGCGGCCGCCGTGGCCGAGCGGTTAAGAGCGTTGTTTCTTAACCACTCGATCATCTCACCGCTGTGTCTGGAGTGGGTTCGATTCCCGCTCTGGCCGCATGTGCGACAAGCCAAGTTCTGCTTACGGGTGTGTCAGGTAGTTTTTCTCGGGGTTCTCCCGTTTTCGCCCCATCTTCTGATTGCACCGTCTCATATGAGCTCAAATAATCTTGAAAGGGACGTAAAACTGAATAAAAAATGTTTTGAACGGTTTAATTTCAATTTTACAAAATAGGAAACCTGTTACCAGATTCCAAACGCGACTGTTGCATGCAGTCTATAGATTATATAAGCATCGAATTAAACTGCTCGAAACCTTTTATGTATAGTGTGATTTATTTTTATGTCTTCCTTTGCTTTCAGACGGCGCAAACACTAAAGTCTTCTCAGCTTCATTGATTCCACGAGATAAACAAGTTGCTGAGTCGATGTAAAACTGAAGTCAGACCGATTGCATGTGGAGGCCTCATCGTGGAGTCGTTCAACTTCCAGCCTGCACAATTGCATGTCAAGTTTCCAACATTGTGATAAATCAGTTAAGGTCTTTGATGTGAATGTAAACGTCTTTCTTTTGACAGACTGCACATACATACGAAAAAGCTGCGCAATACGTGACATGGCCCATTATTTCCAATAACGACAATATACGCTGCAGAAGTGTCGCTACAAAACTCAATACTTCAAAATGTAAGAAATAGATGACTGCTCACGAGAATACAACATTTCAACCTATACGAGCAAGATTAGAAAGTGCAACGACAATATCTGGACGTAATTATAAGATCTGACAGATTATCAGATTGCCGTTTAGTGACTGAGCGATGTCGCGCAAACGCATTGCGTAAATGAATTGACAGTAAACGAAACGGGCGACAATTACAAGTCTTGTCAGCAATTTGTAACATTTCGCCTGATAGTGCCGAGGTTTTGTCGATAATTCAGATGGCACCGTGAGGAGCGATTCTGATAATAAACATCTATGAATTTGCTAATAGATAGACACAAGATGGATTAGGAGGAATATTATGGCGCGTTTCGTGACTTAAAGACATCAGTTTGTAGGCTGATCGGTAACGATTATACACGATATGAAATGCCGTCGTTTTATCGGTGATTTGACGCCATATTGGTCGGTGACTTGCCGCCACCGTGGACGGTGATTTGACCAGCATGCTGTTTATAGTGAAAGATTAAGACATAACTATCAGTTCACTAACCACTTAAGAACTGCGGAAACCGATACAGTGTTAGATAACTAAATTTGCCCCCTTTGTTCTAGGGAGCAGTAAGTTCGATTTGACTTTATTTAAGAAACACATCGAGCTTTATTTGTTTAAATGTATAAGTGGAGATGGTATTTTTATCAATAATTATCTCATAATTTTGCAATGGAGTCTTAACGAGTAAACAATATTCAGATAATCCCGGACTAAATATCGGGACACAACATCCGGTTCGAATCTTAAACAATGGACGAACGTCTTGGGGGAGACATTCAGATCAGGAATAAGTACAAATGGATTGTGATACTATGGATAGCAGCTTTTATTCCACTAAGCGGGGCTTCTGTTGGGTTGGACAAAGTGAGCTGTCCGTCCATGTGCGTGTGCGAGGGTGCGTGGGACACGGGCATAAACGTTGACTGTACGGGAAAGAACTTGACGAATGTTCCACAAGACTTAGACACCAACACCATACGGCTGTAAGTACAATGTTGTTCACTGATACCAATGTTTATTTCGTCCTTTTTCTGTTTTTGTTTGTTTCATTTTCCCCACTCCTATTTTCGAATACTGTGGACACATCGAAAACATTTCAGATAGGTTATTAGAGACTTAGAACCAATAGTAACTGAATGTATATAACTTTTTTTTTTCTTCAAAAATAATACCGCAGTTGTTCTAATGCGCGCACAGTGAGCTTAACTTTTCAAATTAACTTAAAGTTAGCGTAACAAAGCATTGTTCTAATAAGCAAGCATTACGAAAGAATACAACACAAAAACTGCTGAAATAACCAAATCAAAAATATCAATGCTGATGTCATTTCAGATTTCAACCGCCGCAAAATGGTGATTGATTATTTATTGATAAGTTTTTACGTCGTAAATACGTATTTAAGGGAAACAACTGGTATAAAGTACCAAAATGGCAGTGATACGGTTTGCACTTATATAGAGTGCAACCTGTCTTAAGCAAGCCCTGTATTAAGCAAGCACCTGTCTTAAGCAAGCACTTTCATTTCCCCCCAATTGATTTTACATGTAAATGAACCTCTATTAAGCAAGCACCTGTCTTATGTGGCCAGAGGCCACTAGTTTCTGTCCCAATTTTGGCTTTAAGCAGCCACTCATTTCTTCAATTTAATAAATATGAAATATTTTGACATGGATATTTAAACTCTGTCAGGTGTCAAAATTGTCTTCACACCTTCCAGATGCCATAATTCATTGTTTATTGTCCAAAAAGATAATCCTAGACAACTTGTCAGGGCATTTTGGAGAACTTAGTGACAATTACAACTGACAGTGGTAGTGCTAATATAAATTATTTCTAGCTACTTGTAACATTGTTTGATTGGGATGCCCACCCTAATGTTATAACATAACCTCTATTAAGCAAGCACCTGTCTTAAGCAAGCAATTTTAGTGTTTCCCTAGGCCGCTTGCTTAAGACAGGTTGGACTGTAGATGTTTTCCGGAAACGACCACGTTGTGCGCTTAATGGAACATGTGCGCTAATAAGAACGAATACGGTATGTTCACTTTGATCAATGTGTGTTTATATAATAAAAAGTTCAATGTTTTAATTTATTAATATATATTATTAATATATATGTATAGGGAGAAATAGGACAAACATCAAACACGGTAGCACTGGATCCTAAGAAAGGATTCGGAAAATGATTAAAGAAGTATATAGGGGGATTGAACCATTAACAGTGCAAAAATAAATCAAACTGAGCGCGCTTTCGCCTTCTTCAGATCAGGAATAAGTACAAATGGATTGTGATACTATGGATAGCAGGTTCCCCAAGTTTACCAGTTTTCCTGGGTTCACCCCAGCTCACCAGTTCTTCTGGGTTCCCCCGACAAGTTGCAGTTCCACACACATTTCAGTTTCCTTCATATAACCAGTTTTCTTGGGTTTCCCCAGTTTCCCCCCATTTACCAGTTCTACTGGGTTCCCCGACAAGTTGACATGCAAACCGTCATCTGTTCTCGGTTTGAAGCAGTGATATTTTCTTCTAATCAGTTTTCCTGGGTTCTCCCAGTTTACCAGTATTCATGGGTTTATCCAATTTACCAGTTTTCCTGGGTTCCTACAGCTTACTTGTTCTCCTGGGGTTCCCCGACAAGTTACATTTTCACACAAATTTCAATGATATGCAGACCGGCATCTGTTCTCGTTTTGTAGCAGTGATTCCTTCACCTAACCACTTTTCCTGGGTTCCCTAGTTTTCCTGCCCCCACCCCCCAACTTAACAGTTATCCTGGGTTCCCCGACATTCCAATTACATGCACCGTTATTTGTTCTCATTATGTAGCAGTGTGTCAACCAATGGGCCTTTTTAACTACATACTTAAATCAGTCTCGTCTCTCTGCATAATATATGGTTTTCGCACCCCCTTTTCTTGCTTGTAGCGGTGTGTTCGCCTCCTTTTCTGACCACATGAATGTCATAATCATCTAAATGCATCAAACTTTTATAAATCATGTGTTCGCCAATTGAGCACAATATCAATTTTTATCTATATTTCATTATTTCAAAAATCGATGGCCGTTTTCGCCGTCTCTCCTTTCAAGCACCGTCCATGAGCGGTTCTGGGATGATTTGCATTCATGTAAAGTACTCTGTTTGACTCTCTTTTGTGCTTGTTACCTTGATTTTTCTCTGGTTGCCCCCAGTCCTGGTTCCCCAATGTTTAACTTACATAGCTAAGACACAATTACCGAGAAAAATAAACACACCGCTACAAACTGACTTTACTATTACTGCAGCTGGTGTTGTGCCGTGTGGCGGCCCTAAAAAGTCTCCCCGTACATCATCCATAGTGCGGATTATATTTTTATTTTGATCCTTTGAGATCAGTGAAGATATTTGGAGTATTTCAAATATACTGTACTTTGATTTAGACTATACTGGTGAAAATTCTTGAAATTGCAGCAGTCATGAATGTCTGGCTTTCGCTGCCAGTTTTGTAAAGGGTCACTGATGAAGGTTCATTACCCGAATTGTACAATATGGCCCACCTCTCTTTGAATGTTTTTACTGCTTCCAAAGGATCTAACAATTATATTTTATGTAAAGTGACGCGCAATTTATTTCGCAATTTTCAATCAGATACTGGAGCCTTTCAAAGGGCGTTCGTGAATCAATTTTAAGTCGTATACCCACTGCCGAAACATACAGTGGTGTCAACTTTGACACATTTTATGTAATTTCTGTGTATTTTTGCATTGATTTTGTTTTATTTTATTTAGTTACCTATTTTCATTTTTTTCTTTCATTTTTCCAGTTTTTACCTGTAAATACACATTGACTCTGAAGAAGGCGAAAGCCGAAAGCGCGCTCAATTCACTGTTAATGGTTTAATCCCCTATATATATATAACAACGAGGATTTGCTGTACCTAATACTTTCGCGAAAACTATTTTTTTGCAGTTTTTGCAGTATAGAAACCCATCTATATAGTTTTGACTGCAAAAAGCGGATGCTTAGTGGTCATTAAAATTGCATAATTGCTCATGATGACGTATGTATACTCATGGAATTTATAAACGCACACTTGCATTATCGATTCTAACTCTCAGAATGCAGGATTTTTCTGAAACATATTTGTTGACTTTAACTGAAAAGTACAATCAGTCTGCTTAACTTCAATACTACAAACGAAATGCCAGTCTCGGTACTTAACGAAAAAAAAAAAAAAAAAAAAAATGAAAAGTACAATTAGTCTGCCTGCTTAACTTCAATACTACAAACGAAATGCCAGTTTCGGTACTTAACGCCATATAGTATGATTTCAATCGTTACCCGACCCGAAATTCAGCAAAAAAAAAAAAAAAAAAAAAAAAAAAAAAAAAAAAAAAAAAAAAAAAGGAAAAGGCGTAATAGGTCAATGGGGACGAAAAATGTTTTTCTGTGCCAACATGGTTCTGGAAAGAAAAACCAAAGCACACGCGAATGCTATTGGTTTTCTTTCAGTTGCATTAAAAACATGGCAATTACGTCAGTTAAACTTCAATAAAGAAAACGTAATTTTGTCCAGTAAAATTGAAACAAATTCTTTTTTTTTTCGAACATAATATACTGGTACGGGACTAACGTTGAAGTTCCATGACGCTTGACGCTGTAATCGAATGCATCTGTGTTTTGAGCACTTTATGTTTGACGCCAGGAAAAACGCTAGTGCCGTAAACGACACTGAAAGAAAATTGCATTTTCTTGTGTTAGCTATCACCGGAGATTGTTTGTTTTCACAAAATTCATTTCTTGTAGCCACTGTTAGGCTTTCGTCAGAAAATTACGTCTTGATGACGTTGAAAAATCTAGCTTAAGCAAAGAATTCAGAGAACATTTGTTTATGAATTAATATTGTGTATGATTTTAAGATACACGATATTATGTTTATTTTATGCTTCAGTTTAACAATAAATCGGTTTTAACATCAGGAAAACATGTCCGTGTGATGTATACCCCCTTGAACCCCACTTTTGTATAGTAAAACTGGGGTATGCAGGGGTTTACCTATTTTTTCTTATTTTTGTTCCAAACCATAGTCTTAAATGTACCCACAATCTATGTTTTGAGTAAAAATAAGAAAAATATAAAAATATTTCAGCTGAAAATTTTAAATTTTCGAGCTAAAAAAATCTCTGTGTACTGCATGGGCAAGTTTTTGTCATGGGAAAAAGATAACCGATATAAAAATGGAACTTCGATGAGTATATAAACCATGCAAATTAAACTGTAATATCTCAGTTAGGGAAAATGAAACCTCAAGGAATGATAAGCCCTTGCCAGTCTTGGTTTAAACACTCGGAATATTTTAATTAAAACTACAACTAATAAGTTAGGAAAAGGCTTTAATTTGTAAGCAAAGTATCTGAATTCTCGTAAAATCGCTATTACCAGGATAAATATAACTAAAGAAACAATGAAACAAACAAATAATTAAGAAAATTAAATAAATAAATAAAGAAATAAACGGACACTTACATAAATAAAATAAAAAAAAAATATAAATTAAAGTTAAAACTGAGATCCTTTAAACTATAGTTTAAGCCCGCCAGTAATTTTATAATACTGATCGTTCCAAGGCAATACTTCTGTGGTGGTTCTTTGTGTTTGATGTCTTGGTGTTGGCGCCTTTTGTGTGTTTTCATAATATTTTAGTAAAGTTTAGGTAACTGAGTGGCCACCTATTGGGAAAATAGCTGCTCATTCGGCTTACTATATGTTTTCACGGTACAAGTACCTATTAATTGTTAATTTAGTTTTTCCCACCTCGGTTTTTGTGGAGTGGGAATCTTTTTCTGATTGCGCCTTTTCAAGATCTTTGCCTACTTGTACCTTTTTAAGTGCAGTGAGCATATTTATGAGAAAGGGGATGGACCCTCTAGATTTGGCAAAAGGGAGTCAGAGAAATACTGTAATTTTGCAACTTTCAACAGGATAGTCGATACAGACTAGTATTATCCAAACAGAGCCAAATATATAAACGTTGGTTAGAAAATTAGTCTAAACCGATAATTAATTTCTGATTTCTCAGATAACCCTCGCTGATCTCAAAGGACCAAAAGTAAAATATAATCTACACTATGAATGGTGTACGGGGAGACTTTTAAGGGCCGCCACACGGCACAACACCAGCCGCAGTAATAGCAAATAAAATATATCTGAGATCCTGTGAGAGCAGTGCGCATTTTAATGAGAAAAGGGATGGGCCATACCACGGTTTCGGCGGTTAAACCTCTTCAGTGACCCTCTAGATTTGACAAAATGGAGCCAGAGAAATACTGTAATTTTGCAACTTTCAACAGGAAAGTCGATACAAAGACTAGTATTATCCAAACAGAGCCAAATATATAAAGGTTGGTTAGAAAATTAGTCTAAACCGATAATTAATTTCTGATTTCTCAGATAACCTTCGCTTATCTCAAAGGACCAAAAGTAAAATATAATCTACACTATGAATGATGTACGGGGAGACTTTTAAGGGCCGCCACACGGCACAACACCAGCTGCAGTAATAGCAAATAAAATATATCTGAGATCCTTTGAGAGCAGTGTGCATTATAATGAGAAAAGGGATGGGCCATACCGCGGTTTCGGCGGTTAAACCTCTTCAGTGACCCTCTAGATTTGACAAAATGGAGCCAGAGAAATACTGTAATTTTGCAACTTTCAACAGGAAAGTCGATACAAAGACTAGTATTTTCCGAACAGAGCCAAATATATAAACGTTGGTTAGAAAATGAATCTAAACCAATAATTAATTTCTGATGTCTCAGAATACCCTCGCTGATCTCAAAATAAAATAAAATCGATGCTTCAATAATTTGATGAAATAGGTATTCTTAACTTTAAGAAAACGACTGTTGTGGTTCTAATTGTTTTGTGTTTTGGCGTTGAATTTTTGCGATGTTTTCTATGCATTTTTATATTTCAGTTAAGTTCGAGTAACTGAGTGGCCACCTTTTGGGGAAAAGCTACTCACACGGCTTACTGTACTATAATGGTTTTTTAGTATAAGTATCTATTATCAATTTAGTTTTTCCCATCTCGGTTTTTGGAGTGGGATTTTCTTTCTGATTGAGCTGTTACCTGGTCATTGACTAACTTTACCTTTTTAAACGTGCGAAGAAAAAACAATTTGGTCAGAACAAACAATGGGACCGGCAGAATGTGACATTTGTGACGGACACCTGAAGACCACGTATGAACGATAGTCATCCTCGTTTTTCTCAATAATAATAATTATAATAAAATTAATGATAAAATGGCACACACGTATTAATAGCTAATGTCACAGGGTGGCCAGCCATCATTACGAAAACATACCCATACACTATACCGCGATTCTTTTTATTTGTCAAAATTGAACAATTTCTTTGAAAAAAAAAGAGTGCCCACAATCTGTGTTTTGGATCACAAATAAGAAAAAAAAACAGGTTTAATGCTCTTATTTTTCCAATCCTCAGGGATTGCTTGCAATCAGTTTGTACGCCCAGGGATCTCCATCGTCGGGCAGCTTACTCAGTCTGTGAGTCCTGGTTTTTGATTCATCAGGATGTTTATCATGATTTATTTGTTTGTTCTTGATGATTCATTGACTAGTTAGAGATTCACCACGAGGACCGAATAACTAACTAAATGTTATGAACCACTGCAGAAGCTGGGGGTGAGGTTATGGCCATGTAAAACCGGTTTAAGCCCGCCAGTAACTTTGTGTTACTGATCGTTCCAAGTCGATACTTCTGTGATGGTTCTTTTTGTTTTATGTCTTAGTGTTTAAATTTTTTGTGTGTGCTGTTGGCGCCTTATGTATGTTTTCATATTTTTAGTTAAGTTAAGATAACTGAGTGTCCACCTATTGGGAAAATAGCTGCTCATTCGGCTTACGATATGTTTCATGGTATAAGTACCTGATTGTTAGTTTGGTTTTTTCCCACCTCGGTTTTTGGAGTGGGAATCTTTTTCTGATTGCGCCTTTTCCTGATCTTTGCCTACTTGTACCTTTTTACCCCTGTATATCCCAGTTTTGCTATATAAAATGGGGGTAAAGGGGATATTTATTTCACGGACATGTTTTCCTGGTGTTCTGAAAATCGCATTATGTGCCCTGTGCACGCACAAATGTAAATTCTGAATCGAAATGACGATCCATGATTGTTTTAGCGTGCAGTTGTACCACCGCATTTACAACATGGAAGCTTCTACTCGACAATAGTGTCCAGGGGAAGCAAGCAAGAATAGTCACTGGGCCAGAGTGTCGATCAATAACCCCTTCCATTTGTACGCTTATTACCATAGAAAATTTGCGTTTGATACTGATCATACGCTAGACTTAAAAGCCGCATGCAGATGACACACTGAATTGTTTCAGATGCACAAATAAATAACTAAGCCAAAATCGGATAGCGTTGCCCACTGGAGTAAGAAACAATGTCTAAAACTTTGTCGAATCAGCGTCACAACAATATACACTTAACGCGGATGAGTCGGTTTTATTCGTATAACGGTTTCCAAAGATATATATTTTACGCGTTTGATTATTTTCTGATAAAATAAAAAGACACTCGTATTAATTTATTGAGAAGTGGAAGCGCAATTTTGAGTAGGAGTATTGTTTGCTTACCGATCGATCGTTGTGCTTCATACGTGTAAAACATATCTCAGGAGACCTGCTAAGAAGTTGGATTTCAGGGAATATTTGCATGAAACGCTCGCTTAAAACCGCAACATCAGGAAAAGGTTTTTGTCAAGACAACCTTTTAGGAGTTTTCTAGATCAACTATAGCTATCTGTCGTACTGTCTTGTTAAAACAGCATTTGGTAAACCCCCACTATAGATGCTTTGTTCAGTTTCATATAGTACCGATATATGTAAATCGTGATTCAAGGTTTGTATACAATATACATGCACTTAGCAATGAAATGTTTCCAGTAAATCAGGTTCAATTAACGCATGAAACGCATGACACTTTATGATAAATTCTGAATAGACAGCTGCCGATACGTCTGCATTCATTTTTATGGCACAGAGTCTCATAATTGCTATCGAAAACGTTGCTCATCACAGTCGAAGAGATTATACGCACTCATTGACAAATGCCAGAAACTTCCAGTGAAATGTATAGAGAAATTCAAAATCCGGGTACTACCTAAAAGTAAGGTCGTCTATTCCGCAAATCGATGGAAAACATTAAAACCAAATTGGTGGCGTTTTGAATAAGGGTATAAGAGACATGAGAAGACATGACAATTTGTGAAAATTCGGCTTCTAGTTCTCAAAATTTTCGAAAAACACAAATTGCACGTGATGCTCGTGTACCATAGTTCCCGGGCTAGTGGAACTGTTTAATGTCTCTAAATCAATTTGCTGTTGACTAAAATCGTGATTGACATTAATTGTTTTCAAAGAAATTTTATATTGTTCAAAATATCGAATTTTTAGTGGTGGTAACTTCATTAACGCTGAGAAGCGTATTCGCGGACCTTGACAATTTCATATGATCATACTTCGTTTCAATGCATGCCGTTCCGAATATTGACATGGAACAGGATGGTGTTCACTCAGCAATTGCATGCAAATTATTTATATAGATACGAATGAATGTGGCTTAACTGAACGCAAGCTGTGACATGCTGCAAAATAGGACCGAATCAACTAAAAACTTTGATCCAGACAATTTAATAAGAAGCAATAAAATAAAAGATGCAAATAACATGTAACTCAATTTGCAAGATCGTAATTACAACAGAGAGCCCGCTAGATCGATGCTTGCTGCTTCTGTGTCAGAGCTATTCGTATTTTAGCTCACCTGAGACTCACAAGGTGAGCTTATAGGATGGCCATGATCCGGCGTCCGTACGTCGTCCGTCCGTCCACAATTTCAAAGATCTTCTTCTCTGAAACCGCTTGGCCAATCAAAGCCCAATTTTATATGAAACATCTATGGGAAGGGGGAACCAAGGTGTAAATAAATAATCCAGGTCACATGACTAAGATGGCCGCCACGCCAATATATGGTAAAAACCTTTAAAATTCTTCTTCTCCAGAACTGGTGAACCGAAAACTTGACACGAAGCATGTATGACTCAAGTACTACAATTTATATATAAATCATGACCCTGCGATGACCTTGACATATTTTACGGCCCGCGGCAAGGTAAATTTTGGAAACATTGGCTTTTACAGGTAAAAAAGGGAAATTATGGATTTTTTGAAAACTATTGCAGCCTGAGACCTGAAAAGTGTTAGATGCAAACAACTAATGGATTAGATGAAGGTATATGATCAATTTAGGTCAAGGTCATCTCTTGACCTTGGCCGGTCCTTTGTCCATACACACTTTTCAAAGATCTTTTCTCTGAAACCACTTGGCCAATCAAAACCCAATTTTATATGAAGCATCTATAGGAAAGGGGAACCAAGGTGTATATAGTCACATGACCAAGATGGCCGCCACACCCATTTATGGTAAAAACCTTTAAAATCTTCTTCTCCAGAACAGGTGAACCGATATCAATGAAACTTGGTATGAAGCATCTATGACTCAAGTACTACAATGTATATATAAATCATGACCCTGCGATGGCATTGACCTATTTTACGGCAAGGTCAGTTTTGGAAACATTGGCTTTTACATGTAAAAGAGTGAAAACTATGGACTTTTTGAAAACTATTGCAGTCCGAGACCTGAAAAGTGGTAGATGCAAACAACTAATGTATTAGATGAAGGTATATGATTAATCAAGGTCATCTCTTGACCTTGGCCGCTCCTTTGTCCATACACACTTTTCAAAGATCTTCTTCTCTGAAACCACTTAGCCAATCAAAGCTTAATTTTATATGAAACATCTATAAAAAGTGGGAAAGAATGTGTATCCAGGTCAGATGACCAAGATGGCCGCCATGACCATATATGGTAAAAACCCTTCAAAAATCTTCTTCTCCAGAACCGGTGAACCGATTTCAACGAATTTTTTCATGAAGTATGGATGACTAAAGTACTACAATGTATAGATAAATCATGACCCTGTAATGACCTTGACCTATTTTACGGCAAGGTCCACATAGGTCGCCAATGCATTTGAATGGGGAAATATTTTAAAATGTCATTTAAAGTGAAAATATTGCTAGAAATGGGCAATGGGACAGAATATTAACGATTCTGAAAACAGTTGGATCCCAGGGGCTCATCTGCCCCTACCCCCGGGGCATTATACATGTATTATCACCATGATATTCAAAAATCTTCTCATCTAAAACCGATTGGCCAATCAAAGCCAAATTTTATATGAAGCATCTATAGAATAGGCGAATCAATGTGTATATGAATAATGTAGGTCACATTACCAAGATGGCTGCTGTGCCCATATATGGTAAAAACTTTGAAAAAACCTTCTTATCCGGAACCGGTGGACCGATTTCAAAGAAACTTGACATGAAACATTGATGCCTAAGTACTACAATGTATATGTAAATCATGACCCTGTGGTGACCTTGACCTATTTTACGATAAGGTCAATATGGGTCGCCAATGCATTTGAATGGGGAAAACTTTTAAAAAGTCATTTGAGGTGAAGATCTTGCAGGAAATGGGTAGTAGGACTGAATATTAATGATTCTGAAAAAAAATTGGACCCAAAGACTCATATGCCACATGTACAATGTATATTACCATCATATTTAAACATTTTCTCCTCTGAAACCACTTGGCCAATTAAAGCCAAATTTTATGTGAAGCATCTGTAGGATGGGAGAACGAATGATCATATTAATAATCTAGGTCACATGACCAAGATGGCCGCCATGCCCATTTATGGTTAAAAAAAGCCTTCAAAATCTTCTTCTCTTAAACCAATGGACTGATTTCAATGAAACTTGGCGTGAAGCATCATTGGCTAAAGGACTACAATGTATATATAAATCATGACCCTGTGATGACCTTGACCCAGTTTATGGCAAGGTCAAAATGAGTTGCCTATGCACGTGAATGGGGAAAACTGTTAAAATGTCATTTGAAGGGAAAAACTAGCAGGAAATTGGCAAATGGACAGAATATTGATTATACTGAAAAAAGAAAATGGCACTAGGGCTTCATCTGTCCCTGCACTGGGGTTAAATACCATACATGTAGTATTCAAACATGTTTATTGGTATATGCAGCAGATCTTAGGTGAGCGTTTACAGGATCATTGGTCCTCTGGTTTCGGTTTTGCATCAGGAAAACATATCCGTGAAATGTATACCCCCTCATACCAACATTGATAAAGCAAAACTGGGGTATGCATACCTAATTTTTCTTGTTTTTGCTTCTAATCATAGATTGTGGGTACTCGTTAGAACCGCCTCGGCGAAAATAAGAAAAATATAAAAAAGAAATCTAATGAAAATTTTCATTTTTTACAATTTAAAAAATCTGTATATTGCATGGACATGAGGCGGTTCTAACGAGTACCCATAATCTATGTTTTGGAGCAAAAATAAGAAAAATAGGTATACCCCTGCATACCCCAGTTTTAATATATAAAAGTGGGGTTAAATGGGGTACTCATTGCACTGACATGTTTTCCTGATGTTACTGATAGTACTCGTATACATGCAAAATGCAGGAAAAGTATTATAACCATCTGAATAAAAGTTCATATTTATATATCAAACCTGTATTTAGAGCAAGTACATAATTCGGATTGGTATTACAATATTACTTTTATCATGATTTATTTGTTTGTTCTTTATGATTCATTGACTACATGTAGTTAGAGATTCACCACGAGGACCGAAGAACTAACTAAATATTATGAACCACTGCAGAAGCTGAGGGTGAGGTTATGGCCATGTAAAATCGATTTAAGCCCGCCAGTAATTTTATATTGCTGAACGTTCCAAGGCGATACTTCTGTGGTGGTTCTTTTTGCTAATATTTTGTGGTGTTGGCGCCTTATTTATGTTTGCATATTTTAGTTAAGTTTGGGTACATGTAACTGAGTGGCCACTTATTGGGAAAATAACTGCTCATGCGGCTTACGATATGTTTTCATGATATAAGTACCTGATTGTTAATTAGGTTTTTTCCCACCTCGGTTTTTGGAGTGGGAATCTTTTTTCAAGTTGCGCCTTTTCCTGATCTTTGCCTGCTTGTACCTTTTTATGTTCAAGGGAGTGTGACCAATCTCTAAAAGTATCTTACCATCAACTGGTTTAGTTTGCTAGATGGAAAATAAACAGATGTTAAAAGCGTCACAAAGCATATGTAACAGTCTGCAAAATAGTGTTGCAATTGAGCGAAATGTTGTGATTAACCGAGAAATAATAAGATCTCTGCAGTTCCGCTACAGACGGAAAGATTATCTGTTGGTTGCGAAAATAAGATAATTTGCAGAAAATAAGACGCTTATTTAGCGTGCCGTTTTCGTACTCAGTTTATGCGTTTCATTTGATTTCTTTCCAATAACAGACATGGTGACTTAACGTACATTGACCGAAAGATTTTAAATGATTGCAAAACGCCCGACTGTCAAGTAAGATATTTTAGCACACCTGAGTCAAAAGGTAAGCTTGTAGCGACGTTATATGTTCGTCCATCCACATTTTAAAAGCTGATATGTTCTGAAAAGGTACAAGTAGGCAAAGATCAGGAAAAGGCGCAATCAGAAAAAGATTCCCACTCCAAAAACCTAGGTGGGAAAAAAAAAACAACTAACAATCAGGTACTTATACCATGAAACATATCGTAAGCCGAATGAACAGCTATTTTCCAAAATAGGTGGCCACTCAGTTACCTTAACTTAACTAAAAATATGAAAACATACATAAGGCGCCAACAGCACAAAAAAATTTTAAACACCAAGACATAAAACAAAAAGAACCACCACAGAAGTATCGACTTGGAACGATCAGTAAAACAAAGTGTAAACTGCCAAATGTAATACGAATCATCAATAAAATGCCACTTGAAGGGAAATAAATAATGTACAGAATAGTTATGAGTCTAAAATATTTTGACCCCATAGATTCGTATGCCCCTCCCTGGAACAAACATTTGATAAAGTATATGACCATAATATAGATAGTATTTATTAATACAAAAATCAAATCCCATGTGTGCATTTATAGGATCAATGTTCCTCTTGTATTGTTCTTCACATTGTACCTTCCATTGTTCTATTTTAAGGCAACTTTGTTGGGCTCATATTGCCCATACAAATGTATACAAATAAAACTTTGATGTAAACCAGAGAGACTGATTGTCATCGTAAATGCCAAGACGAAATAGTCGCTGAAATATAAAGTCAGAGTTCTAGACATTGCGTCCTGTCATCAGGAAAACATGTCCGTGTAATGTATACCCCCTTGTACCCCACTTTTATATAGCAAAACTGGGGTATGCAGGGGTATACCTATTTTTCTTATTTTTGCTCCAAAACATAGATTGTGGGTACTCGTTAGAACCGCCTCGGCGAGGCGGTTCTAACGTGTACTCACAATCTATGTTTTGAGCAAAAATAAGAAAAATATCAATTTTTTTCAGCTGAAAATTTTCAATTTTTAAAGCTAAAAAAATCTCAGTATATTGCATGGGCAAGTTTTCGTAATGGAACACTCGTTTCCTAGCTAGTTAACCTTGTATCCCAAGAAGTTTTTTCTTGTAAATTTAAGATCTAGACTACAAATCATCGGGCGTATAATTGCAATTAAAGCTCTGATCAGTGTGATCGGATGACCGGCTGATTGTATGCGAACTTTCGCAACTTTGAATTTGCCGCTTATGGGCTCTAATCTAATTGTCTGGAGATCATCGGTGATGCTTCATCTGGCTAACATGTCCGTGTAATATATCCCACTTATACCCCACTTTTACAGTTATACACATATTTTTCCTATTTTTGATCCAAAATATAGATTTAGGATACTCGTTAGCTATCTTGTACCCTCAATCTCTGTTTTGAGCAAAATATTAATAATATCAAAATGTTTTAATGAACGTATTTACCGCTCAAATGTTTTGTATATGTATATTGCATCCATGGGTGTGTTTTTGTAATTGAGCTATTTTCGCTACGTTGGATTTGTCGCTCATTGGCTCTAATCAAATTGTCTGGAGATCATAACTTATATTTCCAAAAACCGTTATTATGTAAAGTACCCTTATCTTGAGTTGGTCGAAACCAGTCGATACTGGTGTCAAATATTAGTTTCATATCCATATACTGGCGTCTAGCATAACAATTTTAGAGGTGTTATGGAATTGTGCTTTATTATCTGAAAGTGAACATGTACCAAACAACAAATCAAAACCAATCACAAATGTGTATGGCGCGTTATATGTTTCAAACAATGATAATGAAATACAACTCGCGGTATTGTTGATGTTGCATATAATTGAGCCGCCTCGTGGGAAAACCAACAATGTGGTTTCCGAACAGGTCCGACACAAACCGACCTGTACAAGCACAAAAGCAGACTAGAAGCTTGAAATTTTGGAGTTAAGTAGAGGAGGAATTGTACTATCCGAGAAGCGAAAACATAGGCGCTGATCAGCTTCGCAGTTACTGCGAAGCTGATCTGCGCCTTTGTTTTCGCCTATGCAGATTGTTGGTTTTCCCATGAGGCGGCTCAATTATTGTCAACTAGTTTGAAGTTTGTTGTATGTATTATATAAAGACAGTTGATGCGAAAACAAAACGCTTAGCAATATTCCTTTCCAACCTGCTGTTTTGTCCGTCTCTGAGTCCGAGAAAAGGTACAATCTAAATATGGACTTTTAAAATAATGAAATACAAACGATACGTTGACTGTTATCGAGCTTTATCAACAGTTTCATTGTTCCATATGACAACTATTGCTTGAAATTGCAAAACATGATAAAGCCCGTTCATATCTTTTCTTGGTTTTATGTTTCACATGGCTGGTCTTAGCGATTCTTCGCAAAGCCAACTCTTTTTACCGTTCACTCCAGAAAAAAGAGTATTCAGCACAAACGTCTTTGATCTTCCCAGCCTATGCAAATCGAGTCTCACTCATACCATACCCCTGGAACTCTCGGTCCACAAGGACTGTTATACGCTGTGGTTTATATGACCCGGCACTGTTCGTTTATGGGCGCACATTCCATGTGCCAATTTTCAAATAATTCATCGAACCTTTGTCGGTTTCTTCTGAATTCGACAGCTAAAAGGGTTTGATGAGAATGATGACGAAATTCAAAGGCTTCATTAAGAAAAGCGCCGACTGCACAAGGCGCATTAAGATGATACTAGCTCAGTATCAAGGAAAGCTGCCTTCGGCATCATCAGACCAAGCTTAGGGACATGCAAGAAAAGCGCCGATTGCACTAGGCGCATTTAGATGATACTAGCTCAGTATCCAAGAAAGTCGCCTTCAGCAACATCAGACCAAGCTAAGGGACATGCAAGATTCCTGGCTCAGGAAGAAAACAGGAAAGACAAATCAGTCTCCTGTGGAGAGAAGGGACATGAAGAAATTTCATGTTGCACGGAAAACTATAGTTCTTGACCCACCACATTGCTCAGTGCTTATGGGAGCGCTCTTCTCACAGATAAAGAGGCTACCTTGAAATGATGGGCAAGACACCTCATTAGTATTCTCTATCGACCATCAAGCATCAATGAGAACGCTACTGACAGACTTCCACAAATAGTGTGCAGTGTTCTGCTAGATGAATTTCCAACCGTCATGGAAAAAAGAAAAGCTGTTTAACAACAGTCATCTGGCACAGCTCCAGGTGCAGATGAAATTTCTGCCGAGGCCTATAATGCTGGGGCGGTGGGGGGGGGGGGGGCTATCCGTGGCGAAGAAACTGACAGTGTTGTTTCACTGTTTGTGGAGGAAGGAGACTAATTAAGTGTCAACTTATACAGAGGCATCTCTCTCCTCTTTAAATGACGTCTTAAACAGGAATAGCGGCCCTAAGTTGAAATTTTCGTACAATAGGTCACGGCCATCACAGGGTAATATTTTTACTTATTTACTTTACATACTTATGATTTATGTACACATTGTAGTACACTAGTACCGATCGCACATGCCAAGTTGAACTGAAACCAGTCTCCGGTTCCGAAAAATGATTTGAAGAATTTTTACCATGTAAGGCATGGTAGCCATCTTGGTAATGCAAACTACATTATTTATATACATGTACAAATCGGTTTCGCCTTGCTTAATATAAAATTTGACTTTGATTGACGAAGTGGGGTCTAGAGACGATCTTTCAAAATGGTGGACCAAGACGGACGGGCGGGCGGATGGAAACCAGTTGCCTGCCACTGTAAGTCTTCGGCTCAGGCGAGCTAAAACTAGTTCCGAATTTTGACTTCCGTTGAAATTCTGTCATGTCTGATTATTTAGTGGCGACGACCACTTGCCGAAATTGACCGCTGCGGTGCAGCACAGAGTTAATATATATATATATATATGGATTTCGGACCAGGTCCAACACAAACCAGGCTGTACAGTCATTGCATAAAGCTAGACGCTTGAAACTTTGGATACATGTATAAGTAGAAAAGGAAAAGTCCTATCCATTTGGCGAAAACAAAGGCGCTGATCAGCTTCGCGGTTACCGCGAAGCTGATCTGCGTCTTTGTTTTCGCATATGCAAATTGTTGGTTTTCTCATGCAAAGGTTCATTATATCACATTCCTCGCTTTCTGTTATTGTTATATACTGCTGTAAAGCGCGTTATCAGATAATATAATAATTTCTTAAAGAAATGTAAAACCGTCGTCTTCGCAGTATGTTATTTCAGACGCGTCTTAATTGTTTCTGATCGATAATGTCACGCGACTGTCGCTCATATCATCTATGTGTTGTTGTTAAGCCTCTCATATCATCAAAGAAGTTTAATTTGATAACATTTAAAACGCATCCTAACACATACCATGCAAGGACATCGTAGCGATAGATCAGCTAACTGCCATGTGCACAGCCGACGACGTTTTACAATATACTAAATAATACAATGTGAAGACGAGAATAGTCACTATGCGGACATCTTTTCATCGAACCTACCCGATACAGTATAAGATAATAAATGGAAATTGATTCTGCAGTGACTTGGTGACTGTACGGCAGCGCAGTACTAGTGACAGCGATCGTGAAATCAAAAACAAGATTCGATGATCATTGACGATTACTCTATGATAAGAAGAGACATATACTATTGAATTTTAGTAAGTTTTATAAGTAAACATAAGATGGCATGCACGACTCTTTGTAAACAGAAAAAAAAGACATTCAAAAATAAATAAATAAAATATATAAAAAGAACAAGGAAACAAAAAAGAGGGTTGGAAATATTGCATAATTTTAGGAAATAAGTCCACATCACTGACCCTTAAAAATGGCATAAAAAGCAGTAGTTTCGAGAACAGAAGTCACGGTTGAATAAATCAAAGATTTGTGCAATTGCTCTTTTGTGGCGCAAACATGTGCACTTAAGGCACCAAACTTATTTCAATGCGTATCAAGCCACTCACCAAGCCTCAAAACATGCTACCCTGAATGCATTATGAAAACTTGCCCATGCAATTTACAAAGATTTTATTCAGCTGTAAATATTGAAAATTTTGTTGGAAAAATTGTGATATTCTTTTTTTATTTTTGCTCAAAACATAGATTGTGTATACGCGTTAGAGCCGCCTCGATGAGGCGGTTTTAACGAGTACCCACACTCTATGTTTTGGATCAAAAATAGGTATACCCATGCATACCTCAGTTTTACTATATAAAAGTGGGGTTCAAGGGGGTATACGTGTCACGGACATGTTTTCCTGATGGTTTGCGTACTTACATGTATTATATGTACTAAACTTCAAAATATTAATGATATTCTCGTTCTAAACATTCCTTTTCTTTAAAACATCTTTGCAATAAACCAAGAACTGTAACAGTTGTTACATTTCAAAGAACATTTCAACATTGACATCTTGGTTATTTTCGAATCTCGGACAGGATAGAAAATATTGCATTCAGGAAGTGTTTTGCCTGGAATGGAAACTAATTATATCTCTAGTTTATTTCATGTCATAATTTGATGGATTATCAGCTACTGTCTGCAGTATGACGTTAATACTCATACAATAATGCAATTTATAAGAATATGCATTGCTTTATATACCACCTCGGTTCCCGTTTAAAATGGACCCGAGATACCACATACTATAGTATATAAGCAATAATCATGATAAGAACAATTTGAAACTGATATTACTCTCTTTTAGCTTTTAAAACTGTGTCACAGATTTATGCCAAACACAATAGTGTGCTTCCAGTTTCATAACAACAATAAGGGTATGAAGGTCGATGTTTTGTTTTCACCATTTTCATACCCCCGGCATTTATGCCGACGGGTACATAGTTTTCGTTCGTGTGTTCGTCCGTTCGTGTGTTCGTTCGTTAGTTCGTTCGTAATTCCGGAATGTGCATGGAATAAATGTCAATGTTTTGGTGAAAGTTTCTCTAGTGGTGTATATCCCATGAACCAACCATCAGAAGCCATTTATATTTGAACCATAGGTTTCGTATAGAGTTTGGTTTGTTTCCATGAGTTCGGACCCCAGGGTCCATGCCCGGGGGTGGGGCTAGATGTCAAAAGCTAGGTCACCTTTAAAATGTTGTGTTTACAAGGTTGATATTTGTTTTCAAAGTTCATATCTTAACAAAAATCATAGGAATTTATTCCTATTTATATCATAGATACCGCCAGTAACTTTGTGTTTACTGATCGTTCCAAGGCGATACTTCTGTGGTGATTCTTTTTGCTTTATGCCTTGGTGTTTAAAATTTGTGTGCTGTTGGCGCCTTATGTGTGTTTTCATATTTTTTTTGTTAAGTTTAGGTAACTGAGTGGCCACCTATTGGGAAAATAGCTGCTCATTCGGCTTACGATATGTTTTCATGGTATAAGTGCCTGATTGTTTATTTAGTTTTTTCCCACCTCGGTTTTTGGAGTGGGAATCTTTTTCTGATTGCGCCTTTTCCTGATCTTTGCCTACTTGTACTTTTTTCTTGCAGTGTTTGCTTTTATTTCATGGAACCGAATTCTGGGTATCAGTCACTGGGGTAGGGCTTGAGTTCAAAATCTAGGACACCTTTATTATATGATAGATACCATGATAAATTTTCTGTAAGTCTGTATCTTGATATCCACAGTCTTGTAAGAAAACATTCATGTTTAGACCATAGGCACCGTGTTAAGTTCAGACTCTAGGGTCTATGTGTGGGGCAGGGGCTAGAGGTATAAAACTTCCTTTGAAATTGCATTTTCTGTACTTTTCTTTACAACCATGTTTAGAAATAATTCATATTTGGACCATAGGTACTCTTTAAACTTTGCTATGTACCTGATGACATTAAACTCTAGGGTCCATAACCAGGGTGGTACTAGAGGTCAAGATCTAGGACATTTTATATTTTACTTATTTATTTATTATTATGAAGAATGACATTCTGTTTTTCCATCTAGGACCGAGGACCTGTTCCTCAATGTCCGCGATCAAGTCCTAGATTACGAGCGTAAGTATGCAAGTCAGCTCTGTATACTGCTCTAAAATAGATCTTTCATTTTATTACCCCCCCCCCCTCCCCTACCACCACCACATGATCGTTTACAATGCTTTTTGCAAATGTAAATTTAAAAGATGTGCTACTTGTTGACAGTACTCTCTTTGGTTAGGGAATTGAGATTCAATGTGTCAGGAGTGGGCATGTCCTGGTTGGGGACCCTGGGCTGGGGGGGGGGGGTAAGGGCTACCAGCCGGGGGTATGCGTGCCTCTCAATGCACCAACCGGGACGCCAGACGAGAAACAAAGAACAGCACAAAACACTAAAACAATGTTACATATAGTTACACCGTGCATGAAGAGCACGGTGACTAGCTCTTTCCAAACAACTAGTAATCTGCCTAGCATCAACCAAATATAGCTCGATTTTGACTTCAGACGCGTCAAAAGATCGACAAATCAATGAAACAGCACGTGAAAGGAAACTCAGGACGAAATGTCGCAGATTTTCTGCGCACAGCTGGCATTTGTACTGTTACATTCTGAACAAACTTAACGTGCTTGTAAGTAGATTCAACGACGTTTTTACAAGTCTGAGGTCAAAATCGAGTTATACAAAGATGATAAATAAAATAAAACTGATCATCCTTTAAGAGTAGTGAACATATTAATGAGAAAGGGGATGGGCCATACCGCGGTTTCGGCCTCTTCAGTGACCCTATAGATTTGGCAACATAGAGCCAAAGAGAATAACTGTACATATCAAGTTCAATTGTACTGAAACGAACCATTGATCAGAAATTAGCCATATCTGCTCATATATTCTGTCCTATTTGACACTGAAAAAGACAATTTTATAGATGATATTAACCGCGTCATGAGAAAGCCATTAAATGTGGTTTTCGAACCGGTCTGGCAAGAGCTGTACAAGAAGTTAGAGGCTGGAAAATTCGAATTTAGAAAGTGAAGGAATAGCACCGGTTTTCTCATGACGCAGCTCATATATAGTTTCAAGGAAAATAAATCAGGGACTACCGCCTACTGTTATAAATTCTTAAATCAGTTGTGAGCAATGCAACCCAGACACAATAATCGCAAATTCAAACTTTCAAATTATGTCAATGATGTATGTATGCACTTTTAAATTTATTGTTTATTCTAACATGTCTAACACACCTCACTTATACAGGTTCGTTTCATTAATAACATACCCCTGCAATGTCGCAAAAAAATAGACCCCGCACCCTGCATTGCATGGCTCATTGCTGGATGGTTATTAGTCTGGCCTGGATGAAACTTCTACAATTTGTGTATACATTTATGTGTGTTAAACTGGTAGTTTGTTTATATTGATCGTGAGCAGTCCGATTGGACAGGAAGCTGTTTTCGGCATGTACCAAAATTCCGACAGAATTAATGTCAAATTTCCAACGGTCGGCGATTGGTATTATGTAAGTACTGTGAATACTGCCACTTTCTGACCTGAATGTTATTCATTGACATCTATTTGATATACATTAAAACTTGCACCGCATTCGCAATACATATAAAGTTCAGAAATAATGATTTTAATATACGCTATTTCCTTCATTACAGACATATTTCAAGGAAGCAAAACTGCTCTTAATGTCTGCTTCTATCTTAGTGTGCTCTCGCGCGTTTAATATTTGATTCGTTGAAGTTTCTCTTGGATGATTACTAATATAAGCCGTCTTGTTAAAATCACCAGTCACACTATTTCAATCAATTGTATTCAAAAACCATCAAATGTCCTTAATAAATATATGTTTAAGAATGTTATTACATAACTTAAAACATTGTCATAGGCAGGTACACATTGCATTAGATACAAGGCTATCGTAACTTTCTTTAAATAATCATGTCGACTGTTAATGATATTCTCAGATGTCCAGTTTTTAAATTTGATAAACTTTCAGACAATTTATGTGCTGAAAACATGCATTTGCATGGTAGCATTATACAGGGTAGTAGGTATAGTTAGATATTCCATTTCTACTTCAGTACTTTAGCGAATGTGATGTAAGTTTTAAGGTATCTACAATAGATGCCAATGAACAACATTCATGTCAGAAACTGGCAATATTCACAGTACTTACATAATACCAATCGCCGAAAGTTGAAAACTTGACATTAAATCTACCAGAATTTTGGTACTCGCCGAAAGCAGCTTCCTGTCTAATCTGACTGCTCACGATCAATATAAACAAACTACCAGTTTAACACACATAAATATATACACAAATTGTAGAAGTTTCATCCAGGCCAGACTAATAACCATCCAGCAATGAGCCATGCAATATAGGGTGCGGGGTCAATTTATTTTGCGACATTGCAGGGGTATGTTATTAATGAAACGAACCTGTATAGCCAATGGTTAAAAAACGTATTATATTGAGCAACAATTTCTGGGCGAATAAGCGTGACGTTTATACCTTGCGCCGTTTTGACGCAAGTTTGATTGAATTGATTGAGCTGCGCGCTCTTGATTTGATCTGCTTTACAACTGACCTCCAAACGGTGAATTATTACTCAACAATTCACTGTTTGAACACTGACAATGCTTACAACTGATTTCGAATTCGCTTTATAGTAGCAACGGTCCCTCTTTGACACCACACACAGAAAAATAAATAGCCCTTCTCCCTGAATCCCCAAAACCCCTGGGAGGGCCTCATTTTTCGTAGAATGTCGGGATCGAACTCACACTGCCAGGTTTTTAAGACACTATTTCAGATTTAAGAATAACAAGAAACATCTTTAAAAAAAGATAATTGTCGAAGATAATATCTATTTTGTAATAGGGTACCTATCCAAGCAGTCTCCAAATAAAATTTCATTTCAATCGGCCTAGTGGTTTCAGAGAAGAAGGTGTTTGAATGTTACAGTCATATACATGTATATAGCCCCGGGGCAGGGGCAGACAACTCCCTGTGGCTAAATTTTTTAATAAACATAAATCTTCTGTCCATTTGCCTATTCCCACCTCCAAACAACCTAAAATCACAGAGAACACATAATCCACAAAAAAATATTCCTAGGGTTCGTACTTAATACTCAGGAAGTACTAGTCCTGTTCCAACCTATTAATTGAAAAATTGTTGAATGGGGTTTTAAGTTTTCATTAAAACAAACAGAAGCATAAAACCGAAACAAGTAACAGAACTAATGATTTATTGCTGATTAAAATGTTTGTAACATTGGCCCCTGTCTTTTGAACTGAACAAGATCGTTTTAATCTAAGCTCTTTAATGCACTGCTTAAATTTGTTCTCTTTATACCAGGAAAATCTGAAAAGATGTAAACTTAATTCCTTCACATCCCGCAGATATGATTTGCGTTCAGGTTTATCTGGGCAAGGTTATCCGTAAATCAGCAAATCTGGCCGTTGGTGGTTGCAAATCTGCAGGAGAGAGAGAGAGAGAGACAGAGAGACAGACAGACAGACAGACAGACAGACAGTATGACTCTTGCAGAGCCAACCCCACCCAAGACATGACTGAGAGGAAATGCTTTTCAAATGTCCTTACGGCGAGAGTCCGTAAGAGTCGCAGGACCGAAACGACTCAATCTGTTGAGCAGAGCCGTTGATCCGAACACGCCTATATTCAATGGAGAAAATCCGAACGCATCCTATCTACGATGGCCTGCATGGATCATAAAATTTCGAAATCCACAGTTTTTAGATTTTGTTTTTCTTTGCAAAAGCTTTCTTCACACAAAAAAGGGATTAAAATCAATAATAATAAGGACCAATGATGGTCTGTATAGTAAAAAAACATCATCTACAAGTACTTTTTAAAGAGATGCAGTTTGTTGCCTTTTTCATCTTCCATATGGGAAAAACCCGGATGCAGGTCAAAAATGATCTGAGATGTCTTCGACAAAAAATGCGTGTGCGTTTATCATACAATGTATAACATGCTCTTTTATAGTATAACAATTGAACATCGTTGTTGATTCCAAAGTGTATTTCTTGTTGCAGACAATCGCCGGCGTTGTTTGTCACCAATAAATCTTTGTTCGGAAAATTGTTAACGTTTCGGCGCCACTTGTTTATCTCGGGAGGTGATCATTTGGTACCAAACTGTCTCATGTTTTGCATCAATCTGTCAACTCTTTTGAGAGGCGAAATTGGAATTGTATCGAGTTCATTGTCTTACCTTTATTAATTTGTCTACCGACGTTGTATTGACAAAACTTGTCACAAAAACTAATAAAGCCTATTATTTAAGTCGTTCAACATGATTAATTTAGTATCAAATTGTTGTATTGTGCATCTATGGTACATCTAAAGCTTAAATGTACTGACGTTTTGTTTGACATTGTCACATTTCCTGACCAAGCTATGACTTTCGCAGTGGTAAACCAGTACTAATTCAAGTAACTATATATGGAGGTGCACACAGTCCGTTTCTTTCTCCCAAAAGAAACTGAACTATATATAACAAGATTTTGGTTTTATACTCATTTTGGGTTGTACCTTGGTAAAAAATGGTTGACAATTTCATCACACGTTGAAATTACTTTGAATGGGTTGATTTATGGCGAAGATTGGCTGCGGCGATGCAGCACAGAGTAAATACTTCAAATTTCATGCATACGGTGCTTGCTTATATAGGTGTTACGTCACCAGATAAAGGGTTCATTCCTTAAAGAAATACAAACTGTCATCTTCGCAGTATGTTATTTCAGACGCGACTTAATTGTTTCTGGTCGATAATGTCACGCGATTGTCGTTCGTATCATCTTTGTGTGGTGTTAAGCCTCTCAAATCATCAAAGAAGTTTAATTTGATAACATTCAAAGCGCGTCCTAACAAAATATCATAGGGCATCGTAGGCCTGATACAGATAAACCTGGAACACTGTCGCACTGTTTATAGATATAGAAATGTGATTAGAAAGCAGACACCAAAGCAGACGTCTCCCTTCCGCAAATAATAATAATAATAATAACTTTATTTAAAGAGGATAACATATTTGGCAGATATGCCAGTCTAACATATGGTCCTCAACTAACAAATACTTAAATGCTTGACAAAATGAATATACAGTCTAATATTTACAATGGTATGTACAATTTGAAGATACTATGTGCCAGACAGAGTGCATGCGAGCTACATAAACCCGCTCCATTGCATAGGGTTGAAAGTCGGCTTGACGCCATCCAGTGGCTTGATTTATCATTTCAACGTACCATTCTTTTATTTTAATTGACTTAACATTTCGGTTTCCGCATGACTATGGCCATAGCTGTTGGGACACAAAACGCTATCACAACATCAGGTTCTCATTTGTACACATCTAGAAGGATAAGTTATTCTGTCAATTTCTTGGTCACTTAGACTGTCCTCCGATATGTTGAATCTCTTCACACACAATGTTCACACACATAATTATATGACTTCCAGACCCAGCGTCGAAACAAGAAAAGGATTTTCCGAGAACCCCAGTATGAGAGAGCAAACATGTGGTGGAAACCAATGTCCAGACAGCATGGGTGCTCTCCCAGAGTGGGGAACTACATGGGCTGTTTGCATCTGATTTGAATTTCAATTTATTTTGACCTAGAGCGATGTTCAGACTTAGGGTTATGAAAAGAAATTCAAGGTCCCTTAAGATGTTCACGCGAACGTGAGGCGAATGCCTTAATCCAGCGTCTCCCCTTAGACAGCGGCATTGAGGAATTGATGATTGAAGCTATGTAAATCAGGTATCGGTCTGTTTGGCGAAGGGCCGTTAAATAGGAAATTATACAGAAAACCCTCCTAATTCAGACACACCCATGTCCATAGATAAACACCTGGCCTGGAAGTGACCATGCCTAGCATGCCATCCACAGACATTGGCATGCTTGACTTGAGTAGTGCTATATTTTTAA
This sequence comes from Rugalucina vietnamica, assembly GCA_964017185.1. Taxonomy (NCBI): domain Eukaryota; kingdom Metazoa; phylum Mollusca; class Bivalvia; order Lucinida; family Lucinidae; genus Rugalucina; species Rugalucina vietnamica. The sequence goes on from OZ024878.1 coordinate 9,532,076, forward strand.
ATCAGTATCGCTTTCTATTATCTTGGTAGGATCACACTGATTGGGAGGTTTCCCCACCTAGATAGATCCAAACCCGAGGAGAGCCAATCTACGAATACAAATATTTTATACCAATAGACCACCTAAAGCACGAAATAAACGGACATTTGTGTCATATATTCTCGTTTTGGTCGTGGGCGCCTTTTCGCCAAGCATATTTGGTAAGATAATAAATGACAGTACATTTTTTCTATTTTTGAAGCAATTATGTGACTGACCGACAGTGCAGAGAATGCGAGTGGCGATTAGATGGACATGCATTACTACAGTTTAAACAAACCAAAAGAGCTAACGCAACAGTGGTTTGTTTTCTCAGTTGCGCTCGTCCTGTTTACAATTTGGCCGAAATACATCTTAAAATAAGATGCTGGGTTATTCAAGCATCACATGGAACTTCAGTTTTTACCACAAGTCTCTAATTGTCACGAATCAGTCGATTCTACAGGGGCAGTGCGTCTGTTAAAGAACGAAATGCATGGGACTTTGCCGGTATTCGGCATGTGACATGTATTCGTACACCAGTAAAAGAAGCTTCGTTAACTTCAAACGTTTGAAGTTTATGGGACATCCAAACGGATCTGAGCAGAAGTGTGTTATTCGCTGCATGTTTGGTTAAAATTCTGAGGATCGCTGAGCGGTAACCAGGAGATGAAATGCAATCGAATGATGGTAGGCGAAAATTGGATTTTTGCAAAATTCTCTGGATAGGATTTAACCCAAACCGGTACAATCTTCGGAGCTGAGCTAAGTAACATTTAAAGGCAACACAACTTGACAGTTTCGGACTTTAAAATGAATGGAAATTGTTGCTTTAGCGATTTTCTTCGATTTTGAATTTGTATTGAATGAATAGGCGTTCATGAGCGAAACACAAAAACGCTTAGTTTTTTTTAAGTTCAAAGTAACCCTGTAAGAAATTGGGGCGGTGTTTTCCCATGCAACAACGTTTTCCAGAATGGACGAACGTTACAGAATTGTGAAATGCAACGCCATGGTCATCAAAACGTCAAGAATACCCTGAAAATGGGAAAATAGCGTTTTGAACAATCAGAGCACAGCTCAGTGATCCCTAATCCGTAGAAAATAACAAATGGTTTTAAAATGTTTGTTGACCATTTTTGACTAAATTCTATCAGTTTGGTTTGCCTGCAAAACATATTTCTATAAAATTCAGCTACATTTCTTGTTGCGTTAGAAGTTTGGGTTAGTATATTTAAATTTAAATAATTAAACATACACAGTAAAATTCAAAAGAAGAAGGGTGGGCCATATTGCACATTTTAATGGAAATATCTCCAGATCAGTGTCCCTTTGTTAGTAAAGGTAGCCAGATATGTAGTGAGCAGTATTTTCGAGAATCATTATAGATACATGTATTATTACGAATACTTGCCCATTTCGAGTGACGATGAGCCGGCCATAAGCACCGACATGCATTACGAAGGGCGTTCAAAAAGTTCGCGGAAAAGTGCCATCATATTTTTATTTTGTAAATCAGCTTATTTAAACTAGTATAGTTATATAGACAAACATGATTTGTACTTATACATCAAATTTTGCTGTTCTGGCATGAACACAATGTTAACAGTGGTTGCTATGGAAACCGTACATCACGATTACCGGCCCAGTTTTGTTCATTTTTGCAAAAGGAAAATGTTTAATGATGACATTGCATTTGATAGTTTACCGTGCTATTTTCACCAAACTTTGTATGAGCAAAGTTCAATATGTTTGCGTTGAGCACATGACGTCATATAAGTGTGTGACGTCATTTGGGCGTAAAGCGGCCATATTGTCTAGTGGGTATGCCTAAAATGCAAAGGGAACAAAGGTATTCGATAAAGTGTGTGTTTGGAATGGACTATAAAAGTAAGAATCACTGCTAAGAGCAGAAAGCACATATGGCAACAAGGAAATTAAGAAAATGGCAATCAACAAGTAGTATGTATGATTTCTACACGACCAGAAAGGCGTCCATGTCGACTCGCGCAGCGTAACGTCAAATAACGTCATACAAAAATGACCGTCGTGATAGAAAAGAGTAGAATTCGTGAAATACACAACATATCGAATTGAAGTTTCGGCACCATTCACCGCATTATACACACAAAACTGACAATTAGACGCCCGTATGCCAGGTAGATTCCAAAAATGCTTAAGAGCTAGCCAACAGCGGCATGAGTGCGTATAGCATGACGATGTTATGACGTTGGGCCGGTTTTACTGTTGTTACCTTAGAAACGCACGTGATTTAATGCCTAATTTTCATCCGATTTTATTCAAATTTTGTGCATATGTTGACTATATGTTAATTAACAACATGCACAGAGAACGTAAATTTCCCATGACAATTACAAATTTGGCAGCAGTTTTCCTCGAACTTTTTGAATCCCCCTCGTATTACAGTTAAAACAAAGCATACACATTTACTGGATTAAAACCATTTTCGTTCTAAGCATTCCCTCTCTTTTAAACATGCTTACAATAAGCCAAGAATCGTTTTAACATTTCAAAGAACATTTCAAAGGCGACATTGACATCTAAGTTATTTTCGAATCTCGGACAGGAAGGAAAATATTTGCATTCAGGATGTGTTTTCCCTGGAAAGGAAACTAATTATATCTCTAGTTTATTTCATGTCATAATTTGATGGATTATCAGATTCTGTCTGCAATATGACGTTAATACTCCTACAGTGATGCAATTTATCGGAACATACACTGTTTTATATACCACAGACTATATAGGCAATAATGAGAATGGACTGATATGCCAACCAGAACTACAAACCTGAAACCTGATGTAGGCCAAACATAGTAGTATGCTTCTAGTTTCATAGTACCAATAAGTATGAAGGTCGTATTTATTACTTTTTATTCACTTTTGTTTTTCATTTTTTGCTTCATATGTATTGAAAGACAATGTTTATGAGAATGACTGTCCCCTTAAATCTATGCAATTTTGTTAATCCCGAATATGATCAACTGCCAACGATAGAAATGATACAATTAAAATTGAAAACCCAACCAAGACACCAGAAAGGAAAGGAAGTACTGCACAAAACATCGAACCCAATGTTAGTTACAAGAGGCACGACGTGCAAGGCGACTAGCTCATTCCCAACAAGTAGTAATCCGACTAGCGTCAACCAAATACAAAGATGAGTGTAACTCGTTCACAAAACAATTTTAATTGTTCTGAAACAAACCACTCATCACACCATATATGCTCATATATACTTCTTTGCTTTATGACACTAAGCAAGTTTTATGTCTGATAAATATGAGCCGCGTCGTAAGAAAATTAACAATGTGGTTTCCGGACAGGTCCGACACAAAGCAAGCTGTATGTGTACAAGCACAGAAGGTGGCTAGAGGCTGGGAATGTTGGATTTAGAAAGGAGAGGAATTGTACTATCCGTGTAGCAAAAGCAAATGTACTGATCAGCTGCGCCAATACATGTACTGTAAAGCTAATATGCGCCTTTAATTTCGTATAACAAAAATCCAGTTTTCTCATGACGGGGCTTTTATATAGTTTCAAAGAAAATATATCAGGGACTACCGCCTACTGTTTGATATTCTTAAGTCAGTTGCGAGCAACGCAACCCAGACATTGAATCTTGTGCTGGAAACAAAAATCTCGTGTAGTTAAGGCTTTAAACAACCTCTTGCACACTTGCTTTGTTATAAAGTCTTAGTTGTAATCGTAAAGATTTTCATTTGCTGGGACTAGCGGAGCCTATGCTGCATATTACAGCTAAATAACTGGAAAAAATGTAATCAGCACCGACGCACTCTAGCATTTTTGAAAGAATAAACAAAAATATTTAAAACAAAATTGTAGTATGTACGTCAGAATTATGGACAATTCGGACCTTGGCTAATTCGGCCCTAGTCAATTCGGACCCTAAAAAAATTAAAATCATTAATTGCACCTATTATGGATTAATTCTCGGATTATGAAACTGCCATATTAGCTGGATATTTTTGCCTAAAGCAGACGTGAGGGAGCCTTTTATTCTAACCAACAAATACAATTAGCCACCACACGTCTTCTGTAGAGATGCCAGAAGACCGTAGACGCCCACAGTGGTGACATATGATTCCAAGAAATCATAAGGAAATATTATACTTTTCTTGGAAAATTGCTTTAAATAAAACAGTTTTGAACCACTGCTAAGGGTGCGGTTAGGGCCTTGTAAAACCGGTTTAAGTCAACAAGTGATTTTATATTACCGATCGTTCCAAGGCGGTACTTTTGTTGTGGTTCTAACTGTTTATTTCTGACGTTGACTTTTTGTGTTGTTTGCAATTTATGTACGTTTTCATATAGTTGGTTAAGTTGGGGTAGCTGAGTGGCCACTGACTGGGATTTAGCTGCTCACTCGACTTACAATATGTTTTCTTTGTATAAATACCTTTTTGTACCTTTTTGCTGTCGTCCGAGTCAACAATTTTTCAGTCATGTCGGGACGGAGCCAATGGTTTAACCAGTACTGTAGGTTGTGTATAAATACCTGATTGTCTATTTCGGTGTTTGGAGTGGGAATGTATTTCTGATTGCGCTATTTCCCGATCCTTGCTTACTTTAATATTTTAATATTCATTATTGCACAATAGAAATATAACGCCCATCTCTCAGGTTTTATGAACACAGTTGTTCAGAATCATATATAATAGTCACTCAAGTTACTACACAGTCAGGACAATCACTTTACCTTTAAGTTTGTTTGAAGATTATTAACAATTTGAAATAGAAATGTGAGAAATGTTACAACAGTTTCAATCTTAAAATGGGAGTGATATAAAGATGGGCAAAACATGTGATATCATCGAATGCTCCTAGCTATCCGCCACGATTCGTACATAATGTATTTGTGACTTATGTATACCAGACGAAATAAGAAACGCAATGGTACCATTTGTCAAGTTTTTATATGGTTTTCAATATTTTTTGAGTCGGTCAACTTTCAATTTAGGGATATCATTAGTGATTTACTTTATTATTATTATTATTATTATTATTATTATTATTATTATTATTATTATTTATCCATTTGTTTTCATTTTTAAGGACTTTACTTACGTAAACAAACAAAACAGTCCTCGATGGGGCGCCGTGTCTACTTTTTCTGTTTGCCCGCAAATAGACGTTAGGATTATTTGGGTTAAGTAAAAGAGAAAACCCTTAACATTCGAACATTGTCAAAACGCAAACCAGACATCAGGCGGGAAAGATATGACAATAAGTACAAAGACAACTATCTGACAACAATGTTGCTTGTCAGAACCTGGTTTAAATATTTACGGCACACTTATTATTGAATGGCTACAAGCGTTTTTTAGAAATCGCCGTTTACCATTATTTAAATGCCTCCTGTTGAAGGCGTTACGAAAACTTGCCGTGCAGTAGTGAAAATAAACGATATTTTTAATATTTTCAAGTCATGTTCGGAAATAATTACTGGTGGTACATATACATGCAAAATGCAGGAAAAGTAGACTTGTCAATTTAAAAAGGTACAAGTAGGCAAAGATCAGGAAAAGGCGCAATCAGAAAAAGACTCCCACTCCAAAAACCGAGGTGGGAAAAAACCAAACTAACAATCAGGTACTTATACCATGAAACATATCGTAAGCCGAATGAGCAGCTATTTTCCCAATAGGTGGCCACTCAGTTACCTTAACTTAACTAAAAATATGAAAACATACATAAGGCGCCAACAGCACAAAAAATTCCCACACACCAAGACATAAAACAAAAAGAACCACCACAGACGTATCGACTTGGAACGATCAGTAACACAAAGTTACTGGCGGGCTTAAACCGGTTTTACATGGCCATAACCTCACCCTCAGCTTCTGCAGTGGTTCATAACATTTAGTTAGTTATTTGGTCCTCGTGGTGAATCTCTAACTAGTCAATGAATCATCAAGAACAAACAAATAAATCATGATAAACATCCTGATGAATCAAAAACCAGGACTCACAGACTGAGTAAGCTGCCCGACGATGGAGATCCCTGGGCGCCGAATAACCTACTAACTCCGGAGCAAAAGAAAAACACCAGTTGGACCCCGGGGGGCCAAGCAACAGACAAGAAGCTCCGGCCCCAACCAACTAAAATTAATAGCTTTATGTCGGGGCCATCATAGAGTCTGACGCCCGACCCACCGGCGTGCAATTAAAGAAGGCAGCATAGTTATCAACCATGATTGGGTTAAAAACTAAGCATGCAGACTGTTGATATTTATATGAACCTGTATTTAGAGCCACTACATATTTCGTATTGATATGGAATATGTTACTTGCAGTACAATAGCCTGGCTTTCGTTGCCGGTTCAAAAAGGGCTACTGATGAGGGTTCATTACCCGAAATTGCGCTATATAGTCCATACTATCTCCCTTTGAATGTTTTTGCTGCTTCCAAAGGATCAAACCTTTATATTTTCTTGTATATTTAACTGAGGGTGACCCACGCAATTAAACGTATCCTAACGTCAACTGGTGAAGGTGCAAGATGGAAAATAAACAGATAGTAAAAGCGTCACAATGCATATTTAACAGTCTGCAAAATAGAGTTGTAATTGCGCGAAATACTGTGATTAACCGAGAAATAATAAGATCTCTGCAGTTCCGCTACAGACGGATAGATTAGCTGTTGGTTGCGAAAATAAGACAATTTGCAGAAAATAAGAAGTGCATTTCGTGCGCCTTTTTCGTACTAGTTTTATGCCTTTCGTTTGATTTCCTTCCGACAATAGACATGGTGACCTAAGGTACGTCGAATAGCCGCAATCGTGACCGAACGATTTAAACAAAATTGCGCATGGTTGCCAAACACCCGATTGTCCAGTAGAATACTTTAGCAACCCTGTGTCAAAAGGTAAGCTTAAAGTGACGTTATCCATGATCCGTAGTTTATATGTCCGTCTGTCCACATTTTAAAGCGGCTATTCTGAAACTGCTCGGCCAACCAAAGCCAAAAGTAATACGAATCATCAATAAAATGTCACTTGAAGGGAAATACTTGCAGGAAAATTGTTAATAAACAGAATAGTAATGAGAGTAACATATTTTTACTCCATGGATTCGTCTGCTCTGCCCTTGGACAAACATATGCTACATGCACATTATATGACCATAATATTCCACAGGTATTTGTTGGTACGTATGCCACTTCTTATGTGGGCATTTACAGGATCAATGTTCCTCTTGTATTGTTGCTCTCCTTGGACCTTCAATTTGTCTATTTTTTCATTACGAAAACTTGCCCATGCAATGTACAGAGATTTTTTCACCTGTAAAAAAATGAAAATTGCATCTGAAAAATTGTGATATTTTTATACTTTTGCTCAAAACAATGATTGTGGGTACACGTTAGAACCGTCTGGGCGAGGTGGTTCTAACAAGTACCCTCAATCTATGTTTTGGACCAAAAATAACAGAAATGGGTACTGTATACCCTGCATATCACAGTTTAACTATATAAACATGGGGTATATCGGGGTATATATTGCAAGGACTTGCTATCGTGATGGGTTTAGACAACGTTTGGATATCCTTTCAGGATTTGATATTTCCTAGAAGAGAGTCTCAAGATTAAGAAACAAAATGTCTGATTTACGAATTCACTATAAGTCAAAGCAAAATTAATGAATTTAAATTTATGTGATATTTTAGCCTAAAACATACATTGCGGGTACACGTTAGAACTGCCTCACCGAGGCGATTCTAACGAGTACCCACAATGTATGTTTTGGATCAAAAATAAGAAGATTAGGTATACATGTACCCCTGCATACCCCATTTTTTCCATATAAATGTGGGTTTTGATTGTTAGTTTTTTTTTCCCATCCTGGTTTTTGGAGTGGGAATCTTTTTCTGATTGCGCCTTTTCCTGATCTTTGCCTACTTGTACCTTTTCATAGGGTATATATTGCACGGACATGTTTTCCTGTTGTACTCATTAAATTGTTCACAGCAGATTTCCATCCATAGGAGTAATGGCGTTTCCAAACCTCTAAATACAAATATCAGTTTTATTTATTGTTTCGTATACGGAAAGTTTGAAAAACATTGTGGTGGGCAAGTTGCAACGGCCGCTGATTAAATTGCAATTTTAATCATTCGATCATCTATCTCATCGCGGAATACTGTATGGGTTTGAGCAAAATGACAGTCTATTACTACTTATTAGGCAATATCCAGTCGAAAATCGAATTTGAAATGTAACAAAGTCTCCCCACTACACACGAACAACTGTAATAGTGCCAGAACGTTTTAACAAAGCCCTTTCAAACGGAAGTAGCTTACATGTAGGTCATTCGAAGACGAAATAGCCTGAGAAAACTTCATACTAACATCAGCAAAACATGTCCGTGACTCGGAAATGTATACCCCTTTAAACCCCACCTGTATGTAGAAAAAGACTGGGGTTTGCAGGAGTAAACCTAATTTTCTTATTTTTGATCCACAACATATAGTGTGGGTACTCGTGACCCGGTTCTAACGTGTACCCACAATGTATTTTTTGAATGAAAATATAAAAAAAAATAAATACAAAATAAAAAAAAATGTTTCCAATGAAATTTTAAATGTTTGCTTCTAAAAAAATCTTTATATATTGCATGGGCGTGTTTTCGTTATGACAAATCACGAGATCCAACTCACAATACAAGGTTTTCAAGACAAGTGCTTACCCATACACTACTTCAATATTTTTAGATTTAGGAATTAAAAGCGTGGGTGTTAATCATACAATGTATAACATGCTCTTTTGCCGTATAAAAATTGAACATCGTTGTTGATGCCAAAGTCTATTTCCTCATGCAGACAATCACAGGCTTTGTTTGTCACCAATAAAGCTTTATTTGGAAAATTGTTAACAAACGGTTAACAAACACGCATTTCGGCGTCAACTGTCTAATTCCTTGGTTGCTCATTTGACGCCAAGTTGTCTATTATTTTGCATCAATCCGTGAACTGTTTCGCGAGGCGAAATTGAATTAGATCGACTACATTGTCTTACATCTAATAATTTGTCTACCAACGTTATATTAACGAAGGTTGTCACAAAAGCTAACTAAGCCTAAAATTTAAGTCAGTCAAGTTGATTAGAATAAAATAGGTTATTTTTGTAGAAATTAAGGAACGTGTACATCTTAGGCTTATATGTACTGACGTTTTGTTTGACCCAGTCACATTTCCTTGGTAAGTTCAGACTTCCGCAGTCACTGTGGTAAACCAGGATAAACCATTCAAATATCTTTAGCTATATACGGCGGGACACACAGTCCATTTCCTTCTCCCAGAAGATACTGATTCATAACAATACTTTGGTGTTACATGTATACTCAACTTAAACTGTACCTTGGCCAGTTCCTATAAGCAAGATTATTGACAATAAAAGATGTTGATTTGTGGCGATGATTGGTTGCACAGAGTTATTTACATCACTTTTCATGCAGCGCACGGTGCCGCTTTCATAGCTGATATGTCATCAGATAATGGGTTTAATTCCTTAAAGAAATACGAACAGTCATCTTCGCAGTATGTTATTTCAGACGCGACTTAATTGTTTCTGATCGATAATGTCGTTCGTATCATCTTTGTGTTGTGTTAAGCCTCTCAAATCATCAAAGAAGTTTAATTTGATAACATTCAAAGCGAATCCTAACAAAATATCTTGGGGGCATCGTAGGCCTGATACATATCAAACTGGAACACTGTCACACTGTTTATTGATGTATCTATAGAGTTCATAAGAAAGCAGACTCGAAAGCAGACTTCGCCCTTCCACCAATAAATGGACATCTGGCTTTGGTCTCAGATTTTGTTACATGGGCGCCTTTTCGCCAAGCATATTTGGTTAGATAATAAATGATAATGCATGATACTATTTCTGTAGCAATTATGTGACTGCCCGATGATGCAGTGAATTCGAGTGACGTTGAGCTGGACACATTAATACAGTTTAAACAAATAAGGAGAGTCATTTACTATAATTAAAGTTTAAATAATTACACAAACAATGGCATACATGCATCCTTTGTCAGCAGTAAAAAGCAAAAGAAGGAGAGTTGGCCATATTGCACATTCTATTGGAAACATCTCCAGATCAGTGTCCTTGTGTTTAGTAAAGGTAGCCAAATATGTAGTGAATAAAAATAATTGTTAGATCCTTTGGAAGCAGTAAAACATTCAAAGCGAGAAGATGGGTCATATTGTACAATTTCGGGTACTGAACCCTCATCAGTGACCCTTTAAAAACTGAGCAGTATTTTCGAGAATCATTATTATAGATATTATTACGAAAACTTGCCCATTTCGAGTGAGGAGGAGCCGGCCATTAGCACAGACATGCATTATTTACTGTTTAAACAAAGCATACACATTTACTGGACTAAAACCATTTTCGTTATAATCATTTCCTCTCTTTAGAAGCCTGCGTGGTGCAGTGGTTATGTCACTCTCTTTGTAAACCAGGGATCGCAGGTTCGATCCCGGGCTTCTCCTGTCCGTCGGATGGGACTATAAACCGAGGCGCCGTCTCCATATGACCTTAGCTGTTAGTGAGACGTTAAACCCCAACAAACAACAACAACATTTCCTCTCTTTGAAACATGCTTACAATAAGCCAAGAATCGTTTTAACATTTCAAAGAATATTTCAAAGGCGACATTGCCATCTTGTTATTTTCGAATCTCGGACAGGAAGGAAAATATTTGCATTCAAGATGTGTTTTCCTTAAAAAGGAAACTAATAATATCTCTAGTTTATTTCATGTCATAATTTGATGGATTATCAGCTTCTTTCTGCAATATGACGTTAATACTCATTTACAATTAATCAGAACATGCAGTGTTATGCAAAACATATTCCACACATGCAGAACATATTCCACAGACTATATAGGCAATAATTAGAACGAAATGATATCATATATATTTCAAAAATCAACAAATGTGCTAACCAGAACTTAAAACATCAAAACTGATTGAGGCACAACATAATAGTTTGCTTCCAGTTTCATAACAAAAATAAAGGCATGATGGTAGATTTTTTTTCTCACTTTTTCATTGTTTTGATTCATATAAAACTATGCAATTATGTATAATCCGGACACGTACAATTGCATGCGTAAAGAAAATATAGCGTTCGTACACCAGACGTTGAAGAAAGTGATAAAAAGGAAGAAAAAAAAGAAAAATCGACACTCGAATGTATGAAGGGCAAGAAGACAAGCATTCTTCAAACACAAAAGCATCAACAAGATACAAATGTGTGTATAATCCCTTTTCCTAGCAAGTACAATTGTACTTAATCGAACCACCCACATGTATATCATAACGTAACATATGGATATACATGTACATGTATATTGTTTGCTATAAGTCATACATTTTTTTATTTGTTATATAAAGTTTCACTGCAAATAAATCAAGGACGACCGCCAGCTGTTTTTTATTCTTAAATCAATTGCAAACAAAGCAACCCAGACACTGGACCTTTTTCTGAAACAAAGATTGTTGATTTAAACTGTAGAAACGGTTTACGGCCCAAATAATAAACATATGTCAAGGATGTGTGTACTTTAATGTGGAGTATACACTGAAAAAAAGTTATAAGAGGCCACCTCATATTTTGTCTTCTAGTTCAGAAAGTAAAATACGATCAAATAAAATTCATGATCATATGAATAAACCAATGTCTAACAGTGGCTCTGTGAGTTTCTGCATTCCAAAATGCGTGATACTTCTCACACAGACGAAGCATGTGTAAAGGTACCCTATTTCAAAAAGTCACACTTTATTAACATCAAATTAAATGTCATATTATGACGTTGTGTTTTTACATTTTAATTTATTTGAAAGTGCTACTGACTGCCATGATGCAAGACAAAATTAAGTCAAAAGTGTTGCTGCAATAAGAATCTTCGTTTCTGTTTTGCACATGCAAGAAGACAACAACCTGAATAACAGGAATTCAGCTTTTGTATGCAATTTGCATACCAACTTTGTTCTTCTCCAGTTGCGTTATTATCAGCAGCACGGCATTGAAATTTTCAGCGATTATTTAGGTCAAATACTAGACTCTGATAAACTTTGAAAATTAAAAAAATCGTCCACAAATTTTGTTATTTTGTTCGTTAAAAATTGGCATTGAAACCGGAAGTGTGCGGCAGCCTTGACATGTTGGTCCTCGAAAATGGTCAAAAACAGTTCAGACGAATTATATCTCTCATTTCCAGGCCTCATCAAGTGAATTTAACAGGGGTCAACATGTTTAAGAGGCACATTTATGAATTTTTCAAAAAATCTCAAAATTGGCGATTTTTAAAAATGCATAAAAATTCTACCAGTAGAGAAAATTCAAATGTTTGATGTTTTTCCGAGCCGTAACGACCCCTTTGATGACACCCGTTCCTAATTTTACTAAATGGTGTGCTGTATCCAATTTTTTATTTAAAAACATTGATTTTTGCATTTTTACTCCAAAAACGCCTTTAGTAAAAGAAAATTATTTCTTAACACTTTGGAACTTTACTTACTTGAAAGACACGTCTTTTGGCAAAAAATTGTGCAATTTTGAACTTGGCTTAGAAACAAAAATGAGTTTGAAAAGTGGCCTCTTTATAACTTTGTTTCAGTGTAGTACGTCTTTTTAGACATCGATGCACATTCTGTTGCCTAATACCGAGTTGGGAACCAAACTGACAATCAGATATTAATACAAAGAACATTCATATCGTAAGCTTAGCGAGCAGCTGTTTCCCTATTGGTGGCCACTCAGATGCATCTTCTAAACGTAAACAAATTCTAAACCGAAAACTGAATTTTCTGGGTTAAATTTTGAACCAAGGAATCTGTGTTTGTAAAACATCATCATTAATTTCTTCGCTATAAAATGTATACAATGGCCTATCGCTTTTTTCTCTCTAAGATGATTTCTAAACTTTTTAGCGTGACTGTACACGATACTTTAAGATGAACTACAAGCCCCCTTTAGGTACTATAATCGACCTTTCAAAGCATATACTTAGACGAACTAATTGTAGCCATGTCTGCCTCTTTGACATACACACATGGTCGTAGCTTACATGTAAGTGGAATCACGGCTTTTTTTATAGTAAATAATTATAAGCCTTAGGGGTTTTGCCTCGAATGGCATCATTTTTTCAGATATCGTCAGATAGTCACTTCAGTTGCTGTGCATTATTGAATAAAAAGGTACAAGTAGGCAAAGATCAGGAAAAGGCACAATCAGAAAGAGATTCCCACTCCAAAAACCGAGGTGGGAAAAAACCAAACTAACAATCAGGCACTTATACCATGAAACATACCGTAAGCCGAATGAGTAGCTATTTCCCAATAGGTGGCCACTCAGTTACCTTAACTTAATTAAAAATATGAAAACACACATAAGGCGCCAACGGCGCAAAAAAATTTAAACACCAAGACATAAAACAAAAAGAACCACCACAGAAGTATCGCCTTGGAACGATCAGTAACACAAAGTTACTGGCGGGCTTAAACCGGTTTTACAGGATCCTAACCTCACCCTCAGCTTCTGCAGTGGTTCATAACATTTAGTTAGTTCTTCGGTCCTCGTGGTGAATCTCTAACTAGTCAATGAATCATCAAGAACAAACGAATAAATCATGATAAACATCCTGATGAATCAAAACCAAGGACTCACAGATTGAGTAAGCTGCCCGACGATGGAGATCCCTGGGCGCCGAATAACCTACTAACTCCGGAGCAAAAGAAAAACACTAGTTGGACCCTGGTGGGCCAAGCAACAGACAAAAAGCTCCGGCCCCAACCAACTAAAATGAATAGCTTTAAGTCGGGGCCATCATAGAGTCTGACGCCCGACCCACCGGCGTGCAATTAAAGAAGGCAGCATAGTTATCAACCATGATTGGGTTAAAAACTAAGCATGCAGACTGTAGCATAACATTCAAGTTATAACCTATACGTCTGTAACGTGTTATGATTTTTCTGAACTGAAAAGAAAAATCATTCATTCCTATAAGTTTCTTAAATTTGTAAACTAAGTCACCATAAAATTCAGGTTCCGAAAGGCCCTCACTTAAAAGCGTCTTTAATCCAACATTATATTTGGAAATCAATTCATAGTATCTACGATAAAATTTAGAGAAGGTTTTTCGAAGTTTATGATACCGATAGCCCTGTTGGAGAAGTTTTGCCGTTAAACATTTATTTCGAGCGTTGAAGTCTGTAACATGATTGCAGACTCTAGCAAACCTAATAAGTTGCGAAATGTAAACACCATAAGAAGCACGACGAGGAACGTCACCATCCAAAAAAGGAAAATTTACTATATCAAAATCAAAGTCATCGCGCTTATCATAAATTTTAGAAGAAACAAATCCATTTGCAACAGAAAGATGTAGATCTAAAAAGGGGGCTTCGGTATCTGAGATATTGGCTTTGTTCAACTGAAGTTCAGGTGGATAAATTTGATTGACCATACCTTCAAAATAAGGGTTGTCAATGTTCAAAAGGTCATCGAGGTACCTAGATGTGGAATTAAAAGCCTCGATAACATCAGCTTGATTATCATGGTTAAGAGAATCCATGAAATCTCTTTCGTAGCAGTATAAAAATAAATCAGCTACGAGAGGTGCGCAATTTGTACCCATCGGAATTCCAACAATTTGTCTGTATAACTTGGTCCCAAATCTAATATAAATATTATCAAGGAGATAGGACAAGGTGTCGCACACATTCTGACATGACCAAAGTGTATACCGACTTGGGTCAGAGGAAGTGAAAAAAAGCCATTCTGTCATTACATGTACATGCCAAATAAAGTGAACCATAGTTTTTTTAATGCCCTTTTGAAAGTCCACTCTATCAAATCCAGAAGTTTTTCTTTTATTAGATTGTGTGGTAATGTTGTATACAGAGTAGAAAAATCATACGTGGACAAGCTTGTCGCACGGAACCCTCTACACTTCAATTTACTGAGCACCTCATCAGAATTTTTTATTGACCAAAACCAATTTTTATTTGAAGTTTCATAGAAACTGAGACAGAACTGAGATCTTCTAAGAGAAGTGAGCATATTAATGAGAAAGAGAATGGTAGAAAAACAATCTCAGCCCACGAAGAATTGGTGCCAGTGTGTGACAAATTTCATTCTAATTTGCCTGTCAGAAATGATCGGTAGCAATCATGCGTTTTCTTCACATTGATAGAAATTGCACATTTGACGTGTCGTTGCCTTCGATTCCAATTCTTCACAGCATAAAATGTAAAATGTTGGTACAATTTTTCCCATCTAAGAACCAGTCAGACCAGTTCTTCACAGAAAGACTCAATGCGTACCAAATATTCACACTTCAAAAATACTGAAATACTGAATCCTCACACATGTGAAAAAGTGATACGTATTTTTCACAGAAAAGACAAACGTACAGTAAACCAGTCCTTCACAGATGTGATGAATTTGTACCAATTCGTCTTATGTATGCAATTTCAGTATTAATTATTACCTCAAACAATTATCGAAATTAAACGTATGCAAATTTCTCACATGTAACATATTGATGCCATTTTTGCATAGCTGTGAAATTTGTGAAATTTTGCGGTATAACATCGCTTCTTACAGGATTCTTCTACTCGCAGAACGTTTCGTTCAATATGTTCAGTAGAATTCTAATATTTTTAGACTAGAGAAAATATAATAAATGAAGTAATAGTGTTATAAATTTTCTAGGCTTTACAGGTAGAAGAGCATATTCTGCATGCTACATGTACATGTACATGTAAGAAGCGAAATCTTGATCGATAGCCTACTCTTGAAAGCATAAAAACTGTTATTTGATTTTCGCCTCAAATACTTTCACCCAAAGACCATACGTAAATGCATGTTATTATTGTAACACGTGATATTTGATACAATATTCTGTGATATTTGACATATGATATCACAATTGCTGATTTCTTTTCATATTTGACGTCTTTTTTCTAACCATGCGACAAATAAGAATGGAGTGTTGTGTTTAACAATCAATTATATTAAGTAATAAGATGGTTGTGCAGTTTGGAAAATCAATGTTTGTATAATTACTGTTGCCATGGTTTGGCATCATTTCCTGTGTAAGATTAAATATATTAAGTATTATTTGGGCGTCTAACTTCTCTAACGGTTACATCAAGAAAACATGTCCATGAAAAATATACCCCCTTGAATCCCACTTATATATAGTAAAACTGCGGTTTGCAGGGGTATACCTGTTTTTTTTTTTTTTTTCGTATTTTTGATCGAAAACATAGATTATGGGTACTCGTTAGAACCGCCTCAGCGAAGTTGTTCTAACGTGTACTCTCAATCTATGTTTTGAGCTAAAATATTAAAACTATCAATAGTTTTCCAATGCAATTTTCGATGTTTTACAGCTGAAACAGTTTCCTGGTCAGTGCATGGGAAATATTGCGTAATGGCTATTTAGTTCAACAAAGGAGCAGCAATGTAGCATAGAAAAGTAATTGCATAAATCAAAATTATAACCTTTTGGATTTCATTTGGGCCTATTCCATTACATCTGTACTAACCAGATCTATAGATATCTTTACTTGTACCTTCTTATCCCCCATTACGAAAACATGCCCATGCAATGTATAGAGATTTTTTTGGTTGTAAAAAAATGAAATTTTTTTGGCATGAATCAGGAAACACATATTACCAGTAAATCATTAATTGGAACCATTCTAACAAGAAACGTCTATACATGTATATAGAAAATAGCCTAGATATTTATGCCTAAAGCAGACGTAAGGGAACAAATTTAATATGATTTTTTTTTCTAACCTTTAATACAATAAGAAACAACACGTCTTCTGTAGCTTGCGTAAATCAGTGACAACATCAATGGCAACATGGAGCCAGAGAAAATAACTGCAATTTTACGACAAACTTCAATCAATTGGGTCGTCAATACAAAGACGCGCAAATCTTAATAGAGCCAATAGATTAAACATTAATCAGATGAATGTATCTCAACTGATAATTTTTTTTTTATTTCTCAAAAGGACCTAAAGAAACATTAAATTTGCACTGTGGATGGTGAAAAGCATTAAATTTTATCTATTCGTGGTGAACTTGCCCTATAATTATAATTTACCTTGGTCCACTTTTATTCCAGTGATGCTATTTTTATTTCATTCTCTAAGAAAGCAGAGAAGCCTATGCTGTTTGCATTAGACCAGCATACAATAGTTTAAGAATAGAAGGCCCAGAAAGTCATTCAGTTAAATGTCTCATCCCAGACAAGACACCAGCAGGACAATAACTTCAGAGATGACAATTTGAGAACAATGTCGCTTGATCGAATCTGGTTTAGTGCGGCACACTTTTTCTATTGTATGCCTTCCGACTTGCTCAAATCTGTCACCTACATGTACAATCATTTATAGAGCTTCCTCTTGCAATCTAGTCGTTTTGTCTTCCCTAAACTGACAAAAACTAGCAAGACTAAAATATCATTGAAGCCTTTTGCTTCTGCGAAGAAAATCTTAACGCTATGAAAATGTGAATGATGGACAAATTGAGTAATGAACGCAAATATAATTGGCATAATGCGTGATGTCACTGAGCGTTTGACGAGATTTCATTAAAGTTTCGCTGTAAACAAAACTGCAACATGCCTTTAGTATGTGAAGTAAGTAAGTAAGCAAGTAAGTAACTACTTATTTTTCGAGGGTGATCCAGACGACTTGACTTGACTTGACTCTACTTGACTTTTCTTTTCTTTTCTTTTCATTCAGGACTTCATGGTGCAATGTAATTTCCGACATTCTCTATGGTTGTAATATTATAGATTTTCAAATTTGCTAGGTTCTAGGGTAGCATTTTCTGTATAGTTATATGGGAATGACTGTTCGATACACTTCTCTTTAAATTAAGAACATAAAGAGTGTTTCTTCGTATACAAGGGCATGTTTTTAGACTTTCTAGGAACCAAAGGACAATAAAGGAGACAGTTTTGATTGTTTAAATCGATGTCGTACGTCAAAAATAACAGCCATGTCGGAAAGGGACCAACATTCCTTGGGTACTTTCAGGCGTCATTGTCAAAGACATTTACACGGCAGCGGAGAGTTATGAAACATGGACTGGATAAAATGTACACAAACTGTTCATTGCAGTCACTGTCTGTGTGTATGAAAACACATTTTGTTGTAAGGCTTATTCAATGAATAACAGTCTTTTTATTAGGCAATATCAGTCGGAAATCGAATATGACAAACAACTTATACATCCAAAAAAGTCAATGCGACTGTACTTTTGTCAAACGAAAAGTCGTTTAATTCCGAAGCAGGTGTTAGGTCAAGTTGGACAAGACTATTGCATGGATACTACTTAACGATCGTTTTCAGGACTCCATTGTGCAATGTAATTTTCGACATTCTCCGAATATCAAGTAATCGCGTTGTAGTTGCAATCTTATAGATTTTCAAATTTGCTAGGCTCTAGGGTAGCATTTTCTGCATAGTTAGATGGGAAATATTGATCGATACACTACTCTTAAGAACATAAAGAGTGTTACTTCGTTTACAAGAGCATGTTTGAAGACTTTCTAGGAACCAAAGGACAATAAAGGAGACAGTTTTGATTGTTTGCATCGATTTTTAACGTCAAGTCGGAAAAGGACCAACACTGCTTGGGTTCTTTTACAATACGTGCTTCAGGTGCCATTGTCAAAGACATTTGCACAGCAGCGAAGAGTTATCAAATCCGACTTTCGATCAAAGACCAAATGTAAAAATAATATGAGCCTCTGCATGAGACAACCAACAATTTTGGTTCCGACCAGGTCTGACACAAACCGGGCTAAACAATGTCAGAAGCTGGAAATTTTGGATTTAGAAAGAAGAGAAATTGAACTATCCGTGTAGCGAAAACAAAGGAGCTGATCAGCTACTGCGAAGCTTATCTGCGTCTTTGTTTAGCATATGCAGATTGTTTGTTTTCTTGTGCAGCGGCTCATATGTAATTTTGGTTACACGTTCTGGGATATATGTTATATGATATTACATTTGCTATTTTATTCACACTTCATGTTTAATTGTTTTCTTTTAAGCGATGCTACATTAGAGAATAGAGTACCGTGTTAAACAGCCAATAATATCAAACGATTATGGAATAAGAAAGATCTGCCCAGTATGGGAAATCAATTTTGTCTTCACATTTTTGTTGCTATGGTTTGGCATCATTTGTCATGTAAGATTATATTGTGTATTATTTTGGCGTCAAATTTCTTAAACGGAAAGTTCAGCAAAATAGTATTCACTTTGGAATGGAATTTCAATATAAAAAGGGTACAAGTAGGCAAGGATCAGGAAAAGGCGCCTTCAGAAAAAGATTTCCACTCCAAAAACCGAGGTGGGAAAAAACCAAACTAACAATCAGGTACTTATACCATGAAACATATCGTAAGCCGAATGAGCAGCTATTTTCCCAATAGGTGGCCACTCAGTTACCTTAACTTAACTAAAAATATGATAACATACATAAGGCGCCAACAGCACAAAAAATTTAAACACAAAGACATAAAACAAAAAGAACCACCACAGAAGTATCGACTTGGAACTATCAGTAACACAAAGTTACTGGCGGGCTTAAAACCATTTCTTGCCTTGCATAAATATTCGCGCAACACAATATCAACATGCGTGTATTAATGAAAAAAATCGTGTACTTATCGCGATTCGCGTGAGCCCATACTACACTGCTTTTATTTATGCCCGTTACCGGGTGTCGCGCAAAGATGACGTCATCGCACGTAACGTGTATTTAGTACACGTTACATTATAACGTAAAGATGACGTTAACGATTGATCCATACTCACCTTTTTATAAACTGTTGTCAAGTATTATCAATTGCCGCGCCATTTTAGGGGCACAGATTTTTGGTATGAAAATGACGATCAAACATGTTCTTTCTGATGCATACACAATTGCTGGACCTTTCAGGCTCGGGTTTGAATACCTTCCATTACGCTCAGCAGATGACAATGCATAGAAAATCCTATTAATCCCTATATCATAGTAGCAATGCTGTTTTACGTTATTTTGCAGTTTGATCATACAGTACGTACAGAATATCATATTTAGCATCTATGGTTACAATATACCCTATGCCCCACACATAGCAGATCTTGTGACAAGCAGTATTTGCGCAATTGCATCGATGTTGCCTACAATAGACTGTCACTCAACAAGTAATATTTCACTTTGGTTTCTTTTTAAAAGGGCACATAGGTTTGGCTCTGTCTGAAGTGAAAAGACAGGCATTGTCTGGTGGTCATTAAGGTTTGCTTGTTACGTTTAGAAAAAATATTCACGACACAAATTAGCCCATTTCGATTGTGAAACATCGACACTAATAGTTAAATATCCCTGGAAGTAGTCTATTTCGGTCATTCACTGAATGACCTTGCTCTCCGTGTTATACGAAGCCGTGCTTCAATACAGGTCATTATATCTGTCGCACTAATCCCTTTATTTACAAATGAGCTTCAATAAACATTTTAAAAAAAAATGACAATTTTTAATAAACATCGTTATAATCTGTCATATCACATCTTGCGTAATACTTTCTAATGTTAATTTCATGAGCTATAAAATCAAATGCATACACAAGTACAACACATGACCAGCTAATACAAAGCTTTATTTTATTTTATTATTATTTTTTTATTTATTTATTTACATAAGGCACCAACAGCAAAAAAAATTAAAACACCAAGACAAAAAACAAAAAGAGCCACCACAGAAGTATCGCCTTGGAACGATCAGTAATATAAAATTACTGGCGGGCTTACATTTTTTTCTTACCTTTGCTCCAAAACGTAGATTGTGGTTACTAGGCGAGGCGGTTGTAACGTTTACTCACTCAATGTTTTGAGCAAAATTGTTTGAAAATTCTAAATTTTTCCAATGAATTTTTCAATGTTTGCTTCTGAAAAAATTATCTGTATATTGCACGGGCATGTTTTCATAATGTACACGTATAAATGTACTCCTAATTGCTTTATAACCATAATCATGGCATGGCAAGGAGGAACATAAGTATAATTTCAATACAAGTTTATATAAGCAATCAACAAACATTGCATATAAAGACCACATGAGCCTGGCATAAGACTGAAAGCTCCGACCAGGTCCAACACAAACACGGCTGCACAGTTACCGCATAAAGCTAGAAGCTTGAATCGTAAATGAGGAATAATACTATCTGTATGACGAAAACAAAGGCGCTGATCAGCTGTACAATAATGCTGTGCAATTACTGCACAGCTATCTGCGTCCTTGTTTTCACATTACGCAAATCGTTGGTTTTCTCATGCGTAGGCTCACTTGCGTGACCTTCTGTGATAAGCGGACTTGCCACAATATTTCGGAGGGTCTATTTTCATTTCAGTGATGCTATAGTTTTTGCTCATTTATCGACAAAATGCTTCTTATTATCAAAATTTCCACATTTTGAGGAAAAATATACTTTTCATGAGTCCACGCAAGGACCGGTAGTAACATGCGTGAAATGTGCCTATGCTTGCACATCTAAACACACTACTACGCCGAAGAGACCTTCAGTGCGCGGTGAGCCATTCCATGATTCCGGAAGCAAGAAATCTTGTGCCTTGTATTTTGAGGAAACAAACTCTGAATCGATGTCTGCTTATACGTATGTCTAATGAAAGTACATACTAGGTTCATTCAGTTAAATGTCAAATCCCAACTAAGACATCAGACGGGATGAAAAAGGACAATAACTTAAAAGCCTACTTTGCGACAACAATGCCGCCTGATTAAATCTCGTTTAATGTGACACATTTTTGTCTATTGTATGGCTACAGAACTGTTAGAATCTGTAACCTGCAATCATTCCTAGAGCTTCCTCTTGCAAGCTAGTCTTTTTGTCTGCCCTAAACAGACAGTTTTAGACAAGAACAAAATATCATTGAAGCCGAAGAAAGTTTCAAGGCTAAGAAAAAATGTGGATGAAACATCATGCCCATGCAATATATACAAAAAAAGTCATGTACTCCCTTAAACCCAACTTTTATAAAGGAAAACTGGGATGTAAGCCTATTTTTCTTATTTTTAATCAAAAACATAGATTGTGGGTACTCGTTAGAACTGCCTCGAGGCGGTTCTTACGTGCAACCACGATCTATGTCTTCAGCTAAAATACCAAAAATATCCAATTTTTCTTTCAAATGAAAATTTTCAATTTTTACAACTTAAGAAAAATCTATATATACATGTAAATTGGACGCGTTTTCGTAATGAACTTGGTAACACGGTAAAATAATTTGCCTAATGTGTGACGACATTGTACGTTAGACGAGATTTCCTTAACGTTTTACTGTAAAACAACTGTTACATGTACATGCTTTAATGATATTTTTACAACACTTCTGTCTCCAAAATGCTGTCTTTGATCACTGCTCGACTGAATGCACATTCAGACGCAGGCTGACCAAATATAAATATTTTCCTCGATTTTAGCGAAACGGTGTCGCCGATAAAGATAACTAGGGAAGTTCAACGTACAGTGTGCCCTTAAATTCATATCCAGTTTTGAAGCATTTTTTCCAAATGTTTTGCTCATTGCGTCATAGTCAAGTTTAGAAAACATCACTATAATGGCTACGGCCATACTTGAGGATAACGATGCTGCAGATGATTTTTTTTTTTTTTTTTTTTTTTTTTTTTTTTTTTTTTTTTTTTCGCTTTGAATCATAGTGACACCATGTTCTTCACACATAAAACTGTTGATAGGCAATACACTTAAGAACTCAAAAATCCTTAATAAGACTTGTCAAATAATTCTAGATGCAAATGAATATGTGTTACGTTTCGAGAAAATGTTTTGTTTCTTTTGTTTTTACACGAGAATACATGTGATGTTTGATCCACAATACTGCGACGTTTAATAATACTTCTAATTAATAGACAACGAGCAGCGATGGAGTTGAGCTGGATAAAATATGCACAGACTGATCTTTGTACGCTGTGGATGTGTACATCAGAACACAGTTTGCTGTAAGGCTTGTTGAATGAGTGACAGTCTATTTATTAGGCAATATCCAGTCGGAAATCGAATTTGAAGAACAAGATAGCCAATACAGTCACTGTACTTTTGTGGAAAGAAAACAAGCGTAATTATGCAAGTGTTACGGCAATCCACAACACTGTTACAAGTGCGTTAAATGAAATTTTTCGAAACAATAATATATTTATACAAATTACCTTCACACATGCTTTACTGCTTCCAAAGGATCAAACCTCTATATTTTATTCTCATGTAGCCTTGTTCAGTATTCAAGGTGACACGAAAACAGCTAATGTCAAACAACAGCCTGCTGAAGCACAGGATCGAACGCACGATACATGTATCCGAAGCACGTACAATATACATTACCACTACACCACTGAGGTTTCTTTCTTCCAACAATTTTACAGTGATGAATCATTTGACTACTTGGTTATTATGCGAACCGAACAACCAACAAAATATATGTTTTGAGAATCAATAGAAATTGAGATTGACGCTGATGCATTGTAAAAGCAGTGAAAAACTCAAGTTATGTACAGGACGTGAACTCTGATGTGGTTTGTTCTTTGGCAGCTTTTGTTTAGGTGTGCACAAATGATATTCGTTCATTTGATGTACATGTAGCTGAATGGTCACCGTTTGGAAACAAGCCGTTCATTGCGTATGCCTTTAGGCTCTATTGTGAATTATATTACGTAAACAATGTTTTTTATTTAGTTCCTTTTCGGTCCTGTACATGCGTGTGTCTGTTTATGATTTTACAAGCTCCTGGTTTTTGCCTATACATGTACTTACATTTAGAATTAAGCACGTGGGAGAAACATTATAACATGCCGTTACTACCGTATTAATAATTAAACATCGTTGTTGAGTCTAAAGCCAATTTCCTCATGCAGACAGCTACAGACGTTGCTGGCCACCAATAAAGCTTTATTTGGAAAGTTGTTAACAAACGATATTCATTCACGCAACACGCGTTTCGGCGCCAATTGTTTATCCCGGGGGCTGCTCATTTGTTGCCAAGTTGTCTAATATTTTGCATCAATCTGTCAACTCCTTCGCGAGGCGAAATTGGAATTGTATCGAGTTCATTGTCTTACGTCTATTAATTTGTCTACCGACGTTGTATTGACGAAGGTTGTCACAAAAGCTAATAAAGCCTGTAATTTAAGTCGGTCAGCATGATTAGAAAATATATTATAATTCTGTAAAAATGAGTCGGTTCATTTGATCGTGTTTTACATTATTTTGTACTCTTAAGATCGAGATATGGCTGCGGTATAACGCAGTCTGACCAATGCTTCTGTCATTTAATATATCCAACAGACGAAAATAAAACAAAATGAACAATACGGAGCGATTCTTAATCTCAATATATAAGAACATACATGACAAAGTCTATAGTAGTGTAATTTAAAACTGCCATTTTACATGCTCAGAATTAAACGCTAATTTCATTTGAGTAAAAGGGTATAAATAGATCGGGGGGGGGGGCGGCTTGACGGTTAGCCTATCCAGTGTCTCTTTCACGTCTGCAGTGATAAAGTTACGCGTTTTTTTAATCATGAGCTATAGGTTTGATAATGGGCTTCTCTGCCTTTCGGATGAAATTGATGGAGTGTCCTTATCATCGTAAGCATGTTGACCCAGCCAGCATTCATTGAAAGAGCTGACAATCTTGCTCTCAAATGATGCGTATTTTAAAACAAATGTACTATGCTGTATTGTGTTGTCAATTATTTTCGGCTTACTGTCGGTTTGCTTGTTTGTTCGTTTGTTTGTTTGTTTGTTTGTTTATTTATTTGTTTGAATGGATGCTTAACGTCCCAGTCATCACGTTGTCTCCATTTTATGGGACTTGTATTCAAAATTAGGTTGTCATGGCATTCAAAAATGCTTCAATATAACCACCCAATTGAACCAATCAGGCCTATATGTACACTGTATGCGTATTGCTATACCTTTATATGTATGCATGTTTTAACTTGATTCACTAGGCACGGTCTGAACGTTTTACCAGTAATCAGATGGTCAGGTAGTAGCGTAGAATCATTCCGTGGAGGCACAAGCAGCCAATCTATTTCTTTAGGTCCCAATGGGCGGGAGCCAAAACCTATTCTTAGCTTATTGGGTATTTTATGTCAAATGTCATTATTAAGTCCATGGTCATTTATTTTTCAGGGATCTGAGCATGAACAATCTGACGTCCTTACCAGAACGTGCCTTTGCTAAGCTACGCCGTCTAGAAGTTCTGTAAGTCATATACAATTAGCTTTTTTTTTCTATATTAATACTAAACAAATGTTAGTGTTGTCTGTCATTCTCAATTGGTAACCATTAGCAAGTTTCCTTGTAATTTGACTTCTAATTTTAGCTTCAATGTTCCTAAACATTAATCAGCTTAGAGAGTCGATTCAAAATCCGTTTAATGATGCCACTAGGAATTTTATATTTTGCCAGTTATCACCATCACTGATCACACGAGTTATCTAGAGCCAACCAACGCAACTGTGAAAAGCCATCGCGGATGAAATCAATATGTGAAATAGGACTGGTAATCATAAACACGTGTTTGGGAACAAATTTTAATTCTTGTTTTATTATACATTTCCCTTCCATTGATTTTTCTCAGTCGCATTCATTTTGATAGTCTCTGGATGACAGGTGCGTTATTGTTTGCAAATAGAAATTTCTATAAAATAGTCTACATTCGAACGCTTGTTTCTGTTGCCTCAAAATGAGCCTGTTACGTCTTCAAAATTGGGCAAATTACTAGACAAGAATAAAACTACTACTATGAGTTAGAGGCCTGCTAGACGCTGTCAAATTATTCTAGCTTTGAATAATCTAAAATGAGCCATATTATTGCCTTATTGAATTCTCAAAAACATCATGTTACAGTACGCCGTGGATTCAGAATCAATTTCTGGTGTTGATAAGAATGTCATCTTAATTCAGTACAACCATATGCAATTGAAACAGACAAAAGTAATACGCTATTTGCACTCATTGTGCTTCTAGAGAAAGCAAAAATTGAATGTAAACCAGAGGTCCAATGGTCCTGTAAACGCTCACCTGAGATCTGAGATATATATCAATAAACTTGTTTGACTAGATAGTAATATACATGTATATAACCCCAGGGCCCGGGCAGAGCAACCCCTGGAGTCAATTTCTTTTTGAAAACATAAAACTGCAGTCCATTTGCCAATTTACTGCAAGTTTTGACCTCCAAATGACATTTTAACAATCCTCCCCATTCAAATGCATGGGCGACCTATGTTGACCTTGCCATAAAATAGGTCAAGGTCATCCAAGGGTCAGGATTTATATAAACATTGTAGAGCTCCATTGCCTGATGCTTCATGTCAAGTTTCAAAATCATAGGCCTTCCTGTTCTGGAGAAAAAGATTTTTAAAGGTTTTTGCTATTTTTAGCCATGGCTGCCATCTTGGTCATGTGACCTTGACTATTTATATATACTTTCATTCCCACTTCCAAACAATGCTCCTCATAAAGTGTGGCTTTGATTGGCCAAGGGGTTTCAGAGACAAAGATCTTTGAATATCACTGTAATATACATGTTTATTGCCCCGGGGTGGGGCCAGACAGACCCATGGGGTCCAAATTTTTTCAGATTCATCAATATTAAGTCCATTTGCCCATTTCCTGCAAGTTTTCCCTAGAAATTTATGACGTTGCATGAGCAACCTATGTTGCATGAGCAACCTATGTATGAGCAACCTATGCATGAGCAACCTATAGGTTGCATGAGCAACCTATGCATGAGCAACCTATATTCAAATTTTGCATGAGCAACCTATATTCAAATAGGTTGCATGAGCAACCTATATTCAAATATGCATGAGCAACCTATATTCAAATATGCATGAGCAACCTATATTCAAATAGGTTGCATGAGCAACCTATATTCAAATAGGTTGCATGAGCAACCTATGCATGAGCAACCTATATCCAATTTTTTTCAGAATCATCAATCTTAAGTCCATTTGCCCATTTCCTGCAAGTTTTCCCTAGAAATTTATTACGTTGCATGAGCAACCTATGTTGCATGAGCAACCTATGTATGAGCAACCTATGCATGAGCAACCTATAGGTTGCATGAGCAACCTATGCATGAGCAACCTATATTCAAATGCATGAGCAACCTATGTTGACCTTGTGTAATATAGGTCAAGGTCATCCAAGGGTCATGATTTATATAAACTTTGTAGAGCTCCAGTCACTGATGCTTCACACCAAGTTTCAAAATCATCGGCTTTCTGGTACTGGAGAAGAAGATTTTTAAAGGTTTTTTTTTATTTCTATTTACAGCCATGGCCGCCATCTTGGTCATGTGACCTTGACCATTTATATAAACTTTCTTTCCCCCTTCCCAAGGATGCTCTGTATACAACATTACCACATAATCTAATTAAAGAAAAACTTCTGGATTTGATAGAGTGGACCTTCAAAAGGGCATTAAAAAACTATGGTTCACTTTATTTGGCATGTAATGACAGAAAGGCTTTTTTCACTTCCTCTGACCAAAGTCGGTATACCCTTTGGTCATGTCAGAATGTGTGCGACGCCTTATCCTATCTCCTTGATAATATTTATATTAGATTTGGGACCAAGTTATACAGACAAATTGTTGGAATTCCGATGGGTACAAATTGCGCACCTCTCGTAGCTGATTTATTTTTATACTGCTACGAAAGAGATTTCATGGATTCTCTTAACCATGATAATCAAGCTGATGTTATCGAGGCTTTTAATTCCACATCTAGGTACCTCGATGGCCTTTTGAACATTGACAACCCTTATTTTGAAGGTATGGTCAATCAAATTTATCCACCTGAACTTCAGTTGAACAAAGCTAATATCTCAGATACCGAAGCCCCCTTTTTAGATCTACATCTTTCTGTTGCAAATGGATTTGTTTCTTCTAAAATTTATGATAAGCGCGATGACTTTGATTTTGATATAGTAAATTTTCCTTTTTTGGATGGTGACGTTCCTCGTCGTGCTTCTTATGGTGTATACATTTCGCAACTTATTAGGTTTGCTAGAGTCTGCAATCATGTTACAGACTTCAACGCTCGAAATAAATGTTTAACGGCAAAACTTCTCCAACAGGGCTATCGGTATCATAAACTTCGAAAAACCTTTTCTAAATTTTATCGTAGACACTATGAATTGATTTCCAAATATAATGTTGGGTTAAAGACACTTTTAAGTGAGGGCCTTTCGGAACCTGAATTTTATGGTGACTTGGTTTACAAATTAAAGAAACTTAAAGGAATAAATGATTTTTCTCTTCAGTTCGGAAAAATCATATCACGTTACAGACGTATAGGTTATAACTTGAATGTTATGCGACAGTCTGCATGCTTAGTTTTTAACCCAATCATGGTTGATAACTATGCTGCCTTCTTTAATTGCACGCCGGTGGGTCGGGCGTCAGACTCTATGATGGCCCCGACTTAAAGCTATTCATTTTAGTTGGTTGGGGCCGGAGCTTCTTGTCTGTTGCTTGGCCCACCGGGGTCCAACTGGTGTTTTTCTTTTGCTCCGGAGTTAGTAGGTTATTCGGCGCCCAGGGATCTCCATCGTCGGGCAGCTTACTCAATCTGTGAGTCCTGGTTTTTGATTCATCAGGATGTTTATCATGATTTATTTGTTTGTTCTTGATGATTCATTGACTAGTTAGAGATTCACCACGAGGACCGAAGAACTAACTAAATGTTGTGAACCACTGCAGAAGCTGAGGGTGAGGTTAGGATCCTGTAAAACCGGTTTAAGCCCGCCAGTAACTTTGTGTTACTGATCGTTCCAAGTCGATACTTCTGTAGTGGTTCTTTTTGTTTTATGTCTTGGTGTTTAAAATGTTTTGTGCTGTTGGCGCCTTATGTATGTTTTCATATTTTTAGTTAAGTTAAGGTAACTGAGTGGCCACCTATTGGGAAAATAGCTGCTCATTCGGCTTACGATATGTTTCATGGTATAAGTACCTGATTGTTAGTTTGGTTTTTTCCCACCTCGGTTTTTGGAGTGGGAATCTTTTTCTGATTGCGCCTTTTCCTGATCTTTGCCTACTTGTACCTTTCCATATGCAGTTTGGCTTTGATTGGTCAATTCAGGGGAGAAGATGTTTCATTATTATGGAAATATACATGTATATCGTGGCAGGGGCAGACAACCCCCCAGGGGCTCAAATTTTCCACTAACATTAATCTTCTGTCCATTTGCCTATTCTCAGTAAGTTTTACCCATTAAATAGCAATTTACCATTTTTTTCCCATTCAAATGCATTGGCGACCTAAGTTGACCTTGCCGTTAAATAGGTCAAGGTCATCCCAAGGTCATGATTTATATAAACTATGATGTGCCCACGTCCCCAATGCTACATACCAAGTTTCGTGGAAATCGGCCCACTGGTTCTGGAGCAGAAGATTTTTAAAGGTTTGTGCTATTTATAGCCATGGCGGCCATCTTGGTCATGTGACCTGGACCATTTATATAAACTTTCGTTCCCCCTTCCTAAGGATGCTCCACATGAAGTTTGGTTTTGATTGGCCAAGCGGTTTCAGAGGAGAAGATCTTTGAAATTGTGGACGACCGACGACGGACGGACGCCGGAGCATGGGTATACTATAAGCTCACCTGTGAGCCTTCGGCTCAGGTGAGCTAAAAAAAAAAACAAAACAAAAAAAAAAAAAAAAAAGGTTGTTAAAAAATATACATATCAAGGAAATGTATTTATCTCTGACAGGCGGCATTAGTGATGGCCAGGATCAATTTATGATTGATGCTCTATTTTCCAGTACCCTTGTTGGAAATCATCTGTCGTCCATCCCCTCATCTGCCTTCGCTGGACTGTTCCGCCTTACACACTTGTAAGTACTATACTGTATCTCACATGAAATTGATTCGAAATAACTAATGAGCCGCCTCATGAAACCAACATGTGGTTTACGAACCTGTCCGAAACAAACCGAGCTGTACATGTACAAGCACTGAAAACGGCTCAGTAGAGGCTGGAAAGTTTGAATTTCAGAACAAGAAGGATTGTACTATCCCTATAGCGAAAACAAAGGCGCTAATGAGCTTTGCAGTTATAAATAAATGTGAATAAATACAACCAATAGTTAGTTAAAATTAATGAGACTGTGTATTGGCGGAAAAGTAAACGTCGGCACATCTCCGGCACTGCCGGAACCCTTCAGATGTTACACTTTGGCCCCGCTATGCCACCGCTATGGGAGCGGGGATACAAATTGCATTATACGTAATTATATTGGGCTGATTTCAAAGGATTCAAGTATACCGGGAATAGTAGGCAAAATAATTTGACCATATCCGGAGAATATACATGCACAAGCACCAAGATAATCATGCAGTGACGACTAGAATACGTAATTAACTATACCTCATTTGTGAGGATCTAAGGTGAAAATAACTTGACTAGAGCCTTAAATTTATCTGAGCTTTATAATCAATGGCGCAGGTCAATGATATAGTCATGCATTAATTGGCACGAGGTAGGGGAATAATTATTAGCATGTGTTTCTTTGTGAAATTGGTGATCGTTGGAGTCTAGCTTTAAAGGTCGCGTTTACAGCATGGCAGATTTTCTTGGATTTACATTTGTCCGGTGATCAGGACGTTGATTTTTACAGTATAACGAGTTAAGGAATGTAGATCTAATTTACAATCGTTCTTCGGAAAACTGGTATACAGTAGCAAGAAATGGCGTATAAACCCAATTACATATACCATTAACTGGAGAGTTTGACATTTTCCTCTTCTTTCAATTTGCTAGAAACATGTCAGACAAACACGTACATCTTCAAGTACACTGTTTAGATTGATTTGCCGTTTTCGACAATGAAACATTCATATCCTTGAACAATTTTGACCCAGTTCTCTCGTTGGAAGCGCAGTCGGCTTACTGTCTACAAACCATCTTACAGAAACTGCATTTTTTTAAATTTCACTTTTCTGAAAAACCTCAAGAAATATATGACCATGTCATAATTTCGCATTCTAAAAAAGTGCCATATTTTTTTTTTTTTTTTTTTTTTTTGAAAATTGGTTAACAAATAAAAATTTTATGCCCGAAAATAATTTTGAGTAGTTTTTTTTTTCCATTTTAAATATGTCAGGAAGGGAAGTAACTATTTTCCCGGAAAAAATCTAAATTGATTATGTTTCATTTAAAATGCACCGAATCAAATCAAATTTGTATTGCATGCGTAGCTGAGTGCCAAAAATGCACTTAAAATTATTCCACAGATTTGCTTGGTTTTCAATTTTTACATGTTTTGATTACTTCCCTTGCACATGCAAAAGGCCTGTTCAAAATAATTTTGCATTAAAGAACCGATTTTCAAAAACATTGTGGCACTATTTTTGACGTTTGGGTTGCAAATAGTTGACAAGGTAATATTTTTCTTGTAGTGGTTCAGAAAAGTGAGATTTTGAAAAATGCAGTTTCTGAAAGATGGTGTACATGTACAGACAGTAGTGTGACTGGGCATGGTAGGTCGACCGGTAGCGTGTCCGGTATGTATTGAGTTGAGGTGGACCGTAGATAGACCACTACGACCAGCGCATCTCTTTTACCAAGATTTGTCATTGATATTCTTCCTTGGCGATGTATCTCTTTACCTTATTAAAGAAAGACATTTTTTCGTTAAAAGGTGAAAAAAATGTACATGACTTGTATTCTGTTTCTGGGTAGGGGGTGGGGGCTGGGTGGGGGGGGGGGCGCTTGTCCGGGAACAATGAACTTAGCTCATGTTACATGAAATAAAAAAAAAAACATAAATACCTTGATTGATTTTCTTCAATGACGATAGATCGATACGAAAACATACCCGTGCAATATACAGAGATTTTTTACAGTATTTTCAGCAGAAAAGTTTTGATATTTTTCTTATTTTTGTTCAAAAATAGATTGTGGATACACGTTAGAACCGCCTCGCCGAGGCGGATTTTAAAGAGTACCCACAATCTATTTTTGGAACAAAAATAAGAAAAATAGGTAAACCCCAGCTGCAAACCTCAGTATTTTCTATATAAAAGTGGGGTTCAAGGGGGGTATACTTTTCATGGACGTGTTTTATTGATGTTCTGTCTGTGTACCAGTTCCTGGTGATCGTTCTATACGCGTAGCGAAAAGGTGCTAATCAGCTTCGCAGTTACTGCAGAGCCGGTCTGCGTCTTTGTTAATTATTGGTTTTCTGGTGCAGCGGCTTATTTTTCATTTCAGATTTCTTCAGGGCAATTTGTTTGAAGAAGTTCCTAGGAAAGCCTTACGAAACCTGCGCAATCTTCAACTCCTGTAAGTAAGACATGGTTAGCCAAATCTGCATTATGTAAAAAAAAAACTATATAGCGTACATGTAGTTATAAACGGAGTGTCGTCTGTCAGTAGCAAATATTTGGTAAATGTGTTATTGGCAGACGTCCGGCCATAGCAAGTTTACCGACTTTTTGCTGTAGACAGACGCATCATTCTATATCAACGCAAGCTAAAGATTATATTGTATATTTAATTTGACTTCGGTTCAGAACTAAAACAGTTTAAGTGAACTGGAATGTGTCCGAGTTTATTCTATTAAATTGTTTCTTTCAGTTATCTGGATGCCAACCGTATCAAGCGGGTCCCGGACAACAGCTTCAAGACGCTAAAACACCTGAAACAACTTCGACTGGACGTCAATCAGCTGACCGAAGTACCAGTAGTTGCCTTAAATCAAGCTAAAATGTTAGAAGCTATGTGAGTATATTTAACTCATTTAAGCATGGCGTCCCTTTTATTGGACATAGGCAAACAAAATAGTCCCAGATATGACGCCGCGTTATCTG
Organism: Rugalucina vietnamica; assembly: GCA_964017185.1. Lineage (NCBI taxonomy): Eukaryota > Metazoa > Mollusca > Bivalvia > Lucinida > Lucinidae > Rugalucina > Rugalucina vietnamica. The sequence continues at coordinate 9,565,095 of OZ024878.1, forward strand.
GGGTTATTATGTTTGCTTAAAGAGAATTTTCATCAAAAAATTGAATAAATTTAACAATCACTCCTGACGCCTTTAAATGAAAGTGGAATCACCCAAATGATAATCATGGAATAATCCATTTGTCGAATATGGGTTAACTAAGGATGATGCAGGTTTTTGTAGGTCTTGCTGAACATTCATTTAAATATACGATGTAATTGACGTCTTTGTATGTAACCAGGCTAACACTTAACGGTGACATGACGATGCAAAGTAAATTTTGTTTTATTACAAATGTTGAACATGTACTTGTATCTGACCGCTAGCGAAACAAATAAATCGGAAGCTGAAGTCCAATCGAACAACAAAACTTTGGCGACTTTTTTCAACAATGAGTTTGAAGTGGCTTACTACAAATACATGATATGCATGTTTTGGGACAGTCAACCCATTTTTGACGAACTGATTTCACGCCCGGTAAAGTGAAAATTGACTACCGCCGGTGGTCAACGTAAAAAAATTGATATACATCCGGTGGCCATTTTGAGCGTTTCCTGTTATTAGTTTTCGCGAGGTTGGTGGATGTGGAAGGTAAGATGTTTTTTGATCAAAATCGATCTAAGTGTTGAAAGGAAAGCTTGAAATATTTAAAAATTATGTCTGATAGCTAATTTAGTGTTCATTTAACTAACTGCAACGACCATTGGTTACAGAAAGCTTGCAAAGGCACGATCGGGGCATTTTAACCAGTGTTAAACTGATTCTACTTTCGTTTTCACTACTTTCAAACGGGCCGGAATGGATTGCAGTAAAACGGTTTTTTTTCAACTACCACTTCGGCTAGACATTCAACGGCAAAACACTGATAGCCTGACATTCTTTGATTTTCATAATACGTTTTTGATAAAAAAAAACATCTTACCTTCCACACCCACCAAACTCGCGAAAACTAATAACAGGAAACGCTCAAAACGACCACCGGATGTATATCAACTTTTTCTACGTTGACCACCGGCGGTGGTCAATTTGCACTTTACCGGGCGTGGATTTGCCCATCCTTATCAAATGGAGTTCACTTTTAGTTTTTGGGACTTCAAGTGTGATTTTTAACTTTTATTCATTTTTGGTAGCAGTTCTCTAAGCAAACAGAATAGTCCCAGATGGGAAACCGCGTACTGTTCGCCTATGTCCCATAAATAGGACGCCTGGCTAATGCATGTACAGTATGAGTTTTAAAAGTACCAAAACTATTTCGGTGCACTTGAAATGGGTCAATATGATTTGCGTCGTTTAACCCTGATTTTAGCAAAATAACAGACGATGTAATTAAGCTACATCTAAAACATTTTCAGTTTCAGAAAAGTTGATAACGTTTTATGGCTTCCATCGTCCACAGCTTGATAAAACATTACGAAAACTTGTCCATGCAATATACAGGGAATTTTCTCAGCGGTAAAAATTGAAAAAAATTGTACAATGCATTTGCAAGATTTGTGTTCAAAACATTGATAGTGGGTACACGATAGAACCGCCTCGGCGGTTCTTACGTGAGGCGGTTCTAACGAGAACCCACAATCTATGTTTTGGATCAAAATTATGAACAAAAGGACCAATGGTCCTGTAAACGCTCACCTGAGAACGGGAATATGCAACCTAAGCTGACCTTGCCGTAAAATAGGTCAAGGCCATCCCAGGGTCATGATTTATATAATTCATTGATGCTTCAGGCCAAGTTTCAAATTCAAAGGCCTTCTGGTTCTGAAGAAGAAGATTTATGATGTTTTTACTATTTATATCCATGGCGGCCATCTTGGTTATATGGCCTTGACCGTTTATATTAGCTTTCACTCGCCTTATCTTAACGATGCTCCACCTAAAGGTTTGGCTTTGATTGGCCAAGTGGTTTCAGAGAAGAAGATCGTTGAATATTACGGTCATATACATGTATATAGCCCAGGGGCGGGGGCAGACAACCCCCTGAGGACATTGTTTCCATCAACATAAATCTTATGTCAATTTGCAAATTCCCAGCAAGTTTACCCCCATTTAATTACATTTTACTAACTTTCCCCATTCAAATGCATGGACAACCTATGCTGGCCTTGCCATAAAATAGGTCAAGGTCATCCCAGGGTCATGATCTATATAAACTTTGTAGAGCTTCTCTCCCTCATGCTTCATGCCAAGTTTCAAAATCATAGGCCTTCTGGTTCAGGAGAAGATGATTTTTAAATGTTATTTGCTATTTATAGCCATGGCGGCCATCTTGATCATGTGACCTTGACCATTTATATAACATTTCATTCTCCCTTCCTAAGAATACTCAACAAGACGTTTGGCTTTGATTGGCCAAGCAGTTTCAGAAAAAAAGAAAAAGATATTTGAATATTATGGTAATATACATGTATATTGCCCCGGGGTGGGGGCAGACCTTCCTCTGGGGTCCTTTTTTAGAATCATAAATATTCAGTCTATTAGCCCATTTCCATAACGTTTTTCCCGTCAAATGACATTTTGACAACTTTCCCCCATTCAAATGCATGGGCGACCTATTTTGACTTTGCCGTAAAATAGGTCAAGGTCATCCCAGGGTCATGATTTATATTAACTTTGTAGAGCTCTTCCCCCTGATGCTTCGTGCCAAGTTTCAAAAGCATAGACCTTCTGGTTCTGGAGAAGAAGAGTTTTAAAGTTTTTTTGTTTTGCAATTTATAGCTATGGCGACCATCTTGGTCATATGACATTGACTATTTATATTAACATTCATCCCCCGTCCTAAGGATACTACATAAAAAGATTTGGCTTTGATTGGTTGAGCGGTTACTGAGAAAATTAAGTTTAACTTTTAATTTGTAAATGACCTTTGGCCAAGGTCAAGAAATGACCTTGACCTTTAATACTCACATCACTTCATTAACTCAACATGTTGTCTGTATCTACCAACTTTCAGGTCAAGGGCTACGAAACTTCCTGAAAAATTCAATGTTTTCACTTTTTCCAGTGAAAAGCCTATGTAATCAAAATTTACCTTGCCGTAAAATAGGTGAAGGTCAATCCAAGGTCATTATTTATATTAACTATGATGGGCCAGAGTCCCCGATGCTACATACCAAGTTTCATTGAAATCGGTCCACCGGTTCCAGAGAAGAAGATTTTTATGTTTTTTACCATATATGGGCATGGCGGCCATCTTGGTCATGTGACCTGGATCATTTATATAAACTTTCGTTCCCCCTTCCTAAGGATGCTCCACATGAAGTTTGGTTTTGATTGGCCCAGTGGTTTCAGAGGAGAAGATCTTTGAAATTGAAGACGGACGACGACGACGACGGACGGACGCCGGAGCATGGCCATCCTATAAGCTCACAATGTGAGCCTTGGGCTCAGGTGAGCTAAAAATAGGTATACCCTATAATCCCCATATCTTTCTGTGTTAAGGTAAGGTTGAAGGGGGTACATATTGCATGGACGTGTTAGCGTGATGAATATCGAACATCAAACAACTAGTATAACACACGGAATGCAATGTAATCAAAGTAATGGATTTGTTTTCTATTTGATTGTACGGCTTCTTTTGTAGCAAACTGGTGATTCATCAACGAGACATAAACAAAAATTTATTTTCATGATAAAACATCACTGAGACACAAATATAAACAAGATGTTCTCGAATTGTTTTTCAACTAGTTTTAAAACATTGGGGAACTATGTAGCGCCCTATTGTGTTTAGACCTACATGTACTTAAAATAATAAAATGATAAATAATAAAAACAAATCATTCATGAAATAACAAACATGTTAAATATGCCAATTTGAATTAAGTGACGGATTCAGCACAACGTCAAGTCCCTTTTGTATTACATGTATGAGAGCGATAATGCACTAATGGTCATCTTTTCATGATTTTCACTTTCTTTCCTGGTGTATTTAAATATGGGTAGACCTATTCTTAATTATGGTATCCATTATTGAGGTTATTTACAATTTCAGTGATTTGGATGTTAACCTAATCACAGAAATACCAGACTATGCCTTCGTCAATCTTACCAATCTAGTTATTTTGTAAGTATTGTTACTCTGTATTTATGAAATTAATAAACTTGGAGAATGTTGTAACGTTGTATTAACGGTGTGTTTGGAAGTATCGTTGTTGTTGTTGCCAAAAATAGTTATTATACTGCATTGATCATGCAGATGAGTTTCAAATATTTATTTACATTTTGTCATAATAGCTCAGGGCTATTCACCCAATTGCTTACAAAAAGCTTTTTAATTTCAAAACATCAGATTTTAAATATGACAAAATTTTATGCTATAAGAAGTCATCATCTCATGGGAAATAAACATTGTATTATTCCAATCATGCAAACGTTTACATGCACTGAATACCCTCATAACCCACTTTTATCTTGGACTAGTATACATGTTTGAAGCGTTTATGTAGTTAAACCGTGGTGTACATGGGTATTTTCGATTCAAAAGAGCGATTGTGGGTACTCGTTAAAGGTGCCACCCTGATATATTTTCAAATTTTCTTCCTTGTTTTGCAGGATGCTATCAGAAAATAAAATATCTCGTATTGGGGACCATGCCTTCGAGGGGCTTCCAGTCCTAATTCATTTGTAAGTTTTCATTTACATTTCATATTAAATTGAGTTGAGAATGGGTTGAGAATAATTTGCAACTTTTGTTTTTTCCAATACGAACTATGACTGTAATGTCATTTTTATATACATATGTGATAATGCAAATGCGCACACCATGCATATATTTGCATTACATTACCGAAGTAATAGCTTCGAGGTACAAACCACCACATTTGGTACAGAAGTAGTAATGGGTGGCGGTATAGCGCCTTTTTCTGAAAACTTATAGCGCCTTTTTTTATAGCGCCATTTCAGATAAGCGTAGCGCTAGAAATGGCGCTATAAAAAGGCGCTATAAGTTTTCAGAAAAAGGCGCTATACCGCGCACCCTGGGTCTCAGTTTAAAAATGAACTAGCTAAGTTGCATGTAGGTAAGTATCCTTGAGTTAAGACAGGGACTTTAAGTAATGTGTTTCTGGGTAGACTTGTCACATTGTGACACTTGCCGGACTGGTCGTGTGGGTATGTAGTAGTCTCTGTTGCTATACAGCTGAATGCGTCTGAAGAGTGTCTTAGTCTTGTATCTCAAGACTTCAACTCTGTTAGAGGCATGACTCTATAGCTTCCTTAGAGGCTTTAAAGTGGTATGCGTTTCACTGTCTCTTGGTCTTGTATCTCAAGACCTCAACTAGTCAAAAGGCATAACTTTATAGCATCTTCCTAATATATTGAGGCTTTTCAATGTTCTCGTATCTCGAGAACATTGATAAGCGTCAAAAACTCAGCTAGTTATTGTCAAACTTTAAACCCTTTACTACTACCTCCTGAGAGGAGAAATAAAAACCAAAGACTGACTTTAACATTTTCAACAATTTTATTTGTCCCGCTAACTGTGAATGCACGATGAAACAGAGGATTAGGACTGTCCCTCTGTTCTCGTTTACAATGTAACTCTTAACAACAACAACAACATATTTACAATAATCTGTACATGGGATACTGTTTTGAAAGACAATGTGTTTTATGCAGACATCTGCAAGTTTGTACTCTTTGTTTTAAAAGGATGTCTGGAATTGTCTTGCACATTGTACTGTCTTTGATAAATGTTCCATAGTTCTTTCTGAACCACATGTAAATGTCTCTGTCATTTTGAGATAAGTCTTCTCCTGTGCCTTTGAGCTCTTTGTGAATAGCTGTTTTCAGATCATGTCCTCTGTTGAGCTGGTAGATGATATAGATACACCACATTCCACAAGTGTTACTCCATGGATCTTGTAACACTTGTGTGTTCTGTATCCATCCAGTTGAATTTCGTTTGATAAATGGTAGGATGTAATCTTCATCTGGTGGCAAACCATAGGAATCAAAGTAGATCACTCTATCGTCTCTGAAGTACACTGCTGTCCAATGTTCTCCTGGATCATCTGACAAGTCTGTGTTTACTATGTATGCTTTTGTGTGCAGTGGTTTTCTGTCTGGTAATAAGTCTTTAGCACACACTTCTCCTTTCACTGGCATATTGTTCAATATTCTGCTGAGTTGTATAGTATCCATTTTCAATTTTCTGTTGGTGGAGATGATTCTGGACAATCTTGTTCTTTGTTGTTTTCTTCAGCTGTTCTTTCTTCTTCAGCTGTTCTTTCTTCTTCAGCTGCTGTTGCTTCTTGGTATGATTCTAACAGTTTATTGGCCCAGAATGTCTTCCACTGATCTGTCATGTCTCTCTGATTGTTTTTGAAATACTGCCAGTCTTTATATACTTCATTGGTGAGTTCTGGAGTCAGTAAATAGACAGCTTCTATGGATTTTCTTTTTGATCCCATCATGTGTTCCCACATGAGATCATCAAAATCCTCGAGGACATCGAAGATGTTGAGGCATTCTAAAGCTGGTTCATGGTACTTGTAGTCAGTGATCCATTCTTCTGCAGTGGTCCATAGACACATATCATGGTATTTCTGACTTGGATGGTCAATTCTACATCCTTGACATTCATGTCGAACATAGTCTCTGACACCTTCTCTCAGATTCATCAATACAGCTTTGACGAGAAAGTTTTCTCTTTTCACATCTTGCCCTTCCAATTCTTTCTGTAAGGCACTTGGTTCGTCGGGTTCATGTGACGAGAATGTCTGTCTGTATACGTCTGCTTGGTATTCCAGGTCTTTCTCAATGTAATAGCCCTGATGCATCTTCTTAATAATCTGTGGTCACTTCTCTCAGTCCGTTTATTTCTATCAGATTGTCAAACTCTGCGTAGACAATGACGTTGAGTGTGTAGTCAAGTGGTCTGGCAAACTGAAGCTCTAGTCTCAGGTTTCCTGTTTTTAAAGGGTGCAGATGGTTCTGGTCAGCTCCTTGGTCTGGTGTCAAATCGAATCCCCAGAAGCAGTATCCGTCTTTATAGTCTTGAAGACTGATGTTACAGTTCTGAACTTGATTCTGACTGCTCAGTGCTTGATATAGTGACATGTATGATCTCAGATACTGATTGTCATTGAAGTTTGGTTCGAATGGTCTGCCATATATATTGTGTCCATCACACGTGACATCCAGTTTACTTAGTCTGAAATGTTGGAATCTGAAAGGATTGCTTGCATAGCTTCCATTGAATTCTTCATTTGTGACCATGCCAATGAACACACGTTTTGGAAGTTGGCCTTGAAACAAATGATCCTCAATTTTGGATCTCAATCCAGCGTTTATCGTGAAAGTTTTGACTTCTACTCTTCTGATAGGAAACTTTGCCTGTTTCTGAGCTATTGTCTGATTCAGATCATTTGTAATTGCTGGTAGAAGTTGTACTGTTCTCACAGAGACTTTAGCAACATCAATTTTGACTACCGAGGGATAAGCATCATTTTCACCGACCATCAAACAAAACTGAGGTGAAGCTCGATTCAATCTGAGTCTGATCTCAATTCCATTTGGCAAATATTTTTCCTGCATGGCTAGATCCAAATGCAATCGTCCCATCAATTCCAAAGGTTTACTTTCTGCCACAGCTGCCATGCGAGCTTTGATCGGCTCAGAATCAAAAGCAACAAATTTTCCAGTTTCATCTTGGTACCAAAATTCCCCAGCTTTCAGTTGATTTTGTTTTACATCAGAACCAAATGAAAACAAGTTTTCGAGATACGCTCTGTATGGATAAGTGTCCATATTGCTTGTCACAAGTTTGTTATTCAAATACAAATCGATACTGCTAAACATGCTGTGAAAGAAATTATTCACAGGGGCTACTTTCTTGTTGGCTTCAAGATCATTTCCAACACCAGCTTGCAAAATTCGACATCTCAGATAGAGATACGTCTGAGATAAATCTGTATAATTTTCTGTCTGTGGTGGAATGACGAATTCAATGGGTGCATGATGACTATCCAATGAAGCAATAGGATGATAATCTGTCCACTGAGTATCCTCCATGGTTGTCATGGTTGGAGGAACTGATTCCATTTCTATTTCGGTTTTACTGCAGTCACAAGAACCAATTTGAATCATTTTGTTTTATTTACTCAAAAAATCTGGTGGAAACCTAAGATTTTTTCTTGTAAGTGTTCTCCTGCCTTTGTTAACAGGTCGATGTCTAGATTTGGACTGAGGCTTTTTGGATTTCTGATTTGATTTTATACCCTCTGAGAACTGATCGATTGTAGACTGCCCAAAAGATTTCAATGCTGATTTTCCTCTATGTTTTAAAACTTGTTTGACATTCTGACCTTTAACAATTTCTCTCAAAGCTTTAATTCCATGATCTTTTGCTACTTTTTTCGCACTCTGTATGCCAACTTTTGCTAAAGGTTTTAAAATTGGAGTAACTGTTCTCAAAGCAGCTTTAAAGATTGATCCTAAACCATTTCCATATTGTCTTGAAACGCCACGATAGACGGGATAATCGTTGAATCCCGACCCATATTGACAAATTGTTCCACGCGTACGCATTATTAAATTATTCTTTGGGTCTGAAATGTAACTTGATCAATGTCTTTCCTGTAATGAATGGAATATCTTCACCTGTATCACCTTTTATACTAATGTGAACTTGATCAATGTAAGATTTTGCAACAGGCACATAATGCAAATTCAAAAACTCTTGATGAAAATGAATTTCTCCTTGAATGTATTTGAAAGGAATAACTCTAAGTATTGGTGCAGTAACGTCTCCGATATAAGTGTAATTTGCCACATCTGAGTATACATAGAAACGATTGCTATGTGTATTTAAATCTACACCATATTTGAACTGATACTTATCGTTTCCTATGGGTTTGCCAAAAAATGTTTTATCCACGCCTAGAATTTCTGCCAACGGTTGTGGAAACATCAAATGCATTTCATTTTTATATTCTCCCACGAAACGTACTTTTGTACGTTTGCTATTATTTCCATATGACAGAATGACTGAGTGATTAGCTGTGTCCAATGCAGTTTTGAAACGAGCATCGATAACTTTTTGCATCTCATGGATTAAGTGATGTGCAGAGGTGTAATTAGAATTTGGAATTTGTAGTCGATATTCTACACAGAAATCTTTTTCCGTGCATACTTCTGTTTCATTACTGGACAATTTGAGTCTCTTTGCAGCTTGTTCGGTTAATCTTAGAAAGAAAAAATTGTTGGCATCCGAAATATTTAAAATTTCTGCAGGAGTGATAATTTCTGCAAGAGCAACTTCCCAATTTTCTTTGTCAATTTGTATTGGATGATCTAAGCGTACCGTAAAATTGGACTGTTTGTTACTTGGAAAAGTGTTCAAACAACTATCACTGAGTAATGTCAAGTAAAAATCTTTCATGGTTTTACTTCTTTTGAAAGTTCGTCACTAGAAGAAGACAGAGATTGTTGTTTTCTGAATTTGAGGCCAGGTGATGGCAAAATGTACCCTATTGAACTGCTGAGTAAAATCAACCACAATTCTTTATCTGGACTTCTCAAACTGATGTGAACTAGAGATGTGATGATTATCATGTATACTACAATGATCTGAGTGAAAAATGTTAAAGGATTTTTAGCTATTTTGGTTTTACTGTCTGCAGATGATTGCACAGAAGTGTTGTCACCACTGCGATTGAATGAACTTCTAAAATCCATTTTCATGCTTTTATACAAGATCAGACTCTAGAATCCAACTGTCAAATTTAGATGGATATCCTTTCCAGTGTACTTTGATTTCTTTAACCCACTGTTTTCCAACTTTACGTTTTCTGTGAGCTAAGATCGAATCGATTTCAAAAATCTGATCTTTTTCGACACGTTGTAACTCTTGAGAGTAGAATGTACCACTGACAGATTCACCATCGAGATCTCTTATTTTATAGGTGGTGGGAAACTGAGTTTTCACCACATCAGAAATCTGAAACAATTCCTGTGTCCAATTTGGCAGATATCCTTTGTCAAATGTGCGTTTAGTTTTATTGATCCTAACATAATCACCTACTTTGATTTTAGTTTGTTTTTGCAGTTTTCTAGGTTTGCCAAAAAGAATTTCAGACACTAGAGGCTCGTTTTCTTTTGTCACAGAAACAGGTGCACGTTTGATACTTCTGTGATATGCATGATTGTAACCTTCGACTAATTTTGGAAGAACATCAACATATCGCAAAGTGCGATTGTGCGTGAAATACTTCCACATGCGACTTTTCAAAGTTCTTTGAAATCTTTCAACAATACTTGCTTTTGTTTCTGGGTTTTCAGTTGTGAAGAAATGAATTTTCTTAGATTTTAAAAAACCTTGAAAGTCTCTGTTTTTGAATTCTGTACCTTTGTCAGTTTGCAAACTTTTTGGTTGACGCCCATTTTTCAACACAAGTTTAAATGCATTTACTAAAGTCTTTCCCGTCTTGTCTGCAATGGGTACAACCCATGCAAATTTTGAAAACACATCGATAATGCAAAGCAGATATCTAAACTTATCATTGGACTTGGACATTTTTGACATGTCTGCTAGATCGGCTTGCCATTGATGATCAATTCCTGCAACCACAGTCTTACGACGTAAAAATTTTCTTCTGATAGGTTTATGTAAAGTGTAGGTCTGTTGTTTTTTCAACCAATTTCTGACATCTTTCAATTTGACATTTTTAGAAGATTTTCTAGCAAGCTTGTACAAAGCTTGTTCACCAGCATAACCTGCAGGACTTTTTGGATCATAATACAATTTGTCGAAATTCATTATTGATCATCGTAAGTGAGCCACTGTTTGGGTTGGAACTTTGGTGTAGACATTTCTTCTTTTATATAACTTTTTGTGGCAGACAAAGGAGAATACAACTGCTTTTTAATTTTTGCTAGCTCAGACGGTGTAAATTCTGATTTGACTTTTCTTTTAGTTGTTTTCTGTGTTTTAGAAACGGGAATACGACTTGCACGTTGACGTGCTGTCGAAACACGTTTTTGGGCTGGTGTGACATAATTGTCATCTGGAGTTCTAGGAGAAGAAGATACGCCCCGATGCATCCACTCCCATCTTTCCCTATTTCCAATTACATCTTGAGGAATATTCATTTCTCTTAACCCTTCAGCAAACGGTTGCCATCCCGTGGGTTCACTGCCTTTTCTATGTCTTAAAACATCATTGACCAAGTCAATGATATTAGATCCTTCAATAGCTTTACCATAAAGTTTTACGGTACCATCATCATCCCAAGTCATGTTTGGATTATCTTTTAAAATGTTAAGTAAAAGTTGTGCTTTTCGTTTCATCGTGCTAGGTACACTATCTAATACAAGTTGGTTCATTCTAGAGGAACTGGATGTTACACTTGGTAATTTTAAAGATTGATCTTGCAAAGCTTTTTTGTGAGCCGATTGAAATTTGTGTAAAGTTTCACCAAATAATTGAGCTTTTTCAGCTTCGGACATGTCTTCGTCAGCCATGACCGAAGATAAGTCTCTCTGAAGACTTGCTGTGGCAGACACATTTGGATTAGGTGGTAATCTAGGTTTTTGAATTTGTTCTTCTTTCCATCGTTTCATGTCTTCCCAAAGTTTAAATGGAACAATGGCCATTTTACGCCCTTCCATGATGAGGATTGAGGAGACTTCCAAGTACTGAACCAACAATGGGAGCAAGCAAAGGTTTTAGTAATAAACCGAGCAATGCACCTCCTTTCTGATTGATAATTTTCTTTTTATCTGGCACAGACACTTGCTTTGAACTCAGTAAACGTATGTGACGTTGTCGAGCTTGCAATTTTTGTTTTTGAGCTTTTGTCAAACGGACATTGCCTTTTATAATGTTCAGGCAACATTCACCGACTGAGTCGATGACTTCTTTAGGTGAATCATTGATCATTTTTTGACGACATCTAGGTGGTAAATGAGTCAGTCCTTCAAGAAAAGAACCATACGATTTGATTAAACTTTTTTTCTTTAATATTTTTCTAGTACGACGCTTTGTTTTAGTAGCTGCCATGTTGATGCAATTTTGCAAACTGTGTTAAAACTTAGTTGACATTGAGCTTTTATAGTTTTTTTTTTTCAAAATAAAAGTCGTTTCTTAGCAGTTCTTCTTACAAGTTCTTGTTTTGCTCTTTTTATTCTTTCAACATCAGAAGGAAATGCAGTTTGATCATTCATGACAAACTCTTTTGGATCTAACAAGTGCATGTATGGAATAGTTCCGTGTCGTTTCTGAAATGTAGGACTGTTTTGCATGATGTAACGTTGTTTTGAATTCAGAGGTGAAACAATTGGTTTTGGTGAAGTTCTAAGTGGTGAAAATCTTGCAATTGACAAAGACATTCGTCTTGCATTGGCATCAGGTGAAGACATTCCTAGATTTTGCCAACTTGTACCTACTGCTGGTGAATTAGGACTTACAGATTTACTTTTTTTATTTCTTCTTTTGGTCACAAATTTATCATTGATACGTTTTTTGGATTTTTTGGCAGGCCTTTTTTTAGTTTTAGATTTCTTTGGAGTTGATCTTTTACGTCTCAAGAGTTTAGTACCATCCCATCGAATCAAACTTCTGATAATTACACCACCAAAGAAACCACCACCGCCTGGTTTTAGAATGATACTACGTTTCACTTCTGGATCTGTCATTGCACTTGCTAATTTTCTAACATCATCTTTATGTCTATCCATGAAGTTTTTAGTTTGTTTAGGCAATTTCATTTTTCCCTCAATGATTTTACGAGCTGCTAATGAAAACCATTTGATCATTTCAGCTAAACCTGCATTAAGCAACGTTTTTCGTTTTTGAGCATCGTGTTCCTTGCTCAAATTGTAAAGTGCACGAATCAAGTTAACAGATGTTTTCCCTACAGCCATGATGACTTAACTGATCAATGTCAAACCAAACACACCCTTTTATACGCTTGGAAAGTAAACCACTGGTCCTGATTGATCTGATTTTGTAAACCAGTGTTGAAAAATATTTGTTCTCAATCTCAAGTAATTTGGTGTGGTTGGTTTCAAATCGACCAGTAAGTAACCATGAGGTTTTGATGTTGCATCGTTAAAGGCAGGAATCATATGTGGTGTTTGCAGTTGATTGGAAAGAACTTTGATCTGCATTTTGTCCCTTGGACTTTGGAACAAAACCAGATAATGAGCGTTCAAACTAATTGTTCGAGATGATTTGCTTTGTTGAAATAAGTTTTGTGTGATGTAGACCAAACTCGCATTTCTATGGTGTCCTTTTCTCGTAAACCATAACTTTATCTTTTCTTCATCTTTGTCTCCCAACATATCGTCAAAGATGACTAAGTGTGGTGCACTGACATCAGTGACGATGTCATCCTCGTCATCTGGGATGCCGAGAATGAATTTTATGTTTGATCCTTCACGTTCTTGCAGGATATTGTAGGCAGATTGCCATTCTTTGTAACACCACACAATTTGTTGTGGTTGAATGTCAAACAGATCTTCTTTGTATTCAATCATTTTCTTAACAAATTCCGTTTTTCCAGAACCACCAGGACCAGATATAAAGATATTGGCAGTATGTTTGAAGAACAAACTACCAATATCTTGTTGTAAAACTTGTATAGCTGACATGACCTTTACTGTTTAACTGTGTAACAAACTGATGAAAGAACAAGAAAAACATGTGTTTTTATATGTTTTTTAATTGCATGACAAACAAATGTGTGCAAAAAATTGACATCTTGTAACCTAGAAAAAGTTTTGCTAAAAAATTTACAAGTTGAATCCTAACAATATTTTTTAAATTAACATCAAACAATTGCAAAAACTTTTGTAGAAACAACTTTGTGAAACATTATTTACCAATTGAAAAAAAGTTTGAACAAAAAAAAAAACTTTTTGTCAACTTGTATACCTTCTGTGTTCAAGTCATATCATTCTGTTCAACTTCTGTTTTCAGTCTCTTACAAATCATATCCATAGGGTACCGTGTAACCTTTAACTAGAACCACGCGTTTGTTGTACGTGAATTTGTAAGTCTTTGTTTGTTCTTCAGTGGTCACTTTCCTATCACTGTGCTTTTTGATTCTATTGTATTTGGCAGTTACTGAAAAGTTCCTACTTTCAGACTTTGACCATTCCAACATCTGATGGAAATGTATCAGCTGAGACGTGTTATAGTCCAGTGTCAATCCTTTCACTTTACATGTAGATTTCCTCTGTCCATCTTTCTCCACATACTCATACCCATAGTTCTTAGGTCCCATACCAACAAATTTCACAATTCTTGCATCTGGTACTTCATCAGTCCATTCACCAAGACGATCCCCAATTTCTGGATTCCATTCGTCTGGTTCGTGAACGTAGATGATTGAGTCCGTGTCAAAGTACAATACTCTTGATCCCAGTTTATCTAACTTATCGTACAATCTCAACCTAGCTTGTGCCGTCACAAATGCACCTACAACCACATTGCTACAAGTGTGAGGTTCAACAAGATTGTCTGTTTCTTCCCAGTTCACGTGTACAAATCTTTCTCCGTATATGTCTACATTCTTCACTATCTTAGATGGATTTGTTATCAGTTCAAAATATTTGGCTGGGTCAGATATGTATTCAGTCTTTGTCATTTTTTCACGCTGTGCTAGCTTACCCCACAAACTATTCAACATAATTTTGGCTATAGCTCGCAGTCCGGGATTCTTTTCTATTTCTTCTAATGAGATTCCTTCTGCTTCAAAGTAATCACGTATGAATTTTTCCTTGTCAGCCTCGGTCTTGCACCATTCGGGATAGCCACTCGATTCTTGCTTGACTTTCAAGAAGACATCGATGTACTTCGTGAAGATACCACCCGCGCCAGTTTTCTTGTCATATTGTGTCGTCTCCGGGAAATGCCACACTTCATACACGTCCAGTAATTCATATCCTTTTTCTAATGCAGCCTTTAACTCAATGCTAACCCAAGTTCCTACTAGTGCCCTTTCATCGTCTTCTGAATGTGTACACTTTTGGGAGGGATCACATCTTTCTGCACAAGTTCTACACAAGGGAAACATGAGTTTATTGTTACATTTGTAAGGAAGTACGGGATGAAACAAGTCTCTAGGAGGCAATACCTTACATTTGATCAGTCCTTCATATTGCTCAATATTGTCTTTGTCCACGTTTTCTTGAGATAGGATGGTTGGATGACCCAAGGGAAACAGTCCATACTTGCATACGGTTGGATACAGGGAACAAACATCAATGTACTTGATTTCGTCCTGTGATGTCTCGTCGATTTCATGATAGAGTTTTGTTGAATTGGTCCGCCCACCAAACAAAGCATCTCTTGGTCTCAGTGGATCTAAATTGGTAAAGTGAGAGTCTACAGTCTTTCTGAATTCTTCGTCCTCTTTGTACCTTTTGTCATATTCACATTCCCACATCTCGATCACGAGGTATCCATTGTCTTTGAATTTCTGCATCAGGTAGTTGGTGTTAGTATACAGTTGTCCCATCGTCTGACAGCTTTGTTTGTGAATCGTCTCTCTATCTGGGAAATGTGTTGGACAACCATGCCAATAACATCCATGGAACTCGTAGATAGTTCTAGATTCTCTGTGATAACCATCCACGCAGTGTCCACAAATCCTAGCTTCTCCTCCATTCAATGCATGCTGTATCTCTATCCCTTGTTCCTTTGCTATACTTTGAATCCATCTCACTGCTTTGATCGAGTAGTTTTTCTGGTTTGGATACCCTTCTGGAGGAATGATGGCAACACAGTTTTCTGGCATGTAGTTCTTTCTCCAGACTTTGGAACAGGCTTGGGCAATCGTACAGGATTCCATCAAAGGATCTAAACCACTGATGTCTTTCAAGATCTTTCTGAAACTAGCGCATCCACGCCTCAAGATATCCACATCACTCCGACAATATTCTTCCATCTCTCGTCTAAAGTCAAAGATCGTTCCAGACTCTACTTTTTCGTTGTACCATTTGTAAAACTCGGTCCTATCCTTTTCTGACATCTGTCCGGGCATGTACATCTCTGCAGGGAAGTAAGGTCCCACATAGTCCTGATTGGCTTGTGTATTAGCAAGATGAGGAAAGTAGCCTTTCTTCATTTCTTTCAATCCAAATGTCTTTGGGAAATTTGCAAGTCTCATGTGCAGAAACAAGTAGGAGTCCAGGAATGTCACTTTGCCTATTTTCATTCTCATAATCGTATTTCCATTCATGATCACGTCAGGTTTCATTGTCCCATTTTCCAAGATGTGTCTCAAGATAAACTGTCCATCGTATCCACCAAAGTTATGAGCTATACAAGTCACTCCTTTGTTATCGTCTCCCAGTATCCAAGCGCAAAATCTAGATAACGTATCTGTTCCCTCAAAGATAACTTCTCGTCCCCCTGGTAACGTGCTGCAACCTGGACAGTATTCATCGCTAGGCAGGTCTATGCAGTAATCGCAAGCTCTTTGTGCCACGCAAAAGTTGACTTGATGTTCTCCAGTTTCTTGAGATGACTCGAAATCGAAGAAGACGAATTTCGGACCAGTAGTTGTTTTCTCTTCATCTTCGCTTTCCTCGGCATCTGAATCTGCAGCCTTAGATACATTTTTCTTAGATACATACTTCTGAATGTAGCATTGATGATTTGGACCTACAATTTCCTTACAGATCTTACACTTTCTATTACCAGGACATACATGATTCTTTTTGTTACCAACGATACGACGTGAACACTTTTCACAATTGTATACAAGTTGACAAATAGATTTCTTCTGATTACCCTTAATTGCCTTATGATTATCAAAACAACTTTGACTCTTAAAAGTTCTCTTACAATCAACACATTTGACTTTCTGTCCAGGTATACATGGAATGTCACTATAGCAACCATCACATCCATCATTGCATCGGTGATCTCCTCTGTTAGTGTAGCCGACATCACAATACTCGCAGTAGTATGAACACCCCATCAGTCCCGTCACCTTGGTTACGGTATCGTAGTGTTTGTCCCCATTCCAGTACAGATGTATGACTTTCGTCTCTCGTTTTTTCTTGAATTGTAGTGGAAAGATCAGTCCATCCTTGGGATGTTGTGAATGGACTTTGATCAGGTAGTCTGGAGCCAATACATCTTGAATCTTCTTGTATTCCTCAATGCCACAGACTTTGTCATGAGGAATCTTAGCTTGGTCCAGTAACTTCTTTGCTTCCCGAGTCTGCATTGGTTTTCTGGAGTCCGAGATATATTTCATGGTTTTCTTCCAAGTATCTGAAAATGGAAATTGGAAAAGAACTAAGTAAACAATTAGATACTAAGGAAACATATGTTTGGATATTTTTTTCATAATAGGTCTCAGTTACTCAAAACTTTTGAAAACCTACATAAGATGCAAACATATAAACATGTAAAAAAGTTTAAAGTAGTTTTTTACAAGATTCTAACCTGAATCATCTTTGTCAGCATTACATTTCCCCACCACCACAGCTCTAGCCATACACATGACATCATCTGTATTGTTGATCTGGACAATACTTCGTTTATTCTGTCTCATGGTCTCTGACTCGAAATACAGTCCATGGTGAAGTGGTTTTCTTCTTCCAGCACCAGTAGGGAGACTACACGTTGTCACGTCAATTCTCATCTGTCCATCGTTGATCTTGAAATTGTCATTGGATTGCATCACTTTCTCAATTTCTTGTAAGATGATTTCTCCAGTCAACGAGGACACATCACGCCATGTCACAAAAACTCCCAACTTCAAGCCTGGATGGTTGACAGTCATACGGATTTTGTCATCGCCCGCCACTTTACACTGCATCTTGATAGCTTCCACCAAATCGTCAAACAGCTTTGGCACAAACTCTAGTGGTGACACATCTTCAGGAAATTTCTTCACATCCACTTCGTAAATTTTGGCTTTCGATCTGAACAATCTCGATTCAGTCTCTCTCTTCAGCTTGATATCAAAATATTTGTCATCAGACACTTTCTGCCTTTTGCCGTGTGGTGGCCTCATCATCTCATCTTCACTCTCTTCGCTATCGGAATAATCTACCAGTCTTCGTTTATTTGCCATGTTGACTCTTCGAAGTTTACTCAATGAATGAATTCAGAATACCAGATTGTCTCAGCTTATATACCTAGGGACGCGACATGACAAATTTTTAGTCAAATGTTGTCTCGCCTGACAGCAAGAAATATGGCCAGTCCCACAACTGATCGACCTTGTTGGTCTACCACAAATCCCCAGCTATCATATTGGGATTACCCTGCACTTCAAAATCCCTGGCGAGATGAAGATATCCACTGCAAGTGAAACACCTGAATGTGAACCATGCACCGGACTGTTTCTGAGGCGGGGCCTATTACAATTCTCTAGCCAAGCTAGCGCCCTTAGATGTGGCCTGATATATCATTCCACACCCCTGCCTCTAAATGCTTGTTCAATATCTTCATATCTACGGGCTGAAGCCGTATAACCTTCCAAATAACTGGTAACTCTGAGCTGAGCTAATTTTGAGAAGTTGTGAAAAACTATATATAGGGATCACTTTGTCCTGCGTAGTAAAATTGGGTTTGAGTATTTGCATGGACAAGTTAAACATATTTTTTTCTACGAAAGTAAGTCAACTACTATGATGATTTACATAAAAATAATTATGACAATAAGTTTAAAACATGTTACAAAAAATTTCATGTTGATACAAAGTCAAATGGTCAAGCTATTAAGATACTAAAGTTAATATTTACATATAACGTTTACAAGGGGAACAACTGTGTTGTAATTGAAAAATAACAAGTATTAGCTTTTTTAAAAAAAACTAACTTCTAAACTACTGATCCGATTTACATAATTATTTTGGCATATGGTAGGATATCTCAAATACGTTAAATTTCAAAATTTAATTTTGTTCTACTGCGCATGCGCGAAATAGAAAAGTAAAATCTTGAAATTAAAATCTACAGTAACTTTATTATGACTTGATCGATTCTCGAAATTCTTTTTGCACATGTTTCAGTATTTCGTAACGTTCATATTTTGAAAATAATTATTACGTATTGCGCATGCGCAAACGTATGCATAAGTATTATTACTGCTATATAAGACAATTTCCCACTATTCATTTTGTAGAATCATGGCTCAAGTCTACATACCACCAGAAATCCAAGAAAAGGTATTCAATTACCTGATGTATTCGTCTGCAAAAGGACTTGCATTCAAATGGAACATACAAGAGGCGTGGTTTAAAGTCAACTTCCCAAGACTACAGAGAGCTTTGACTACAAGATCTCGGGAAACTTATCACAGAGAATTGGTGCGAATGTTATTGGACATAGATCAAATGCCTAACCTGACCGATGAAATGAGAACAAAGTTCCACACGGCAATTTATGACTTACATAAACGTAAGTTATTTACGCTGACATCATCCAGACTGTGGCGAGTAACATGGCCATTTTATCGTGATGTCAGAGAGGTAGAACCATTACTTCGTCGCAACTTAAAGGACCATTTCATGACAGGATACATTTCTGCAGAAGGGAGTACGTACCATGGATATGTGTTACTCAGTCGTGAAATGAATAGATATCATGTCCATAAATTATTAGGTGGCACACAGTTATTGTTCTTAAGAATGTTGGGAATAACCAAATCAACATTTCGTATTAGACCTGAGAGTGAACTTTGCTTGAATTGGAGACTGTTAGACAATATAAAGCACGAAGACGGAGATATGGTATCATTTGGAAACTGGAAGTTGTTCGAGACACAAGCAGATAATCAAGTGACGCTGCAGTATCCAACAAGTTATTCCAGATACCTGCTCGGATATACATCATGAATAGCATTACAAAGAGTCTACCCGTATGTTTGGATCAGATCTTACATTTTGACGTGTACAAGTGTGCTTTGCAACAGACTTTGTCATTAGAACCAACTGAAGCCGAATTCTTGAAAACAAGAGAAGGTATCAATATGTGGTTGAACAGATTGGAAACATTTGGTACTTTCAAATATTGGTGCAGAAAAATTGCAAATGAAATGTGGAGACTCATTGATGACAGTCCGATAACTTATCTCCACTGGCTAACTCACGTTGCCAATAACGACGGCGTGATTTCTCATCTAGAATCTATACTGACAGATATTCGAAGAGATTCTGAAGAGGAAGATATGGAATATGAAGATCTCATTTCTGCAATCGACAAACTGACGCTGAACTGAACGTATAAAAACTGGAAGAACAGACTCACATTATCATTTCAAATCTGAACAAGCAACATGTCACAAGATCCAAGAAAAGAAAAATTCAATGACCCAAAGAGTATCTACTATCAACAAAGATCATTGATGAAAGGTACCTTTACGCATGCTGCGCCAGGGTATAAAGTCGGTGACACAGACTCACAGAATCATTCTACTTCAAATCGTCAAAGAGTAAACATGGATTCAACTATGAGCAGTGAGACTAAGAGTATCTACTACCACTTCATATCTTTGAAGAAACTTCTCACTACAGATGAAGTTCAACAGCTGAAACCATTAGAAGATATGCTGAGGGCACAAGGAAATCTTGTTCCACCTTTTGGACAATGTTACTACTGTAAAGAAACAACACACTGGGCCAGCGATTGTTTGAAACTAAAGCTTGCTAGAGAACAACCAGATGGAAAACCAGCATATGGACAATGTTTCAAGTGCGGTTCGTTCGATCACTGGGCTTCAAAGTGTCCACAGAAAGATGAGACAAAACCAGAGAAAATTTCAACATCAACTGAATCAACTGCAGTGATGGAAAAGACAAACAAACAAAAGCGAATGTGTGACGAAGATGTGCCAGAGCCAACTCCAAGCAAGCAGCGAAAAATAGAGAAGACAGCTGAGCCAAAGAAGACGAAACGAAGGATTCCTAAGAGGAAATATTGCTTCATCTGTAAATCAGAGACTCATGATGCTAAGAACTGTGACGAAATTGTTCTTGATCCAGAAGAAGAGCTGAAGAAATCATTAAGTAAATTGACATTGAACTGATTTTTAAGTTATGAACTGTGACTGTTGTCAAAATGTTCTAAGAGACTGTATTAGTCAAATAATTCTAGAGACTATATTATTCAAATGTGTTTACTTAAAAATTGTTTGTACAAATTAAAATTGAAAAAAACTGTTTTTGTGTTAGTTGTTTCTTACAATGGTTTTCTTTCTGAAGATTTGGTAGTCATGAAATATTGGTCATTATACAAAATGGTAACATTATTACAAAGATATTCTTTCTGAAGATATGGTTAGCAAATTTCTTTCAAACATTTTCTTTCTGAAGATATGGTCAGCAAATTTCTTACAAAGATATTCTATCTGAAGATTTGGTCAGTAAATTTCTTTCAAACATTTTCTTTCTGAAGATTTGGTCAGTAAATTTCTTACAAAGATATTCTTTCTGAAGACATGGTCAGTAACATTATTACAAAGATATTCTATCTGAAGATTTGGTCAGTAACAATATTACAAAGGTATTCTTTCTGAAGATTTGGTAGTCCTGAAAAGGACTGTTTTGGTCATGAGAGACAAGAGATTCCTAAGGTTTTCGAGGCATTGGTCGTACAATAGCTACTGGTTTGCAGTAACCAATACCTCTTCTGGCCAAAAATATCTGTATTCCCATCTTGTTTTGTTGCCTCTCAATTTCCCGATAATCTTTTTTGTGAAAAGCAGCACACAATTTCCTCAAACTGAATTTTTCAAAGAACCCCATAGTTCCAGAATGTACAGAGAGGCACAGAACACGATGTTATATAGTGGATGAGTAGGATTGACCTAGATTTTAATCAGAACCAATCAAATGCGTTTTGATCAGAACCAATGAGAAGTTCACATACGATCACGCCACAAAGATCACACCATAACCGTAAGACAACACATATACAACAAAGACACAATAATAAAAGTTATTTCAATCGGAAAGAAATGTGTGGCCCTGAAAAGGGCCGTTGGGTGGAACTTAAGCCACAGATGATTAGGAGCAGGCACAGTATCTGCTCCCGCAGGCAGGACATCTTTCACCCCAGCGAGCCAACTTGACCGTTCTGTAGGCAGGAACTGAAAGATTTCTGCCTTCAAAACTGTAAGATGGCTCGTTTGCCTCGGCGTCCCAGTCTTCAGTCTGTTCACTGTAGTTATGACTGGGCCTGTCATCCCAGTCTTCCTCAGATACAATTGGTGACAGTGTTTCCCTCTTTATCTCCACTTTTTCTACAACCCGTCCTCCATGAGCTAAATTCATAGCACTTCTTGTCATACTGATCATGGTCTTCAGATTCTCTACCGTCCGCTGCAAGGACTCAGCACTTCGTCTGAAGGTTTCCACAGCTTCCAACATGCTGGTAGCCGCCCCACCAATACTGTCCGCCTGCTCCTCCAAAGCTCTTAAGTAGCACTCACAGTCAAACTGTTTTGCCATTTTGTTGTACACGAGAATAGTGTACAGATCTGCAAAATGCGTTTGCTTTTATACTCTCTGGGGGGATTGACCTACTTTAAACTTCAAACCAATCAGAAGTTCTAGTATAAGTAACAAATCACAGCCGACTTTACAAACATGAGACAGAAAGTAGGTCAATCCTCTCAGTGAGTATAAAAGCTTAGCTCAACAGTCCAAGTTTTCACATTCATGTTCAGTCATGGCTTCGAATCAAATCAGCTTTGATGATATGATTAACAACCCAGACATATTACTGCAAGCATGTAATGAAGTCTTTACTAATGACACGGCAACTACACAACAGCAGTACTATCAACAACCAGTACAAGCGACTTCTCAGTACCAGCAACAGACATCACAGTTGCAGCAACAACTGCATAGAACACAAATTATAGATGTCTTGGTTAAAGAACTCAATGAATTGAAAACCAAAGTCAAACAACTGGAAGAAGAAGTACAGCGACAAGCGCTAATGCCAAGTATACAGTTTCCAGCGATCAGAATGCCTATCAGATTAGACATCATCAATACCGACCAACCGGCTACATCATCTCCAGCTGTAGGATTAGGCATAGCTAAGAAAGAAATACAAGCAACCAAGCGAAAGAAGACTACAAAATAAATTCAGACTTCACAAAACAACACATAAACAGCCCTTTTCAGGGCTACCAACTATTTCTGAAAGATAAACCTTTATTTGCACATTACTTAAAGTCCCTGTCTTAACTCAAGGATACTTACCTACATGCAACTTAGCTAGTTCATTTTTAAACTGAGACCCAGGGTGCGCGGTATAGCGCCTTTTTCTGAAAACTTATAGCGCCTTTTTTATAGCGCCATTTCTAGCGCTACGCTTATCTGAAATGGCGCTATAAAAAAAGGCGCTATAAGTTTTCAGAAAAAGGCGCTATACCGCCACCCATTACTACTTACAGACCTAAGTACTGCACGTGAGAAAATGACTTTCGAAACATAATATTTCTATGATTAACGTGTCTGGCATTTCAATAGCTTCACTAATCTAGATAAATAACATTGAATTGTCTGGCGTGTTCCTCTGTGGGGCGAATGTGCGGTTACATTGACATTTAAAAGTTCGTTAAGAACCAGTCATTTGGGATTATGACTTTTCAGCTTTCAGTGCCCTGCTATAAGCCCCACCCCAAGGGGACAAACTGGAATAATACTGCATACCCTGCCCTTCGCAATAAAAAATCCCCCGTGGGTAAGGACCCTTATGCCAGAACCCCGTCATTTCCCCTGCATTTCGGGGACAATAAAAAGCAACTGCCCTGCACTTAAGCACGGTTCTTCACCGATATTCCCCGTAGGTGGGAGCAGTTGTTACAACTGGTGCATTAGCGAGGCCACGTTTTGATCAAATTCATGTAATATGGGTCGCAACGTCTCAAACACTGAATCATTGGTAATTTGCTTCATATGGCAGGGAAACCATTTTCTATGAAAAAAAAAAAGAACAAGTAGGCAATGATCAGGAAATGGTACAATTAGAAAGAAATTCCCACCCAATAAACCGAGGGGCGGGAATAAGCTAAAATGACACTTGGGTACTTACACCAAGAAAACATATAGACAGCCGAGTGAGCAGCTATTCCCCAATAGGCGGCCACTCAGTTACCTGAACTGAACTGAGATATGAAAACGTACATAAGGCTCAAACAGCACAAACAACAAAACAATTAGAGCCACAACAGAAGTATCGCCTTGGAACGATCAGTAATATAAAAATTACTGGGGGCTTAAACCGGTTTTACAGCATATTTGTCAAGGAAAAAGGAACATGCTGCAAAGCCAATCAACCGAACTTGATTTTAAAACCCCACCTAATCTTGCCCTTATGTTGCATCAGAAGAACACGCCCGAGACATATATAGCCCCTTGAACCCCACTTTTATATAGCAGAACTGGGGTATGCAGGGGTATACCTAGTTGTTTTATTTTGATCCAAAACATAGATTGTGGTTACTCGTACCCACAATCAATGTTTTGAGCAAAATTGTTGAAAATATTAAAAACTTTCCAATGAAAATTTTCTATTTTTACAGCTGGAAAAACATCTCTGTATATTGCATGGGCCAGTTTTCGTAGTAGAAAAAAAAATAGTTTATTGTGTGGTTTACGCAATTGTTTCAGCTCACCTGAGCCGAAGGCTAAAAAATGAGCTTATACGATAGGCAGGCACATGTACCCGGCATCTGTTCGTCAAAATTTTCAAATCTGAATCCGTGAGCCGACTTTAATCAGATATTTTCCAGAACTCTATATGCTTTGGCAACATATGATTCCACTGGACTTATTATGAGATAGGGGAAAATTGAATATTGAAGATATTTGTTTTTTTTTTGTTCTCACAGGAATATTTATTGAGTACTCATATGCGTTTCCCATGACGTTTGTCCTAATTTCTAAGTTTGATTAGTTGCTTGGGCCCAAAACGTACATGTAAATTGTCGGAACTTTATTAAAAAATATTCTCGGACCCTATCTTAGTAAACATGTTCCTACATAAATTGTGTGTTATACCAATCACATTAGAACTATAGTTGCTATGGCAGCTTTCAGTTTTCATAGACTTCTTAATGGAAAGGTGGAAATTGGCTATAGAAACAGTCTTGTTTGAAATATTTGATGTCTGTTTTACAGTAATGTAGATTGAGTAATCCTGCATGTTTCATGTGACTCGCTATATTTTACGTAATTAATATTTTTCGACTTGGTACCTTTTCTCTAACTCAAAGTTGGGAAAAGCAAAGATAGGTTGTTTCTGTTGTTTCATGGGGGGTATTTGTTTTTAAAGAAATGTTTATAAAATGAACCTCAACGCGACAAAATGTACCTTCGGACATTCTGACATTACTAGTAGAAAGAAGCAAAAATCGAGAAAAAACACTGTATTTATAATCTTTGAACGCTGGGCTTCCAAATGAATTAATTATAAAACATATTTATTTTCAATATTTGGAGTTATCTGCCCTTGTTTTAGCCCTTAATGCACATAATTTTCCTATATATGTCGTAAAATGGTAAGCATAGCAACCGCATCATCATAAAAATAGACATAATAATTACACAGATTGCCTGTAAAGATGATATGCTTCTATCTTAATAATAGGTTCTGACCAGTGCAGAAACAGTTTTATGCAAATGCATCGAGCTTTGTACGCTCCACTAACATGCAGAAATGCATTACGCAACTTTGACGTCATTTTTCAGGACAATGACGTCTGTAGGGTTCATATCGTAAATTGGTCATAACTCACAAAATAACTGAAATAATCTGGTCAAATAAAGACTAAAATACTCTAGAAACATCAAACATTCAAAGTAACATTGTTTTTCTCATACTCAAAAAATTGTCCAAAGGTACATTTTCTGACGTTGTGGCCCAAATAGTCCTCTGCTTTGTGTATGTCTTTTCAAGGCACTAAAGCTGTTACGGTCATGTATTGCATCCAAACCCAAGATGAACCCAAGACGTCTTGACAACACGCATGAACGTCCAATATTTAAGAAATAACGAAGGCTATTCTCACTACTGAGAAACGAATGCCCATGTCTTTTCTTTATATTACGAAAACTTGCCCATGCGATAAACAGGGACTTATTGAAAATTTTCAGCTGAAAAATTTCAATACTTTTCTTATTTTTGCTCGAAACATAGATTGTGGATACACGTTAGAACCCCCTCGCCGAGGCGGTTATAACGAGTACCCACAATCTATGTTTTGAAGCAAAAATAAGAAAAATAGATATACCCCTGCATACCCCAGTTTTACTATATAAAGGTGGGGTTTAAGGGGGTATATATAGCATGGACATGTTTTCCTGGTGTAAATTCGGGACTCTAAGCCAGCTTTTTGGCCCATGGGCTTCTGGCTAGTCTCATTCTAATGGAAATTGAAACATAGTTTCTTCATGAACATACAATCTAATAATATTATTGAGGCATCAGATGCGCTATAGCACGTTTCCGTGCATTAAAGCATTATCAGTGATTTTTAAAAACAAATGACAAATAGAGCCAGAAAAAAAAATGTAATTAATATAAAAAATAAATTAAGGATACTCGTTTTGAGGACTAAGAATGGGATCCATCGTTAATGTTTTAAACAAGATACAGAATTTAAAAGCGAGGCTGGTTATTAGGACCAAGTCATCAGTTTGCGTTTAAATACAAATACTACAACATCAATTCTTGTTTCAGGGAGCTAAACAAGAATCGTCTGACCCATCTACCAGTTGCCTTACAAGCTTTACCAGACCTATTTGAAATGTAAGTATGATATTAGTATAATATTCATATATTCACAAATAAAACATAAGAACGCTGGTGGATATATTTCATAGCCGTAGATGATAAAACTTTATGATCTCAGCGAAAAACGGTTGATTGTTAACCTGTTGTCAAAAATAATTGATGCGACGAGTCGCACCCTATCTCAATATGGTGCGACATACATGTAGGTGCGACTTGGTCGCACCTTGAGCTACGCCAAACCGATTTTCGAAATGTCTGCAGCACCTATTACTAGAACAAAGTTTTGAAACTAAGTTTTTCTATCGTCCATCACGCAAAAATGTTCTGCGAAAACCCCTTATCAGAGGCAATGTTTTAGACTTTAGTACACGTTTTAACTATAATTTGTTCACATCTAAAATGTAACTACGAGTACGTATATTGCATGGACGTGTTTACATATTGACAAAGGTTATGCTTGCTCCCTAGCTCCATAAAGTATATTTAATCACTAGTGCTCCATAAAACAAATAGCCCCAAGCTCCCGAAATCCCGTTCACTAGTACATGTACGTGTAAGTCAAGATGCATGCAAGCGATCGAGATACATTTGGGTTAAATTATTTTCTGGCGAATGCATATATAGTGCCATTCAAGAAATTCATCTGGCATTTTAAAAACACCTGCTCCTGATATTCATTGTTTGAAAGCGCACATTCAAAAAAGAGAGCACTCCCTTCTGTATTCACTTTTACATTATGCATAGGAAGATGCAGTCGATGGTTAAATAAAAGTAGACAAAATCATCAATAAATGAAAATTGCCGAGACTGTATCATACACTGTAAGTGGTTTCATCGTACCCCATATAAGACCCTGTAATATAGTATTTGTGCTTGAAAGAAACGGAAGACAAACTTACTTGTGATTTGATATTTCTTGTACAATAACTGATTAATGGGTTTTCAAATGTCAAGAAATAATAACTGACATTTTCTAGATATTTATTATAACAAACTGTTATATGACCTTTGATTTCATATTTTCTTGATACTCTGCGGTTGTTGCATGTGTACAAAAATTAAAATTCAGTATGTACTTAGACCATTGTTACAATGAAATATTGCTTGGATTTTGAACGGTCAGGTGGCCTTATTGCTAAACTACACACAGCAGGTAGAAGTATATTGTAAATTTCAAAAAATGTCACCGGAAAGAGACACACCAGGCAAAGGCGTTGCTCGAATGCTACACGTACATGTATATACCGTGCATGATTGCAAATTTCCTAAACACTTCCATTGCTGCTTTGAAACGAAATACAGTTGTAGATGCAATGTAAACTGTTGTCAGTAAAATAAAACAAATAAAACAAAATGGAGAGGAAGATGAAATTAGATCGAGCGTGCACACTGGGCCGAATTTTTCCGAGGAGCTTCAATTTGCCAACAAGTTAAAGAGCGTCATAGATGCATAACAAAAAATGCCGAGAAATGATTACAGTGTTCTACATTAGAGCTGCTGTCTGAGACAGGGAAAATAATACAGTCTTGGCGAGACGGGAAATATTGTTAAACCGGCCTCGGTAGTTCAGTAAGTAGAGTGTCCGCTCCGAGATCGGGAAGTACCGGGTTCAATCCCGGGCCGCGACATACCAAAGTCGGTAACAATGGTACTAGTTGCTCCCCGCTTGGCACTCGGATTTTCGGGGTAGGGCTAAGACTGGTCGCTCCGGTGTCAGTATAATGTGACTGGAAGTGGTATCAGGTAAAAGTGTCTGGGATCTGATACC
The DNA here is from genome assembly GCA_964017185.1 of Rugalucina vietnamica. Taxonomy (NCBI): domain Eukaryota; kingdom Metazoa; phylum Mollusca; class Bivalvia; order Lucinida; family Lucinidae; genus Rugalucina; species Rugalucina vietnamica. Next base: position 9,593,562 of record OZ024878.1, read on the forward strand.
ACAGTGAGGCAGCACTATAAAAGTGAGCATTGAGCTCCCTGTCACAACCAGACACCGTCGTGATATGACAGCGACGTTAAACCCGAACAAACAATATTGTTAACATTTATGTGGATGAACCAATAAAGTTCTACGAATGAAAGTATAGGTACATGTAAAAATTAGATGCACGTGTTTGTACGCGTAGCGTAACGTGTTTTGAGTAGATGCTGTACAAAGTTAAAAGCTACATGTATCAGTCACATGTAATCATTTAAACCGTTCTGTTTCAACAATATTTTTCTGGATTATATGTACTACAAACTGGTCCCATTTGTTTCTTATGTTATTTGCGTCACGATTAGATCTTTATATTCCCATAAAACAAATGCTATAGAGTATTTTGTTTCTGAAATCTGAGGTATTATGGTAATTTGAGGAAACGGAATGTGCTTAACTGGCATTCTGTTGAAAAAAAAGCGAAAAGCTCGTAAAGAAAAAAATAAAACAACAAAACAAAGAAATGTGATTCCCAGGAGTAAAAAGTAATCCGTCACTTACAAAACCTGCAAACACAGTTTATGACAGAACGATGGTAGGATTGACAGTAACACATAAAAATAAAACTAAGATCTTTTAAGAGCAGTGAGCAAATAAATGAGAAAAGGATGGGCTATACCGCTGTTTCGGCTACTTAAGCCTCTTCAGTGGCCCATATACTTTTACCCAGAATCAATGTTTTGAGCAAAAATAAGAAAAGTATCAAACAATTTATAATAGAATTTTAGATTCATTTTATAACCAAAAATTAGATTGAATGGGCATGCTTTCATAATGTCACGAAATGACTTACATGAAATGGCCGATTTCAAAAATTGGCTGTAACATGTATTTGTGTGCCATCAGTGTTTTTATTTGAAGTATTAAACATTTTACCCGATATTTTTCATTAACATAAATCTCAGTGCACGCGGACAGGCACGTGTTTCCTTTAGCACAACTATTTTTTTTTTACTGAATGAAAATGTCGTTATGAATTAAAATGTTATTGATATTTTTTTTCAGAAATAATAATACCTTTATAATTGTTTGTCATTATAGAGCCATAGAAGGGAACCAGATAGAATATCTTCCCGATAATTGTTTCCGAGAAAACAAGAAGCTAACAAGACTTAGATTAAAGGATAACCCAATAACAGCCGTTGGCAAGAACACATTCAGTCATATGCCAGCGCTAGAGGAGTTGTAAGTATCAGAAAAAATACAAATACATGTATACAGGATGATCAAGAATATCTGACACCATTTTAAGCTTACACAATTTTGTTCCGCAAGCACATACCATTCTAGAACTAAAATCACAATGCTGTGTGATAATTCAAGTTTCGTTTTGTATATAATGTTAAGTACTTTAAGCAGTAACATTTTGACTAATAGAGGTCAAACATTTTGACAGTTTATTTCCGTGATAAATATCAACAGACAAGGGCGAGGATTAGAGCTCTGGAAGATCGATTTAAGCCCCCCAGTAATTCGTTACTGACCGTTCCAAGGCGGTTCTGTTGATGTTTATATTCATGTTGCGTGTTTTGTCTGTCTGTTGTGCTCGTCGGGGTGGTTTTTACTGAATATGGTCGTATTGCTGTCTTTCTTGTTAGGCTCTTGTTTAGTTTCGTGAATGATCATCTTGATGAACCAGTGGAAACGCTCTCCTTCCCGCCTAGTATCTTTGGGTCGAGGATTTTGGCTTTATTTGCAGCAACATTTGTAATACACGTGTTATCTAGTAGAGATCTTGGTTTATTTTTTTTATTCTGATCCGTTTTTGGTAGTCGCTTGTGCATTTTCGCTATACAGATAGATATGGGGATTTCGCTGTCCCAGTGAAAATGGTTTTTGTTAATGATAATGATAATCGCTGTATTTCCAGTGTATTTCGTTGGGATTTTGGCTTGGTTTTATCAAAAGTTGTTGTTGCATGTGTTCGCCAGTTGAACACTATTTTTGTTTTTATTTATTTTTCTTTCTTTATGAATCCGAGAAACGGTCCCCAGGAGAAGTGGTTTTCGGCGTTGTGCCCGGTAAAAACGTTAAGTTGTGTCCCAGATAGAGTGGTTTGTCTTCATCATACTTGTCCCCTGTTGGAACGTTAATCGGTGTCCCAGGAAAAGTGGTTTATCTTCATCGTACTACTGTTTATTGTGCCTACCTCTCTGTCGTACTCGTTCCCTTTTCGTTCCTGTTGAAACTTAGCCGGATGGCTACCTTGTTGGGAAAAAGGTAGTCATTCTGCTCTTCGAGTGTGTTGTCGGAAGATGTTTTGTTGTGTTTTATGTATTTTCTTGCCCACCCGCTGTCTATGTTGGGACTTTAAATTTAATTGCATCGATTCCTGGTCCCTCAATTCTTACTTTGCATGATGCGTTATTTTATGTCAAATCGATGTTATTACGACGTCAAGTTCAATCCTTTTGTGAATGTTTGGTATCACTGATACACAAATGTGTGCCATTAATTTTCAAACCCTTCAATAAATAGAGTGTTTCAGCTTTCAAAAAGTATTTGGATTAGGTGAATATGCACTTTCATTCAAGTGTCTTCCCAAGAAAATGCAAACTATCAAAATATGCTTGACGCCGTTGTGATGCAATGTGGACGTCAAACAACGATTTTACGTAAATGTTGTGAAAATGTTTGACCAATTCTGTTTAACATGTATGTGGTTTATATATCTAATATTGTAAACGAAACAAAACTTGAATCACTGTAGATTCATTTGATATAGATTTTAATAATACATGTACTGCTAAATAGAGATTATCATATGGCAATTTTCATATCGTACCTCGTATCAACCCGAGAATCCCGTATCAGCCCGAGACTCTCGTATCAGCCCGAGGGCCGAAGGCCCGAGGGCTGATGCGAGAGTCGAGGGCTGATACGGGATTCAAGGGTTGATACGTTGGTACGATATGAAAATTGTCATATCGTAATCTTTTTATCATATATTTTAATTCATGACCATTTTTTCCATTTATTTGTTTTATTTATTTATTTATTTATTTATTTTATTTTATTTTATTTATTTTATTTTATTTTATTTTATTTTATTTTATTTTATTTTATTTTATTTATTTTGACATACCGCCAAAGCGTGCAGTAGAGCGCATATTATTTCCACATTAACACAAATCGAAAATTCGTCTCGACATGACAAAATACTGTTGCCTGTGACATAAAACCACAATCCAAACAAATCTAAAATGCCTGCGGTACACTACCTAATGAACTCAATACAATAGGAGCCGAGTGCTCCGAATATAATTTTATTAGCCAATCATTTGGTGATACGGCTTTTTCTCCCTAGGGATGATATGGGTCACGTGGGTATGTGAGCCAATCATTTAGTGATACGGCTTTTTCTCCCAAGGGAGTGATATGGGTTTTATCAATTTTGGAACGGATACGGCTTTCGAGATACTGTGCCGCGATACGTGAACGTAACTCTTGTCTGTATCGCATATGCAAAAAGAACATATTTTGTAGTAAATATATGATAAACAAAATTATTAAAGGTTGAAATGGTATCAGATATTCTGGATCACCCTGTACGTGTAATATTATGTTCTTAAATATAATAAAATCCGAAGATTAGTGTTGAAAATGTTTCATATTCATAAGGATAACATGTCCGTGAGATGTATACCCCCTTAGACCCCACTTTTATACAGTTAAACTGGGGTTTACAGTGGCATACCTAGTTTTCATAATTTTTGTCCAAATCATAGATTCTGGGTACTCTTTAGAACCGCCTTACCTGTACCAACAATCAATGTTTTAGCAAATAATATATAAATAAATTTTCCAACGAAATTTTCAATTATGAAAGCTGAAAAAATTCTCTGTATATTGTATGGGCAAGTTTTCGTCCTCCTGGCACAAGATACAATTTCCATTTTTTGTCATGATACTGGTACCGTCCGGAAACTGGTTCAGAAATTGAGATGATTGCAAAATCTAAATTGCAGTTGAATGCAAAAATAAGCTTGTTAATTTGAAATAAAAGTTTCAATTTTTTTTTATTTGATTCATTCTGCTACAAGAAACAATTTCCTTCTAGCTAGTACTGTCTGAAATTTGTACTTAAACTGCAATTACATGCAAAAATAAGCATAATGTCTTAGATTCAGATCAATATTTTATGTTTGTATATTCTAACATAGTGAGAGAATCTAAGGAGTAGTACATGTATTTGATTATTCTTTGAAGCGGTGCTGCAAATTTAAGAAAAAGACTGTGGATGGTCATGGTTATAACTTCTTGAAGATTAATATTTCTTAAACATTGTCAGGACATATCAGTTTTTCAAATAGCGTATTAATCTTAGATACCGAGGCGGTTCCAACCTGTACCCACAGTCAATGTTTTGAGCAAATATATTAAAAATATCGAGAAATTTTCCAACGAAATTTTCAATTTTGAAAGCTAAAAAATTCTCTGTATATTGTATGGGCAAGTCTTCCTGGCACAAGATACACTCTCCATTTATGTCAGGATACTGGTACCGTCCGGAAAGCGGTTCAGAGATAGAAAATCATTGCAAAATATGAACTGCTGAAAACTGGTTCGATATTATAATAATTGCAAAATCTTAAACTACAATTACATGCAAATATAAGCATAGTGTCTCTCTTAAATTCAGATCAATATTTTATTTAACCGATTTTATATAATCCTGACATAGTGAGAGAATCTAACAATACGAAAACTTGCCCATGCAATAAACAGATTTTTTTTTAGCTTTAAAAATTGAAAACTTTCAGCTGAAAAAAAATTGATATTAGTCCGGCATGAACCCAAGATGACCGTGCAATAGCGTCTATAGAAAATGTTTTTGCAGAAATAAGTTGGTATGGGTATCCTGATTTGAAATCCGGATGATGCCAGATTGGCATCCTTGGGCAATTCAAGATGGCCGCCAAAATCCAATATGGCCGACAAAAGAAGGGTTTTTGATAGACTTTCGTACAATATCTGATGAAATGCTACATGCTTGCCTTAAAATTTGAGAAATAATAAAATTTAGTCTTTTTCATTGGATGCAACAAAAAAAAAATATAAACAAACTCAAGATGGCCATCAAAATCCAAGATGGCCGACGAAATAAGGGCTTTTGATAGAAGTTCTTAAATGCATGTGATGAAATGTTAAAATATGGCATTTAAAGTGGAGAAAACTTTAAGTTCAGACATTTTTCCATTAATACATATATATATGCAACAAAAGAAAAAAAAAAGATGACCACTAAAATCCAAGATGGTCGACAAAATGTCACTTTTAGAGAATTTCATCAATATATGTGATGATATGTAAAAACGTTATATCGAAGGTGCAGAAGTCATAACGCTAAGATTGTTCATAAATATGTTAGGTAAAATAAAAATGGCTGCTTAAATTCAACGTGGCCACCGGAAAGTAGATTCAATATGTTTGGGCATATAGAAACGTAATGAAAAATCCATTTCTGTCTTTTATTAAACAAAAATTCAACAACAACTGCCAAAACGCCAATATAACCGCCATAATTTGGATTTTAGGAAACTTTGTTTAATTTTAGAATAATATGGTACAAATAGAAGATTATACATTAATAATCTACTGGCAAGCCACGCTGTCTATTAAAGCACTGCAAATAATTACAATGTTAGGAACAATTTAACTTTCGCCCGACTGTTTTAAAGGTATAGGTAAAATATGTTGGCAGTCAGATATGGTAGAATAGGGTGAGATGGGTAATATTGGGTTTCACGTAGTCACATGGTAGTATGACGACATGTTAAAAGGCGGCTGGCTGTGTAGGATATGTGGTGAGACTAAAATATGGGTTTATGTGTCCTGCAGTGGAGTTGGATAGGGGTTACAATCGATAATGTGGCGATTTTAGTAGGTTTAATCTGGTTTGGTTATGGATCCACTCCCTAGTCAACAGACCTCTAGTCATATTGTGACGGAGCAACTACTCTCTTGGCACTAATTTCAATAGAGTCATAGGAGGAAATGTTTTTGTTCTCATATAACAGCTGCGTATGAAGCTAACACTCGCTGTAGAAGCAAAGCAGTAGAAATGTGCTGTATAGCTAAAACGACCACATAGCTTATTTCGTCTCCATTTTAGATTCATCCACAATTCTCTATTTCATCCATCCGTGAATCTTAATATTCGACGCAGATGTCCACAGATCCACCAGATGGGTCGTTCAGTATCGTTGTAACCAAATGTAACAGGTTGAAAACTGCTTACTGTTCGGTACAGCAGGAATAGGATAGGGAGGGTAAAATAAGACAGATGATCTAGCTGGTAACTGTTCACAATAAACCATTCAAGCTTTGTGGAATGCATTTTTGGTAGAGTATGGTGAATTTAATGGGTTGTGTTCGGCTGGTCACTCACTGTCTCAGACGAGAAGTGACTTTTATATGCGAACATGAAAAATAAAATGTGCCTTTGTGGAGATTTTGAACAAAAAGTTGTAATATCCATGAAAAGCCAAAATGACTATTAAACCACACAGAATGCCAATGGGGAAGTTCTATTACTGGTCTGTGGGACACAAGCCCTTAGGAATCACAAGATCGTGATCTTCTTCTTCCCCTTCCAGTGAGAACAGAAACACTGAAACCAGCACTGTAATTAAAATAAAATAATCTTATTCATTTAAAAGTGATTATATTTCACATACACTATTACAGAAAGGCATACACGAAGATAATATAAGACTTATATGAATTGGTAACTGTTCACAATGATAACTAGTATGTATTGACGTTCTTCTAACGGCATATCTAAAAATCGTACTCCGCCACCGAGCCGGACACCTTTCTCTCCAACTTTGTCTGAAAGTGCATCTACGACCGACAAAACAAATGAAAAGAATGGAACGAAAACCCAGTTGCTGAATACGTGTACTTGGTGATAATATCGCTGACTGATTTTCTTTGTCTGGATATGGCGGACTTTTACATTATGATTAACTGCCGTTATTTGTCATTTAGAGATGCATCAAATAAATATGTAGTTTTTTATTTTTTATTTATACAATATTTAAAGAGGAGAAACACATTTAGCTGTAATAGCTAGTCTACCATGTGATCCTCTAAAACATATATACAAATGTACAAATGTAATATAAAATGACACAAAACAATTTACATTGAAATTCATACAATATAAAATTTCAATGAATTAAAATAGGGAGCATAAAACAATTTTTCAGGTAAAAATCATATTTTACATGAGATATAAGATATGCTAGATGAAAATTTAAAAGTATGCATTAAGCATGCATCTGAAAAATTCTATAAAAATATATAAAATGCACATTAAAGGTGTTCTTTAACATTTCGCTTAAAATCTACCAAAGTTGTAGACTTCTTGACAGACCCAGGCAAATCATTCCACAACCGTGGGGCAGAGGAGGAAAACGATCCATCATAAATAGCCTTCTTCGATCTGGGTACTGCTAGAGAGCCGTTTGTCGTAGATCTTAAAGTGCGATTATGAGTTTGTGAGACAGGCTTGAGGAGATCAGAAATATATGACGGCGTGAGATTATTTAGTGCTTTATAAATGATTACGGCTTTATTATAAAAATGACGTTTCTTAATTGTTTGCCAACCAAGTTCATTAAACATATACTCAGAAGGGGTGTTAAAATCTGCATTTAAAATGATTCGCGCAGCTCGCTTCTGTAACTTGGAAATTCTTTCTATATTAGCCGTTGATGCAGAGCCCCAAGTGATTGATCCGTAGTCAAGTAGCGGCAGTATATAGCCTTGGTAGAAGAGTTTCTGTGCTTCAACCGGGATATAGTAAGAGAGTTGTTTTAGAAGAGAAATTTTGGATGATATTATTGAGCAGAGATAGTTAATATGTTCAGACCATTGGAGATGTTCGTCGATATATATGCCTAATAATTTTTGTTTAGTTACGTTTTTAATTCTGTTTCCGTCAATGCAAATATTTAGTTCTTGAGAATTTAAATGACTATGTCTCGTTCCTAATAACATACAAGATGTTTTATCAAAGTGGACGTTCATTTTGTTTTCTTTTCCCCATACTATTGACTTATTGCCATCGTGTTGTAATTTGGTCTCTACTTCAGATTTAGTTTTCCCGCGTGTGTGGTAAGTTGCGTCATCAGCATAGAAATCTGAGTCACAGGTCTCAATATACAAATGCAAGTCATTAATGAACATTAAAAATAATGTCGGTCCCAAAATGGAGCCTTGGGGCACGCCAGATTTAATAATGGCTGGTTTGGTTAGGCCTTTGCCGCAATCCATAAATTGTTCACGGTTGTTTAAATAAGAAGCAAATAAGCTGAATGTAGAATCTTTAAATTTATAGTAAGAGAGTTTGTTTAATAAGATGGAATGATCTACGAGATCAAAAGCTTTTCTGAAATCTATAAATAATGTTCCGACAATATCGCCATTATTAATGCAGGTCATCCACTGATCAACTAATTTTATCAATGCTGTCTGGCAGCTATGTTTTGGCCTGAATCCAGATTGATTTTCATAAATTAGATTGTATTTGTTTAGGAAACCCATGAGATGCTTATTAATATGTTTTTCGAAGAGTTTTGAAATAGTGGGAAGGATGGAAATTGGTCTGTAATTGGATGGATCGGATTTAGAACCACTTTTATGTATCGGAAAAATTTTTGCAATCTTTAATTGAGTTGGGAAATATGCTGAGTCAATGCTTTTGTTAATTAAAGATGTTATGGATGGAGCTAGTATTACAGCGGCCAGCTTAAGTATTCTTGGGCCAAGGCCATCAAGACCAGTAGCTTTATTAGGGCTAAGCCCGCGTATAAAATCAGTTACTTGTTTAATTGTTATATGTGGGATTGAGAAGTGTATATGTGATGGGACTTTGCTGTTCACATAGTCATTCAGCTTAGAGAAATCAGGTGTATCTACAGGATCACTATGTGAACCAAAATGGTCTGAAACTGAAGCGAAATATTCGTTCAGTTTAGAAGCAATGTCTTCAGAATTAGAGTATGTTTCGTTGTCAATTTTAATTTCGTCGGGTAAAGTATTAGAGGACGAATTATCATTCTTCGTGAAAGTTCTAAGGTGTTTCCAGATAAGTCTAGTGTCTTTTTGAGAAACAATTGATGCTGAAAAATGATGCCGCTTAGCTTTGCGTATAAGATCCTGTGTTTTGTTCCGATATATTTTATACTGAGACCAATTTTTAGCTTTTTTAAAACTATCACGCATTCGTCTAGCTGAGAGAATTTCAGGTGTACACCATTCGGGTAGACGCTGTGATTTTACTCTCCTAGTTCTGATAGGCGCATGTGTATTCATATGCTTTTGGATGATTGAATACCATGACGTAAAATCATTATCGACATTAAATTCAGACAGCGAAAACGACTCCATATCAGAACCCAGATCTTGGAGGAACAAAGATTCATTGAAATTTTTAAAACACCTATAAGATGTGGTCGTATGTTCGTTTTTAGCAATTTTCTTATTTATTTTTCTGGTTATGCAAACCGGGAAGTGATCGCTGATCGCGAACGATGAAACAAAGCATTCAACAATATTCTCAGGGTTTGATGTATATACATGATCAATAATGGTGGTGGTTGACTTGGTTACCCTAGTATAGTCAGTAATCAATTGTGAAAGATCAAACAATTGTATAAGATTAAGCCACTTGCTGTTCGAGCATGCCTTATAGTCAATATTTATGTCACCCATAAATATTATTTCCAAGCCACTGGTTTGTGCTGCTGACAGCTCTTCTTCGAAAAGATCGATCCAGTTCGACTTAGCATCTGGGGGGCGATATGTCGTACATAAAAGAAAAGGTTTGGAATTTGGTAGAGATATCTCTGTCCATATGGTTTCTATCTTTGATATTTCGAATTCAGGCCGATGTTTACAGTTTATGTTATTTCGAAAATACAAAATTAAACCGCCTCCCGATTTATCTATCGTAACAGAGCGATCTTTTCGCAAATACTCAAAGCCATTTATTGTCAACTCGTTACATGCGATATTTTCATTTAAAAAAGTCTCACACAGTCCAAGTATATCTGGACCATTTTCACTTGACATCACAATGCGTAACTCATCGAGTTTAGGTAGTATGTGGCGTATGTTTAAGTTCGCCATGTGCAGACCCTTTGTTTTAAAAACAAACTCGGAATTGTTGATATGGGCGTTTGATACATTTGGCATTGATTCGTAACCCGAGGAAGCTGAGCTGCTAGCATCACAAGACAGAGTTGTATATACCACAGTTTCGATCAAAGATTCATCGGATGGAGCAGTGGAATGATGGTCATTAGAACAATCACTTTCATTCAGGAAGGAAGTTTCCGATAATGAATCAAATGTATTATATATAGGAACACTAAATTCACTATCATGTTTCATGCGCCCTGTGGATTCCTATCTACTATTTCTGTCTGACCTTCCATTGCTCCTACCGTTAAACCAGCAGTCAAGAGTATCATGACCAGCCTTTAAACAAATGTGACAAAATTCCTGGACATTCTGCCTGTGCCTTATATAGTCTCGAGCACCATTTGCTCGGCATTCATGAGTCTCATGACCATTCCGCGAGCAATTCTGACAAAAACTGAGAACAGGTTGTCTCCCTCTACTTCCTCTACCATACCCATGACCACTCCTTGGTCGGCGAAAACCTGACTGCCGTGCATTATATTGCCTCTCAGCAGATGGAACTGGACGTTTGCTCATTATAGAGTGAGCACTGTCAATATTTGAAAGCAAACGCCTTAGTCCAAAATTGTTCAAATGTACTTTATCTTTCTGAAAATACGAGTCAGGTATTTCGCCAGACGCAAGCAGAAAGCTCGTAAAATTGTCTACATATTCTATTTCATATGATTCGCACAGAGTTTTGAGTCTATCATTAAAAGGGCCAAGATTGACAGTTTTTCTGGGTAAGAGACCTACTACAATTACTCGGCGATCATCTGTTATTAAGTCAGTTAGAAGAGATTCATATTTCTGAGCAAAGGTTTCAATGTCAGTGCCGTTGTCGGCATCATTGCCACCGATAAGAAGCATAACAATTTTACACTGATCCAGATTGTACGCGGACAACTTAGCCTTCAAAGAGTCAATTGTGGCACCTGGAAAAGACCTAACTGTTGTATTTGTATTCAGTTGGTTTGTGTTTACATTTTTCAACAACGAGCTCCCTGTGATTAGTGTAGCATGGTTAATTGTTTTAACTGTTTTCGTGTTCTGTGTCAAATCGATTGTTTCTTGTCTGTCTGTAGTTCTGTTACGTGTTGGGTTTTGTTTGTTTTGTCCATTATCATTTTTGTTCGAGTGTTGTTTCCGGTGTTCCTTTGAGTAATATTATGTTCAAGGCTGTATATGCTTCAATTTCCCATTTTGTGACCTTGAGCGCAATTCATAAACAACAGAAGTGTTTTGGGGTTACTTTCATTTAAATTAACTATTTGGGCCGCCATCTTGGACGCCAACTTGTATCTAACACAATGTCCAATGATAAAATGATGCATATATTTTAATTTCACAATTTACTGACCATAAATGAGCAATTTAGAAACAATACGAGTGTTATATGGGTCCACTTCATATAAATTTCATGTAAATAACACTTTTGGCCGCCATCTTCGGCACCATCTTGTTTCTAACAAACTGTCCAATGATGAATTGATTCATATGATTTATTTCACAATTAACTGATCATAAAAGAGCAATTCAGAAATAATACGAGTGTTATATGGGTCCATTTCATGTAAATAACACGTTTGGCCACCATCTTGGACGCCATCTTGATTTCAGGGAGTTGCCCAAGGATGCCAGAGTGGCATCACTTGGTTTTGGTATGTACTATGTATCCTCTTTCAAAAAATGCAAAGACATTTTCTATAGACGCTATTGCACGCTTTGGCTGATATTCTAGGTTTCTGTGCCGGACTATATTTTTCCTATTTGCTCAAAACATAGATTGTGGGTACACGTTAGAACCGCCTCGGCGAGGCGGTTCTAACGAGTACCCACAATCTATGTTTTGGAGCAAAGATAAGAAAAATAGGTATACCCCTCCATATCCCAGTTTTGCTATATAAAAGTGGGGTTCAAGGGGGTATACATTACACGGACATGTTTTCGTGATGGGAGTAGTATTTGATTATTCTTTGAAGTGGTGCTGTGGATGGTCATCGCCATAACTTCTTGAAGATTGTTCAGAAAGACCTACTGATATTTCTCCAACATTGTCAGGACATATTAGCCTTTCAAATAGCATATTAATCTAAGTCTCCACCATGTACCAGAAGCCACATATATGAACCCTGTAATGAGAAAAAAATTTCCATCAGACCTGGCATTTGCAGCAAAAGAAAAAGATAATAGAACATTGAACGGTTCGAAGTACTATCGTTACCATCTGTGTAGCGAAAAAACATCTAGTCTGTGTCTTAGCAAGTGTTCTAATGGTGTGGCTTATTATTATCCTTTTATTCTCTTTTATTTCAAATTGGCACTAGTTGAATCTAAAAAAAAAGAACACTAGTCTTTTTGAAACGACTCATTTTTGCAGCAAAGAAGCAGTGTGAATGTCAAGTATGTGTAGCAACAACGTTAGGATTTTTTACAAGTGCATGTGTATCTATCATGTATTCGTTCTTATGTCCTTGTGAGAAATTCAAAATTGTTTGTTTGAATTGATGCTTAACGACCCAGTCAACAGCTAATGGTCATGTTGGGACGCTGACTCCATTTTATGGGACTTTTACCCAAAATTAAGGACGTAATGACGTCCAAAAAGTGCTTCGAATATAACCACCTAACTAAACCAACAAGGCTTATATGTATGGATAGTTTGACATGAACCACTTTTCCTGGGCAGGCTCAGACCGTCATCAGATGGTCAGTCAGTAGCAAAGAAGCCTTGCCTGTAGGCACAAGCAGTTCATCTATTTCTTTAGGCCCCAATGGTCGAGGGCAGAAACCAAGCTCGAGTACTTCAATATACACGTAATTACGAATCGCGAGTATCTTTTGATCTGTAGTGCCGTTTGATGATGTGCCATTTGATTGCGCCTTTCTATTAATGTCAGCGATACTTTTATCCCTCATTATTAAAGCCGCGACGTGAGAAAACCGGTCTTCGGGATTTCCGACCAGGTCCGACACAAATCGGCCTGTACAGTCTCAGACGGTGACAAGAATTCTGAACTTTCGGATTTAAGAAGAGGTGGAATTGTGCTATATGTGTAGCGAAAACAAAGGCACTGATCTGCTGTGCAGTTACTGCACAGCTGATCTGCACCTTTGTTTTCGCATAGGCAAAAATCCGGTTTTCTTATGACGCGGCTCAATTATTATTTATTATTTTATGGTCTACGGGCAAACAGAAAGAAACGAAGAAAAATCCTAGTTTCTAGTTCACGTAACAAAACCAAAATTGAATGATGGACATGCATTTAGCATCACTTTGAATATGTATTCTTACTTGGTAAGCATTCTTTCCACTCGCAGTTGGTTGAAACTACTTTTATATGGTCTTGAATACAACAAGAGAATGATGCGAATAACCGAAAAGCGTGATGCACTGGTGATGCTATGTATTTTGTCCCTGAGCCTACAACTGAACGTCTGGAAAAAATATGTATCGTTAGATGTTGCGTCGCAATCGGTATTTTGTGGGATAGGGCTTAGATACAGGACTATAAGCAGATTTTCAGCCTGAAAAGTCACCCTTTAATATACAGTACACCATTTTAAAGCTAATACTTTAAAGATATTGTGTCCATGTAGCGAAAACAAGCGAAGCTGATCATCGCCTTTGTTTGCGCTACACGGATAGTACAATTTCTCTACTTTCTAAATCCAACATTTCAAGCTTCTAGCCTTTTTCTGTGACTGTACATACCGGTTTGTGTTGGAGCTGATCGGAACCCCGAAGACCGGTTTTCACGCGTTGCGGCTCATATGTACTTTATTATTGTGATTAAGGAAATGACTTTTGTAAATGCGATATAACAGCTAGATTAAACCTGCTATAAGATTCCAGACAGGAAATGTCTTGCTTCCGACATTTACAGTTTTAGGGTTAATTTCAGCGATTACAAACGATTTAATGATGCTGTAGTCTGAATGCCTTGAATGATTTTGTTGAAAAGTACACCGATTAGAAAGGTCACTGTGCCTATGGAATTTATGTCAAAGTCTAAAGATTAAATCTTACTTATCGGTTAGCTGATGGGTCAAATATTGTTTTGCTTTATGTTTGTTCACCACGAGGCCGTGCTAAAGTTCAAGGAAAAAAGCTAACAACGAAACTTTGTCTTTTATATTAACAGATTAAGAGCGGCCTTAAAATATACTAAACACATAAATAACAAATTTCGCCCATTGAAGCTTAAAGAAATAGATGGGCTGCTTGTGCCTCCAGGCAAAGCTTATACGATACTGACTGACTGTCTGATTACTAGTTAACCGCTAAGGTCTAAGCCTGCCCAGAAAAAGTGGTTTCAAGTCAAACCATCAATACATATTAGCCCTAATTGCTTACTCGGATAGTTATATTTGGAGCACATCCTAGTTTGGGGCTAAAGTTCCATAAAATGAAGGCAACGTCCCACAATGGTCATTGATAGCTGTAGGACGTTAAGCATCAATTCAAACAAGCAAATAATAAATTACTTTGTTATGAAAAGCTCAATGTCGGGGACCATTCTTATTAAAAGCATTTTGTTCTTTTAACCTCAGTAATCTTACACCATCTTTAATATAAGCAACCGGTATACTTTCGCAGATTGCTTTTATTGCCTTGCCATTTTGTAAAACGTTTGACAAAAGTTGCATACTCATGCTGACAATGAAATGTCAAATATCATAGCGCTGCGTATCGAGAAAAACGGATGATTGCCTATGCGAACAAAATCAGCGCATTTGGTTTCCCTGCACGGACAGTTATATTCCTCTTTTACTTATGCCCAACTTTCAAGCTTCTAGCTTTCGTCTATGACTTTTGTGTTGGACCTGGTCGGAAACTCCAAAGCAAGGTTTTCTCGACTCATGGCTTTTAAGCCTGACAGATGGGTTGCAATCTTTGCTTTAAATCAATACATAGCATGCAAAGAGGGAAACCTTTGATTCTCTAGAAGATAACATTAACTAGAAGATAACATTAACTGCGGCACTGGTAATGCTTCTGTATGTTAGAGTTTAAGTACCGAGTAGAAAATATAAGTAAAATACAGCGAGTCGAAGATGAGCTGAGTTTACTTATTTTTCTACGAGGCCTTTTACTGACGTAGTATGACAGAACAGAAATTGACACATCCGTACAATAACTTCCAATATCAGGAAGTTACAGTACGGTCTTAAGTCCGCCTCATTGCTTTTTATTGGTATGTAGGCCCGCCTTATTTAATTTTAACTTGTATTGGATTTAACATTATAAAAAACGTCAAAGTCTTATGTTACAAGAAAATGTTTGTGCAGCGCGTTGGTCGAGTGGTAGAGCGTTGTACTCCGAATCGAGCAGTCAGGGATACAAACCCACTGGCGCCAAGTTGCATTTCTCTGCAAGTTCGATTAACTCCTCACAAAACTAGATAATAACCAGGACCCAGTTGTTCAAAGCATCGTTAGCTTAACGATATCGTTAAGATATAAATTTGTTAAGCAAATATCAGTTAAAGTAACAAATACACTGTTATTTTTTGTTGAAAAAAAATGTGAGAATCCTTTGCAGTGCAAAGGATTCTCACATTTTTTCAACAAAAAATAACAGTGTATTTGTAATATTAATGTTTGAAATTTTAACGAAACGTTAACTAACGACGTCGTTAGTTTTGAACAACTGGGCCCATAAAGCAATAGCTCCATACTGACATGGCGTAATTTGTTTAATGGGACGTTAAATTAAACTTCCTAACAATCAATCAGTGTCCTACAGAACCGTGTGAGCTATACACAAATCATAATACTTGCATAATAAACATGTAAATAACATTGATTTTGTGTGCCATAATGAATGACAGTGTAGATTTTCAGTTTTGCCAATCCTGCTTTTGCCTCTTTATGGTGTTATACATGTATGTTCTCCCGCATTCTACCGATGCACAGGTGTATCCTTCTAATCAGTAAGTCCTTGTTTACAATTTTCATAATTAATTTTCCCAGCTCTTGACAACCCCCGCAGGTCTATTTTTGCTACGTTAACAATCAATACATCACATTTCTTGCAATGTGGCGCTTTTGCAGTGATCAGTGAAAATGAGCAAGTGACAGCTGTAACGCATTGTTTTATGTCCGAGCATAAAGCTGATGGTCAAAATTTCAAAGATAAACTACGATTATGGTTACTTTCAGATGTCTACTGAACGTCCAACAGAACCTCTGCTGAGCAAAAACAAACCTAAACAAGTTTTTACTTTGTGCTTGCGTTTTCTCTAAGCAGCTGAGCAGCTTACTAGTTTGTTTTCTTTTTCAGGTAGAGGAATTTTCATTGAAGTAAAAATTATCATATATTGTAGCATTTATGCAGCTGCTTACAGCATTTATGCAACTGCTTACATCCCCATTATGAAACTTGCCCATTCAATAAAATTGTTTTTTCTTTAAGTTGTAAAAATTGAAAATTTTCATTGAAAACTATTTTTCTTATCATGCTTATTGTTGTTCAAAACAATAAATGTGGGTACAAGTTAGAAACGCCTCGGCAAGGCGGTACGAACGATAATCCACAATCTTTTTTGGAACAAAAATAAGAAAAAATAAGTATACCCCTGTAAACCCCAATTTGACAATATAAAAGTGGGATTAAACGGGGTATACTTTTCATGGATATGTTTTCCTGATGATATGATACACGTATCAAATGAGCCGCCTCATGGGAAGACCAGCAATCTGCATAGGCGAAAACAAAGACGCAGATCAGCTTCGCGGTAACCGCGAAGCTGATCAGCGCCTTTGTTTTCGCTACTCGGATAGTACAATTCCTCTTCTACTTAAATCCGAAATTTCAAGCTTCTAGCTCTTTTCTGTTACTGTGCAGGCCGGTTTGTGCCAGACCTGTTCGAAAACCACATTGTTGGTTTTCCCACGAGGCGGCTCAAATGTATTACAGAGAACTGTCTGAAGCAAGAGACATTACAGAGTTCCCAGACCTAACAGGCACTACAAGACTGACGAAGATTATTTTGGATCGAGCATCTATAACGTCCCTGCCTTCTAACTTGTGTGATAATCTGGAGAAACTGAAAATATTGTAAGTATTAATACGAGACAGTTGAATTATGACGGGTTGATTGCGATTAATGAATCTGTTTTATTTTCATTTCCTATCACTGCAGCTGTGTTGTGCCGTGTGAGGGCCATAAAAAGTCATCATTCATAGGGCTTGTGATATTTTCCCTTTGGTCCTTTGAGATCATCGTAGGTATTCTGAGAAATCATAAATTCATTATCGGTTTAGATCCATTTTCTGACCTACGTTTTATGTATTTGGCTCTTTATTGAAAATGCTAATGTTTGTGTCGACTATCCTGTTTAAAATTGCAAAATTACAGTATTTCTCTTTGGCTCCAGTTTGCCAAATCTAAATGGCACTAGCCGAAAGCGTGGTATGGCCCATCCCTTTTCTCATTAATATGTTTTCCGCTGTTAAAAGATATATGTTTTATTTTCATTCACAGTTCGTAAACAAGGTACATGTAGCTTGAATTGACCTCGGCAAATACAGCTTACCTCAGTCTTAATGACCTCGACTTAATATATATTGACCTAAGATTAATACAGAAAAAAAATCTTTATACATGTATTTTCCCGTCACAACATGTGCAATACGAGTGTTATTATTTCAATGTTCTTTACAGATCAAAATACAAGAGAAGTTTTATCGGATACAGTTATAGTTCCCGTGGCTACGGAAAATAAATATGGAAAATGCTTGCTTTTATCACTTTTTATACCCCGCCACTTCAAAAAGTGCGGGGTTTTATGTTATACCCTTCGTAAAAAAATTGCGTTCGAGTGTCCGTCCGTCCGTCCGTCCGTCAGCGCTTCGTTTCCGTGCTCTAACTTGAGCATTTATTGACCATTTTTTTTCAAACTTTGTATAGGAGTTTATATCAGGAAGGAGTGGTTTTGGGATTGAAGATGGGCAAATTTCGTCAAATAAGTACAGAGTTACGGCCCTTGATTTACTTTAAAATTTCGTTTCCGTGCTCTATCTTGAGCATTTATTGACCAATTGTCTTCAAACTTTGTATAGGAGTTCATATTAAGAAGGAGTGGTTTGGGATTGTAGATGGGTAAATTTCGTCAAATAAGTACAGAGTTATGGCCCTTGATTTACGTTAAAATTTTGTTTCCGGGCTCTATCTTCAGCATTTATTGACCAATTTTCTTCAAACTTTGTATAGGAACTAATATTAGGAAGGAGTGGTTTGGGATTGAAGATGGGTAAATTTTGTTGAATAAGTACAGAGTTATGGCCCTTGACTTATATTAAAATTTCGTTTCCGGCCTATATCTTGGGCATTTATAGACCAATTTTCTTCAAACTTTGTATAGCAGTTCATATTAGGAAGGAGTGGTTTGGGATTGAAGATGGGAAAAATTTCGTCAAATAAGTACAGAGTTATGGCCCGCCCTTGATTTACGTTAAAATTTCATTTTCGGGCTCTATCTGGAGCATTTATCGATCAATTTTCTTCAAATTTTGTATAGGAGTTTATATCAGGAAGGAGTGGTTTGGGATTGAAGATTGGTAATTTTCGTCAAATAAATACAGAGTAATGGCCCCTGATTTATGTTACATTATTGTTTTTAGGCGCTATCTTGAGCATCTGTAGACCAATTTGCTTCAAACTTTGTTAAGGAGTTCATATCTGGAAGATGTGGTTTGGTATTGTAGATTAATGCTGTGTATTTGTACTAAATTAAATTTGCGTGGCGGGGTATCATGCATGCCTGCAGCGCTTTTATGTTTTCGAATTTTTCCAGTCAGCAGCTAAGATCATGTGGGTACGCCAGTACCTCGCCTTACCTTGTTCATTCAATCAAATAATTAAGTTGATATACATGTTTGATTGACAAAGTTTCCTAGACAGGAATTTGAACAGACCTCCAGGAAATTTTTGTACGTCTATGACTTCTCTGTGTGAAGGCATTAAGCGACCCAACCTTCTCGTATCCCCGACGGTTCTGAATCTGAATCTGAATTGTTTACTGGTGACACGCCAAATTGACAATACCTCGCCAGGGAATGGGGTGCGCCAGGAGGGAGACAAAGTAAAACAAGGATGTATTTATGACGTATTTATGCAGTGAATACTTATACCCATTTATACCCCTTGTTCATATAGTAAAAATAGGTTAATATGTATACCTATTTATCTTATTTTTGACCGAAAACACAGGTTGTGGGTACTGCGACGTTAGTTCCGCCCCGCCATACCCACAACCAATGTTTGAGCAAAATATAAAACGCATTTTTTCCAATGGAATTTTCAATTTTTACTGATAAAACATTATATGTTTTCGTAATGGTGATACGTGTATTAAACTTCACTGTTTTCAGTGACGTCCATTCCAACAGAATATCCCTGATCCCTAACATGACTGGATGTACAATGCTGACATTGCTGTAAGTCATTTTTGTATATAACTAATCCTGAATTTTCTGGCGTCAAGGCAGTTTTGATATGGGGTTCTATGTTTAGAACTAAATGGAGAACCAGAAATAAATAGCATATTAAGTTTTTCTCAAACCGATCTGCATGCGCAGATGCTAGTGTACCGTATCGACTTTTTCGATAAAGTCATCCATATGCATATTTTGTTTTATTCAGCAACAAATTACAAGGGTGATTTTTCATTTTTCATCTTTTTCATTTGCTATTAGCAAATTTAATTCGGGGCCCATGCCAATTGTGACCATGAGAAATAGATGGGCTGCTTGTGTCTCTACGCAGAAGTTAATAAACTACAGACTAAGCATGATCTCTTTTAAGGGCGAGCCTGTCCATGAAAGGTTGTTCAAGTCAAACAAATCATACATAAGCCTTTTTGGTTTGCTTGGCTTGTTATTTTTACAAGCACAGTGTGGGTGTCATGACATCCTTATTTCGGATAGAAGTCCCATAATAATGATCATATGAATAAAATATCATATAGAAATATATATACATTTTTTTTTTATTGTCGAATTAACTAAAAAAATATAATCACATCATGCGGACCGTATAGTATATATAAACCAACAGCATATTATTTTATCATTTTTGTAGCAACTTTGGTAACAACGAAATCTACTCTGTAGACCCCAGCCCCTTTAGGGGCCTCGACAACTTAAAGGACCTGATTCTCAAGAACAACAGAATAGACTCGATACCGAACGATACATTTCAAGGTTTAGAGAAATTGGAATACTTGTAAGTACGCGTGTCTTGTTAGCCTTTTGTTGTTTATTTTATTTTTGAGAGAGTGAAAGAGTTATAGATAAACAAACAGACAAAATGCAACTGACACAGAGAATATACCGAGACGGCGCATGAATAGTGACTGAAGGTGGTTATATACGATATATAATATGTAATATCGATAATCGCATTTTGAAACAAAAAAGTGAAAAATCGTAACCATGCGCGGATCTATAAAATTTTCTCAGGGGGTCAAATTCCCAGAAGGGGTCTGACGGAAAATTTCAACATGACAAAAATAAATAATCTGGCAATTCCAGGGGGGGGGGGGAGGTCCGGACCCCCTGTCCCCCCTCTGGATCCGCCATGTGACGTAACATTTTGTTACATGTACTATACGTGTTTAAGTATGTGTTCATCACAGTTATTTGATTACTTATTCCCAGGTGTTGTTTTGATTTTTCAGGGATATGTCTTATAACAAGATTTCATTCATAGCTGAGGACGCTTTTATTGGATTATCTGCTCTTGAAGATTTGTGAGTATTGCGCACATCAAATCAGCAGTATCTTAAAAACTGTCTCAAAGGATTTCAGTCACGTAGGACATCAAATGCTTTAAACATATGGAGATCTTTCTGTCTGCGATTTAGGCATATGACATTTTATCAGCCTTTCTTGTCACAGAGAAAAACAAGTGACCTACACATGTATTTAACTACACGTTTCACCCATAGAAAGATAAATATGAAAGTACAGATACCATTGGACCCGACAAGCATTCATGTTTACGTTACGAATCATGGGGCTATTCTTTTGCAAACACTTTATTTTGTGTATTGTCAATTTTCCCAGAAATTGCAATGATGAACAAAGCGACATAAATGCTATAAAACGACACAAGCGGACAGATAATAATAGTTCATCTTTATTTTAGAAACTTGGGAGAAAATAATTTCCCGGAACTTCCGACACGTGGATTACAAAACCTACGCCATCTCAAAACGTTCCACAACAAACAACTGCTGGAGCCCCCACCCTACGAGGCTCTGCCTAAGGTTCAGACGTTGACTCTGGCGTATGCTTATCACTGCTGTGCTTTTATACGTAAACCAATGGAGGTAATTCCTTATAGAGACATCATAAGAAGGCTCGATGCGAGAAATTTGTTAAAAACGTTGACTTGTTTTTACTACAATATTATGCACCAGTCGTTTGTAACCACGCCCCCCACCTACGAGGAAGGGCGGGGATTATGGCATTCCAGTTTTCAATGCCCTGCTATTGACAATGCCCTTTGCCCTGCCTTCCAAAATAAAAAAAATCTTCCTAATGTAAGGATTTTAATATCAAAACCCCGTCATTTCCTCTGCACTGACGGTACAATGAAAAGTACTTGTCACGCACTTTAGCCCGGCTATCTCCCACCCTTCCTCGTAGTTGAGGGGGTGGGGGGCTCGATTACAAATGACTGGTGCATTACAGCATCATATTGTTTTAAAACACCCATTAATTTGTTTGTAATTTGTTTGTAAAAGGCTGTAAGTTGATCGAAGTTTGTGAAATGTAAACTATCATTGTCGACCAGATATTTGTAATTACTACATGTACATGCACACGAAAGAATACATGTACTTACTTGCTTGAAAACGGAAACTGAGCTTTGCTCTGATATATTGTCTATCAACGAAATATACTTGGCTAAATCCAAAATATTTGTGCCTTTACGCCATCTATTGATTGTTCTTTGAGAACTGTTTCAATATAAGCTAAGCTAATAAGTGAGCCACTGCATAAGAAAACCAACAACATGCATAGGCGAAAACGTCTTTTTCAGCTTTGTTTTCGCTACTAAGATACTACAATTCCTCTTCTTCTTAAATCCAAAATTCAAGCCTCTGGTCTGCCTCTGTGGCTATACAGCCTAGTATGTGTCGGACCTGGTCGGAAACCCAACTTATCATGTCTACAATATTTATAGGAAGACGACACTACAGGTGCATATAAATTCCGCCAAGAAATAACGTGGCTAGTAGACCCTAATTCAACAGCACTTTGGCCCCAATCAGGTACTGTGATATTGTTATACTTAAGGATTGAAATTCAGATGTTAGCGTTCACTGCATGATGAAAAACATAAGGCTGTTTTAATGCCAGTGAAAAACTAGTTGATAAACTGATAGAAAGCGGAATAAGAGGCTTACAGTTTTTTCCAGAAATCATTGAGATTCTGCTATTGTTGTTTGCAGACGATGTTATATTATTATCAGACACCATAATCGGACTGCAAAGACAGCTATCGATTCTAGGATATTTTTGTGATGATTATCATATAGACGTTAATACTGGTAAAACTAAAGTTCTCGTCTTTAGAAACGGCGGGAATCTAGCTAGGCGGGAAAAATGGACATATAAAAATACTAACCTAGAAGTTGTAAATGGTTTCCATTATGTAGGTCTATTGTTTACTACACAAATGTCTTTGAATCGTATGGTAGCGGATCTAGCGTTGAAAGGGAAAAAAGCCATTGTGTCTATTCTTTCATCATTAAACACTTATGGAACTTTGACTAAGACGGTATTTTTCAAACTGTTTGATGTAAAAATTGCCCCTATACTTTTTTATGGGG
Source organism: Rugalucina vietnamica (assembly GCA_964017185.1). Classification (NCBI taxonomy): domain Eukaryota; kingdom Metazoa; phylum Mollusca; class Bivalvia; order Lucinida; family Lucinidae; genus Rugalucina; species Rugalucina vietnamica. Next base: position 9,616,644 of record OZ024878.1, read on the forward strand.
CAGAATTATGGGGTACAAAAATGTATGACAGTTTAGAATATGTACATAGATATGCATGTAAACGTTTTTTAAATGTAAATTCCAAAGTATGTAACAGTTTTGCCTTGGGTGATTGTGGACGTTTCCCACTACATATCCAAACTCAAAAACGAGTATTGAAATATTGGCTGAAATTATTACATCTCCCTGATCACAGATATGTTAAAAAAGCTTATAACATGTTGTTCTTTTTCCAGTCTGTTGGTCAAGAAAACTGGGCTTCCAGAGTTAAACGAATGTTATACATAAATGGTTTTGGATATGTGTGGGAAAATCAGCATGTAGTTAATGAAAATGAATTCCTTAGATCTTTTACTCAAAGGCTTCAAGATCAAGTTTTACAAAAATGGTCAGACTGCATAAACAACTCTTCTAAGCTGGTTCTATATAAGCAATTCAAGCCAAATTTTGGTTGTGAATTTTATCTTGACGTTGTTACTATACGGAAATTTAGAAATGCTTTAGCAACCTTCAGGTCTGGGTCACTAGGTTTAGAAATAGAAAAGGGTCGTTATCCAACGCCTCGAATCCCAAGACATGAGCGAATCTGTAAAATTTGCACTTCGCAAGAAGTGGAAGATGAGTATCATTTCCTATTCTTGTGTAATGCGTACCTAGACATACGACAAAAGTTTATACCTGCTAAATTTTATACAGCCCCAAATAAGCATAAATTTTACGTTCTAATGGCTACAAGATCTGATAAATATATATTAGCACTAGCTAACTATGTGTATTATGCATTTGAGAAGAGGAAACTTATGTTAAATTGACTGTATTTTTCATCATTGTGTGTTTATTGTAACATTGTATATGTATATTATTCTTTCTATGTTTATATATGTTGCATGCGCATGTCTGTATTGTATTATACTGTTCTTTGTGTAATGGGCCGGTGGCCTTAATCACTATTAAATAAAGTTTCAAGTATATAGCCCCGGAGCAGGGGCAGACAACCCCCCAGAGGCTAAAAGTTTCCATTAACATTAATCTTCTGTCCATTTGCCTATTCCCAGTAAGTTTTACCCATTAAATAGCATTTTACCATTTTTTCCCATTCAAATGCATTGGCGACCTAAGTTGACCTTGCAGTAAAATAGGTCAAGGTCATCCTACGGTCATGATTTATATAAACTATGATGGGCCTGCATCCCCGATGCTACAAACCAAGTTTCATGGAAATCGGCCCACTGGTTCTGGAGAAGATTGTTAAAGGTTTTTGCTATTTATAGCCATGGCAGCCATCTTGGTCATGTGACCTGAACCATTTATATAAACTTTCGTTCCCCCTTCCAAAGGATGCTCCACATGAAGTTTGGCTTTGATTGGCCTAGCGGTTTCAGCGGAGAAGATCTTTGAAATTGTGAACGACGGACGGACGACGGACGGACGCCGGAGCATGGGTATACTATAAGCTCACCTGTGAGCCTTTGGCTCAGGTGAGCTAAAATCATGTGTGCTACTCTGCTTCTTTAGGGTTACAAGCAGTGACCATTTAATGTTTCAATCTCGAAATAAAGGAAGTCAAAATAAAGTGCTATATCTGCCTAGAACTTGCTATGCCGTTTTGGCGTAAGACATTCTGTGAGCTAAAGCATGTTTCCTGCTGTCTGATAATGGAGTTTTACAGATATTTTGCAGTTGTTTTAATGTAAAATAAATATTTTGGTTGAACAATTGAACATTTCATTCATCAAAAATTGTGTGACTAATTGTTTTGACTAATAAAATAGTTTTAAACAAACACATCTTTAGATAGGGACTTTCTGTACAACAATCTTATGGAAGAGAATTAAACATCGATTAACTCCCTTGCAAAATTACACAGTCCCTATTCAAAATTTATTATGGCCATTGAAACTGATGACCGATTTTCAATACAAACTCAGATCGAGATTTTGAAAGGAAAATTATTTTCCTATCGTCTTCCACACATATTTTCTGCGAAAACCCATAATCAAAGCAATGTGTTAAACTATGGACTCTATAAGTTAGTATAAGTCTAGCTCTTGCCCAGTCAGTAAAGGGTGCTCATAAAAGGCACCCACCGTACATTCTCTTGAATGTTTCCACTGTTTCCGAAGGATCTATCTCTAACAAAACCACCGTGCCAGAAACTTTTCACAGGACCACGTTTATATTTTTACTTTTATTTTCTAGCAAACTATGTCTATCCCGTTCTTCTCGACGACGACTTGTTATACAGCGATTATGACGACATCGAGCTGCTGCCACCGTTTGGTGACATGACAAACTACGACGACGATAATGTGTCAGATCCGTACAACAATGAAACGGGTCCTATGTTTAAAGTGGCGCCCAACATCGAAAATTTGGTCCTTGCGAAACCACCTTCAAAACCACCTATAGATTGTCAGCCAATGCCAGGTAAATGCTTCACTTAGTCACGAATGCCCATCTTGAATCAGCGGAAGAGCACGAGTGGTCGCTACAATGTTTTCGTAATTAAATCCAAATAAAAGAATGACCGGGCGTGCGTCGTGGCGAATTGTTTATGGTACAGCGACCGGTATAGCATAATTTAGTATTGGAGCTCGAAACGCGCTCGCAAAGAATTGATAAATATCAGTCCGTTTAATTTTAAACAGCATCAAAGGCAGCTACACCAGTGGTACCATGTGCAGCATTAGGTGCGAAAATAATGTTTTCACTCTTTCTGTTAAAATTGAGCCGCCGCATGGGAAAACCAACAATCTGCCATGATAGGCGAAAACAAAGGCACAGATCAGCTTCGCAGTAACGGCGAAGCTGATCAGCGCCTTTGTTTTCGCTACACGGATAGTACACTTCCTCTTCTTCTTAAAGCCGAAATGAAGCTTCTAGCCTGCTTCTGTTTGTACAGGTCGGTTTGTGTCGAACCTTTTCGGAAACCACATTGTTGGTTTTCGCACGAGTCGGCTCATCTGTTGAAAATCTGAATGTTTCAGTTTCTGGATATTCTTCCTTTAGGTCCTTTTCTGCCATGTGACGATCTGTTTGGTTGGTGGTCACTTAGATGTGGGGTGTGGCTAGTCTTTCTACTGGCTGTTCTAGGGAACGGCACTGTCCTGTTTGTGTCCATATGTACTAAATCGAAGATGGACGTGACACGGTTTCTCATCTGTAATCTGGCGTGTTCTGACCTCTGTATGGGGGTGTATCTGGGTTTTCTGGCGATTGTTGATGCGTCTACTCTAGGTGAATTTAGTGATTTTTTTACCCCATCTCATCTCTGTTATTGTTAACTGTGTGGGTCTTATGACAATATAGGTTCCATTCAAACAAAACATGACACGATTGTAAGCACATGTTCGATGCCCAAAGCACAAAAATGGTTTTGTTCCTATTATTTTAATTTACTGGATTGAAATATATATCAAAGACCAACGTCGTAGCGAAACGTAAGTGTCGCCTAGTGATTTATCATGTCATCATCGAGCTATTGTTGAATATGTGCCAGATACTGCAAGATTGTTTTCATTGAAATAACTTTTTTTTCAGGAGAGTTTGAAAAATTTGCTGTACGTTGGCAAAGTAGTCCAGGTTGTTTGGTCGCTGGTTTTCTGGGCGTTCTGTCCAGTGAGCTTAGTGTGTTTACATTGACTGTGATCACAATAGAGAGGTTTTACGCCATTTCACACGCAATGCAGTTAGACAGGAGGCTACGCCTTAGGCATGCAAGTTAGTAGAGTAACTATTACGAACTTTTTCTTTCTTTTTCTTGCAGAAGTAACACAAGATTTAAAAAGATAGGGAAGCCGTCAGTAATGGAATGTGCAAATAAACTGTTTTAGTAACCTATTTAAATGTATCAAATGACATAGTTAGTCAATCGATCAGTGATTTATAAGCAGCACATTGTCATTATCTGTACTAAACACAAACGCTGGTTATATAGACTACCTTTCCCTCTTTTGATTTATCTGAACAACAACCGTGATCTTTGATATACAAGACAACCATCAAGAAAATATGTCCTTGAAATGTATACCACCTTTAATTCCATTTTTATTTAATAAAACTTAAAACTAAGATAAACTATATGAATAAAGAGGTATGGCTTTTTTACTTTAAAGTACAGATTGTGGGTACTCGCTAGAACTGACTGACTTAGGCGGTTACATGTACCCACAATCTACGTTTTGAGCAAAAATAAGAAAAAACTATCAAATATATTTCTGGTGAAATATTTAGTTTTTATAGCCTTAAAATCATTACGAAAACTTGCCCATGCAATATACAGGGATTTTATGACATTTAAAAATTGAAAATTTTCAGCTGAAAAAATGATATTTGTCTTATTTTTGCTCAAACGAGTACCCACAATCTATGTTTTGGAGCAAAAATAAGTAAAATAGGTATACCCCTGCATACCCCAGTTTTTCTATATAAAAGTGGGGTTCAAGGGGGTATACATTAAACGGACATGTTTTCCTGATGGTCTCTGTATAATTCGTGGACATGTTTACGTAATAATGACACAAGCCTATAGTGAAAGGAACCCTAATCAAATAGAAACCAATGCAATAAATTGATAAAACGCTTATTCCTCAAGGTTACATCAATTTTAAGGGATTTGTTTGTTCTTACAGGTTACATTATGATGGTTGGTTGGCTGTTTTGCTTGACATTAGCCAGTTTACCAATGTTTGAAGTCAGCGATTACCGTGTGTTCGCCATATGCTTGCCGTTTGACACAGAAACTACAATTAGTCTAGGTAAAGTTATACACATAGTTTCTTGTATCTAAAAACAATTTGGAAATTAGTATGGTTATCTTGCATATAATGTCAAACGGATCAAAGTTCTGCTACATGCTTGCACAATGACCGAAAAGGGCAAACAATACTGCATGGCTTGTGTATAAGCTCTATTGTATTGTTAACGTCTGTGAACTGATTGTAAATACTTATAATAAAATCAAGGCATTAAAGTAATCCATTGGCATTTAAATACAGAACACTTTTGATTTACTTTTCTTTTGATTCGTTTCAGCATACGTGTGCTTCATTATGGTTTTCAACGCCTGCTCATTCTTAGTTATCGTTTGCTGTTACGTCGCCATGTATATCTACATCCGCAAATCGCATTCTTGGAACTCAAAAGACACTGTCGTAGCTAAAAGGATGGCGCTTCTAGTATTTACTGACTTTTTCTGCTGGGCACCGATCATTTTCTTCTCAATCACAGCGGCGTTTGAGTCAAACTTTGCTAGAATCAGCTTAGATGAGTCGAAAGTTCTGACAATATTCGTTCTGCCATTGAACAGCTGCGCTAATCCTTTTCTATACGCATTTTTCACACGACAGTTCAAAAAAGATTGTGTAAAATTGTGCAAACGTATCGAAGAGTCCAGTATTCTTGGGAATTTTCAGAGTAACAGTTCACGTAGAGCATCAAACGGTTCCAACAGACAGTCACAAAACAATACATTTAACGTTGAAAAACGTGGAAGTAGTAGTAGATCGGTGGAAGCAGAAAGCAGTTCTGGAGATGCGTTTAACAATCCTTCCGAGTCTGATATTACTCTTAAGAAAGTTCACTTTACATGTAAGCATGAGCCGTCACTTCAATACGTGAGGTCAGACAGCGGAATATATCTGATGGAAACCAAATCGTCGATTTTGAGCGATTCGTCGCCAACAAGTGACCAAGAATCAAAACTGGTAGCAAGCAAATCAAATCAAGATTTTATCAATGACGATTCTGAATCTGGTCCCGATATTGTATTGCACACTGACGAGGGCCACGTGTTCTTGAATACGTCATCTAAAGGCAGTTCTCGAAAATTAAAGAAACGAAAAATGTCAACATTAAACGAGGAACATATTGATTCAGTATTGGGTGAAAGTCAAAGGGATGGAAGCAAAAAAGACAAAAGCCGTCATTTAGAATTGACGGCTGAGTGTCATAAGCTACCGGACAAAGTTATAATTAAGGATTGTAATTTAAAAGAGAGTCCTGGGAATAAAGGTGCTTCATACGATGTTAATATCGTTACCGAAGAGCCCGTCTTAGACTGTGAGCATGGTGGTGCTATTAAGAAAGACATGGCAAAACTGCGCAAGAGCAGCATAGAAATAGAATCGGTTAAAAGGAAAAGAAACAAACATGCTCGAAGTGAAACTGAAGTTTGCAGAAACAAAAACAAGGATAATTCCGTTGCAACACAGACAGATCTAAACGAAGGCTTAAGAAGACGGGAACAAATTCCTCGATTGCCCGGTGCGATCAATAAAAGGGATCGACATAAACAAATAAATGAGTGGCGTAAAACATCGCATTTAACATTCCTTTGGAGACAGTCGGATGCTTTTGAAAGTCTCGTACCGGAGCAGAAATCAAACAGCTTAGTTGAACTGACTAGGCCAGTAAAAGACTGGAAGGATGTTGAATGTAAAAGACATAGTTTAACGAGTCGTCATGAAGGTTACATCTTGTTGAAGAATGGCAGTCGCGATTCTGCGTATGAGGACGAGGATTTATACGAATTCCAAGACGGACGTGTTGTATATTTACCGCATGCGAACATTAAGAAAGGCAAAGACGCTCACAATTACTGTTCAACATCTGATTCTGGCTGTAGAAAGGGAGTATTGACCATCGACAATTCTGTGTTTACAAACGAATGCTGCGAAACGACGACTCTATTAGGTGATGAAGTGAGAAATGGGGAACTGATTATAGTAAAGCGTAAAAGTTGTGATGATGAAAGTGGCATAAGTTCTAATTCATAGTATGGATTATTTACATGTGCCAGTCATATTTAAATGCATTCCTTTCAGATATTTTATGTTTGAACTTGCTTGATGCTATTATCTTTCCTACTTCAATAAAGAGTATAAGGGACGAGTAAAATGAATATGTGCAATTCTTAGGTACCGTGTACCGTGAGGAGATACGTTTACGTCGCGGATTTCATGACAATCAGCCTCAATTTCACCCATGGGGGTGTGTGTTTATAGCTCGCTCGTTAAGCGAAGAGCAGATGATCTTAAATGAGCCACCTCATGGGAAAACCAACAATCTGCATAGGCGAAAACAAAGGCGCAGATCAGCTTCGCGGTAACCGCGAAGCTGATCAGCGCCTTTGTTTTCGCTACTCGGATAGTAAAATTCGTCCCCTATTTAAGCTTCTAGCCTGCTTCTGAAGCTGTACAGGCCGGTTTGTGTCGGACCTAGTCGGAAACCACATTGTTGGTTTTTCCACGAGGCGGCTCAAATTTCGACGACTTCGTCACAACTCGGTTTAATGTAATTTGTTGTCATATTATTTGACTTTAAAAAACGCACATTGTGTACCATGGCAACAGTTAGTTACAGTTTTAAATTGTGCCTTCATACGTTTTGATTACTTGTTTTATTGTTCTTCTGCTGCTTACAAAAATATTGAGTCGTATGTGTTTGTTTTCCTTGTTTTATCCCAGTCTCGCTGAATCAGATGAAATATAAAAGATCCTCTGGAAGCAGTGAAAAGGAGATTAAGTATGGGTCATATTGCGCAATTTCGGATAATGAAAAGGCGCAACCAGAAAAAGATCAGGATAAGGCGCAATCAGAAAAAGATTCCCACTCCAAAAACCGAGGTGGGGAAAAAACTGAATTAACAATCAGGTACTTGTACAATGAAAACATATTGTAAGCCGAATGAGCAGCTATTGTAAACACCAAGACATAAAACAAAAAGAACCACCACAGAAGTATCGCTTTGAACGATCAGTAGCACAAAATTACTGGCGGGCTTAAACCGGTTTTTCATGGCCATAACCTCACCCTCAGCTTCTGCAGTGAACCCTCATCAGTGACCCTATATAAACCTGCAACGATAGCCATATAAATATACTTCAATTAAAAAAAAATCACACTGGAAGTATAAATCAAAGATACATTTCTAAACGACGTCAACAAATAAAACTTTGTTTAGAAGATGTTCATACTCTGAATATTTTACTAACATGTACCTCATAAAAGGACCGAAAGAAAAATCGCACGAAATATTTACTGGTTTAACATTACATTGAAACATCGAAATTATATACAATACATGCAGTCTTTTGTAAGACGATTGGTGTAAAATTCAACTTTTTGGTTTAATTCTTGCAGTTTGTTTAGTCTAAAAACAAAAAGAAAACATTCACTTTTCGTTTGCAGACTTTTTTCTTGAAAATGGTGAAATCTTGGACACCATTTGATATATATGTATATTAACCCATGTTAATTTCCGCATGCTTTATAATTCATGCGATCTGGGAAAGAAAACTTATGATAAAAAGTACTACCAAGCAATGATCAGGAAAGGCGCAATCAGAAATTCCCACTCCGAAAACCGAGCGGTGGAAAAACCAAACTGACAATTAGGTACTTATACTTAGAAATTCAGTATTTCAGAATATTTGTCTTTGCTATTTGTTTACAACAATTGTTCCTACTATAACAACATATTTTAAGTACGTTACATATCATACTAGAGTTGAGCTGTCTGATATACTACAATATTTGGACAATGCCGAGTTTGTGCCACAAATCTCACATTGCATCACGGTACCCCATATATTACGTAGAATTTCGGGACAGGGAGTATAAAGTATAAGCCAAAATTATCTGCGATATGGCATTATTTTTATTATAAAATAGAATCATTTCTGTTCACAGAATTGGATCACTCGTGATGTGCATAAAGTGTTACACAAATGCTAGACAAGGAGCGGACTATAGTTACATTAAAAAGGGATCACAATTGAGCCGCGACGCGAGAAAACCGGTCTTCGGGGTTTCCGACCAGGTCTGACACAAACCAACCTGTACAGTCACAGAAGCAGGCTAGAAGCTTGAAATTTCGGATTTAAGAAGAAGAGAAATTGTACTATCCGTGTAGCGAAAACAAGGGCGCTGATCAGCTTCGCGATTACCGCGAAGCTGATCTGCGCCTTTGTTTTCGCAGTTTTCTCGTGACGCGGCTCAATTATTATTATATTTCTAAGAACTAGTATTTTTCTTTAAATAAATAAACTCAGAGGAAAAAGTTTAGTCAGTAACTTTGACCGGCCCGATTACTGAAATGCCCAGCCTCTTGCCTTGGATATTCCTCTTAATTGAATTTGCAAAGTCAGTCTCGTTCTAATTCTGGAAAGTAACTCCACCAGTTGTCAATTTCGACAGAGTTATAGGCCTTCTTCGTAAAACATCATTATTGAAATTAGTAATACCCGATAAATGATCAAATCGGGACTTTGATTAATAGCACTTTCTGATAGAGGTTGATGTCAGTGACAAAAATCCGAAAAAACAATCTTTTCAAAATTCAGCCACAGTCTCGAGAAATAACAAGTAAAATATTCATTTTATTCAGATCACCTCCTTTTCATTTAAAATAAGAACGAAAATTGGTGTTTGCACTATGGCAAAACTACGTAATTAATCGTGTTTATTGGAAATGTTATTTATGACTGGTAATTTCAATCCCAAACTATCGAGGGGTTTTGAAGGTAAAGCGATTTAAACTGTCCAAATGGACAGTTATTTAAACATGTATTTTCACTGACTACAGTTTTGTCGGTGAGCATACTTTGAGCTGAATATGAAAAGGCCGACCATAAATGTCTACAAAGACGTAGACGTTATTGTGCCGAGAGTAGGTAACCACAGACGTCCTCGCATTGTTCAAAACAAGTGATAATGAGAGATAACGCCGTCGGATACAGAAAACTCCCCATTTACAGAGTAGTTCCTCTTCTACTTGGTAACAAAATATCGCATAAAATGATACGTCTGTGACATTAGATGCACAAAGATCGAGATTTTAGGAGTGTAATCCCCATAGCGATGCTTCCATGAAACAAAATGTAGTTTCCCTCTAGAAATTCGGCTTCCATTTCAGATACCATGAGATCATATTCAATATATACATTAAAGTCATTTAATGTTCAAAAGCCAAAATGTTACAAGTAAACAATAAAATATCAGTCCCCGATAACACTGCAAATGAGCATTCGAATCCACCATATCATAAGAATTAATCCCATTCTTGTTCGTTTTATGATGAAGATTAAAGTCTATCGGAGTTGTGCTTGGGCCCCTAGCAGTGGTCAGTTTCGTAGGGTCACCACTTTCGATGGCGTCATAAATTGATGTCATTAAGGGATATGGACCTTTGTTACAGTGCGTTCCCTGAAAATCATCTAGATCCATTGACCAAAACATCATTCCGCCAAGTTGCATACGGTAGGCAAAATCGACCTGTAATGCGAATATATAACCATAAGTAGCAAGTTAAGGTAATAATTGTAACACGACGCTATTTTTTTTTTCTTTCAATTAATGATTGAAATTCAGATTTTTAGCTTTCACTGGATGATGAAAAACATTAGGCTGTTTTAATGTCTGTGAAGCCCGAAGGGCTTCTCGGAGACATTAAAACAGCTAATGTTTTTCATCTCCAGTGAAAGCTAAAATCTGAATTTCAATACTTATATTTACATTTTATATTATCAGTCAAGTATCAGATTTTTAATTGCGCATATCACCGTTCATTTTCATGTTATTTGACATTAAATCCGACTTAACGTAATTTTGGAACAGCCAAAACGTCAAATTTTCGCGCCTAACGTCATGGCGATACGCGGCCAACGTCACGTCAACAAGAGTAAACAAACAACGTCACTGGATGAGTTCTGACGTCAGTCCGCCCATAGGTGTGGCCTCTAGACCACGTGACTTAATGTTTTTCATTGGGAAATGAAGAACATCAAGAAAGATACTTTCATCTAGGGCGATTGCAATAAAAATGTAAATATTTGATGATAATTCGGTGTAAATGTAATTCCGCTGGACGAACTTGTGGCCCAGCCCATGGCATACATGTTTACATGTATGTTGATATGGCAATTAAATATATGTATTTCTAAAATAAACTAACGAAATTCCGCTCGAAAAATAAAAAAGCGTTTTCGGTGAAAAATGTTCTTCTAGAAAAACCTTTCAAAATGTAAGAATCGAAAAATGTTGCCCACGAAAAGATGGAGAAATTAAGAGTATTTCTTTTAAACTTATGGAAAAAAAGGAAAGCAACGACTTCTAAAAATGAATACATTTAAACCTTGGGTGTTCCATAGCCGTACCACTGATCACCGACTGAAGCCCATTACATCAGGAAAACATGTCCATGTAATGAATGCCCCATATATCCCACTTTTGTATAGCAAAACTGGCGTTTACAGGGGTATACCTAGTTTTTTTTTCTTATTTTTGCTCCAAAACATAGGTTGTGGATACTCGTTAGAACTGCCTCTACGAGCGTTTCAAACGCGTACCTACAACCTATGTTAAGAGCTAAAATAAGAAAAATGTTAGAAAATTTTCCACTGAAATTTTCATTTTTTTACATGATGTGAAAAAAAAAGATCGCTGTATGTTGCATTCGCGTGTTTTCGTAATGACTACATACCTTTTCCTTCATACTCCTAGGTGTCCCATAGCCGTACCACTGATCACCAACTGAGGCGTACGCCATCTTCTGTTCTTCATCCCAGTGTTCTACCGCACCACTTGCTATTAGCTCGCATATCTTAAAATAAAGTGAAATTAGAAAATTGTAAAAAAAAAAAATTAGAATGTTAAAATGAAATATAAACGTACGGTGCCAACCAACTGCTACTCAACAATTTAAACCAAAATTATTAAAGACTCGGGTTACGTATGTGTTCGTAAAGCGTGAGCAGAACAAAATTGGAATACATCTAGTATCTGTTTGCAAGCCTCATATCATTACTTTCGTTTGGAAGACGACTTATAAGAGATGATAGATGAATTAATTTTATCATAGGTAACATAAGAGGGCCCACTGCCTCGGTCTTTAAAATGATTCTTACTTGTACATGTAAGCACCCGGGACATGTTAAACCTTCTTCAATGCAGTGTTGTCTCACTTGGTACTAGTATTTCGTTAACGTTTTCTTTTTTCAATATTATTTTACCTATCCTAAGGTTTTACGTACCGTTGATTTTACCTACCCTAAAGTAAGTCACATGTCCCTCTGTTTCAAGATACGGTCCCGGCTTTCCGGGTCTCTCTACCTTTGCTCCTACACCTGTGAAATTGCTGACAAGATCGTACAAGGTGAAGGTTGTTGCAGCAGCGGTGACGCCCATGATCAGTTTTTCAGGTGGAGCACCACCGTCGATCCAGCGTTGGACTGCCCATGCCTGAATGAAGGTAAATAGAAAATGTTGAAGGAAATGTCATTTCACAAAACTAATACATGTATGTCAATTAACACCTATCACTGTCGGAATGGCGTCAATCTTTACAATTGCGTACGAAATAAACGATGTAAAGTTAAGTACCCCAAGGTGGTTGTAACGACTTATATTGTGTACATTATTTTCTATAAAAACATCTACATGTTATTCTTTTGGTACATTACATGTATCTGACACTGAGAAGAATATTACTCATTACTTAGAATAGAAATCCTCTGTGTGTATACTTCCATCAGTAAAACTGGGGTGTACCCATTTCTTGCGTATTAACATCAATCAAAAATGAGTACTTGGGTTCGTATTATAGAACCGCCTCGCACACTCTCTGATTTGAGTAAAGTATGAACAAAATAAGCAAATCAAGTGAAAAAATCATTTTGTAGAGTAGTAAGGATATTCTGAATATTGTTTGGGCATGTTTTCGTAATGCAAACAACATGTACCTGACTGAGCTTTTGATTAAATTGTATATTGCTACTTCTCGAATACAGTGGACCAGAAAAGCTTGTGACTTTACTCCATGTTCCGTGAAAGTCGTAGGCCATCACATTAAGGTAATCAACCGCACTGAAAATAAACGCAAAACGATGTTTTTGTGATAACCATAACTTACAATAGTTATATCTAAACGTGGGACATTTTTCATGTTTAAATGAAACTGTTTTATAATTGGTGAAAATGAAAGTATGACGTGGATACATATGCTGAATGATGTCCGATTAGCTCAGTAACACGGGGCGATGTAAATGTAAACATTTTTTGTATGTTGTAAACAGACTTTCATCTACATTTAATCACAAAAGGCCGATACTAGACGGGATATTCCCGTCGGCGTTTCGTTATACTCCACACCGTCGAGCGAAAGTGGGACGAGGTACCGAAGTGGAGCGGAGTGAATTTTTTTTTTTTTTTTTTTTTTTTTTTTTTTTTTTTTTTTTTTTTTTTTTTTGTTTTGTTTTCTGGTATTTAGCAAATCGAAAGAACAAAACATCTCATTATGATAGTCAACAACGTAATAAATCAACAACGTAAATCTGTGCAAGGCCGATTATTCCCGAAAACCTTTCTAGCGCCTAGCCTCCCGGTGGCCTCCCATTTTATGCGTGTAATTGTACAGATTTGTGAGTGAAAACATGTAGTCCCCACGATACTTGCAATTTTCGGTTACTAACCTAGATATCTGTGGTATCTCGTAGGATGAGTTTATCTTATCCTCGCCTACCATAACAGCAACTGTCAACAGAAGCCTCGGTTTACCTTTACGTCTCGCTTCTATATTGAACTCCTCCCGCATTATCTGTAGAGATAATGGCAAAAATCCGAACCATCTGCGGGTTTGTTTTTGTTTGTTTTGTTAGCTGTCCTTGTGTAGATTTTTGTAAAATGTTGCAATTTTTATTTATCTATTTATCTATTTATTTATTTATTTCATTTTAAAAACTTAAATTAATGGTGTAATTCTGAAATTGTTCATATCCTTGATTTAATAATAATAATAATAATAATAATAATAAAAAAAAAAAAAAAAAAAAAAAAAGACCTATTCATCAGTTGTATCGCCGGACTCACTGGATAAGTCACGGCAGTGCAGTAGATGTACCGGGGTTATAATTTCCCGTAAAGACACGGTCACATTTATTCAAATTAATCATCGGTCGTATGTTTTTATATTTATTTACTTTTATGGTACTTACATGTATTTATTTAGCGAATGTACAACAACATGCAGAAGCCTCCGCGCGGCCAGGGATTTTAACACAATTTTACCGGCAGTGCCGGGCTTTTTACAGAACTTTAAAATGGAACAGCTAAAGCCCAGTTGATACGAATGACTGGTATATTAATATCATTTTGGTACGAGGTTTTGGTATACTGACGTGTTAGCACTAGCAACAATAGCAAATTAACACAAGACGATATCATTAATGCTTTTGAGGACCAAGCAATAAACAACTTTTGGAAATCATGATCAGTACCCAGCGTGCACATGACGTCAGAATGACGTCATATCAAGGTCGATGCGACGTCATGACGTCGCATCGACGTCGATCTGACGTCATTCTGACGTCATGTGATTGCTGGGTAATACCTGTACAAGCTGTGTAAAATTCTTCTTCAGCCCCATTTCTCCGGGGTATTCCCAATCAATGTCTATTCCATCAAACTTTCTATCTCTCATGTATATAATTGCATTTCTGGTAAACGTCCGTATACTGTCCTCATTTCTGACAATTTCTTTGAATTTTGCTGACCCGGCGTTTGCTCCACCAATGGAGAGCAAGGTTTTCAGATCTGTATTGGTTTCTTTCAGTTTGTTGATATCGAAGTATCGCCCCTTGGGGTCATAAAGGGAACCATTGTCGTCATCTGTTTGTGACCTGTGAATATTGCAATTGAGCCCCCGAGTAAAACAACAAACAATTTGGGTTTTCGACAATGACTTGTACAGTCAAACAAGATGACTAGAAGCTAGAAATTTTGGATGTAAGTACGAGAGGAATTTAACTAAGTATCTGTGTAGAGAAAACAAAGACGCTGATCAGCTGTGTAGTTACTTCACAGCTGATCTGCGGCTTTGATTTCGCCTAAGCAAGTTATTGGTTTTCTTATGCGGCGGATGAGCAATTGCCACAAAGATTAACTATTTTGAAGGTTTCAATGTTTTCATTTATTTTTATCTTTTCTTTGTGCCTTTGAAAGATTTATATGTTTAAATAATATGATCAATGAGCTATAAATGAATTAATTTGGTTGACTCTGAATATTTTATTTAACCATAATATCATTATGATATTGACCATATGTTAATTGCGTCAACATTATACATTTCATGATACGCATGTTGTGTTCGTTGAATACGACTTAATTCCATTACACATTATTTATCTAATCATATTCATTAACCCATTTTTGACGAATGGACTTTCCCATCTTTATCATTTGGGTGAGTCCACTTTCATATTTAGGGGTGTAAGGAACGATTTTTTATTTATTTTTTTTTTATCTCATTTTTCGATAAAATTTTTCTGTGCAAACAGAATAGCACCAGATGGGACGCCGCGTTCTGCGGCATCACATCTGGAGCTATGTTGTTTGCCTATGTCCCAGAAAAAGGACGCCAGGCTTACAAAAGCAATCGGAATCGCGCCCCACTCCAAACGTTACCTTTCGAGTCGCAGGCGGTCTGTATTAATATTGGCAAAGGCATATATAATGTGGGTACAGAGTGTAACGTCTATGTCATCTACTTGAAACTTTGCCTTCGCTCTTTGATTTGACCAGTTCGTAAAGTAGCAGAAATTCTTCAGTCTTTGTCCTGGAGAATATAATTGTTGTACACAGGTTAAAAAACACTACAATTTCAGGAGTCCAAAAATACAAATTGTATTTGTAATATAAGTTTACAAACCATCAAAGAAAGTCTATAATTTATGTAAAATAATTTGAAAATTTGGAACAAATGTACGAGCCGAGCCACAAATCACAAGGGTGTCGCTTAAACTGTTTAAGCAACTCATCAGGAAAACATGCCTGTGAAATATATACCCCCTAATACCCCACTGTTATATATGCAGGGGTATACCTATTTTTCATATTTTTGCTCCAAAACATAGATTGTGTGTACTCGTTAGAACCGCCTCTGAGAGGCGGTCAGAGTCGGTTCAGAGTCGGTTCTAACATGTACCCACAATCTATGTTTTGAGCAAAACTTAGAAAAATATCAAAATTTTTTAGCTAAATTTTCAATTTTTAAAGCTAAAATATCTCTGTTCATTGCATTTGCAAGTTTTCTTTATGTTATAGTGCACAAGGGAAAGTAAGTACTATCCCTACTGGTCAGCTTGTGACAAATGTAAAAATTAAAATATTATGCTATTTTTGTCATTTTGAACAATGCATAGCCAGATTGTTTCATTTTTCTTTCACATAATGTATCATTTTATTTAGGTATACCACTTTGAAAACTGATTCTATGTTTATTCTCACCTGTCTGTACCGTTTCGCTTATAATTCCAGATAATGTGAAAAGTAATATCCAAAACAGCATTTTGATTCAAATGATTTTTCTTCTGTTTAACTAATGGATACTAATCCTTTTATTTATCGTCACCACAGTCTATTAGATTTTTGAATAACTCCCGTCCGTTAATTTCGCTATTTACCAACGATAAGATAGTGATGCAAACTCGTTCCTTTGACTCATATGGTGACAACTTGATACTATTCCAAAACATTCACCCGGAAAAATTCCTTTTACACTGTGTATCTATGAGACAATGAAGTACGGTTGATTATAATAATCGGAGCATCTGCAATGATTCATCAAATAATGTTAATTGACTAATTAACACTTTGACTTCTTTTTGAAGACAGCCACTATTGCAGATGATTGATCATTAATACAGTTTTATTATATAAATCTCAATGTCGAATGATTTAATATCTAGTGCACCTTTTGTTTTTTTCTCTGTATCATGAGAAAAAAACCCTCTGCGGTTTGCCATTTTGAACAACATAGATTGTTCACGCAATCTTCACGCAATTGGTCACCCAAATTAACCTTTCTGTTTGCTTCCTTCTGTACATACTTGTGACAATCCTCTTTAAAATTTACGCATGTTTTAAGGCGTTTTCGGCTTGCACATGAGCGGTTTTTCTTGCGACAAGGTCCGCCTACAAAAAAGGGGTCAAGTCCCGTTTTTAAAGCGCTTGTAACTACAAAACATTCCTCAACACAGCCTACAATCACTATTTTAAAACAGGCAAGGAAGATATGTTTGAAAATAATTGGTATTTTAACGCTTATTTACGTAGCGGTGTATAGATTTGTATTGCGTGACATGGTTCGTTAACATACAATATGTAACCATTCATTCAGTTGCGTTGTACGTATCAAATATTTGCACCTTTAGAACATAAATAAAATTAATCACTTCCGCCTTTAACGCTTTGACAATCGTTCTCTTACATTTTTTAGATATTTTTTAAAGCTCAGTAAAGGACTTTTTTAACCCCAATATAGCCGCTAACGTCTCACTGACCGATCACAGACAGTGCATTACATGTAATGCTACTTATCACTTGGGACAGATTTTATATGAGCCGTGACGTGAAAAAAAGTGTTTGGGGTTTCCGACCCGGTCTGACACAAACTAGCCTATACGTTAGTTTACAAATATTCATTTCATCTGATTACATATATTACAAACATGAATATACACAATCAGACAAGATCAGAGCGGAAGCAAATTGCTTATTTAGTTCCTCTCCTGGCCTGTACATTCACAGAAGAAAGCTACAATCTGGAAAGTTAGGGTATGAGTAGAGCAGGAACTTTGTTCTATCCCTGTGGTATATTGTATAAATGAAAATGAATAAAAAAAAAAAAATAGCGAAAACAAAGGCGATGATCAGCTTCGCAGTGACTGCATTAAAATTAACCTGCATAAGAACAATGCATTTCGTCAACAAAAACGTCGAAAAAAATCAAGTAAAACGTTTTGGACTGCATGTAGACAGTAAGAATAAAGGGCACATAGGTTGATACAATTAAACTTTAAATCGCAACCCAACCCAATAAATAGAGATTATCATATGACAATTTTCATATCGTACCTCGTATCAACCCGAGAATCCCGTATCAGCCCGAGACTCTCGTATCAGCCCGAGGGCCGAAGGCCCGAGGGCTGATGCGAGAGTCGAGGGCTGATACGGGATTCGAGGGTTGATACGTGGGTACGATATGAAAATTGTCATATCGTAATCTTTTTAGCATATATTTTAATTCATGACCATTTTTTCCCTTTCTTTGTTTTATTTATTTTATTTTATTTTATTTTATTTATTTTGACATACCGCCAAAGCGTGCAGTAGAGCGCACATTATTTCCACATTAGCACAAATCGAAAATTCGTCTCGACATGACAAAATACTGTTGCCTGTGACATAAAACCACATCCAAACAAATCTAAAATGCCTGCGGTACACTATCTAATGAACCCAATACAATAGGAGTCGAGTGTTCCGAATTTAATTTTATTAGCCAATCATTTGGTGATACGGCTTTTTCTCCCTAGGGATGATATGGGTCACGTGGGTATGTGAGCCAATCATTTGGTGATATGGCTTTTTCTCCCAAGGGAGTGATATGGGTTTTATCAATTTTTGAACGGATACGGCTTTCGAGATACTGTGCCGCGATACGTGAACGTAACTCTTGTCTTTATCGTATATGCAAAAAGAACGTATTTTGTAGTAAATATATGATAAAACTTTTTATTTGTATTACAAGGTTTGACTAATTCCTGTCTCCGTTGTTACGCACTCGTTGATGGAATGTCCCTTTAAAGGGAAAGTGTAAATACATTGTTACCTATGAAATAAATATCTATGTTGTTAGGTGAAGCTGTATATCTCATTATAAAACAAAGCGAGTAGGCAGTTTAAAATACTTCTGTCGACCGGTTACGTGTGTCGAAACTCTCAGGGTTTTTTCCTGTTCCTTTGCGAAACCAGTACTAAGAAATTTTAGCTTTAGGCTACCGTTCCTGGGTAAGACCAGTACTAGGAGGTCGTTTGTTCCGGGTCTGCCTTAACCACTAATGCCCCTAACATGCACAGTGAATGCGCCCATCCATATAATTATTCGAAACTTTTTACTGAAAAATCTTTATTCAAGAGATTGCCTTGATAAACCTTTCTGGTGTTGATATAGTAACCTGTCAATATTGATAAATTGACGAAAAAAAAACTAAAAAAAAAAAAAAAAAAAATAAAAAAAAAAAACTTAACATACATGTATGTAGCCTTACTGTCCATATCATTTGATGTGGAACATGCAGAGCGTGACAAGGCACTAAAGATGTTACGGTCATCCACTGCATCCAAACCCAACTCCAGACGTCTTGACCTGTGTCTTGCCTCTGGGCGCAGCTGGGCGAGGACTAGAGAGTGAGGTTGACGTTGCGCACCTCTTCCTCACTATAATCCAATTTCATAGCGCATGTCATCTTATTTCTCAACACACAAGCACTTGCATACACAACAATTTCATCACACTTGCACCCACATACATACAAAGTCCTGTGGCGATGGGCGAGTGGCGAAGCAGCAGGTGTAGGACACACTGGGAGCTGTAGTTGCAGACCTGCACACAGGCGGCTCAGTTCTAATGGTCGTTTTCTGTGAGGAGAAGCAGTAAGCAGAATTCGGCAGTCGGCTGAGTGACTGAGCAGACCTATTTAGGACCGCACTGCTCACCCCCGTAGCATGGGGAAGGGGCTAGAAAAGGTGCCCTAAACAATTGCCTGCTTCAAACCCCCTGGCTGGTTAACCGCGATCAGCGGGGATCCCCTTAAGCGGTCGAAATACAAAGAAAAAAGCTAGAGTAATCCCCTTACGGATTGGCGCATGGAATGTGCGCACTTTAATGGATAGTGCTGGGTCAGATAGACCACAGCGTAGAACGGCCCTTGTGGGCAGAGAACTTGGGAGGTATGATATACAGATAGCTGCATTGAGTGAGACTCGGTTCGCAGATGTTGGGGAGATCAAAGAAGTTGGTGCTGGATACACCTTCTTCTGGAGTGGACGCAAAAGTGAAGAGAGGCGTGAAGCAGGAGTTGGCTTTGCCATCAAAACAGAACTTGTTGGTAAGCTGTCAGGATTGCCAAAAGGCATTAATGACCGTCTAATGACATTGAGACTTCCTCTGTCAGGCAATAAACATGCAACTATTGTCAGTGCTTATGCACCCACAATGACCAATCCAGATGAGGTCAAGGACAAGTTCTATGATGACCTAGACAATGTTATTTCTGCAACACCCCGCACAGACAAGCTTATCCTTCTTGGCGACTTTAATGCCAGAGTGGGTACAGACCACCAGACCTGGGAAGGAGTTATAGGTCCAGAAGGGGTTGGAAAGTGCAACAGCAATGGTCTCTTGCTTCTCAGGAAGTGTGCTGAACATGATCTTCTAATCACCAACACAGTCTTCCGTCTACCTAATAGGAACAAAACATCCTGGATGCATCCCCGTTCCAAACACTGGCATCTCATAGACTATGTCATAGTGCGGAGAACAGACAGGCAGGATGTTAAAGTGACAAAGACTATGTGTGGTGCAGACTGCTGGACAGATCATAGACTGGTTGTCAGCAAACTCAACCTAAGAATACAGCCTGCGAGGCGACCTCAAGGCAAGAAAGCTCCTAAGAGACTGGATGTCTCAAAGCTGAATAAAGACAGCATGAGACAAGATTTCTTAACAGACATTTGCAACCAACTGGATGCAATGAATCTCAGTTCAGAGGACCCCGAAGAAAACTGGACAGTTTTCCATAAAACAATTCTTTCTTCAGCTGCAAGCACCTTAGGCCATCCATCTCGCAAACATCAAGACTGGTTTGATGAGAATGATGATGAAATTCAGAGGCTTCTTGAAGAAAAGCACCGTTTGCTCAAGGCACATCAAGATGATACTAGCTCAGTATCAAAGAAAGCAGCCTACAGCAACATTTGTAAGACAGTCCAGACCAAGCTTAGGGACATACAAGATTCCTGGCTGAGGAAGAAAACAGAAGAAATTCAGTCTTTTGCGGATAGAAAGGACATGAAGAAATTTCATGATGCACTGAAAACCATTTATGGTCCAAAGAGTTCTGGAGCCACCACATTGCTCAGTGCAGATGGAAACACTCTTCTCACAGATAAAGAAGCTATCTTGGAAAGGTGGGCAGAACACTTCAATAGTGTGCTTAATCGACCATCAAGCATCAATCAGGATGCAATCGACAGACTTCCACAGATAGAGTGCAATGTTCTGTTAGATGAATTTCCTACCGTTACGGAAACAAGAATAGCAGTTCAACAACTATCATCTGGCAAAGCCCCAGGTGCAGATGCAATTCCTGCCGAAGTTTACAAGGCTGGGGGCTACCCATGGCAGAGAAACTGACAGAGTTGTTTCACTGTATGTGGAGGAAGGAGGCTATCCCACAAGAATTTAAGGATGCATCCATAATCCACCTATACAAGCGGAAAGGAAATCCTCAAGTCTGTGACAATCACAGAGGCATCTCCCTCCTATCAATTGCTGGGAAGATACTTGCAAAAATTCTGTTGAATCATCTGAATGCTCATCTTGATCAGACGGGACTTATCCCTGAAAGTCAATGTGGATTCAGAAAAGACAGAGGGACAATAGACATGATCTTCACAGCAAAGGTACAAGTAGGCAAAGATCAGGAAAAGGCGCAATCAGAAAAAGATTCCTACTCCAAAAACCGAGGTGGGAAAAAACCAAACTAACAATCAGGTACTTATACCATGAACCATATCGTAAGCCGAATGAGCAGCTATTTTCCCAATAGGTGGCCACTCAGTTACCTTAACTTAACTAAAAATATGAAAACATACATAAGGCGCCAACAGCACAAAAAATTTTAAACACCAAGACATAAAACAAAAAGAACCACTACAGAAGTATCGACTTGGAACGATCAGTAACACAAAGTTACTGGCGGGCTTAAACCGGTTTTACAGGTACCTAACCTCACCCTCAGCTTCTGCAGTGGTTCACAACATTTAGTTAGTTCGTCGGTCCTCGTGGTGAATCTCTAACTAGTCAATGAATCATCAAGAACAAACAAATAAATCATGATGAACATCCTGATGAATCAAAAACCAGGACTCACAGATTGAGTAAGCTGCCCGACGATGGAGATCCCTGGGCGCCGAATAACCTACTAACTCCGGAGCAAAAGAAAAACACCAGTTGGACCCCGGTGGGCCAAGCAACAGACAAGAAGCTCCGGCCCCAACCAACTAAAATGAATAGCTTTAAGTCGGGGCCATCATAGAGTCTGACGCCCGACCCACCGGCGTGCAATTAAAGAAGGCAGCATAGTTATCAACCATGATTGGGTTAAAAACTAAGCATGCAGACTGTCGCATAACATTCAAGTTATAACCTATACGTCTGTAACGTGATATGATTTTTCCGAACTGAAGAGAAAAATCATTTATTCCTTTAAGTTTCTTTAATTTGTAAACCAAGTCACCATAAAATTCAGGTTCCGAAAGGCCCTCACTTAAAAGTGTCTTTAACCCAACATTATATTTGGAAATCAATTCATAGTGTCTACGATAAAATTTAGAAAAGGTTTTTCGAAGATTATGATACCGATAGCCCTGTTGGAGAAGTTTTGCCGTTAAACATTTATTTCGAGCGTTGAAGTCTGTAACATGATTGCAGACTCTAGCAAACCTAATAAGTTGCGAAATGTATACACCATAAGAAGCACGACGAGGAACGTCACCATCCAAAAAAGGAAAATTTACTATATCAAAATCAAAGTCATCGCGCTTATCATAAATTTTAGAAGAAACAAATCCATTTGCAACAGAAAGATGTAGATCTAAAAAGGGGGCTTCGGTATCTGAGATATTAGCTTTGTTCAACTGAAGTTCAGGTGGATAAATTTGATTGACCATACCTTCAAAATAAGGGTTGTCAATGTTCAAAAGGTCATCGAGGTACCTAGATGTGGAATTAAAAGCCTCGATAACATCAGCTTGATTATCATGGTTAAGAGAATCCATGAAATCTCTTTCGTAGCAGTATAAAAATAAATCAGCTACGAGAGGTGCGCAATTTGTACCCATCGGAATTCCAACAATTTGTCTGTATAACTTGGTCCCAAATCTAATATAAATATTATCAAGGAGATAGGATAAGGCGTCGCACACATTCTGACATGACCAAAGGGTATACCGACTTTGGTCAGAGGAAGTGAAAAAAGCCTTTCTGTCATTACATGCCAAATAAAGTGAACCATAGTTTTTTAATGCCCTTTTGAAGGTCCACTCTATCAAATCCAGAAGTTTTTCTTTAATTAGATTATGTGGTAATGTTGTATACAGAGTAGAAAAATCATATGTGGACAAGCTTGTCGCACGGAACCCTCTACACTTCAATTTACTGAGCACCTCACCAGAATTTTTTATTGACCAAAACCAATTTTTATTTGAAGTTTCATACACTGTCTCACAGTATCTTATAACATGAGATTTGATAGCAGCAAGACAGCTTCAGGAGAAATGCCAAGAACAGAATGTAGATCTATACATGACGTTTGTTGACCTCACCAAAGCTTTTGACACTGTTAGTCGTGATGGACTCTGGAAAATCATGGCCAAGTTTGGCTGTCCACCCAGATTCATAGCTATGGTGCGGCAGTTTCATGATGGCATGCAGGCACGTGTGCAGAATGATGGAGAGTTCTCTGAACCATTTGAAGTAACAAATGGGGTCAAACAAGGCTGTGTTCTGGCACCAACACTGTTCAGCATGATGTTTTCTGCCATGCTTATGGATGCTTTTCAGGACAGTGACACTGGTTTTCCAATCAGGTACCGCTTTGATGGCAACATATTCAACCTCAGAAGGTTGCAAGCCAAACCTAAGGTCCAGACTGATGTGCTAGATGAGCTCCTCTATGCAGATGATATGGATAAGAATGCCAACACAGAGGCAAAAATGCAAAGAGCCATGGATCAAGTCTCACAGTCATGTGATAACTATGATCTCACAATCAGCACAAAAAAGACAGAGGTTGTACACCAACCAGCCCCCGGAAAACCATATAATGAACCAACCATCACTGTGAATGGGCAAAAACTGAAAGTTGTTGACAAGTTCACCTACCTGGGAAGCACTCTCTCCAGAGCAGTGCATATTGATGATGAGATCACTGCCAGAATTGCAAAAGCTAGTGTGGCATTCGGAAGACTCCGTGCAAATGTCTGGGAGCGAAATGGAATCAAGCTTGACACCAAGCTGAAAGTCTACAAGGCTGTGGTACTGCCAACCCTCTTGTATGCATGCGAGACCTGGACAGTATACCAACGCCATGCAAAGAGACTTAACCATTTTCACTTAAGCTGTTTGAGAAAGTTGTTAAAAATCAAGTGGCAGGACAAGATTCCAGACACAGAGGTCCTGAGGAAAGCAGGGATGCAAAGCATGCATACAGTCTTAAAGCTAGCACAGCTAAGATGGACTGGCCATGTTATAAGAATGCCTGATGCGCGACTTCCAAAGAAAGTTTTCTATGGAGAACTACAGGAGGGAAAGCGCTCTCAAGGTGGCCAGAAGAAACGCTACAAAGACACCCTCAAAGCCTCTCTGAAGGATTTCGAAATACCAATGGGGTCCTGGGAACAGACTGCACAGGAGCGATCAAAGTGGCGAGGTCTCATCAACAAAGGAGCAGCTCTCTATGAAAAGAAGAGAATCTGTGAAACTGAAAGAAAGCGAAGAGAGCGCAAAACCAAAACAAATGTGCCACCAGCAGACTCTATGACATTGACTTGCTCTACTTGCAACCGACAGTTTAGAGCCAGAATTGGCCTAGTCAGCCATCAAAGAACTCACCAACACACATCAGCACTATTCAAGAAATAATGATGGTCTTTCTCATTAGTGAGAGACGAACTATCATCATTTGATATGCCAAAATATGATTTCCTGCCATAATAAAAGAGAATTACTGTCATTTTGTATCTTTCAACAAATTAGTCGATACAAAGACTGTTATAATCAAAATGGGGCCAAATATATTAAACGTTGGTTAGAAAATGAGTCTAAACCAATAATAATTTTCTGAACTCTCAGAATAACCTCTTTTGATCCACACCAAAACATATACCAACATACCAGTATACCAACGCCATGCAAAGAGACTTAACCATTTCCACTTAAGCTGTTTGAGAAAGTTGTTAAAAATCAAGTGGCAGGACAAGATTCCAGACACAGAGGTCCTGAGGAAAGCAGGGATGCAAAGCATGCATACAGTCTTAAAGCTAGCACAGCTAAGATGGACTGGCCATGTTATAAGAATGCCTGATGCGCGACTTCCAAAGAAAGTTTTCTATGGAGAACTACAGGAGGGAAAGCGCTCTCAAGGTGGCCAGAAGAAACGCTACAAAGACACCCTCAAAGCCTCTCTGAAGGATTTCGAAATACCAATGGGGTCCTGGGAACAGACTGCACAGGAGCGATCAAAGTGGCGAGGTCTCATCAACAAAGGAGCAGCTCTCTATGAAAAGAAGAGAATCTGTGAAACTGAAAGAAAGCGAAGAGAGCGCAAAACCAAAACAAATGTGCCACCAGCAGACTCTATGACATTGACTTGCTCTACTTGCAACCGACAGTTTAGAGCCAGAATTGGCCTAGTCAGCCATCAAAGAACTCACCAACACACATCAGCACTATTCAAGAAATAATGATGGTCTTTCTCATTAGTGAGAGACGAACTATCATCATTTGATATGCCAAAATATGATTTCCTGCCATAATAAAAGAGAATTACTGTCATTTTGTATCTTTCAACAAATTAGTCGATACAAAGACTGTTATAATCAAAATGGGGCCAAATATATTAAACGTTGGTTAGAAAATGAGTCTAAACCAATAATAATTTTCTGAACTCTCAGAATAACCTCTTTTGATCCACACCAAAACATATACCAACATACCAGTATACCAACGCCATGCAAAGAGACTTAACCGTTTCCACTTAAGCTGTTTGAGAAAGTTGTTAAAAATCAAGTGGCAGGACAAGATTCCAGACACAGAGGTCCTGAGGAAAGCAGGGATGCAAAGCATGCATACAGTCTTAAAGCTAGCACAGCTAAGATGGACTGGCCATGTTATAAGAATGCCTGATGCGCGACTTCCAAAGAAAGTTTTCTATGGAGAACTACAGGAGGGAAAGCGCTCTCAAGGTGGCCAGAAGAAACGCTACAAAGACACCCTCAAAGCCTCTCTGAAGGATTTCGAAATACCAATGGGGTCCTGGGAACAGACTGCACAGGAGCGATCAAAGTGGCGAGGTCTCATCAACAAAGGAGCAGCTCTCTATGAAAAGAAGAGAATCTGTGAAACTGAAAGAAAGCGAAGAGAGCGCAAAACCAAAACAAATGTGCCACCAGCAGACTCTATGACATTGACTTGCTCTACTTGCAACCGACAGTTTAGAGCCAGAATTGGCCTAGTCAGCCATCAAAGAACTCACCAACACACATCAGCACTATTCAAGAAATAATGATGGTCTTTCTCATTAGTGAGAGACGAACTATCATCATTTGATATGCCAAAATATGATTTCCTGCCATAATAAAAGAGAATTACTGTCATTTTGTATCTTTCAACAAATTAGTCGATACAAAGACTGTTATAATCAAAATGGGCCAAATATATTAAACGTTGGTTAGAAAATGAGTCTAAACCAATAATAATTTTCTGAACTCTCAGAAAAACCTCTTTTGATCCACACCAAAACATATATCGTGGGTATACCAACAATCGTGGGTGTACCAACAATCTATATACTTTTTTTTCAATCGTACAGTTGTTATGAAATTCTTTAATTTACATGGACGTAATTACGTAATGCAGTTAATGGTTACGTTACCTTACATGTAACATTAAGATCACATGTAAGGTAACGCAACCATTTTTCTCCTGGTCAATTTACAACTTCCAATGACAGTTTTGTCCGGATACATTTATCAGGATAACATATCCGTGTAGTATATACCCCCTGAAACCCCATTTTTAAATAGCAAAACTGGGGTATTCAGGTATGCTATTTTTCTTATTTTTGCTCCAAAACATAGATTGTGGGACACTTTTAACATGTACATGTGCCCCTTATCTCTGTTTTGGAACAAAATAAGTAAACAATATAAGAAAAAAAATCGAGTGTAAATTTTCATTTTTACAGCCACAAAAATGATGTTTATTTCATGTGCATGATTCGGAAAGACTATTTTTGCACTCTTATTAGTTCTGCCAATTTGCAGCTTCTAATTGTAGAGGATTGAATCAGTTAGCCTAAATACAGTCTATTTGTCGAGACACATTTTGAATATACTAGAAGCTAATTGTCTCGAAAACTAAACCACTTATAAGATAATTATTATTATACATGTAGGTACCATGGCGTTCTGAAAGTGCGAACAGTATTTTGTCATAATGACAATCATTCATGTACTTTTAAGAGGAATAAAAGATGTACAAAAGACTCGACAATCAACGTCGATAAAAGAACAGAGAGCAGTGGGAAGAATGCCTCTGATCCACTGATGTTTCAGCCGCTTCATGTGAAAACTGTTGTTTTTGCTTAATATGCGAAGCCCTAAACAAAAAGGCACAGATACGTTACATCAGGAAAACATGTCCGTGTAATATATACCCCCTTAAACCCCATTTTTATATAGTAAAACTGGGGTATGCAGGGGTATACCTATTTTTCTAATTTTTGCTCCAAAACATAGATTGTGGGTACTCGTTAGAACCGCCTCGGCGCACGTGTACCCACAATCTGTTTTGAGCAAAAATAAGAAAAATATCAATATTTTTTCAGCTGAAAATTCTCAATTTTTCAAGATAAAAAAAATCTCTGTTTATTGCATGGGCAAGTTTTTGTAATGTATACAGTAATAGCACAGTTGCCCAGCGCATTTGTTTTCACTACAATAACAGCACAATTCTTTTTTTTTTTTTTTTCTTAACTAAACTTTCAAGCTGGTATCCTTCTCCTGTGATTGCACAGTTTGATTTGTGTCGAACTTGGACGGAAACTCCAAAGACCGGTCGCGGATCGTATACTTCCTCACAGAGAATATAGTTTTGCTTTATCACAGAGAATGTATAAATGAAAAGAATGAGTAGCCTTGGTTCAAATGTCAATTAATTTCCTTTTTTATATTTTCATGTTCTTAACGAGCTAATTATCTAGGCCAGATTATGTTTTCCGCATCTGTAATGTCTTCGAGAAATACAAAAAAAAATCACACAAAGAAACGGGTTCATTTGTCAGTCAAGACTATTTTTATATCTTGTCCTTGTGGGTAATTGGACCCATTGGATATGATGGGTTGTTTTGAAAATAGCATACTAACTGGTCTATCGTTTTCGAAAAAAAAAAAAAAAAAAAAAAAAAAAAAAAAAAAAAAATTAGACCGAGTTTACTTTGACACGTTTTTGCTACAAAGGAATAGAGAAATCTATCGGCATGATCAGTGTGGGTGATATCATTTAATATGAGCCGCATCGTTAGGAAACCGGATTTTTGCCTATCATGCGGCGAAAACAAAGGCGTAGAACAGCAGTAACTGCGAAGCTGATCAGCGCCTTTGTTTTTGTTAGACGGATAGTACATGTTTACGTGTAATTCCCCAAAATTTCAAGCTTCAAGCCTTTTTCTGAGACTGTACAGGTCGGATTGCATCAGAACTGATCGGAAATCTCGCAGACCGGTTTTCTCGCGTCGCGGCTCATTTAATATGATAAAAACAATACTTACTTGCCTTTTCATATCAGAGTTAAAACTAGCTGAAACCAGTTAAATATCCAACTTTGAAACTAGTTAAAACTGGTACCTTGTAGCTGTTTCTATTTTGTACCAGATGGAACTCCTTTCAAAGTAGAATGTTACGTATGGTATAGCAAATGACATGCACGTACTCACAGGCCATGAATGAACTTTTTTCAGACAGTTGCCTAATACGAAATGGTATGTCTTTGAAAACATAAACACATTACAAAAGCATTTTCTGGTTTTGTGCCGTTCTATGATAGGATCCAGAAAGTTTCTCCCGCCCTAGAATGCACAGAACATACTGAGAGATGTCCATAAATTAGCCATACATGTACATTCAATGGAGCACCATTATTGAATACCAGAATTGTTCTGGATGGTGAACTTCACTACAACAAATGTTAAATTCTTTAAAAGTTAAAACCACTGTTTTGATAAAAAGGTGTTCAAAGACTTTCTTGGTGTTGCCGCCACTGCAAAGAATTGCTTCTGTCGATACCTGCGCAAACGTCCCCAATGGTATTTTGTGTATGGCTCGTTAAATGTTCGAACTAATGCAACTGTATTGTGATACTCGACTAAAAAGGAAAACAGTCGAATATAATGGGATCCAAAATTTTGCGTCAATACGATTTGAAAAAAAAAAAATGCATGGTTTATCTGGGCCCAGAATTACAATCATTCCTTAAGTTAAGGCCTCCTTAGCGGTTTAAGTTAAGTTTATACCTTAGCTAGGATTTTCCTTAAAAAGTGCATTTGTAATCTTTTACTAAGGTGTAGTTTCCGTAAAAAATTACGGGACCGTTCCGGGAACAGTCGAAAACCTTACCGGACCAACACGGAAATTTAAAAATTTTATATCGCGTAAGCGACATAGTACATAGTTACAATAGTTTGACAAGTATTAGCTTTTTCAAAAAGCTTGCGGGCGTTTAGCCCTAGTTATAGGATGAAAGCTGACCCTATTCAACATATGTGCTTTAATTCCTGGTTCCTCGTGAGCAGAAAAAAATGGATAGTCAAATATTAGAACAAGTAAAAAAGAGAGCACAGGAATGGACGCAATTAAATTTAAAATCCCAACCCAGACACCAAGCGGGAAAGATGTAGACTTAACAAGGGCAGTTGGTATCAGGCCGAGTTGACCCGCTCCCGCTAACTTCATCTTCGCAGCATAGATAGACCTTACTATGCTTCGCTTTTAATATCATCAGAAAAACTCCAAATAAATAAGTATCATTTTATCAAAATATATTGGGCTTCAAGATAGCAATGGTTTTCTGACCATTCAAAATAAAACTTTTAAATGGTCTTTTTTAAATCAAAACAGTAATTTTGGATTATTTTTATATCATCTTTCACAATAATAATGTTAACACATGGAATCAATTGCCATTATGTTCAATTCTTTGAACAGCTGATTTGGTTCCCCACTCATTATTCGCCATCTGTGGACTTGTGGATGAAGACGCGGAAACAATGATGGGTTCGGTCTAATTCCGAAATAATTCGTTCACGATCTTATTTTTTCCTTAGCATGTATCATTATGGTTGGTTCCCTACTCGTTTTTCGCCAGGTACTGACTTATGATGATGCGGGAGCAACAGTGGAATCGGTCTAATTGCCGTAATTTCCGGATTGATGTGTGTTTGCATCAACGTATATATATGCGGGCGTTCGTGAACGCCCGCAATTATGAGCATTGGTTTATTATCTAACCCGCGTTATCCTCCTTAGTGCAGTGGTTAACACGCCCGCCAGTCAATTATAACTTGTAACGTTTGTTCTGAGTTCGATACCTACTGGTGTCAAGTTTTTTTTTTTATTTTTTTTTTCTTTATTTTTTGTTTACTTTAATATTATTTTACATTTTTTATCTTTTGTTTATCTTGTGTTTTCTTCTTTGATATTTAGTAATTTTTCGAGCCGTATTTGTGTTCTAAAGTGAAAATTGATCATTGCCGCATGCATTCATACACACGTCCAAGAAGGTCATAGACATAGAGAGCCATATCTGGTATCAAATGATTGCTAGGACAAAGTTCTATAATCATGTAATTTGATATATAAATCATAAGCTATTTTTATGTATGGCTTTTAATGAGAACTTTATAAATAAGAGAAAACTAAACAAAATAAATGGGTACACCAAAAAATTGCTTATATCTCAACTGCCAATAGCCATAAAGAACTCAAAATGGCAATGACATGATACCTCTTTGTACAAGAACCTATTTGTAGTTTCGCATGGGATTTACGGTTAGACGTTGTTTCTAATTGCAGCAGTTCGTGGTCATTGCTTACCTTTACCTACTAAGTATACATTACAGTAACTTGTCCATGTTATAAAAAGAGAATGTTTGAGCTTTAAAAATTGAAAGTTTTCAGCAGAAAAATTTGATATTTTCTTATTTTTGCTCAAAAGAGATCGTGGGTATACTTTAGAACCTCCTCGCCGAGCCGGTTCTAACGAGTACACACAATCTATGTTTTGGAGCTCCATCGTCGGGCAGCTTACTCAATCTGTGAGTCCTCGTTTTTGTTTCATCATTGTATTTATCATGACTTATACATGTACCGGCCCCGATAGCTCAACTGGTAGAGCGTCCGCTTCGGGATCGGGAGGTCGCAGGTTCGATCGTCGGCCGCGCCATACCAAAGGCGTAAAAATGGTACTGGTAGCTCCCTTGCTGACGCTCGCAATAAAAGGGTAGTTCCAGGAAGATACAAGAAGGCAGGTAAGTATCTGTTAAGGATATTTGTTATGTCGCATAATAGCTCATGAGCTAATGTTGTCTGTTAAAAACGCGACTTTAATAAAGCTTCTTTATCTTTATCTTAATCTTTATTTGTTTGTCCATGATGATTCATTGACTAGCTAGAAATTTACCATGAGGACCGAACAACTAACTAAATGTTGTGAACCACTGCAGAAGCTGAGGGTGAGGTTAGTGCCCTGTAAAACCGGTTTAAGCCCGCCAGTAATTTTATATTACTGATCGTTCCAAGGCAATACTTCTGTGGTGGTTTTGATTGTTTTATGTCTTGGTGTGTAATTTTTTTGTGCTTTTGGCGCCTTATGTACGAGGGTTGTCCCAAAAGTTCCATAACACTCACTATTTTGCCTTGATAACAACGAGTCAGAGCTTACAACACTTACATGTATGTTCACCAAGTACTATATCTAAGGGCTTCGGGGGCAAATTTTCGTACTGCTACGTGCATTTGTAACCCTTGTTTTCCTACTTCAGCGGAGCAGGCCTAATGACGTTGCCGTTAATTTGATTTTTTCTTAATATTTTGCCGTTTGGATAAATATCTAAATGATCACATCATGCCTATGTTGATTTAGCAGATTGCGAAAAATAGAAATTGAGGAAACATTTTGCATAATTTGACTTGCTCCGGTCATGCCTTCTTATGGTAACCAAGGTTACTGTAGCAGTGAGGTCATTGAAGTGAGTATCATTTTGAACAGTAAAATAAGTTTCAATATTGCCAATTATTCTGCATGAGTAACTGTTGTTGGTTCCTGCTATGCGTTCGGAATATAATATATGTGTAACGGGACTTTTGGGACAAGCCACGTATGTTATCATATTTAGGTAACTGAGTCGCCACCTATTAGAAAAATAGCTGTTCATTCGGCTTACGATACGTTTTCATGGCATAAGTACCTGATTGTTAATTTAGTTTTTTCCCACCTCAGATTTTAAAGTGGAAATCTTTTACTGATTGCGCTTTTTCCTGATCGTTGCCTACTTGTACCTTTCCATTAGGTTCAATGGGAAGGATGATAACGTCGTTTTGGAATATTTGTTCCTGTGACTTACAATCCACTTGTCATTGCTTACCCATGTAATTATATTGGCTTTTCATTTATAAGCCACTGAGAAAACCAACGTTTTGAGGTCCCGGTCAGGTAAGCATAAACCGGCTTGTGTCGTCAAAGAAGAAGGCTAGAAAAAGAGGGATTGTACTATCCGTGTAGTGAAAACGAAGGCGCTGATCAGCTGTGCATTTATTGCTTTTGTTTTCACATACCATGCGGCAGATTGTTGGTTTTCTAGTGCAGCGGCTCAGTTATGCATAGCAGACCATAATTACTCCACGATTCTGCAGCATTCAGTTTCCAATAAAAGATACTGTAAGCAATGTCGTCTGTTATTCTTTAAATAAGACAAAATGTAGAGGGATTTGATACGATGGAAGATTAAGTTTAGAATTAGGGTAAGAATTTCAAAAATATTAATTAAATTGTGTTCGCTAGTACTTGATAATGATTTTGCAGATATTTTGCAACTATTTAAATGTAGACAAAATATTG
This sequence comes from Rugalucina vietnamica, assembly GCA_964017185.1. Taxonomy (NCBI): domain Eukaryota; kingdom Metazoa; phylum Mollusca; class Bivalvia; order Lucinida; family Lucinidae; genus Rugalucina; species Rugalucina vietnamica. Next base: position 9,649,660 of record OZ024878.1, read on the forward strand.
CCTTGGCACAATTTAGCATTTAGTTTGTCGCAAATTATCAGCAAAATTGTGAAAATCTTTTGACAAAAAGGTTCTTGTCAAAATCGTTTTGAATAGGGGTTTTCTGTACAAAACTGCCAATGAAGGGATGTAAATATTTTCCCGCAAAAGATTTAAATTATTTCACTCGAATCACCGGCGTACAATTAAAGAAGGCAGCATTGTTATCAATCATGATTGGGTTAGAAACTAATAAAATATAAAGGTTCGATCCTTTGGAAGCAATAAAAACATTCAAAGGGAGATAATATGGACTATATTGCGCAATTTCGGGTAATGAACCCTCATCAGTAGTCCTGTCTAAATCGGCAACGAAAGCCAGACTATTGTACTGCAATTTCGACAATTTACACGAAAAGTCTAAATCAAAGACACATTCCTAAACGGGTTATTCTAAACGGGGACAGTCTAAGCATGCAGACTGTCGCATAACATTCAACTTAAAACCTATACGTCTGTAACGTGTGATGATTTGAACATGAACTGAAAAGAAAAAAAAATCCCTCTCACCAGTTTCTTAAAGTTGTAAACCAAGTCACATAAAATTCTTGTTCCGAAAGAACCTCACTTAAAAGCGTCTTTAACCAAACATTAAATACTAGATCAAAATCAAAAGTTCATCATAAATTTTAGAAGAAACAAATCCATTTGCAACAGAAGATGTAAATCTAAAAAGGGGGCTTCGGTATCTGTGGTCTTGGCTTTAAGAAGCTTATAGGGAGGAATGATTATATTTAAACCCAGTCATGATTGATAACTATGTCGCCTTGTTTTTAGGTTGTAAAATAAATCATTAGGTTGTATAATAAATCATAATACATACAATGATGAATCAAAAACGAGGACTCACAGATTGAGTAAGCTGCCCGACGATGGAGATCCCTGAGCATCAATTATTCACAATTATTATTTTTATACTGCTACGAAAGAGATTTCATGGATTCTAAGTTAAGATTTTTAGTTAAGTTAAGGTAACTGAGTGGCCACCTGTTGGGAAAATAGCTGCTCATTCGGCTTACGATATGTTTCATGGTATAAGTACCTGATTGTTGGTTTGGTTTTTTCCCGCCTCGGTTTTTGGAGTGGGAATCTTTTTCTGATTGCGCCTTTTCCTGATCTTTGCCTACTTGTACCTTCTTAACCATGATAATCAAGATGATGTTATCGAGGCTTTTAATTCCACATCTAGGTACCTCGATGACCTTTTGAACATTGACAACCATTATTTCTAAAATTTATGATAAGCGCGATGACTTTGATTTTGATATAGTAAATTTTCCTTTTTTGGATGGTGACGTTCCTCGTCGTGCTTCTTATGGTGTTTACATTTCGCAACTTATTAGGTTTGCCAGAGTCTGCAATCATGTTTCAGACTTCAACGCTCGAAATAAATGTTTAACGGCAAAACTTCTCCAACAGGGCTATCGGTATAATGAACTTCGAAAAACCTTTTCTAAATTTTATTATAGACACTATGAATGTTGGGTTAGAGAAGCTTTTAAGTGAGGGCCTTTCGGAACCTGAATTTTATGGTGACTTAGTTTACAAATTTAAGAAACTTATAGGAATTAATGATTTTTCTTTTCAGCTCAGAAAAATCATAACACGTTACAGACGTATAGGTTATAACTTGAATGTTATGCAACAGTCTGCATGCTTAGTTTTAACCCAATCATGGTTGATAACTATGCTGCCTTCTTTAATTGCACGCCGGTGGGTCGGGCGTCAGACTCTATGATGGCCCCGACTTAAAGCTATTCACTTTAGTTGGTTGGGGCCGGAGCTTCTTGTCTGTTGCTTGGCCCACCGGGGTCCAACTGGTGTTTTTCTTTTGTTCCGGAGTTAGTAGGTTATTCGGCGCCCAGGGATCTCCATCGTCGGGCAGCTTACTCAATCTGTGAGTCCTTGTTTTTGATTCATCAGGATGTTTATCATGATTTATTTGTTTGTTCTTGATGATTCATTGACTAGTTAGATATTCACCACGAGGACCGAAAAACTTACTAAATGTTATGAACCACTGCAGAAGCTGAGGGTGAGGTTAGGATCCTGTACGAGGGTGGGTCAGAAAGTTATGTCATAGGTATTATAACTTTGTTACTAGACATGATAGGTTGCTGTATTATACCTTGATTGAAAGGGCTACATTTCCCCTTTAAAATGATGCCAACAGAATGCACGAAAGAAATAAATACTTCGAATTAGACGCCTTGAAAGATACCTGGGGTAAAACCAATGGCTCTTTTGTTTGAATTTGTGAATATTATTTAAAGGAAAGCGACTCGAAAAAAATATAATCCATGCAATATATTTTTCAAAAATAGATGCATATATCCTGCAAAAATCAAAATTATTCAATTGAATTTAATTGAGTTATTGCAAAATGAAATACTGAAATTGGCTTGTTGTACATACATTAAAATTACAGTTTAAATTCAAAGGACATCAACACGTAGACCAGGGACCTTAAAATGCATTTAACCATTTTATCGTTTCATCCTAGTGTGCCCTGTAGTAAACTCATAAAAAAGTAAGCAAAAATAATGGCCCAGCGGTGCCAGAAATGCTATTGGGGTACGTATTTTAATGACGTCATATATATGGCTTTATTATAAAGTCACCATAGCATCGATAACGGTAATTTTTGTCACATTGCGTTTCTAAATATACAATTATTTATCACTGTAAAGTTGGAGAAAATTTGATCGGTAGTAATGAAGATATGACCCATGAAACGTACACAATAATATTCACAAATTCTAGAAAACGTGCCATTGGTTTTACCCCAAGTGTCTTTCGAGGCGCCTATTTCTGAGTATTTATTTCTTTCGGGCATTATTTTGGCATCATTATAAAGGAGAAATGTAGCCCTTTCAATCAAGGTATAATACAGAAATCCATCATGTCTATTAACAAAGATACAACACCTATGACAGAACTTTCTGACCCACCCTCGTAAAACCGGTTTAAGCCCGCCAGTAACTTTGTGTTACTGATCGTTCCAAGGCGATACTTCTGTGGTGGTTCTTTTTGTTTTATGTCTTGGTGTTTAAAAATTTTTTGTGCTGTTGGCGCCTTATGTGTGTTTTCGTGTTTTTAATTAAGTTAAGGTAACTGGGTGGCCGCCTATTGGGAAAATAGCTGCTCATTCGGCTTACGATATGTTTCATGGTATAAGTGCCTGATTGTTGGTTTGGTTTTTTCCCGCCTCGGTTTTTGGAGTGGGGGTCTCTTTTTGATTGCGCCTTTTCCTGATCTTTGCCTACTTGTACCTTGTTAAATCGCACGGGGCCCGTCGTCAGACTTTATGATGGCTCCTACATGTTTTTAAGGCTATTCATTTTAGTTGAATGGTGCCGGAGCTTCTCGTCTGTTTCTTTGCCCTCCGGGGTTCAACTGGTGTTTTTCTTTTACCCAAGATTTTCAGTAAAAGTTGTTTGACACACAGGCATCTCCTCCATCGCCATTGTGTAGTAAGATATTCTCCACGCAGACCGAACAACTAACTAAATGTTGTAAACCACTGCAGAAAAATGAGAGTGAGGTTAGAGCCCTGTAGAACCGGTTTAAGTCATCCCCACCCTTATCTGATCGTGTCAATGCGATACTTCTGTTGTGGATCTATTTGTTTTATGTTTTGGAGTCGAATTTTTGTGCTGTTAACACCTTATGTATGTTTTCATATTTTAGTTAAGTTCGGGTAATTGAGTAGCCGCCTATTGGAAAAGGCTGCGCACTCGGCGTACGATTTGTTTTCTTAGTGTAAGTACCAAACTGTCAATTTTGTTTTTCCCCACCTCAGTTTTTGGAGTGGGAATTTCTTTCTAATTGCGCCTTTTCCTAATCATTGCCAACGTGTATCTTTCAATATTTGGCACCAAACGGTCGTGTAGATTCCGAGTGATATTGGTATACACTTAATATTTTACATGTTACAATCAATGACGTAATACAAATGAATGCATATAATGGTCAAAATATGCAAAAAGGATTCTAAATAAAGTCCTTAAACCTATTTGATCTATTCCTTTGTCGTTAGTCACAACGAACTAAGGATGAGAATAGGGGCCCCGTAAAATCGATTTTAGTGGCATTCAGACCTTTAGCAATTCTTCGGTTAGGTTGTGTGTTTGTGGCAACTTTCAGGTCTCTCTCTGAATGTAACAGTTTCCAAATATCCACTGTGCTGAATTAAAATGACATACGTAAAAGCCTAAGTTCCTATATAAGACCGATATTAGGCATTCAGTACATATATGTCATGGACACTCAAGTGCCATCATTAGAGCACAATGTGATAGATGATTAAAAACATCATGACAATGAGAAACGCTGTAGTTGTGGAATGGAAAATAAAGAGGCAGATCAAATGTGCAGTAAATAATTGCAAAGCTGCTGATCAGTGTCTTTGTTTTCGCTTCACGTTTAATGCAACCCACCTTCTTAAATCTGAAACGCACATTTATCTAGCCTTCTCCTTTGACTGTATAGCCCGCTTCGTATCGGGTCTGAACGATACTCCAAGGATAGGTTTCCCCGTAATGCGGGTCTAAACAGTAACAGTGTACTACATTTCAATAATCATTGTTATTTCTTTTAATTGGTCGACAGCGCCAATGATATTTCACGATCCTGTTTCTATTTTAGTCAGCATTTATGTTTTTCCATTTTTCATGTACTTTTCGAGCATTCTTTTTTAAATAATAGCCAGTTCTTGAAAACTTGCTATTTGGGTTCATGGAAAATATGTCTTTACGAAATGGATCAAGGTCAATAAATAAACAACTCACTCACTCATATACGTATACTTCGTACTTTCTTTTCTCACTCGCCCACCTTTGAACGTATCATGATGTCTCTCAGTTTACTCGTATTTTACTCACTCAAATACAGTGTACTTACTTGTGTGTTTATTTACGTTTTAGCGGCTAACATCACTATAATCACGATGATGACCGACGCCTCCCATATCGCCTATATCATCTCTGCACCTACCGCCGGCGTCCTTCTGGCTATTATGAATGGCTTCACCGTCTATATTTTCGTCAAGAAGTTCCGACTCCAGTATTTCTCCCTGATCCTCATTGTCAATATCTGTCTCTGTGATATATTCGTTTGTACCTTCTCCAACTTCTTCTACGCCGCCAATCTGCTTCATCCCCTCTACGACTGGGCCACCGGGGACGCCGCGTGCAGGATATTCAAGATGGTTACCATGACTACGAACGTGTCTCAGATCTTTAGCTTATGCGCAATCAACGCGGACAGGCTACGCAGGTTGATCAATTACGGTGCTAAGCAGTGGAATAAAACCCAAGCCGTTAGAGCTATCGCAGTAATTTGGACCGCCGCTTTATGTATCACCTTGCCTCGGCCGTTTATCTTCATGGAGCAGATCATCAGAGCGCCAATCGATGTAAATCTCAACGAAACATCGTTCACTATAATCAACATTCAGTGTAAGCCGATTGACAAGAGCCAGACCTGGTTCGTGGGCTCAACCATCGGTCTTTTCGTTATGGGGTACGCTTTGCCGGCGATGTATGTAGTGTACACAACAATCAAGGCCCAGGTGTTTATGTGGCGCCGACGTCGACAGATCCACCTGGCTAACATAAAATCTAAGGTAAGTTTTATGTGATACATGTACGTTTATACAAAATTACATGTATATGCCAAAATATGTTGTTTTGAAAGGTTAGTGTTTCATTCTTGTCCTTGGTTACAAACATTTAGCTTTTGATAACTACAATTTCTTGAATCACATACTACTTTATAATTCTTATGATTTTGTTCCGATTCTGTCACTGTAAGTTGTAATTGATAATGAATTAGAGAATTTTAATTACAATACGATTACAATGTAAATCCAATGCAGTAAAATCGGTCATTACCAAAACGATAAGTATCACACAATACAATTTACGCTCAATGACATATCATTACGAAAACATGCCCATGTGATATGCAGATTTTTTCAATGTTATAAAAAATTGAAAATTTTCAGTAGAAAAATTTTGATATTTTTCTTATTTTTGCTCAAAACATAGATTGTGGGTACACGTTAGAACCGCCTCACCGAGGCGGTTCTAACGAGTACCCACAATCTATGTTTTGGAGCAAAAATAACAAAAATAGGTATACCCCTGCGAACCCCAGTTTTACTATATAAAAGTGGGGTTTAAGGGGGTATTCATTGCACGGACATGTTTTCCTGATGTAATAAATCTGCTTTTAATGCCACTGCAATGACAGAATTGGGATATGATGCAACCCTAGGAGAGTCGTATCGTCTGGATCAAGCGGTTTCCATTTAATCACTAGAATATTACAGATTTTAGCAGATTTACCTTTGTGATAGAGGCTTCGTCACATATAAGCGAAAATCTCTCGATGTAGACTTGCGTTTAAAGCGAAAACTTGTTTTTTGTTATTTTGGTTCATTGCTTTACGTCCCAGTCACTAGCTACGGTCATGCCGGAACTTTAGCTGTTGAAAGGTACGTAAAGCAATAAAATCAAACGAACAAGAAATCATTTTTGCCAAAAAGGCAAGTCTACGTCTAGAGATTTTGGCTTATGTGCGACGAGCCCTTTACGTAAAGTGAATGATCAAGTCTTGGTATAATTAGGTTTGGGTACACCGTTAATACTTTGTTAATGTAGTGGTCTGCAGATCGCAAGGTCGAGGCTTTCCAATCCAGCATTGACGGGCTGTGTCCCTTAGCGAGATACATTTACTCCCTAAGCTCGTGGGTCCATCATGATATTATTGAAAACTACATGACAAGAATGTTAAACCATAAAACAAACATTCGTCTATAAGTCTTATTTTGATTGCAGGTGATAAAGATGAATGCTGACCTGTCTTTGACCTTCAACCTCACGGCGGCGATGTTCCTCGCTGTCTGGTCCCCCTTCTTCATCCTCAGTATGGTGGACCTGATCTCCGATATGGTCGCCCGCAAAGACCTCAGACAAGTCAACTTCGCCCTGAGGTGTACGCTTCTTATCATCGGAAGCGCTAAGCCTGCAATTTACCTGATCTGCCTCAAAAGATTCAGAGATGCGTGGAAGTGCATTAGCCTGTTTGGGGGCTCCGGCTCGGGAAGCAGCACGATGTCTACCGAAAAGACGGAGAACAACAGGACCAAGAGCACGAAAGCGCTTCAGCCAATCAGCGGTAGCAGTTTTGTTCTTGGAAATCAGGTGCAACAACCACTCGACCTCGTGCTGTCATCGACACAGTGTTGAACAGTTCGGTTCACCGCGCGAACTACTGTGTGCTGAGAACGTTAAATATCAATTATACACAATATCGTTTTTAGATTTGTTTTCAAAACTAAAATGAGATACACGAGTCATAAAATTTCAAACCAATATTTATAGTGTCAATGAAAGGTAACTTAACGTATGCGATGAACCAAAACGTTCGGGTTTAAATTATTGTGCAGTTAACAGAATATCAATGCCAAATGACTTTTCGAATGACCCAAATAGTTGACAGAAGTGTTATAGGCATTCCATTGTGCAGAAAAATACTGTGTAACATCGCACTACGTCTTACAACATCCCGCGTTAATCGCGACATTATGATAAGGTGAAGTGAGGTGAGGTGTGGTGACGTTAAGCAATCTGATTTGTATACGAAAGAAAAAGTTGTCACGGCAACAAGACCGTTATGATGGCTAAGCTTAATAAAATTTGCGTACTGGCACACCAAAGCGCACAACCATATTTGTTATAATAACTTATTATAAACTTTTACAAAATGCATGGTTTACGTTTCGCATATATAAACGAGAATGTCAAAGAATCTGACTGTACTCCCATATCATCGTGGTTCATGTGACTATTCTGACTCAAATCAACAGTTATAACTGAATGTTGCGAAAAATGTGAGCCGCGCCATGTTAATAATAAACAATGATTAACTGGAACTTCTGGTCAGTAAGACCGAATCTCGACACGGCAGGAGCTTTCATACCTGACCACAGAGCGTCATAATACTGTCGGTTCAATTCATTCCGTAGTGGCTTGGAACGAAATGTGTTTATGTCTGGTAAATTGATTGTGAAGACAGAGTCAGACAAAATAATCAAGAAACAATGAAACGAAAAGGGGAGGTGAGGTGCGATTTTAAGATTTTAGATATAATTATTTATCATAAAAATAAATAAAAAATTCATTGCATTTAAGAGTTATCCTTTAAATTTCATTGACGTTTCTTTCCATAGTTACCATAATTAGACTTTGTTCACAGTTGATAATTAGGTTCACTTTTTAGAAAAACAATCTGTCTGATTTCGTTCAGCTATATCATATTGCAGAATGGTGTGATCAAAATTAGTCGTGGTTGGCTATGATTATCAACTAAGAAATCAGATACAGATTTTCGGAAATGGTCGATAGCCTGTCTGGTGCACGTGCAAACTTTGCATATGGACAAGTAACCTGAGTATAGCTTTTCAGGCGTATCAAAGTACAGTTTTTCAACGGTATTACATGTACATCGTTTTATCGGTAAAATCTAGCTTTTCAGGCGTATCAAAGTACAGTTTTCCAACGGTATTACATCGTTTTATCGGTAAAATCTAGCTTTTCAGGCGTATCAAAGTACAGTTTTTCAACGGTATTACATCGTTTTATCGGTAAAATCTAGCTTTTCAGGCGTGTCAAAGTACAGTTTTCCAACGGTATTACATCGTTTTATCAGTAAAATCAAGATGTGTATATTTAAAACTTGATGCTATGAAAATGTCGAAAATGTCCCCATGCCCAGACCTTTACACTTGGTAGCTCAAACTGTGGACCTATAGGCTAGTCGTAGGCGGAATAAATCTCAAACTTTTGCGGTGAATATTTGTAAAGTTACAACATTTTCGACAAAACACATTTTCGACTAAACGTCGTGCATCGATGACAATTAAGAGAAAAAATATGTTTTTTACGTTCCTTTACTTCTGAGCATAAAGGTTGTATGCAACACAGTCTTGAGCCATGCATAGTTCTAAAGTTTTTGTTTGAATTGATTCTTTACGTCCCAGTCAACAGCAATGGTCATGTCGGTACGTTGCCTCCATTTTATGGGATTTTTACCCAGCATTAGGATTAGTCCAGTAGCCATCACCATAACCTGGAAGATGGTGCCGCATGAACTTTTATTGTGGTTTCCAGTTCACTGGGCCATGCTAGTTCAGAAACTGCATGATGCCACCTTGGCATCATTGAGCGTTTTGAAAAAAATCAAGATTGCGTCCAAGATGGTCACCATAAACAAGAAAACGGCACCCCAGGGTTTAATAAACTCATTTTTCTGTGTTTAAAATGCTCAATTTACGCTGTAAACAATATAAAAAAGATAATTCTAAGATTTGACCCCCATGTCATTATTATTAGGCAAGATGGCGGACAAGATGGCTGCCACAATCATACTAAAAGCAATATTTTCTTAATAAAACAGTGTATTGTGCTTCGAAGTCCATTTTTGTTGTACACATAACACGTAAGTGTTTGTTTTTCGATTATGACCCCACATCATAGCAGCAAAAAAGATGGCGACCAAAATGGCCGCCATAATTATAATTTTAAAAGGTTGTGTTCTCTGATTAAAAATCCAATCCTTTGCAGAATATACTAAATGTAACGAGTTTGAAATGCTCATATAATGTTGTGAGCAGCATGGTTTATTGTTTATTCCCACATTATAAAAATGAGCCAAGATGGTGGCCAAGACGGCAGCCATAATCATAATTTATGAGTACATAATTTCTGATTGAATCAGCATTCCAGTGCTGCATTTGCTCAATGTTTTGTAATTCAATGTTCAAATTATGTTGACAAATGAACTGTTTTTGATTATTTGACCCAACTTGATAACAATAAAAGAAGATGGTGACCAAGAGGACCATCATAGTCATGCTTTAATGTTCTCTGGCTACAGCAGCATTCCAGTGATGCAAATACTGAATGGCTTGTATTTGAAATGATAATTTTATGGTGTAAACATCGCAATTAAATATTCGTGTTTTGTTTTGACACCGCAAAATGATACTGGGGCGTATATGTCCTATATAATTTTAATACGACTGAGATCGTCTTCACTGAAGAAAACATTAGTTTAATGTGTTGCATATTGATTTAGCAGAATAAAGGGAGGGAAGCAAATTAATCTACACCACTAAATGAAAGTACCCGTAACATTTACAGTTTAAATATAATAAAGAAGAAAAGAGGACTGCATTTTTAAAGATTATTTAGTGAATCCTTCAGTAGAGCTATAAAAAGCTAGGCGCTTGGTCTGAAGCATATTCGGAAAGGATGTAACAGACTGAGAAACGCAGATAAAGCTGGTTCACAAAGATGAAAGGAAAAGTCGAACTGACGCTAATGCTAAGAACAGAAAAAGTTTAAAACGTGCATAGAAACTCTGAATATTGGGAAATACAACATCATAACTTTATATACATAGTGCTGTTGTCACATTTTAAATACATACACGTGTATACCTTGACTCAGTCTTCTAAGCGCATGGATTGATATTGATGGATGAACTTGAAAACGTTGGCTGGGAAGTTTCCAAACGATGATCGCTTGATCACTTCTATGGCTGTTACAATGGCGGTACGCAAACTCATTAAAGTAAAAGCCACAAACGCATTTGAAGCAAATATTATTTATTTAAGTCACTTCCAGGTAGATTTACCTTGCCATGGTATACCCTCAACATTCTTCAATGTTGGGGGACAGCGGGGACAAGAGGATTACGAACACATAATATGTTTGGAAGCAAAATGTACAAGTTGAGAAATCCACATACACTGCGCTGGCCTGATACTGTCGTAACCGATGGGCTGTGCTATTCTGTGGACGACCCATTGTCACTTTGACTGTAGCATTAAAAGCATAACCAAAACTTCTCCAGCAAGACAAGAGTTTTGACAAAAAGCACTAGCATTCTCTCAACACTATTCGAACTTCTCAGCGGATGACATCATTAAAACCAATGTTGAAAAGATACGATGATTTAGGTATTTCATGATTGTGCATGCAACTGTGACCATCTCACATTAAAAGGCTGTGATATCACAGACTGATCAAAAGCACACTCGCCGATCGTGTTCCAACCTAACGCTAACGCAGTTCAGGTGAGACATAGTGTAGACATAGTGTAACAGTGGAAAGAAGTGAGATGGTTGCGAACCATTAAGGAAAATATGTAAGCGTCATACACAAACGTCTATGTATTGCTCAAGATTAAATATCTACAATCAATGTAAACCGAAAAGAATAAAAAGTAAAACCAAGTCCCTTTAAGAACAGAGAAAACATTAATTGCGAAAGGGAATGGGCCATATAAAAGGGACATTTGAAGGACAGTAAATATTGGATTAAGTGGTAAAACATCAGACCGTAGTCTTCTTCCTTCTTGCAGTCCAGTTTGAAATCAATGTCAAAGGGTTTCATACCTGACAGCTTAAACTGAGTAAGCCTTTACCAGATAATATCAGGGAAATTATCGCATTTGGAGGATGTTATGGCAGCAACGTAGAATTATTTCTGTAAGATATATGGTTTAATGTAAGCAATGGCCAATAAACACTCCAAAGCTTAATGCATACAATCACCATATACGCAAAATAATGAGAAACCAATATATGTCCAGATATCCATTTGACAATCCACGCTTGGTCAAGGGTGCATGATCTTATATCCAACTTAAGGATGTTCGCTGCCAAAGAAAAAGTATTCATTTTTTTTTCTAACCACTCTTTTCTGATTCCAAAATACAACACAAGACATTTGAAAACAAAATAAATATAGGGTAGTGTACATTTTTTCAAGCTACAGGCCTCTGAATGAGACCTCTGAGCACCATGTTTTAAATTTAGTAAAATTAATTTAATTTTTAATTCTTTGAAACATACCTGTCTTGAACAAACATACACCTAGAATGCTTTCAAAAGTCATAATATCTACGTAACGCAAACTATTTTGGACCAAAAGCATAGAAAAATTTGCAACTTAAAGTAGATGGCAAACTTTTACGACTCCTGTTCCAACCCTACCCCCATACTTGAAATGTCGGAAAAAACTCAATATTTTGAAATGTGCCAAACCTATATTTGTTGATTCAAACTTTTTCTTGTATTTCCACACAACATAGAACTTTGTAAGATTGTTCGAATAAAAGAAAGAAATATATAGGGTAGTGTGCATATAAGAGAGAACCAACAACTTGAAAATCGCCATTTTAAGCCTTTTTTCGGCTGTTTTGTTTCTTAAAGCCCATTTCATAAAACCACCTAAAATTTTAAAACCAGCATAACAAAGACTGGCTTAGAAGACCATAAACACATATACTGCGGCTAAAATAAATATCGAACTAGTGCAATTAATTTGAAGATGTGCACTATACAAGTTTAATCTACCCTACCCCCTAAATTTTACTGACGACTATACTTTTCTAAAAAGTTGCAGAAAATGGGGTGAAAAAATGAAGTTTCTTAGATTGACAATTTTCATGACTCATTCAATGCATATCATCAATATGTATCCAAATATGAAATATAAGGAAAGTATCTGCAACCGTTTACGAGATATTCAACAAAAGAAAAACCGGAAGTTCCGAAATGTCAAATGTTAGCAGCGAACATCCTTAAGTCAGGTGGTCGAAATAATGTTGAAGGGTTCTGAGCGCGTGTGCCAATTACAACAGTAGACAGTTTGGCTCCAGCAACAGATAGTATACTTCAAGTAGAAAGATTTGCTGTGGGTTTGCTTCTGAACAACCATGCTCATCATCGAAATAGAGGCGTTTCATAAATCAATAATCCTGTATAGTGTTTTGCAAATGCAAATGAATTGAAGAAACAATTGTTGCAAAAGTTGAAAAATATAGCTGATGACTTTGCTAAGTATTACAATGGTAATGACACAGACAAATACCTAATCTCGGTTTTAGAATAAAGTGCCTATTCTATCTTTCATTATATGATGAAGATTTCCATCCCTCCGTTTATTCTGCTTACTTAAAACTTAACAAATATAGTTTAGATAAGCTTTTTGAATCAGAGGCCATTTACCCTTATACTAAGATTAAGGCGGCCATTTTGACTACCATCTTGCATCATTGTTATGATGTTGGGTCAGAACTTAACTCAAACTTGAACTGTTAACAAAATGAAGTAAAGTCAAAAACAAGACAGTTAAGACAGTTTATTAGAGACCAAGTTCTCTATATCATTTTTGCGGCGGTCATCTTGGTCACCATCTTGTCTTTTTGTTATGATTGGAGCGTCAAAACATACACAAAACTAAATTATGGTGTTTTTGTTAATAAGAACATAAAAAGAGCATTTTTAAACACAAAACATTGAGCATATGCAACTCTGGGATGCTGTTTTCTTGTTTATGCAAACCATCTTGGACGACATCTTGATTTTTGATTTTTTCAAACAATTCATGATGCAGATTTTGAAATGAAATGGACTGATGAACCAGAAGAAGACAGTAAGGACAACCAGAGAAGTGAGCTTTTTGCTTCACATACATGTATTATGTTGATTTTTGCAATATTTTCCGCCATTTGTCGGCCATTTTGAATTTTTGAATATTTCAAAATGCTCAATGATGCCAAGGTGGCATCACTCGGATTCTTCATCTGAAAGGTATCAAGAAGTGAAATCCATAAAAACATTTTATGCGGCACACATTTCCAGGTCACAGGCCAAATCCATGTTTGGCACCTGGACTAGATGTCATGACACTCAAAATATGCTTCATAAAAATATAACCATCCAACTAAGCCAATAAGGCTTACATGTATATGTATAATAGATGGTTTGATTGAACCACTTTTCCTAGGTAGGCTCGGATATGAGCGGTTAACCAGTAATCAGATGGTCAGTCAGTAGTTAAGAAGCATTGCCTGGAGGCACAATCAGCCCATCTATTTCTCCTAGGCCCCAATGGGCGGGGGCCTAAAGTAATCCAATTTACACATACTACATTTGTTGTGAACCTGTTTAATACTGCAATATGCATTTGATCAAGAGTTTATTAGAAGCCTAATGGATTGATTAGATCTATTTAGTTTTGTCAGATTCTGCTTACCAACAGTTATGTGTGCCTGAACTTTAGTTTAAATCATTTATTTTGTATTATAAGAGTTTGATGTTTTACTGTGTGTGCTGGGGGTGGGTGGGGGGAGGGGGTTGGGGGTGGGTGGGGGGGGGGGTGTTTGATGAACGTCACACACGTTCATCTTTGAAAACAAATATACATGATTATGAATGCAGGAGTTTTCATTTGAAATGCAGTTTTGTGTACCTGCATCAATTCAAAACATTCAAGAGCACTGGGAATCGTTTTAGCTGGAACCAACTAAAATGGAATCAAGGCTCATTAAATAAGATTCATGTGAAATGACTACTGTACATGTATAAGATACCCTAAACACATAAGTTAATTTGAACGTGTGTTTGAAATATACAAGATCCAAACTGTCTAAATTATCGCTATTCAATTCTTGTTTTGCCTATTCCGCGTTGAACCGCCTGGCTCTCAAAATATGAAAATGTAAGGAATAGAAATAAAACAGACATCCTTTAAGAGCAGTGAGCATATTAATGAGGAAAGGGATGGGTTATACAGCGGTTTCGGCTACTTAAGCCTCTTCAGTGAACCTTTATAGTTGAAGACCATGTCTTTGTTTACTTTTCCTATACACCACATTCTGAATGCGTAAAAGGATTTCGTTCGCTTAACCAATGTAATTTGCGGTTGTCTCTTATTTTATTCCAAGAGTGATTAGTCTTTGAATAATACAATCTTAATTTGCTTCCACCTATTGTCCCTAATGATTCAACCTGACTCCCGGGCTTAATTAGAATTATGAATCCTTGGTCAGTCACGAACATTACTACTATAATTATTGTAACAGTAAGTTGGTGCGTACATTGTTGGTAATGTCTTCAGAAAAGGTACATGAAGGCAAAGATCAGGAAAAGGCGCAATCAGAAAAAGATTCCCAATCCAAAAACCGAGGTGGGGAAAAAACTAAATTAACAATCAGGTACTTATATCATGAAAACATATCGTAAGCCGAATGAGCATCTATTTTCCCAATAGATTGCCACTCAGTTACCTGAACGTAACTAAAATATGGAAACATACAAAAGGCACCAACAGCACAAACATTTTAAACACCAAGTCATAAAACAAAAATAATCAATACAGAAGTATCGAACTCCACTTTTATCAGTATCCAATGCAAAAGTTCAATAATTATCTCCATGTTGCCAAATCTAAAGGGTCACTGATGAGACATTAATAGTCAAAACCGCGGTATGGCCCATCCCCTTTCTCATTAATGTGTTCACTGGTCTTAAAGGATCTCAGTTTATATTTTTATCTACTAACTGCAAAATACTGACGTCAATAAAAAACGCCTCATCGAAAATGTTGCATAACTTGGCCAATAGATACACAATATGAACGTCAAATACACATTATCCGTAAGGGCGTTCGTTTCAAGCTGAAAGGCAGGAGAAGTAACAATAGAAACTATTCTTTGTCAAATAGCCATGCAAGGATAGCCTTTGTAAAGTTTTTGACCATTTTGACAGCAATTACCAATTGGCTGCAGTGACGTCAATAACGCTAGAGAACGAAATTCGGTTTTCAAAAATGTGTTTCAAGAACCTATGGTCACGTATGGATATTCCACTCTATGGCTTATGTGTTGGTATTGCAAAGGAGACTTCTACAGTGATCGAAAGAAGCGATGCCTGATAGACCGATTCATTAACAGTATAAGGATTTTGCGAGGGGTGTATGTTTTCAACAGCCTGTCATTTTTCAAGCAGATGTCTGAATAATTCCATTTCAGCATTTCCGAATGCGTAAAAGGTTAGCATATTTGAAATTATCAAAGTTGTTAATTTTGGCAGTATGTCGTGTCAAAGTTGACTGAGGCGTTTTTTGTTGACGTCAGTATTATTTACTTTATATGTTTATAAATTTAGGAAACACATACAAAGGCAAACCTAGACGTTTCAGTTACAGTAACTAAGTACCTATGAAGGCAATTCATCTACTTTTGGAAACATATAATTATGAGGAACGCTTTAGGCAAAATCATGTCATTCGTGGGTAATTATGATTAATTTAAAGGGCATATCCTAAGGTTTTTATTTTGTAAAATTGAAGTAGACATTGATAACAGGAACTAATAGCAAAAAACCTCACCAAATTATCATGGCTGGTTCCGGAGATAGCTTGATTTGAAAGTTTGCATATTATCTCATGAATATTCATTAGTTCCACTATGACGTCATAGTAGATCATAGAAAATTTGGAATATTATCAGAATTCACAACTAAAACAAATAGTTTATCATTTGAAAAAAACAATTTAAAATCATTTATACAACTTATTTTATCAATTTCAAAACTTCTTTTGACCATTTCAGTGAATTATTTTGGTTTTTATTTTTTTCACCAAGGGAGACTACTCATACATAAAAAATAATGCTGTTATTTATATTACATATGGTCCCATATCTTTTGAGCCAATGGGAATATTCGGGTTTAGTTTTCGCTAAACAAGTCCCAAGAACAAATGGGATAAGCAGACTATGAATAAAAAGGATCTAAAAGAACTTCCATATATTCCCTTTAAATGCTGCAGATTAGACGTCACTTAGGATTTTAATCAATAGTACGGGGGTCATTCAAGAATTACTGACAGTGGATCCATATCTCTGAAAATATATTTAGACTCGGTTTTATTTGATACGTTACGTGTGAACATACATATTATGTATTCATGCTGAAAAGTGTGTGTGTTTTATCATGGCCAGATTTGACGATATACTTATATGAATATGACCCCTGAAGGACACATAGACGCGAAAAAGCCAGTTTTTGTAAATTTAATGTTGGGATAAAGACCCTTTTACGTGAGGGCCTTTCGGAACCAGAATTTTATGGTGACTTGGTTTACAAATTTAAGAAACTTATTGGAAGGAATGATTTTTCTTTTCAATTCAGAAAAAATCATTACGCGTTACAGACGTATAGGATATAACTTAAATGTTATGCGACAGTTTGCATGCTTAATTTTTAACCCAATTACGGTTGATAAGTAGGCAACGATCAGGAAAAGGCGCAATCAGAAAAAGATTCCAACTCCAAAAACCGAGGCGGGAAAAAACAAACTAACATTAAGGTACTAAGACCATGAATACATTTAGTAAGCCAAATGAGCAGCTATTTCCCAATAGGTGGCCACTCAGTTACCTAAACTTAACTAAAATATGATAACATACATAAGGCGCCAACAGCACAAAAAAAAATAAACACCAAGACATAAAACAATAAGAACCACAACAGAAGTATCGCCTTGGAACGATCATTAATATAAAATTACTGGCGGGCTTTAAAAAGGTACAAGCAGGCAAAGATCAGGAAAAGGCGCAATCAGAAAAAGATTCCCACTCCAAAAACCGAGGTGGGAAAAAAACAAACTAACAATCAGGTACATATACCATGAAACATATCGTAAGCCGAATGAGCGGCTATTTTCCCAATAGGTGGCCACTCAGTTACCTTAACTAGAATATGAAAACATACACAAGGCGCCAACAGCACAAAAAAATTTAAACACCAAGACATAAAGCAAAAAGAACCACCACAGAAGTATCGACTTGTAACGATCAGTAACACAAAGTTACTGGCGGGCTTAAAAAGGTACAAGTAGGCAAAGATCAGGAAAAGGCGCAATCAAAGAAAGATTCCCACTCCAAAAACCGAGGTGGGAAAAAACCAAAGTAACAATTAGGTACTTATACCATAAAACATTTCGTAAGCCGAATGAGCAGCTATTCTCCCAATAGGTGGCCACTCAGTTACCTTAACTTAACTAAAAATATGAAAACATACATAAGGCGCCAACAAGACAAAATAATTTAAACACCAATACATAAAACAAAAAGAACTACCACAGAAGTATCGACTTGGAACGTTCAGTAATACAAACTTACTGGCGGGTTTAAATCGATTTTACATGGCCATAACCTCACCCTCAGCTTCTGCAGTGGTTCATAACATTTAGTTAGTTCTTCGGTCCTCGTGGTGAATCTCTGACTCGTCAATGAATCATCAAGAACAAACAAATAAATCATGATAAACATCCTGATGAATCAAATACCAGGACTCACAGATTCAGTAAGCTGCCCGACGATGGTTTTACAGGCACCTAACCTCACCCTCAGCTTCTGCAGTGGTTCAGTGATATACAAGAAATAAGAAAAATCATATTAAGGAAAAACTAAACACATAGATACCAACGTTTAACATAAATAACGGAAAGCAGGGTAAACCGGTTTTACAGGATCCTAACCTAACCCTCAGCTTCTGCAGTGGTTCATAACATTTAGTTAGTTGTTCGGTCCTCGTAGTGAATCTCTAACTAGTCGATGAATCATCATGGACAAACAAATAAATCACGATAAATTCCATGATGAATCAAAAACGAGGACTCACAGAATGAGTAAGGTGCCCGACGATGGAGATCCCTGAGCGCCCAATAACTTACTAACTCCGGAGCAAAAGAAAACCACCAGTTGAACCTCGGTGGGCCAAGCAACAGACAAGAAGCCCCGGCCCCAACCATCTAAAATGAATAGCTGTATGTCGGGGCCACCATAGAGTCTGACGCCCGACCCACCGGTGGCCACTCAGTTACCTTAACTTAATTAAAAATATGAAAACATACATAACGCGCCAACAGCACAAAAAATTTTAAACACCAAGACATAAAACAAAAAGAACCACCACAGAAGTATTGCCGTGGAACGATCAGTAACACAAGGTTACTGGCGGGCTTAAACCGGTTTTACAGGATCCTAACCTCACCCTCAGCTTCTGCAGTGGTTCATAACATTTAGTTAGTTCTTCGGTCCTCGTGGTGAATCTCTAACTAGTCAATGAATCATCAAGAACAAACAAATAAATCATGATAAACATCCTGATGAATCAAAAACAAGGACTCACAGATTGAGTAAGCTGCCCGACGATGGAGATCCCTGGGCGCCGAATAACCTAATAACTCCGGAGCAAAAGAAAACACCAGTTGGACCCCGGTGGGCCAAGCAACAGACAAGAAGCTCCGGTCCCAACCAACTAAAATGAATAGCTTTAAGTCGGGGCCATCATAGAGTCTGACGCCCGACCCACCGGCGTGCAATTAAAGAAGGCAGCATAGTTATCAACCATGATTGGGTTAAAAACTAAGCATGCAGACTGTCGCATAACATTCAAGTTATAACCTATACGTCTGTAACGTGTTATGATTTTTCTGAACTGAAAAGAAAAATCATTAATTCCTATAAGTTTCTTAAATTTGTAAACTAAGTCACCATAAAATTCAGGTTCGGAAAGGCCCTCACTTAAAAGCGTCTTTAATCCAACATTATATTTGGAAATCAATTCATAGTGTCTACGATAAAATTTAGAAAAGGTTTTTCGAAGTTTATGATACCGATAGCCCTGTTGGAGAAGTTTTGCCGTTAAACATTTATTTCGAGCGTTGAAGTCTGTAACATGATTGAAGACTCTAGCAAACCTAATAAGTTGCGAAATGTAAACACCATAAGAAGCACGACGAGGAACGTCACCATCCAAAAAAGAAAAATTTACTATATCAAAATCAAAGTCATCGCGCTTATCATAAATTTTAGAAAAAAACAAATTCATTTGCAACAGAAAGATGTAGATCTAAAAAGGGGGCTTCGGTATCTGAGATATTGGCTTTGTTCAACTGAAGTTGAGGTGGATAAATTTGATTGACCATACATTCAAATTAAGGGTTGTCAATGTTCAAAAGGTCATCGACGTACCTAGATGTGGAATTAAAAGCCTCGATAACATCAGCTTGATTATCATGGTTAAGAGAATCCATGAAATCTCTTTCGTAGCAGTATAAAAATACATCAGCTACGAGAGGTGCGCAATTTGTACCCATCGAAATTCCAACAATTTGTCTGTATAACTTGGTCCCAAATCTAATATAAATATTATCAAGGAGATAGGACAAGGCGTCGCACACATTCTGACATGACCAAAGTGTATACCGACTTTGATCAGAGGAAGTGAAAAAAGCCTTTCTGTCATTACATGCCAAATAAAGTGAACCATAGTTTTTTAATGCCCTTTTGAAGGTCCACTCTATCAAATCCTGAAGTTTTTCTTTTATTAGATTATGTGGTAATGTTGTATACGGAGTAGAAAAATCATACGTGGACAAGCTTGTCGCACGGAACCCTCAACACTTCAATTTACTGAGCACCTCACCAGAATTTTTTATTGACCAAAACCAATTTTTATTTGAAGTTTCATACACTGTCTCACAGTATCTTATAACATGAGATTTGATAGCAGTAAGACAGGAAGTTAACAATTTAGAAAGTTCAGTGGTAGTACAAGAGCTAGAATTTGCAATAAATCTAGCTTTGTATGGTCTTTTGTGAAGCTTAGGTAACCAATACATCGTAGGAAGTTTGTCGTGGCCTTCTTTGACACAAACAGAAAACTTAACAGGTAAATCGTTAAAAACAGCTAATGATATGTTTAATCTTAAAGGTATTCAAATGGCTTCTTAACAAAACTCTGAGACTGTTAAGGAACAAGTATGAGATTTTAAAAGTCTAGCTAGATTTAACATAGTTAAATTTGAATAGGAGGCAGTGTTGATTTATTTTGAAACTCTGTGTACAGTGTCACTGTGAACACAGTGTCACTGTGAACAATATCAAAGGCGGTAATGCTTAGAACAAACACATATTCAACCCTCATGAAATGCAGATAAAAATGTCAAGATAGCGATCGTCCAACCAAGCATGCGCTAGCTTTTATAAATAAGAGTGTGTCGCGTCCAATGTCATTTACCTTGTATTCTTTGGTTGCTTAGTAACCACAGAACTGGCATCATAGCAAACTCTTGGGGGAACGATTGAATAGCATATGTATTCAAATTTGGTTAATGGTAACTGAGAATCACACAAGTGTTAAGAACAAAAACTGCCGAGTTTTTCGGTTAGTGTCTTGCCCAGGCGCGAGTCCCAAACTCGGTACGATGCTCTATTGGTAGTTTGGGAGGTAC
This sequence comes from Rugalucina vietnamica, assembly GCA_964017185.1. Classification (NCBI taxonomy): domain Eukaryota; kingdom Metazoa; phylum Mollusca; class Bivalvia; order Lucinida; family Lucinidae; genus Rugalucina; species Rugalucina vietnamica. The sequence goes on from OZ024878.1 coordinate 9,670,863, forward strand.
GTATCCAGTGTAATTTGTTACAAGTCCATCATGTGGTCAAGCTTTTCTGGTCTAGCGTGTCACTATCCAATAGCTGAATAGTATTACGTGTGTCGATTGAACTACCTTTCGTTTGTCCCATTTGTGGCTATACACGTTTGCCAGGAATGGACCAACTGAATCATTGAAGGTAAGTCCACATACTCTTTTGGAAAACATGAGAATAGCACCAGATGTGACTTCACGTCTGGGCTATACTATTTGACTGTGTCTCAGCTCATGTGGAATAAAACAACCAATGTCAAAACATGCTTTGTATGTTTTTCTGATTGCGCCTTTTCCTGATCTTTGCCTACTTGTACCTTTTTCTATAAAGATGGAACTCTATTAGAGGCCTTGTGAAGGGGGATCTTGGGAGAAGGGTCATTTAACTTTACGGATCTTGGGAGAAGAAGGTACAAGTAGGCAAAGATCAGGAAAAGGCGCAATCAGAAAGAGATTCCCACTCCAAAAACCGAAGTGGGAAAAAACCAAACTAACAATCAGGCACTTATACCATGAAACATATCGTAAGCCGAATGAGCAGCTATTTTCCCTATAGGTGGCCACTCAGTTACCTTAACTTAATTAAAAATATGAAAACATACATAAGGCGCCAACAGCACAAAATATTAAACACCAAGACATAAAACAAAAAGAACCACCACAGAAGTATCGCCTTGGAACGATCAGTAACACAAAGTTACTGGCGGGCTTAAACCGGTTTTACAGGATCCTAACCTCACCCTCAGCCTTTTTCAGGGGGTCTAGGGAGTAAGCAAACATTGTGAGGTTTTAGGGATCACGGAGCAGAGTTCTGAGAAAAAATAACATTTTAGGCCTAGGGAGCTGGGCAAAAAGGTAAATTTTCTTTCATGGAGCAGCGAAATAAGACCCCCGGTAGGCCTTAATGATTATTTGGTACGAAAATAGACATCACAATGGTATTTATTTAATGCTGCTTACACTTGGTTTGTTTAATATTTTATTCGCTTTCATTTGTGTCATCGCATACGTATATACAAAATTACATTGATCAACATGCATAATGCTACATTATCAAGACATAATAATTATCTTATACATTGTATTTTATTCGCTTTCATTTGTGTCACCGCATACGTATATACAAAATTACATTGATGAACATGCATATGCTACATTATCAAGACATAATACTTATCTTATACATTGTATAATACCGTATTCGGTCTAATTAACGAACATGTTCCGATAAGCGCACATCCTCGTTGTTTCCCCAAAACAGTCTGCAAAAGCGCACACTGCTTTACTAGCATGTGAGTATTTTACACCAACTTTAAGCATTTATATGCTCAAATGAAAATTCCACAGGGAATAGAAGATAAACACTATGATAAGTTTCACTCTTGTTCGAATTTTCGGCTCTTGGCCTTCATCAAGAAAACAGAAATTTATAATTCTTCAACTAACTGGCATCCAAATTGAATTTCATAGGTATTGTAGCTAATAAAATACCTATGAAATTCAATATGGAAAGATACAAGTAGGCAAAGATCAGGAAAAGGCGCAATCAGAGAAAGATTCCCACTCCAAAAACCGAGGTGAGAAAAATCCAAAGTAACAATCAGGTACTTATACCATAAAAACATTTCGTAAGCCGAATGAGCAGCTATTTTCCCAATAGGTGGCCACTCAGTTACCTTAACTTAACTAAAAATATGAAAACATACATAAGGCGCCATTGGATGTCAGTTAGTTGAAGAATTAAATATTTCCGTTTTCCTGATGAAGACTAAGGCCAGAAAAATAGAACAGGAGTGAAAAATTATCATAGTGTTTAAGCATTTATGTCGTATTAACTGCATTGAAACTTAATCTTAAATTATAAAACACCACTTTGCAAGGATTGGAGCACTAATATAACATCATTATTAATATATAAGGCATGGTTAGCTTATGTTTTGTTTTATATCGTAGTGTGCTCTAATAAGAGCGACATTATGTTACCATAACTTAAAATTACTTTGAAAAGTTAAGCGCACTATGTGCTAATTAGAACGAATATGATATTGCTTTTTTCCAACAAACTGCATCAAAATATAATACAAACGGCAAAGGGGCATGTAAGATGCGCATCTGTAAAGACTGATCAGCGTCAACGTTGTGGGCTTCTCACAATATAACCGATTGTACTACTTTCAAGCCTCTAAAAGCTGATCCGCCCCGACATGACTGAAACATTGTAGACTGTGACTTGAAGCCATAAACAAACCAAAACAAATCAATAACTGAGCACATCGGTTAGCACTGAACACAAAATGTCTCTGTTTTAGGCTCACATGGTATTTGAGAAGAAATTATTCAACCCTTTCAGTGCATTTTGAAACAAGCCCATTAATTCATTTTGTTTGTCGGGTTTAGTATTGTCAGGTGTAGTCTCCAATAACTGAATATCATTACTCGTGTCCATTGCACCCAAACTGTCTTTCCCCTTTCGCCTTACTTTGGGTTCCGCTTGGACTCTTTTTGCTTTTCTTTTAATATGTTTATCTTTATCATTAAAATCACTTATTATAGTTTGGTCTAGTGAACTTGCAGATGAATATGCACACGATCGACAGCAATATGATGAGTATTTTGCGCAAACATAGCTTCGCCCAAGCCCTTGAACGTAACGTCCACAAGATTCGATCCTATCACCGTATTCACAACCTGTAAAATAAAAAAAGAAAATATTTTTGACTCTTGGGTACAGGTAAATGTTTATTATAATTTTTAGACAAAGCCTCAGTTTCTTTTAATGTCCATACTGCTTTGAATTATTTCAATTATCCGATTATACTATGGTACACAAGACATTGCAACGTACTTTAGACACAGCTGGTATGGAATGGGTGACGCACAATGCAATTATGCCCGAAGCTGAGGTGAAAATTTCGAGTTTTCTCCTATACCTTACCTTATGACTTCAATGTAACTCATAGGAAATTATTTTTTATACTGTATTGCAAGTGCGATGTTATAGTCAGTTATCCAGGTGGTGAAAGTTCTTTCATACCTGTCTGGAGGTGAGGAAAGCCACTTTCCTTACCCCCAGACAGGTGGTGAAAGTGACTTTCCTTACCTCCAGACATGTGGTGAAAATTCGTTTTACAACGATTCCAATATAAAGATTTTAACTTCTTGTTTGAGAACTGAGGCAAAAGTTAAAGCTGTCAAGTGAATAGCTGTCGACTGAGCAGTTACGTAGAGCTGAGAGTCTTCTCTCGATGGAAGTTGGTTTCAGATTCGCAGATTATGGTTAGTGGGTTTATATTGTTGTGCAAGAACAATGAATCAGAAACCAAGTTCACATATTTTTGCATTGGGATTATGATCATTAGAAATAACCAACTGTATCCCTTAAATACAGCTGGGCATTTCGTACTCCGGTCCCCTAACTGACCATGTGGACTTGGGAAAGTTAGGTCCGACGGTTTTTGATTTCAAAACCTGCAGTACGAACTTACACACAATATATATACCTATCCAAAAATCATTACTAAGTGGTAGTATGTTTTTTGCATATATAAGAGATCATTTATATTGACTACCCAGCCTGTTAACTGTTTCGATAAAAGATAATGCCTATTGTAAATTAATAAGTTTGAGAGACAAAATGCTAAAGAGTACCAATAAAAATTGTCTCAATCATTTTAAATGCACAAGGGAAAATACTCCCGTATGATCTATTTTTGACAATAGCGAAGCGGTACAAAGGACAAGCTTCCTCGTTCTGCACGTGCAGTGTTCGGTCAATAGTTACGCCGCGAGAAAAATCACTTTACCGGTGTTCATTATCGTTGCGTAGGTCTTACAAACTGCAATTTCACTCAATGGTGTCATAAGGTAAGTTAATTACCCGCTTCGCGACAGGTGGGCATGATATTTTCCTGACCTGTCCATCCAAATACATGCACCTCGAGCCCTTCGGGCTCTCGGTGCATGCATTTGGCTGGACAGGTCAGGAAAATATCATACCCACCTGTCGCTCAGCGGGTAATTACTACATACTCTATGGACTGATAGACAGTTTCAGTCTATGCAGAAATTGAACATTAATTGAATGAAAGTAACGTAAGGAACCCATGTTATTTCGTTTTCGCAAACACTTCCGCCCCATCAACATATAGTGCTTCCAACACAATAACATCGACGAAATAGCCGGGATTTCTTATGTTACTTTCCAATTTCTGCATTGACTGCACCTATCAATCAGTCAGTAGAACAAACGCTGTAGGAGAAAACTCATTCTCATTTGCAGTGTGTGTCATCGATCATTTAACGGATCTGCATGTATACAATACCACGTGATTGTCAGTAGTGATACCTTTCTGGTATATACCGCTCAAAGTATTAGGTTCATCTGCATACAAGATAGATACAGGGAACGTAGTTGTGATTTAATTCGCTTCTACAGTGGTTGAAGTGTACATAGATGATCGATCATTAACCCATAGCCGTACTAACTAAACTATACTCATCAAAAGAAGTTTTGCACCATTTAGATTTTTTCATATTTTTAATATACATTTTAACTAACAAATTTTAAAGTTAGCTTTTTGAATTTGCACAGTCTGAAAGAGTGTGTTAATGTGTGTGATAAGACCAAAAATTGTTGCGGAAACGATTTTAGGCAAAATTTAAAATTCCAATTTTCTGTAAATGCTGAAAATTGGAAAATCGAAAAAATTCCACAAAAAATGCCACAGCATCAAGAACACATTTTTGTCTCCGAATTTACACACAAGAGCTCCAAAGCTAATGATTAAGCCTAAAAACAATTTAAAAAATCTCAAAATTTTAGTAAAAATTCTTTTTTTGACAAAATTGCAAGTTTTGAGAAAAAATGATAAATATTGGAAAAAATGAGTAAAATCGAAATTCATTTCAATTTTTGATCACTATGAGATGTTTTGACAACAAAAACTGCCGCCTGTTTTCTTTCTGTTAAAGGCAATTTCATGTCAAAGATGTTGCATGAGTATTTTTTTGACATGCAGCTTTTTAAAAATTCTGAATTTGGATGGGTTGAAAACCAGTACCTTCAGTTAAACATTAATGGGTGCTGCATGCTGTGTTTGAAAGAAAAACAACCCATTTTATTGGAGAGATGAGTTACTAAGCTTTATCTGAGACTTTAAACAAAATCTCCAAAATCGTTATTTTTGGTCAAAAATAGTGTTTTTGTCAAAAAAATTCAGTTTTTCGTTTTTTGTTTTAAATGATTGCTTTCAGTATCCCGAATGAGGATGTGAAACGAATTTGGGTTTGGAAGCCCAGAAATAAAGATGTGGGCTTTTTGCTGCATCCCAAATTTTGGTGTTTTCAAAAACATGCATTTTTGCACATTTTATTTAATCATTTTAAGAAGAAATATTGATTTGTCATTCAGGAAGTCCAGCCCTTTAAGATGGTGTTAAGTTTTAAAAATTTATTTGAAAAATATCTATACTAGACATTATTTTAAAATGAGAAAAATATTAACTGGTGCAAAACTTCTTTTGATGAGTATATTACGGAAAACAATATCGTTAAATTTATGGTGACAGAAATAGCAAAAAATAGGAACATTGTTGTTTTACACTTTTTTTGTATTTGTCAAGCAGAAATATGAAGACAGTCGTATCAACGTACTACTATACCATTACCCTGAACACATACGAGCCGCCTCGTGGGAAAACCGAACAGGTCCGACACAAACCGGGCTGTACGTCTTCAGAAGCAGGCTAGAAGCTTGAAATTTCGGATTTAAGAAGAAGAGGGGCTGTACTATTCGTGTAGCGAAACAAAGGCGCTGATCAGATTCGCAGTGACTGCGAAACTGATCTGCGTCTTTGTTTTTGCATATGCAGATTGTTGATTTTCTCATGAGGCGACATTGAAGTCTATGGTGTATGCCAACTGGCTCAAATATGTCGCTGATTACCACATTAACTATGTGGACACAACCCTGGCCGAGCGTTAATTTGGACCAAGTTGTGCATGGACCAAGTTGTAATTTTTAACAGAAAGTTACATGTAACTGCAGAAGCTGAGGGTGAGGTTAGGCGCCTGTAAGACCGGTTTAAGCCCGCCAGTAACTTTGTGTTACTGATCGTTCCAAGGCGATACTTCTGTGGTGGTTCTTTTTGTTTTATGTCTTGGTGTTTAAAACATATTTTGTGCTGTTGGCGCCGTATGTGTGTTTTCATAGTTTTAGATAAGTTAAGGTAACTGAGTGGCCACCTATTGGGAAAATAGCTGCTCATTCGGCTTACGATATGTTTCATGGTATAAGTGCCTGATTGTTAGTTTGGTTTTTTCCCACCTCGGTTTTTGGAGTGGGAATCTTTTTCTGATTGGCCTTTTCCTGATCTTTGCCTTCTTGTACCTTTTTATTTATCTCACGACATATTTAATTCAGATTACGTATAATGTTGATGTTGGCACATTATCGTTTTTGTTTTCTATTTAAAAAGTGTTACTCTTCATAGATATGCTAACATCATAAATAGAAACAAAAACCTATAGTATTATGTAAGTTAAAGCAACGATGATTATACAACTGGAATGAAACAAAAGAGAATTAACCTTATCAGATTAACTGACCAAGCATCAGTTATTTTATTTTGCACCCAACAGTCGTACTCTCGCACATATGCACACAGGCGCTCGACGACTGGACTTTTTTTTCATTTTCACCCGTTTGGAGACTCTTACGATATGTTCATGCAATTATTTTACCTTTAAAACCTTTTATATCAATCCTCAATCAACCCTCGTCTATGGGTTACTATATAGACAAGGTCGGAAACGCGGTGTCCTAGTTTTATTGGGGTCATGGGATTCCCCGCATCTCGAACTCATACTTCATCCTTTACCGTTATTTCAATGCTGACTGTCTACTCATTAGCGACTTTCTAAAAGGTCTCATCCATTGCCTTTGTCCAGAATAATCATAGTCGCCCGTAAACTTATATTTTATACCACCACCTGTCTACTTGGATGGGATCCCGAATGTTTTTGTATGGTGACCTTTCGTTTCTAGAAATCAGTGGAAGGTCACTGTAAATATCGTATGAAAGAATCAATCCTACTGGATAATTGTATTGCACTGTTGCCATGACACTAGATCACAAAGTGTTTTGACTGGATATTAAATCAAGCAACCTATGAAAACCAACGTAACACATATCACGCGCTGGCGTAACACGTCGTGTGACCAGTGTATTTAAAGTAATGTCACGGCTAGATTACTGATTTCATTCGGGATGTCCTCCAATTCTGTAGAATGCTGTAATTGTTAGTTTTTACGGGCGGTGGTGCTTATTTTGAATGAAGGCAATGGGCGAGACCTTTTACAAAGACACTCATGTGTTGACAGCCAGCATTGAAATAACGGTAATGGGTGAAGTATGAGTTTGAGATGCGGGGAATCCCATGACCCCACTAAAACTAGGACACCGCGTTTCCGACCTTTTCTATATAGTAACCCATAGACGAAGGTTGATTGAGGATTGATAGGAAAGGTTTTAAAGGTAAAATAATTGCATGAACATATCGTAAGGGTCTCCAAACGGGTGAAAATGCGAAGAAAAAAAGTCCAGTCGTCGAGCGCCTGTGGTCAAAAGTGTTTCAAACTTTCAGATAATTGTAGACCAAATATTTGTCACAATGTATAAACGTGTGGCTGAACTACATGTACAAGCAAAAATTCAGCAAAAAACACAAAACAGTCAGTTATTTCTCGGAATAAAGAATCAAATGTACATGTAGATATATAATCACAACTTTGACAGCATTTATCATTTTTTCTGAGTTTGTTAGAAACATTTATCGATTTTCCTACTCAAAGGCCAATTATTCGGACAAAAAATATTTGTCACAGAAACTTTGACAATGGATTTGTGTTCACACACAGCAGTTACTTATTTTACTTAGCTCGCTCAACTTTGTCATAGATATTTGACAATGACACTTCGCCAAAGAACTGAGTTTACAAGAGTATATTTTTCTGCGACAAACCTACTTTGTCAAAGGAAAATAATTGCCCGTGGAAACCAGGCTTTAATGAAAGAAGACAAAGCATTTTTTAACTTTTACAGCAACATGCATGTAGTTAATTTTATAAATACCTACAGAAACCATTCAATAAGTTTGAAACAAAAAATTCTTTGACTCATGGATAAAGCTGTTGTGTATTATCCTTTGCCTCATTGTTCAATAATTCTTGCCAAATATGATCGCGAAAACGTGTATCAAAATACACATCGTGGCTTATAAGTTTTGATCAGTACACCGGAAACAAAAAGTCAGACTAACCTCTTATTTTCACCTCAAATCGCCTACATGTTTTACAACATCTGTCTCGTTTGGACTGAAAATAGCAATCTCTTGCATTCTTGACGTCACAGGATCTGTCGTCTATGCAAGCTGTTATAAATAGAAAAAAATAGTTGTATAAAGTTCAGCTATTCTGAAGTTACCATTATAAAAGAATTGACTAAGGTTATTAGTCAAATGAAATTCAGGTTCATGATTATAACTAATTTTTGGAAGAATATTCCTAACTTCGGGAAATAAAGAAAGTCAAACCAGTCTTTGAGTTTGATCTCTTTTACCATATAACTTCTTAACACATTTTCGAATCTGTGGAATTTAATGTTTTCCGTGGCATATTCACTTAAGCACACAACATTTCAAGTTAAATTATATCTTATGTTAGAATAATGCTGCTCGTACTATTACGAATAAACAGAACAGTGATGTAGATAATTATTTTTCACAATGCGTACTGTACGCATCAAAATAAATGCACACTGCGTACCGACAATACAACTGTGTACACGTTTTCTGTGGATTCTTATTCTAACCTCTCATTAAGGATCAATTAAACTTATAGATATGTGTAAACGGATGGATAAGACAATTTATTCAAGTTATGAAAATTCAAGTAAATTGGTTAACAATCTTGTAATTACATGTTATTCTAATATTTAGTCATGCTTAACCACACTTATACTTTTTGTCCCCCATATAGATAATAAGAGAGAATAAAATTAAAAAAACATGATGAACTTGGCTGGCTGTAGAACATGGAATACATCAAGTTTTAACTTAAAAACAATGACCAGAAATCGATGCAAAATGCCTATTCAATAAACAAAAGTGACACACTAAACTTCAAGAATAAATCTTTGCTAAACGATTCGTCCGGCCGAGGAACTGAATGGAGAGCACGTGAAGATGCATACAATACTGAATGATATGTTAATATGGAACGAGCATACATTAATATATTGCAGCTACTTTTCCATTGTTGACAGAGCAGCCAGACAAAACTAGTTGAAAATTGTCATTTTGTGATAATTTTAAAGGTATGTTTTTATCTGAGTACGCATAAAACCGAAATCTGTTTGCGTACCGCTGATTTTCACTGCGTACATGGTACGCACAGGTCCGAATTTTCTATGTGTACAAAGCGAAAAATCGTGCGTACATACGCAGTACGCATCGTTATCTATTTCGCTGCAGAATACATTGCAACCCCTGATACAGATGAAGAAATGTTACAGTTGTCTTCATCACATAAATGTGGGACATTGGTAAATAGAGTCGTCCTATCAGTGGCAGCTCTATTTGTTTAGTGGAATTTCAATGAATAATAAAATAAACAAACGTCCTGGTGCCAGTTGTTCAAAATTAACGATGTCGTTAGCTACAGTAACGATTCATTAAAATTCCAAATGGCAATATTACAAATACACTGTTATTTTTGTTGAAAACATGTGAGAATCTTTTGCATGGCAAAGGCCGGGATTCTCACATTTTGTCAACAAAAAATAACAGTGTATTTGCTTATGTAGTCGGCATTTGCTTAACGAGCTTAGGTCTTAACTATGACGTTAAGCTAACGAAGTTTTTAACAACAGGCCCCTGATGCGCTGATTTCCCCCAAATGATAAAGCTGAAAAGGTCATATTGCAAAAAACAAAAGTTATAATATTACGATGAACAGTATACTTCATGGCTTACTTTCATAGATGGGAGCTGCTGATTGTTGTCTGAGCAGCCTGGTAAGTGTCTGGAACTGAGAATCAGAAGAACAGATCACAGACACACCGCCGTTGTTCAGGGTTAATCTGACACACTTTCTACTGCGGGCTGAAATTAGTATAAAATCAGATCTAATTATCGCTTACTACTTAATTTTTGCATTTATCAGTTTGGCGAAAATGCCATGTGGTTAAATAAGTGTGATTTTGACCTCAGACAGATCAATAGTCACACGAGACTATGATGTACCCCATCAAATGATATTTGCCATAAAATACTGTTGATACAGCAGTAGATATGTTCCTATAATATCATTTCAGATTATAGCATAAACTGTTGCGACCTTTTGGACCAGGGCTTTAGTCGGCTGATGTCAAATTAGGACTAAAGCTTGTCAGTACGAAAAGCTGTATAGAATGTTTTATTTTTTGCATTTTTTTTCACGTTTTGAGATGATACACATTATATGTTATATAAGCGAAATCTTCATTTTATTGCATATGTTATACACGCGAGTGCAGCTATATCTGTACACTTTACGTGTTTTCACTCAGCATACCTTTTTTGAAAATTAACAGATGTCTAGGAAATATCTAATAATGAAATATTTACCACTTTCTCTAATCTTTGGACACGGTTTACAACAGTATCGACGTATCAGTGAGTTATCACAGGCGTCCCGCCCAAACATACTAGTGAGTGAACCACACCTGAACACCACCAGAAAACGACGCTCCTCCTGCAGACAGTAACCTGATTTACCAGATGGTACTATGTGACCTAAAATATTGAAAGCTTCGTTTACACACAACAAATGAAAATATTAGATTGTACGGACGCATTTAAATGCTCGCATTTAATGCGATATTAATTTAAGGTACATATAAGCTTATTGCAGCAGTTAAAATACGTAATGGCTATAAGTTGGATACAAAAGAACATCTAGTGTATGTCTTTCAACAGTTGCTTTCATATTATTCAAATAAAACCCTTACTGTCCTCATGAAATAGCTGGTTCCTTTTGCTACCTACCATAACATGAGTTTTAATGTAAGTTTGTGAATTTACATTTGGGGCTATCTAAACTAGACCTTGACTTTAAGGAAGCATTTGAATTCTGGAATAAAATACATGTATGAGCCGCCGCATGGGAAAACCAACAAAATACTTAAGCGAAAACAAAGGCGCAAATTAACTGTGCGGTAACTACACAGCTGATTGGCGCCTTTGTTTTCGCTACACAGATAGTACAAACCTTCCTCTACTTAAATCCTAAATTACAAGCTTCTAGCCTGCTTCTGTGACTTTACAGGCAAGTTTGTGTCAGACCTTGTCGGAAACCCAAATTGTATGTTTTCTCATGCACATGATCATATTCTTACTAACTTGGTGTTTGACCCGATGTCTTTGGTGTTGTACGCTTAACTGGCGGTCGTGTAGGCTTTGGAACTGGTGTTCGTTTCGTTGCTTAAAATAACAAGAAAAAGAAAGTGTAACCGAAGTAGATAAGTGATGTCTCGTATCCATGACCATCAGGTTAACGTTTCCGTGCATCGTATATCCCCTTATACCCCACATTTATGTAGCAAAACTGGGGTATGTAGGCGGTTCTAACGTGTAACCACAATTTATGTTTTGAGCAAAAAAAAAAGAAAATTATCAGAAATTTTCTACTGAAAACCATCAATTTTTACAACTTAAAAAAACGTATATTACATTGGTGTGTTTTCGTAATGACTAGTGAGAGTTAATTTGGGCTCAGAAGGCTGTAAATATCGCCTTTAATCTACAGTTAGGTAATTCAACAGAAATTCTCAAACAAGTGACGAGTCATTATATACATTTTGTTCCCCTTTGAGATTTAAAGACCTAGTAGAAAAGAAGTATAAGTAAACAGTTCGTATTGGACTCGCAGTGCTTTTAAGCTCTATACTCGGTATATTAACGTGCATGCATGTACGTCAAACATGTAAACTTACTTTTCCGTACAGGTGGCGCAGTTGTAGGTCTTGGGCGTGGGCGTGGTGGAGGAGGAGGTAGGCGTGGCGTTGTTGTGACAGTTTTGATGACAGGAGGCGGAGCCATCCCGCACGTACTACAACAATCTCGTGCATATGTAGAGCTACCACAGAAGCGTTTATTGCAGTCTAAGAACTTGTCCCCGTATTCGCATCCTGAAACGAAACGGATCCGCAAAATGAACTGCAAAATTATTTAGCAAACCAGCCGACCAGAAAAGAAAAGCAGTCGTACTAAGAAGTCGCCTATCAAGTGAAAAATTCAAACATCAAAGAGACCAAGTTAGAAGATAGAAATGTACTTAAAACATAATGGTAAATGCAGTATTTGATCGTTTAGTTACCATAAAGATTTAAGGAGAATTTTTCATAAACTAGGTAAATAATAATGGTATCTGTTGTGAAAACTATGATTTTGTTGCTAATGATGATGGTGACGTTGATTTCAATGATAATGGTAATGTTCTAGTGCAGTAACTGTTGCATAAACTATTCTATTGTTTCAGTATAGACAAGTTCAAAGACTACATTTACTGTTATTCAAATGGCCTGGCAATCTCAGTAGTATTTTACAGTTGATAATAAATCGCTTCAGAGGAAGGGTTGAACACATGCTAGTTCCTTGACGTACATGTAGTAAAATGGCAATTGTCATGAATACGTGTAGTATAATAATTGCTCTTAGACAAGCCAAAGTTTACAAATAAAAAAAAACGTGTCCATGAAAAGTGTACCCCTTTGAACCCCACTTTTATACAGCAAAACTGGGTTTGCAGAGGTACACCTATTTTTCTTGTTTTTGCTCCAAAACATAGATTATTGGTACTCGATAGAACCGCATCGGCGACGCGGTTCTAACGTGTACGTACAATCTATGTTTTGAGCAAAAATAAGAAAAATATGAAAATGCCCTGTATGGGCAAGTTTTCGTTATGGACTGGAGACCGAGCTATAGTACGCGATCTGATAAAAATGCAATGCAGCAGTGTTGAGATAAAATTATAGACACGTATAAAGACAATGTGCCTTTTATCCTGTTACCAAACAAAGTGCAATGAAACTATTAGGTGTTATGCCAACTGTTGAAATCAGGAAATTATGGAATACCTCCTTAAACCCCACTTTTATATAGCAAAACTGTGGTTTGCAGGGGTATTCCTAATTTTCTTATTTTTGCTCCAAAACATAGATTGTGGGTACTCGTTTGAACCGCCTCGGCGAGGCGGTTCTAACGTGTATCCACAATCTATGTTTTGAGCAAAAATAAGAAAAATATCAACATTTTTCAGCTGAAAATTTTCAATTTTTTAAGCTCAAAAAAATCTCTGTTTATTGTATGGGCATGTTTTCGTATTAAAGGATGTCATGTTTGCGCATCAATTAAACATTCTTTAAAACATCTTGCACTCCATAATCAAGAAACTTCAAGATGCATGCAACTCTGTAATTAGAAGAACACTTGTATTCACACTATACAAGAAATGACATCAGTTTGTATATTGATTTCGGAAAAGAGAAGTGATTTAAGAGGAACGTTACACCGCGTCGTAATTATTTAATTGGGGCAGAAGATATATAACAGCGACCGGAAATGAATGTACGTGAAGTTGCAAAATGCTGATTGAAATGATAATTATACACTTTCCTCTAGTTAACATGTTCTTCAAGTTTACAGAGTGACAGAATAACATAGAGACAGCACGGCTACTTTGTAGCTTTTAAATCTCTAGGGTGGCAAAACCTTCTGTAAGCGACTAATAACATGAAACGATTGAAAATATTTAAATAAAAAAAAAAAACAGGCGCCTTGGTTCAGTTTTAAAACTGCAAATTATGTTTTGTTGCAAGTTAGGTGCTAAGAGCGTCAAAACCTATATGATAATGTAGTATTTAATGAATCATTGTTTCCAAAAAAAAATGTTTGATATGAAAAAAACCTGTAAATCCTTAACACAGAATACAAAGTACAAAGTTGAGATGAGAAATTCGAGCTTTCTCTTATACTAGGGTGGGTCAGAAAGTTCTGTCACAGGTGTTACAACTTTGTTAATAGACATAATATGATAGGTATAAAACAGCACTCTATCATGTCTATTAACAAATAAAGCACCTATGACAGAACTCTCTGACCAACCCTCGTAGTGCTTCCTCAGGTGCAGTCAATGCAGAAATTGAACATTTATTGAAATAAAGTAACATAAGGAATCCAGGTTGTTTCGTTTTTGCAAACACTTCCGCCCCATGAACATATATTATTTCCAACACAATAACATTGAAGTGTTTGCGAAAACGAAATAACCGGGATTTCTTATGTTACTTTCTTTCAATAAATGTTCAATTTCTGCATTGACTGCACCTATCTATCAATCGGTAGAAGAAAACGCTGTAGGAGAAAACTCGAAAATCTAATCGCAACTTCGTTCTCAATTGCAGTGTGTGTCGCCGATCATTTATCGCTTTGTATGTATACAATACCACGTGATTCTCAGTAGTGAATACTGGTCATGGGGATGCGACAACAAACACTGCGGCCACTGCAGTTACTGCACCGACCGACCTGTGTCCCTTAACTTACCAAATAACAGACAGCACTGCATCTATAAAATTACTCGGCAATCAGCTAAATTTACAATGAAACGCATGAATATTATTTTCTTCATAATTGTATATCTATACGATAAATGATGAGACAAAATTCTTCAACTATCTTGACATTATAGTTATAACAAGTATAAGCTTTAACAAAAAGCTTGGTCTACGCTTCGCCTATATAAATTAGAATGTCAAAGAATCTGACCGTACTCCCATTTCATCGTGGTGCATTTGTCTGAACAGAAATAAAACGCTGCGCGGTCAAAGCATTCATACCTGACAATCAACCGTCACAATACTGTCGGTTCATTTCATTCCGATGTGGCTTGGATAAAATGTAATTGGCTACACAGGTGGGGTGCGGTCAAAGCTTTCATACCTGACCCGTCGGTTCATTTCATTCCGTTGTTGCTTAGATAGAATGCAATCATGCACCAATTCCACGAATTTTACAGTTTGTCCCTTTTTTGGTACCATCTGAATGTTACCAACCAAAGGGAGGTTTGCATGGGTGTTTTGGGGTGTTTACACGGTCCTTGGCGAAACGACCCGGAATCCTACTAACACGATGGTCAAGCCACTAGACTCAAACCGTGCAGTTGCAGTTGTAGAGAGGTGTATGAGTTGTCTAGTAAGTAGGTCAATCTCAAACATTAGAGTAGTCTACGCGCTGGCGCGTAGACAATTACTGATATACCCAGCTGATGTCTGTAGCCAGCATTAATGCATAATCATTAAAGGTTCTTCCTTTCAATAACAAGTAGTTTTTAAGAAGCATGCAAGACGAAATTAAGAGCCAAACGATCTCAGAATATACATATCGCATCCAAAATGCGTCTTAGGGCGTGTTCACACTAGGCCGTTTAAATCCGGATCAAACTGATCCGAATTACTTTGATCTGGATCAAGTTTGTTATTGGAGTGTTTTTTGGAGTGGGAATCTTTTTCTGATTGCGCCTTTTCTTGATCTTTGCCTACTTGTACCTTTGTGTTCACACTAGACAATTTTTATTCCGGATCAGACTTATCTGGATCAATGGCGCACCTGTTTCTCAATCAGAGGCTGTGTTTATAGGGTCTGTAACCTAAATAATGTTTTTATAAAAAAAGCTAAATGATTTTGCAACCTGCATTACGTCTGACGTAATGGCACGCACTGTCGCGAACTGTTGGCGACTACACGTGACCATCGCGACACTCACACGAACGATCCACGGCTGTTTCGGGACTCGATTCTCATAACAGTCGCTAAACGTGAGATACAGCTAGCTAAACCTAACACCGGGTTACTTTTGTGACCTCGCTCCACTTGCTAACGCCGAGATATGGGATAAGTAAGAATGGTTTATATAGACAGAAAAAAAGATATATGGAATGAGGGAGGTACTGTACTGTAATGTGATTTTGTAAACATGTGTCAATGGCCGCTTTGGTTCCGTGTTCCGTTAGTAAAACGGGGCAATACTGGTCATGGGGATGCGACAATAAACACTGCGGCCACTGCTCTGACCGACTTGTGTCCTTCAACTTACCAAATGACATGCAGCACTGCATTTATAAAATTACTCGGCAATCAGCATGCATATTATTTTTATTCATAATTGTTTATCTATACGATATATCTATACGGTAAATGATGAGACAAAATTCATCACCTATCTTGACATTATAGTTATAATTACTGATATACCCAGCTGATGTCTGTGGCCAGCATTAAAGCATAGTCATTAAAGATTCTTCCGTTCAATAAAAAGTAGTTTTTAAGAAGGCTCAAATCTGAGGCTGCCCAGGAAAAGTGGATTAGTCAATCCATCCGTAGGCTGTGGGTAGGACTGTATATATAACCCTTATTGGTTTGCTTGGATGGTTATATTTATAAAGCACATTTTGAGCGTTTTCTCATGACTTTGTTACTTTCTGTGATTCCGTTGCTCCTGGAGATTTGGTTAATCAACTCTTCGAGCAAATAACTTCAAACATTTTCTTATTTGAAGGTCCTTATTTGCTGGTATAATTAATACTTTCAATTAGTTTCATAGTCATTGTAGCTATCATAAACTGGGAGCAATATTCTTTGCGTTAAAATTTGCCATAAGCTCTTGGCCATTGTTACATTAACAGATCAGATACATTTCATTCCAATGATTGTCGTGAAAATTCTTTGTATTCAGGCTAATGCATTTTCGTCGTCTAATAATTATTTCACCATGGGCCCATTGCACTCAGGTGTCTGGCGCTTGATTAAAATTTTTCAAAGTCGTTTAGTACATATAGAAGTGAAATGCCTTCGCTAAGATCGCGTTTGCTGACCTTTACGCTGTTCATATAGTACCATGCTACCTATTAGACCCAATGATAGCCTGAGGTGAGCTATTCCAACGTCATATATATACTAGGCAAAAGTTCTAACCGGCCACTTATACTTTATCGATTTTCTTCAAAACTAAATGTGATCTAAAAAATCTGTTCGCAAAATGAATTTATATAGTGCTCATTATTGCTTGAAAAAAAACGATAAAAAGCTAGGTGGTTATGCCATTACACTTCTAAAATTCCATTCATATACGGTGCAGTCCCTGTAATTAACACAGTGGACAGAAATAAAATATTTTGGGAAAATGAAAAACGATAAATTGTTAGGACAAATAAACCACTTACAAAGCTATTTACAACCAGGGCCCAGTTGTTCAAAATTAACGATGTCGTTAGTAAATGATTTGTTAAAATGTCAAATGGTGATATTACAAATACACTGTTATTATTTGTTGAAAAAATGTGAGAATCCTTTGCATTGCAAACAGTGCATTTGCTTATGTAGTCGGCATTTATGTAACAAGTTGAGGTGTTAACGATGACATTAAGCTAACAAAGTTTTGAACAACTGGCTCCAGATTTTGTATTGACTCGGAAACAAAGCAAAAGCAAAAAACATCAAACAAAAAACAAAACAAAACAAAAATAAATAAAAAAAAAATAAAAATTAAAAAAAAAGTCCAATTACCTTTAACGCCAGTGTGGAGTTTCGGGCAAGTTTCACAGCATCTTACTTTATAGAAGGGGTCGTAGCAACGGCCAGGGAAGTCCAGCAATCTTTCTATACAGGTCTGACCACCATTGAATCTCCGTTGACTGTCACCATGGACACAATTATCTAAAGCATTACGAAAACGCCATTTGAAACAAGGGGTAAGAGGTTTAATGTCTCTCTAACAGTTATTGTATTGCAAAGACGGCATCTCAGTTTAACGAATCACCTGAAAGACAGGCAGTAGCGCGGGCAGCTTACATAGTGTGCTATTTACAGGCTTCTTTGAATAAGATGCCAATGAAATAAGATTATATGCAAATATGTTTTACAACATACTGTACATTGACGGCCACAAGCTCCAATAGGTTTTGTGCTTTTAAACTGCCATAGCCGCTTTTTAAACAGAAAAAAAACTCGGCTTGTAATTCTAGAAAGTATAAAGGTTTTCACTATAACCTGATTTACATAGTGAGAAGTCTCCTGACTGTACTTGTATCCTATTTAATTTTGAACCAGATACCTATTTACATCTGCAAAATTATATTGCAATTATTACTACATATGATTTGAGACATCGTAAGCAATCATACTATTTTGTAAGCTATTGTAGTGTAGTCATGATTTAGACTATATTGGACTATAAATGCCTTGAAACCTATCTATTACTCGGGATATGGCTTTTATTCTACCGCCGCAAGCTGACATATTTGCAAAGTCATAAATCTAAAGGTAGCTCTTCCAATTTGTCGATAATTGAAGAAAATTGCTAAGTTTTTAGTACGTACATGTATGTCGCTAAATAAGAGGTTCTAATTGCAGTGCAAATTTAAGGTAAATATCACGAGTGATTATCTAGATAGGCATATCTGAAGGCTTAGTTTTCACCATGCTCGAGTACATAAAGTTCAGAGAAAAAAGCACTGAACATGAAATAAATTCTAATAAAATTCTGGTATTAGCCGTATTTGGTTGTGTCTTCCATCATTAATAGTTTGATTTATGAAAGAGTTTAAACCGCATAACAGAATCTCTCAGCTTACCATCGCCTCAGTTTGTTTCACAATACATTAAACATATGGGGGATGGATACTTCTCCTGCTACCAAACTTCCAAGTTCAGTTCTACTACTGCATGCACTTAGTCTGTGGTGGCACCACTTCCATGATTTGGTCGGCCAAGGTCGAAGACAT
Organism: Rugalucina vietnamica; assembly: GCA_964017185.1. Taxonomy (NCBI): domain Eukaryota; kingdom Metazoa; phylum Mollusca; class Bivalvia; order Lucinida; family Lucinidae; genus Rugalucina; species Rugalucina vietnamica. The sequence goes on from OZ024878.1 coordinate 9,689,768, forward strand.
TTTCTTTTTGTAAAAAGAATTCATTTGCAATGCAAAAAGCTTACTTGATTTTAAAGGAGCTTGCTGTGAGAAAACACACCGGCCTTGAATACACCACTGAAAATGATATTCGAATGTGAAAAATGAAACCTTTAAGGAAACCAGTCAGCACGGACATTTACAAATAATATGACACTGTGTGTGAGAAAACCAACTATTTAAGTTCCGACCAGGCCCGACACAAACCGGGCTGTACAGTCACAGAAGATGGTTGGAGGCTTGAAATTTTATATTTAAGTAGAAGAGGGATTGTAATGCCCATGTAAAAACAAAGGCGCTGATCAGCTTCGCGGTTACCGCAAAGCTGATCTACGCCTTTGTTTTCGCCCAAGCATTTTGTTGATTTTCTTATGCAGTGGCTCATATTATACTGAAAGTGTATGGTTTATACAGAATTATACGAAATAGATAATAAAATACACCACAAAAATTTACAGGATTCATGAATATCAAGATTACAGCTCCATCATTCAGGTATAACGCAGAAATTTGCCGATCATAACTGAAAACAGACAAAAAGCAAGATAAACAATCATAAATCAGTGCCAGATCGCTTTGGAACGGACAGTAAGAATTTAATCAAGATCATACTAAATCAATTAAAACTTTGGAGACGAACATTTTTGGTAATGATCCTGAAATATGCATTTCAATTCCATGTCGTAGTATTTTCCACTAGTTATACCTTTTTATCCCCGCAAGATGTCCCTGTTGCAGCTTTGTAAACTCTGTATGTGCTGTCTCCACCGGGCACAAAACATGACATTTCCGTGCATATGTCTTGATAGGAACCAAGATTGGAACCCTGAAAATACAGTAGCAAATAGAAAGGAATGAGCCGCCTCGTGGGAAAACCAACAATGTGGTTTCCGAACAGGTTCGACACAAACCGACCTGTACAAGCACAGAAGCAGGCTAGAAGTTTGAAATTTTGGATTTAAGAAGAAGAGAGATTGTACTTTCCGAGTAGCGAAAACAAAGGCGCTGATCAGCTTCGCAGTTACCGCGAAGCTGATCTGCGTCTTTGTTTTCGCCTAGGCAGATTGTTGGTTTTCCCATGTGGCGGCTCAAATATAGATTGATTGTTTTGAAGCGGGGATTTTAATCAACAATTATTAAAGTGTTCGTGATAAAATTTGTAATTTAGAACCTGTGTCTTTAAAATCGCAGAGAAAAAATAAATCTTCTAATGGATCTAAATGATTATGATAAATATAATGGTTTGCATGTATCCCGCAAAGAGGACACCATGCTTATTTGAGTTAAAGTGAGATAATTTGTATTCTATTGGCTTACCCAGCCATAATAGGAATCGAGTCCCAGTATATCTTGACACTGCTGATTGGGGTTGTGATCTTGTCCTGGGTATGTAGAGAGAAACTCCAAAAATTCTTCCCGGTCGTATATGTCAACAGGGTCTGTCATACAGTGTCGCCAGGGCCTACAAATACACAATGAGTCAGGCTTGCACATTCCGTTAATGCAGAGAATAAAATTAAAATTGTTATAAAAAGTGAACATATTGATAAGAAAGGGAAGGGCCATACCGCGGTTTCGGCTACTTAAGCCTCTTCAGTTGATACAGAAGATGACCAATTCTTCTACACGAGAGCTTAACATTGCTTTCTTTAGATCAAAACAATTCTAAATAGGGTGTTTCTCACACACATTAGCCACCATTCACCACAAGCATCCCCCGAATTGTTCCCGTTTTTGTCGTACTTTGGTAATGCTTTATCACTTTGCCCATGAAAACTTGAAAAATAATGGTACTTCATTAAATTTCATTTATCATACTAGTAAATGGTTGTTCAGATACTTACAGTCTCTGTATAAACCTCCTAAAATAGTCAATTGAGCAAGACGAGAATTTCCAGGGATTATTTCTGGTTGCTTCTTTACTTATTCCACCCCGGGCCGTCATTATGTACTGGTCGTATCCGCTACATTCATTATTGTAGCCATCGTGGTGGGCTCCAAGGCTGAAACAAAGAAGCAGAGAAAGTCAGTCCAGGAATTTAAACAACTAGAACAACTAAGTCTAAAATCCAAATTCAGACACCAGGGGAAATACTACGGCATCACAGCAAGCACATAGGCCCAGTCTTGATTTGCTTCTGGCCGAAAACATGAACGATTAAGGACTGAGTGTCTTAAAGGGAAAGATTTGGACAAAAAGTGATAACCAGTTTATAGTCAAGACTCATACTCGCAAGTCGAATGATTTTATTCGGTACCCAGTTCATGTTTATTTATTTATTTATTTATTTATTTATTTATTTATTTATTAAATATATGTTATATATACAACACAGCGCATAACAATAAGGAATACTCTAATGTGTTCACCTATGTCCGAGCTCATGTGCCGCAGTGTTAATACTCTGGAATCCACCGTGGTCTTCTACCACGGACGCGCTGTCAAGGTCACACATGGCACCAACTCTGGCAAACCCTGTTAATTCAGAAGAACAAATAATGGGAAGTTTGGTGTTATAACTGATGATGATGGAAAGATACGTTTGTAAGTTCTTTATAAAACCTACATGTATCATATGGATGCTCCTTACAATCGCTTCGTCGATGGTGAGGAATGATAATAATTATCATTTTTGTTATGGTTTCAGAGAACGTATCACAAACTAATGCGCACATGGCTGTCCGGGCTATTGTTCTATAAAAAGAAAATGAGCCTTCACATTGGGTTACCAAATGGTCTGAAACAAATCGACTTGTGCAACCACAGAAGACGGCTAGAAGCTTGCATTTTCAGAGGGATTGTACTATGTACATGTACATGTATCTTAGTAGCGAAAACAAAGGCGCTGATTAGCTGTGCAGTAATTAGCTGTGCAGTTACTGCAGAACAGGTCCGACACAAACCGGCCTGTACTGTCACAGAAAATGGCTAGATGCTTGAAATTTCGGAGTTAAGAAGAAGAGGAATTGTACTATCCGTATAGCGAAAACAAAGGCGCTGATCAGCTTCGCGGTTACCGCGAAGCTGATCTGCGCCTTTGTTTTCGCCTATGCTTGTTGCCGGTTTTCTAATGCGGTGGCTCAATTATAAAAACGCTGAGCAGCTGCATGTTCTGTGGTTTCGTAAGTTTTTTTCTTAAATTGCATTGTCATATAAGTAGAGATCACGCCTACATAGATCGGTCAATCCAATTAGAATGGAAGAAAAACAAAACCTGCAAACATGTGTTTCCGGCAAATTTTGCAAAGAACAATACGGATCAATTTGTCACGTTTTTTACAGCTGTGGTGGTATGAAAAAGCGTATTTTAGTCACAAGGGCAAGACCTAAAACTGATATTATAAGATGTTGCAAAAGCGATTTAGCCTTACCCGCAGTTTTATCGTCTTTTCTTCCATGGCTAAATGAGTACAAATCGTAACTACAGAAAAAAGAAAACATGATGTTATTTATATTATGCATAAACATTTATATCAAAATTTGATAAACACGTAGAAAAGTGTGTATATGAAATTCAATATTTTTCTTCTAAGTCGTGCTTTAACATAAAGCACATTCTCAACAGATTTGAGTTAGTTGTGCGATTGTTGTGTGATTTGCATGCCATAGACTGACTGTAGTTTTGTTCCAAAGTCATTCCATTAGAGACAAATAGGCTTGTCCATCATAAATAAAACGTTCGCGCGTATTTGAGTGAGTCCATTTTCTTTCTCTTTCAAATTAGATGGAATTCTTCTAATCAGAGACAATAGTTCAAGATGGTCCACCACGTTTTGCGTCGTCATGGGTCCGTTTAAGTTGCCAAAGTCTGCATATGTTTTATGTTTTATTATAGTTTTACTGTAAATATATGTACAAAGTCTGACATTATGAATATTCTAAAGATACAGAAATCTTTTAAAGTATATTTTAATGTAAATGCATGCATGTGAATAGTCTCTCATACATGTAGCTCTGTAAGAGCGTCTCTTATTTATTTACTTTTAAAATATGTAATACATATCTTAATTGTAATTGTAGAGGTGAGACGTAAATAAATTTATGTTATGTTATGTTATGCTATGTCGTCACATACCTATGTCGTTTACCTATGCCCCACAAAGGGGACATCATGAATATTTGGGTTGACATTGTCAAATAGTTAAATTAAGACTATTTTAAATATCCTGATCTTAGTCTTAAACCATTAAAGCTCTAACAAGTAGCAATATGCTATTAACTTACTCAGTGAAAAGCATGATATGGTCTCTCTCCGGCAGGTTTCTAACCCTGTAGGCCCAGCGGACCAATTCTTCCAGAGCATTGTTAACATACAACTCGTCCCGGTCATGGCCGTGCATGATATCGCGGAAGGGCGTGGTCCAGTCAGAAACATCAGCAGTCTGTAAAAACATTACAAAACACGCCCATGTAATATACAGAGATTTTTTTTTCAAAGCAAAAATTGAAAATGTCATTGGAAAAAAAAAATGATTTTTTAAATATTTCCACTCAAAACATACATTTTGGGTACACGTTAGAACCGCCTCGCTGAGGCGGTTAGCGAGGCGGTTCTAACGAGTACCCACAATGTATGTTTTGTATCAAAAATAAGAAAAATAGGTATCCCCTGCAAACCCCAGTTATATCTATATAAAAGTGGGGTATAATGGGGTATACATTACATGAGGATGTTTTCATGATGATAGCAGGCAAACACATCTGTAAAACCTCGACCTCTTCGATCCCAATTTTTATATAGACTGTTTTCCTATTTTGCTCCAAAACGTAGATGAATGGGTACTCGTTCGCCTAGGACCGCCCTAAAATCACCTTGTTGAACAGCCAGAACATTCGACTGTAACATATGTAATTATATTTCAAGGATATAACAAATGTCAAGAAAGAAACTGGGAAGGGGGTGTGTGTTTGTAAGGTCACTCAAATATATTTTTGTTAAGACTGTATTATACAAGTGGTAAGTAAAGATCAACATCTGGCAATCGTACAAGTGACGCCTGGAAACATTCATTTATATTTTTCTGGTGTCCATCAGGAAAACACGTCCATGAAAAGTGTACATGTACCCCCTCATACCTCACTTTTATATAGCAAATTACAGGGAATTACAGGGGTATACCTATTTTTCTTAATTTTGCTCCAAAACATAGATTGTGGGTACCCGTTAGAACCGCCTCGGTGAGGCGGATCTAATGTGAAAACACAATCAATGTTTTGAGCGAAAATTTTAACACTATCATTTTTTTCCAATGAAAATTTCAACTTTTGCTTCTGAAAAGAATCTACATCCCATGGGCAAGGTTTTCTGATGGTGACATTTCAAACAAGATTTATGCTATTGTTGACTATTCAGTCCCCATGTAATACAAGCTGGCAAATTCTAGGACAAAAAGGGTATGACGTGAAACAGTGATGTTAACCATTTGAGCCTTCGCGTGAGAAAACCAACAATGTGGTTTCCGAACAGGTCCAACATAAACCGAGCTGTACATGCATAAAAGATGGATAGAGGCTGGAAATTTTAGATTTAAAAAGAAGATGAATTGTACTATCCATAGAGCAAAAACAATGGCGCTTATCAGGTTCACAGTTGCTTCGAAGCTGATCTGCGCCTTTGTTTTCGCATCTGCCTAATTTTGTTTTTCTCATGACGCGACTGATTTAATCTTTCACCAGTGCTTAATTTGTACCAAGCGCATGCATGTTATATTTCGGTTCATGTAGTTCAGCTTTATCCGACGCCTACAGGTAGATCTATTCAATTAGGGAGACAGAAAACAAAATTAGCATTTTCAGATTGCTCCTGGGGATAACGGCACGATACTGTTTAATTGGATGGATAAGTTTCAATATTTTCTTTCATCACGCAGCGCGAGCCGCATGATCAGCGTTTGGTTAGTAAAGCCTAGGTTACATTTGACCCGATCATCGTACGATTTTACGGTCTGCGATTTTCTCTACGATTTTTAGACATCATAGGAGATCGTGGGCTACGACGTATGTGTTAACAATTCATACGGGCATCGTGCGATTTTTTGATCTGCCATTTGTTGACGTTCTCATACATAAACGCAAGGCGATCGTACGGCAGTCGTATGTCTCCGGAGAAAGTACGTAGATATCGTACGGATCCCGTGCGTTGTCCGTACGGAGTCCCTATACGTTTTGATACAAAACGCAAGGAGGCCGCACGGTAGTCGTAGGGTCTCCGCAGACTGTTAGTGGATATCGTACGGAGTCCCTTGGACTTTTGACTGATGCCTTGGTTCTATTTGGCCTACGATTAGCTTGCGATGATCGTACGATGCTATTTTTTTGCATTTTTGTGCGGTCTCCGCAGGGTGACCTTACGATGTCCCTACGATTCTACGACTTCCTACGATCTCCGTAGCCTCTACGATCTTGTAATAGTCTGCACTATTACAAATTTTAAAATCGTAAGGCCGTAGACCGTAGACACGTCGTAGGGCACCATACGGGCACCGTACGGATACCTTGCGATAATCGAGCGGTCGCCGCACGATTTTTTTATGATAATTTGGGAACAAAAATCGTACAGTGATCGTAGGGAGGCCGCAAGGGGTCATGCCTAGTAGGTTACATTTGCCCCGATCATTGTGCGATTTTTCGGTCCGCGATTTCCCTACGATTTTTTAAAAATCGAATGTGATCATGGGCTACGACATAGGTGTTTACAATTCATACGGGCATCGTTCGATTTCTTGTTCTAGCTTTCTTCGATGTCCTGAGTCGGAACTCTTTGGAGATCGTAGGGAAATCAAAGGGTCTCAGCACACTTTAAGTTGAAATCGTACGGAGCCCGTGCGATGGCCGTGAGGAGTCCTTACGATTTCTTGCAGTCTCCCTACGATAGCCGTACGATGTTAGGTGTCGGTACGATTTTAATAAACTTGTGATATAACCGTACGGATGCCGCACGATCACCCTGAAGATCTACGATTTTCTTATTATTTTAGTCCCCAAATTATCATAAAACCGTGCGGTGACCGCACGATCATCGCAGGGTTTCCGTAAGGCGCCCGTACGATGATGCTACCTACGACGTGTCTACGGGCTACGGTCTTACGATTTTTAAAATTTGTAAAAGTGCAGACTACTACAAAATCGTTGAGGCTACGGAGATCGTAGGAAGCCGTAGGAAGTCGTAGGAAGCCGTAGAATCGTAGGGGCATCGTAGGGTCACCCTGCGGAGACCGCACGAATATGCAAAAAATGGCATCGTACGATCATCGCAAGTTAATCGTAGGGCAAATGTAACCTAGGCTTAAATGGTATGACAGAAGTGGTGTTAAGTTCCGCCAAATATCCTTTAGGCTTAGCCAATAAGATCAGTGGAATGATATTTTTTAGTTCAAGGGCAACGGTCGCTAAACACAATGTCCCTCCCAAATTAAACATATTATATACCTTTGATGACGCTTGCATTAATGGTAGTTACTTAAAGGTGTATATGGTATATCATCCAAACTTCATTCATGTAATCTTGAAGGGACAAGACTGTTGTCTTAGATACCAATAATCCTACGAACCCATTAATATGTACACACAAGGTCGGGTGTGTACGTATACATTTGCACTAAATAACCAAATACAACGGTTGGTCCTACACGTAACCTCAAGCTACACTTTATGTTCATGACCAAAATAATTATATCCTTAGTAACAGTACACGTTCATGAAATTACGAACAACTGGAATAACCATAAACAATATAAACAATCGTCATCTATAAATTGCAAGTTTTCAAGCCACAAATTTCAAATACTGGTGGTTCTTATTGTTTTATGTCTTGCTATTAAAGAATTTTTGTGCTATTTGCGCCTTATGTATGTGTTCATATTTTTAGTTTAGTTTAGGTAACTTAGTGGTCACCTATTGGGAAAATACCTGCTCATTCGGCTTACGATATGTTTTCATGGTACAAGTACCTGATTGTTAATTTAGTTTTTTCCCACCTCGGTGTTTTGAGTGGGAATCTCTTTCTTACTGCGCCTTTTCCTGATCGTTGCCTACTTGTACCATTAAAATTTGAACAATTTTGAATTTGCATTCCGTCTGAACTTACATCAGCTATCACAAATCCTGCCAGAGCAACAGACATACTCAAGGACGGGTCCTCTATCCCGCGATATAACATATCGACCTGAAATTGAACAAATACATGTGACATACTGTTTGCGTGCAGGATTTTGGATCCGATATATTATCAAGTTGGCATGACTGGGTTGTATTTTAATTTAAAAAAAAACGCATACATGTACAATATGGTGCCAAAACTAAGCTTTATTACTTCATATAAAATTCCTTAATGTATTGTTATGTATGCCTCAGTACGTTTCAGTAACCACTGTTTAACTGGATTTCAGTTTACCCATTGCGGTATCTTTGGATCACTGGAGTGCCTGCCCTGTAGCAACGATAACTGTCCATCAACGACTTCTGTTCACCATGGACAATTGTCGTTGCGGCGGCAACGACTTCTGTCCACTAGACAGTAATCGTTGATTTTTCAACCGTTTCTGTCCATTGTGGAAATTTATCGTTCCTGTGCTTGATATGACCTGCAGTGTCAACGACAATTGTCCATTTAGAACTAACAAACCCTAAAATGTAAGAGCAAGATGCAAAATATTATATATCGTCACAATCAGTTCTAGATTTTGATATCTAGCCTAGCCCCACCCCTAACCCCGACCCAGTGGTCCGATGTCATGGAATCTAAAATGTATGAAGTATGAATGCTTTATAAGTTGATGTCAAGATATCGACTCGTTGTAAAATCTACACAGCAGTACATCCATTGTTACACTGATTCCTCTACCCCCATCCCAGGACACGGACCCAGTGATCAAACCTCCTCCCCCGGGTATGGACCAAAGGGGTCCTACCATGGAGTGAAAGCCAACCATACACAAGTGTGGATGTTGTCTGTTAAAAATGGGTGTCATGGTATGTACTTACAGAAAAGTTTACCAGTTATAGCCGTTTTTCTCTGTACTCTAAGAAAATGAACAGTAATCGTTGAAAGTAAATTTTATATATGCATGCATTTAGCTTGTGGACAGAAGTCGTTGCGGACGCACCAACAATTGTCCATGGTGAACAAAAGTCGTTGATGGACAGTTATCGTTGCAGTGTGCTGCCTTTAATAAAAGTACCATTGATGGTACTGCAGGAAGTATACTGCTTTACAGCACAGAACGTCTTTCTTTGTTTGGATGCTTAAATGAATTTTCCTGCAATAAAATAAAGTTGCAAATGAAAAGAGATAAACAGACTACAATTATAATTTCATTTCCAATTGTATCAATAACATTTCAAAACATACCCCATTTAAAACATGTGAAAAATATTTCTTCAGTCTTCTTTTAGCGTCTTGGTCTCTTTCGTATTCTTTACCAAACTTGCTGGCTTTATAAAACCTAAGAGAGAGAAAATGGATAGAAATATTGTGGATAGTGGTTCAATTTACGGTTTTTAATATGTTTATCCGGAAACAGGTCAGCAAAAGCAACTTCATTCGCAAGGGTTAAAATAACGTATACTGCATTCGCAAGGGTTAGACTAACGTATACTGCATTCGCAAGGGTTAGACTAACGTATACTGCATTCGCAAGGGTTAAACTAACGTATACTGCATTCACAAGGTTTAGACTAACGTATACTGCATTCGCAAGGGTTAGACTAAAGTATACTGCATTTACAAGAGTAAAACAACATTTGGTGACTACGATCCAATTTTCCTGACTGAAAAGTTTTGATTTCATTGGAGATGATCGTACTGCCATCATGTTTTAATGGCTGCTTTACCATCATAGATTTTATATAAAGCGTCCTCCTAAGCTAAATGGCCTCGAACGTATATGTCTATACCGGAACTGCGTAATGACAAAACCAGCTGTTTGTATTTTGTACAGTTTTACAAAACCAAGGCGCAGGCGAGCCAGCTGCGTGGTAACAGTAATGGGTCAATAATCCATCTTCTTTATAAAACGTTACCTCTAATGTACATCTCCCGAGACAGTAACATACTGAATTGTAACGTATATTGTACATGGTTCGAATTCCGCGGACATCTTCCAATGACACGGTCATCTCGCCATTATACTGTATAATGTATTTCAAATCTTTTTAATTAATAAAAATATACCGATGTCTTGAAACGAGAATTGATCAAAAGACGACATTGTCGCCGTCTAATGATGTTATATTTCTGTCTTTTTGTTCAGTTTCTTATTTCAGTTATTTGCGCCTAATTATGGAATCGTTTTTAGTAGGGTAAGAGCAAAAATGATACCATAGTTTTTCCCTGGTCATCCAAAAGATACATACACACTTGTCATCTTTATGAGAAAACTTGTTGTAGATTCAATACCCGAAATTGCACAATATGAGTGGTCCATACTACACGTACCACACTTTCAATGTTTTGTTTTTACTGCGTCGGGGGAATCTAAGTGCTGATTCTGCAGCTGGTCCCGTGCCGTGTGGCGGCCCTAAAAGGTCTCCCAGTACATTATTTAAGTTGCAAATTATATTTTTCTTTCGGTCCTTTGGGACTGGTGAGAATATTCAGAGTATTCAAACAATACATGTTTAGAAACATATTCTCAACACTTATTGTAATTCCTTGGTCCCATTTAGTAATGTGTTTTTGATCTGTTGATTTAGACTTCCCTGGTGTAAATGTTTGAAATTGCAACACAGTAGTTTGGCTTTCGATGACGGTTTATAAAGGGTCCCTTATGAGGGCTCAATGCACAACGTTCCGCAGTATGATTCATACGATAACGCTTTGAATGTTTTCACTGCTTTGGGTGAATCTAACCTTTCTATTTTATGTTTATACTTTTTGAAAGAAAAATGTCATCAGATTATTACAAATACACGTTCAAACAATTGAAGTTTATAGCACTGGAACACTGTACTCATTGGCCTCAGACTGATTTTCACTAATTGACAAGAGCATGACTTTAATTGCTTATGTTCGTTTGATCATGGATTTGCTTCCTCATAGTTTTACATTATAATTTATTCGTTTACTGTAATAAATCACTGGTAACATGTAGCACGAGAAGAATGTCATACAAATCGAACAACCAACTCCATCTACAACTTTAAGTTTTGCGCGACTGCACCAACTTACGGTGACGTTGGTGCGCCGCAAAAATGATTTTAGCACACCCAATAACAGCCCGCTACTATGGTGGTAGCTTTGTCGCGGTTCTGCTTCTTGTTTTAGTATCATTTTGGTAACGTCGCCTCAACTGTTACATGTATGTTTGGCTTGCTTGGTTCAGGTGGTTAAATGGCTACCTTTTGGAAATATATTCATCTTCAACTGTTCAATTTGTTTGGTGATATAGTAGCAATATGTATTTCCCAATTTCGTTTCAAGCTCGGTTGTCACGTTTATTTCTGCTAGCATCAGGTCCTGGTCATCGCTTATTTTGTAAACATTAATGATAGTTACGATCACCACAAATTCTAATGAATTTATAACAATTACGGTTTATAGGGTAGTTGAGTACTAATGAATGCTTACAGTGTACATTGGAGGGTAAAATACGAAAAACTCATTGTCTTTACATACAAACGAAGAACTGATTTTAATCAAAATCTTTCATCAATTTAAAGATTCAATCGTTCAGGCCTCTTTACATTTTTTATTTATTTAAGTATTGCAAAACAAAGCCATTCAATTAGTTGTTTGTTAAATATTTTCAATCTTTCAGAGTCATGCGAAAATAGACAAATCATGTTAATACAAATTCATGACCGTTTCAATATATGATGTTTTGGTCTTGGTATGAAGGATAAAAATACGGGTAAGTTTTTGTTTATGCGTTGACGTTTAATGTTAACGTCAGAGGTAATTTAACCATGAAAAGATGGTGCTATTCAACAGTACAAGATGTAAAACGACTTGCTCAGGTGCCATATATTATACATGTATGATCCAAATTATTAATTATTGCACAGACTTGCCATATCTTAGTCACGGTTTTTCGCGTGATTTGTGCTTACATCTGCTTTAATCGTATGAAATCTCCACTGGACAAAAAGAAATCTCACTACAAATGATAGTCGTTCGCCTCTCAGTAATGACAATGAACATCTTTATTTCTTGAATGTTAGTTTTTCATGTGTGTTTGTAAGTTCTTTGACGGATGATCAGGCGAATATAAATTCAACTGGTGTTTTTCTTTTGCTCCGGAGTTAGTAGGTTATTCGGCGCCCAGGGATCTCCATCGTCGGGCAGCTTACTCAATCTGTGAGTCCTGGGTTTTGATTCATCAGGAGGTTTATCTTGATTTATATGTTTGTTCTTGATGATTCATTGACTAGTTAGAGATTCACCACAAGGACCGAAGAACTAACTAAATGTTATGAACCACTGCAGAAGCTGAGGGTGAGGTTAGGCGCCTGTAAAACCGGTTTAAGCCCGCCCGTAACTTTGTGTTACTGATCGTTCCAAGGCGATACTTCTGTGGTGGTTATTTTTGTTTTATGTCTTGGTGTTTAAATTTTTTTGTGCCGTTGGCGCCTTATGTGTGTTTTCATAGTTTTAGTTAAGTTAAGGTAACTGAGTGGCCACCTATTGGGAAAACAGCTGCTCATTCGGCTTACGATATGTTTCATGGTATAAGTACCTGATTGTTAGTTTGTTTTTTCCCACCTCGGTTTTTGGAGTAGGAATCTTTTTCTGATTGTGCCTTTTCCTGATCTTTGCCTACTTGTACCTTTCTAAACTGTCGATTGCAAGTAGAGCAGATCAGTGAAGAATCTGGTGGTGGCTCATTTGCTATGCCATTGCTTCCTCTGTGCTTCTTTTATCTTCACAGATTTTGTCTACAAATGATAGTACCTACCTATTGTAAATTGAGTAGTCAGCTACAACCAGAACTTCTATATTGTACTGTTTGCCTCCCGGGAGTACGTTCTCGCGAACTGTTGGGACATTTCTGGTATACGCCTCGTTAATAGGAGCACCTGTAAACATAGAGGCTTTAAGTGGGAAACCTGCGTTGTACATTGCGTACAAATAAGAGACCTATAAGCGGACCCTATCTATATATAAGCACATTCAGGTCAGGATAGTTCACGTATTCCATGGCTTTAATGAACCTTGTTGTATCACAATTCAGACTGTATCTTTGTTGCTTTGAGTTTGTAATCTTGCACATTGTGTGACTGACACAAGTTATCAACTATCAAAACTGGCAAATATTTTATTCAATAAATGACACATTACTTTGAGCTGAGTGTTACCATTTTTTATTTTTTTCTAAAGTGTGTACAATATTTCTTTTTTATTGGGTTATATTTCTTACTTTCTTCTTTGAAATCTGCTGGTGCTCCGCCTTTCTTTTCTGTTCTAAAAATTCCGTATACTTTGCTCATCTCGTTCGCTGATGACACGACGTTTTTGGCTAAATTCCAGAGCTGAGAGGTATCACGCCGTACTCGTGCATTCGACCGATCGTCTAACAGTTCCATGTTGTATTCAACACCTTTAGAGACAAATGATCCTTCCTATAAATGAAATGGACGAATAAGAGATTATTCTGTAATTCGTGTCTTTGAACTAAGTCTTATATGTATACGTGTACTTATTGCAATATTAGTCGTGTCGCAGGTCAATTTGGTTCCATTTCCCAAAACGTGTGTGGGGGGGGGGGCAATAAAAATAAGTTGGAGACAACAGTAAATCTACACGTAGCTTGTTTTGTGTAATGCTTTTGTTTTATGTTGCTTCTCTAATAATATGGAACAATATAGTTTCTAGCACTAATATTTGTTTCTGGTAGGGACCATGGACTATGAATTCTTGATTGCTGTTTCATTCCATCGTAACTTTAAGTGCAACTGGGAAATACTAGACACATCTTGTATTTGGATTTTAGTACATGGTTATAGAGGTAAAACAGAAGTGGAACTGAAGTTTACGCATTGTGTGGTACAGAGCTATGTAAATCGTAAATTTGAACTTCTATGCACCTGTAGTATTAATTTATTTTCCTTCACGGAAGCTTTTTGTTTCAGTTTTTATGGTTAAAGCTGCTTCTGATTGACACCTGTTTCACGTAGTGACAATGCAATCAAAGCAACTGTATAATCATCTAATGTAAAAAAATATGCTCAATATTCAATAGATCGATCTTTGTACTGAGAAAATGTTTTGGATTTTCGACCAGGTCTTCTACATCACGAAAACATGTCCGTGTAATGTCTACCCCTTGAACCCCACTTTTATATAGCAAAACGGGGTATGCGGGGGTATAACTATTTTTCTTATTTTTGCTCCAAAACATAGATTGTGGGTACTCGTTAGAACCGCCTCGGTGAAACAACGTCCGCACAACAGATATATGGCTTTGTAAGATATACATATTAAAACATACTTGCTAATGAAGCGTCTCATTTGGAATTCTACTACGTATGTAAAATAGCTCATTAATTATGCACAATAATTATCATTACCATTATTGGGTCACATGGCTTTGTACTGTTGTGATCTACTTCACATGTAACTGTAAATATTGCTTTGTGTCGCATATCCTGGTATTCTCCCGCAACCTGAAAATAGAACCAGTGTTATACATGTACTATATTTTATTATTGTTTTTATTATTATTTTTATCATTATTATTACTACTAGAAGTAGTAGTATTAGTAGTAGTAGTAGTAGTAGTAGTAGTAGTAGTGCTAGTTGTAGTAGTAGTTGTTGTTGTTGTTATTGTATTTGTTGTTGTTGTTGTTGTTGTTGTTGTTGTACTATAATTACGATTATTTCCGAGGACTACGAATTCTTATGTCTCGATATAAACACAAGGCAATATCATTTGGAACATGTCACTAGATTCTGCGACTATTTTTTTTTCTTATTCCCCACTTACACCAAGGAGCATATATTCATTGGTGATTACCTATAGGGAAATGCCTATCGCGAGTTCAACGACTCCCAATTTATGTAGCTCCTTTATTGTAATGGAAGTGCTGTCATCGGCAGATGTTACATGCTTCTAGCACACAATGTACAAATAAAATGGTTACATACTGATACCAGATATGTACACTGAAACAAAGTTATAAAGAGGCCACTTTTCAAACTCATTTTTTGTTTCTAAGCCAAGTTCAAAATTGCACAATTTTTTGCCAAAAGACGTGTCTTTCAAGTAAGTAAAGTTCCAAAGTGTTAAGAAATAATTTTCTTTTACTAAAGGCGTTTTTGGAGTAAAAATGCAAAAATCAATGTTTTTAAATAAAAAATTGGATACAGCACACCATTTATTGAAATTAGGAACGGGTGTCATCAAAGGGGTCGTTACGGCTCGGAAAAACATCAAACATTCGAATTTTCTCTACTGGTAGAATTTTTATGCATTTTTAAAAATCGCCAATTTTGAGATTTTTTGAAAAATTCATAAATGTGCCTCTTAAACATGTTGACCCCTGTTAAATTCACTTGATGAGGCCTGGAAATGAGAGATATAATTCGACTGAACTGTTTTTGACCATTTTCGAGGACCAACATGTCAAGGCTGCCGCACACTTCCGGTTTCAATGCCAATTTTTAATGAACAAAATAACAAAATTTGTGGACGATTTTTTTAATTTTCAAAGTTTATCAGAGTCTAGTATTTGACCTAAATAATCGCTGAAAATTTCAATGCCGTGCTGCTAATAATAACGCAACTAGAGAAGAACAAAGTTGGTATGCAAATTGCATACAAAAGCTGAATTCCTGTTATTCAGGTTGTTGTCTTCTTGCATGTGCAAAACAGAAACGAAGATTCTTATTGCAGCAGCACTTTTGACTTAATTTTATCTTGCATCATGGCAGTCAGTAGCACTTTCAAATAAATTAAAATGTAAAAACACAACGTCATAATATGACATTTAATTTGATGTTAATAAAGTGTGACTTTTTGAAATAGGGTACCTTTACACATGCTTCGTCTGTGTGAGAAGTATCACGCATTTTGGAATGCAGAAACTCACAGAGCCACTGTTAGACATTGGTTTATTCATATGATCATGAATTTTAATTGATCGTATTTTACTTTCTGAACTAGAAGACAAAATATGAGGTGGCCTCTTATAACTTTTTTTCAGTGTATACGTGTTCAGTGTTTTATCTAGTTAAGAATAGAAAGTCAAGAAATTGACACAATCAAAATTAAATTTACACAAATACACCAGATGGGAGAGAAAATGACAATACTATTCAACACATACATGTAATATAGTTACGCACGAATAGAAAGAAGTGATTAGCTCTTTCTCTGCAAGGTGGTCATCCAGATTAGGTTAAGGAAACAAAAAGATGGCCTACACAAGAGGGATGCAGATAGGCTAAACAGCCAAAGTCACGAAAGAAGGACATTGGAATAAATAACAGTAGGGATAAATGTACTCGTGTCTTTCACCAATTTTAAACGGCTCCAATCTTCCCCCTTTGTCTGCTTGATTTAAAGGCAAGCTTTTGTTTGGTTCTCTAAACCATGGATATTCTCTTTAGCTCACCTGAGCAAAAGGCTCACAGTTGAGCTTATAGGACAGGCAGGCATCCGGCGTCCGTCCGTCGTCATCGTCGTCATTCCGCCATTTTCAAAGTTGAAAGCATCTATAGGAAGGGGGAATTAATGTGTTTATAAAAAAAATCTAGGTCACATGACCAAGATGCCTATATATGGTAAAACCCTTCAAAACTCTTCTTCTACAGAACTGCATGACCTATTTTACGGCAAGGTCAACATAAGTCGCTCATGCATTTGATTGGGGAAAATTGTTAAAATGTCATATGAAGGGGAAAACTTGCAGGAAATGTGCAAATGACTGAATATATATGATTCTGTGGGGAATCTACCTCTGGGTATTTTTGCATACCGCAACTGCTAAATACACAAGTACGATCATACGACACGCAACTTGGTAGACAAGGAACACCAAGTCACACTTGATCAAAATATTCAAATCAAAACAAAAGCTTCAGGAAGTTCATTTTGTGGTATCAAAATAATTGAGCCGCCTCGTGGGAAAACCAACAATGTGGTTTCCGAATAGGTCCGACACAAACCGGCCTGTACAAGCACAGAAAAGAGCTAGAAGCTTGAAATTTCGGATTTAAGTAGAAGAGGAATCGTACTATCCGAGTGGCAAAAACAAAGGCGCTGATCAGCTTCGCGGTTACCGCGAAGCTGATTTGCGTCTTTGTTTTCGCCTATGCAGATTGTTGGTTTTGCCATGGGGCGGCTCATATATGCTTTAAATAAAACGGTATTATAACGAACCCTGTATGATTTCAGAGACATTAAGTGTCATTTCATACATATCAGCTAAGACGTGTTTGACGTCGCCCGATATGCTTCCTTGATCAGTTGTCACAAACAAGTGTGTACGAGCCGCGTGGTGAGACAGCTTGTTTTGGGGGGTTTTCTTAAAAAATAATAATAATTTCACACATCTGATAGTAGGACCATAGAAGATGTTGCGAGTCCTGAGGTTTCGGATTGAGGAAGAAGAATTGTACTATACATATAGCGCGAAAACAAAGACGATGACTATTAGCTCCCCGTTTCATCTCCGCATTTTTTTTTCACATATGCAAACCGTTGCTTTGGAATGAAGTGGCTCATATCAGTGTTAATTATCTTACTAGATGGCATTAATTGGTACTGAAAATAGTTTTGCTTATTAATTGTCAAACATTGTGACAAAGCACATAGTACATCCTGGTAATTGTTTTTGTTTTAGTCGAAGTATGAATAAATAGACCGGGAATTGATGCAATTGAATTTGAGACCTAGACACAGACTTGAGAGAAATAGCACCAATGCCACACAAGCAGTTAAACAACAGATACGAAGAGGAAGACGACTATAGATCAATTCCAGCCAATAATTCGTCTTGTAAGCATAAAAACAATGATGACTTGTGCAAACGAGAGGCAGACAAAACAAATAGATAACATAACGATGAATCACAACAGAACAGTCTTTAAACAACGACTGTAAATTTCGGAAATTTTCGCGTGACTTTTATTTCGCGAATTTTCGATTTTCAATTTATTAGCGAGTCCTTGAATTCGCGAGCGGACACTTTGTAGTCTATAAAGCTTATAGTAACTCTATATTAGCGAGAACTTTATTTTCGCGAGGTAACTTATTCGCGATTATTAGCGAAAATTAAGTTCTCGCGAAAATTTCCGGATTTACAGTACTTAGAATCAAACAAATTATTGATTTAAATTAATTGGAGCCTACTAATGGTGAGGACTGTCAAAATTTTAATGAAAGTTCCCATGTGGTTCTGTTGGGGTTTTACTGTTCGCTAGCTGTTTGTTTTGTCCGCTTTTATCTTGCCTTTAGATGATGTCAGCCACATAGGCACCTTGCTTGAAAAGACGACTTGCTCTTAATGTCGTTATTTTATTTGATGTCTTGTTACCCCCACATGAAAGAACTGTCATATCTGAGTGACTATGGTGTATTTAGGCACTATTAGCAAAATGTACTGAGCACACTGATTTATGTAACCTATGCAATTGCTTCTCTCTATGAGAAAATCATTATCTCATTTGGGTTCTAATCTGTATTCTGCTCAGAGTTGTTATAATAATGTAATCCAAAATGTGTTTTAAGTCATTTACCTCGTTTGTTTCTAAGTTCTCTCCTATCACGACTGGAATTCCCTGGACAGACTTCCTGATTACAAACATATTTTTGGATTTCTCTACTTTCTCATTCCTGGATAAGTCTAAATGCACTGGATTTCCTAATACATTAAAGTTTATTGACACATTAACTGGTAAACCGTCTTTGGCTTTGGGTGAATTTTCCATGGTACTGTCTTTCACTACTGTAAAATCGACCGGCTCTGAAATGAAAGATAGTATTTTGTTAAGCTTGATAGATAAAGAAAGGAAATGCCTACTTTCAAAAATAAATGAAAAACGGATGGTTGCGTTTCAGTGCAGTTTTAACAATAAAGAAAAGGGGGTGGCGTTTCAGTTCAGTTTCAACAATAAAATAAATGCAAAAAATGGATGGTTGTTCTTCAGTATAGTTTCAACAATAAAAATGATTTGAGAAAAGGATGATTGCGTTTCAGCCCAGTTTCAACAATAAATGTAAAAGGGATAATAGTTTCAACAACAAATGTAAAATGGATGATTGTGTGACAGTTCAGTTTCAACAATTAATGAACGAGATGTGGTTGTGTTTCAATTCAGTTTCAACAATTAATGAATGAGAACTGAGTTCAGTTTCAAAATTAAATGAAAAGGTGTGGTTGTGTTTCAGTTCAGTTTCAACAATTAATGAACGAGGGGCGTTTATGCCAATATCAGACACGTGAAGCACTTTTTGTCAGTGTCATACTCTTAATCATAATGAGAGACCAGAGTGACTTTCTGTCATCTCTTTCTGGTAGCCGTTTGAATTGCTATGTTGTTCCTACTGCTTCGATTGCTGTTATTATTGTTGCTTTAATGAAATGATCTTAAACTATTCACGTCGCACTTCAAGCTCTTAGCGAATTTCACATCGTTTGAAAAGTTACGATGTGCACTTCCTGTCAGCGTAATAAATAAATCAAAATTAGACATTATTTATGCTATTGTTTCCGTTCTAATTCACGTCTTAATGCGTTAATGTTTTCTCTTACAGCTCTTGAAGTTAAGCTTTGGTCATCAGTTGGCAGAATCAGACTTATTACTCTGAGCAAAACATATACTTCTCAAAGTTTGACAGGGACCAAAACTTTATTTTTGTTCATTTGACAACACATTTTAAAAAACTCTGTTTTGAGCCAACCAGAGTGCGTATTCAAAATTGGTGTTCAGATTCATACTCATACTTTTTATTATTATTATTATTATTATTATTATTATTATTATTATTATTATTTACCAAAACTTACAGATTTCTTTTTTTTTACCAAAAATTACAGATTGCTGAAATTTTTAGACTTGCCAAAGTTTCTGTGACAAATAATCTCCGTCAAAGAAAAAAAGTCCATGGAAACCATGCCTTAAAAGTCAAAACAGTTTTGCAGTTTAATGAACCGGTAAGAGGGGATAAGTGACAGAATTGGATAGGATGGGCAACAGTGACAACTTAAATTTCAGGGGGGGGGGGGGTTCCATCGTTTCTGCAAGTCTGTGAGAAACGCTCGCAGACAACGCGAAAAAAAGACGGAAAACACAATGATGGTTCTGCTACATTTCTATAACAAACGTTTGGGTGTTAGATTACCAGTATGCACTGTAAACAAAAATAAGTTTGGATCCCTATCAAACTTTAAGTAGTATATCTGAATGCATGCTGTGTTATTGTACATTAGTTTTCTAATGCATTACGCAATTTAGACAAGATTTTATGTACATACTTAAGTGTCATTTAATACTACAGACACTTTATGATTACGGAGATTAAACTAATAAATGTTTTCATTCATAAATGGCGTCAACTTAAGAAAAATTAGTACAGAACTGACATATTTGCTCCCATATAATTCTACAATTATTACTTCCATTAACATTTTGATAACAATAATATTCTGTTTCTTTGGTTCAGAGAGGACACTGTTGTGGCTTCAATTTAGATAAAAGTGAAATTCGTACAGACACCAGGTCTCTTTAGGCGCATACAGTTCGTTTGCTAAACAGAGTTATAGGGAAAAAAATGACACAATTATTTGCTGAATCTGTCGAGACCTCCTCAGGCGCATACAGTTCATTCACTAAAAAGAAATCTGACACAATTATTTGATGAATATGTTGGGACACAAGGTCTCTTCAGGCGCATACAGTTCTTTCGCTACAAAAAGAGTTGCAGGATGAAATCTGACACAATTATTTTATGGACCGCTTGGGCCACCAGGTCTCTTCAAGCACATACAGTTCGTTTGCTAAACAGAGTTGCAGGATGAAATTTGAAACAATTATTTGATGAATCTGATGGGACACCAGGTCTCTTCAGGCGCGTACAGTTCAATTGCTAAACAGAGTTGCAGGGTTTGAAACATTTATTTGCTGAATAACTGTATTTTCAGTGTGCGTAATTGAAAGTTATGTGCTTTGCTTTGTGGACCTGAGGCAGGGGCAGGAAAGGGAATTTTACAAAATGTTCGAAATAAATAAATAAAAAAATAAATACTACTACTACTAATAATAATAATAATGGATTGAAAGTCGTCTTATTGGGACATGGAATAAATTATGGCTGCTGCTGCAGTATCCCCAAACATTAACGACTGCCTCTATTAACATAAGGGCTCAACAGATTCATTTCTTAATTTTGGTTTTATTCTTCATGAGAACATTCTCAAAGACCTTGTAAGGTAAATACATGTGCAGTATGGCATGTAACACCCTATTTGATAAAATGCTGCTTCCTATTACGTATAATTCTCGACACATTAAAAGCCCTCCATAGTATATGCGAAAGAAGAAATAAGCAATGATCAGGAACTACATGTACAATATTCATAAAATATCCGTTGTTGAAACGGGAAATGTCTGTATTTTCAAATCAACAGTTATCCGATGGCGAAAAATATATCATTTTATATTGCTTAGCTGGTATATTTACACCAACAGATGTTCTATAACAATATTATTTCTATAACAATAGTAAATGAATTTTAATGATTCGATTCATTACTATAAGTGTTCCAATGTGACGTGTTGTCATTTTTGATGAATTTCTTTTATCATCTTTCTTGTGCATGCTACAAGTTGCACATCTGTTCTACTCCATCTTGCATAGATGTTATTCTGTGTATCTTACATTTAAAATACGCAGTCGCCAGATCTAATTTGCGATTGCACGATTGAATACATCACTATAACATTTTATCTTCCATTCTCTACATGATCGAAGTGTTGTTATGCACAGAACAAGTAACTATGCAGTCTTCAAGCACTCCAGAAATCTTGATAGTTTCAGTGCGGTTCTGCTGTTATTTCTTTTAGTTATCAAATTTTGTGTGGTTAACTGTTTTCCTCGCCGTCTTAGTTTAGAGGGAATGCTAGAGAGATAGATACCTCCTTGGAAAAGAATTGATCTTACTCTTCATTCGTATTGTTGTATTGTCCGCATTGCCTTTGTGTTGTCCTTGCTTTCGTCCCTAGTGTCTCAGTTAGGATATTAAATTAGATTTTTAATTCCTGAACTTCATTACGAAAATTTGCCTATGCATTATATAAGATTTTTAGCAAGAAAAATTGAAAAATTCATTGGAAAATATTTGATTTTTTTTAACATCTTGGCTCAAAACATACAGTGTGGGTACACGTTAGAACCAGTACCAACAATGTATGTTTTGGATAAAAAAAATAAAAAGGTCTGCCCCTGCATACCCCAGTTTTTCTATGAAAAAAAACGGCGGTTGAGGAGGTATACATAGCACGGACATGTTTTCCTGGTGTTCTATTCTTACTTTGAAACTCGTCATGGATTTGGTAACAACAATCAATGTGAGATTCTACTGACCTTTTCAAGCAAAACTTATAAGCAGAAAAACGACATACCATGTTTCTTTTTCTTATTCTTAGTACCACTAACCATACACACATTGATCCACAAAATGAACAACAAAAATCCACTTGCTAGTTTACAATAATTCATTGTTAATTAAGTTATGTTTTTTACTCCTTCACATGCACTGCGTGTGTGTCTTAGTACAGTAAACGGGCTGCTGTGACAAAATATATTTATATATCATAAGCGTGACCTTAGTCGCTTCCTTTCAAAGGGATGATGGATTACGACTTGACGCCCTAAGGCAGTAATTATTAATTCCGTTGCGGTTTTGTTTTGTCTGTTTTTATAACAACCATTGGTCTATTTTGTAATTGATTCTCGGTTGAGTTGCATGGATCTTAAACATGTTTATTAAGATGACCTTTTCAGGCTGGCCAATTGCAACTGCTTTGATATAAAGACATATATTAGTATGCATCATGGCTAGCTTTAGGAAATGCCTTTAATGTCCTTAATGTTCTTTGTCAGACGGACCATACTTCCAAGAATCATACGAACAGCGACCACCAAACTCATTCTGTTGAATCTGTCCGATACACGCTAAATAAGTTCTTTCTTCCACCGGGTTAATGGCTTTTGCCTAAACAGGCGGAGCAATATATATTTGTAAGCCTTGCTCTTTATGTACAGCAATGTTGTACTGATCTCAAGCGATCTACGCACCTGGAGTATAAAATGCTGAATTAGGTGTCTTATCTTACTTTTCGTCCTTGAGGTGGAACCTTGGATTAAATCCGTTCAGCCCGGGAAGACGTTAAAAGTCCACTTTCTACTACTACTACTCTTAACTCACTTTTTGCTTAGACACCAACCTGTCAACATCTCTCTAAGCTCTCCAGTAAACATCACCAACAATAGTCAATTCTGATCTTGGATATTGCTTCAGACAGGAAAATTACCTGTGGAATTTTGAGAGCTCTTATCAGCAGATTAAGTATTAAAGGTATTCCAATTGGCCTAAGGTTACCTGCCACACGGCGGCAAATATGCCCGGGCTTCTCCAAAAACAACAAAAATCAAACTCGCGGTTGAGCCTTCGGGTGCTCCCGGAACAATAAACCACCAAAAAACAACCTACTATAGAACTGGTCTCGCCCAGGAAAAACAAAATAATATGCCCCCTTTTAAAGTTGCTTTCCGGTTTCACCCCCAGTAAGTTTATATTACTGATCTTTCCAAGGCGATTCGTCAGGTATGGTTCCATTTGTTTTATGTTTTGGAGTCGAATTTTTGTGCTGTTTGAACCTTATGTACGTTTTCATATTCTATTTAAGTTCGGGTAACTGAGTGGCCGCCGATTGGGAAATAACTGCTCACCCGGCTTGCGATATGCTTTCTGAGTGTAAGTACCTAATTGTCAGTTTGTTTTTTCCACCTCGGTGAGGGAATCTGAGTATGAAATTACTAGCTCTCACGGTCTAACATGTCGGTGAATGCTTCATGCTTACTGTTTATTCCGCCTACTACCTCTCTCTTGTACTCGTCGTCTTTGTAATTAGCTGGTGCTAGTCAGATGGCTACTTTGTTGGAAAAGAAAGAGCTAACGGTTATTTTTCTCTTCGTGTGTGTAGCAACGTTTTGTGTTGTGTGCTTTTTCCCTACCTGATATCTTGGATTTTAAGTTTAATTGAGCCACCTCGTGAGAAAACCAACAATCTGCATATGCGAAAACAAAGTCGCAGATCATCTTCGCGGTAACCGCGAAGCTGATCAGCGCCTTTGTTTTCGCTACTCGGATAGTACTATTCCTCTTCTACGTAAATCCGAAATTTCAAGCTTCAAGCTCTATTCTGTGCTTGTACAGGCCGGTTTGTGTCGGACCTGTTCGGAAACCACATTGTTGGTTTTCCCACGAGGCGGCTCAATTGTATAAGACCATGATCCTTCTGTTCTAATTATTTTTCATTGCAGGCCTATTTTTTAAACGTGGGCTTGGTTCTTCCAGGTTTCTATGTTGTGCTGCAGATTTTATTACTCCGATTAGTCAACTTTGAACACCATATACGCTCCGTAGAGTTTAAAATGTGTGCTTCATTTTACGATCTAAAACTGACGTTATGCAGTAGTTTTTGCTTGGTTACTAATCATTAGAATGTCACCAAGAACAACATAATTATTAGTCACACGTTTGATGGCTGGTTGTAATCATCGGTTATCATTCTCGAAAATTGCGGAAATACAAACCATAGGCTGATTATAGTTTAGGACCAATTAGTTGACAGGTTTTATGTATTTATTTGCTAGTATTTGAAATAATAGAATCAGCCTATAGACATGCATTAAAGGCGTCACTGTTGGTGTGAATTGTTTGTTTGATGTTTGATTTCATGGCTGGTGCTGCTGATTTCGAAGATGGTAATGACCAGATTTTTTTTATTCGACTTAGGTTCACGTTTTGTCCTTTCTCGTGTAACAATATGCATTTTCGTTTCTTGTTTAACAATATTAATCTACACTGAAACCAATTTAGCCTGTATTGTGTCGTAAAATGATATACATGTAGAACCGATTTTGACATTTTGAATTAACGAAAAGTCGGGACTGGTACAGGCAGCGAAACGTCTCTCCGATGAGATATCAATGACTGTCCATTTTAGGTTTTATTGGTGTTTTTATTTTACATAGTTTGAAAAAAATCCCACGTCCCTGATGGGATTCGAGCCCGGTTCGCCGGGGTAGAAATCAAATGCTCTAACCACTGGAACATTACACTGTGATGTTGTTTGACTTTCTAGGAAGCTCCAATTACCAGCCAGCATATTGTATCTGTGAGTTCTCGTTTTAGATTCATCATGGTGTCACCATGATTTATGTCCTTGTCCGTGATCATTCATTGGCTACACAATGATTCACCACGAGGAACGAACACTAATTAATTGTTGTGAACCGCTGTAAACGTTTAAGTTAAGGTAATTAGGGCGCCTTTAAAACCCATTGAACTTATATCACTGACCATTCCAGGGTGATACTTCAAAGTTTTTTATTGAGCTGTTTTCACCTCTTATATATACTCAACAAAAAAGATAAGGAAAATGCAGAAAAATGGGTAACATAGACATATCAAGCCAGACAGCAAATTTATTTCAATTCATTTCATGAAAATAATGTTATCGCTTGTAAAAAATGTTAAGTTCATGTTTGTAGCACTAATATCCTTTTTGTCGCACCGTTTTAAGTAAACAAGGGGTCAGAGACATTTTTCACAAATTCAGTGTTTGAGATGTTTTTTTTTTTCTTTCTTTCTTTTTTGACGCACAACACATGAATAAATTCAAAACTTTCATAAAGACTGTCATGAAATTAACGCAAGAATCCACAAAAATAACCACACACCTTGTCTGAAAGTGAAAAATGTTCAAAGAATTCAATTCCTCTAATAATGTGTGTGTGTCCTTCCTCTAGTGACGTGCGTGTCCCCCGTAAGCGGCATACACAACCTGACAACGCCGTCGCATATTTCGAACACCCCTTGTGATCTGCTGCTGTGGTATACGCCTCCACTTTCCGTAGAGCTGCAGCAAGTTCATGTAGAGTCCTTGGTCGTGGCGTTCTGCTTCGGAACCTCCGTCCCAGAATATGTCGGGTGAGCGTGCTGACCAGTCGATTCGCACCATGTTGTTCTGTCGCAAGAATTCTGGCACGATGGGGTCTTGCGTTGTCGTCTTGAAACTGACACTGGTGCTGGAGTAGGAAATGCACTACGACGGGCCTCAACACCTCATCGATGCACTGTTGGCTCGTCAAGTTTCCATCGATGACCACAAGATCTGATCGTGAGTGTGCACTGATCCCTTCCCAAACCATGACGCTCCCTCCTCCATAACGCTCATGCTCAACAATGTTGGAGTTAGCAAGCCGTTCTCCACGTCTCCTCCACACACGACCGCGTCTGTCTAACATGTCTAGATGAAACCGGGATTCATCAGTGAATAATACAGCTGTCCATCATTGATTATACCAGCGACGATGTTGTCTCACCCATGCCATCCTTATCTGCCTGTGTCTGGGTGTCATGACAACGCCCACATAGGGCCGTCTAGCTCTTAGTCCAACCGCTCGAAGCCTGTTGCGCAAAGTCTGTGCTGATACTCTGGTACCGGTGTTTAGAAGGCGAGCTTGAAGCTGTACACCATTGATGGATCTGGTTCTCAAAGCACTGGTACGCAGATAGCGGTCTTCAGCAGGCGTTGTACAACTTGGACGTTCAGAACGTGGTCGATCTGCTGCGCTGTTCGTCTGAGCAAATCTAGAGTGTAAACGATGGATGTCACTAGTAGACAGCCCCATTTGTCTGGCAACACGAGTCATTGGCATGCCATCTTGTAGCATTCCTAGTACACTGTTACGCATCTCCGTCGTTGTGGCATTTCTTGATACCAGTTTTTGACGATCCCGAGGTTGTTTGATGATGAGCAATAAAAAAATTTGGAATGATTTAGAAATGGATATTCACTATTTCTGAAAGAAGTGCTCAAAGATTAAGATAAAGCAAGATTTTAAAACAATGCATTGGGCAATTAGAGCTACAGTTTTTACTCAACATCTCAACCCAGACAATATGGCAATTTTGTGAAAACAGGTTTGACGACTAATCATCTTTGTAACTGATTTCCCAATTTGCTACAGGTGCTAGAAACACAAATGAAGTATCATTTGGAAAGAAAAAGGACACTTTATCATATGCTACATTTAAAAATTCTGAAAATATTTCTGTGCTTTCCCCATGCCCCCTCAAACACATTTTCCTTAACTTTTTTGTTGAGTATATACGTTTTCATGTATCTAGTTAAGTCCGGATAACTGAGACAGAGTGGCCATCTGTTCACCCGGCTTACGATATGTTCTATTTGTATTAGTACCTAATTGTCAATTTATTTATTTTTTACCTCGATTTTTGGAGTGGGACTTTCGCTCTGATTGCACCATATCCTGATCATTGCTTACGTTTGCATATTCCTTTGCCGTGTGTATATAACAATCACATTCGTGAGAGATGCAAAACGAAAGGTTATAACTTTCACTAAATGTGGTTGAAGGTATATATTTTCTTCAGAGGTTATGCGTTAAACTGACACTTGTCAATCATGTGTTTTCTTTTGTTATGACTTAAGTTGTATTTGACGAATAACTGTCGTATACAAAAACATGTTTTACAACAGAAATAATGTGCCCTTTAAATTGACAAACAATCAACTCGTTCAACTATTTATCAGTCTATCAGACCAACGTGACATCATCAATACCCAGGTGGTATTCAACAATATTTACTTACGTCAATAGAATGAAAATGCCATGAAATTCTACAATACGCAATGTGGCGATGTCGCTTCTTGGACTTTGATAATCAAAGTCTGACGTGAAAATAGGAAGCCATAAATAATCCTCTGAATTAAAAATTCAAAATGACCAAATAAAGCATTCAGTATGCAACAAGCAACAAGCAAAAACTCAGTCGATTGCCCATGATCAAATAATAAAGTATGCTTGATACATCAGGAAAACATGTCCGTGAAATGAATACCCCCTCAATACCCCACTTTTATATAGCAAAACTGGGGTACGCAGGGGTAAACCGACGAGGCGGTTCTAACGTGTACCCACAATCTATGTTTTGAGCAAAAGTAAGAAAAAATATCATATTCTGCCCCATTCGATGGGAAACCTGTGATTCAACGATTTAAATGACAAAATGCTGTACTTAACTCGTCTGGCAAGATATCAAAATAGGGTTCCAACTTCAGCTCCTGTTTAAACATTCTGTAATTCAAACATTTAGAACTATTAAAAACTAGATCTTTCCATTCGCCACAGAACATATCATTCAATTTAGCTTTAATAGTTTTGGAAATACTACATGGAATATTTGACTGTTGGAGCCACAGCTGATTACAGCCACATTCAGTCAATTCTTTACACAAGTCAGCCATTTAGAATGGAAAAAAACCTCTGTCGTGCATGGCTAAAATAATACTGTATAATTTACTGGAAATTTTATCTTGTTTACAGCAGTATAAGTCTACTATCATTCCTCCTTTTCTGAAGAGATTCCTATTTCAGTTGACCTAAAATGCCAGTCATGCTCACAGTTTCAAAAACATAATTTCCAGTCACAAACCTTGTCGCACGATTTTGGACCTTTCCTAGTTCTTTCTGGAGGCCATGAGTGTGAGGGTCCCAAACTGAGCTTCCAAATTCCAAGACCGGCCGCACCAGTCTCTCTCTCTCTCTCTCTCTCTCTCTCTCTTGTCGTTTGTGTGTGCGTGTCTCTGATTCTGTCTTTTACTCATGCTGTTTCTGTCTGTCTGTCTGTCTCTCTCTCTCTCTCTCTCTCTCTCTCTCTCTCTCTCTCTAATTCCTAATTCTGGTCACATTGATCCACATTTTTCATTGCGATTCAGCAGCTGCTGCCAGCTAACTGCATGTAGTTAAAGCTCAATTCATCACTGACCGAGCTTTCCAATGTGAAATGTGGTGACTCTAGTGCTTTGGTTTCTGGTCTGGTTTTGGAATCTCAATCTGGGGTCAGGTTCGGTAATGTAAACAAAGGTGGGAAAACTTGTTTTGATATCATACTCATTGGTGTATGTACCACGGCTACGTATACGGTGGGTGATCCAGCATACATGAAATCTTTTTTTTTTTTTTTTTTTTTTTTTTTTTTTTTTTTTTTTTTTTTTGTTACTCCCATCAATCAATTTCTGATTATTCTTGGGAGGTGTACCTTGTACATTCTGGTGTGATTGCAGGATGAGCCTACATGCATGAGGATAGAACCTGTGTAGGGATCTTTAACCTGCATAGGCGATGACTGTCCCTGCATTTTTATGCAAATGATGTTGATAGTTGCGAAATCTCACTACGCCATATTACACATATGTTTCATATATATTCGGAATGGTTACGAGACGTTTCGCTTCATAGAGATTGTACACATCAGCTGAGTGTGCGAGTAGACCTACTTTATCTTTTTGACACTTATATTTGGTTGTTGCCCCCTTCCCCTTTGGCCTGGCACTGCAGTGTATGATGTTCTTACTTTCAGCTCTTTGAAAAACATTGCATCTTTAATGCAGCATTCTACGATTTTATATTCTCTGGACTACGCAGACGACAACACATTATCTTTTATACATGCTAATATAGAAGTGTTGAAAAAAGTTTTAGAGCAAGAAAGTTGTATATTGATCGATTGGTTTTTCAAAAATTTCATGCAAGCAAATCCTTCTAAATTCCAGGCAATTTGTATAGGAAAGAACGCACATGACAACATCACCTCATTTAACATAGATTCTGTTGAAATCAAATGTGATGACAATGTTACCCTTTTAGGTGTGAACATTGATTTTATGCTGCGTTTTGATGACCATGTATCTGAAATTTGTAAGAAAGCTTCTAAACAACTTGCTGTTTTAAAGCGTCTTGGCCGTTTTTTAACCAAGCAGGGCAAGATGACTATTTACAACTCTTTTATTGTATCCAATTTTAATTATTGTCCGTTAGCATGGCATTTTTGTAGTGCGTCTAGCACTAACAAGATTGAAAAAATCCAAGAGCGGGCTTTACGATTCATCAACAATGATTTCACGTCATCTTTGCAAGATCTCTTAGCCTCAACCAATACTGTCCCCCTACATGTTAGGAGGATGAAGCAAATGGCTTCTGAGGTCTACAAAATAGTACATGACATTGCCCCTGATTATGTGAAAGATTTAATTAACATCAAAACATCCCATTATAATTTCAGGAATGAAAATCAAGCAAGGCTACCAGCGGTGAAAAGTACAAGGTATGGGCTAAGGTCATTTCGCTATGAAGCCGCCCGAATCTGGAACTGTCTCCCGAACGATCTGAGACTGGCAGAGTCCTTCTCTCAGTTCAAGAGATTGCTCCATGCTTGGGATGGTAAAATCTGCGGATGCCCTTCTTGTTCTGCTTAGACTTTGTTGTTTTTTGTTGTTTGCAGTTTCCTTACCTCCCTTACACTTCCTTTGCGTTTTTTCTTCGAATTACCCCTTTTTCGTTTCGTGCAAAGGCTGTGATC
Source organism: Rugalucina vietnamica (assembly GCA_964017185.1). Classification (NCBI taxonomy): domain Eukaryota; kingdom Metazoa; phylum Mollusca; class Bivalvia; order Lucinida; family Lucinidae; genus Rugalucina; species Rugalucina vietnamica. Next base: position 9,720,402 of record OZ024878.1, read on the forward strand.
CAAGGGCGCCTCAATGCAAACTTCTCGTGCCCTACCAACACATCCCATCGTTCTTATTGATGACGACCTTGATCCTTATAGCCAGGCTGGCTTGTCAATGTCGTCACCTTTTGTCATTTAATATGCCCTACCTACATATCCCAGACATGGGTGGCGACTCTGATCTTTATAGCCAGGCTGGTTCATCATTGTTGCCACCTATGTCTCAATTTGTATGATTGTGTTCTTTAATTTATTCTCTTTTTATACTTGTGAATAACTTAAGTCTTACTTCCACTGCATTTTAAAATTTCATCTTAGGCAACATAAAAGTAGCAATTCGTGCACTTTACTGATGCTGCTGTCTTTCCCAGGCTCGTGTGGACTGCCCGTACAGCAGGGAAAGGCATCAGCATCGGTACTGATGTCATGTCCAGAGTTTCCTTCCAATTTATTTTAAAAAAGACATATTTTTATGTACAAAATTTGCATGCTGTGATATACCTCATATTCTGTATTTTTTCTCTTAATTTGTTCATTGTACGTATTGTTTTTTTTTTATTGCATGCTGTGATATTTTTGTTGTTTTACTCTTGTTTGTCGAAATAAAAGCCCTACTGGGCTTATGTTACATGTTTGTGAATATTCGACAAAAAATAAAATTTCTATGTCTATGTCTATGTCTATGACTGGCAGACAACATTGGATCGAAAGAACGCACAATTGGCTAGAATGACCAAGGCCGAAAAGACCCGTTACCAGATTGCGTAGGCCAATAACAAAAGGTAACAAGTCAACTCGTACCTAAGTCAACTCGTACCTACTTTTGGTCAACTCGTACCTACTTTTGGTCAACTCGTACCTTAGTTAAGTCGTACCTTAGTCAACTCGTACCTATGTAATTTTCATACCTATTTTTAGATTCATTTTATCAATATTATTATTTTATTATATTACAAACTAATATTTACAGTGTTTACATCTTTAACCACCTTTTATTACCGCATACTGCACTGAGCAAATAGTAAGCAAATTCAATTCAATAACTCGTATATATATAACCAAGATTTAACTTCACATTTTATTTTTGTATTCAAGTCATATCACATAAACTCATGTCAAAATGATGTGAAAATGCATTGATCTCAAATAGAACACCATGATGAAAAATTACGCTTTACATACTGGAGAAAAACCCAGGCTATTTTTCGCCACGGTTAAGAATAATGATAAAACTTTGTATGTTCGTGACATGCTAATTAGGAAAAGAAATAGGCCATATTATTTTGTATTCAAGTTTTTATAATGGGCTCGGCGTAAATCATTTCAGACTGGTGTGATAGTTACACATAAATGACTTTGAATTCTGGAATGGAAAGGAAACAAACAAAATATGCTAGTATATTTTCTCTTATTTTCTTATAGTCGTACATGAGAATGAAACGAAAAGTCATAAACAAATAACACTGCAGATATTGCTGGCATTTGTTTGTTGGTTTGTGTCTAATGTCCACGGTCAACAGTACAGCTAAGGGTACGGTGATATTTGACTATGTTAATACACAGAATAGGATACGTACCTGGAATTCTGGTTCATTGTACTCTATAGCAGCCTCGTCGATCTCTGCAGCATCCTGCCATCTGTCGCACACATCGCAGGTAACGCCGTGCTGTCGCTTCCCCACAACCTTACACGCAATACAAATATCCGACATATTCCTCACACGCAATACAAATATCCGACATTTGCACTATCAGAATATTCAAAGATGAATGAGACTTAGCAAATTTGGACAACTTACATGTATATATGCAGCGATCGGTAACTAAAAGAAAACTAATGCACAAAGGATAATTACCCTTAAAATTCCATTGTGTCATCAACTCCTGTGACCCCTGAAATCGCCGAATGCCGAAAAAGAGCCAAACAAATTAACTAGGTCTTTGATTAATTTCACACCAAATCTAATCACGCAAACATTAAAGACGTTGCTTAACTCTAATTAAAAAAATCTATCTATCTATCTATCTATCTATCTATCTATCTATCTATCTATCTATCTATCTATCTATCTATCTATCTATCTATCTATCTATCTATCTATCCTTCCTTCCTTCCTTCCTAACTCGTACCTATCTACATAGGTACGAGTTGACTAAGGTACGACTTAACTAAGGTACGAGTTAACCAAAAATAGGTACGAGTTAACCAAAATAGGTACGAGTTGACCAAAACAGGTACGAGTTGACCAAAGATCAGGTACGAGTTGACCAAAAGTAGGTACGAGCTGACTAAGGTACGAGTTAACTTAGGTACGAGTTGACTAGAAAGCTAACAAAAACGGCTTTCTCCCTTAAAATTTTCAACAAAACGCTCTGTTGAATAACAAAAAGTTGACAAACTTTTTTCTCTTCAGTTTTTACCAGACGTCCCTTATTAGTGGTAATCTTCAATTAATCAAGCAAATATGTGGACAGAAAACAAAGGTCTGAAGGGTAAAGCCAGAATACCTACAGATGACCTTATCCCTGATAACTGTGTGTCCAAGTTCGCTTCACTCGTGCGTTCAAGGGACTAATCTCTCCCCCATCCGAACCCCCTGGTGAAATAATGTCATTTGGCGTGTCACCAGTAAACTATTCAGATTCAGATTCAGATCCCAAAGACTAGGCGTTGTAGAAATAGCCACTCCAAGGCATTTCAGCTTCCATCTGCTAGTATAGAGGCCTATAAATGTAGTTTCTTTCCCCAGACTATCAGGGACTGGAATGACCTCCCTGACTCTCTGTTTTCTACTGCTGAAATGTCAGATGATTGTGTGTCCAAGTTCGCTTCACTCGTGCGCTCAAGGGACTAATTCCCCCCCCCCCCCATCCGAACCCCCTGGTGAAATAATGTCATTTGGCGTGTCACCAGTAAACTATTCTGATTCTGAAAACTAAATTTACATGTTATCCTTTTCTTTTTCGTCATAGATTTAACCCGCAGAAATAGTGTAGGGAATCCCTGAGGGACTGGGACCAGGAAGTAAGTTTTAAGAAAAGCAATTTGCCAATCGATTCGTTTTTTTATACCCCGCCACTTAAAAAGTGCGGGGTATTATGTTATACCCTCCAAAAAAAATTTGCGTTCGAGTGTCCGTCTGTCCGTCCGTCTGTCTGTCTGTCTGTCCGTCCGTCCGTCAGCGTTTCGTTTCCGGGCTCTATCTTGAGCATTCATTGACCGATTTTCTTCAAACTTTTTATAGGAGTTCATATCAGGAAGGAGTGGTTTGGGATTGAAGATGGGTAAATTTTGTCAAATAAGTACAGAGTTATGGCCCTTGATTTACGTTAAAATTTCGTTTCCGGGCTCTATCTCAAGTATTTATTGACCGATTTTCTTCAAACTTTGTATAGGAGATTATACTATGAAGGAGTGGTCTGGGATTGAAGATGGGTAAATTTCGTCAAATAAGTACAGAGTTATGGCCCTTGATTTACATTAAAATTTTGTTTCCGGGCTCTATCTTGAGCATTTATTGACCGATTTTCTTCAAACTTTATATAGGAGTTCATACCAGGAAGGAGTGGTCTGGGATTGAAGATGGGTAAATTTCGTCAAATATGTACAGAGTTATGGCCCTTGATTTATGTTACATTTTTGTTTCCGGGCTCTATCTTGAGCATTTATTGACCGATTTTCTTAAAACTTTGTAAAGGAGTTCATACCAGGAAGGAGTGATTTGGGATTGAAGATGGGTAAATTTTGTCAAATAAGTACAGAGTTATGGCCCTTGATTTACGTTAAAATTTTGTTTCCGGACTCTATCTTGAGCATTTATGGACCGATTTTCTTCAAACCTTGTATAGGAGTTCATATCAGGAAGGAATGGTTTGGGATTGAAAATGAATAAATTTCGTTAAATATGTACAGAGTTATGGCCCATGATTTACATTAAAATTTCGTTTCCAGCCTCTGTTTTGTGCATTTATCAACCAATTTTCTTCAAACTTTGTATAAAAGTTCAAATCAGGAAGTAGTGGTTTGGGATTGAAGATGGGTAAATTTTATCAATGTTTACAGAGTTATGGTCCTTCATTTATGACAAAATTTTGTTCTGCTCTTTATCTTGAGAATTTATTGACAAACATTTTTGCTAAATTAAATTTGCGTGGCGGGGTATCATGCATGCCTGCAGCGCTTTTATTTTTACTAGAACTACTCTCAAAACATGAAAGGAAATGGTATTGTCATACACCGAGACAATTTATCAAGGTATCCGGTCCCAGTTGCTGAGACATGTCCTAAATGAGAAATTTTCAGTCAGATAGTCAGGTTCCATAATTTTTTCTCAGTGGCTGATTTAGAATGGGATCGAGGGGTTCACTTGAACTTCTCTCTGAGACCAAATAATTTCAATATCATGGAGAAATTCAAGAAAAATCAGGTAAAATATAGAAAACAAACCTTTGGTGGATTTGAACCCCCCCCCCCCCCAGAAATCCTGGACCTGCCCTTGATGGTGGGGTATGAAAGCCCCAGCCGAGCTCAGCTGCTGAGCCCGAGCTGCCGAGCTGGATATTTTGAATTCGTATTTTTGTCAAAGTTAAGACTTGGATTTTACTGAAGATGTTTTTGGTAATTACCTATACACTAAATAAAAGCTTCGGCAGTGGATTTCTCTTAAAGTTCTGGGAAATTATGCTTTTATTTTAATTTTCGACTCCGCCAGGGGTATGAAAGACCCAGCTGACAAAAATATCGATTTTCAGTCAACATTTTCATTTTGAGCAAATGAATACCTTTTTTGGCCGAGTCTAAATGTTAAATGTGTTAAATCCATCATAATCATCACAAATTATTGAGGAAAATTGATATATTTACGACTTTAAATGTTTTTTTCCCCGTTTTTGTCGATAACAAATTTTTACAGGTAAAGTGAGAAACCGAATGGACTGAAACGGACACAACATACGGGAGAAAACATTAATGAGCAAATTATGTCAGAAATATTCATACAATCGATTTAATTTTGTCTGCTTTTACTATGGAAATATGTTTTGTTCAATATACGCACTTATTATTGCAAAAAAATCGGAGGTAAAATTCCTGGCTTTGCAGCTCAGGCTCGGCTCGGCTTGATTGCTCAGCTCTAGAGTTTGCAGCCAAACACTCACAAAGTGGAGCTGACAGGCACAGTTGGTACATGTAGCAAATCAGAATTTTGGCTGAGATATCCCTGGTTCGATCCTCTGTCCTCTCATTTCCACAGCTAAATTTTCAAATTTGTATATATGTGAGCGTTTGGCTGCAAACTTGGGCAATCAAGGGCAGGTCCAGGATTTCTGGAAGTGGAGGGGGGGGGGGGGTTCAAATCCACCGAGGGTTCGTTTTCTATATTTTACCTGATTTTTCTTGAATTTCTCCATGATATTGAAATTGTGCAGCATTTTTGCTAACAGAATGAAATCGAAAGTAGAAAATTTCCAACATCCAGGAGCTTTTCTTATCCGATTTTTAATTGGCTGTTGGTGCACAATTGTTTCCCCTATCACTTGATTTCATCTGTACGCATGTGCAATCGCAGTTGGGTAAACATCCTGCATACAAGATTATGCTTTTGACATGAATTGAAACTTAAATTTTGCGTTGTACGCAAAGAAAATAATCTGAATTGCGTATAGAAGATTTCTTTTCTGTACGCAGAGTTGTAAATCTTAATTGGGTTTTAAGACATTTTAATAGGGTAAATGGAAGCTCAGTTTGGGACCCTCACACTCATGGCCTCCAGGAAGAACTGGAAAAGGTCCAAAATCGTGCGGCAAGGTTTGTGACGGGAAATTATGTTTTTGAAACTGGGAGCATGACTGGCATTTTAGGTCAACTGAAATGGGAATCTCTTAAGGAAAGGAGGAAGGATAGTAGACTTATATTGCTATACAAAGGTCTAAAGGGTAAAGCCAGAATACCCACAGATGACCTTATCCCCAAAAATAGGCGTAGTAGAAATCAACACTCTTTGGCTTTTCAGATACCTTCAGCTAGCAAAGAAGTGTACAAAAGTAGTTTCTTTCCACAGACTATCAGGGACTGGAATGACCTCCCTGATTCACTTATCTCCTCTGCTGAAATGTCTGATGACTGTGTGTCCAAGTTCGCTTCACTTGTGCATTCTGAAATTTCAAGGGACTAATTTCTCCCCCATCGGAACCCCCTGGTGAAATAATGTCATTTGGCATGTCACCAGTAAACTATTCAGAGTCAGATTGCAGATACGCTGCTTATCTGGTGCACTGCAGATAGAATAATTCCTCTACTTTCTAGTCTCTACTAGCCATCTTCTGTGCTTGTAGTACAGCTTGGTTTGTGTTGACAGTCGGCTGTCAGTAGCGAACTTTCGCTGTTATTATAAGTGCAATAAATAAACAATTATAAATGCTATATCTTATCTTGCTTATAATAGAATTTTATTCATGATCAAATTTATAACATGTACAACTAAGTATTTAGGAAGTTGTCTACAGAGCTGAAATATACATTTCCAGAGTATCCTGGCAAAACTATGTGCACTTACAAGAACGATTCCATAAAATCAAACAGTGACTGTTCACTTATTGCAGCATTTGCGCTTATTAGAATTTATCATATGATGTCGCTGATTTCCAGTGGATAACGTCATGTCATAAAAATTGTATGACCACACGTGTATTAACATATTTGCGGGAATAGGTAACGTCATTGACGACGTCCGTAACAGCAATGTAAATTTTCATTGAAAATATGTCCACTTTGAAGGCGATAAAATTCTATTTTAAAAGTCATATGATAAAACAAATTTTACACTCGTGGTCATTTCATATGAAATTTATTAAACTCGCCAAAGGTTGTTCAATAAATTTCATATGAAATGACCACGAGTGTAAGATCCTCTATGTACATATAACTCTGGGCTGATGAAAGTTTCATGTGATTACACACTTTTCATGGGTTATACATGTAATATTGTTTTTGCTTAAGCATGTATTCTTTTCTTTCAGGAGTCGGACAAATGACGTCTACACACTTTTCATGGGTTACATGTAATATTGTTTTTGCTTAAGCATGTATTCTTTTCTTTCAGGAGTCAGACAAATGACGTCTAATTATCGTGGTCAATAAAAGAATCTGTGTTTACCATGGACATAAGAAGACTGGGCTCAGTATCTGAGGGTCCGGTGGAGTTGGCCGCTCAGATACGAATAGGCGCTGATCTTATCACGTCATCCCAGCATCATACAGCCTTCCTGAAAACCATCAATTCCCATCCATCACTGTATGGCGGCTTGGTACTGCAGCGTGCAATCAAAAGATATGTTCTGTTTTGGCTTCCTTTAGCTGCAGAATACAAAGAAGAGACATTGGCCGCACCCTTGGATATAGAGTGGGTGTGGCATTGTCATATGTTGTCACCAGTATTATATCAAACTGATCTCATGAACATCTGTGGAACAATTATCAGGCATACAGTTTTTGATAAGCACAACTACCAACAAGCTCTGGCTTTCACAGAAAATTACTGGAAAAGGAAATATCCTGATCAGCCTTTTCAGGTCAGTTTAGACACTATAGATGGAGAGGCAGAAAGTGGGACACATGAAGGTGAACTTTCAAGGTCATTGGGACTGCAGTATGACCTTGAGGCAGCTGCTGGAAGGCAGAGAGCTTTCTATTACCAAGTATCGTTACCACACTATGAAGATGAGAAGTTTCTCCTTGGCGCTTTGAAACGATACAAAAAGTTCTTGTACTTGAAACAGCTGATGCCAAATACATTTCTGGTTCCATGTTATGATATAGATTTAATGTGGCACACACACATGAATTTTCCATGCATTTATAAAGAAGACACAACAGCATTACTGGGTAAAACATTGAACCATGATGACAGTGTTAATGATAGGACTGCTGGGTCAAAACTAGATCGGACAACCATGAACACACGTGTCTTGTGGAAGCGAACTTATAATGAAAAATTTTCCAACTTTGGTGCAATGTATAGGGGACAAAGCCCTGAAGGTAAACTCTATCAGATTGCTGAATGTGACAAATTTGCATTGTTCTCTAAAAACACAAAGATAACGTTTGATAGAATTCATTTGAATGAAAGGGACAAAGCTAGCAAGAAGTTCAAATTGCAAATTATTGAGAAGGACAATATTGTAATTGCCAATAAAGGATCCAGGAGTGACATTGTAGACTGTTCAGATGCACTGCTGACCCTCAAAGGACCTCCTTGTGGTTGGGAAAATGCAGGGTCAATTCTGAAGAAGCTAAATTGTGTCGGTTCAAATAACATTTACATCGAAGTGAAGCCATGCAAATCTGTGTTTGGCTTGGGTAATTCAAAAAAGCCAAAACTAGAAGCGAAAATAGATTTTGAAACAATCTCTCACAAATTAACATGTCTGAAAAAGCCAGTCACAGAGAGATCTCAACTTGACCTGGACAACAAGGAAAGAGTGACCTTGGATATGACCTTGACCCCAGAGAGCCTAGGGGGCTGTACTCTGTGGCTATATCCTGGGTTATTCAAAGACTGTGTTATGCCTGTGGAGTCTGAACAACTATGGGGACCAGTCTTGCTACCTAAGTTACCGCCGAATGTAGAGAACAAATGTTCTGTGGCATCTCATAAGTGAGTATTTTACTGATAGACTAGCTCTTTGACCGTAGACTTATTTTGCAGTTAAAATTTTGTAAACAACATACTGGGGGTTGAGTCAACTTTTTTTATTCTAAAACACTTTTTAGGTGTTTTGACTAATGATTACCCAGGTCTTGGTTGTTGAACCAAATGGTGTTTGCATCTAGTTAAATGTCTGAAATAAAAACAGCATTCAGGGAATTTTGAAGGTTTATGAAGTGCAGAAGATATCAAGAAAATGGCTAATACATTTTCCTCATGTTGGATTTATAATAATTGAATAAGTGACTTACATGTTTTCCTTAATAATAAAACATACATGTACTTTCATCTTTTCCTTAATAATAAAACATTATTGCGATGAAACCGAAGGGGATAGTGCCCCTGGCTCTTTTTACCTCTTAATATGCGAAAAACATGCAAAGTACACCACACAAACTTATGTCAGGGAAATTTGATTCAAGTCCGGGAAATAGTCAGGGAATTTGCTGTCCTCAAATTGTAGACACTCTGTCCTAGGTGGCTGTTAAAGGCTAAGGAATGTTGGCTAACCCTAGTACCACAGAGTGCCCATGAGGCATGAGCTCGGGTTAGGAGGTTCAGTAATTCATTCACTATTTTCAGGCTACAGAATTACAAAGGGAAGGTGACGTTCACCTGTAGAATGATCCACAGTATACCAATGATGATGTCAGTGATACAGGTGTTCTATCATGACAAAATGGCTGCTGTGGCACATATGATTGGTTCAGACCAGATTCCCAAGCCAGAACAGGTAACATTTTCTAGACTCGCAATTCTATTTTTAGCTCGCCTGCACGAAGTGCACAGAGCTATTGTTGTCACCTCGGTTGTTCGCGTTTACGTTTACGTGTACTTTCGGTTAAAGTTTTTAGAAGTCTATATCTCTTGAACATGTAGATGTATCAAGTTGATACTTTGCATATTGGTAGATATTGGTCTGAAGTTTTATGCAGTACCATCATGACCCATCCTGGGTGACTTTGAGGTCAAGGTCACAGACTTAGAAAGAATCGGTGACATTCTTGGGGGTTTTATGCCTCGTTTTCAAAATACCATAACAATGTCTCAAAGGTTCTGGTGGTGGAATTTCATGATTAGGGCAAAAGCCCAATGTATTCTGAACCTATAACTATTAAAAGTTTTGACTATTTCCTCCAAATAGTGTAAAAAAGGCGATTTTAGCAGGGGTGGGGGTCAAAATTTCATTTGTGAGAAAAATTTAATTTTTCGCTTTTCCTTGCTTGTAGTCCTTTAATTCCACTATTGTATCATATTTTGTGCATGCAACACTGTGTAAAGTGCGATAAACATGCATAATGCCATTGAAATAAAATTGAAATATTACGACGTCAACATTTTGGGTACAAACCTTTAGCAGTTACCTGTATAATAATATTATTGTCTAAGTACTACCAAACATTATACAAGGCAGTGAAGGCACTGTTAACTCATAAAAAAACCTACTATCTGTTATATACAAAACCTTATACCCAGATCAGGGGTGGCCAGCCAGCAACTCAGAATTGTGTCATTAATTAACAAAACTTCAATCCATCTTCTATGTCTTGCACAGCTTGATTAGAGTTTGATCTTAACAAAAAACATTTTCTCCAGACATGGCCCATTGTGACAAAACTTGGTCACAGTCACACTGAGCAACCTTGCATGAATATTTATTTGCCTGTATAAACCTGTTACAACACGGCCTCCAATGTATTTATTTTTCTGATTCGCTTTAATGTCCCTTTCAAGATTATTTCAGCTTGTATGAGATTGACCAATCAGTAGGTGGACGAAAACATGAGAACCCAGAGAAAAAACTCCAGGCACACCCGCAAACAGAACTTGGCTTGGCAGTATAATGGTTGTGTCGAAGAGATTATAATCATAAAAGTTACTTTTGATTTGATTAGATTATGGCCGAGCATCCTTTAATAGGTACAGTTTTTCAATCATTTTGGGATTGAGCCACGTATTACTTCTTGTACCAAGTACTCGGGGGGGTAGGGGGCGGGGGGGTCAGGCACAGCAGGGCTCCCCACGATTGGATCAAACCCAGGACCTCTATTTAGATTCACTTTCATTAAAGAACTGAAAGATTCTTGTTTTGTCTTATTTTGATGCCCAACGTGATATAATGAGCAAATGTAGTTTTTTTGAGAATGAATGGAAAATTGAGTAAACACCCTTAAAGTTGGTGATTTGAAATTTAACGTCACTGTATTGTACCAATGACAAAGACATTTTACGTTCCCATGGTACTGGCTAATACCTAGACAGTGGTGGCATCGTACCGACTGACTGAAAAGTTGTTGATTTGGAGGTTAATACATTTAAAAAAAAATAGGAAAACAGTCCAACAAGGTTACTGTTTGTGGTGCAAGAGGTTATTGGCCGTGTAAACAAGTGGACAATATTAGTATAGAATGATTACAAAAGTTTGTTCCACAGAATATACAGTACCCTCATTTTCTGGGGAATGGAACGTAAAAAGTGGTTATAAATCAAACAGATTGGGGTTAATTTTGGAAACAAATGTATATATCCATTTTTTGTACTTTATATATGGCATACAACTTAATTGTAGTTTTGTTTTCTTTTTAATTTTAAGTTAAAAACACTTTCACATACTTGGGCTCTAGTACTGAGATAACATTTTGGGCTGTAGGGTACTGTTCTCCCCCCCCCCCCCCCCCCCCCCCCCCCCCCCCGAGTCCCAGAACGCCATTCACATATATTATGTATAATATGACAATACATTCATATGCAAAGGGATTTCTTGGGACTCGGGGGGGGGGGGGGGGAACAATGTTAAATAAATACTTTTCTATTTTTCTATATGTTTAATACCAAATATGCCCAATTTTACCCAAAAATAAAGCACTACTTCTTTAGAAACAAGAACCTCAATCCAATATCATAAACTATGGACTACCAGCAAACATGTATACAAAAACACAAGCATTTGACCAACACTTATTTTTATCAAAATCTGAGGCAGCTATACATTATTGCTCCCATTACCACCGTCAGAAGTCCTTTTATGTTAAAGTTTTTCATTAAAGTTTTTAGAAGTCTATATCTCTTGAATATGTTGATGGATCAAGTTGATACTTTGCATGTTGGTAGATATTGGTCTGAAGTTTTATGCAATACCATCGTGGTCCACCCTGGTTGACCTTGAGGTCAAGGTCATAGACTTAGAAATTTTATGTTAAAGTTTTTCATTAAAGATTTAAGAAGTCTATATCTCTTGAACACGTTGATGGATCAAGTTGATACTTTGCATGTTGGTAGATATTGGTCTGAAGTTTTATGCAATACCATCGTGGTCCACCCTGGTTGACCTTGAGGTCAAGTCACAGATTTAGAAATTTTTTGTTGAAGTTTTTCGTTAAAGTTGTTAGAAGTCTATATCTCTTGAACATGTTGATGGATCAAGTTGATACTTTGCATGTTTGTAGATATTGGTCTGAAATTTTATGCTTTTACGACCCACCTGAGCGACCTTGAGGTCAAGGTCATGGGTCATAGATTTTGATAAATTTAGTGGCAAAGCACAAGTCAGGCGAGCTACGCTGTCCTGCGACAGCTCTTATTCACAAATCCTTTCGGTGTTGTAGGTAATATTGACACATTTAGCAAAGAAGCTTGAAGTGGTCAGTGGGGTGGTGGTTAATCATTAGGAAAACATGCTCATGTAATATACAGATTTTTCTTAAGTTGTAAAAATTGAAAATTTTCAGTAATTTTGGCAAGGCGGTTCTAACGTATACCCACAATCTATGTTTTGAAGCAAAAATAAGAAAAACAGGTACACCCCTGCATACCCCAGTTCAAGTTACTACATAAAAGTGGTGTTTAAGTGGGTATTCAATATTCAGACATGTTATCCTGATGATTAACTGGCCTTCTGATCCAGGGAATGTGAGTTTCAGTCCACGCTTCTACAGTCTGTCATACGAGGCTTTAAATCAAGGTTTCACCTCCAGATGACTTAAGAATGATACCAACACCTAAAGCGATTTTTACAGCTCCATAAAATTTTCTTACTATTATTTCGAAGCTACTTTAGAATGTTTTCGTTGTACTGAGCAAATAAAAAGATGGGGGTCACCAGGTTTAATTTTGACTTACACTTGTTGAAAGAAAGCCAATTGAGTGTGCCGAAAAAGACGTTTACTGCTAGTTGTTACTACACTTTGGCAATAAAAAACTTGAAAAGTACAAGAAGTACTATCCAAATACTATACATTTCAATAAGACTAGACATTGTTGAATGAATATAACCATTATCAGGTGTGAGCTTGGCCTAAAAAAGGGAGTTACTAACATATATTTGGTAAATTTGTGATGTTTTGGTTATTTTGTTTTAGTCCTCGTTTCCATAGCAAATCTAATATTATTCAAGAACCCTCCGATAAATTTTGGCGAAAAAACTTTCAGTATAACAAGTAATTTTACATCAGGAAAACATGTCCGTGAAATGTATACCCCCTTAAACCCCACTTATAATATATAAAAACTGGGGTTTGCAGGGATATACCTAATTTTCTTATTTTTGATCCACAACATACATTGTGGTTACTCGTTAGAATCGCCTCGCCGAGGCAGTTCTGACGTGTACCCACAGTGTATGTTTTGAGCCAAAATATTTAAAAAATCGAATTTTGTCCTATGTAATTTTTGCTTCTGAAAAATGCATTTGTATATTGCGTGGTCAAGTTTTTTAATGTTAAGCTTCGAGATAGATTAATAAAGGAATTTCAATAAAATCAAACAAACTAAGGGGTCGTGTCAAATTGAGCAAGACATTGCTATTTGTTTAAAATGTTTAATTCAGTTCACTACAGTTGCAAACCAATTGTAACATGTATATGAATTGACCAGACAAATGTGCCGCATATGAGAAAACTGGATTTATACCTATGCAAAAACAAAGGTTGTCCCAAATGCTTGAAATTCTAGTTAGTGCAAAGTGTGATTAACTTTTCAAAATGATTTCAAGATAAGGTAACTAAATATTATTCTAATTAGCGCATTCTACGAACGAAAACAACACATGTATGTAAACTGCTGAAATAAACATGCCCGAATATCAAATGATGTCATTTAAGTGTTCCATTTGTTGCAAAATATTGTTTGATCATTCAAGGTTATGTTTTAATACAGAATTTTATGTAAAATTTGTAAAAAAAATATCAATAGGCTAGTTGAGCAGTGTGTGTTTATACACATATTTTTCAAAAACGGCCATGGTGTGCGCTTATTGGAGCATGTGCGCTAATTAGAATGAATACGGTAAGTCAAGATTTGAAAATTCATTAGTCATAGTGTTCTTTTTGGTATTGTTTTCCAACATTTTGATTGAAAAATCTGCAGTTTTGAATTTTCCAGGAAATGGGAAAAGATTTGAGATCAAGTTTTCATGACAATTCTTGTCTTTTGCTCCATTTCTACTTTAACATCACGTGAGCAAGTACAGCCTATTGCAACTGGAAGTAGTCCAGAGTAATATTCATACACTCTGGTAGTCTGATTGCAATCCCTCATTATGACAAGTTTGGATGTAAATACCTTCTCACAGCGTCCTGTGTATGAGTAACATGTCCGTCTTCTAGTTCTTGAACAATCACTGTCATACTGCATACACTGATCACAGTTACATTCAGCTTCTAATATTGACACTGGAATCCTATCAGGATCTACATTTTGATTCATAGTCCAAGGACATGTTGAAATTTGATTCAGATTTAGAAACATGCCCGATGTAATACCGGTAGGTTGTAAGACTTTCTTGCATGTTCCACGTCTATTGTGTATAGTTGCCAAACTTGGTGATTTTTCTACTTGTATTTCAAGTTCAGGAGAGGGTAAAAAGTCCCGTGTCAGCATGAAGTCTGGGTGTTGGTACATATGTTTCATGTGTTCCAGTAGAATTTCCGTAATATTTTCGGGTTCCAGACAGTTTTGTCCAACAGTTAGTAGGCATTGTAATTGAACGATGAATAGAAGATACACAAACATCTGAAACAGTATATCAGTATCATTTTAGTTTCCATTCATAAAAATCAAATTATACAATTTAATATCAGATTTTGGATAAAGACCCTAAATGCTGGCTTACATGCGATTTAGGGTCTTGTGGGAGTTCAACGTTGATGTCACAAAAAGTGAATGAAAGTTGACATCACAAAATTTTATGGGACGTTAATTGGATTCTTGTGCGCTCAGCCACTAGTTTCAAAACTCTGTCAAATAAGAAAAGTTTGAAATCTCTAGCAAGAGCTTCGAAATTTCTGATTCTATCATATTTAGCCAACATTTACTTTTGAAGACAACAGAACATGGTGCTATAAATTAGCTTCACAAATGTTTTTTCAAAGGCCAATTACCGGTAATTTCTTTTTCAATTAAATACCAAAGGTACAAACTGGGGGACCAGGTGTGTATTTTCTCTATTTTTCTAAGTTATTGTTGGCACAATTCATAAAAACTTTAGGTATTGTATTATTCACATAAAAGAAAACATAAAAATGTTAAAACTAGATTTCCGACCTTCGACTCCACAAGACCCAAAATGCCAGGCAATGTCACACATGCAATAGAACTGGAACCATAACAAAAATAATTTTAGTTTTAGATTGCCAATGGGCTCATCTTTATTTGAGAGTAATTCCACAATGTATACTGTAACTACTGTGCACAAGATGCTAATATTAAGCCAAATATAACTTTGTTTAATAAACTGCTTATATATATGGGATTCACTCTATTGAAAGAAAAAAAAATAAACTAAAATAAGTTGACAGAGATTTTAGCAAGTGTACAAACCTTCATTGTCTAGCTGAAAACAGCACATAAAATAAAGCTAACAGAATTGGATATATATACATGTTCATAGTAAAGATCCTTTGAGTGACATAGGCCAATAGTGTCACAAGTAGGACATGGGGGCTTTAAGGCAGTTTTCCTTTATCTATTTTTAAGTTTTAATGCTGAATATGCCATTAAATTTTGGTACACTTTTACTTGTTGGCCAACCAATTTTGATTTTTTTAATGATTATGATTATAGTAATTATTATAATTATTATTTCAATAAAAGAGGAAGTTTTTATTTTTGAGACCAGATCTAAAATTGTCCACTAAATAGTTAACTTTTGTATTCAAAGTATTGTACTGGCTACATGCACATGTAATTGCACTGTCTTGTGATAAATTTCCATATCCATTTTTAGCATGATTGCATGAAGCGCAAATAACTATGGGAGTCACATACATGTATGCTAAATGTGTTCCTGTTCCCCTGGCTTTTGTGCTGCAATCACACTGTTGTATAATAGTTTGTATTTAAGTCCATAAGCTGACAGCCAATCATCGGAAAGTATTTATACTTGGACCATAGTCCATAGGTACCTTACTTGCTCATGACATTGAACCCCATGATCCATGCCTTGAGTTAGTATTGTATGTATTTTATGCAACATTATCCAGCATTCTGGCAATTAATTGTTCTGATGAAGTGATTTTGTCTCATGGCATTATCTATACAGGTACTGGTCATTATGTAAGAGTGTGATTTAGATAGGACTCAGAGTTGGCCCAACAGTGCTCAGATCAAGCTATGTTCTCATCCAAAAGATCATATGCTGACATTAAGGCTGTGTGCATAATTAGCGCTGGTTGAACAGCGCCTAAAAATTGTTAGGTTATTCATAATATTACGAAAGCACGCCCATGTAATAAACAGATTTTTCTTCAAATGCTCACTTATGCTGAAAACATGGATTGTGGGTAGGCTTAAATAGTACTCACGATCTGTGTTTAAATTTGCAAAAAAAAAAGAAAAATAGCTATACCCCTCCATACCCCAGTTTTGCTATATATATAAAAGGGGGGTTTATGGGGGTATACGTGTTACAGACATATTATCCTGATGATATCATTCTTTGATCCTGACGCTCCTGTCACACACTCACGAGTTTGAGATATAAGTAAAAGCTGCTCCTACTTTCTTTTTCATGGCAACTTCTAGACAACTTGCCATATGTCGGATGTTGTCATACACAAATCTTCAAAACTCAATCCACAGCTTGTCATGGAAAGGCTACAAGAATTTTCATCAGGGTAACATGTCCATGTATTGAATACCCCCTTAAACTCTACTTTTATATAGTAAAACTGGGGTTTGCTGGGGTATACCTATGTTTCTTATTTTTGCTCCAAAACATAGATTGTGGGTACTTGTTAGAACTGCCTCGCAGAGGCGGTTGTAACGTGTGCCCACAATCTATGTTTTGAGCAAAAATAAGAAATATATCAAATTTTTCCCAGTGAAAATTTTGATTTTACAACCAAAAAAAAATTCTGTATATTGCATGGGCATGTTTTCATAATGTAAAAGGTTTGGAATTCTTGTTGTCGCGGAGTGTAAATCATACTGATCTCGTAGATTATTGTACAGAACTCATGGTATATCGCGCATTCTGTCAAACATGGCGAGTTACCTATAAGTTACGGCATCAAGCGGTGAGTTATGATTTGAGCTGACTCGCTGTTTCAACTCGTGAGTGTGTGACAGGCCCTTTAAAAGAAAGCTATGAACACGTTAATAACCTTTATAATGTCGCTCATTATTTCTTTAGCCAATTAAAAAATACATGTAAAGCAAGCAATATAAAAACAAAAAACAACACCAAAATGATCAAATTTCATTAGTTACTGTTATTGTTCTTTGTATGTAATCCAATCCCTCCAATAAAAAGAAAATTCATGTGTTTTGTTGTAATAGGGGCCAATAAAAAATCAAGAAGACGGTGGTCATTTTGAGTGTAATTACGTTTTTATAATCATTTAAAACTTGAATGTATAAATGAAAATTATCTGAAAAGTTTGATGAAATTTAGATTTTAGCCATTATAATTATGTAAAGGGAAGTGATTTTTATGATTTCTCATTAAATTTTGGTTATGATTGGTAGAGAAAATGCCACATTATGAGAACACCTGTCTTTGTTAGAAGCCTCCTTGGCACAGTGGTTAAGCCACTTGCCTTGTAATTCAGAAATTGTAGGATTGATCCCAGGCTTCTTCAGTCCTTCAGATGAGACTGCAAATCACTTAGGCCAGGAAGAGTTTTTTGTTTGGTTGTTTTCATAATGCTGCTTAATTATACCACCAGCATTTATGCCAACCGGTAAAACTATATAGTTTTTGCTTTTCCGTTTGTATGTTAGTTAGTTAGTTTGTTTGTTTGTTCGTTCGTAGAATTTATGTCAAAATTTTGGTTTAAGTTTCTCTAGTGGTGTAATTATCTCATGAACCAACCATCAGAAATCATTCATATTTGGACCATAGTACTCTATAGGGTTTGCTTTGTTTCCAGGAGTTCAGATCCCAGGGTCCATGCCTGGGGCAGGGGCTAACAGTCAAAATCCAGGTTCCCGTTTAAAACTTGCTGTTTATAATGTTAATGTTTCTTATCAAAGTCCTTAACTGAACAAACAATTATAGGAATGTATTCCTATTTAGATCGTAGATACCCTGTAGGGTTTGCTTTTATTCATGGCACCGAATCCTGGGTACTGTCTAGAGTTCAAAATCTAAGACACCTTTATAATATGATAGATTCCATGATAAATTTTCTGTAAGTCTATAATTGACATCCACAAAGTCTTGTCAGAAAGCATTCATACTTAGACCATTAGGTACCTTGTTTGGTTCAGACTCTAGGGTCCACGTAATACTCAGTATGAGGTGTATGGGGTATCTGGCTGATTCAGATGGGGAGTGGGGCTAGAGGTCAAAATCTAGAACTTCTTAAAAAATTATATTATCTGCACTTTTCTTTCAACTATGTTTAGAAATCGCTCATACTTGGACAACAGGCACTCTATAAAGTTTGCTTTGTTCCTGTGACATAAGACTCTATGGTCCATGCCCGGGGTGGGGCTAGAGGTCAAAATCTTCAAAGTTTTATTTTCATTTTGCATTAGGTCGCGCACCGAGGACCTGACCCTCAATGTCCGCGATCAAGACCTAGATTGAGTATACAAGTCAGCTCTGTATACTGCTATAAAATAGATCTGTCATTTTACTACACTCCTCCCCCCTCCCCCCTTTTTTGCAAATGCATATTTCTAAGATGCACTTGTTGAGAGTGCTCTTTTTGATAGGGAATTGAGGTTCAATGTGTCAGGGGTGAGCATGTCCAGGAGGAGGTCTGGGGTGGTTGGGTGCTGTGGCTACCAGCCGGGGGTATACATGCCTCTGAAGTTGTATTTGTTATGACAGTACCTGTTTGATTATCAAAGATTTACCTGGATTAGCATTTTCTGTTTTTCTTCTTTCAGATTGACAATCTTGAGAAATCTGTGACCCTTGACCCCAAGAAAGGTGAGAGAGCTTTAGTGATCAAAAACAATGAGGGTGACTGGGGTATACTGGTGGCAAGATGGGACGGAATGAAGAGGGGAATCCCTGGAAGAAGAGGTAATAATTACAGAAGTATCTTAGAGGAGCATGGTGGCCGTAGTGGTAGAGTGCTTGAAATGTCAAGGGCTTGAACACGTTTTGGTGCCTAGATGTATCCTTGAGCAATACACATTTTAAAACTCTATATTACTGGTTAATACTCAGGAAGGTGGTGGTCTGTCCCAAGATGACTGAGACATTAATTGAGTATGATATTAAATCACATTACAAACAAACTGATATCTCCATGCTTAAATAATACAGAATTTGCCCCTGTCCTGAATTAGTTGCATTTGATCTGATTATCATTCATGTACCAAACAAGCACAGTATTTAGAACAACATTTTTTTATAAACCATAAATGCTTTTATAATTTTTCCCTGTGCACATATTTTATTGTACATTTCAGGAACCAAGAACAACCCTGGAAAGCCAGGCCAACCAGGTCACCCTGGATACATGAATCTACTCTTCTACAAAGTGAAGACAAAGACATGGCAAGTTGTCTCCCTTGAAGAATCTTATGGGACTGAGGACTTTCACCTTAAAATTTGCGATACATCAGCTGATCTTAAACGAGGGCAGATCAACATTCGAGGAGGCTCTGGGGAAGTTGCAGAGAACCTGGCTCTTGTGTTTTCTGTTTGCCTGCTTCATGTGTTCCTTCAGCCAAGGCCAGCAAACTGGGAACCAGGGCAGTCGTTGGTTCCAGAGCAAAGGTTTAGAAGTAGAGGAGCCAAACGTGTTAGACATATCAATGCTGAGGGCGTAGCTCTAATAATGGCTGCTGGCCTACTGATCGCAACTCCATCTAATCATTTCATTAGAAAAAGAATGAAAGCAAATTGTCCAATGGGAGGAGAGGGTTTTGGTAGGGGTGGGGCTTTAGGGGATAGAGATGACAACGAAGGTGGTGTGATGCAGGAGGTTGCTGAAGCTGCTGCTACTGATTCTGTGTTTGGTGGGGGTGGGTTTGGCAAAGTAGAAGGAGAAGAGCAAGATGGTCCTGAACCACATGAAATAATCACAGACTTGTTTGGTGGTGGGGATGATGAACAGGCAGATGAACAAACTGAAAATAATTATTATGATGAAATGGAAAATGAAATGAATGATATGGTTGAAAACTTGACTGTTGATGATACAAATACTGATATGTATGGGGAAACTGAAGTTGATAATTATAATGACATGTATGGTGATCTGGGTACTGACTATGATGCTTATGGGGAAGATTTCAACACCTTTCTAGGTGACATAGATACAGGTGGTAATGAAGGGACAGGAGATAATGATGGAGGGGGCTGGGGGAGTTTTGGCAATGATGGAGATGGTGGTGGGTGTGGTGGCTGTGGAGCTGGTGGGTTCGGTGGAGATCTGGGTTCAGGAGGTGGCGATTCTGGGGGTGGGGGAATATTTGGAGGTGGTTTTAGTGGCGGTGCGTTTGGTGACAGTGGAGGGGATGGGGGTGGGGATGGTGGTGCAATAGGGGGAGGGGGTGGTTGGCTGGACGGTTTCAGTGGTATGGACTCGGGTGGTGGTGGGAGTGGTTGGGGCGATGGGGGAGGAGGGGGAGATGGTGGTGGAGGTGGGTGGGGTGATGGGGGAGGAGGGGGAGATGGTGGTGGGGGAGGAGGGGACGGAGGTGGGGGCGGCTGTGGTGGGTGTGGAGGTTAAGTTGTGAAAGCTTGGAATTGACATGGGGATAGCTGGGTTTGTTGGGGATTAGTTTGAGGGCTAACTGGGGGGAAAGGTATTGGGATTCAGTAGGGTTAGCTGTGAGCCTGGGAGGTGAACTGGGTTGTAGCTGGTTTTCTGGAGTTTCCTAAGATTTGTTGGGTTTTGCTCTGAGTAAGTTGTAGAGGAGCAAGATTAGTGTTGCTAGTTATGGGTTAGCTGGTGAGGGATGTGATTCTGGAGGGGGGAAAGGTTGTTGGAGTGTGTGATGCTGGTGGGGTGGCTAATGCCTTTTCCAGTCAACATGGGTCTCAATATGGATGCTTATATAACTGCTTTTGCGTTAATACCCTAGTCTATAGATTTATCATTTTCAAACACAAAAAGAATTTTTTACAAGTATTGGGAGCTTTACAAGTGCCTCAGGAAACAGCATTTGTTTTATAGGTTTCATATGTATACACTAATTTTGTAAATGTACAGTAGTAGTAAAAAAACTGTATTCAGAAAGAGAATGTTGAATGATATTCTCTTTTTGCCATGCTCATTTATTTAATATGTTAGTTTGCTTTCCATTGTGAATAAATACATCTCAGTCTGCCCTCCAACTTTTTATTGGGATAATTCAGAGCAAACAATAAAATATAAAATTAGATCCTTTGGAAGCAGTAAAAAAATCAAAGGGATAGTATGAGTCATATTGCGCAATTTTGAGTTATGAATCCTCATCAGTGACCCTTATAGCTAATGTAATTAATCAATAAACATAAACTATTTTTCGCAATTAAACGCAAGTCTGTGTCAACATATTTTCGCTTTTGTGTGATGAGGCCTTTAAATCATAAATCTAAATGGCATGAAATATCAGTCTTGTAGTACAGAAGCTTTCCTTTGCATTAGGTTTAATTGTGGGAGTACGGGTTTCTACATTTGTATTAGACTCTGTGACATTGTATAGCTTAGTTGTTTGTATTTTTTTTCAAGGTGAGGATGTAATAGTAGTGCCTTCCATAGATTTTGTCTCTGTTAGTTATTAGAGTTTATATACATATTTTTTTTCCATCCATGTAATAAAAATGTGATGAGCATGTTTATTTTCTCAAGCATCATGAGCAATACTTTTCTAAACAGTGCTAATTTCAAACATTGATGGTGTGTATGTATGACAATATTTTGTATAAAATTTCTTTACCTTATATGAGCCACGTCATGAGAAAAACAGATTTTTGCATATGGGAAAACAAAGACGCAGATCAGCTGTGCAGTTACTGCACAGCTGATCAGCGCCTTTGTTTTAGCTACTTGGATAGTGCAATTCCTCATCTTCTTCAATCCAAAGTTTCAAGCTGCTAGCCATCTTCTGTAGCTGCACAGGTCAGTTTGTGTCGGACGTAGTCAGAAACCCCGATGTCTGGTTTTCTTGTGTTGCGGCTCATATGTGTTGCAATGGATGCTGGGGGTATAGGTTAATCTCAATTGTATATATGCACTTGCAGTAGTATCAAGAACATTATGTCCATGTATCGCAAGCTTATCTCATACAATCGCGAATCGTTTTGGTCACAACTGCTTAATTCCATATTCATACATGTAATGTCATTAGCCACAACTGCTTTTTAGTAAATAAATGTTAGCATTACGAAAACTTGCCCATGCAATATACAGAGATTTTTTTCAGCTGTAAAAATTGAAAATTTCATCAGAAAAAATTTAATATTTTTTATATGTTTTGGACCAAAAATAAGAAAAATAGGTAGATTCCTGCATACGTGAGATTTGCTATATAAAAGTGGGGTTCAAAGGGGTATTCATTACACGGACATGTTTTCTTGATGAAATAAATGTTAGTGAACAGAATTGTTGAATAACATCAGGATAACATTTCCATGTAATACATTCTCCTTTACACCCCACTCTTATATAGCAGAACTAGTGTATGCAGGGGTATACCAAATTTTCTTATTTTGGCTTCAAAACATAGATTGTGGGTACTCATTAGAACCGCCTTGCCGAGGCAGTTCTAATGTGTATCCACAATCCATTTTTTTACCAAAAATATCAAAACGTTTCTACTGAAAATTTTCAATTTTTACAACTTAAAGAAAAATCTGTATATTACATGGGAGTGATTTCGTTGTTTTCGTAATGATACAGACATTTATTATATAACTATAAATAGACAGTATTTCAGACAATGCTTTCAGTCCATTGCATATTTTGTCATATTCTATGACCTGGGTTTTTTCCCACTGAATATATGTTACTGTCATTAGAAATGTACATTGAGTAATGCTGATGAAGTACAAATGTTGTTTATGGCTGTTTAGTTTATTTGAATTTAGACTTAATGTCCCAATTAACATTTTTCAGTCAAGCTGGGACTATATGTAAACTATATGTATGCACTAATTCATTTTATAGATAAAAATAGTTATTTTAAAATTATTTTTATCATGTTTGTATAAAAAGAGTGTTATATTATAAAATAGTTGTTGAAGATGGAGTCATTGAATATGATGTGATATCGAACAGAGACTACCAATATTGATCTCGGCTTTGCCTTGGTCAGTATATTGGTAGTTTCTGTTGGATATCACATCATACTCAATGACTCAATAGTCAATAATTATACCCCCAGCATTTATGCCGACAGGTATATAGTTTTCGCTTTTCCGTTAATGTCCGTTCGTATGTTCGTTAGTTTGTTTGTTCGTTCGTTCGTTCGTTAGTTCAGTAGAATTTGCGTCAAAGTTTTGGTTAAAGTTTCTCTAGTGGTGTATATCTCATGCAGTTATAGTCAGAAACCATTCATATTTGGACCATAGGTACCCTATAGGGTTTGCCTTGTTTCCATGAGTTTGGACACCAGGGTCCATGCCCGGGGGTGGGGCTAGAGATCAAAATCTAGGTCACCTTTAATTTGCGTCAAAGTTTTGGTTAAAGTTTCTCTAATGGTGTATATCTCATGAGCCAGTGTTCAGAAATCATTCATATTTGGACTTTAGGTACCCTATAAGGTTTGCTTTGTTTCCGTGAGTTCAGACCTGAGGGTCCATGCTCGGTGGGGTGGGGCTAGAGTTCAAAATCTAGGTCACCTTGAAAATGTGCTATTTACATAGTGTTTTTTTTCTTCTCTAAGTTCATATATTAACAAAGACTTATAGGAATGTATTCCTATTTGGATCATGGTTTCCCTTTAGGGTTGAATTAAATTCCATGGCACCAAACTCTAGGGGTGGGGCTTGAGGTCAAAATCTAGGACACATTTATAAATAAAATACAATAGTTACCAAGATTAATATTCTGTAGGTCTATATCTTGACAACCATTTGTCAGAAAGCATTCATGCTTACAACATAGGTACCACATAAGGGTTAGACCCAAGGGTCCATGCATGGGGATGGGGGCGGGATGTACCCAAGGGTCCATGCATGGGGTGGGGGTGGGACTTGAGGTCAAGGTCTGGGGCATTTTTTTTTATTTTTTTTTTTGTTTTAAGAATGACACTATGTTCATTCCAATCTAGGACTATGTCCGTGGATTATGTCCTAGATTGAGTATACACGTCAGCTCTGTACCTGCTCTAAAATAGATCTGTCATTCTAAAACACCACTCCCTCATGTTTGTATGCAATGTGCTTTACAGTGCTTATTTCTAAAGTGTACTTGATAAGGGTACTGTCTTTCATTGGGGATTTGAGGTTCAATGTCAGGGGTGAGCATGTGCAGGGTTGTATAGGTAGGGGGTAGGGAGGGGGCTTTGTGGCTACCAGCTGGGGGTATACCTGCCTCTCAAGGTACTTTTTCTAGTTGTATAATGTTTCATGTATAATTACCTTAATATTACATTGTGACAATCAGTGTTGTTTGCACCATTGATTTGTACTGGATGATTTAAGATGATGTATGCTATCTTAATATGCCCTTGTAATTAGCCAACTTTTACATAGTCTACTCGAGTCCTGCCAAAATCTTGTTTCATCATGAAGACATGTCCGTGAAATGTATACATCTCATACCCCACTTTTATATAGCAAAACTGGGGTATGCAGGGGTATACCTATTTTTCTAATTTTTGCTCCAAAACATAGCTTGTGGGTACTCGTTAGAACCGCCTCGCCGAGGCGGTTCTAACGTCTACCTACAATCTACGTTTTGAGCAAAAATAAGAAAAATATTTTTAAAAAATCCAATGAAATTTTCAAAAAAATATCTGTATATTGCATGGGCATGTTTTCGTAATGAGTACTGCCAAAACCTTGGTTTTACTGAATAAAATTTGGGTCTAAATTTTCAGCATGGAAAATTTGGTTAACAATGATTTATTGATGTGGAATAAATGCAGACAGCAATACAGTTAAATGTACATGTATATAGAGGATATTTACATCTTTTTTTTATTTTTTTTTTATTTTATACAATACACGGGCATTTTCCTATTCACGAAGTATTTGAAAACACAAATAATTTTGGTACCACATTTATCCTAACGTTCTAACTAAGAAAATGAATACCCACACTTTATGTTTTCGTTTGTAAATAACAGAGTTATAGGCATTTGAATTTCTGAAGTGAGGCACATTTAATGACGTCAAGAGAATGGAAACGTCAGAAGTAATCCAAACTCTACAGTGAAAATATGGGCTGATATCAATCACTAGTGAAAATATCAATATCAGTTCTGCTGGGAAAATATCACTTTTATCCATTTTTGATATAGTATACATTATTTTCACTGCTAAGTATAAAATAATTACCTTTTCTCCAACTCCAAAAAGAATGTTTTGTTCAGAAGTCAAATTCTAATTTTAAATATCAATTAATGTTTTATTAACCATTTAAAAATAGCCTGAAAATCAAATCACTTTTTACATGGCCTAAGATTTATATTTTATATATGCTGAGCATGTTGCCTTGTATTTTTGTGAATCTTTTATACCATGATGTACATTTTTAGCTCACCTGAGCCGAAGGCTCACAGGTGAACTTATAGTATACCAATGCTCCGGCGTCCGTTGGGATCCGTCGGCATCTGTCGGCCGTCACAATTTCAAAGACCTCCTCTGAAACCGCTTGGTCAATCAAAGCCAAACTTAATGTGGCACATCCTTAGGAAGGGGAACAAAAGTTTTTATAAATGGTCCAGGTCACATGACCAAGATGGCTGCCATGCCCATATATGGTAAAAACCAAGAAAGTTCTTCTCTGGAACCGATGGACCGATTTAACGAAACTTGGTATGTAGCATTACTTGCCCATGCAATAAACAGAGATTTTTATAGGTTTAATAATCGAAAATTTTGAGCTGAAAATTTTTGACATTTTTCTTATTTTTGCTCAAAACATAGATTGTGGGTACACGATAGAAGCGCCTCTAACGAGTACCCACACTCTATGTTTTGGAGCAAAAATAAGAAAAATAGGTATTCCCTTGCATACCCCAGTTTTGCTATATAAAAGTGGGGTTCAAGGGGGTATACATTACACGGACATGTTTTCGTGATGTATTGGGGACTCTGGTCCATCTTTTTTTTTATATAAATCATGACCTTGACCTATTTTACGGCAAGGTCAATTTGGGTTACATAGGCTTTGCAGTAGACAAAAAAGTGAAAACATTGAATTTTCAGGAAGTTTTGTAGCCTGTGACCTGAAAGTTGGTAGATACAGACAGCGTATTGAACTAATGAAGTTTTATGAGTATTGAAGGTCAAGGTCAAGAAATCATTTCTTGACCTTGGCCAATTGCATTTGCAAACTAAATGTAAAACTTAACTTTCTCAGGAACCACTTGACCAATGAATACCAAATTTTATATGTAGTAGCCTTTGGAAGGGGATACAAAAGTTTGTACAAATGGTCTAGGTCACATGACCAAGATGGCCACCATGCCCATATATGGTAAAAACCTTAAAACAAATCTTCTGAGGAACCGATGGATCAATTTCAATGAAACTTGGTATGTAGCATCAGGGACTCTGACCTTGAGTTGACCTGTTTTACAGCAAGGTCAATTTTGGTGTGTAGGCTTTTTAATGGAAAAAAGGAAAGCATTGCATTTTTTCAGGAAGTTTTGTAGCCTGTGATCTGAAAGTCGGTCAACACAGACTTGTTGAGCTTATGAAGTTTTGTGAGTATTCAAGGTCAAGGTCGTTTCCTGTCTTTGGCCAAAGATTTTCTCAGAAACAACTTGACCATTGACACCTAAATTTCATATGTAATATCTTTAGGAAGGGGTAACGAAAATATCTATATAAATGGTCCAGGCCACATGTTTTGATCAAGATGGCCGCCATGCCCATATAAGGTAGAAATAATTATAAAGAAATCTTTTTCTATGGAACCGATGGACTGATTTCAGTGAAATTTGGTATGTAGCATGATATAAATCATGACCTTAATATGTTGACCTTGACCTATTAAACAGGAAGGTTAAATATAGTTACATAGGCTTTTCAATGAGGAAAAAGTGAAAACATTGGATTGTACAGAAAATTTTGTAGCCTGTGACCTGAAAATTGGTAGATACAGTTTACAGTATTAATTATTATGTGAGCATTAGAGGTCAAGTTTACTTTTCACTGGGACCAACATGACCTTAGCCAAAGGTCATTTATCAAAGACCAAATTTCAGAAGAGCGATATCAGGAACATTGGTCCTTGGGTTTTGTATATTTTTGCTAGTCACCCAATGATGTAAAAGTGCCTTAACATTTGAATAAAATTATATCCTTACATGCTACATGTACTTGTATTTTTTTTCTTTCATTTTCCATATGCTTTTAAACAAGTCGGTGTTCACAAGGCCTGAAATAATCATTATCCTATTATGTTAGCTGCGCTTTGAGCCTGGATAGTGTATAAAATGCTTTCTTGTCACTTTGGTCCAGTTTCAAATCTAGGCCAAGTTCCGGCCAAGGCATGTAACAGGGTAGTGATCTTCACTTTAACTGCTGTGAGTCCAGCAGCTGTATGCACTCCAAAAATACTTCTGTTAGTGAAATTTGGTAATTACCTGGACTGGTGCAAGGTAAACACTCCATTTGGATTTGATCTAATGAATATACAGTGACCGGCAGTATCAATTACTGACAGACTAGTTTCCTGTTGATATGGGGATTTACCTTTAACATTGGCCAGGCTGAACATCAGTCACCAACGTAACAGGCCTTGCCTTAAATTGCTGACCACCAAGCCAAGTAACCACTATACTTGTACAACTCGGCTGTTGTTTGCAATCTCCATGGGCTGAAGTGACCTGGAACCCATTCTGAATATACATATGGTATGGAACATAGTGTGAGGGTTCGCAACTAGGTAGCCACTGGTACCATTTAATGCCTTGGAATGGGGTGCAAACCCACAACCTACCACTCCTGCAGCGTACATACTATACCACCAAGGACAGGACAGGTGCTACAATCAAAATGGGCCCAGTGAGCAACAAAGTCCATTATGGCTTTACTGGCGTCGTTGTATATTGTCACTATATTCAGTTTTTAGCTCACCTTAGCTGTTAGGCTCACAAGGTGAGCTTAAAGTATACCCATGCTCCATCGTCTGTCATTGTCACCGTTGTCGTTGTCATTGTTCACAATTTTCTAGCATCTCTGAAACTCCTGGGCCCAATCAAAGCCAAACTTCATATGGAGCATCCTTAGGAATGAAAGTTGGTACAGGTCATAATTCAATTACACATTGCATCAGCAAACATTAGAACAGGTTCAGTCCGCTAAATACCTACATGTAGGCTTAACTATCACAGAGGATCTTGATTGGGGTCAACATATATCCGAAATTACATGCAAGGCAATTAAGACTTAAGTTTTCTTCTGCACAATTTGGCACTGGCACCTAGGCATACTAAGGAAGTTGCATACAAAGCATTTTGAGTATGCAGCTCCTATTTGGCATCCCTATAATGAAACTCAGACTGCTAAGGTGGAGAAGGTGAAGAGGACTGCTGCCCGGTGGACCTGCAGGAGATGGAGGAACACCAGTAGCGTCAGTGATATGCTAGATGAACTTTAGTGGCCATCCCTGGAGTCCCGAAGGGAGCGGTCCTCCTTAAACTTCTTCTACAAGATACACTCCGGTACAGTGTCTCTTGATAAAGACAAATACCTGACCCCGGCACCCAACCTAAGGCGTACTCGGGCATCACATGAATCACAATACACAAGGCCATTTGCCTATAGTGATGCCCTAAAAAATTCCTTTTTCCCCAGAACTATTCCGGTCTCCTTCAAGACCACTGAGGAATTTAAGGCTTCTATTTAAATCATTGGCCCAGAGGCATGCATTTTAGTATGCCTCTCATCTATATCTTGTAACTTTTAATGGTCCACCCAAATCAGCCTTGACTAAATTCTAAATTTAGCCACCCACCCCACACCTGAGGTGATGATCAGAAATTGATCGACTCAGTATCAGAAGATAGATAGATAGATACATGTCCGAGATAGCCGCCATGGCCATAAATAGAAAAAAAAACTTTAAAAATCTTCTCCAGAACCGGAAGGCCTATGGTTTTGAAACTTGGCATGAAGCATCAGGGAATGGAGCTCTACAAAGTTAATATAAATCATGACCCTGAGATGACCTTGACCTATTTTACAACAAGGTCAACTTAGGTCACCAATGCATTTGGATGGTGAAAATTAGTAAAATGTAATTAAATGGGGGTAAACTTGCTGGGAGTATGCAAATGGATAAAAGATGTAAGTTCATGAAAAAAAATGTCCCCAAGGGGTTGTCTGCCCCTACCCCCAGGGATATAATGTATGCCAATCAAAGCCAAACTGGTCAATCTGCTTTCTTGGAAACGCTTCCATGCGTCTTGCGTAAACCTTGGTCCCGTTGAGTTACAAAAGATTGAGTCGGGTAATGATTTTTGGTATTGTTCAAACTGCAAAGCTGAGAGCAGCCTATGCAGTGGTGCTGTTTTGAATTCCCATAAGGCTGTCCAGTGTGACATGTGAAATGTGGGTGCACAATAACTGTTCTTTTATGTCAGACTCAGAGTATGAAACGATGCAAAACTCAAACTGTACATGGATTTGCCCAAAATGTGAATTTTTCAATTTCTCAGACTCTTTTTTCAATGAACAGTTTAACTTGGAAAGTGAAAATAGGTTTGACCTACTTGCAAGCGGTCATGAAACCAAGTCCACTGAAACCTTGAATAGCAAAAACAGTTTTATTAGTGGTCTGAAATTTTCCAGTATCAACATAAACAGTATAAGAGGAAAAAAACTTGAGTTGTTGGCCTTCATTGATTTTCATCAATCCCAGATTTTGGCGATTCAGGAAACAAAAATTGACAATTCCATATTAACGTCTGAATTATTTCCGGAATCTTTTCCATACAGCGTGTACAGAAAGGATAGAACCTTAAATGGTGAAGGTGTTATGCTTCTTGTACACAAGGACATCCCACACATGCCCCTCACAGAATTGGACAATGACTCAGAGTCAGTTTGGGTCAAACTTTTTGTAAATAAGAAAACTCACTTTGTGGCTAGCTGGTATCGACCACCTGTTGATGGTCATTTACCAGTATCGGACAATGGAAATCACTTATTGAATTCCCTGGAAAAGTTTGACAATTTATTTAGAGAACAGCTTGACAAAATCAAAAATATTAATAAAGGCAACAAACCCCCTTTAATTCATGTTTTAGGTGATTTTAACTTTAGAGATATTGTATGGCCGGACAGACTCAGCAAATCTGGGTCATCATTGAGTTAGACGGAGGGTCAGATTTTGATAGATATCATGAATGACCATGGTTTGGAACAATTAGTCAACTTCCCCACCAGAGAAAGAAATACTTTGGACTTAATTTTGACCTCTCTTCCTGGTCAGTTTGTAGACATTCATTCCCCGGATAAGCTCAGTGATCATGACATTGTTTCTGGCACATTGAAAATTGCTATCCCCCCTATAAAGAAACCTAGGAGAAAAGTGTATCGTTATTATATATCAGAATGGTGATTATGAATCTATGAGAACAGAAACACTTAAATTTGCAAAGAGAAGATACTTCAACGGTTACTCAGATACTCGGTCGGTCCAGGAAAATTTCAATCTCATTACATCGTTTATTCAGGAATCGGCAGATAAACATATCCCCTCAAAAACTAGTCGCTCAGTTTCCTCTGTCCCTTGGATAACACCTGAAATAAGAAGGAAGATTCGCAGAAAAAATGCAACTCATGCAAAAGCTAAAAAGACTGGTAGTGCAACATTTAGATCTAAATTTGAATCTTTACGGAAAGAGATCAAAGCTGATATCAGGAAGCAGCATGATCTTTATGTGAACAACTTGGTAGGAGATGTTAAGGCTAATCCTAGAGATTTTTACAGGTACATAAACAGTCAGAAAAAAGATACCCAAGGTATTCCCCCGTTGAAAAAGAGAAATGGAAGTGGAATAGCTCAATCCGAATTCGAGAAGGCGGAAGAATTTAATGGTCAGTTCTCGGATGTTTTCACTAAAAGTGAATACAAACAGGTCCCTCTTATGGATAGATCTGCCCCATTCATGCATGATATTGTGGTCACAAAGGAAGGGGTGACCAAACTTCTCAAAGGTCTAAATCCGTCTAAAGCCTTAGGGCCTGATGAGCTTCATCCCAGAGTCCTAAAGGAACTGGCTATGGAATTAGGGCCGGTATTCGCCCATTTCTTCCAGCAGTCAATTGATACAGATGAAATTCCTAAAGAATGGTCTCTTGCTAACATTTGCCCCCTGTTTAAGAAGGGCGACAGGTCACTTGCCCGCAATTACCGCCCTGTTTCTTTGACATGCATTCCTTGTAAGCTTCTTGAACATATTGTATGCTCTAATATTATTGGCCATCTTGATGAACATGAACTCCTGTCGGACAGGCAACACGCATTTAGGAAATGGCATAGCTGTGAAACTCAGTAATGACTGGGCCAAAATCTTAGACAAAAAAGGCCAGGTCGACACTTTTATACTCGATTTTGAAAAGGCTTTCGATACTCCTCCCCATGAACTCCTTAAAAGCAAATTGTTCAGCTATGGAATAGGTGTAACAACACTGAATTGGATAAATGCTTTCCTTTGTTTCAGACAACAGAGGGTAGTGGTTAATGGTATTAAATCGGATTGGGCTCCTGTTGTGTCGGGTGTCCCTCAGGGCACCGTTCTCGGCCCCTTGCTGTTTTCCTTGTATATAAATGACATCTCAGCAGACATCGAGTCTGAAATAAGACTTTTTGCTGATGATTGTGTTTGCTATCGTGAAATCAAGAATGAAGAGGATACATTGAAACTTCAAAGAGACATTGATCACTTAGGCAGTTGGGCTAGAAAATGGGGAATGAGATTTCAACCCGTCAAATGCAACATGATGCAGCTGACAAATAAACGGTCTAGTAAGATACAGGCTAACTACACCCTTGAGGGCACTTTACTGGAAAACGTTGAAAGCATAAAATACCTGGGTGTAACTATCACAAATGATTTGAAATGGAATACTCATATTTCCAATGTTTGTACAAAGGCTAACAGAACTCTCGGATTCTTGAGGAGAAATTTGTATTCTTGTCCCCCAGATGTGAAAGAAGCAGCTTATAAAGGACTGGTGCGGCCGGTCTTGGAATATGGAAGCTCAGTTTGGGACCCTCACACTCATGGCCTCCAGGAAGAACTGGAAAAGGTCCAAAATCGTGCGGCAAGGTTTGTGACGGGAAATTATGTTTTTGAAACTGGGAGCATGACTGGCATTTTAGGTCAACTGAAATGGGAATCTCTTAAGAAAAGGAGGAAGGATAGTAGACTTATATTGCTATACAAAGGTCTAAATGGTAAAGCCAGAATACCCACAGATGACCTTATCCCAAAGAATAGGCGTTGTAGAAATCAACACTCTTTGGCTTTTCAGATACCTTCAGCTAGCAAAGAAGCGTACAAAAGTAGTTTCTTTCCACAGACTATCAGGGACTGGAATGACCTCCCTGGTTCACTTGTCTCCTCTGCTGAGATGCCTGATGACTGTGTGTCCAAGTTCGCTTCACTCGTGCGTTCAAGGGACTAATTTCTCCCCCATCCGAACCCCCTGGTGAAATAATGTCATTTGGCGTGTCACCAGTAAACTATTCAGATTCAGATTCTTGGTGTGTTGTCACGGACCGCAGTTTCAATTACTGTACGTTTCGGTTAGTTTCTCTCACATGCGATTATTTTGTAAATTTCACGTGACAGTCAGCTGAACACTGTAAACAAAGCAGAAGGAAGAAAAAAAGACTTAAGATTAAGAACAAAATCGTGAGTGACAAAATTATTCATAGAACTTTTGGGTTCTTTAATAACTTCCTTATTGTTAAGACACTTCTAAAATCCGACCGTCAAGTTGGTTTATAACCGCTCGAGGCGTTGAGAAGTTCATACAAGTACTGGTTTTGTAAAAAAAAAAAAAGAAAAATGCATAATGTCTATGTCTATGTTGTATGACACTCTACCAGCATTGACCATTATGTGTCAGGTGACCAAGAAAAGAAACATTAGATCTATGAATAAAGGCAGATAGAAGACTATGTAAAGAATATTTAATAGAAAATATACAAACATAATAAATAAGCTTATATGTATACACACATACAATGTTATTGTTTATATCATTCGGAACTCCTCGCCTAATCAAAAATCAATGAACTCTGATTGGACGAGGCAGTTCCGATTGTGTTAACATTTGCTATGCACATGCACACAGATCCAGAGATAACTCCGATTACCTGGATTGTCTCCCCTTCTGGTGGGCAGAAAACAGGTCTAAGAGCTGACATAAATTTACAGATTGTCTTTAGATTTACAGACTGTCTTTAAAGTTTAGATTTAAAGACTTGTGAGTCTATAGAATTAAAGACTAAAACGAAGAAATAGCAACAATTATGAAATACGGAAAATTCGCGCTGATAAACAATTGTGATTTGCTTTATTACATAAGCAGTTACTTAGTGCTGAAAAATGTTCATCGTTTGTTGACTTAACATTGAATAATGGAAGAAACAAATAAATGTGTTTTGATATACAAAAGTTTTCTCCCATATACTATAACTCAACAACTGAAAACGCAAGCAATCATCTGATCGGGTGACATTCATCGCCAACAATGGTCAAAGGGAGAATAATCAACAAGGAATACATATAGTTATTATTTGCTGTCAGTACACGGAAATAAGGCCATACTTTTA
Organism: Rugalucina vietnamica; assembly: GCA_964017185.1. Lineage (NCBI taxonomy): Eukaryota > Metazoa > Mollusca > Bivalvia > Lucinida > Lucinidae > Rugalucina > Rugalucina vietnamica. The sequence continues at coordinate 9,754,447 of OZ024878.1, forward strand.
CATGAACTTTACACACCGAATATCGCACATGTATAGGTCATTCATTTATGTTAAATATAGAATGCGCTTTTTCATGGTATTCCAAAATTCGTTGAAATACTGCATAAGTCTGTAAATCTAAAGACTTTACAAGTCTTTAGATTTACAGACTGTCTTTATATCCACAGACTTAACAAGTCTGTAGATTTACAGACAGTCTGTAAATTTAGTAAGTCTGTAGATTTAAAGACTTGGAATGTCAGCTCTTAGACCTGGAAAATGCCGATCTTCATATAAACACATTATGATATAGGTTCAATTTGTCGCTTTATTTTGTAGAAATATCAAATAAAAACTTTGTTTAAAGACAATGGATGAATAAATAAACATCTTTAATTGTAAGTTCCAGCCAATTTCACCTTTTAAATTAGATGTTTATGTTATTTTGGGGGTCAGATATTGTGGAAATATTGTCAATAAAGGAGGTATTTTAATTCAATAAAATCTATCAAAAAATCAATGGAAATCTTATAAAAAAAAGACTACTAATTCGTCAAATATGGATTAGATAAGTAAATCAACAATTATCAAATCTATATACATGTGAAAAACATGGTATTGGGCGAAATAATTAACACAGACTTTCCATACGCCACTATGGCCGATATTGATGTTTTGCCACCCACCGGCATTTGCGTTCGATACCGGAAAATACTTAATAGTAACATTGTCTGATGACGTAAGCTTTGTACTTGTCTATATATATATATATTTAAAGGACAAACGATGATACACCTTCGCAAAATGAATCAAAGCCAAAGACAAGTAATTTTCTGATGGTTGAGAATAACCACAAATAAAAAGACATGGGTCCTGGGGTTCAAATCAGGATCAGAGCATGTCGTTGGCCCATCTATATGTTCAGTGATTTTGCCCAGGTTCTATGGTTTCCTCCATCAACATCCTTGAGCTTTCTGTGTAACTGAAATAAAGATTTAAGACTAAATTTAAGGATGGGGGCCCAGTTAAACACTGAGCAACAAATTGTGGCCTTGAGCAACACATTAATGACTGAAAAAAAAATATCACAGGGATGTTTATGTTCAGCCACAAAACAAAGAAATCAAAATTTACTGTTAATATGCAAAAGTGATTTATAAAAAGATGGTGCTTCATCATGGGGTTTGGCAGGGGGTAAATCGTCCAGCCCTTAAACTCTCAGAAGAGACTCAAACATAGACACAACTATTTACCAGTTCCTACAGGTGACCTTATCCCGAAGAATAGGCGTTGTAGAAATCAATGCTCTTTGGCATTTCAGATACCATCAGCTAGCAAAGAAGCGTACAAAGGTAGTTATTTTCCACAGACTATCAGGGACTTGAATGACCTCCCTGATTCTCTGTTCTCCTCTGCTGAAATGTCTGATGACTGTGTGTCCAAGTTCGCATCTCTTGTTGTGAGAGCCAGGGACTGATTTCTCTCCTGGTGACCCCCAGTGGTGAAGTATTGTCAATTTGTCACTAGTAAACCATTCAGATTCAGTTCAACAGAGGAATGAGGGTGGGTGCGTGAAGGTGAGTGGGCCAGGGTGCCTATGCCCCAGTTGTGAGGCTTCCTGCTTCTTAGCTCGGATCCAAAATGTGTTTATTGGATCCGAGTTCTCAGGAAAATATTTTTGGACTTACTAAAATGTTTTGGGCTGAGTATAAATGGCTTATCCCAAATAACATGAATAATGTTTCCCTATTACAAGTATAAGCTTTTACAAAAAGCTTGGTCTACGCTTCGCATATATAAACTTGAATGTCAAAGAATCTGACCGTACTCCCATTTCATCGTGGTTCATGTGACTGAACAGAAATAAAACGCTGCACGGTCAAAGCATTCATCATACCTGACAATCGACCGTCACAGTACTGTCGGTTCATTTCATTCCGTTGTGGCTTGGATAGAATGTAATTGGCTACACGGTGGGGTGCGGTCAAAGCTTTCAGGCCTGACCATATAGCGTCACTATACCGTCGGTTCATTTCATTCCGTTGTTGCTTAGATAGAATGCAGTCATGCACCAGTTCCACGAATTTAACAATTTGCCCCATTTTTGATACCTACTGCACCACTGGTACAAAGGGAGGTTTGTCTGGGTGTTTTGGGTGTTTACACAGTCCTTGGCGAAACGACCCGGAATCCTACTAACACGATGGTCAAGCCACTAGACTCAAACATGCAGTTGCAGTTGTAGAGAGGTGTACAAGTTGTCTTGTAATTTAATTAAAAGTAGTAGGTCAATCTCAAACTTTAGAGTAGTCTACGCGCTAGACAATAATGTGGCACTCACCCTGTACCTGAAATGGTGATCAGAAAATGATTGACTGAGTATCTGAAGTTTGGCCATTCTAGTTAATTTTGCGTAGTGTTAAATGCCACTTCATCAAACTACATGTACCAAATGGAGAGATTGGTAGTTCAAAACCCTTTGGCACTGCAATTTGTCCTATAGCAAGCTGTATTACATTATGAAAACATGCCCATGTAATATATGGATTTATCATAAGTTGTAACAATTGAAAATTTTGAGCAGAAAATTTTGGATATTTTTCTTATTTTTGCTCAAAACATAGATTGTGGGTACATGTTAGAACTGCCTCGCTGAGGCGGTTCTAACGAGTACCCACAATCTATGTTTTGGAGCAAAAATAAGAAAAATAGGTATACCCCTGCATACCCCAGTTTTACTATATTAAAGTGGGGTTCAAGGGGTATACATTATACAGACATGTTTTTGTGATGACTTCCCACAGCACTAGTTAATACCTAGGAAGTAGTGACTCTGTACCAGCATGACTGAAAAAAGTTGACTGGGTCATTAAGGCAAAAAAATATTAGACCATGCAGAAAATATCATATTAATATAACAATTTTGTTTTGTCAGTTATTGTCAGAAAACAAAAACGAAATTTAACTTCCTTAAAAATATTATTTTCCAATGTGGGTCACAATTAATAGTACTTTGTCATAAGAATACTCCAGTATTTGGATCACATGAGCTTGCATCACATTTTATGAAATCAGCAAAGAAATATAAGATTAATACCAAAGCGAGTGATTTGTCTCATACAAGTGGATAATTTTATCAAATCATTGTGAAAGCTGTAGATATATCATGCAATAAACACATGTACGTTGAACCTTCAATAATAGCCATAAATAGCAGGTATATGTTTAATCTGAAAAAAGAAGAAATAACAAAAATGTGCTGTAGATTTATGGATGACATTGTCAAAGTTAAACTAACATCTTGTAAAAGTAAAATTTTACAGACTTTCACCAAATTTATATATAGAAACTAAAACTTTCAGGCTTAATAAATTATTGTTCATTTGCAATTAGAAAGTGGATTTTATTTATCTGTACATTTGTACTATTGGGATAAGCCACAAGTTGTTATTGTCCATACACTTTATATACATGTACGAGGTATGGCAGGAAAGTTCGTAGACACTTTAGCTATATGAAGAAGTAACGGGCTGTTAAAGAGGCTCTTTGTATAATTCCAAGCAGCAATATCTTATGAGTATATTTTAGAAATTTGGTGCAATTTGATATAATAACGCGCTTGCTATGCCCAGTTTTCTGCTTGAGGGTAGGGCCGCGCAGGGCAGGTGTCAAAACGTTATAAAATGTGACCATTTTCACATTCTGTTTTTGCTTGTGAAACGGCATTAAAGTGTGCTGGAACGTTAAAATATTTTGATCCTGAAAGAACGTTTAATCAACAACATTTTCTGAATGTTTGGACCTTGGCGGCAGTATAGTTTGATATCTGTGAATAAAATTTCAGATGCAAGTCCGAAAAAAATGTTTGAAACATTGGCGTAATTTGACGTCGGAGAACAGACGATGATCATAAAATTGTGTGTTTTTGTTTAGGAAATCGCCAACAAACACGATGGAAATGATGCATACAACAACATAAAAACTATCAGCTTGTCGGTGATTTGTTTACAAATGACGTGGTTGATTTTTGGATGCTCGATAGAGCATCTAAGGTGATAAATGGCGGCGGAAGGGCACTCGTCTTACATGCTCAGCATATGAAAATGGTTTCAAATGTTCAACCGGTCGTCAGAGAACTAAGCGACAGTTGCCAGAGATCTGCATTTGACAGCAGGATGCACATAATAAAAATGAACCGATATCCAAGGACCCTATGTGGAAAAAATCTGAAACATTGGTTGAGCTTGTTACGAATATATAAAGCACTGACAGCAATAAACTTCAAGCAACGTCACTGAGACGTTGACCCTTGCCCCGCTCCCGGTCAGGGAGGTGCACGGAAAAGGCTGTAGAAAATGTCGTGATGGTCAGATTTTCATAAAATTTCATCTATTTGCTCATGAAATATTTTTGCAAACCCAGATATAATCATTATGACTGAATTTCTTTTCCTGTTGAAAATACTAATTGTGTCTACGAACTTTACTGCCATACCTCGTATATACTAACCTAATGATTTTTAGAACATTTTTGACACCTTGAGCATCTCTGAATAATTGATGCGGAACACTCAATGATAAGTGCAATAACGAAGTATTAAGGTAAAACTTAATTAAAGGACCTCAGTTTTTATTTTATTTTTATTTTCTGCATGTGTGTTTACATAATTGTTATCTTATGTTTACATTGCAGAGCTGCTCTTAGAATGAGTTTCCAGAGCCTACCAGATGTATTTATAGCATAGTAACTCACAGCAAAAGCTTAAACATGAGAACTAAAGGGAGACAATTTCTGCTGCTACTATGGAAAAACTATGTTCTTCAGAAGCGAAAAATTAAAACGACAATATTTGAAATAGGATTGCCAACATTTTTTGCTCTTATTCTTATATTCATACGCCTGCGAGTGGTTGGAGAGATGAAAGATAGCAAAGTATGGGATCCATGTTCAAACTGGAATGAGCTGGGGTCAAAACTACCAACAAAAGTAGCATTTTCACCAGACAATGAAGTGGTCAGAAGGATAATAGGCAACCTGACTTACTCAATACCTAAACTCAGGCCAGGTAACTACCATTATTCATTACAAAAACATGCCCATGCAATAAGCAGAGATTTTTTGAGCTTTAAAAATTGAAAATTTTCAACTGAAAAATTTTGATATTTTTCTTATTTTTGCTGTTCTAACGAGTACCCACAATCTCTGTTTTGAAGCAAAAATAAAAAATAGGTATACCATGTATATCCCAGTTGTACTACATAAAAGTGGGGTTCAAGGGGGTATACATTACACGTACATGTTTTCGTGATGACTACCATATTTGTTCTATTTAGCACATATGTGCACACTGTATAACTAGCATATTGGTATTTTACCTCAGTTTTATTACCCTGGATACTATAATACCTTATTAGGTGCATTAAAGCATTTGAGCCCCACACAAGAAAACCAACAATCTGCATATATGCAAAAACAAAGACCCAGATCAGCTGTGCAGTTACTGCACAGCTGATCAGTGCCTATGTTTTGCTACACGGATAGTACAGTTCCTCTACTTTCTAAATCCAAAATTTCCAGCCTCTAGCAATCTTTTGTACTTGTACAGTATGGTTTGTGTCAGACCTGGTCGGGAACCCAAATTGTTGGTTTTCTCATGCAAAGGCTCATTTTTATGATCTAACAATATTTTGGTATGTCTTAGATAACATCTTCGTTCATATTTTTGACATGATTACTTCAGCAGTTTAAATGTTTTGTTTTAATTTGTAGTGTGCACTAATTAGAAAAAATGTGCTTATTAAGCTACATGTATGAAAGTAGTGTGTTAAGGATAATAATATGGTAAGTTTGTTTAATGAAATCTCATTGTAATGTGTAGCTAGCAGTACCTAAAATCCATTTTTGAAGTACATTGTATAAAACAGTACAATTTCACAGTTATTTCATTAACATTAGTATCTATTTCCACAACCTTAAAAAGTGCAATAACTGAACCTTTTTCAGACACTGTTGGCTTTAAGACAGAGAAGGAGATGGTGTCTTTTCTCATGTTTGTCAACCAGACTGTCAACAACACTAAAGATTACCTTGGAGGCATTGTCTTTGATGAGAAAAGCTTCCTAGATCACAACGGCACAAAGTTTCAAGAGAAAATCACCTACAAGCTTCGACTCAGCTCATTTCCTCGAAATGCTCCAAAGAATAAGTTTACGTTTAATCCATATGCGGGTGATAAAAGTTGGAGCACAGACTACATGTTTCCATTGTTCCAGAAGGTTGGGCCACGAGAGCATCAGTATGATTGTGGTGGAAATCCGGGTACAGTTTTACCATTGTTTTCATATTTGTTTGAATGACATCCTCAAAATTCATTTCATCACACACACAAAAACAACAAATTATTAAAGTGGTTTTGCCTTAAAAAGTACATTCTAAGTATATTCTATGTAATGTTATGCTTAAAGACGATATCCCACATTAGTGTTTCCCCCAGTCCCAAAAAAGGGCATGGTAAGGTTGCTAAAAAAGGGCACTTTTTAACGCGCGGCAACGTGTCAAAAGGGCACTTTTAGCGCGCGACGAAAATTAAAGGGGCACTTTTTTTAAGTGGCCCATATCATGCTATGAGGGTACATTTAAGCACAGGTCATTCAATTTAACACTTAATATAATTTCTGTGTTTTAATAAATTTGCTTTTCATCTTAAAGTGTTCTTTCCTCAATTTCAGGATTCACTTTTACCAACTAGACAACTTAGAAAATTTCTTTTCCCTCTTGTCTCACATTACTTTAATACTGAAAGCTTGTCAAAATAAGAGATAACCTCACTCAAGATTACTATTGATAGTTGAAACTAATTAACTGGCACACTTATATTACCAGGTAGGACATTCATTTTTCACACCTTTTCTGATTAACAGCTCATTTGGTGTCAAATTGGTAATTTGTCATTGAGTTATTATCAACATTTGCAACTGCAATAAAGTGACATTAAACAAGGGATTAAAGCAATCAACAACTGTGGAAGTCATGATCATAAATTTTGCCAAATTTGGTTCTGCAGACTTCAAGCAAAAAATCTTGTAACTTCCTTATTTTTTGTCCGATTTTGACAAACTTTTTACCAAAATGTAGGGCACAGAATGTAGATTCAGAAAAAGGGCATGGCGCTGGAAAAAAGGGCATGGCGCTGGAGAAAAAGGGCATGGCGCGGCGCCATAGTAAAAGTGGCTAGGGGAAACACTACACATACTATTTCGATTAAAAATCAAAATAAATCATATTAATATATCGATCCATGTCCAAAAAACAAAATTTCATATGCGGGTATACAAATTAATGACTTTTTTAAATATTGCAGTACGGAACCAAATTATCGGTTGTTTCCGGGATTTTCCGCTGTCTTACATGTGTGGGCGTGGCTTAGTATCTGTGACGTCATCTCGTACAAGTCCGATTAAGTCAGACCATTGGATAACGTAAAAACAAGGCCATTCGTGTCATGATTATGTTCATTTTGACCATAAATTATGTAGTTTTGTTTTATTAGGAAATGATTTTATATGCTGTTTTAAAAATCTAGACAAAAAATAACACCCTTTCTACATTCATACGCATGAGGCCTTTAGCACTTTACCAAAGTTTGAATCCAGTGGCAGTTATTTCAGATCCGAGTATCAAAGTTATAATGAATAGGCATGCCGTTTTTACCCGTTCTTATAAAATTAAAATCTCGGGAAAATAATAATTTAATTTCCATTGTTTCACATGTGACATGAAGGATAAAACATCCGTTTTTATCATATTTTTTCATTACTTGCGCGATCACAAACTTGTTTTGATACCATTGTTCGTGTTATGCTGATTATGTTGCGTAAGAATACACCAAATTATATTCTGATTGGCGGCATGCGCGTGTGCGAGAGAGATCAACGTCTGAATCTCTCTCTCTCTCTCTCTCTCTCTCTCTCTCTCTCTCTCTCTCTCTCTAGTGTACACTTACATCACTTACATTAGTTTCCATTCCGGCGAATAAAAAGATGTTCAAGTACATTCATTCTTTAAGGACACATTTGCAAATATTAATGTTAACCAACAAATACAAATCATGTGCAATCAACACTGTTAACCAATACAACACAAGCCCCGAGGGACCTGATTTAATCCGTACTTTATTTTGGGGGTTACGCACATTAATAAAGGTACATGTAGTTGTTAAAACAATCATCATTATATACAGAAGCTCAGTTAACAATTACACGTATCGACAACAATGTTTTGATCAAGAAGCAAAACCGCAAATATGGGTATATGAACGCTCATCATGTTTTCATAGAAAACATTACGATATACTTGTATGCCGTGTTTTCTGAACCACATCTCTCTCTCTCTCTCTCTCTCTCTCTCTCTCTCTCTCTCTCTCTGTTGATATTTTAATGCAGCCGCGTAAAGTTCCGGTCCTACTGCGCCTAAGATTGCTCTACGATTGCCTTAATATTAATTTGGGAATCATCTCTTTGACATCGATGTGCAAATTAAGAAGGCAGAATCACGTTGGAAAAGAAAATACATATTTTGCATACGCAGTCTTATCAATAAACTTATAATTAGACAATCGATTCAGTGGGACCGGCACTTAACAGCTAGCCGGTCATCGTCTCTACCTTTTTAAAAATATAAATAAAGGTCAGGAAGGGCGGGATGAATGAATTACGTGGTGTCTGCGCTTGAACGTCTCATGCGCATATGCGTCGTGACTGTATGGGGTTACTACCATTTTAAATACAACTTATACATTCGTCACATAAAATCATAGGAATTCCCCCTTGGCTTATGCAATTCTTCTCATGACGTCGCTTATTACTTAAAAATCATATCATAATAAATGCGTGTACATTTTATTAAATGTAGAAAGAAAGGTCAAACTAACAGTAGTCTATTCGTAATTCAAGCATTAGGATATCTAGAACAAAAGTCAATGTCGGTAGACTCGTTTCCCGGGACTCGTTTACTCAATGAGCTTGGAATGTCCTTGAGTATCTGCCACGTGCCGCCGAGTGATATATGCCGCAATCTAGCGGCGCGTGTCGGCGTGTGTCACATAAAAACATCACAGATCACCGACATACACACCGCGTAAGGTAAGGTAATAAAAGTGTCGGGTATTCAAATTTGTTGTTTTAGCGGCCGTAACAAAAGAAAGATTATGAACTACGAGAAGTTGTCAGTGATAAAAACTGGTTCAAATGCGGGACTTTATGCGAAATGATATTTTCACATGCCATGCAAGTAATGTACCATAATTTATTTTCCTTTTATGTTTTGTTTATAAAATGTATCCGATAATGTTGATAATCATCAAAAGGTACAAGTAGGCAAAGATCAGGAAAAGGCGCAATCAGAAAAAGATTCCCACTCCAAAAACCGAGGTGGGAAAAAACCAAACTAACAATCAGGTACTTATACCATGAAACATATCGTAAGCCGAATGAGCAGCTATTTTCCCAATAGGTGGCCACTCAGTTACCTTAACTTAACTAAAAATATGAAAACATACATAAGGCGCCAACAGCACAAAAAATGTTATACACCAAGACATAAAACAAAAAGAACCACCACAGAAGTATCGACTTGGAACGATCAGTAACACAACGTTACTGGCGGGCTTAAACCGGTTTTACATGGCCATAACCTCACCCTCAGCTTCTGCAGTGGTTCATAACATTTAGTTAGTTATTTGGTCCTCGTGGTGAATCTCTAACTAGTCAATGAATCATCAAGAACAAACAAATAAATCATGATAAACATCCTGATGAATCAAAAACCAGGACTCACAGACTGAGTAAGCTGCCCGACGATGGAGATCCCTGGGCGCCGAATAACCTACTAACTCCGGAGCAAAAGAAAAACACCAGTTGGACCCCGGTGGGCCAAGCAACAGACAAGAAGCTCCGGCCCCAACCAACTAAAATGAATAGCTTTATGTCGGGGCCATCATAGAGTCTGACGCCCGACCCACCGGCGTGCAATTAAAGAAGGCAGCATAGTTATCAACCATGATTGGGTTAAAAACTAAGCATGCAGACTGTCGCATAACATTTAAGTTATAACCTATACGTCTGTAACGTGTTATGATTTTTCTGAACTGAAAAGAAAAATCATTAATTCCTTTAAGTTTCTTAAATTTGTAAACCAAGTCACCATAAAATTCAGGTTCCGAAAGGCCCTCACTTAAAAGCGTCTTTAACCCAACATTATATTTGGAAATCAATTCATAGTGTCTACGATAAAATTTAGAAAATGTTTTTCGAAGTTTATGATACCGATAGCCCTGTTGGAGAAGTTTTGCCGTTAAACATTTATTTCGAGCGTTGAAGTCTGCAACATGATTGCAGACTCTAGCAAACCTAATAAGTTGCGAAATGTATACACCATAAGAAGCACGACGAGGAACGTCACCATCCAAAAAAGGAAAATTTACTATATCAAAATCAAAGTCATCGCGCTTATCATAAATTTTAGAAGAAACAAATCCATTTGCAACAGAAAGATGTAGATCTAAAAAGGGGGCTTCAGTATCTGTGATATTGGCTTTGTTCAACTGAAGTTCAGGTGGATAAATTTGATTGACCATACCTTCAAAATAAGGGTTGTCAATGTTCAAAAGGTCATCGAGGTACCTAGATGTGGAATTAAAAGCCTCGATAACATCAGCTTGATTATCATGGTTAAGAGAATCCATGAAATCTCTTTCGTAGCAGTATAAAAATAAATCAGCTACGAGAGGTGCGCAATTTGTACCCATCGGAATTCCAACAATTTGTCTGTACAACTTGGTCCCAAATCTAATATAAATATTATCAAGGAGATAGGATAAGGCATCGCATACATTCTGACATGACCAAAGTGTATACCGACTTTGGTCAGAGGAAGTGAAAAAAGCCTTTCTGTCATTACATGCCAAATAAAGTGAACCATAGTTTTTTAATGCCCTTTTGAAGGTCCACTCTATCAAATCCAGAAGTTTTTCTTTTATTAGATTATGTGGTAATGTTGTATACAGAGTAGAAAAATCATATGTGGACAAGCTTGTCGCACGGAACCCTCTACACTTCAATTTACTGAGCACCTCACCAGAATTTTTAATTGACCAAAACCAATTTTTATTTGAAGTTTCATACACTGTCTCACAGTATCTTATAACATGAGATTTGATAGCAGTAAGACAGGAAGTTAATAATTTAGAAAGTTCAGTGGTAGTACAAGAGCTAGAATTTGCAATAAATCTAGCTTTGTATGGTCTTTTGTGAAGCTTAGGTAACCAATACATCGTAGGAAGTTTGTCTTGGCCTTCATTGACACAAACAGAAAACTTAACAGGTAAATCGTTTAAGTGGGCATTAACTACAGACACCTCATCAGTATCTGTCTCCAGATAAGCCATGGTACCATCAAGCTCCTGTTTTAAGGTGTTAACGTAGTGAAGCCTACAAACGACAACAACATTGTTTGCGGCTTTATCTGCCGGAACCAAGACATACTTTCTATGAAATTCTTGGATACCCTGCTTCAAATGCCTAAATGACGATTTGGGTTTAGGAGGTAAAAGATTAGTATTTTGTGAATAAAACTTAATACGTTTATCCACGATAGTTAAGATACTTCTTTTCCATTCTTTAAGAGCATTATCCTCAATACCCTCTCGTTTACACCATCGATTACCGAAATCATTTAATGCAGATGAAATCTCCTCTCTACATTTGTCGAAATTAATGTAGGAAGGGAATCTATATTTCGGACCTTTAGAAACAATTTTGCGAATTCTAGAATCCGAAATTATTTTTAAATTTCCAGTAACAATATGTCCAGCGGGTTGATAAACATATTTTGAATCTTTACAATCTCAAGACTTAAACAAGAAAAAGTAAAACGTCGGCGTTTCATGGTGTAAAATTTGTGATAAATGTTTTGTGTAAGCATTTACTTTGTGTGTCTTTCATTTAAATGGCTGATATTTTGTACGACTAAACGTCACTTCCGGTTTGGTCTCGCTAGAGTTTTTCCCCTTTGATTTTTCGGCCCTTTTCCGACACCGCGTAAAGCGCATTTTTGTTTTCGATAAAAAGGTGTTCAAAATGTAAAACATTAGAAAATTTGATTTCCTAGCCTAACTAGAAACATGTTGTTGATATATTAACGGCAAGAGAATCGTCAAATGCGACTATTCGGTATGGGTCTTTTAAGAAGATGCTGAGTGAATTGCAAACAGTGAAGGATGTAATCAGTGTACATATTTTAGCGGTATACCACTGCATTGCAATATTACAGTGTATTGTGACATATTGGGCATTTTTTGTAGAATTTATACCTTGTAGGCTATGCTTGCATGTTTAGATACATTTCAGTATCAGACCTTATATTTATCACGCAAAATGTGTCATGTTAAATGGGTATATGATCTTTTAATTGTCATTGATTGGATGTTAATCTGTTATTTCTACTTAAGGCTATCAGAGAGAAGGCTTCATGGCACTACAGAATGCTGTGGACATGGCCTTAATGAGGGAAGTTGCTGGTAAAAACGCCACAGAAAAACTGCCGAAAATCAACATGGAGCTTAGAAGACATCCATATCCAAAGTTTAATGACGATAATTTTATCTTGGTCATACAGCGCCAATTTCCGCTGATACTGATGTTGAGTTTCGTGCTTGTGGCTCTGAATATTGTCAAAGATGTTGTGCATGAGAAGGAAAGAAAACTTAAGGTAGGTATGTCCCCTATATACTCCCGATTCTTACATCACAGATTGATGCAACATCACGTGACACTGGACAAAATGGAGCACAGTGATTGGAAGCCTTATTGAGCGGGTAACTACCTACAGCAAATAGTTCATTGTCTCATTGTAGGTTTTTGTCCTGAATTGCAATCACTGCACTCTATTTTGTCATGTGTTGTGTAATGTTGATCTGTTTGCGCTGTAAGAAATATGGTTGCATCTTGGGTATGCATGGTGGTATTAGAACATTTGTCAAAACTTTCCGAAAGCTTTCTTGTTGGGTAATAAATGTTGTGTTGTTTGATGATTTAAATGATGGAAATAGTAACAGTTGTGATGAATGTCCACATTTTGTTTCATGAAGTGCAAATGTGGATACCTAGTTGAAGAACTTTTAATTGATACCAAATGTACATGATTCTAGTCTACTATCATGGTTCTTCTTTTCACTTTTTGGTTTGCCAAACATTATCAAACTAAGATGAGATCACGCAACGCAAATTGACACTGAGACACCATTACATAATTGTCTCTTACCTTGTAAGTTCAGAGTTGTTAATTCTATCCTATTCCAGGTTTCCCCAGTCTTTTGTCTGAGACCTTAGCTATCTGTGAAACACTGCATACAACTCTAGAAGTCTACAACAATAATAAAGTGACCTAGATTTTTAGCCCTTAATCCATAATGTATTCCTATGAAACAATGAGCCGCGTCATGAGAAAACCAACATTTTAAATATTCAAAAGCAAAGACGCAGATCAGCTTTGCAGTAAGTGCGAAGCTGATTATTTTCATTTTATTTTGCCTTTATTTTCATGACATGGATAATAAAGTATGTTCCTCTACTTTGTAAATCTAAAATTTCCAGCTTCTAGCCATCTTCTGTGCTTGAACACCTCGATTTGTGTCAAGCCTGTTCAAAAACCATGTTGGTTTTCTCAATGTGGCTCAATTGCTCAATTTCTCGTACATTTTCAGGAGTCTATGAAGATGATGGGCCTAAACAACTGGCTTCACTGGTTGGCCTGGTTTGTCAAGTACCTCCTCTTTATGCTGGTTACCGTCCTCATCATGCTGCTCTTCTTCAGTATACAGACAAGCCGGGGACCGGTGATAGGCAATACTAGCCCTACTGTATTGTTTGTGTTCCTGATGTTGTACGCTGTTAGCACCATATCATTCTGTTTTGCAGTCAGTACTTTCTTCTCAAAAGGTAGGTCACACGGGTTAACCAGAGAGAAGCCGAGGCGGTTCGTACCCACAGTCGATGCTTTAAGCAAAAATATTGAAAATATCAAAATTTTTCTAAAGAAAATTTCAATTTTTAATGATGAAAAATTCTCTGTATATTGCATGGACGTGTTTCCGTAATGCAGAGCATTATCAGAATTGTATTGCTGACTATTTTTCTTCTGCCTCCTGGACTTAAGTACACAGGAAAGTTATTTTATCTACTTTTTGGGGCATGGTGGCCCGGTGGTAGAATGTCAGACTCTAAATCCAGAGATCCTGGCTTCCAAACCCACAGGTGCCTGATTATGTCTTTGAGCAAGACACATAAACCTAGTATACTGGGAGTTTACCAAGGCCGTGATTTTTCCATCCCAAACATGACTTAAAGAAAATGTTGACTGAAATGTTTAACCTCAAGTCAAGCAAACAAATTTGTTCTATTCTGTTTATCACTACACAGCAAACTCTGGAGCAGCAGCAGGTGGGATATTGTTCTTTGTGACCTACATACCCTACTACTTCATACAGCCGCGATACCAGACTCTAACTTGGATGCAGAAAATCCTCACAAGTTTGATTTTCAATGTTGGTATGGCATACGGTGGACAGATTATTGGCATGTACGAGGGAACAGGTAAAGATATGTATGTCTGTAAAGATATAAGTCTGAGCAATTGCATTAGACCAAGGTCAAACTGCTTGAATAGGCAATGACTGGATAGAGGAGCAGTCAAGTCAGACTGTGACTGTGTGTGATAGCTTGACTGGTAGCATATGGCGATTTGCATCAGGAAAACAAGTCCTCGAAACGCCCCCTCGAAAAACTGGGGTATGTGGATACGTTAGCCCTGAGCAGTTCTAACATGAACCCACAATTAATACATGTATTATAAACAAAAATATTAACAGTTAAGTTATTATCGGTTTAGATTCATTTTCTAACCAATGTTTATTAAATATGGACCCATTTGGATTATAATAGGCTTTGTATTGACTATCCTGTTGAAAGATGCAAAATTACAGTAGTTCTCTTTGGCTTTATGTTGCCAAATCTACAGGGTCACTGAAGAGGCTTAATAGCCAAAACCATGGCATGGTCGCTCTTAAAGGATCTCAGTTTTATTTTCATTATAAAAGACAAATAATGTTTGTAGGTGCTGGTGTACAGTGGAGCAACATTTCCAAGGGTGTTTCAGTAGACGATAGTTTCACAATGCTGCAGGTGTTTATAATGTTGATCATTGACTCAGTGATCTATATGCTCATAGCCTGGTATGTTGAGGCTGTGTTTCCTGGTGAATATGGTGTGCCACAGAAATGGTACTTTCTGTTTACGGTAAGTTGAATGTGTTCATCACTTTATCATACACTAAAACTAGTAGTTTAGATCGCACCATAGCCTTAAAGTTTGTTGATCTTGGGGGAGGGGTTTCTGATTAAACCCCACTATTCATTGATCAAAAATATAAAGATGCAACATTTTTGCACCAAACAATGTCTGATTGCGGCATTTGATAAAGAGTACAAAAAGTTTTAATAGAAAGCAGAAGAAAATATTAAAAAGTCTTGTGAACATGTCTTGATGGGGTGGTGATTAATGGACAGATATGTTCAAAATATTTAGCTCACAGGGGCTATGCTAGGTCAGTCATCCAATTAGGCCTTTTGCGCAGAATTCCTATTTTGTTAGCATGATGTTCCAGTGACCAAACCTGCTGGGGTTTGGACTTAGCAAAAGATCTTGGTAAAAATTTGTTAACATTCTTTCAGGGGTCATACTGGTGTGGTACTAGACCTGATGAGTTTGTCTCAGATGATAAAAATATCTCTGTTGGACAGAACCCAGAGTTCTTTGAACCTGACCCTAAAGGGATCAGACCCGGCATCAGGATCAGGAACTTGAAAAAGGTAGGTGCACATTACGAAAACTAATTTTTTTCAGCAGTAAAACATTGAAATTTCATTGAATATTTTTTAATAGTTTTGCTCAAAACATAGATTGTGGGTACAAAATTACTCACAATCTATCTTTTGGAACAAAATAAGAAAAATAGATATACCTCTGCAAACCCCAGTTTTTATGCCCCCAACTTCGAAGAAGTTGAGGGGGCATATTGGTTTGGGTCTGTCCGTGCAGTCAGTCAGTCAGTCTGTCTGTCTGTCTGTCTGTGATGCGTGAGCACTCGGTCAGGAACCGTTAGAGATAGGATCTTGAAATTTGGTATGTAGTTTGTATATGAAAATTAAGAGGACCCATATTTTTTCTTTCAGGTAAATTCAAGGGGCTAGGGGCCCATTCTGTGAGAGTTATTTCCCTTTTTAGCTCACCTGAGCCGAAGGCTCATAGGTGAGCTTATAGTATACCCATGCTCCGGCGTCCGTCCGTCCGTCCGTCCGTCCGTCGTCCGTCCGTCGTCGTCCACAATTTCAAAGATCTTCTTCTCTGAAACCGCTGGGCCGATTGTTCTCATATTACACATACACCATCTACAGGTAGGGGGAAAGAATAATTGTGTTTTTTGTTTTGATCGGATAAGGACTCTGGTTGCTATGGCAACTTATGCTTCCCATAGACTTATAATGGAAAAAAGTGAAAATTGCTAGTTTGTGCTGTCTTGTTGGAGATATTTGAATTTTAATTTTGCAGAAATGTTTATTGAGTAGTCCTCTACGTTTCATGTGACTTTTGTCCTAATCCTTCATTTTGATTGGTTGCAGGGGCCCCATATATAGTCCAGGACCCAAGACCCAAATCGTCGATCTACCCTACATCACGTTGAGGCAGAAATTTGAGTTTATTTTCAGGTAGCACTATATCTCGGGCATATCAGGTCACCGTCTGAATTTTGATTTGAGCCGGCGAACATTGAGTTATCTGCCCTTGTTTGATGTGACCCGCCTCTCTAATTTAACAATAAATTTATAGCACCGTTTGCACCGAAATGTTTGCTAAAACTTGTTTTACTTCATTTTCAATGTTAGTTTGTTAGGGTTTGCAAAGACCTGATATTATTCCACAAAATAATGTATGATAACATTGGTTTGAGTTATTCTCGTTGAAAATGTATGCCGTTTATTTATGAAAGATCCCTGAAAGTATTATTTTTTCTAAGAATTATTTCCAAAAGTTTCTTCTTACAACTTTCTGAATAAATTATAATTAGATATGCCACCAGGAAGAAACAATTCTGGATTCCTACCGTACGTTTCAGGGGCATCAGTTCGAGTTTCATGCATAACGAAGGAGAGAGCAGGCTTTATCGACATGTATTGTTACCCCACCCACTGATCTTACAAAAGCATTTTTCCAACTATCAAAAACAAATATGGGACCAAACAAGAAGTTTGATTCAAAGTTAATTCATCAAAAGAATCGTAACGTTAAGTTGAAAATGTATTTTATCCAAACAGTTCATTATGCAATTTTAGTTGCCATGGTAACCAATACTACGCTTGCTTTTAAACAGAAGACCTGTTACAAGGGTTTAAACTATATCTTTATCATAACAACTAATTTCGTTAACAATTTTACAGTCAGGAAAGACTGAGCTGGAGATAGGAGAATTCAAATTTTATGTTTTCCTTTATACCACTGGGATGTGGAAAGACATACTACATATTTTGATCAGAATTGGTGGATGCGGTCGGTTTCAAATATAAAGTAAATGACAAAAAGATCTAAAGCGACGAGCAGTCGTACATCTCATTATGATAATAAATTGAGGCTTGGAATAAACTAAACAGTGTGTAGCATAAATGAAAACAATGTTTATGCTTAGGAATATCATCCGGCGAAGAAGGGCTTATCATTGAATTACCCCACCCACTTTATTTGCCATGCAAATTCAGAGAAAACAAATGTTTTTAATGCCAGTGAGATTATGTCAGAAACTTTATGTCTCACTTCGTGTACTATCATTTTTAGCTTAAAACAATATAAAGTACTCCCGTTCCCCTATATTGTATACATTTTAAACACATCGCATACATGTTATACGAGAACCGATAGTAAATTATTTTAGTATACTATGAACTTTACAAAACTCATCGAAATTCATTACTGATTGTAATTTGTAACATTAGTTTATTTTTATATATTTTGTTTGAAACGTGAACGCCGAACATCTTCCAACATCTGATTATTTGGCTCACTTCCGTAACTATATAGATACTGAGAAATATTTAAGTACCCCACCCACACAAATACAGGTCAAGTGCAAAAATAGACATTCATACATTTTCCTACTGGTGAAACTGATTTTATGTAAGCCACGGCATTTTCCGAATCTGTTTCTTCTTGAAATTGAGCTCTTGCACAGGTTTGTTCAGCTCCTTTGCAATGGCAAGCAGCCTCACAGTCAATCCCTTTCCCTTTGCAAAGGCAGTTTCTTGTACATCCCTTTTTACATTTACAAAATGAGGCTGTTCTTAAGTGTTCTGGTATATTTGTCTTTGTCGTCAACGAAGGAGTTGGTCCACTGGCATCGTTCTTCCAACCGAAATGAAATGGTTCCAATATGGCGGGAACAGGTTGCACTGCTTGTACCCAGGTTCGTGTTTGATACAACGAAGGTAGAACATGCTGCCTAAGAGCATCTGCTGTGAGCGGCAAGTTTTCTAGAGATTTTCGTCTTGCGTAGAGATAATACCTTAACGCATCAAGGTTTGCAAAAGTCTCCCTACAATACATGGAAGTGACAACAACTGTAACCAAATCAACTGTCCGTGAAATAACATCTTCTGATATGGTTTCACTAGCTTCCAGCCCTTTACATACTGATGCCATGTCGGTGGCAAAATTCATTCATAAAAGCTCGTTTTCCTTTACCAAAAAGGAAACTAGTTGTGTCACAACCACTTAAGGCATGTAAGAGCGGCAACATGGCTTTCTCGTTGTCTGCAAATACCTTTTCTACTTCATGGACAGGAATATAGTAGTCCTTGCTCTTTATAAATAATTCCTCCAGTCCTTCACTAGCCAGTTGCTCGAACAGGTACAGCGCAATAACAACAATGTCAGTATCTGAGGCCCTTATGATTATTCTTTTACATTCTTTCTTTATTGCCGAGAGAACATGCAACAATACTCTCGTATCTGCTTCCTTGTGAGTGCTAGAAAGAAGATATTCTTCCGTGACTGTCGGTCTTGTAGGACCGTTTGCCGTCATGGCATGCATTTTCAGCCTATTATTAAACCCCCTGACAACAAAAGTCTTGCATGTTCATACAGTACATCACTGCATCTAATCCAGCTTTAAAACAGGAAAGCAATCAAGTTAGCTTTACTGACGCTATTGTGGGTAGTCTCTTCGTACCGCTTTGGTGATATCTTTTTGCTGATCTCATACTGTTTTTTCTATTTTCTGCAGGCCTCATGCTCAATAACTGATCAGCTGTCTTAAGATAGGAGGCACCATTCACTTATCAAATATCACATATGCTGAGATAACCCTGCCGAGTTAATGCAAAGTACTTGGAGTTTTCGCCTTAGTAATGTTTCGAGGGTGGGCTGTTTCACCCTGGGTCGTTTAGCCTGTGCGCCACATCGCCCGGCAGATTTGGTCGATCATTCCATCCTCATTTTTCAGGCTTTAACATCATATGTCCATTGTTGGCCTTTGGACATATTTGCAATACATTTTTAAAGATGCTTGACCATGTTGATTTGTGTTTTTTTCTGTATGCACGGGTGGTAATCAGAGGAACTAGCTCCAAAAAGAGTCTGCGGAATTTTGTTCCCTCGACAGATCCGGGAACTCACGAGCTAGCCCTCTCGGGAAGAAAACTGTCAACAAAGGTATGTCTCTCTGCATGTTATCAATATTCATTCCATAATTAGCGATCTACTGAAAAATCCGACAATGCAGTGTTGTCTAGAAATAATCTACCTTCTTTCAGAGTCAGGATTGGTCGTAGAAATATGCACGGTTCGAAGACAACTTTGACACGGCTTTAGCACACTGAACCGAAAATCTGTCAAAGCGAAGATCTGGGACCATTGTTTTTCCATTTTTCGTCCACTTTATATCCTTCGAACACCATGAAGCGACATCCCTCATAAAATCAAGCATGTTACACCATAAGCAAGCAAAACATTGCCGTGGAAACATCGTTTCGGGTGAATATTGACAAAATTACTGTTCGAGCTAGGGCCCTCGACAGGGAGATATTTGTCTCGATAAGAGATAGCACCCTCGTTGATGTCTGGGCTATGCTACGCAATGTGGCCTTTTTGTATATTTGATGTTTTGTCTTTGCTTAACAACCACACAGCGTGACCTTCTTCAAGATGTGGAGACTATGAATCATTTTCGTTAACTACGCCGAAACACTCGAACGAAGATTCGCTCTTATCTGCCTGATTGGTCAATTGAGAAAATGGTCTTCGTGTGATGTCCGACCTGATTACAAACATGGCTGTACAACCTAAAGATATATAGGTATAAAATTGAAATCTGATATATAAAGAACGTAAACAGGTAAAGGCACTAACATTTCATTGCGTATGCAAAACCAAAGACGTAGATCAGCAGTAACTTATCACGTCTTTGGTTTTGCATATTCAATAAAATGTGATTCTCAGGATGTAGCTAATATGGTGATATTGAAACATAATAATGATGCAGATATCAGTTTTTAAAAAAGAGAACTATTATATGTCTGTCATATATTGACCGTACACAGCCAGCAATTCGAGTATATATACACTATACGCTAAGCCTAAATGTCCATATCTTGACGACAGAAATGTCGAACCCTACACATACCAGTAAACTTTCGTTTTCTAAGCCTCTATTATAAATTACAATACCAATATAACAGAAGAATATTCCATAAAAAAGAAAGAAAATATCTATCAGGAACCAGTGCAATCAGAACCGAATTCCCACCCTAACATCAATTTGGGAAACAACCACAATTACAAATAGGTACTGATACAAAGATGAAGGGTAAGTGGAGTAAGCAGCTACTTCCTGAGTGAACACACTTTCTATCCACGATGTTAAAATCTGGGCCTAACGCTATCACGAATCAGATTTTGACTCATGGTAAGCATCAACGAGGATGCTATCTCTTGTCGAGACAACTATCTCTCTTTCGAGGGCCCTAGCTCGGACAGTAATTTTGTCAATATTCACCTGAAACGATGTTTCCACGGCAATATTTTGCTTGCTTATGGTGTACATGTAACATGCTTGATTTTATCAGGGGTGTCTCTTCATGGTATTCGAAGGATACAAAGTGGACGAAAAATGGAGAAAAAAAAAAAACAGTGGTCCCAGATCTTAGTGTTGACAGATTTTCGGTTCAGTACGCTAAAGCCGTGTCAAAGTTGTCTTCGAACCTTCCATATTTCTGCGATCAATCCTGGCTCTGAAAGGAGGTAGATTATTTCTAGACAACACTGCATTGTCGAATTTTTCAGTAGATCGCTAATAAAGGAATGAATATTGATAAAATGCAGAGAGACATACCTTTGTTGACAGATTTTTTCCCGAGAGGGCTAGCGCGTAAGTTCCCGGATGCGTCCAGGGAACAAAATTCCGCTGACTCTTTTTGGAGCTAGTTCCCCTGATTACTACCCGTGGTATGGCTGTGGTTGTGCTTGACATAGTTGTTTTGGCGGATACTACCGAATGAAGATTATTTGTTGGTGAGTCAGGTCACTACTCATTGCGAAAACATGCCCATGTAATATACAGATTTTTCTGAGTTGTAAACATTGAAAAGTTTCAGTCAAAATGTTTTGACATTAATTTATTTTGGCTCAAAACATAGTCTGTGGGTACTAGCTAGAACCGCCTCGCCGAGGCGGGAGTACCCACAATCTATGTTTTGGAGCAATAATAAGAAAAAAGGTTAACCACCATTACCCAGTTTTGCTATATAAAAATGGGTTCAAGGGGGTATACATGTCATGGACATATTGTTTTATCCTAATGCTATTACTATTTTACAATGTAAAAAGTGGGTGGGGTAAGTTGGGACGGATTTATCCAACTTCACCAGATGAGATATCCCTAAGCAGACATTGTTTTCATTATTAGCATGCTATTTATTTTATTTCAAGTCCTAAACTATTGCCATAATTGTATGTACATGAATGGATATTGGGCGATTTAGGTTTTTTGGCATTCACATCATAAGGAAAAACCACCATATTCATAAACACTGTTAAGTATAGGTCATAAGTCCGTCCATAGCAGCATGGTCTTAAGATAAACTCACCTAATTATGAAAATCAAAGTATATGTGCTTTGTTTTGATAGATAGGCTTATTAATTTAGTGTTTGGACCTATAACGACGATATAGTTTTAACACATGTTATGGGGATCTATCATTCAAAATCATGCCTATTGTTGGTTACCATGGTAACCAAAATTTGGTTAGAAGCGATTTTGAATAATTCTTTTTCAATTGTTTTTCATAGTTTGTACGATACACTAACTTTAAACCAAGCTCCTTGTTTGAATTTATTTTTGTTTATGCCTATTAATATAAATGCCATTATAAGTTGAGTGGGTGGGGTAACCATATATGAATATAAAACCTGTCCTATCTTTCATCATACATTAATATCAAATTGTTTCTTGTTAAAACGTATTGTAGTAAATCATATCTGCTAATTAATGATGTCATAATTAATGATAGGCTTCAAAAAAAGTTATAAGAAGAAACTTTTGGAAATAATTCTTAGAAAAAATAATATTTTCAGTGCTCTTTCATAATTTAACAGAATAAATATTCAACATGAATGACTTAAACAAATGTTATCATGCATCATTTTACAGGGTTATATCAAGGCTTTGCAAATTTTAAGAAACTAACATTGCAAATAAGGTAAAACTATTTTTAGCAAGCATTTCAATGCAAAAGGTGCTATAAATTTATTATTGAATTAGAGGGGCGGGTCACATCAAACAAGGGCAGATAACTCAATGTTCGCCGGCTCAAATCAAAATTCAGACGGTGACCTGATATGCCCGAGATATAGTGCTACATGAAAATAAACTCAAATTTCTGCCTCAACGTGGTGTAGGGTAAATCGCTAAAACGACTGATTTCGGGTCTTTGGGTCCCGGACTAATAGGGCAAAATTTCGAAAAACATTCAAAAATCTTCTTCTCAGAAACTGTTAAGGGGATGAAGCCTATACTTTGTATACATGTTCCTGACAGTGGCCTCTACATAATTTGTGTTTTTTATTCCAGGCGGATAAGAACTCTGGTTGCTATGGCAACTTAAAGTTTCCATAGACTTATAATGGGAAAAGTGGAAATAGGCTATTTTTCCACTAAAATTGCAGACATTTGAATTTTGTTTTTGCAGAAATGTTTATTGAGTAGTGTTTGACGTTTCTTGCAAGTTTTGTCCTAATCCTTTATTTTTATCGCACCTGCTTATAGCAGGGTGCGATATAGGAGTTCAAATTTCCGTCCATCCGTACGTTCGTTCGTTCGTCCGTCCGTCCGTTCGTTCGTCCGTCCGTCAACATTTACGTCGAAGTTTAGTTTTCTCGACATCAGTGATAGCTGCGAGTCTGAAACCTTGCATAGTAATTGTCCCTGACATACCCTTCAAGCACGCACCTTAACCCGGTGCCCTTGACCTATATTTCACGGTCCACTGACTTTGAAAATTTTTACGTCGAAGTTTTGTCAACATTTACGTCGAAGTTTGGTTTTCTCGACATCAGAGATAGCTGCGAGTCTGAAACCTTGCATAGTAATTGTCCTTGACATGCCCTTCAAGCACGCACCTTAACCCGGTGCCCTTGACATATATTTCATGGTCCACTGACTTTGAAAATTTTTACGTCGAAGTTTGGTTTTCTCGACATCAGAGATAGCTGCAAGTCTGAAACCTTGCATAGTAATTGTCCTTGACATACCCTTCAAGCATGCACCTTAACCCGGTGCCCTTGACCTATATTTCACGGTCCACTGACTTTGAAAATTTTTACGTCGAAGTTTGGTTTTCTCGACATCAGAGATAGCTGCAAGTCTGAAACCTTACATAGTAATTGTCCTTGACATGCCCTTGACCTATATGTCACGGTCCACTGACTTTGAAAATTTTTATGTTGAAGTTTGGTTTTCTCGACATCAGAGATAGCTGCAAGTCTGAAACCTTGCATAGTAATTGTTCTTGACATACCCTTCAAGCACACACCTTAACACGGTGCCCTTGACCTTATATTCACGGTCCACTGACTTTGAAAATTTTTACGTCGAAGTTTGGTTTTCTCGACATCAGAGATAGCTGCGAGTCTGAAACCTTGCATAGTAATTGTCCTTGACATGCCCTTCAAGCACGCACCTTGACCCGGTGTCCTTGACCTATATTTCACGGTCCACTGACTTTGAAAATTTTTACGTCGAAGTTTGGTTTTCTCGACATCAGAGATAGCTGCGAGTCTGAAACCTTGTATAGTAATTGTCCTTGACATGCCCTTCAAGCACGCACCTTGACCCGGTGCCCTTGAACTATATTTCATGGTCTATTGACTTTGCCCAATGCAGGTGCGATATCGACCTCCACGGAGTTCTTGTGATTGGTTGCTGGGGCCCCACAAAGGGCAAAATTTTGAAAAAAAAAATTTCAAAAATCTTCTCCTCAGAAACTGTCAAGTGGATGAATCCTGTACTTTGTATACATGTTTCTGACAGTAGCCTCTACATAATTTGTGTTTTTAGCTCACCTGAGCCGTCAGGCTCACAAGGTGAGCTTATAGTATACCCATGCTCCGGCGTCCGTCCGTCCGTCCGTCGTCCGTCCGTCGTCCGTCGTCCGTCGTCCGTCGTCCGTCCGTCCGTCGTCCACCATTTTCAAAGATCTTCTCCTCTGAAACCGCTTGGCCAATCAAAGCCAAATTTTACATGAAGCATCTATGGGAAGGGGGAACCAATGTGTATATAAATAATCCAGGTCACATGACCAAGATGGCCGCCATGCCCATATATGGTAAAAACCCTTCAAAAATCTTCTTCTCCGGAACCACTGGACCGATTTCAACCAAACTTTGCATGAAGCATTAATGGCTCAAGCACTACAATGTGTATATAAATCATGACCCTATGATGACCTTGACCTATTTTACGGCAAGGTCAACATAGGTCGCGAATGCATTTGAATGGGAAAAATTGTTAAATTGTCATTTAAAGGAAAAATCTTGCAGAAAATGAGCAGTAGGACTGAATATTAATGATTCTGAAAAAAATTGGGCACCAGGGGCTCATCCGCCCCCACCCCGGGGCAATATACATGTATATCTCCATAATATTCAAACATCTTCTCCTCTGAAACCGCTTGGCCAATCAAAGCGAAATTTTATGTGAAGCATCAATAGGAAGGGGTAACAAATATGTATATAAAAAATCCAGGTCACATGACCAAGATGGCCGCCATGCCATATATGGTAAAAACCGTTCAAAAATCTTCTTCTCCAGAACCGGTTGACCGATTACAACGAAACTTGGCACGAAGCATCGATGGCTCAAGCACTACAATGTGTATATAAATCATGACCCTGTGATGACCTTGACCTATTTTACGGGAAGGTCAACATAGGTCACCAATGCATTTGAATGGGGAAAACTTTTAAAATGTCATTTAAAGTGAAAGTCTTGCAGGAAATGGGCAGTAGGACTGGATATTAATGATTCTGAAAAAAATTTGACCCCAGGGGCTCATGTGCCCCCACCCCGGGGCAATATACATGTATATTTCCAGAATATTCAAACGTCTTCTCCTCTGAAACCGCTTGGCCAAACAAAGCCAAATTTTAAGTGAAGCATCTATAGAATGGGGGAATCAATGTGTATATAAATAATCTAGGTCACATGACCAAGATGGCCGCCATGCCCATATATGGTAAAAACCCATCAAAAATCATCTTCTCTGAAACCAATAGACTGATTTCAAGGAAACTTGGCGTGAGGCATCAATGGCTAAAGTACTCCAATGTATATATAAATCATGACCCTGTGATGACCTTGACCAAGTTTATGGCAAGGTCAACATGGGTTGCGTGTGCATCTGAATTGGGAAAACTGTTAAAATGTCATTTGAAGGAAAAAGCCAACAGGAAATTGGCAAATGGACAGAATATTGAAGATTCTGAAAAAAGAAAATGGCCCAAGGGCTTATCTGCCCCTGCACTGGAGTTAAATACCATAATATTCAAACATGTTTATTGGTATATGCAGCTGATCTCAGGTGAGCGTTTACAGGACCATTGGTCCTCTGGTTTATTCCAGTCGGATAAGAACTCTGGTTGCTATGGTA
Source organism: Rugalucina vietnamica (assembly GCA_964017185.1). Lineage (NCBI taxonomy): Eukaryota > Metazoa > Mollusca > Bivalvia > Lucinida > Lucinidae > Rugalucina > Rugalucina vietnamica. Next base: position 9,780,729 of record OZ024878.1, read on the forward strand.
ACTTTAAGTTTCCATAGACTTATAATGGGATAAGTGGAAATTAGCTATTTTTTGAAAACTATTGCAGCCTGAGATCTGAAATGTGGTAGATGCAAACATCTAATGGATAAGATGAAGGTATATGATTAATTTAGGTCAAGGTCATCTCTTGACCTTGGCCGGTCTGTCGTCCATACAAACTTTTCAAAGATTTTTTTTCTCTGAAACCGCTTGGCCAATCAAAGCCAAATTTTATATGAAGCATCTTTAGGAAGTAGGAACCAATGTATATATAAATAATCCAGGTCACATGACCAAGATGGCCGCCATGCCCATATATGGTAAAAAACCTTAAAATATCTTCTTCTCCAGAACCGGTGAACCGATTTCAACGAAACTTCGCATGAAAAAAATGGATGACTCAAGTACTACAATGTATATATAAAGCATGACCCTGTGGTGACCTTGACCTATTTTATGGCAAGGTCAACATAGGTCGTCAATGCATTTGAATGGGGAAAACTTTTAAAATGTCATTTTAAGTGAAAGTCTTGCAGGAAATGGGCAGTAGGACTGGAATTTAATGATTCTGAAAAAAAAATGGACCCCAGGGGCTCATCTGCTTTTAAAATGTTATTTGAAGGGGAAAATCAGCAGGAAATTGGCAAATGGACAGAATATTGATTATTCTGAAAAAAGAAAATGGTCCAAGGGCTTCATCTGCCCCTGCACTGGGGTTAAATACCATAATATTCAAATATGTTTATTGGTATATGAAGCAGATCTCAGGTGAGCGTTTACAGGACCATTGGTCCTCTGGTTAATTCTTGATAAAGTGAATAGATAGTGGGTACCTTGTGTGCGCAACTACTCCTACAGTTTTATTCTGATTCTCTTGAAACTTTACAGATGTTGTGACCATGCTTTGAAGATATGCATGTGGTTTGGATATAATCCTCTGATTAATTTTTGTCACTTTTTTTGCAATTTGAACTTAGCAATTTTTCGGGCATTTTCACAATGAAAGTGAATGGGCAGTGGGTACCTTGTGTGCGCAACTTCTCCTACAGTTTCATGCCAATTCATTTAAAACTTTACGTGTGCTATGGGCATGGCCTGAAGACATGCATGTGGTTTCGATATATTCCTTGGATTATTTTTTGTCATTTTTTTCACACTTTGAACTTAGTCATTTTTTTGGGCATTTTAGTGAATGGATAGAGGGTACCTTGTGTGCGCAACTCCTCCTACAATTTTATACCGATACTTTCGAAACTTTGCAGACATTGTGACCATGCTTTGAAGATATGCATGTGGTTGGGATATACTCCTCAGATTAATTTTTGTCACTTTTTTTTACAATTTGAACTTAGCATTTTTTGGACATTTTTACGTCTTGAAAGTGACTTACCAGTTGGGGGCATAGTGTTTCATAAACACATTTTCTAGTTCTATGTAAAAGTTCAAGAGGGTATACTTTTCATGGATTTCCTGATGATCAGTGTTTATATCTTGCTAAGCTTTCTAGAAAAAAGGCCAGAAAAACTACTAGATCTCCAAACCAAAAGGCTGATTGTGTGGTTTGACATTGAACTGGTATGACAGACAGATCACAGCTCTGCTTGTTAATGACATTGACTATATAATAGGTTAAACTTAGAAAATTCAAAATTTGTAATTTTTATGGTAATTTTCACAGGAGTTCAAGACCCCAGCTGGCAAGAAGATCGCAGTTAGTGGTATGACACTGGATATGTATGACGGACAGATCACGGCTCTACTGGGCCATAATGGGGCAGGAAAAACTACAACTATGGACATGCTTACTGGTAAATATTACGAAAACCTGCCCATGCAATATACAGAGATGTTTTTCAGCTGTAAAGATTGAAAATTTCAATAGAAAAAAAAATGACATATTAATTTTTTTTGCTGAAAACACACATCATGGATCTTGGTAAGGTGGTTCTAACGAGTACCCACAATCTATGTTGTGTAGCAAAAGTAAGAAAAATAGGTATACCCCTGCACACCCCAGTTTTGCTATACAAAAGTGGGGTATAAGGGGGTATACATAACATTGACATGTTATCCTTATGTATTACAAATACTTCCTTGTTAATATTGCCCATGAAATACTGTATGTAGAAATTCAGCTGTATTTTAAAATTTTTAGTTACATTTTATTAGCTCATCTGAGCCGAAGGGATGGCCATGATCAGTCGTCAGTTTGTCTTTGTCGTTCGTCATTGTCCGTTTGTCTGGTTCTAGGTTTTATCCCTCCTACTAGTGGCACTGCCTATGTGAATGGTTATGATATCAGAGAGGACATAGTGAGTGTGAGAAGCAGTCTAGGCCTCTAGTGATAGATTTATACCTTATGTTTGTCTGGTTCTAGGTTTTATCCCTCCTACTAGTGGCACGGCCTATGTGAATGGTTATGATATCAGAGAGGATATAGCTAGTGTGAGAAGCATTCTAGGCCTCTAGTAATGGATTTATACTTTATGTATGTCTGGTTCTAGGTTTTATCCCTCCCACTAGTGGCACGGCCTATGTGAATGGTTATGATATCAGAGAGGATATAGCTAGTGTGAGAAGCAATCTAGGCCTCTAGTGATGGATTTATACCTTATGTATGTCTGGTTCTAGGTTTTATCCCTCCAACTAGTGGCACAGCCTATGTGAATGGTTATGATATCAGAGAAGATATAGCTAGTGTGAGAAGCAGTCTAGGCCTCTAGTGATGGATTTATACCTTATGTTTGTCTGGTTCTAGGTTTTATCCCTCCTACTAGTGGCACGGCCTATGTGAATGGTTATGATATCAGAGAAGATATAGCGAGTGTGAGAATCAGTCTGGGCCTCTAGTGATGGATTTATACCTTATTATTGTCTGGTTCTAGGTTTTATCCCTCCTACTAGTGGCACTGCCTATGTGAATGGTTATGATATCAGAGAAGATATAGCGAGTGTGAGAATCAGTCTGGGCCTCTAGTGATGGATTTATACCTTATGTTTGTCTGGTTCTAGGTTTTATCCCTCCTACTAGTGGCACGGCCTATGTGAATGGTTATGATATCAGAGAGGATATAGCTAGTGTGAGAAGCAATCTAGGCCTCTAGTGATGGATTGATACTTTATGTTTGTCTGGTTCTAGGTTTTATCCCTCCTACTAGTGGCACGGCCTATGTGAATGGTTATGATATCAGAGAGGATATAGCTAGTGTGAGAAGCAGTCTAGGCCTCTAGTGATGGATTTATGCCTTATGTTTGTCTGGTTCTAGGTTTTATCCCTCCCACTAGTGGCACGGCCTATGTGAATGGTTATGATATCAGAGAGGATATAGCTAGTGTGAGAAGCAGTCTAGGCCTCTAGTGATGGATTTATACCTTATGTTTGTCTGGTTCTAGGTTTTATTCCCCCTACTAGTGGCACGGCCTATGTGAATTGTTATGATATCAGAGAGGATATAGCCAGTGTGAGAAGCAGTCTAGGCCTGTAGTGATGGATTTTATACCTTATGTTTGTCTGGTTCTAGGTTTTATTCCCCCTACTAGTGGCACGGCCTATGTGAATGGTTATGATATCAGAGAGGATATAGCTAGTGTGAGAAGCAGTCTAGGCCTCTGTCCACAACATGACGTCCTGTTTGATACTCTTACTGTGGAGGAGCACCTCAAGTTCTTTGCTAAGGTAAATGAGCAGCGATGTGAGAAAATCGGTCTTCGGGGCTTCCGACCTGGTCCGACACAAACCAGACTGTACAGTCTCAGAAGATGGTTAGAAGCTTGAAATTTCAGATTTAGGTAGAAGAGAAATTGTACTATGTGATTGGCGAAAACAAAGGCGCTGATCAGTGTGTAGTTACTGCATAGCTGATCTGCACCTTTGTTTTCACATATGCAAATTCTGGTCTTTTCATATATTTCTATGAATAGTCAAGTTTTGTATATTTCTAAACACACATGTATGCATTCAGTGTATTTTCACTACTACTTGTTTTACCTTGTACTCATTATAGCCCCGCTTTGAAAAAGTGGGGGCTATACTGGATTCACCCTGTCCTTCCGTAGTTCCGTTATTCCGTTATTCTGTTATTCTGTCCTTCCGTCCTTCCGACATTTTGTTTCCGTTCATTATCTTGAGAATGCCTTGACAGAATCTGACCAAATTTTGCATACACATTAACATTGACAAGACCTAGCTTGGGATTGCAACCCATCATTTTTTGCAAAATTGTGATGGAGTTACGGCCCTTGATTTACGTCAGAATTTGGTTTCCGCTCAATATCTTGAGAATGGCAGGGCAGAATCTGACCAAATTTTATATGCACATCAACGTTGACAAGATCTAGCTTGGGATTGTTGCCCGTCATTTTTCGCAAAATTTTGACGGAGTTATGGCCCTTGATTAACGTCAGAATTTTGTTTCTGCTCAATATCTTGAGAATGAATGGACAGAATCTGACCAAATTTTGTATGCACATCAACATTGACAAGATCTAGCTTGGGATTGTTGCCCGTCATTTTTCGCAAAATTTTGAGGGAGTTACGGCCCTTGATTGACATCAGAATTTCGTTTCCGCTCAATATCTTGAGAATGGCTGGACAGAATCTGACCAAATTTTGTATGCACATCAACAGCGACAAGATCTAGCTTGGGATAGTTGCCGGTCATATTTTGCAAAAAATTGACTGAGTTATGGCCTTGACTGACGTCAGGATTTCTTTTCCGCTCAATATCTTGAGAACAAAGTGACAGAATCAGACCAAATTTTGTATGCACATCAACATTGACAATATCAAGCTTGGTATTGTTGCCTGTCATTTTTCGCAAAATTTTGACGGAGTTATGGCCCTTGATTGACGTCAGAATTTTGTTTCCGCTCAATATCTTGAGAACGTATCGACAGAATCTGACCAAATTTTGTATGCACATCAACATTGACAAGATCTAGCTTGGGATTGGTGCCTGTCATTTTTCGCAAAATTTTGACAGAGTTACGGCCCTTGATTGACGTCAGAATTTAAATTCCGCTCAATATCTGGAGAATGAATTGACAAAATCTGACCAAATTTTGTATGCACATCAACATTGACATGATCTAGCTTGGGACTGTTGCCCGTCATTTTTCGCAAAATTTTGACAGAGTTACGGCCCTTGATTGACGTCAGAATTTCGTTTTTGCTCAATATCTTGTGAACGAATCAAATTTTGTATGCACATCAACATTGACAATGTCTAGCTTGGGATTATTGCCCGTTATTTTTCGATAGATTTTGAGGGCGTTACGGCCCTTGATTGACGTCAGAATTTCGTTTCCGCTCAATATTTTGAGAATGAAATGACAGAATCTTATCAGTCTTTTTTTTACATGCATCAACATTAACAAGATCTAGCTTGGGATTGTTACCTGTCATTGTTTTTCTCACACTGGAAAAAAGCTCAGAAGCGGGACTATAGTCAGATCTTCTGACAATTCTAGTTTTGTCACTGGAGATTGCTGACTTGCATATTAATTCTCAAGAACATCTTCAATTATTCCTTATTTAAGAAAAAAAAAACAAGTTACTGGCATTGGTTAGCAGTATTGGCTCTTATACCAGTAAATTGCCTCCTATACTGGTAAATTGCCTCCGTAAGAATTTTCCATAAGCTCTGGCAATACATGTAGTTAAACGATTGCCTGAGAACACTTAGTCTCGCAGCCAACTTCAACAAAAGCAACAATTAAAATTGATCTCATTCTTTGCCATGTTCCACTTCCAGTTGAAAGGTTGTCCCTCCAGTGAGATTACCCAGGCTGTAGATGAGATGTTGGAATCCGTGGATCTGATGCACAAGAAATATGAACAAGCCAAAACCTTGTCTGGTGGAATGAAAAGAAAATTGTCTGTTGGAATAGCTCTCATATGGGGTTCAAAGGTAAGGAGAATTATAGAATCTTACAACACACTGTCATTGAGTCTAATATTTGGCAACTTTACTTAGTTGTGATCAGGATAACATGTCTGTGTAATATATACCCCCTTATACCCCACTTTTATATAGCAAAAATTGGGTATGTATGGGGTATACCTATTTTCCTTACTTTTGCTCCAAAACATTGATAGTGGGTATTTGTTAGAACCACCTCGGTTTTAATGTTCACCCACAATCTGTTTTGAGCAAAAGTTTAAAAATATATAAAAAAAAATTCAACTGTAAAATTTTAACTATTTCATCTCTAAAATTCTCTGTGTGACGGGATAGCCTCCCTTGGTAGAAATGTTTGTGCAACGTATTAGCGGCATTTGCAGTGCTAGTAATATCCACATTAGAAACTCAACACTTTGTGAATCGAGTAATTGTTGACTATATAGTGCAGTTAACCACCCTTGGTGGATGAGCATGCTTTTCCACTGAAGGGGTGTGTTGTGGCTGTATGTTACGTCTGTATATTGCATGGGCAAGTTTTTGTAATGTTGTAGATAGTAATTCTCGATGAGCCATCCTCGGGCCTGGACCCTGAAGCTAGGCGCCACATCTGGTCGGTTCTACAGAAACATAGGGAGGGTAGAACAATGTTACTCACAACTCACTTCATGGACGAGGCGGACCTTCTCGGCGACCGCATTGCTATAATGGCGGACGGTATCGTGAAGTGTTGTGGAAGCTCTTTATTCTTAAAGAATAAATATGGTATGATGATTTGTGTTTGCCTTTTGTTTTGTTTTAATACTCAATGTGTAAGTGCTTCTTTGCTTAGCATGAACTTTGGTTCTTACATCTATATTTATGTAGGAGAAATCCAAGGCCTAGTCATCTGTATTGGGTTTGACATCTATAATCTTTCTCCACCATGTACTCATGTTGTGTTCTTGGAACAGACACTGTAAGCTCCCCACATTACTGGCTAATGTAACGAAAACTTGTCCATGCAATATACAAAGATTTTTTCTGCTGTAAAAATTGAAAAATTCAACAGAAATTAATTTTAATCATAATTCAATCTTGTATAAGTTTTCCAAGATAACCATTATCTTTCCTTTTGGGAATGAATCCAAATCTTGAAGATAGGATTGTAATTTTGCCCTCTAACTCAAAATTGCTTTCCAAAAACTGCATATGATGAGTTTTCATTTTCAGTATGGGCATTTCAGTCCAAAATATATGAGAATACATTGTACTTTCAAGCTTGAAAATGTTCACAAGAACTTTATTTTCACTATTTGTCTTTAATTTGATGCTTCACAATTTAAAAATTCTTGGTACTTATGCTTACATAAGCTTGTAAGAACACACACTGTACCTTATTGCAAAATAAAGGTACAAGTAGGCAATGCTTAGGAAAAAGCGCAATCAGAAAGAAATTCCCACTCCAAAAGCTGAGATGGGAAAAACTAAATTGACAATAAGGTGGTTGTACTAAGAAAATATATTGTAAGCTATTTCCCAATAGGCAGCCACTCAGTTGATTATTTGGAAATAAAAAAAGTAAAATAAAGTCCGAAAAACTTTCTGAATTTTGCAACAATGATCAATATTAATAAAACCTTTTTGTTCAGGGGCGGGGTATCACATGGTGATTGTAAAAGAGGAGCAATGTGACGTCCCTAGGATCACACAACTTGTCCAGTCGTACGTCCCACAGGCTAAACTCGAGACAAACGTTGGTGCAGAGTTGTCCTATATACTGCCCCACGAGAGTTCAGACAAGTTTGAAGCGTTGTTTACGGATCTAGAGGAACACAAGGGAATGCTGGGTATTTCTAGTTATGGAGCTTCGGTCACTACGATGGAGGAAGTTTTCTTAAGGTAACACGATATGAGACTTTGCATGCGAAAAACAACAATCTTGTTTCTGACCAGGTCCAACACAAACCGGCCTGTACAATCACAGAAGCAAGCTAGGAGCTTGAATTTTTTTTTATTTTTTATTTAAGAAGAAGAGGGATTGTACTATCTGTTGAGCGAAAACAAAGGCGCTGATCAGCTGTGCAGTTACTGATCTTACTGATCAGTTACTGCCTTTGTTTTCGCATATGCAAATTGTTGGTTTTCTCATGAGGCAGCTCAATTATAGTGTCATCACACTACTAAAACCTGTCTTGATGTTTCCTGACAGGGTTTGACACAAAGCAAGCGTGCTGTAAGTCTTCATACCACAGAAGACAGATATCCCCCTGTATACCTGTGATTCTTACAGCGCAAATTGATTCAACATTACACAGTTGGTGACAGAATGTAGTATGGTGATTGGAATCAAGACCTATTTGGCAACAACCCACAATGATGAGTTCATTTTCTGGCTGTAGGTTGCAGCCAAATTTGAGCCGGCTTGTGGGAAAACCTACATTGTGGTTTCCGACCAGGTCCGCCACAAACCGACCTGTACAGTCACAGAATAGAGCTAGAAGTTTGCAATTTCGGATTTAAGTAGAAGAGGAACTGTACTATCCAAGTAGCGAAAACATAGGTGCTGATCAGCTTTGCAGTTACTGCGAAGCTGATCTGCACCTTTGTTATACCCCCCGCAAAACGAAGTTTTAGGGGGGTATACTGTTTTCAGCCTGTCCGTGATTCCGTCATTCCGTCAACATTTTGACATCTTTGCTGAATAACTTAAGTAGTTTTTGCCCGATGTTCTTCAAATTTTCAACACACCTGCACCATTAGACAACACATGTGTGATATGAATTTAGGGGCCAAAGGGTCAGTTTTGCAAGAGTTATGGGACTTTTTAAACCTATACATAGAATGTTTGCCATAGTGCTAATAGTGCATACTTTGTGAAATCAACTCCTCCTACAGCTTTCAATATTCTCTTTTGATACTTTGCAGATATGTGCCAGAGATGTTGAAGATGTGCATGAAGAAGTATTATGCTGAAAAAATAAATTTTGACAAATTTACAGCATTTTGAACTTAGCCAATTTTCGATAATTGCCATATTCAACAATGGTTGGTAGTGCATAGTTAGTGAAATCAACTCCTCCTAGGGCTTTCAGTATTTCTTTTCAATACTTTGCAGACATGTTCCACACATATTGAAGATGTGCATGAAGAATTATAATGATGAAAAAATAATTTTTGACAAATTTACAGCATTTTTCAAAATAGCCATTTTTTGACCATTGCTTATATACAATAATGGTTGGTAGTGCATATTTTGTGAAATCAACACCTCCTAGGGCTTTCAGTATTTCTTTTCAATACTTTGCAGACATGTTCCACACATATTGAAGATGTGCATGAAGAATTATAATGATGAAAAAATAATTTTTGACAAATTTACCGCATTTTTCAACATAGTCATTTTTGACCATTGCTTATATACAATAATGGTTGGCAGTGCATAGTTTGTGAAATCAACTCCTCCAAGGGCTTTCAGTATTTCTTTTCAATACTTTGCAGACATGTTCCACACATATTGAAGATGTGCATGAAGAAGAATAGTACTGAAAAATTATTTTTTTACAAATTTACATCATTTTTAACATAGCCATTTTTTGACCATTGCTTAAATACAATAATGGTTGGTAGTGCATAGTTTGTGAAATCAACTCCTCCTAGGGCTTTCAGTATTTCTTTTCAATACTTTGCAGACATGTTCCACACATATTGAAGATGTGCATGAAGAATTATAATACTGAAAAAGTGAATTTTGACAAATTTACATCATTTTTCAACATAGCCATTTCTCGACCATTTCTTATATACAATAATGGTTGGTAGTGCATACCTTGTGAAATCCACTGCTCTTAGGGCTTTCAGTGTTTCTTTTAAATTCTTTGTAGATTTGTTCCAGATATATTTTAGATGTGCATAGATAATTTTCATGCTGAAAAAATAGTTTTTGACAAATTTTCAGGTTTTCTTTAACTTAGTCAATTTTTTACCATTTCTCATGATAAACAATAATGATCATAGTGCATACAGTGAAATCAACCTCAAGCTTTCAACACATTCTTTGAATATCTTATAGATGTGACTGGCATACTGAGGATGTACATGAAGAATTATAATGCTAAGAAGATATCTTTGACAAATTTTCTGCGTGTTTGACTTAGGAAGTTATTGGCCAGCTTCAGATAATTTTGCGGGGGGTATACTGAAAGCCTTGCTTGCAGCCAATTTCTAGTTTTTGCCTAGGCAGATTGTTTGTTTTTCCACGAGGTAGCTCATTTATATATAGATATGGCCTCAAATCGCCAAATTCCATTTTGGCACATGTTGTGTGATGTTGCATCTATCTGTGGTGTTAGAAATTGGGATACAGTGTGGATATTCTTACTGACACTATAAGACAGTAGGATGTATGAAATATTTTGTAAGATTTTATTTTTTGAGATGTTTTTGAGATGTTTTCTTTGGTCAATATATATACCCCGGGAGCTAATTTGACCTACCTTGCACCCCCCCCCCCCCAGGACAATTTTTCATGGGTGCCAAATCGTTCATTGGGACCCCAGAAACACAAAGAATTTTTGTCCTCAAAGATAAACTCAATTGCACTATGAAAAAATGCATGGTTTCCATGGCAACCGTTAACACGATTCTTTAACATGGGGGTGTACATACAAAATTGACCATATCTCCACTCTTACTTATCCTAGACGACTAAACTTAGTCTCATTTTAAAGCTTAGACATTGCCCTTTCATCTTATGGTAAGTAATGTTAATTATCAAATTTGCATATTCATTAATTTTAATGAAAACATTAAAAATAACAGAAATATTGTCAAAAATCCATAAATAAACTAATTTCAGGCCCAAACTGTCATTGTGACACTTTGTTATTGAACCAGTAATATCATATGACAAATTTATTGATTACCTGGGCCTATATGAAATTTATCTCATTTGCATATTCATGAATATTAATAAAAATGTCAAAAAGTGAGGAAAATGAGGGAAAAACTATATATACTGCAAGGTCTTGGATAGGTTATAAGATCTATCTTGCATTCCTGGGACAAAATTTCAAGGCTGTCAGTGTGGTCAGATGTACCACCTTAATGCCATAAAATATTGTCCTCAATGATTAACACATTTGCATGATGTAAAATTATGTAGTTTCCACACCCACCCATAATGGTGGTCTAAAGAATAGGGTGTGCATACAAAAATACTCATATCCCACCAATAGCATGCTCTAGGATACTATAATTTGTCTTATAGTGATGCAAAAACCCAACAATTTAAACTTGATACCTAATATTTAAATCATTGAATTTACTTATTCATGAAGATTATTAAAAACATATAAAATTGGAGAAAAATTGTGGAAAAATAGGGGGTATACGAACAAAATCACTTCTACCAGAGCTGTCAATAAACACAGAATGCTGAAAGAGGTATCAAATGAATGCTGTGGCAATGTACTAAGCCCCTAAAGTATAACATAAGAATAATCTGATCTTTAATTTCATGATTTTTAATGAAAACTTACGAAATTTGAGGAAAAAAGCGAAAAAATTAAATGAGTAACCCTACAAAATCACTTGTATCTCAGCAATCAAAAGCTCTATAGTGCTGAAATTGGCATCAAATGGTTGCTAGAGCAATATTATACCATCATGTACTACAATATATAAGTCATTTGATTTTTAGTTTTATGAATATTAACACACCTTTTGAATTTAGAGAAAAAATACGCAAAAAATAAGAGGGTACACATAGAAAAACGCACATATCTTGGCTACTGAAAGACCTAGAGAGCTATAACTGGTATCAAATGATTGCTAAGACAATGTTCTATAACCATGTAAGTATATATATAAACATCAGCTATTTTTGTTGAATGGATATTAATGAGATCTTAATGAATTATTGAGAAATCAACGAAAAATGAAGGGAAACACCAACAAAATCGCTTATATCTCAGCTACCAATATCCTTAGAGTGCTAAAAATGGTACCAATAGAATGCTAGGAGAATGCGCTACTGCCATGTAGTCAGATACATTAACCATATGTTATCAGATTTTCTGAATGTTACATAAAGTTTTGAAAAATAATGAAAATAACAGAAAATTGAAGGCTGAGCTTCAACAAAATTTATTAAATCTTGTTTGCCATCGAGCATGATTTATATATCAGAGTTTATGGCAATAAGCCATTGTCTAAGCAATAAATTGATACCATTTTGAGTTCTCTACAGCTATTGGTAGCTGAGATATAAGCGATTTTGTTGGTGTACCCCTTCATTTTTTCGTTAATTTTTCAATTATTTACGAAGATCTAATTATGTCCATAGAAAAAAATAGCTGATGCTTTATATACCTTATTACATGGTTACAGAACATTGTCGTAGCAATCATTTGATACCAATTATAGCTCTCTAGGTCTTTCAGTAGCCAAGATATTTGCGTTATTCTATGTGTACCCTCTTATTTTTTCCTTATTTTTTTCTCAATTCAAAAGGTGTGTTAATATTCTTAAAACTAAAAATCAAATGACTTATATATTGTAGTACAGGATGGTATAATATTGCTCTAGCAACCATTTGATGCCAATTTCAGCACTACAGAGCTTTTGATTGCTGAGATACAAGTCATTTTGTAGGGTTACTCATTTATTTTTTTTCACTTTTTTCCTCAAATTTCGTAAGTTTTCATTAAAATTCATGAAATTGAAAATCAGATAATTCTTATATCATACTTTAGGGGCATAGTACATTGCCATAGCATTCATTTGATACATCTTTCAGCACCCTGTGTTTATTGACAGCTCTGGTAGAAGTGATTTTGTATGTATACCCCCTATTTTTTCCACGATTTTTCTCCAATTTTTCTGTTTTTTAATAATCTTCATGAATAAGTAAATTCAATGATTTAAATATTAGGTATCAAGGTTAAATTGTTGGGTTTATGCATCACTATAAGACAAATTATAGTATCCTAGAGCATGCTATCGGTGGGATATGAGTATTTGTGTATGTACACCCTATTCTTTAAAATCGCATGAGGGGTGGGTGTGGAAACTACGTAATTTTACATCATGCAAATGTGTTCATCATTGAGGACAATATTTTATGGCATTAGAGTGGTCCCTCTGACCACAGTGGCAGCCTTGAAAATTTGTCCCAGGAATGCAAGATAGATCTTATAGCCGATCCAATACCTTGAGTAGATATGGTTTTCCCTCATTTTTAGCTCACCTGAGCCGAAGGCTCACAGGTGAGCTTATAGGATAGGCAGGCATCCGTCGTCCGTCGTCGTCGTCGTCCGTCGTCCGTCGTCGTCCGTCCACAATTTCAAAGAAGAATATTTCTGAAGCTAGTTGGCCGATCTTGATCAAATTTAATGTGAACCATAATTGGGTTGGGGGATTGATGGCATTAGGTTTTGGAGCAGGTTGTATCAAAATTGTGGTTTCCATGGCAACAGATAGGTCCCATAGACTTACAATGGGAAAAACTAAAAAAATCTTCTTCTCTGAAACCACTAGGCCCACAGCTTTGATATTTGGTATGTAGCAATGGCTAATGGTCCTCTACATTAATTGTGCCATTCATGCCCCTGGGGTCAAATTTGGCCACGCCCCGGGGAGTCGATAGTCTCCATAGACTTACTATGGGAAAAAAATTAAAAAATCTTCTTCTCTGAAACCACAGGGCCCACAGCTTTGATATTTGGTATGTGGCAATGGCTAATGGTCCTCTACATAAATTGTGCCAGCCATGCCCCTGGGGTCAAATTTGGCCACGCCCCGGGGGTGGATAGTCTCCATAGACTTACAATTGGAAAAACTAAAAAAATCTTCTTCTCTGAAAACACTAGGCCCACAGCTTTGATATTTGGTATGTAGCAATGGCTAATGGTCTTCTAGATAAATTGTGCCATTCATGCCCCTGGGGTCAAATTTGGCCACGCCCCGGGGGTTGATAGTCTCCATAGACTTACTATGGGAAAAAAATTTAAAAATCTTCTTCTCTGAAACCACAGGGCCCACAGCTTTGATATTTTGTATGTGGCAATGGCTAATGGTCCTCTACATAAATTGTGCCAATCATGTCCCCGGGGTCAAATTTGGCCACGCCCCGGGGGTCGATAGTCTCCATAGACCTACAATAGGAAAAACTAAAAAAATCTTCTTCTCTGAAAACACTAGGCCCACAGCTTTGCTATTTGGTATGTAGCAATGGCTAATGGTCCTCTACATAAATTGTGCCATTCATGCCCCTGGGGTTAAATTTGGCCACGCCCCGGGGATTTATAGTCTCCATAGACTTACTATGGGAAAAAAATTCAAAAATCTTCTTCTCTGAAACCACAGGGCCCACAGCTTTGATATTTTGTATGTGGCAATGGCTAATGGTCCTCTACATAAATTGTGCCAATCATGTCCCCGGGGTCAAATTTGGCCACGCTCCGGGGGTCGATAGTCTCCATAGAAACTAAAAAAATCTTCTTCTCTGAAACCACAGGGCCCACAGCTTTGCTATTTGGTATGTAGCAATGGCTAATGGTCCTCTACATAAATTGTGCCATTCATGCCCCTGGGGTCAAATTTGGCCACGCCCCGGGGGTAGATAGTCTCCATAGACTTACAATGGGAAAAACTAAAAAAAAACATCTTCTCTGAAACCAAAAGGCCCAGAGCTTCTATATTTTGTATGTAGCAATGTTTGGTAGTCCCCATTATAAATTGTGCCAGTCATGCCCCTGGGTCAAATTTGGCCATGCCCCGGGGGTCAATAGTGTCCATGCATAGACTTTCATTGGTGGATTCTCAATTAATTTAAATCTCATGAGCTTACAATGTGATAATCTCTCAGGTGAGCTACAGGACCAATGGTCCTCTAGTTTCCTCATTTTTTTGACATTTTTATTAATATTCATGAATATTCAAATGAGATAAATTTCATATAGGCCCAGGTAATCAATAAATTTGTCATATGATATTACTGGTTCAATAACAAAGTGTCACAATGACAGTTTGGGCCTGAAATTAGTTTATATATGGATTTTTGACAATATTTCTGTTATTTGTAATGTTTTCATTAAAATTAATGAATATGCAAATTTGATAATTAACATTACTTACCATAAGATGAAAGGGCAATGTCTAAGCTTTAAAATGAGACTATGTTTAGTCATCTAGGATAAGTAAGAGTGGAGATATGGTCAATTTTGTATGTACACCCCCATGTTAAAGAATCGTGTTAACGGTTGCCATGGAAACCATGCATTTTTTCATAGTGCAATTGAGTTTATCTTTGAGGACAAAAATTCTTTGTGTTTCTGGGGTCCCAATGAACGATTTGGCACCCATGAAAAATTGTCCTGGGGGGGGGGGTACAAGGTAGGTCAAATTAGCTCCCGGGGTAATAGACCCAGTTATACAGTTAGCAAACAGCAGAACTCGTATTTTGTCTGCATATTTTTGAAGTAATCATACTTGAGCCACATCATGAGAAAGCTGGCAGTTTGCACAAGCAAAAAGGAATACACAGATCAGCCGTGCAGTAACAGCACAGCTGATAAGTGACCTTATTTTGCTTCATGGATGGTACAATCACTCTTCTTCTTAAATCTTAAATTCAGTGCTTCTTGACTGGTAGAGAGTGGTTTTGTCAAACCAGGCCCCGAGGTTATAAAACTTTTTTCATGCTCACCTCAGCTGAGCATAAAATTAAAACTGCTAATGAATGGCAAAATAGCCCAAATAAATTAATATTTCAGGTTTAGATCACCAAAGCCTGTAATTTATCCTGCTTATAAATGTTAAAATGCCAACAATTGTTGGCATTTTAACATTTATGAGGAGGATAAATTTTAGTCCCAGCTGAGCTTAGCATGAAAAAAGTTTTATAATCTCAGGGCCAGGTCAGAAACCCTGAATTAATGTTACTATGAAGTGACTCAATTTATAATACAGGGTTGGTGAAGGAAGTATTAGTGTGCGTGGTAGACGAGCGGGGACCCAGGATGGTACTATAAATAGCACATCATCATCACCAATAGAGGGGGATGTTGCAGGTAGGTCTTGATTGATATTCATTAATGAAACATGTCCAGGCAATATACAGAGATTTGTTTAGCTGTAAAAATTGAAAATGTCATTAGATAAAGTGATAGTTTTAATATTATTGCTCAAAACATTTATTGTGGGTATATGTTAGAACCAAGGCAGCTCTAATGAGTATCCACAATCTATGTTTTCGATTAGAAATAAAAAAAATTATAAACAAGAATACAAATTTTATTTATACTCGGTGATCTTACAATAAGAAAACCAACAACATGCAGGCTCTTAACAGCTGTGCAATCAGTCACTGCGCAGCTGATCAGCACCTTTGTTTTTGCCCCATAGATAATTCAATGTCTCTTCTTTCTAAATTTAAATCTAGTACCTAATTGTCAAATTTAGTTTTTCCCACCTTGGTTTTTGGAGTGGGATATCCTTTCTGATTGCACCATTTCCTGATAATTGCCTACTTGTACCTTTCTGTGGCTATACAGCCCAGTTTGTGTCGGACCTGGTTGGAAACCCAGATTATTATTTCTCATGCAAAGGCTTATCTTACAGGTGAGGAGACACCGTTGCTAGGCCTACCGAATCCAGCCATGTACACGGGAAACTTACAGCGTTCCCCAAGCTACACACAGGAAGTCCTGCGGAATAAAGGATTGGTCCACTACACCCAACAGTTCCAGGCCATGTTTGTGAAAAGAGCACTCCATACTCTGAGGAATAAACTAGTCACTGTGACCCAGCTTGCTGTGCCTCTGTTTTTCACTATAGCCGCTTTGATTGTGATAAAGACATTCCCAGGGCCACATGATAGTCCGGCTCTTAATTTGACGATTGATGGTTTCGGTGATAGTATAGTCGCAGAGTCTATAAATAGAACAATAAATTCAGGCATGGCGGAAAATTTACGATTGGTTTACGAAAAACAGTTTGATGAACATTCTAAAACAAGAATAGATTTTGTGAATAATCATACAGAGTTTAGAAAAGATGGGAATATGACAGAATTTCTGTTAATGGAGGGACATGAAGAAATTGGCACTTATAATTTGAAGTATATGATTGGTGCATATTTTCAACCAATGAATGAAAAGCTTGTAAAAGCGACTGCATACTTTAACGATCAAGCATTCCATACTCCAGCCATAGCTGTGCATGCTTTAGCTAACTCTGTACTCAAGTACATAACCAATAGCACAAAGTACTCTCTCAACGTCATAAACCATCCCTTACCGAGAACTGAACATCAAAAAGCTACAGACTTACTGACAGAACAAACAACAGGCTTTACCGTGGCTTTTAACATAGTGTTTGGAATGGCATTTCTAGCGAGCAGTTTCACATTATTTATAATCAAGGAACGAGCGACAAAAGCAAAACATCAACAGTTTGTCACGGGAGTGAGCATGTTTACGTTCTGGTTTGCCACATTCACGTGGGATATGATCAACTACCTCATGCCCACGGTGTGTCTCCTCATTGCTCTCTGGGGTTTTGACATTGAAGCGTATATAGTAGAGGACCATATTATTCACATTGCCTTGTTGTTCATATTCTACGGATTTGCGATGTTGCCATTCATGTACCTCTGGTCTTTCTTGTTCACCGTTCCGTCCACAGGGTTTGTGTGGCTGACTATGTTTAATATACTCTCAGGTAATTTTGAATGCATGCCTAAGTTTGGTTTGGTTTTGGCTTAACATCCTAGTTAACAAGTTTTCAGTCATGTCTGGTGGAGCCACTGCTTGCAGAGTGTTTAACCAGTATAATTGGGAGCTTAAACAGTCTTGCTTAAGAACTCTACACAGATAACCTTTCATGTTGGAGTTATAATCTTAAACAAATCATCAGTTTAAATATTTTATTTTCAACAAGGCTTTGGGTTTCAAAAATGACATACTTTTGGTAAAATATAACATTGATGCCACAGACATTGTTGTTGTGTTATATAATTTAAGAAAATTCTTTGTTTTAACATGTTATACACTTAATAACAGCACCATTTTATAATAAGAATTATCTTAATGATGTTCATATTATACTACAGGGACTGCTACCATTTTAGCTGTAGCAATTATGTCAATCCCACAACTGGGCCTCCAAGATTCATCAAGGGCCCTGGAATGGGTATTTCTAATATTACTGCCTAATTAGATAAGAAATATTTCAATAATGCTCTATTAATTACAGGGACTGCCACCATTTTAGCTGTTGCAATTATGTCTATCCCCCAACTGGGCCTCCAAGACTTATCAAGGGCCCTGGAATGGGTTTTTCTGATATTATTACCAAATTACTGCCTGGGTCAAGGACTAGAGGACTACTATTCCAACTACGAGTTTAAGTCTACTTACTTAGACTATTGTGTGAAAAAGGAGTTGGGGAGGAAAGATGTTTGTGAAGCCTTTCCAAACTTTTGCTGTGCAGGTGAGTAAACAGACAAAATCCTCCAGGAAAGAACCTTGCACCTCCAATAACCATATTTGCATAAACTGATAAAGATAACCATGTTGACAATGTATGGTTTGTTTTCATTTATTCATCATGATATTGATTTGGAGAAAAAAATGGATTTTTTTTTTTGTTAAACTTTCTGAGCAAGTTAGACGCATATACTGAACAAAAAAAGAAATGCAACAAAAGGCCATGGAGGATTTTCAAGTTTAAGGGTAAAACGTTGATAATTTCAGGTCTGTTGCTGTATGATTCGATTTCATGGGGTATAAGGGTATATCATGCAAAAAACTGATTTTCATTTCGATAAAAATTGAATGAGAATGTTTTGTCGTCATAAATAATGTAAATCAAGAAAGATTTGCTCTCCGCATGCGCACACTTTTGAACCTCCAAATCATCAAGAAACAATGTCAGCTGCACCCTAATTAAAATTCATGAAAAAGAAAAAAAGTTTCACGACATACAAGCTCGTAATTAAAACCATCAAAATCCCTAGATGTTTAATTGAAAGGGGGATAATTTTAATTTTACTCCTTTTAGTTCTTTAAAGTGTGAGTTTTCTGCTGAGTGGTACATGGTGATTTTGAATGGGGGTTATAGCGGATTTAAATCATACCATTATTTTAATGCTTGCACTTGCGCACTGTGTGGTTTTTTACTTTCAACATGCCCAGGGTTGGCATCACATAACACCGTAAATACTCATCAAAATGAAAATCGGTTTCTTACATTCGGAAGCCTGACATCTAGTGCAGAAGTAGAAATGCAATGATTTCTGTTTGTATCATAGTTTGCTCAAAATTTTGTGGAATATAATTGTTGTGTTTCTTTTTTTGTTCAGTATATATAGGTATATTTCTGAAAAAAAAAAAAAATAAATACTGTTATTTCAGAAATGTTTAAGAGAACTTAATTTTTGCCAATATTTGCGAAAATTTGTTGGCTTTTGATTTTTAGATTCTTGCTAATAAATGGGCCACAACATGAGAAAATGTACCTTCGGGCAATTTTTTTAGTATAAGAAAAAGTTATCTTGAATGTATGATGTTTCTAGAGTCTGTTAGTCTTTATTTGACCAGATTATTTCAGTTATTTTGTGAGTTATGAAAAATTTACTATTGAACCCTACAGACGTCATTGTCCTTAAAAATGATGTCAAAGTTGCGTAATGCATTTCTGCATGTTAGCAGAGCTTACAAATTTGATGCATTTGCTTAAAACTGTTAAAGCACTGGTCAGAACCTATTGTTAAGATAGAAGCATACCATCCTTACAGGCAATCTTTCGTAATTTATTTTGTTAATTTTCATTATGATACGGTTGCTATGGTTACCGTTTAACGAAGATTTAGGAAAATTGTGCGTATTATGGGCTAATACAAGGGCAGATAACTCCAAATATTGAAAATAAATTAGTTTTAAAACGCATTCATTTGGAAGCCCAGTGTTTAAAGATTACAAATACTGTGTTATTTCTACAACGTATATCACATCATTTTTCCGCTTTTTGCTGCTTTCTACTAGTAATGTCAGAATGTCCGAAGGTACATTTTGTCGCGTTGAGGTTCAAATATAGACTGATTTTGTACTGGCTCGCCAGTTGAATTCGTATACTCGCAGTTTGTAAATAGAAAATAAACAAAATAAAAATCAGGTGAAACTTTCCAAATTTATTGTGAATAAATCTCTATCAAAGTCTTTAATGTTTTATTGTCCAAAGAAGCATTGCTTTTCTTGATGTCAAAATTTGAAGATACATAGTACAAGAAACATATGAAATTAAAAGTACATATATAATAAAATTTATAATCTTCCCAGATAATGACGGCATAAAAAGGTGCAAAAACTGTACTACATGTAATAACATTTTAGGGAAAACAACATCAAGAAAACTGTGCTAATGATTTTGAGAAGGTCTTTTAGACATACAACATGTGTGGGATTCTGTGCATGAGAAAACGAACAATTTGGGTTTATGACCAAGTCTGACATAAACCAGGCTGTACAGTCATAGAATAAAGCTAGAAGCTTGAAACTTTGGATATAACTAAAAGAAGAATTGTACTATCCGTGTGGCGAAAACAAAGATGCTGATCAGCTGTGCAGTTACTGCACAGCTGATCTGCGTCTTTGTTTTCGCATGCCAATTGTTGGTTTTCTCATGCCGAGGATCATATATGGACATGTTTGCTTGATGTATTTACTTAAGTTTTTGTTTTACAGAGAGCACTGGTGATTGTGGTGGGCTTGGTTGTATATACTACAACAGTAACCCCCTTGGTTGGGAGCCACAGGGCATCGGAAGAATGCTCACTTTTCTTACAATTCAGGTATAGACACAGATGAGCCTAGGCATCTACCTACATTGTCGCTCACCAAGTAATCTTATTGCTTTAGCTGCATTGTATTTTCACTGAGCAAGTTGCAATCAGGCTCTACCCCATAGAATGGCAACATTTACAGGTAGCATAATTGTTCAGTCCCAAAGTTACTGATTAACATTTTACTGGATGATAGGCCTTCAAAAGATGATTTTTTTTTATTGCATTAAAATGGAAATCTGCTTTTTGTGAATAAAATGAGCCTTTGCTTGCGAAAACCAACAATCCTGGTTCTCGACCAGGTTAGATACAAATCAGGCTGTACAATCACAGAAGATGGATAGAGGCTGGAAATTTTGGATTTAAGAAGAAAGTGTACTATCTGTGTAGCAAAAACATAGGCGCTGATCAGCATATGCAGATTGTTGGTTTTCTCATAAGGCGGCTCAAATGTAATGGCTGCAGGATTGTAATCAGCATCCATTATGAAAACTTGCCCATGCAACATACAGATTTTTCTTTTCATCTGTGAAAAAATGATAATATTCTATTGAAAAAAAAAATGATGTTTTTCTCATATCAAATGTTCATAACATTGATTGTGGGAGAGGCAGATTTAACATGTACCCACTATCTCTGTTTTGGATGGCAAATAAGAAAAAAATTATACCCCTGTAAACATATTAAATTAAACCACAATAGGGCTATCTAACTATATAAGCCAATTTCCATGTTAGCTGTCCAAATTTGTATAATAGTACAACTTACAGTTAAAAGTATAGATTTATGGCAACATAGGTTGCAAAGTAGCATTTTGGGTCATGCAATGATCTGTTCATCCAAAACAGTGTTGTAACCAACTGAAGCATGAAGCGGTTGTGTTGTACTTTTATGAGCTGCATCATTGGGAAAACCAGCATTTTGCATATGCGAAAACAAAGGCACAGATCAGCTTTGCAGTAACTGCGAAGCTGATCAGTGCCTTTGTTCTCACTACAGGGATAGTATAATTATTCTACCTTTTAAATCCAAAATTTCCAGCCTCTAGCCATCTTCTGTGACTGTACAGTTCAGTTTATGTCGGACCTGTTGGGAAACCACATTGTTTTCTCATATTGTGGTTCTTATTATTCAGGGTTTTGTATACTTTTCAGGGATTTCTCTACTTTGGGATACTCTTTGCCCTTGAGTCCCAGCTAGTACACACTATCATACAGAAGTTCACCTCTGTGAAGCGGGTACCAGACCAGATGACAATGTCGACCGACTCACTGGTGCAGGAAGACGATGATGTTGCTAGGGAACGGGCCAGACTTGCCAACACTCCTCCTGAGGAACTATTTTCTACAGACAAGTTGATAATATCGGAGCTGTCGAAATATTACGGGGCACACCTAGCAGTGAATCACATCAGCGTTGGAATACCACAGGTATTGTTGAATTACATTGACTCTGCCAGTTGGTTGGTTGTTGGATTTGGGCTTAATGTCCCACCAACAGCTATGGTCATACATAGATGAATGAGACCATATCGATCAACCATGGTTTTCTGTGTTGAAACATTCAATGGATCACGAGGAAGGTGTTTGAACACAAGGCCGAAGGCTGCTTGTTCAAGCCCCTTCTGAGTGATCCAGCAAATGTTTCAACACTGAAACAAAACATGGTTGATCGCTTTTCTTGCATTTTCACACTTATTCACGTAAAAAAACTCTTGAAAATAACAGTAGCAATGTAAAAACTCATCAAAAATTGAGGAGCTTGTTCAATGTCGGCCATTTTGTTTCTATGTAACACAGTGATGTCATGTCACATTGACCAATGACGTCAGTCAAATCCCCCATGTTCAAACGGCGCACAAACTTCATGATTGAATATGGGTTTTGCTGTTTGAACACGGCTTTCGACCCAGTTGAAAACGGCTTTAAACAGCTATGTGCATAGATATCTATGCAAGAATTTGGTTTAAAGTCTAATCAGAAAGACTGGTTAAGCCCTTGTTTGAACATGCGAGTCCTGTAACTAAGGATTGTGGCATATTCACCATACTGAGTAGGCTTCTAACCCTACCAGTTGACCTTATTGATATGCATTTATAATTCCACTGCTTTAAACAGGAAATACAATTCTTATCAAGAATAAGGAGAGAGCAGTGGTCTGGTGGTTAGTGCCTAGTGGTTTGGCTAATAAGAATATAGTAAACTTTGAGGTAGAGGTGGTTCTAATGCACACCCTTGATCTGTTTTTGAGCAAAAATGTAAAAAAAAAAAAAAAAAAGAAAAAAAAAAAACTCTGAAAAATAGCATTCTTACAGCTAAAAAATGTTGTATATTGCATATGCATGTTTCGATAATTTGCAGGGTGAGTGTTTTGGCTTGTTGGGTGTAAATGGAGCAGGGAAGACCACAACATTCAAGATGTTGACAGGAGATGAGACTGTGACCTCTGGTGTTGCTTATCTTGAAGGTCACAGTATACTCACAAATATAGCGGAGGTAAGAATTGATCCCAGGTGCTGTGGGAAATGTTTGGTGCAGTGGGATTTTTAGGGCAAATTTATTTTTCTTCTTGCCTTGCTACTTGGGGAGTTGAATCGGAGACCGAGTGGTAGACTGCATGACTCCAGATCATGAGGATAACATGCTCATTTGTTACCCCCTTAAACAAAACTTTTATATTCTAAAGTAAGAATAAAATAAAGTACTGGGGTATGCATGGGTATTCTATTATTTTTCTCCAAAACATAGATTGACATGTACCCTCAATCTATGTTTTGAGCAAAAATAAGAAAAATGTTGAAATTTTTTGAATGAAATTTTCAATTTTTTACAGCTGAAAAAAATCTGTGTATATTGCATGGGCGTGTTTTCATAACCTTGAGAGGTTTGGGATTCAGATTCCACAAGTGCTGGTTTGTGTCCTTGAACAAGACATATGTACTACCATTTGTACTGGTTAATACCCTAGATCTATTACATAAATTATGTGGCAGTCGACATTGATATTGGGACATTGATGCTGACTGCCCAGAAATACCAGACTCTCATGTTATGGGAGTAGTTACAAAATGCAGAAGTGTGTGGCAAACCAGGTGGTCAGAAAACAAAAGCAGTCCTACTGGGAATTGGCATATCCAATTAAAATTTCAAACATCAAAGAGACCAAGTTAGATGATTGACATGTCCATAAAACATAACAGTAAATGATCTTACCATAAACACTGTCAAAGGAAGTATTGATTTTTTAAGGAGGTAAAATAGGTAAAAAATATTGAATTCTATTGTGAAAATTATTTTATTGATGATAATGATGATTGTGAATGTGGTTGCAATGATAATGGTGATGATAATAATGGTCTAGTTCAGTTCCATATACTAGTTTCTTCTAAACTGTCAATTGTTTACAGTAACAGTATAGGCAAGCTCAAAGACTACCTTTACTGTTATTCAAAGGACCTGTCAATCTCAGTAGCTTTGGCTCTCTTTCCTGTCCAGGTGTTTTGCCACACACTTCTGCATTTTGTAGTAATACCCAGGAACAGGTGGCTTCATCACAACATGGCTAGATTCTTGTTGTCTATTTAGTTAACAAAACAAATAAAAAAACACCACTTTAGTGCAATTTCTTTGACTGCGCCAGTTTAAATTTGCTAACAGATATGTATTTGTTTATCAGACTGTTTCGAATAGACATTTTATGTAATGACATGATAAGGTCAAGAGGACATGTCCACACACTTCCCATGCATGACACTTGAAAGATGTCTAAAGCTAGTAAGAACCCCTACACCACAGGGACTTGTAACAACTTCTACTTCTATTTATGAAAATGCTTATTATATGTATGTCTAAACAGTCAATAGATTAATCGATAATAGGTAACAAACCTAACAGGAATTGTTACAAGTCCCTGTGCCCTACACCAATGTTGCCATGAGACGTCAACCAGCATGGTCAAAGAAACCACACTATACCATGTATTATTTGTGGCT
Source organism: Rugalucina vietnamica (assembly GCA_964017185.1). Taxonomy (NCBI): domain Eukaryota; kingdom Metazoa; phylum Mollusca; class Bivalvia; order Lucinida; family Lucinidae; genus Rugalucina; species Rugalucina vietnamica. The sequence continues at coordinate 9,805,444 of OZ024878.1, forward strand.
ATTATCCCAATTGGCTGCAGCTCTGATTCATTGAAGGCATTCATTTGCAATATTGTCATCAATGATAGTATTACACACATGTATGTACAGTATTTTGTCTCAGGTTCGGCAAAGTCTAGGCTACTGTCCCCAGTTTGATGCTCTGATTGACCAGATGACAGGCAGGGAGACACTCTACATGTATGCCAGATTGCGTGGAATACAGAAAGCATTCATCCCCCAGGCTGTCAATGATCTCTTACGGGCTTTGCTACTGAAAGAACATGCTGACAAGCTAGTTCAGACATACAGGTATATTTGAGACGCGACGCGAGAAAACCGGTCTTTGGGGTTTCCGATCATGTCTGACACAAACAGACCTGTTCAGTCACAGAAGCAGGCTAGAAGCTTGAAATTTGGGATTTAAGAAGAAGAGAAATTGTATTATCCGCGTAGCGAAAACAAAGGAGATGATCAGCTTCGCAGTTACTGCAAAGCTGATCTGCGCCTTTGTTTTCGCATAGGCATTAACCCTATCTTCTCACAACGCGGCTCATTTATATTTGAGCCTGTGCGTGAGAAAACCAACAATTTGGGTTCCGACCAGGTCCCACACAAACCAGGCTGTACAATCAAAGAACAAGGTTAGAAGCTTGAAATTTCGGATATAAGAAGAAGAGAAATTTTACTATCTGTGTAGCGAAAACAAGGATGCTGATCAGCTTCGCAGTTACTGCGAAGCTGATATGCGCCTTTGTTTTCGCCTATGCAGATTGTTGGTTTTCCCATGCACAGGCTCATTTTCATTATTAAAGCTATGGATATAGTCCTGTCATTCTCATTGTTGGTCACAGAAGAGTGTTTGTACTATCTGAGACAAGAGTAACAAAAACAATGGCACTGATCAGCTGTGAAGTTACTGCACAGCTGTTCTGCACCTTTGTTTTCGCAAAGGCAAAAATCCAGTTTTCTCATGATGTGGCTCATATAATGTTGATGTTTGTATTTTCTCATGAAGTTGGTGAAATTAAGCTTGTCCTGTTCATTGCTTTGACCCTTACTGAACAAGTTTGTTTAGACCATGGCAAAGTCCAACAGATAGCAAGTAATGTAAGCAGCAAAGCAAGCAACTGAGATTTGAGCCTCTGTGTGAAAAACTAACAATTTGGGTTTCCAAGCAGGTCCGACACAAACCAGGCTGTACAGTCACCGAAGATGGTTAGAGGCTGGAAATTTTGGACATAGAAAGTAGAGGAATTGTACTATCCGTGTAGCAAAAACAAAGGCACTGATCAGCGAAGCTGATCTGCGCCTTTGTTTTCTCCTATGCAGATTGTTGGTTTTCCCTTGCGGCGGCTCATTTTGTTTTGCATGTAGCATACACACTGTCATATAACAACAAGCTTGCAGGGGATACTGCCCATTGGGGCCCAGAGAAATGGATGGGCTGCCTGTGCCTCCAGGCAAAGCTTATGTACTAACTGACTGATCCTCAGATTACTGGTTAACCACTCAGAAGGTGGCTCAAGTCAAACCATCCATAAACATAAGCTGTTTTTGTTTATTTGGGCTGTCATTTTTTTGTCCCCCGCCTTTTCGAAGAAAAGGGGAGGGACATAGTTTTCGGCTTTCCGTCCTTCCGAATGTCAGTCCTTCCGTCCCCCTATAGTAGTTTGTACCTTGTGTGTGCAACTCCTCCTACAGTTTTATTCTGATTCTTTTGAAACTTTACAGATGTCTTGACCATGCTTTGAAGATGTGCATGTGATTTGGATATAATCCTCAGATTAATTTTTGTCATTTTTTTCACAATTTAAACTTAGCCGTTTTTGGGACATTTTGACAATGAAAGAGAATGGACAGCGGGTTCCTCCTGTGCGCAACTCCTCCTACAGTTTTATTTCGATTCTTTTGAAACTTTTCAGATGTCTTGACCATGCTTTGAAAATATGCATGTGATTTTGATACAATCCTCAGATTCATTTTTGTTACTTTTTTGCAATTTAAACTTAGTCATTTTTCTGACATTTTGACAATGAAAGTGAATGTACAATGGGTACCTCGTGTGTGCAAGTCCTCCTAGTTTTATTCCGATTGTTTTGAAACTTTACAGATGTCTTGACCATGCTTTGAAGATGTGCTTTAACACTTTTTTTGCAATTTGAACTTAGTCGTTTTTTGGACATTTTTACAATGAAAGTGAATGGACAGTGGGTACCTTGTGTGCAACTACTCCTACAGTTTTATTCCGATTCTTTCGAAACTTATAAGGCATTTTGATCATGCTTTGAAGATATGCATGTGGTTTGGATATAATCCTCAGATTAATTTTGGACACATTTTTCACAATTTGAACTTAGTCATTTTTCGGACGTTTACATTAAGAATGTGTATGTGGTTTGGATATACATATTCTCAGATTATATTTCTGTAACTATACAATTAAGGCGGGGGACATAAATTCTCTGAATTTGCTTGTTCAAACAGATTTTGGATGTCTTGACATCCTAATTTGGGTAAAAGTCCCATCAAACAAACAAAAAACAAGCTTGCAGCAGATTTTCCTGAAACATAGTATTAACTCTTATGTTCTTATAAACTGAACATAAAATAAGTTCTTAAATTTTCCAAAATGAGATCAGAAACCTATTTTTTTGTATGCTACACAGTGGTGGTAACAAGCGTAAGCTGAGCACGGCTGTGGCCCTGGTTGGCAACCCCTCTGTGATATTCCTGGATGAGCCCACTACAGGCATGGACCCTATGGCCCGTAGGTTCCTGTGGGATACACTGTGCAGTATACGAGAAACTGGCAGGACCCTCATCTTGACCTCACATAGGTAAGAGCTTTTACATTATAAAAACATGCCCATGTAATATACAGATATTTTTTAAGTTGTAAAAAGTGAAAATTTTCTGTGGATTTTTTTATAGTTTTAAAATCACTTAAAGTTAAGGTTACAAAATATTGGTCTAATAAGTGCACACTAGGATCGAAAACAATTGCTGAGGCGGTTCTAATGAGAATTTACAATCTATGTTTTGGATCAAAAATAAGAAAAATAGGTATACCCCTGCAAACCCCAGTTTTTATGCCCCCAACTTCTAAGAAGTTGAGGGGGCATATTGGTTTGGGTCTGTCCGTGCAGTCAGTCAGTCTGTCAGTCAGTCTGTCAGTCTGTGATGCGTGAGCACTCGGTCAGGAACCGTTAGAGCTAGGATCTTGAAATTTGGTATGTAGTTTGTATATGAAAATTAAAAGGACCCGTATTTTTTTTTCAGGTAAATTCAAGGGGCTAGGGGCCCATTCTGTGAGAGTTATTTCCCTTTTTAATTCTTGATAAAGTGAATAGATAGTGGGTACCTTGTGTGCGCAACTCCTCCTACAGTTTTATTTCGATTCTCTTGAAACTTTACAGATGTTGTGACCATGCTTTGAAGATATGCATGTGGTTTGGATATAATCCTCAGATTAATTTTTGTCACTTTTTTCGCAATTTGAACTTAGCCATTTTTCGGGCTTTTTCACAATGAGAGTGAATGGGCAGTGGGTACCTTGTGTGCCCAACTCCTCCTACAGTTTCATGCCAATTCATTTAAAACTTTACATGTGTTCTGGGCATGGCATGAAGATATGCATGTGGTTTGGATATAATCCTTGGATTATTTTTTGACATTTTTTTCACAATTTGAACTTACTCATTTTTTCGGGCATTTTAGTGAATGGATAGAGGGTACCTTGTGTGCGCATCTCCTCCTTCAATTTTATACCGATACTTTTGAAACTTTGCAGACATTGTGACCATGCTTTGAAGATATGCATGTGGTTGGGATATACTAATCAGATTAATTTTTGTCAATTTTTTTTACAATTTGAACTAAGTCATTTTTTGGACATTTTAACATCTTGAAAGTGACTTACCAGTTGGGGGCATAGTGTTTCATAAACACATTTTCTAGTTCTATATACAGGTGGGGTTTAGGGGGTATACTTTTCATGGACATGTTTTCCTGATGTGTTGTTATTTATTTGCAGTATGGAAGAATGTGAAGCATTATGTACCAGACTAGCTATCATGGTGAATGGGCAATACAAGTGTCTAGGCAGCCCTCAACATTTGAAAGGAAAATTTGGTGAAGGCTACACCTTACTGGCTAGGGTGGGGCCGAAAGATGAGCATTCCATGCCTGATCCCCAACCCCTCATGAACTATATTGAACAGAGCTTTCCAGGTTGTATTTTGAAAGATATTCACCAAGGAATGGTAAACTATCACATTACAGACACATCCCTTCATTGGGCAGCCATTTTTGGTACCATGGAGAGGGCTAAACGTACCTTCAACATTGAAGATTACTCAGTAAGTCAGACAACTCTTGAACAAGTGTTTATTAACTTTGCCAGAGCTCAGTTACCTCCACAAGAAAATGAGACAGGATGCTGCAGGGGATGTTTCTCGGCTTGCCATGTATGCAGCTCCTGTTGCGGGAACCAGCAAGTTTATGAACAGATTGTTGTTGAACCAAATGCTGTTGCATGATGCATCAAGATACAGATGAGCCGCAACATGATAAGACTGGTCATCCGGAGTTCTGACCTGGTCTGACACAAACTGGTCTGTGCAAGCTGGAAATTTTGGATTGAGGAAGAAGAGGAATTGTACTATCCATGTAGCGAAAACAAAGGCGCTTATCTGTGCCTTTGTTTTCGCCTAGGCAAAAATCCTGTTTTCTCATGATGCAGCTCAGATAATAGAGTCAAGTCACCACATGAAAAACGCAGTATTAAAGGTTCCCCAACGAGATTAACACAAACTGGCATGTACGTTCACAGAAAAAAGCTAGAATATTGAAATTTTGGATTACCGGTAAAAATGATAAGGATTTGTACTGTATGTGTAACTAAAATAACGTTACTGCACACTTTGCTGCTGTTTTGTAAAATCTGTCTGTCTTGTGACTTGACTCTATGTCTTTGTTAGTCTGCGGAGAAGATGAATAAAGGTCTATTAAAGAAAAGATTCTGTCCAAACATAAGTGTGTTTCTGTTCTGCCATACAGACCAACCTCATTATAACACTATCTTTGTGGTCCATGGAAACATACCATGTTATAAGTGATACCATGTTATAATGAGGTTATTTACAATACACATATAGCAAAATAATCATTATGGGAGCCATGACATAGCCATGTTATATTAAAAACTGCACAATAAGGTCAAGGTGCTTTTTAATGAGGTTGAACTGTACTTTGTTCACTGGACCAGAGGAACTTGTCTCTTCTTCAAAAAAATTTATGCTATGTGTGGGACCATTGAAGAGACTTCATTGTGCTGCACTTACTGTAAATTGTGGAAGCCTTTGCAGGTCAAAAACAAATCATGTTGTTCATATATTTTCTGAGAAGGTTTTAAGGAAGTGGCTTATTTTAAGCTTAAATCATTTTAATATGTTACATATTTACATGTACATGCCAGTTTTGTAGTTTTGTTTGTTGAAATTGTTGTTTTAATTTCAATTTTTGTGTGTTGTTTAATTTTTATGATACAAAATATTATCTTTTGCATGACAATGCATGATTGATTGTTTTAGATAATAAAGTTTTTTGAAATTGCAGCAAAATGTCTGGCTTTCGCTGCCAGTTTTATAAAGGGTCACTGATGAAGGTTCATTACCCGAAATTGTACAATATGGCCCATCTTCTAGCTTTGTATTTTTACTGCTTCCAAAGGATCTAACAATTATTTTAATTTTCTACATAGTAATTCTTCTTCATTTGAGCTGCATTATGTGAAAAAAATTGAGCTGTGTAAGTATCCAGCAGATATCAGCTGTATCACAAGAAAACCTGATTGCAGTTTTTCTAACCAGTTCTGACACAGTGTCATGTACATTTAAGCAGAAAGCTAGAAGGTTGAAATTAGAAATCGAAGAAGAGTAGGGAATGTACCATCTACTCTGTGTAATTAAATCAAAGATTCTAATCACTGTAAAGTTACTGCACAGCTGATCTGTGTCTTTGGTTTTGCATTTGCAAAAGTTGTTTTTTCTTATTTTTCTTATAAGGCGGCTCATATCAAGAGATTTTTCTCATAACTGAAGCCAATTTCAAGATATTATTGTGAGTTGCGGCGTGAGAAAACGGGTCTTTGGGGTTTCTGACCAGATCTGACAAACCAGCCTGTAAGTCTCAGAAGAAGGCGTTAAGTTTAAAATTTGAGATTTAAGAAAAAGAAGGATCATACTATCAGTGAAGCCAAAACCAATCTGGTTTTCTCATGATGTGTCTCATATTATATGTATGCAATAATGTGATGGATATTTCTAGTATGTGATATTGATACAGGATGTATATTTAATATTTTTAATTTGTTCATGTTGTTATCTTTTATGAGATTATAAATTAGTGCACAGACAGCCATACTTCCATATTATCCTGGTTGCGAGAAAACCAGCTACATGTAATAATAGGCTTTCTACACAGGAAAACAAGACACCCATTACGAAAACTTGCCCATGCAATATACAGAGAATTTTTTCAGCAGTAATATTGAAAATTTCCTACGAAAACTTGATATTTTCAAAATTTATGCTCAAAACATTGATTGTGGGTATGTATTAGAACCGCCTCGGTGAGGCGGTTCTAATGATTACCCACAATCTATGTTTTGGATAAAAAAATAGGTATACCCCTGTATACCCCCGTTTTACCATATTAAAGCTCGGTATTAGGGGGTATACATTGCACGGACATGTTTTCGTGATCGATAGGCTTGTAATTGGATTTAGAAAAATGAAGTTTTCAGCATTACATGAAAAGCAAATGCTGTTATCATCGCCGAGGTGGTTCTAACTTCTAATGTGTACCCACAATCTATGTTTTGAGCAAAAATAAGAAAAATATCAAAACTTTTCTACTGAAAATTTTCATTTTTTCCAACTTCAAAAATCTCTGTATATTGCATGGTCATGTTTTCGTAATATTACATTATTTTTATTTCATCTGCAGCACTGAATGGTCTCACTGACGTTGTTTGTGTGTGCATCAGGATAACATGTCCGTGCAATATATACCCCCTTTAACCCCACTTTTATATAGTAAAACAGGGGTTTGCAGGGGTATACCTATTTTTCTTATTTTTGCTCCAAATCATAGATTGTGGGTACTCGTTAGAACCGCCTCGGCGAGGCGGTTCTAACATGTACCCACAATCTATGTTTTGGGCAAAAATAAGAAAAATATCAATTTTTTTCTGATGAAATGTTCCATTTTTACAGGTGAAAAAATGTCTATATATTGCATGGGCAAGTTTTCGTAATGGGATAATCAGTGTAAAAATATGCATACCGATTATTAATGTGTTTAATTATGTAGACCATATTTTTAGTGAGCTGGCTCATAAAAGACTTAACCCATATGATATGACAAATGGACTTGCCCATTGGTTATCGTCATTATTTTGACAAGTTCACTTCCATTTTTAGGGGCGTTAGAAGTTGTTTTCAATTTTTATTCCATTTTGATTAAATTCATTTTAGAGAACAGAATAGCCCCGGATTGAATGCTGCTTTCTGTGTTGTCACATCTTGGGCTATACTGTTTGCCTATGTCCCATAGAAAGGACCCCTGTTTTATATGTTTTCAAATGGAGTGTCACATTCACTCTCTTGTTAGTTGATTAGACTCTTTCAGGGTCAATTTATAAATTTGTTACTGATAGAAGGAACAAAAAATGAAACAGAAATTGTATAAAATAAATACAAATAATTAAAAAACAAATGAAATATTTTGTCTTAATTTTCTGTCCTTCCAAAAGTAGAACATGTAGCCCAAGGGCAACGATCGATCACCTGAGAGTCAACAAGTACAGTCACTGGACAAAGTGGTTGTTGTTTTTTTACCATATATGGGTATGAAGGCCATCTTGGTCATGTGATCCGAATTTCATGATCAAACTTTTGTTCCCCCTACCCATGGATGCTCCACATACAATTTCACTTTGATTGGCCAAGAGGTTTCAGAGAAGAAGATCTTTGAAAAGTGTGCATTAATGACAGACCACCCAAGGTCAAGAGATGACCTTGACCTAAATTAATCACAAACCATCATCGACTCCATTAGTTGTTTGCATCTACCACTTTTTCAGGTCTCAGGATGCAATAGTTTTCAAAAAATCCATAGTTTTCACTTTTTCCCATGTAAAAGCTTATGTTTCCAAAATTGGCCTTGCCGTAAAATAGGTCAAGGTCATCCAAGGGTCATCATTTGCGCAAACTATGATGGGCTGGAGTCCCCGATGCTACATACCAAGTTTCATGGAAATTGGCCTGCTGGTTCTGGAGAAGATTTTTGAGTGTTTTTTACCATATATGGGCGTGGCGGCCATCTTGGTCATGTGAACAAGATCCCGCGTACAAACTTTTGTTCCACTGCCCATGGATGCTCCACACAAAATTTGGCTTTCATCGGCCAGGCGGTTATAGAGAAGAAGATGTTTGAAAATGTGAACGGACGGACGCATGCTCGGCTACTATACTATGAGCCTTTGGGTTAGGTGAGCTAAAATACAAATTTCAGATTAAATGTATGCATCTCTGAATAGAAATAACTTTATCATCATCAACCTGAACTAATTTGATTTTAAATAAAATCCAAACGGCCACAAAAAATGAGCCCCATCATGAGAAGGCCAGAGTAACTGCACAGCTGATCAGCGCGTTTGTTTTCGCTACAAATAGAAGCTGTTCGCACACTAATTGTAGTATGATGCATTTTAATGCAAATAAGCGTGAAAGCGACAGAAATGATGTAGAAATTTCCTTATTTACTATATGAGCCGTCTCGTGGGAAAACCAACAATGTGGTTTCCGAACAGGTCTGACACAAACCGACTTGTACAAGCACAGAAAAGAGCTAGAACCTTGAAATTTTGGATTTAAGTAGAAGGGGAATTGTACCAGCCGAGTAGCAAAAACAAAGGCGCTGATCAGCTTCGCAGTTACTGCGAAGCTGATCTGCGCCTTTTTTTTTTGCCAATGCAGATTGTTGGTTTTCCCATGTGGCGGCTCATATATTTATTACATTTTGATAGTACCTGTAGTATTTCAACAAACAGACTATTTTTTACATAAGATAGAAAATTAATTTTAACTTCATCTTAAAGGGGTATGAATGGGCTTTACAGAACCGTTCGCACAGGTATGATAGGATTAGTAGCAAAAAAGATATTAAGGATTAAATAAGCATTCCCGTTAACGCGCCATATAAAATTTTGTGCGCATCCGATAATTGCCGGTGATGAGAATTCTGCTACATGCAGATAGTACAATTCTTTCGCTGCAATATACCAACGATTTCAAGATTCAAGCTTTCTGCTCTGCTGTGACACGTCGTGGCTCAAATAATATAATTGTCATATTCCATGTTCGGGACCAAACCCAACTCAGTGCAAGACTAGCAAAGCATTTTACTCCATTACGATAACATTACAGGCTAAGCAATTAAGCTAAGCAAAACATTCCTGCTCCTCTGTCTTTTGGTGGGGGAAAACCAGGAAACAGGGCCGCCGTCGGCTTTTGAAAAGCGGTCCGGTCATGAAAGGTCAAAGACATTTCACGAATGCCGAAGGCACGAGTGGCGGGTTCGGGGGGTCTCTCGAGAAAATTTTATATTTCCGGACGTCCGTAGAAACGATTTTAATGCACTCTGGGACAATGTTTGCCCTTGAAACGCCGCTTTTTTTTTGGCAGTGTCTAGCCGTCCGGGCCCGGACGTTTAGACCGGGTGTCTAGCCGTCCGGGTCTGTACGTTTAGACCGGGAGTCTAGCCGTACGGGTCTTGACGGCATTTATTATCTACCTATATGCTAGCCGTCCGGGTCAAATATATTTATCGATTTTGAAGTAACGTACGGGTCTTAAGAATTGCAATTATACTTTTATGCTTGCGTCACGTAAATCAGGTGTAAGTAGCAAAGTCTGTTTATCTTATGTTTTATAACAATTTGTCAAACCTTTTAACGGAATGCATCTTCAAAAGAACATTCACTTGTAGCGCATTTTCATTTATTATTTTCATTTACAGTTAAAAATAAAGTATAATTGCAATTTTAGGACCCGTACGTTACTTCAAAATTGATAAATATATTTGACCCGGACGGCTAGCCTATTAGAGGTAGATATATGCTAGCCGTCCAGACCCGTACGGCTAGACTCCCGGTCTAAACGTACAGACCCGGACGAAGAGCATGTTGAGTTTAACGTCTTGTCAGCAGTGCAGCATCGTACATTTGATGAATCCTATCGTAAAAATCTGTTAGCCTCTGTGTTATCTTTTGAATATTGGGTCCACCTTTGTCATTCCATTTGCAGGAATTCATTTATAAATTTAAATGTCTTTAGATACAATCTTTGAAATGGTCACGATGTCACGATATATTCATTTAATCATTTTGACTACTACATCTATATACTATCAGAATTCAGTTTAGCTCCTTAGTCCTTAATATAATAATGATAACAAACACTACAAAGACAACAACAAAGTACACGATAGACATAATAAACATAATCCAGTCAGCAATTCTGCTAACATCCTTCCACGTGAGTTCGGCTTTAGCCCCACCCGTTGTTCTGGAACCTTGCTGTTCGTAAACAGGTGACCTATGTAGCTGCCAGTTATTTTCGGCTTGGTACCTTCCGTACGATGTAGCCTCGCGGGCTCTACTAGAGGTACCATTTGGAATTGATAAATTGGCTCGTAGATGAATTCTATTAGAAGTAAATGGACCTCGTGATGACGCTGGTTCATTAGTCGTTTCCAAGTATCCTTCCGTAGTATATAGCCGACCACCTCCGCGTTTTCTGCAGCAATTGCAAAGCCACGATGGCACCGGCTCGTGTTCTTCTTTGTAGTACAGTCTTAGATTTAGTATGGTTGCAAATGTGATTAGTGCACTCAGCAGCACATGCAGACCAATGAAGTACGATAGTATCGGCAGCGGGCTGGATGTCTTTGGAAGATTATCACTTACGATGGTCAGGAAAACCATGAGAGCGAGGAGGAGTGTTATAGAATACGACATTCTCTCTCCTGAATCGGGAGGCAGGAGGAAAACCATTATACTCATAAGGCTCAGCAACATTATAGGAATAATAACGATGATAATGATAAATGTTGGTTTTCTCGTCACTGTCAGATTAACTGCATAAAGTACTAATGCATCAGCATTGGCTTCTGCCTTTGTAAGGTCCCAAATTTGGCTGTCTATGTAGTAGAGTAACGGTGGTTCCGCATTTACAGCGTGTAACTGTACTTCCGTGTAAAAGTAGTCCGCAAGCAAAAACCAGAAGGCACATTTCTGAGTATCAAACGGATAATATTCAATGTTTATTATACACCCCGTGCTTACGATGTTCATGGGATACCACAAACGAGCATGTCCGGTAGGAAAATAGCGTACATTGGTAACAGATGAGTCCAGGAACTTGTCGGCATCACCAACAGTGATAACTTCAGGTTTCCATACCGAATCTTTTGGGAGTAATATTGTGTAGGTATTATTGTAATCAGCGGGATTCCATCTAATACGTTCATCAATCCAGGTATATTCGAACTGCATTAACACCCTAACAGATCCGTCCATCTCGTTAATTTCTTGTATTCCTCCAATATCATATGATACATTAACGTGTACTATATCTATCTGGTTTAAAAGAGGACGTATAGATTTGTCGTACCCTGTCAGCACGGCCGAACGCAGATTAAACGCATTTTTATAATCCTGACCATACACACATTCACTTGATATCAAAGCTACAAGAAACAATGAAACGCCCGCAACGAATCCCATGTTGATCATTGAATGTATCAATTTTATCTTATTTTTAAATCAGTTTCGATCTTGATTGGAAACCGGTGACACTATTACATTTCTCCCTTATTAGACTCCCGTCCATCGAAATCTCTACAACATCACGTATACAATCGTTCAACACAGTATACACATCTGATAGTTTATACATTTACAATTGTTTTTACAGTTTGCAATCATGAAATGTTGTTTTGAAACGTTACTTTTAAAATATTAATTACATAATGTTTCATTAAAACGTAACTTTAATAGGCTTTAAACTCTAAACGATTATTAATAGGATTGTTAAGAATAGTGTTACGCCATGGTCCACTGTATCTGCCAGATTATTTTAAGTCTTGTTTAATCCTGTCACAGAAAATGTGACCATGGACTCGGGTCAACTGTATATGAACATTTGCTTATCGTCTCGTTGGATGCTTAAAAGTGAATAATCAGTTTATTTGCATTATGGCAGGTAATGACAATGTTCCATTAAGTTTCATTTTATGATCAATTGATTCAGGAAACTATTATCGGAATTATGAACAAGACAATCGTGACAAACACTATGAAGCGTTTTGTTTGCACGACCAGGTCCCGAAATTATAAAACATTTTTTTATGCTCAACTCAGCTGAGCTTAAAATTTTGAATGCTCATAATTACTGAAATAGCCCAAATAAAGAGATAATTCAGGTTTAAATCACCATATCCTGTAATTCATCTTGCTTATAAATGTTAAAATGCCAACAACTGTTGGCATTTTAACATGTCTGAGCAGGGTTAATTTTAGTCTCAGCTGAGTCGAGCATGAAAAAAGTTTTATATCCTCGGGGCCAGGGGGTTTGCTTGCCATCTTATTTGTTTTTGTGAAGAAATTAACCAGAATGAACGCAACAGAAAAGGTAGAGGCTTATGCACCTGCCATTGGGTACAGTTACAGCTTAAAACAACAGAATTGTGTATCTCGCGGAGAAGCATATATTTAGATTCTGGTTTTGGTATCTCATAGATATACCATAGTGCGGAGAACATATGTGTGATTTATACTGCTTGACAGGCCATAGCCTGTTTGTCAGCAAACCGAGCCACAGTAATCAGCCTGCGTGGTGACATCAAGACAAAATAAGCTTCTCACAACTGAAAGAGGATCCAATGTAAACTGTGGGCTTTCTTAAAGGACATTTACAACCGAGTGCAATCTTTCACAGTTCAGATGACCCGGACGAAAGTTCTTTAGCTGCAACATTTGGACAACAGGCCTGGTTTGACGCAAATGATGACATTAATTGTGGGTATCTTAAAGTAAAAGCACCAAATGCACAAGGCATATCACGACGCTCAGTAAGCAAGCAAGCAGTCTACAGCAACATTTATAAGGCAGTCCAGACCAATCTCAGGGAAATTTAAGACGCCTGGCTGTGACAAAAGTCTTTTGTTATCAGCAAGGACTTGATGTCATGAAAATCATTTGAAAAGACAAAATATTACCCATTGCACATAGAAGAACTTTTCAAGAGTTAGCTCAATCCTCCATTAAGCAATCGACAGACTTTACTTCCATAGATAGAGTGTAATATCGTAAATACTAAAACACATGTCTAATTGCAGATGATTCCTGCCGATGTCTGTAGGGCTGGAGACTACTAATGGTAAATAATCGAAACATACTCTTCAGATCAGGGCACGGTGATGATGAGGTCACTACAAGAAATACTACTGTCACTGTTTGGGGGAATGCGTGCAAATTTCTTGGAGCGTAATGGAATCAGGCTTGGCATAGTTACTAAAGGTCTACAAGGCCGTGTTACTACCCACTTAATAATATGCAATGTGAGACCTGGGTAGTATAGATCTACATGTTACAATGTAGCGCAAAAGGGCTGAATCATTTTCGCTAATGCTGTTTGAGAATAAGGCACGACGGTCATATTGTTAAGCTGAATCAAACATGTATCACCATGCACTATCAATGTACATTTTAATTCCTGGAAACAGTTATCAGTACAAACACGACGAAAACTACTACAAAATACACAGCCGCGAGCGTAAACAGTATCCAGTCAATGATTCTGCTGACATCTTTCCATGAAACTTCAGTGAAAGCGGGTTCTTCTGTTACAATTCTTTGCTGCTCATCATTAGCGGGTTCTTCTGTTACAATTCTTTGCTGCTCATCATTAGCGGGTTCTTCTGTTACAATTCTTTGCTGCTCATCATTAGCGGGTTCTTCTGTTACAATTCTTTGCTGCTCATCATTAAATGCTTTATGCAATTGCCAGTTATCTCCAACAGGCCGAATGCCAAAGTCCGACTGTGTTGTACGACGAACCCTTCCATTTGCTAATAATGTTGGCCCAACTACTTCGTTAGAAACACATTCCTGCTCCATCTTGCTTTCTGCGGTTATTGCATGACACGTTTTCCTTTTTGTGCAGCAACAACAAAGCCATGCTGGCACAGGATTTTTCTCGTCTTTGTAATACAGCCGGAGATTCAGAATTGTTGCAAGCGTCACAAATACACTTTGCAGTACATACAGACCAACGAAGTATAAGAGTAGGGGACTCGACTTCTTTAGTATAGTTTCACTGATGATAGTCAGAAACACAATTAGAGCGAGGAGGAGTGTAATAGAGTATGGCATTCTCTCTCCGGATTCAGGGCGCAAGAGGAAAACCATAAAACTCATAAGGCTCAGCAATATTATAGGTATGATAACAATGACGATAACAAAATATGGCGTTCGTTTCATTTTTAGATTTACTCCATACATAACTCCGTACTCGGCTCTGGCTTCAGACATTATGAGCTCCCACATTCCGTTGTCAAAGTGGTATTTTAACGGTGCTTCCTTGTTCACTGCATGCAGCTGTGCTTCAGTACTAAAATAACCTGTGAGCATGAACCAAACTGGACATTCCTGTGTATCGAAAGGGTAAAACTCGATGTTAATCATACACGACACACTAACGAGACTCATTGGGTTCCATAAAAAAGCTGAGCCAGTAGGATAATATCGCACAGTGGTGACGCCGTAATCCAAAGATACGTCGGAATCAGCAGATGCGATAATAACAAAATCTGGTTTCCAAACTGTATCAATAGGTAGCAACAGAGAAGTCGTGTTGTGGTAATCAGAGGTGTTCCATCTAATTTTTTCATCAGTCCATGTGTAAGTGCATTGCATATAGATCGTCATTGTTTCCTCTACTTCATTTATTTCCTTTATTGGTCCGATATCATAAGAAATATAGACGTGCATCAAATCGGTCTGATTCAAAAGTGGACGTATGGTTGTGTCGTATCCCGTTAGTACGTCCGATCGCAATTTAAATGTGTCTTTATAATTTTGACCGTGCACACGTATAGTTGACATGAAGGACAATATCGTAACATATGTAACACGCGTCATACTGTAAGCCAACATAATCCTTACAACAGTCTCGTTTCAATTGTATTTTGTATATGAACTTGTTTTCTTTATTGGAAAAAATACATTTTGAGTTTCTGGTAGAAAATAACGTCTTTTGTTAAAGCACTAATTTTAAGTTTACTAACGGATGGCTGTATGTTGTATTTACTTTCAATTCATTTCTGTTTTAGTTTCTTACAATTCATTATGAATTATTTAAAACATATTCAATATTAAAGATGTGATTTCTATTCAATCGTATCTTACCTAGCGGCATCAACTCCAAGTATCATGGGTTTTACTGAAATCGATTAAAACAATATCAAGCTTCAAAAATGATCCCCGGAGGAGCAAGTGAGAGAAATGCGAATGTAAGCGAATGTACATGTATATGAAATTAGCAATATACAATATTAAGTAAGGAAAATAACTTACCATACGTTACATTGTCATTGATTGTAGTCATAAGGTAAGTAAGTAAGTAAGTAAGTAAGTTTGATAAAACGAATCTTACACTTAAGGCCATTTCATATGACATTTATTTAACTCGCCAAAGGATCGTTTAATAAATTTCATTGAAATGACCCCTCGTGTAAGATCCTCTGTATGCTATCTGACTTTAGTTTAGCTCCTTATCATAATAATGATAACAAACAATACAAAGACAACGACAAAGTACACGATAGACATAATAAATATAATCCAGTCAGCAATTCTACTAACATCCTTCCACGTGAGTTCGGTTTTAGCCTCTGCCGTTGTGGTACCTTGCTTGTCGTAGCCAGGTAACCTATGTAACTGCCAGTTGTTTTCGGCTTGGTACCTTCCGTACGATGTAGTCTCGCGGACTCTATTATAGGCGCCGTTTGGAATTGACAAATTGGCTCTTAGATGAATTCTATTGGAAGTAAATGGACCTTGCGATGACGCTGGTTCCTTAGTCGTTTCCAAGTGTTCTTCCTTAGTATATTGCTGCCCACCTCCGTGTTTTCTGCAGCAATTGCAAAGCCACGAAGGCACTGGCTCGTGTTCGTCTTTGTAATACAGTCTTAGATTCAGTATGGTTGCAAATGTGATTAGTGCACTCAGCAACACATGCAGACCGATGAAATATGAGAGTATCGGCAGCGGGCTGGATGTCTTTGGAAGATTATCACTTACGATGGTCAGGAAAACCATGAGAGCGAGGAGGAGTGTTATGGAATACGACATTCTCTCTCCTGAATCAGGAGGCAAGAGGAAAACCATTATACTCATAAGGCTCAGCAACATTATAGGAATAATAACGATGATGATGGTAAATGTTGGCTTTCTCGTCACTGTCAGATTAACTACATAAAGTACCAAAGCATTAGCATTGGCTTCTGCCTTTGTAAGGTTCCAAATTTGGCTGTCTATGTAGTAGAGTAATGGTGGTTTCGCATTTACAGCGTACAATTGTACTTCCGTGTAAAAGTAGTCCGCAAGCAAAAACCAGAAGGCACATTTCTGAGTATCAAACGGATAATATTCAATGTTTATTATACACCCTGTGCTTACGATGTTCATGGGATACCACAAACGAGCATGTCCGTTAGGAAAATAGCGTACATTGGTAACAGATGAGTCTAGGAACTTGTCGGAATCACCAACAGTGATAACTTCAGGTTTCCATACCGAATCTTTTGGGAGTAATATTGTGTAGGTATTATTGTAATCAGCGGGATTCCATCTAATACGTTCATCAATCCAGGTATATTCAAATTGCATTAACACCCTAACAGATCCGTCCATCTCGTTGATTTCTTGTATTCCTCCAATATCATATGTTACATTAACGTGTACTTTATCTGCCAGATTAGAAACAGGACGTATAGTTTTGTCGTACCCTGTCAGTACGGCCGAACGCAGATTAAACGCATTTATATAATCCTGACCATATACACATTCACTTGATATCAATGCTACAAGAAACAATGAAACGCCCGCAAAAAATCCCATGTTGTTCATTGAATGTATCAATTTTATCTTTTTTTAAATCAGTTGCGATCTTGGTTACAAACCTGTAACACTAGTATATTCCTCCCTTATTAGACTCCCGTCCATCGAAATCTCTACAAAATCACGCATACAATCGTTCAACACAGTATACATATCTGATAGTTCATACATATGAAACGCTACTTTTGAAATATTAATTACAGAATGTTTCATTAGCACATAACTTTAATAAGCTTTAAATAAACTCTAAACGATTATTAATAGGATTGTTAAGAATAGTGTTACGCCATGGTCCACTGTATCTGCCAGATTATTTTAAGTCTTTATTAATCCATGGACTCGGGTCAACTATAAACATTTGCTTATCGTCTCGTTGGATGCTTAAAAGTGAATAATCAGTTTATTTGCATTATGACAGGTAATGACAATGTTCCATTAAGTTTCATTTTATGATCAATGGATTCAGGAAACTATTATCGGAAATACGAACAAGGCAATCGGGACAAACACCGTGAAGCGTTTTGTTTGCACGACCAGGTCCCGAGATTATAAAACTTTTTTTTATGCTCAACTCAGCTGAGCTTAAAATTTTGAAAGCTCATAATTACTGAAATAGCCTAAATAAATTAAAATTTCAGGTTCAAATCACCATATCCTGTAATTTATTTTGCTTATAAATGTTAAAATGCCAACAATTTTGTTGGCATTTTAACATTTACATATATGAGCAGGAAAAATATTAGCCTTAGCTGAGTTGAGCATGAAAAAAGTTTTATAACCTCGGGGTCTGAGGGTTTGCTTGCCATCTTATTTGTTTTTGTGAAGAAATTAACCAGAAGGAACGATACAGAAAAGATAAAGGCTTATACATGCACCGGACTTTGGGTACAGATAGAGCCAAAATCTTACAGCCTAAAATGACAGAATTGTGCATCACGCGTAAAAACATAGATTCTGGTTGTGGTATCTCATACACTGAACAAAAAGTTATAAGAGGCCACTTTTCAAACTCCTTTTTGGTTTCTAAGCCATGTTCATAATTGCACGATGTTTTGCCTAAAGACGTGTCTTTCAAGTAAGTAAAGTTCCAAAGTGTTCAGAATTAATTTTCTTTCACTAAACGCGTTTTTGGAGTAAAATGCAAAAATCAATGTTTTTAAATAAAACAAAATGGATAAAGCACAACATTTATTGAAATTAGGAACGGGAATTTTTATGAAAATTCAACAATGTCCCTCTTAAACATGTTAATCCCTATTAAATTCACTTGATGAGGCCTGGAAATGAAGATATAACTCGAATGAGCTGTTTTAGACTATTTTCGAGGATAAACAGGTCAGGACTGCAGCACACAGCCGGTCTTGATGCCAATTTTAACGAACAAAATAACACATCCTTTGTGGACGATCTTTTAAATTTTCAAAGTTTGTCAGAGTCTAGTATTAGACCTAAATAACCGCTGAAAATTTCAATGCCATACTGCTGATAATAACGCATCCGGAGAAGAACAAAGTTTGTATGCAAATTGCATGCAAAAAGCTGAATTCCCGTTATTCATGTTGCTGTCCTCTTGCATGTACATGTACATGTACAAAACAGAAACGAAGAGTCTTATTGCAGCAACACATCTGACTTAATTTCATCTTGCATCGTGGCAGTCAATAGCACTTTCAAATAAATCAAAATGTAAAACACAACATCATATGACATTTATTTTGATGTTAATAAAGTGTGACTTTTTGAAAAGAGGGTACCTTTACTCATGATTCGTCTGTGTGAAATATATTGGAATGCAGAAACTCACAGACCCACTGCTAGACATTGCTTTATTCATATGATCATGAATTTTAATTGCTCCTATTTTACTATCTGAACTAGAAGGCGGCCTCTTATAACCTTTTTTTCAGTGTATATAATACCATAGTGCGGAGAATATGTGTGATTCATACTGTAGGACAGGCTATACCCTGTTTATCAGCAAACCGAGCCGCAGCAATCAGTCTGCGGGTACATTACGAAAACATGCCCATGTGATATGCAGATTTTTTTATCTGTAAAAAATTGAAAAAAATTCACCAGAATAATTTTGATATTTTTGCTCAAAACATACATTGTGGGTACAGGTTAGAACCGCCTCGGCGAGGCGGTTCTAACGAGTACCCACAATGTATGTTTTGGATCAGAAATAAGAAAATTTTGTGTACCCCTGCAAACCCCAGTTTTTTCTATGTAAAAGTGGGGTTTGCGGGGGTATACATTTCACGGACATGTTTTCCTGATGACCTCAAGACAAAGAAGCTTCTCATAACTGAAAGCCTGTCAAAGCTGGTCCAATGTAAAGCTTTCTTAACCCATATTTGACGAATGGATTCTCCAATCATTATCAATTGGGTGAGCCCACTTTCATTTTTAGGGGCGTCAGGAGTGATTTTTAAATTTTGTTCAATTTTTCGATGAAAATTCTCTAAGCAAACAGAATAGCCCCAGATGGGACGCCGCGTTCTGCGGCGTCACATCTGGAGATTTTCTGTTTGCCTATGTCCCACAAAAAGGACGCCAGGCTTAAATGAGTTAAAGAATGGGTGCAATCAATCACAGTTCAGAGGACCAAGACGAAAACTGAACAGTTAAAAAACTGTTCATTCTTTAGCTACAACATAACGACAACAAGCCTGGTTTGACGCGAATGATAGCGGAGGTTTCTTCAGGAAAACCACAGAATGCACAAGGCATATTACGACGATACCAGCTCAAGTAATCAAGCACGCAGTCTACAGCAACAGTTGTAAGACAGGCCAGACCAAGATCAGGGAAATTTCAGACGCCTGGTTGTGAAAAAGAAAAACACTCTTTTGTTGACAGCAAGGACTTGAAGAAAAGTCCATATTGTTATGAAAATCATTTACAAGTATGCCTCGCACAGTTCAGAAGTCATTATATTACCCAGTACACATAGACTGAGAAGAACTCTTCTAACAGATAAAGATGATTGGAAAGGTTCAGTAGTTATCTCAATCCTCCATTAAGCATCAATGACGATGCTATCGACAGACTTCCATAGAGTTTAATGTTCTGTTTAATGATTTTCCAACCGTAGATGAAACACGACAAACATTAAAACACATGTCAAATTGCAGGTACAATTCCTTCCGATGTATGTAGGGCTGGAGGCTACTCATGGTAAATACTCATGTCAAAACATACTCTTCAGAACAGGGCACGCTGATGTTGAGGTCACTACAAGAGATGCTAAAGTCACTGTTTGGGTGGATGCGTGCAAATTTCTTGAAGCGTAATGGAATCAGGCTCGACATAGAACTGAAAGTCTACAAGGCCGTGGTACTGCCCACTCAATGATACAGACCGGTGTAGTATACATATTATAATGTCGAGGGGCTGGATCATTTTTACGAATGCTGTTTTAGAATAAGGCGCGACGACCATATTGGTAAGCTGAATCAAACACGTATCAATGTACATTTTAGTTCCTGGATACAGTTATCAGTACAAACACGACGAAAACTACTACAAAATACACAGCCGCGAACGTAAACAGTATCCTGTCAATGATTCTGCTGACATCTTTCCATGAAACTTCAGTGAAAGCGGGTTCCTCTGTTACAATTCTTTGCTGCTCATCATCAAATGCTTTATGCAATTGCCAATTATCTCCAACATGCCGAATGCAAACATCGGACTGTGTTGTACGAAGAACCATTCCATTTGCTAATGTTGGCTCAACTGCCTGGTTAGAAACACATTCCTGCTCCATCTTGCTTTCTGCGGTTATTGCATGACACGTTTTCCTTTTTGTGCAGCAACAACAAAGCCATGCTGGCACAGGATTTTTCTCGTCTTTGTAATACAGCCGGAGATTCAGAATTGTTGCAAGCGTCACAAATACACTTTGCAGTACATACAGACCAACGAAATATAAGAGTAGCGGCAGGGGACTCGACTTCTTCGGTATAGTTTCACTGATGATAGTCAGAAACACAATTAGAGCGAGGAGGAGTGTAATAGAGTATGACATTCTCTCTCCGGATTCAGGGGGCAAGAGGAAAACCATAAAACTCATAAGGCTCAGCAATATTATAGGTATGATAACAATGACGATAACAAAATATGGCGTTCGTTTCATTTTTAGATTTACTCCATACATAACTCCGTACTCGGCTCTGGCTTCAGACATTATGAGCTCCCACATTCCGTTGTCAAAGTGGTATTTTAACGGTGCTTCCTTGTTCACTGCATGCAGCTGTGCTTCAGTACTAAAATAACCTGTGAGCATGAACCAAACTGGACATTCCTGTGTATCGAAAGGGTAAAACTCGATGTTAATCATACACGACACACTAACGAGACTCATTGGGTTCCATAAAAAAGCTGAGCCAGTAGGATAATATCGCACAGTGGTGACGCCGTAATCCAAAGATACGTCGGAATCAGCAGATGCGATAATAACAAAATCTGGTTTCCAAACTGTATCAATAGGTAGCAACAGAGAAGTCGTGTTGTGGTAATCAGAGGTGTTCCATCTAATTTTTTCATCAGTCCATGTGTAAGTGCATTGCATATAGATCGTCATTGTTTCCTCTACTTCATTTATTTCCTGTATTGGTCCGATATCATAAGAAATATAGACGTGTATCAAGTCTGTCTGATTCAAAAGTGGACGTATGGTTTTGTCGTATCCCGTTAGTACGTCCGATCGCAATTTAAAAGTGTCTTTATAATGTTGGCCGTACACAATTACAGTTAATATGGACGATAATATAGTAATATATGTAACACACGTCATACTGTAAGCCAACATAATCCTTACAGCAGTCTCATTACAACTGCATTTTTTATATGAACTTGCTTTCTTTATTCGAAAAAATACATTTGATTTTCTGATAGAAAAAACGTCTTTTTCTTTGAAACACTAATTTTAAGTGTATTAACGGGTGGCTGTATGCTGTTTACAGATCTTTTTTCAATTCATTTCCAAATTGGTTATGTATTTATAATAAAACATAGATCATTAAATATTGAAGATAGGATTTGTATTCAATCGTATTATAACTATTGGTTTCAACTCCAAATATCATGGGTTTTACTTAAATCGATAAAAACAATATTAAGCTTCAGAGATGATCCCTGGAGGAGCACACACAACACGAGAAACAATAATAAAATAATATTGTGTGATGTTAGCAATATACAATACTAATAGCGGTCAAGGAAGATAGTTAGTGCTGGTAATTCACCTATTGTATGTGTATTTTTTCTGTTCACGTTCAATGACCTGCGTGTTAGCTATAGCTCATGGTATTTTATTGAGACGCTCCCTGTATATTACATTGTTAAGATATTTTAAATTACTACAATTATACTCGTAACTTGACACGCAAAACAGTGCATGCAGAATAAATTCCCTTAAGGGTTATTGTTTCGGTCAGGAAAACAATTAAGCGCTTTGGCTGGATGTACAATTTAAGCAAGCAGTGTAAATCCATACATTTCATAGCGTGAATTGTTCAGTTCACTATAAATGAGCCACCTCGTGGGAAAACCAACAATCTGCATAGGCGAAAACAAAGACGCAGATCAGCTTCGCGGTAACCGCGAAGCTGATCAGCGCCTTTGTTTTCGCTACTCGGATAGTACAATTCCTCTTCTACCTAAAGCCGAAATTTCATGCTTCTAGCTCTTTTATGTGCTTGTACAGGCCGGTTTGTGTCGGACCTGTTCGGAAACCACTTTGTTGGTTTTCCCACGAGGTCGCTCAAATGAATACAAGAAGTCGCCTTGACATTTAGCAGAACATTAAGCTTTGTTTAAACAACATAATTATCAAGCAAAGAACACTTGAAACTCCGTGTTGTTCAGTAAGTTCCGAAATGATTCTTATTTTCCTTCCATAACGCTTCTTATGCATGACTTGTACCAAGCTTGATGCCAACGTTTCTACGTATCTGCTTATTTTGCTTATTTTAACACGATGTCCGTTCTAGTTTAAAAAAAATGTGTTTACATCCTTCGCGGAGATGGACGTATACTTTTCTCGTAACTATGTATGTCTTGCATAATTTAGCTCAGCTGCTTTACCGGGAATCATTTGAGCCGCCTCATGGGAAAACCAACAATCTGCATAGGCGAAAACAAAGACGCAGATCAGCTTCGCGGTAACCGCGAAGCTGATCAGCGCCTTTGTTTTCGCTACTCGGATAGTACAATTCCTCTTCTACTTAAATCCCAACTTTCAAGCTTCTAGCTCCTTTCTGTGCTTGTACAGCCCGGTTTATGTCGGACCTGTTCGGAAACCACATTGTTGGTTTTCCTACGAGGTGGCTCATTTATTGTTTTCGAGTTATGTACTTATGTAAGGCACGGAGATACATGCAAGTTTACCAGGAGATAATATCATTACTACTTTTACACCCCTTCGTCATTTACAATACAATGATAACTGTCACAATGATAACTGTTATACTTTTGTCTCTAACAAAATTAAGAATTAGCTCGCACAAATTAGAAATCGAAAGTGGTAGATACAGCAGGAAAGCAGTAGCTGAAAGAATAAGAAAAAATGCAATGATGATAAAATAGAAGACGAAATTCATTTTATTTGTGATTGTTCTCTATATAATGCAGAAAGACTAAGATTATTTGATTATGTTAATCAAGAAATTTCAAATCTTTCATATTTAAATAGCTTTGATAAATTCATATGGCTGATGACGTGCGAAAATAGTGATATTCTCAATAGATTTGCTGAATTTGTGCACACATGCTTTTCTATGCGTGATACTACGTAAGATGTTACACATGTATGCTTTGATTTATCGTTCAGTTTTATGAAAGATATTGCGATGTGAGCCACACAGCAGTATCATTTTATATTTATTATCGTATATTATGTGTATGTATGTTTTCCTGTTTTTAAATGTTTGATTTTGTTTTTCACCAATCAACTTAATTGTGATGACATGTACATTTGCACGTAAATTTCATACCATGTTATGGTCCATAATTGGATAATAAATTGTCTTATTTTATCTAATGACGCGCGGTCTGACTTAAAGACTGAAACAACAAAGCACACTGAACGTCCATACAAGGATAGCAGAAATGTTGAATGGATTGTGCCGAACTGTATGGCAAGCCAAGTGCACATTAATTTTTCAAACCTAGGTTTGAACTTCAAACCCGGGTTTACATTGTCGAGAACGGTTTCAGGGTTAAAACTTTGCTCATTCCATTTCAAAATGCGTAGGTAATGACTTAACATGTCATCCGAATAATTGGCGATGTTTGCTTTTGAGCCTACTTTACATCGCAATATATTTAATTGTACGCACATGATATCCATTAATAGAAGTATCTTCTTATTTGGCCCCGTGTTACCAACAAAGCCAGAAGGTTCAGAACCCACGTTAAAACTTGTTAGTGAGTATAAAAACACGCAACATTTATGCCTCTATTCAATCAGGATAAGCTGTCCGTGAAATGTATGCCCCACTTAAACCAACATTTATGTAGTAAAACTAGAGTGTACAGTGGTATACTATAAGAATCTTATGTTACGTCTACACTGGGCCACGTTTTCACCACGTCCTTACCACATCCTAATCAATTCAAGAACGTGGCGAGGACGGGGTCAAAATGAAACGATTTCTGGTTTGTAAGTTCACACTACGTCCTCACTACGTCCCCACCACATCCTTACTACGTCCGCACCACGTCCTTTCAAGGTCCTTCACGTTTCCACTAGGTTCTCACTATGCGCTCACCAAGCTCATCCCGTTTACACTATTTCCTTACAACGTCCTCGCGAAGACCAAGCAGTTCACGCCACGCGCGTACTACGTTTTCTGCACGTTCTAACTGTTTATGTATTATAGTAATTGTGCTCAGTTGAAGATCGAGTATTGAAACTCCATCCTCAACGCTGCTAATAATCTGTTGTAATGCCCATAGTGAAACCTTCATTATCATCATCATCATCATCATCATCATCATCATCATCATCATCATCATCATCATCATCATCATCATCCATTTTCATAGCTCATAGCTAGGGGCGCGCCTAGCAATATCTCATCCTATTCTGCGAGCGCACCGGGTAAGTTTTGGTGTTATTGAAGAAGAACGAATTGCAAGAGTACTTCTCTGTTCAATTTTTTTTCTTATTTATTTATTTCAACCCAATAAATCATTTGCAAATCATATAACATTTAGCATTTCAAAATGATTGACGCTCAATAAGAACGTGGTGAAGTCTTCTAGGACGTAATATGAGTAGTAGGTGGGCCACTTTAAGGCCAGTTATTCAAGATTACGCAACATTACGTAATAATAACGCCGTAGAGGCGTTAATTGGCTATAATTAATTCCAGGAACGAATCAATATTGACTCGGCGCGAAGCGCCGAGAAGGAGCCGCGCCACGGGAAGACGCGCGCGCGAAAAACATAGGATATGCGAAGTCTGATCAGGCGCAGCCTGATCAGTGTCCCGCTAAATTGTTGTCAGCACGTAGCATGTATCGCGAAAAAAAAAGGTTCATTACGGAGAAAACTCTCATTTAAAGGGGTAAATGTGGTCGTAAATGGTACTGGACGGTTACAATAGCTTAGTCCGTCTCTACCCATCTTCTGATTGGTTAAAACGCATTGTTAAGTCTAGGAGATCTGATCATGGCATCAGTTATCAAAATGAAACCGTCCTATAAAGTGTCGGTCCACGCGATCGAAAAACATCTGAACTCGGATAATACGGACGCTTCTATCTTTTTCAATGGACGTCTCATGCACGACAGTATTAGAAAATGTTTGGATAAACCCGACAAAAAGAACGATTGTGGTAAACGGTACGAGCTCATCAAAACTTTTTCTTCCGAAATAGGAGTTTTGGGATATAGCAATCGAACGAGCAACACCATTAAACTCGTGTGTACAAGAACCAAAAAGTTAACGATTGTCATAACCGCCTGTCCGATTCCCAGACAACCAATTATCAGATACGCTTAGACAGACTTAACCAATCAAATTCCGGTCTTAGATTGACCAATAGGATCACGACTGTGACTATATAAATGAGGACTGTGTAGGAATGCGTCATAAGTGACTTGAACAATGGCTAACAGCAGATGTAGATTTTGTCTCGGGAACGATCGTTACGCGGAAGTTCTCTTATGGCGAGGTGATCTTCGAGTGGATATAAGGGAGTGGAAGGACGATAAACCGACTAAAAAGGGCATTAGCCTTAACCTGATGCGGTGGAAAAACTGGGTTGATCAAATGGAGTATGTGGATAAAGCATTAGTTAATAAACAGTCGTTTAGATATCACCTGGGAGGAAACGTCTTCTGTAAGATCGACGAGAACAGCACGTGCGTAGATATAAGGCAGTTCTGGAAACCACAGGATGAAGTCGTGCCAACGAAAACGGGAATGTGTTTGAGACCACTGGAATATAACCGTCTAAAAGAGATTTTATCCGACATAGGAAACGCATTGCCAGAACTTAGCGCCGTGGTTCCATGTTTCCTACAAAGCGATCACATGAATCAGCTGGGAGCTTTACAGTGCTCAGAGTGCAATCCTAACGATTTCCAAAACTGGTGAAGCAACCAATCAGCAAACGGATTAACGGTATACATAAGACGACATCTCTGCGAAACAACATCATTCAAGTCATGAACGTCATGGACTGTACATCAACCGGTATGAACATGGACTACTTTCAGAACAGGTTAAATACTTTTGACACCTATCCGAAGCAAATGCTACCCGACAAATACCGACTCGCGAGTGCGGGACTTTACTACACCGGAAAATCTGACACGTGTCAATGCTTTAGATGCCACGTGAAATTAAACGCATGGGAAAGAGATGACGATCCTATCAAAGAACATCATAAATGGTCACCGAATTGCGAGTACATTAAAATGATCGGTGTACCGCAACAACAGTCTGGGTATACATTCGGATCAAGCGCTGCATTAGGAGGTTTCGGGACAGGACCGGGAGCTAACGGGAACAATTTTCAAACTTGGAGAGCAAACGATCAATTAATGTGACAAACATGTTTGGGACGGTTTTCATGGCCGTGGCATTGCTAGATGAACTCTTGTTTTGGTTGCGATGTCGTCAACTACAGAGAGAAGCCGGGGAAGCCGCAGAACGTTTGATCGAAGTGTTTGAGAGACTAAATGAAAACGTTATACCGTTGTATAGCATCGTGCTGTAAATCACTCTTGCAATGTTTTTTTAAATCCTATTGTAACGTGTATTATTGCATTGTATTACGTTGTTATTTATATTCTGTTTTGTATTATACCTTTGTAAGAACGCTTTTTATGAATTTTGCTATGTTAAATAAAAATGAGTAATTGGAAACAATATTTGTCTTCCTTGTATTTCAATCCCAAATCTCCTGCGAGTTATCTTGGTCCCGAAAAATTGTACCAGATCGTGAAATCCCAAGGCAAATACAAAATCGGTAGGAAACGCATACGCCAATGGTTGCAAGACCAAGAGTCTTATTCACTCACAAGAGGCGCCAGACGCAAATATACTCGCTCTCGGGTGGTTGTGGCAGGGGTCGACTCGCAATGGGATATCGATCTAATGGACATGGTTGACCTAGCCAAACGGAACGATGGGTATCAGTTCGTGCTGGTCGCTATTGATATATTCTCCCGATTCGCTCACTGTCAGCCAATTAAAAGTAAAAAAGGGATAGATATCACGAAAGCCCTACAGAATATATTCAAGGGGCAACGGAAGCCCAAAACAATAAGAACTGACAGAGGCATGGAATTTCGAAGTAGAGAAGTCAATAAATATTTAAAAACACAAAACATTTATCACTTTTATGCCCTTAATACTGAAACAAAAGCCAATTACGCAGAGCGACTTATAAAGACAATCAAACACAAACTCTTTAGGTACATGATGAAACACAGAACCCAACGTTACATCGACATTCTTCAAGATATGGTAAAAAGTTATAATCAAACCGTACATCGAAGTCTCGGTGAAGCACCTGGCTCCGTTTCAAAGGAAAACGAAGACGAAAGTCGGTTGCAGCAGTACTTATTGCGTCAGAATAAATCGAAGAAAACGCGCAGCAAGAACACGAATAGACAGTACAAATTTAATATTGGTCAGACCGTACGTATATCGCACGTTAGGAGTGTTTTTGATCGGGAATACTCCCAAAAGTGGACCGGCGAAATATTTATAGTCAAATCTCGTTTTAAAAGAGAGGGTATCCCGGTATACAGGCTTGAATCCTGGGATAAAGAACGCGTGGAAGGTACATTTTACGAGCAAGAACTTCAAAATATTCGTGTTAACGATTATACCGAATATTTCATACAAGACATATTAAAAAGACGTGTCCGAAACAAGCGAAAAGAAGTACTTGTTCGTTGGTTACACTGGCCAAAGAAATACGACAGCTGGATTCCAGAAGAAGACGTGAAAGATTATTCATAATCTTAGTAAACCACGTGACACAATGTCTGATAAAAACCAAGGACGCGCTTGGGGATAGTCATTATTTGCTCAGAAACAATAATGCGTATTACCAATGTGGTATATAGCGCTCAGTTATGTTGTCCGATCGATCTCATGGAATTATGTCAACGTTTATGCAACGCTCGGTACGATCCTAAATCATTTCCCGGACTCATATGGCAACATAAATCTATAAGGGGTAACTGCCTGGTGTTTTCCAATGGTGTCATTAACTGTAATGGTGGGGCCTTCAGTCTAGGAGAGGGGCGTCAACGTTTACGAAGATATGCAAGACGACTTCAAAAGTTAGGTTATCCGGTACGCCTTGAAAACGTTAAAATGTTGACAGCATCTGCCTGTCACACTCTAAGCGACGGACTGGATATGAAGACGTTGGCTGCTGAAAGAAATGCCGTGTACGAGCCAGAGTTGTTCCCCGCACTCAATTTCAAAGTGGAAGACGTAAACTTTTGTTGTTTCCATACGGGCAAAGTAGTAATCACGGGTTTGAAATTTACCAGACAAATGGATAATGTGATTTTACCAACGCTTATTGAACTGGAGCTGTATACACGTAAGAATCGGTAGCTGAAGTAAAAGGTAATCATGGAACATTCTAAAGTATACCGATGTATTAACTATTTGTCGACGCTGAGAGGTGCATCACCCACCGACCGTAAAACTATGCTTCAAAATGTGACTCGGTTGCAAATGGCATCCATTACTGAAGTAGCCAAACGATTGGCCAACGGAACAATCAATCCTCTAAGAAGGGATGCACAGCTCTTCGAAAGGAGACGTCTAATACTACGAACATTAGCGTCCAACACAGTAAGCTTCGGGAGAAAAAAGGCATTAGTGAAACGGAATTCTGCGCTCTTGCCACCTATGTTGAGAAGCTCTTACCTGATTCAAACCATACTTGACGAAGTACAGACGACAAGCGAAACATAATGACGGAATTCTATACCTATCTTAGTAGCAAAGACTCATTGAATTTGCGTACGAATAACAGCCCATCCGATTTTTGGATCCAGTTTCATAAACCCTTCGCCTTAGACGGCCACTGGGTGTGCGCTCTCAAGCAGATATCGCTGACGTGTAACTTTACTCCTAAATCTAAAAGACTGTATCTCTGTTGCGATATTGTGGGTGAATCGTACGTAAGAAACAGTGCCGTACCGGTCTTGAGAAATATCGAAATAGAAAACCGATACAAAAAACTTACAACTGTCACGTTTGATGACGACATCTATCTCCCAGTTAACGTGTCAAACTTGAACGCCATTAGACTGTACCTATTAGGCGAAGATCTAGAGCCAATAAACTTCGAGTCCAACGACCTCCATTGCGTAATACATTTCAAACAAAATGGGCTCTGTCGAAGTGTACGACCCTAAGCAGCAAAAATGGGTTCCGTACATTCCAGACTACGACAAATGGTACCAGCACTTTAAAGACTTGCGCGATGGTTACGTTCAACCCGATCACCTTGGCCGGTATGTGGTCGGTGTAGGAGAAAGAAATAGAAGATTACAAGAAGATCAAAGACCCGTAGTGAAATTGGTATCTCCCGTGGCCCAGGCTGTAGAAATGGCCAAATCAGAAATGGAGCGAGAGAGTAAAAATGCGAGGGGTAACAAGCGTAAGAAGGAGACAACCACCCACGAACCGGTGCATAATCGGTTTAAACGTTACGCTTATAGTCCAGAAGATCAGGTGTAAAATATCAAACAAAAAATGGACAACTGTCATCAAGAAGGCTTATCATTGTTTTCATTACCACCATCAGACACGGCATATCAGGCGAGAGAATGGATCGAATACCGACCTTCAAACCAAGTTACCTCAACTTCATTGATAGATTTTAATATTCCTCCTCAGTCATCCGCCTACATTGATCTGAAACACAGCGTCTTAAACGTAAAACTTCGCTTAACTGATGCCCAAGGACTACCCATAAAACACGATGTCGCGGTCGCCCTGATCAACTTGCCCTTACACACGATATTTAGACAAGTGGACGTGACGTTTCAGCAGACACCTCTGTCAAACATTGGTTCAAATTACGCGTACAAAAGTTATATCGATACCATTTTGAAAACTAGCCAAGCAACACAGACAAATATATTAACGAGTCAGTTATTTTACAAAGATACTGGAGATACACCAGACGAAGCAGATGCTAAAGCAAGCGGAAACCTGGGACTATTTAACAGGTACTTTGCTACATCGGGTGGGAAAATAGTTGATCTGGAAGGGCCTCTATTCCTAGACCTGTTTCAACAGTCTCGATTACTGGTAAACGGTGTGAGTATCGGAATCAAACTGTGGCCTAGTCTAGACGCTTTCAGACTTATGTCTAACAGTACGACCCCTGACGAAAAGGTTCAAATTCTAGACGTAAGATTCAAACTATGCGTACAACGTTTGAATGGGGGAGTATTAGTAGCGCATGAAAAGCTTTTTCAAGATCAACCGGCTCTCTATCCATACTTGCGGTCGGAAATAAAGACCACTTCCATTGCCCCAGGCCAGTACGGGTTCAGCGCAGATGACATATTTCAAGGTTTGGTTCCTAGCAAACTCGTAGTTGGTTTAGTGTCTAGCGCCGCTTACAATGGTGACTACACACGAAACCCATTAAACTTTCAACCCTACGACTGCAATTCAGTGGGATTATACGTCGACGGTCAGTCTTACCCAGCCCAACCTTTACAACCAAACTACGATGCTGATCAGTTCGTGGACTGTTACAGAACGCTTACGCTATTTAGGAAAGATATCAATATTAGCAGAGATGACTACAAGAATGGGTATTGCCTCTATGTTCTCGACGTTGATCCTTATTACACGTTTAATACTAAAAGAAGGGGTCATTGTCGACTTGAATTAAAGTTCAATACCCCTTTACCAGAGAGCGTCACCCTGATAATGTATGCCACGTTTCCAGAAATTCTTCACATCAACCAGGCCAGATCTGTATATTTGAAATGAATAACCTCGATCTTCAAAGTATACTGGGCGAGTATCCCGTCAGAATTTGCTCAACCGATAATATTGAAAAGGATAAATTTGTAATCGCAAATACGGACTCAAAGGACGGACCTGGAAAGCACTGGGTTGCTTTCTTCTTTACAGACAGTGGACCTGACGAGTTTTTCGATTCTTTGGGTAAACCAGCGGAGTTTTATGACTTTGTGGAAGAATTACAAAAACCTTACTTAACTAACTGTAACCGTTTGCAAGAGTTTGGGTCGAACGCATGCGGATATTACTGCGTATATTTCGTAATGTGTCGATATGCCGGTATGGCACTGAGTGACATAATAAAGGTGTTTAATGTGCGAGATCTGAGTGCAAATGATAGATTTGTAAGAACATTTGTAAATATAACGCAACAAAAATTGTAGTTTTAAACATGTTTTATTTGTTGTAATAAAATACAGAACATGATAAAGTTGTTGTTGTTTAAAATGATATCCAGTCCGCGAATGCGTCAGTCTTTATTTTTGTTTTAACGTCACGTTTCCCTGGCGGTGGCGGATCGATTCCATTTTCTTTTCTTTTTTTCTTGGTAGTCCCCTCAAAGGTGTCGTTATTTTTATTTTTCTTACTAGCTGTCCTGAGTGGTACGGGTGATGGTTTAGATTTTCGCTCTGGTGTCGTATACCCAGCATACGGTACTGTCTCAACTACAGTAGGGTTCTGTTTATGCTTTAACATCCTCTGGTATTTATCGTAAGGGACCAGAACAAGCTTTTCCATCACTTAAGGATAGTTTCTAAGTAAGGTATGGCTATTTTCAACAGAGTATAAACGAAGCGTTGCCTATCTCGAATGGTCTGTTTCTTGTGTGTATAACCGAGCTTTCTATCCCCCAAAATGTGTAGTAGGCGTCTTTCACGTTTAAGCTTCTTTTGCTGTGACGTAGTCAACTGTATCCTGAATTTGACAATATTATGAGCTATTTGACTTATAGCTCTTACTTGCTGTCTCGTTATCGTATGTAGCAGCGCCTTTCGTTGTGCCGGTGTTGTTTGCACAAATAAAACCAAAAAATGTCGTTCCTGTACGAGTAATTGCACCATAATTACTCTTACAACAGAGTCATTATCTGGTTCTTACGTCAGTCTGTAAACTACGGGGTCTTCGCCTGGGAATATGCGGGTCCTAAGACGGTATCTATTGTCAGCGTGGGGACTCATATCTATTACCAAATAACCGTATTTATCGCTATTGAGCGCGTCTTCGTAGGCTTGTAAGAACCCCTTTGATTTACCGGGATACAACTGTCGTCCTAGAAATGACACTTGAGATGTGTCTCTTAAATTTTTCATCAACACCATGTACCACGTATTTAAAGCAATGGTTCTTGCATGCTTTCCGCCTGGATACAAGGACTGCGTGATTACTAATACACTGACACATCTATGGTGCGTTCCCTGCGTGAAAAGTAGTTCCATGTCTTTATTTCGCATGACGTCATGCATCAGGTCATCTATGACGATGAGTTTGTGCGTTTTGTCGTGAGTGAAGTCTTCTATTTCGTCGGCAGACGGGAGACCTAGTTTACTATAAAAATTGGGTATCGTACGTTCCATGTCGTCAAAGAGGTCCTGGTGTATACCATAACAATATAATATTTTGGACGGAGGGTCTTTAGGATACATGTCATTGACATTGGCCAAAAGCTTATACACCCACTGGCTTTTTCCACTTCCGGTCTGTCCGCATATCCACATGCTTGAACAGGGTTGAAAGGGTAGGGTGCAATTCATTTTTTAAGGTTTGGACTAGGCAAAGCGTAACCGATACAGCTACTAAGCAAACTTATCCAAAGCTCGGTAGATCCGTTTTGCAAAGACAGGTTTACAATAGAGGTAATTATGATGACGTACACAATGATCATCTGACAAAAGTATACGATTTCAGCTTTCGGTAACCGGGCTCCTAACAAATGCCATTTTTCAGTGTTTGACCGATTTTCGTCATCTGATTTGTGATCGTAAATGAACGTTTCGTTTTCGGGCGCAGGGGAAGCCATATTCTTACGTTGGAAATAATAGATAGACGTGAACGATGTATTCTTACATATAATTTTAATAAGGCAAGGTTGTCAATCATTCAAACATACAAAATCATAGTTGCAAGAATATAAAACATTACTGTCAACATTCATAGGAGTTTCAGAAACGTTGATACTGAAGATGGTAAACATTAACGAACATCTAAATACAATTAATTTGTGCGTATGTTAAGCTATATATCATCAGTCGCAAAATATAAAATGGTGTTCACAGAATCCATGCATGTTATTTTCAAAAATTGATACGGTACATACAAAAACAGATAAACCAATGACATAAAGTCGAACGGCAAAAACAAAAGTGCAAACATTGTTAATGGAAATTTATGTATACATGAGCAAAAATGTTATCATCATTTACAAAAACTGAAACGGTATATACAAAAACAAATAAACCAATCACAAAATGTCGAACGACAAAAGCAAAAATACAAATATTGTTAATGAAAATTTATGTATACATGAGCAAAAACGTAATTATCATTTACAAAAACTGAAACGGTATATACAAAAAACAAATAAACCAATCACAAAATGTCGAACGACAAAAGCAAAAATACAAATATTGTTAATGAAAATTTATGTATACATGAGCAAAAATGTAATTATCATTTACAAAAACTGAAACGGTATATACAAAAAACAAAAATAAACCAATCACAAAATGTCGAATGACAAAAGCAAAAATACAAATATTGTTAATGAAACTTTATGTATACATGAGCAAAAATGTAATCATCATTTACAAAAACTGAAAACGGCAATAACAAATACTGTACAAAGCATTAACAAATAACGAAATGTCAATATCGATATTAGTTACATGAATGACAAATGTAGGAATGGCAACAGCAGAATTCAACCTTAACATGCAAACTTAACAAAATATATTACAACATCAACTATAACTATCATAAAATGCTTCATTTACATTTATTTGTGACCATGGTACGAATGGAAAGCTATAGCATATGTTAACGCATGACAAGAAACAAAATAATAACACAGTTTTGGGCATAGAACACATTTGTAGTTTTCATTTGACACAATGCAACAAATGGGGAAAGGACAAATACATAACAGTAACAATAATAAAACAACATTGGTGGATATTTACATATTCAAATCGATCTATGATCGTCCATGTATACATTTTAGAAACCATACGGCACAGTGTCGTAATTGTCCAATCTTCGTCTTTTAGTATAAACCATTTGGTATGTTTTACATTCTTCACGATTAAACAATTTACGTTTTCTTTGATCTCTACAAATTTTCATTGAATTAGTCACTTCAATGGTTTTGCGTTCAGAAGCGTTTGTGACAATTTCTTTGACGCTATCAAAATTAATCAAATTACTATTTGTAAAGTTCAAAGAAAACCCTCGCACTTTGCACGTTTCTTTTCCTTTGCTCGTTCTATAAGCGTAGTTTTTTGGTCCTCCAGACACAAACTCTACGATGTGGTCTTTTACATCGACTTCGTCCGTCAGCTCGCCCAGATAATCTCCTAATGGTGGATCATATTGACCAGGTCGGCTGACATAGATTACGCTATCCGTATCGTAGTATAGTACTCTTCTATCCAGGCGTTCAAGCACATCGTAGAGTTTAAGTCTGGCCCAACAGGTTGTAAATGTAGCCAGGTAGATATTGGTCTTGTTATCTTCGGGTATACAATCCTTTTTATATACCCAATCTACCTGGATCATATCGTCCGCGATAATGTGAAAGTTTTGGGGATCTTTCATCGGGTCGCTGAATACCTTGAAGAAATTGGCTTCCTCGGTTTCGTAAAAGAAATCCGTTTGTCTCATATTCAGACGTTGTCCGAATTTTCCCCAGAAACAATTAAGCAAAAGCTTAGACAACGCCCTTAAACCCGGATTCTTCTGTATGCTCGCCGGGTCAAGGGCGACACCTTCTTTTGCGAAATATTCTTGCACGTATTTCGCCATATCCTCATCGGTCTGAATCCATTCTGGTGCTCCACTGGCTTCCTGCTTAAACTTCAAAAACGTGTTGATATACGACGAAAATAAACCGCCTTGTTGTGTGTCGGGGTCGTACTCGGTTTTCTCGGTCCAGTGGTATACCTCGTATATACGGAGAACTTTGTATCCCAATCGAATTGCGGTTTCTAATTCTGGGGTACACCAAGTACCAACAAGGCATCTATTTTCGTCGGAGCAGGTACAGCTGTTTTCATTTTCCTGATCAGCACACGTTCGACAAAGCGGAAATTTCAGTTTCCCGTTAGACCTGTATGGGAGGACCGGGTGGTAAAGTCCTCTAGGGGGTAAAACTTTCACCTTGGCAATCCCAAAATACTGGTCTATCGGTTTGAAATTAGATGTGATCACTTCAGGGTGGCCAGTCGGATACTCGCAGTACTTGTTAACCCAGGGATAGAGACTCGTAAAATCGACGTACTTGATCTGCTCATCTCCTGATGCTTTATAATAAAGCTGACTGGCATTAGTACGTCCGCCGAAAAAGCTGTCCCTGGGATCTAATCTGTCGCTGATGTATGAAGCTGTTCTGTATGAAGCTGTTCAAGTCGGGATTTTTCTGGGCTTGTTCTTTGAAGTCGTGTTCCCAGATGCAAACGTACTTTATACCCAGTCTCTCTATGTAAGTTTTCTTCTTTAAGGTGACAGCATACAATTCAGACATCGACTGGCCTGTGCATGGATGTTTGGTACTTTACCGGTCCGTGGGAAAGCAAACATCGCACCCGTGAAAAACGCAACCGTGATACTCGTATGCCGTGTTGGTTGCTTCGCAATAACCGTCTAGCTTGTATCTTGTACCCGGTAAACGTTTTTCACCTCCGTTCAAGGCGTGCTGGATAGCGATGCCGTTTGAATAAGCCATCCACTCAAGCCATTGAATCGATGCCTTGCTGTACGTTCCCTCTTGTCCCCCCTGTGGTGGTACTTTCGCAATTGGCGATCGGATGAATTGCCTCTCGGTGATTTGATCATTCAAATCGCTCTCTTTAACCCACTGGTTGTTGAGCCATACCTCCAGGTTACCGTCGATGTATTTAGCCTTAATCCATGTATGCCCACCATTTAATTTGACCTTCCATTCTTCTTCCAAATACTTAGTTTTATACACTCCCATGCAGACACTGGCGATGGTAACATAGTCAAAAGGATCTATCGCCACATCTTTCACCTCTTGGTTGCCTTTCTTTGTACTCACGAATGCACGGGTCGTGGTAGAGGAGATCAGGAGTTGTCTGAACTTGAGGCAAGCTTGTCGAAGAATGTCGACGTCGCTGACACAATATTCTTTAATCTCTTTTCTGAAATCGAACCGTTGGTCTTTGACGTTTTGGTACCATTCCAGAAACTCCTTGCGTTCCTTAGACGTCATAAAGTTGTAGCCGTAGAACTCTGGTGCCGGATAGCTTCCGACATAACTTTGGTTTTCTTTACGATTAAAGTGATGCGGAAACCACCCCTTTTTTAGTTCCTTTAACCCAAAGGCCTCTGGGAGAGCTGCCAACTTCATGGGAAGGAAGTTTAAACTGTCGATGACTTGAATGTGTAGCCCCTTTTCAACAGTCATGTACATAATCTTGCTGCCATTGTAGATTATTTTGCCAGGGCGCATACTGTTATCTATAAGGTGTTCCAGCAAAAAATAACCGTCATAACCCTTTAGATTGTGGGCTATCACCTTGAAATTTTTATGCTGTTCCGTAAACAGCCACTGGCAAAATTTCGTGGCAGTGTCCTCTCCTTGGAAGGTAACCTGTCTGAACCCGCAAGTGTCAGGACATGGGCCTTGATCGTCTTCGTCTCCACCCGGTTTTAGGCATTTGTCGCATCGAGGACCGCAATCGTCGCATTTTGAATCCGCAGTCACGTGGATATCCATGCAACTGTTGCATACGGACTGCGCCACCACATAATTCGGTCTATGGGTTGTTCGTCCGCACCAAGCGGTTCTGCAATTTTGGCATTTTCTGCACTTGCCGCATTTGTGATCCGATTTGCAGTCTTTGCACTCTTTTTGAGATGGAGCGTAACCGTCATGGCATGTGCTGACCTCGTCCTGACTACACT
The DNA here is from genome assembly GCA_964017185.1 of Rugalucina vietnamica. Lineage (NCBI taxonomy): Eukaryota > Metazoa > Mollusca > Bivalvia > Lucinida > Lucinidae > Rugalucina > Rugalucina vietnamica. The sequence goes on from OZ024878.1 coordinate 9,843,354, forward strand.
CGAAATCAAAGAAGATAAAATTGGCATTCAACGAGGACTTGAAGGGCGTTGCTCTCATGTAACACATGTGTCCAGGCAAAACGTATTGTTCGCAACTCGAACACATGTATTCCCCACACTTGTGTTGTTCAATCTTCCTGGTAACGCGGTTGACCACCTTATAGCAAATGGAACATTTCCACCATTTCTGACATTGCGAAGGGCCACTTTTCTTGGATCCTGCCTTAGCCACTGGTACCTTCTTATGGGCCTGGTAACAGTCGATTGATCGACACTCCATATTACAATCGTTGCATTTCACGGACTGCGTCTTTCGGCACTCTTGGCGTTTGCATATGATGCATGAAGTGTCACACTGGTGTTTTTCCTCCGTGTTATAATGTTTTAAACAGGAGCTGCAGAAATAACGAGCACTGAAAAAAGCGGTAATACTCGTTAAACTGTGGAAGTGCTCGTCATCCACGAGATATATGTATATACACGGTCGTTCGTCCGTGCTCGGAGTGGTGATGAACTTGTTGCCTAATCTGGCACTCACCACCTTGATTCGAACACCGAGGACGTCCTCAAAGGCTGGAATGTCGCCCAAACTAGCCGGTCTGTCGAGGGGAACACCCGCCATACGACTGATTGCTTCAGCCATGTCCCTTTGCTCTTTTCGTCCGGATTGTCTAATGTGGTCGTAACAGGAAAGAGGTACTTTACGGTGCTCTAAGATAAGCTGAAGATTTGACTTTGCTCCTCTTGACTTTGTAATGTCTTTCCACTCAGAAGGAGTACATCGTTTCAGTTTGGCCCAGCTCACGCTTATCGCCCTGGCCATACACAGTTTATCGTTATTTACAATTGTAACTATACTTTTCTTCAAGTTTATGGAATTTTTCTTGCCGCTAAGTTTGGTAATTCGACGCCTAGTTCCACCTTTTGGCAAGTCAACTGACCCCACCGTAATGTCGAAACTCTCATCTACAGATAAATTTTGGTGACTATTTAACACTTTTTCAATCGTCTCCATAACTCTGTCAGCGTTAAGCTGGTCCCAAGGTTGAAGAGGTACAACGATTGGGTCGTGCAAATCGTTGTGTTGGATTATGACACGTCCCAAATCGTTTCCCGCCAAGTTGCCCCTCGCTTGGTCCAAAACGTCGTCGAACATGTCGTGCAGTCCTTCTCTAATGTCGTTGAGACGTTGACCATGATGTTGATCGTCCACCTGAAAAATTGTAACAAAGTCAATTACTTGAAGAAAAGAAACATTGATTAAAACATGCATGTGTGTGAATGTGCATGCTTAATACGCGTATGTATGTATGTATGTATGTATGTATGTATTTATGTATGTATGTATGTATGTATGTATGTATGTATGTATGTATGCATGTATGTATGTATGTATGTATGTGCATGCGTAAATGCATGCATGCACGCATGCATGTGTGTATTTGTATGCGTAATTGCATGCATGCACACATGTGTGTGTGCGTGTATTTGTGTGTGCGTGCGTGTGTAGACTGATGAAAAATCGTAATAATCCAAACCAGGCGTGGGATGAAATGTATAGACGATAAATTGGTGTTGGTATAGGTGATTTTCATGGCGTTAAATGTATATTTTTAACACATTGTGCATATCTGAACTTAAAGATGTCGGATGTTCTCTTACCTTGACCTCATAGCACGTGTCTACTGCAGCATTTTTTGCGTATGTGCGTTTGGTCTTCTGTCGACAGGTATAATTAAGCCCTGGAGCAGCTGGTGGCGTATCCGGTCTGTGAGACGGTCCTGGCCGTGGCTCATCCCCTCTTCCTCGCTGTAATGTAATATTTGACAATCGTTTACAATGACAAATAGTTCACTTAAATGGCAAATACAATGATACATGCATTGTTTTACTTATGCAAAATGCTCGAATTTCAGTAACACGAATGTCTATATATATCTTCTTGGTTATTTACATCATGAAAATTAATAATTTATAATGCCTGATACAAAAAAAAAATTATTAACTTTTCGCAGGGAAACTAACCTGTACAGTTTGTGGGGTATCCGGTATTTGAGACGGTCCAGACTGAGGTTCATCCCCACTTCCATACTGTAAAGAGAACGCAATAGATATTTTTTTTTATATAATTGCGAGTAAACTGACAAACCGACCGATTTTTACTCTATAAAGCGAACACAATGCACGTTTTTAATCGTTAGTATAGATTTTTCTTATTTTCATTTGGAAAATTAAGTTTAATACAGCGTAAATATGCAATACAACAAAAATGCGTGGTCTGTGTGACCAGTCAGTATAAAAACTGAATTCATTGAAACACGATGAAACGCTAATAAACAAAAGCTAACCTGTACAGGCGGTAGAGTATCCATTCTGTGAGACGGTTCCGGCTGTTCTTCATTCCTACTTTCTTCCTGTAAAATTTCATTATAAGAATTAAGAGCCTCGTAGAACAGCTATATAGCAGATCGAGCTTTAAACAAAACTTCTGTTAAAAACTAAATTTAAAGCAATGCTATAGTCTATGTATCCAGATGAAAGTTGCAGAATTACATTAATGCTATTTCATGTTGCCAAATTGAAAGGGTCAGGTAGCGGTATGGCGGTATTTCCTGTTCCATAAACATGTTCACCGCTCTTTAAGGATCTATGTTTTATTTTTCATTCATAGGAAACTACTTCATAGCTTCGCAATCAAAAGCCAAACGAAAAATGTAAGGCAAATACGAAAGCATAGGATCATACAAACAAAAGTATTTACGAGTTACTAACCTGTAACGACCGACTCTCTCGGCAATTCGCTGTAGCCATGTCGTTCTCTGTTCGATCTTGTGTCTGTAACCAAATAATAATAATAATAATAATAATAATAAAAATAATAAAAATAATAATTATTTGAATCATGCAAATATTAAAACAACTACACTATATGATTTGTTTTTAACATAATAAAGCATTAAATGCTTCACAAGAATCATGAGATAGTTAGAGCTGTATAATTATCTAAAACATGTACAATAAGAATTGACAAAATGGCGTCAGAAGAATTTTACCTGCGTCAATGGATTCCATTCACCATCATTTATACAGTCTTGAGCCAATGAATCCATTTCGTCGTCAAACTCTAATACCCTGGTTGCCTTTTCGATCTCATCTTTCTCTTCTTGCTCTTTGACAAACTCGAGCGCTAACTCCAAATTGATGTCATCTTGTGCCTGGTCGAATGTCCGCATCACATTGTCAAGTTGTTCCATAATAAGATCATTGTCATTTTGCGGGTTTCTTAATTGAAACAAGCGCAATCGTACCACTGGTGTTTCTTGCAAATTCCAAAATACTGCAAACGCGTTTAATTCATCAACATCCGTGAAAGAATTTATTATACTTTCCAACGCTCCGGTATATGTATCCATGTTGATCACTTTATTGGGAATAAAGGCCGTTTACAGACATATGCGATCTTACCTGGCATCAGAAATCAAAACGAGGCTACCCAATATTGATTGGTTAATAATTCTTCTGATAGGCGTGGCTTCCTTGAAATATCCGTTTTCATAGACAATGATTGACAGGCTCTATACTTTGGCGATAAAAATTGAAGGTGTGCTGATCATGGTCCTATAAAACCGTACATCGTACGTTTATTTTTGTTCATGAAATTGGCACCCTTTTCATAAAAAATACAAATTCTAAATGACGAAAAAAAATGAAGACGTGCTGATCATACCCATTTAAAAATTGTACATCGTATGTCTATGAAATTGGCATCCTATGATCACAGAAAAATGAGAGATGCATTGAAATATTTGCATCGAAATATTTGATGGGATGAACAAACTAAGACAGTCCAATTAGGAATCGTAAGCAGATTAAAGGCGATTATCGCCACTTCAGACATATTTTGCATAATTCTAAGAGTACGCCGCAGAGGTTAAAGTAGCTTAATTTATAGATAAACCAAATAATGTCCAACTGGATTATTTCAGACGAGACATGTAAGTTATAATGCAAATAACATTACTGGGGTCTTTGGATATTAAGAAGACAATGGTAACATTAGGTCTAATCTCATCAATAGATGATGTGCCATCGTATTCGTAGGTATTTATTTTCGTTTAAAACGTATCTATAAATGATGTGTGCGAAATCTTTAGGTACATGCACTACCGACTTTTATTTATCACTACTTAGATAATACGAAAAAGTCTCGCATTAAATGCAGTTTCTTCCAGTATAAGATGGTCGTCTTAACTGAAACGGTTTCTTGGTACGACGCGGCTATTAACTGGCATCGCAAACCGCCAAATTATAGTTCGATCCTGGATATAATTTTGGCTAAATTTGATCAATTATCGCCTCCTTATGAAACGAAGCCGGAGGATCGCGTTTTTGGTTGTATAAAGTATCGGTTTTGACTAAATAATTAATAAGTTCGGCAAAATAATTTCTGCATCTAATTCTGTGCGAGCGGGGGCAAACGATGACAGACGGTTAAAAAGGGTGCCTTAGATAGCGACCAAAGACAAAATGTGCCTTCCTTAAACGACGACTATGGTGCTCTAGGTAACCGGTATAAAACGTGCGTGTACTGTACATTAATATATATATATCGCTAAAAACTGTTCCTGTCATTCTTGTTGGTGCGTACTTACATGTACATTTTTCTGTTTTGATAGTTTTTTCCTTTAGGATTGACGCGGCTGTTTTCTGGTTTCGCAGTGAAAGCGCCAAAATAATAGTTGACCGTAGCTAAATATGAACAATTATCGCCTGCTAATATAATGAAGCTGCAAGAGCCTAAGTATCGGTCTTATTATTAATAGGGGTCTTTTTCTGTACAAATCGGCTTAAAATGACATACCCTAAAATGATGTCTCGTCTGTCCATTCTCTTATTCGTATGTTTGTTCGTTCGTTTGTAATGCGGTTTAACGTCCCAGCGATCATATTTTCAGTCATGTCGGGACAAGGGGGGGCACCGCTTCCTGGGTTTTAGTCAGTACTCATGAGGCAGTTAATGCTTCTTGCTCGAGGACGCAGAACGGTGACTCAAATGGGGGATCGAACCCCTTATTCGTGATTATGCATTTATGTAAATGAGAGTTTTCTCCGTAATGAACCTTTTTTCGCGATACATGCTACGTGCTGACAACAATTTAGCGGGCACTGATCAGGCTGCGCCTGATCAGACTTCGCATATCCTATGTTTTTCGCGCGCGCGTCTTCCCGTGGCGCGGCTCCTTCTCGGCGCTTCGCGCCGAGTCAATATTGATTCGTTCCTGGAATTAATTATAGCCAATTAACGCCTCTACGGCGTTATTATTACGTAATGTTGCGTAATCTTGAATAACTGGCCTCAAAGTGGCCCACCTACTACTAATATGGACGTACGAGAAGCGTGGTATGGTCTTATCGAGAACCTTATGGGCGCAGCGCGGACGTAGTGAGGACGTTGTGAGGTCTTGATGGTCTGCAACGTTAGGTTCGTATACCACATCCATCAAGACCTTACTACGTTTGCACTACGTCCTTACTACGTCCTACAAGTTCCTACTACGTCCTTATTGCGCCCTTACTGCGTTCTAATTCCACCCCGTCATCGCCACGTTTCTTTTGAGCATGTTCAAAATTTGACCAAGACATTCACGTTCATCAAGACCTTGCTACGTCCTTACTACGTCCCTCCCACGTCATACAAGACCGTACCACGTCCTTACGGCGTCCTCATTTTTAGGACGTAGTAAGGACGTGATGAGAACGTGGCCCAGTGTAGACGTAACACTACATGATAGACCAATCTGTCCTGATGGTCAGTGTGGCATCACGACGCTTGCCGAGTGATGCCAAATTTTGACCAGAGGGGCAATTTTTTGTCTATTCGTACCTTATTCGCATGATAGATTCCTTTTTCTTGCGCGACTTTCGGCGAATTTCAATTTTCATATTATTTGCACTGAAAAACGATTCAATTTCTGATGTGACGTCCTTTACAACCAATGTTAAAAAGGAACACGTGCACGCAGGGTCAGACAACCAGAAGTAGATAAGAATTTCTACACTGACCAAACCTTTGGAAATACGGATATTTTCTTGTCGGGTGTGCAAGAAATATTATTCTTATTTTTTATCAAAAACAAAACTACAGACAATTAAGAGGTACGTCGAGGGCAATTAACATGTAAAATTGGTTAACAAGATTTTCACTTTTCTAAGTATAGTTTCTTGTGACACTTGTTTTCTCAACTGCTCTCGTGGGAACGGAATGATTGGACAATACTGTTTGATGCAATTGTGGAAGTTACAACTGAATAAACACATTGTTAGTCTTTGCTGACCATTACGGATAGAAAGAATTTAAATCTTTAAATTTGCATTAATAGGACTTATTTAAAATTTTGTATTGGTCAACCCTTGTTGAACTTTTAAACATACAGGCTAAATTTTGCAATATCACGAATAAACTTAAAACCTGTTTATATATAAAAATAACGAGAACGTTCAAAAAGTTTAAACTATTACATGATCATGCCGATAGAAGTTATACAACAATAAAATTTTGTTGGAGATGTTCCCGGAGTAATTATCCATTAACTAATGACATCGATTTTCTGCAATGACAGTGATTGTTTTGAATACGCAATTAAAATTAGGAAAACAGTCCTTATTTACGATTATTTGTCACAATAAACAACGGGACTGTTTCAGTGTTCAGTTTTAATTCAAAGACACAGGTGGACAAAATGATGCTCATTACTTACATTATATTATTTTCATACATTATGTCACGAATACATGTATATTGTGTGGAATATGATGACGTAGTTAGACTTCGTTCGGACGTTCTGAAAGGGTATGATAAGATTGTCCGTCCTCTCCGTAATCAGTCGGAAATCATGCACGTCAATATAACCTATGACATTGGAGGTATACACGAAATAAATGAGGTCGAAGGCACTATGACAGTATTTATGCTATTTTATTATGGGTGGATTGATGAACGGATTAGATGGAACCCTGTGTATTACAACAATACTTACTCGCTGCTGCTTCCCGCAGATTCAGTGTGGAAGCCAGAGCTCGATCTTATCATTCCTGCTGATACCGATATGTCTATTGAATCAAGTATGAACACTGTGCGTTTCTTTCCCAACGGCGCCGCTCTGTGGTACCCGACGAGTGTTATAAAAGTGTCGTGTGACATTAACATAGAATTCTACCCATTTGATACTCAGAAATGCCCCATTATGTTTATGATCATTGATTATTTTTCGACGGAATTGGCGCTGCACCCAGTGAATATTGAAGCATCATTGATATACTACATTAAAAACGGAATATGGGACCTAGTTCAGACAGAAGCCTATGCTGAAAAAGGGGGAATTCCTTTGTACACGGTGAATCTGACAGTGAAAAGAAAACCAATGTTTGATATTATCATTGTAATTGTACCAATAATGTTGTTGAGCTTTATGAGCATAATGGTTTTTATTTTGCCTGTAGAATCAGGGGAACGAATGTCCTATTCTATAACACTCCTCCTCGCATTGGTTGTGTTTCTGACTATCATTAGTGATAATATTCCAAAGACGTCAAGCCCAATATCAATACTTTCATACTTTATTGGTCTACACGTGCTGTTGAGTGCTTTCATCTCACTCGCAACTATCCTGAATCTACGACTCTATTACAAAGATGACCAGGATCCGATACCATCTTGGCTCTGTTACTGTTGCAGAAAACGAGATGGTGATCACTTATACGATACCACTGATCACGGAGAACACACGAAGCGGACATCCAAACCACGTGACCTTTATCATGCCAATGGAACAGCTTATCCCGACAAGCCTTTCGTCCTTACCGGACAAGATTACAGCAAATTCAAGTCGAGATTCAATGGACGAGACTTAAATGGGAATAACTGGCAATTTCGGCATAAACGTTTTGATGACGAACGATCCATGTCAAGATCAACTGAGGATGCTTCTACTAGTCTAACCTGGAAGGACATTAGCAGGATTGCAGATTGGATAATGTTTATCATTTCGATAGTGTATTTTGTTGTTGTTTTCGTAGTCTTTGCCTTGGTTGCTGTTTTTCGTAGTTGAATAAAATTATTTGAATGCTTCTTATATCTCAAAACCAGTAATTTGAATGAACAATCCAGTCGTGTAAACCAGGCACTGTAGACAGGAGCAGTTTTTGCAACTGCATTTTTGGTTTGCTATGCTCCTGGATGATCTGCCGTTTGTTGTTGTAGCGCGTCTAAAGTGCCGGTCCCAATGCGCCTAAAATCGC